>OZ035873.1:44412697-45763841 GCA_964034865.1 Eristalis intricaria | reverse complement strand
TGATGGGTGCGATCTCTCCGAATTATTATATAATTATTATACCTGAGTTTGTGCGTTTGGTTAAGCTTGGTTTCGCTAACCATTATCACATCAGGATTGTGGTCTTTTAGCAGGTAGCCGAAGGTAAGTTTTCTATTCCCTCTTAGTGAATTTACATTCACCGCGAGGATCTTAAGGTTGCTAGCTGCGCGCGCAGCCATTATATTGACTGTTGCGTTTGTTCGCCAAACAGCTCCGAGCAGATAAAGTCCACCCGAGTTGCTTGTTGAAGGAACCGTTGTTCTAGCCGGGCTGTACGCTCAGCTTGTTCAGCGAGGCTCTTTTGGATCTGGGCCATCTGTGCTTGTATAGCTAGCAAGATGGAGCTCATATCCGTGCTGGCCTCAGGCTGCCTGGCCACTAGGACCGGGGCCGCCGTCGGCATTGTCTGTTGTGTCGGTTGCCCGCCTGATGCCATTTGGGCATAGGAGACTCTCGACGTAACAGCGGTAGCTGGAGCGCGAGGCACAGGCCTTGCTCCTACCGTTTTTGAGTCCCTTTTTTCCTCGAACTTTTTCTTTAAAAGCTGGACTTTCGGACAGCCTCGATAATTGGCAGGGTGTCCATTGGCCCCGCAAATGACGCATTTAAGGATGCTCCTATCTTCGACCTTGTCCGTTCCTAAAGGACATTCCCCTCTATTGTGGGTTCCCGCGCATTTCACGCAGCGCGACACCATTTGGCAGTTCGCTGCGGCATGCCCAAACCTCTGGAATCGAGCACACTGCATCGTGCGCTTCGATTTCCTTAGTGTCTCCCATTGAATAGCAATGGTCCCCAAGAGTTTAATTCTCTTGAGGCTTTCCATGTTGCTTTCGGGAGTCGCCTGAACTAAAAACATCGGGAGGCGCCTGTTCTCCCTGCGTGCCACCGCAGTGACAAATGGCTTAACGCCCACGATCTGGACATCATCGCTCTGCGCCTGGCGCAGTACACCGAGGATCTCCTCCGGATCCGTATTGGGATCCATGCTCTTGAGGAGTAGAGTTTGGAGTTTTTCTCCTTTTGGTGTATAAGAGTAGAGTACTCTACTCTTTGGAACCTTTTTTGTGCCCTGGTGGTATTATTACGAAAGGGATATAGATAACAATCAAAGAAAACAAACATGCAAAATCACTTCAGACAATCAATCGCTGAGTCCGACCAGTGAAAGAAAAATAATGAAAAATAGAAGAAAGAAACTACCTAGTCGCTATGCATAACAGAGGGACAAAATAGATTTTCATCAAATGTCGGAAATAAAAATGTAAATGATAGGAAAAATGAGGAAAGGATGAATTCCATTATCAAACATCAATTGTATTGAGAACAAAATGCTCGAGACGAACAATAATAATGCAGCTGTGTTGCTGAAATGAGTTTCAAACGGAAGTACACCCGCGTTTAAATCATTTCAAGGAAAGAAACTCACGTTGAACCAAATGTGGAGCTTAAACTTGCACTGTACGACTGGGCATTAGGAAAACAGATGCTAAAAAAAATATGAATTTCTGGGAATCTGTGTATTCAGAAAAATATGTCGTAGTTGCCTATGATGTACTTTTCTCCATCTAAAAAAAAATATATAGATAGCTGCACTTCAGTGTCTTCACATAATGCTGGAAATAGGAAGTATAAGCCATAAAACAGTGGAAAACTTTTAACTTGCTACAAAAAAAAAATAAAATAGAGGAAGTTTTCATCAAAATGTAGAAAATACCAGAACATGAATGAAATACTATCACGGGTTATGTAAATACGTTGATAAAGAAGTAAATGATTCGCGTAATAATTGTTATACCCAAAAGTTGCTTAATTCGAAATATGATAGCAAAAATGAATGGAGAATTGTTGATGAAATTTTAGGTAAGAACCGATTGTTGAATTCAATAGATGTTTTGGAAGTCAAATGAGTCTGGTAGTATTGCTAATATTTTTAATGAATACTCCATTGAAATTGAACTCCATCTTGTAGCCTAAAACCTTCCGTAGAATCGAGTAGTACTTGTACCTGTAGTTCTTATTCAGTAATTGCGGATATGCTGCAACCAAGCAGTTTCGTTTATAATCCTATTACTTCTGATGAAGACTTCAACCTTCTAATGTCACTAAAATATAAAAGTTCATGCTCAAATGATGGTATTACAAACTCGTAAGGGGAATAGTATTTAATACAGCGGACATTCCATGCTAAATATTTAATCAGAGTGTATATAAGGATGTTTTCTACAATCGTTAAAGTGTGCAGAAGTTATACCTCTTTTCGAATAAGGGGATCATAGAGATATAAATAATTACCGTCTCATGCTCTACTTCTGACTTTTTCCAAACTGTTTGGTAAACTTTTGGAAGTCCGCATGATTTCAGTTTTAGAATATCAAAAATGATTCTCAAATAATCAGTTTGCTCTTAGAACAAACGAATTCACTGAAGACGGGATTTTACCGTTGTTTTCAACATTGTATGAGAGTTTTAATTGTTCCAAACCTACTATGGCGCTGTTCATCGATATGTCTAAGCTTATAAATTCTATGCATCAGGTTTTATAGAAGTTTTTCTTGAATGGTTTCATAGTTATCTCATAGATAGAAAGCCAAGAGAGGAAATAAATAGGGTTTTTAACAACTCTCATACTATTAAGAAATGTGTCCCTCAGGGCTCTGTCCATTGCTGTTCTTAAGTTTTATAAATTCACTATTTCTTCAATTATTTAATGGGCAATGCAGATCATATAGCGGGTAATGGGTATTTGCAGATCATATAGCGTTTGCGTATCAAGAACCGAATCCCTCTAATTGTGTTGTAAGTATGAATGAACATATCCATAAGTTAAGGCAGTGCTTTGCCTTACATGGGCTAGTGCTCAGTATTAAAACCAAAATTAATGAGTTTAAAAATGATAGGTAATAATAATCGTGGGTCTCCGTGGCGTAGTGGTAAGTGCGTCGACTCCTACGCAGAGGGTCCCAAGTTCGATGCCCGAATTTACCACCTTTGATAATTTACGGCTCCACCTCATTGGAGTCACTGACAATGCTCAAAGAGTATTCCTGCCTAGAAAAAGCTTCTCAATTTCGCCGTTCGGAGTCGGCATTAAACTGTAGGTCCCTTCCACTAGTGAAAGAATAAATAGCACGCACAACACGCAGTGGTTGCTGCGAAGCAACCCGCCTCGGAATGTCGCGCCACCCAATTATTATTATATTAGGTAATAATAATGTTGACCTTAACATGGCATTTCACTTAAATGACTCCAAAAGGTTTGGCTTACCAGTTCATAGCTGCAGTCTGGATAACTACAATAATGTACTTCCATCTTCAGATAAATGTATTAAGATTGAATCCATTAGTGAATACAGGTATTTGGGTGTTTTAATTGATTCAAATTTAAATTGTAAAGCACATATACATGCTACAAAATCGAGTATGATGCAGGTAATACGAAAATTTTATCTCTTAAAATAAGAAAATACTTTTTAATAAACTACCTGTTGTGATAAGAGAAACTTATAATTTCCACTCATTCAAAAAATTAAGGATTTAGGCTATTCAATATTGACTATATGAACATAGACGCCATCTTTTGATGTGTGCATTGAAATCTAACCTAATAACCTAATAATTTTATTTGTCAACACAAACTAAAAAAAAAAAAAATTTTTGAATTTTCCTCTATGGCATATGTATAAAGAACTACGCGGAGTACTATAAAACTAACTCCAATAAGTTCATACTTGTGTATGATTGCCTTACGAAACAAAATCATGCACTTTTCAAGAGAGCGAATGAACTTCGGCGGAGAACTTGCACAGCTATTAAAACGGTTGACGTGGTTGGTTCTGCAGAAGCGCCAGAATTTGGTCTAACTGATCCATACGCCTTTCAATGGCGGAACACCAATCTGGCGTTCGTTCGTGTGCTCTTGCCACTGAAGGTTGCGTCACTACCTTCGGTAGTTGCTTCTTTTCCGTATTCCTCTGACCAGAGGAGTGTGGATTCCTCTGCCCCGAGTGGATTTTTCACTGCGGGCTGCTTCTGCAGAAGCGCTTTTACTTTGCGCTCCTGGAACTTAGGACAACCCCAATAGTTTGCGGTGTGCCTGGCGTAGCAGCAGAGTACGCACTAGATCTGACTCTTGTCAGCTGCTCCATCTTAGCCCAGAGAACAATTCTCCGCATTGTGATCCTCACCGAACTTTACGCATCTAGGCTGTATTTGGCAGTTGAACGCGGCGTGCCCGAACCTTTGGCACCGGTAGCATTGCACAATGCCATCGCGCTTAGTTATGCTTTCCCATTTGCATGGACAGAAATCTGACTTAGTGATTTTGGTTAGATTGTCTGGTTTGCTTGTGGGTGACAGCTTAACTATGTAAAAGGGCAATTTTCGCCCCTCTTTCCGTGCCTTAACAGTTGAGAAGGGCTTTACCCCGACGAACTCGACACCGTCACACACTTGCTCTTTGAGCAGTTGGAAGACCTTTTGCGCTTCGAGCGCCCAGGAAAGCTTCAACAGCCGGGACTGTCAATTTCGCCTGTTGGGGTGAAGGAGAAAAACTCCGTATCCGAGTTTTTTAGATACCCCTTGTGCTTGATATGTTTTTCCACTGTATTGTATTGTAGTATGATATGATAAGATTACCTGCACATATGGCCCCCTTGCATACTACAACAGTCTGCTCTATGTCGGGCTTGTACAATTTTATTGGAGGCACTTTTCCCCTCCTTTTTTGATACTGCTGTTGCTTATTTGCTGGTGGATGCTGTTGTTGTTGCGCTATTGTCTTTTGTTACTGCTTATCCTTCTTTTATGTTGCTGATTCCTTTTTCTGTTGAGTTGCTGGAGGTTGCTAATGCTGTACTGATGGCTGCTTATGTTGCTGAGCAGCATTTGTTGCTGCGCGGCTGTTTTTACCCAGCTTGTTTACTTATGTGCGCTGAATTGTGTTGGGACATTGTCTCCTACTCCAACTTTCTTCTTAGAAGAGTTTGAGATCTAAGTTCTCGAAGTACTCGCTCCAACTCCTCTTCAGTGTCGGAGAGCAAAGAATCAAAGCTGTTGCTGCTGACAGCGAACAGACCATCCCCTCCATCGGAGTCATACTGCACCGTATCTTCACCTTCTTTTCCTGACTCGGCTGCTGATGTGCTCGATGCCGCTTCACTTGGCTCTTCCCCCTGCAGCCCACCTGGCCACCTGTTCTTGCATTTCTCTGCCCGCTTCTAAGAGTGCGAGCCGCTCGTAGTTGTCCACTCTCCGCCCACACTCACTTATGCGCGCTAACATTTTGGCCGAAGAGAAAAAAAAAGATTTTTTGTTCTCACCCCACTGGGGATCGAACCGGGATCCAGGAGAGTGAGAAGTATTGACTTCTTCTTTTCTATATAATTTTATTTAGTATGAAATATGTGGACTTACTTGTTAGACAAAAGTACTTAAAACTAGCTTAACTAACTTGACAATTTACAATAGTTCGTAATACTAACCTACTGACCCTGTGCGGGTACTCTAAGCTAATTTAATCTACTTTATAAATGTGCCTTTCCTCAATGTATCAGAGCAATATCTATATGTTTGTCAAAATACAGATATTGATCGAGCCAAATGCCAAGATATCAAAATACACATTTTACAGCTAACGGCCGACCATGCGGGTCAACTAAGGCGAAATTACTCCAGTTGTGGCGCGTATCTCGCCGTGCCATGTACAACGATGGGGAACTGATGGCCAACTGCTGTGGAAAATTTTTAATGTTAAAGACAGTAGTGGAAGTTACGTCACCATTTTTCACATCGAACTTTCTACTTGTTATCATGTCATAAACCATGTATAGCAATTGTTTACTTATGAAAAGCTTGACCAGCTTGGGGAACAGGCCCTCCAACCACCCGTGCACTGATTTTTATTCCATTGTATGTCGGACACCAGTTTTGACGCAGCATGAATGGTATCACGGACACCAGTTTTGACGCAGCATGAATGGTATCACGGCACGAATCCGAATTGGTTGTCCGGTATGATTTTCGTTTTTATCAACTCATTGCTTTAAAACTCGAATAACTATCTTTTCAAAAACCTCGCTTTTGCTGGGAAGTAGACTGATCGAGCGGAGATTTGTAGGTATAGACTTGTCTTTTTCCCGAGTAGGGATCGGTAGACCAGCTACGGTTTTTTTTTGCAGTGCACCCGGTAATGTGAATTGCTCAGCGCATTGCTGAACAAAGCTGTGTAAATTTGGACCGGGGGGAAGATGGCGAAGCACAATATTCGGTATGCCATCGATTCCAACTGACTTTTTCTTCTTCAGCGCGTGGAAGATACCCTGGAGATCTTCGTGAGCAATCAAGATATGATTTCCATCATTGGCTATGTGCCATGTTTCCGTCATTGAACCTGAAACCTGGATTCTTTGATCGCCATTGACTTATCTCATTGTGGATATACGAGTGGTTTAGCAGGGCTCTGTTCTCCAGATCGCGATTCGGTCTACTAATCTTGTTGACCGTAAACTTATCCTGGCGACCTTATCCTGGCGACCTTCTACCGCAAGGAAGTCATTGTCTAGCACTGCCCTATCTGGATCGAAGCCAACTGAAGTCAGTAGGTGTTCGTTGTCTGTCGTCCTGGGAAGTCTGACGATTTGAATGTCGTTTTGATCTTTCCACCGAAATATTTTATTTACTTGCGAGAATATACCCGTTGGATCATACAGCTCGATTTTTGTTGCCCCAGTGCAAGCTTATAGCCAATCTATAGTTATATAATAATAATATAATATGGGTGGTGGGACAGTCCGATGTGGACCTGGGCCTAGCTTCTCAGCAACCACTCGTGTTGTGCGTGCTATTGTTCTTTCACGAGTGGAAGGGACCTAGAGTTTAATGCCGACTCCGAACGGCGAATTTGAGGAGCTTTTTCTAGACGGGAATACTCAGTGACTCGAAAGAGGTGGATCCGTGAATTATGATAGGTGGTAAATTCGGGTATCGAACAAGGCGACCTCTGTCGACTCATTTATTTTTTTCTTTTAATGTAAATTTTGTTTTTATTTTAATGAAAGAAACTTACTTGCTAGAAAAAATATACTTAAAACTGGCTTAAATATCTTAAATAACTTATTGCATTTAATCCTAACTTACTGACCCAATGCGAGTACTCTAAGCTATTCTAATTTATAATTATTTGTGTCTTTCGGCTTAAACAACGTTTTTTAGTCTTTAGAGACAATATTTTATTAATTTTAATTACCAAGAAAACTTGAAAAACTTGGTTTAACCTAGCTGAACTATGAAAAAATAACTTAAGACTAACTTAATAATACCTTAACCTAACTTAACTTAACATAACCTTAATATTACCTTAAATATGTCCGTAAGAGACAGACGTGTGCACATAGGCATATATGTTATGTATATGCAAAACATATACATCTATACGCCGTGGTGCACGGCTCGTATTGGAGTCGCCTGTCCACTGTTCGGCGTACGACATGGAAGATCAGCGGGCATCCATCCGTATCCTGTATTAGGCCAATTCGATCGAGATAGAGGAATGCTCCAGGTGGAATAAGGCCGTTGAGGCGCACTCTTTCATGGTACATGGCGTTTGGGTAGTAAGCCCCAACGATCAGACTGGTCGAAGAAGTCATAGCTCGTGCAATGTGCCTTTTAATCAGCTTAATAATAAAATTATCTATCCTGTTCAAGTTTGCCTCGTTGTACAGGACCTCGTTAGGATAGTACTTCTTGTACTCAGACTCGAGTGTACGATACAGACCGAGACAGCTCCTAAGACACAGCCTCTCGAACAACCTCATCTTTTCCATCTGGGAAGAACTCACGTTGAACCACAATGGACAACCGTACGCCATAATTGGCCGTACGAGGTCCATGTAGCAGATTACCTTCAATCTGGTATCAAGCTGGCTGCTTAAAAACAACCTCCTTGCCGCAGCAAAGTCTTTTCTGGCTTTCGTCAGAGCAATATCTATATGTTTGTCAAAATACAGATATTGATACAGCCAAATGCCTAGATATCTAACTACACTTTTCACGGCTAACGGCCGACCTTGCGGGTCAACTATGCCGAACTTGCGCCAGTTTTGGCGCGTATCCCTCGGTGCCGTGTACAACGGGGTCCTGAACAGGGTAGTTTCACACTTTAAGAAGTTGATAACCAACTTCCAGTCGTCGCAAAATCGCTGAATTTGATCGAAGTCACGCTGCAACAAGATATTTATTACCTCGATCTTCGGACCTGTTCTGCACGCAACTAGGTCGTCGGCAGCTGCTCTGCAGTGCAGTTAATATTGAAAACAAGATCGGCGAACCAACCGCCCCCTGTTGTAGACCATTTTTAATATCAAATTCTCAATGTTATCATGTCATGGATCATGTATAGCAATGGTTTACTTATGCCAAGCCTGACCAGCTTGAGGAAGAGGCCCTCTAACCAAACGGTGTCGAACGCTCCAAGTCAATCAGACAGTGCCCGTGCATTGTTCGAATTCTGATCGATCTAAGATTTGTCGGAATGGACTTGTCTTTGTCGCGTTTCTTTGTCGCTGAACTACAGCTGTTTTCCAGTGTTCTGGGTAATGTGCATTACTCAGGGCATTGTTGAACAATGTTGAGTAGACTTTTACCGCTTCGGGGGGAAGATGTCGATGCACAATATTCGGTACACCATCGATTCCGACAGACTTTTCCTTTTTCAGCGAGTTAAAGATACCCTGGAGATCTTCTTGAGAAATCAAGATATGATTTGCCTCGTTGGCGACGGCAAGATTTGCCATGTTAACGTCACTGAACCTGGTGAAACCTGGATTCTCAGATCGCCATTGATATGATAGATAGAAGTGGCTTAGCAAGGCTCTGTTCTCCAGACCGTGATTCGGCCTACTTACCTCGTTGACCGCATACACTCTCTGGAACACAGCACCAATAGCATTAACCTTCTCCTGGGGATCTTCAACCACGAACAAGTCATTGTCTATCACTGCCCCACATGGATCATTGCCAATTGAAGTCAGTAAGTGTTCGTTGTCTGTCGTTCTGGGAAGTCGAACGGTCCGAATGTCGTTTTGATCTTTCCTCCGGAATATTTTATTTACTTGCGGGAACATACCCGGGTTGTTGGATTGTACAGCCCGGTTTTTATTGTACCAGTGCAAGCTTATAGCCAAGCTGTAATTAATTCTTATTATCTGTTGGAGGTTTTTGACATATTCCTCCAGTTCTTCCACTTCGTTCGGGAGCTGAATAACTGCGAAGAGCCCGCAGTGGTCACTCTCGTACTCAACCGCGGTTAAACAGTTCCACGTGCGTCTTTTCACGTCTAGTAAAGTCAGTCGTCTGTTTATCAGCATCAGATCCAGATAGGACCCGCTTCTGGGATACGATGGCCTATCGGTTGCAAGCAGATCTAGTTTGAACTCAATATTGTGCTCTACCAACCATCTATACAATGAGGTCCCCCTGTGGCTGTGTACCACATTACCCCACTCTATATGCCGCGAGTTAAAGTCGCCAGCTATGATATAGTAGTTCTCCTCCGAGCTCAGTCGAAAGCTAGTGAAAAGAGTATCGAGCTCTGAAATGAAATATTGGTTGATTCGTGCCTTGTGAGACGCATAGATAGCGATCACGTATAACTGCTTACCACCCCGAAGGGGGATGCGTGCGATACACGCTTCTATCGCCTGGAATCTTCGCACTGCATTGCTATACACGACCTTATGACAAAGGTCTTTTTTTATTAAGAGAGCGACCCCGCCAGCTAGGTAGGTTCGGTCTCTTCGAATGATGTGATAATTCTTGTACCTGAGTTTGTGCGTCTGGCTTAGCCTAGTTTCGCTAACCATCAGCACGTCAGGATTATGGGTTTGGAACAAATTACCAAAGTTTAGTTTTCGTTCGTGCCTAATCAGTGAATTCACATTCACTGCTATAATCTTCAGGTCGCGAGCTGAGTGCGCTGCCATTATTGTGATGTCTCGTTTGAATCGTCAAACAGCGTCGAATAGAAGAGGTCTATTCGAGCAGCTTGCTCTTGGAACTGGTTTGGAATTGGTTTTGGAGCTGAGCGATCTGCCTCTGGATAGAGAGCAGGACCGTCTGCACATCCAAATTAGTTTCAGGTTGCCTGGCCACAGGGACCGGAGAAACCTTCGGCACTGTCTGTTGTACCGGTCGCCTATCTGATGATTTGGGCATAGGAGACGGCTGGAGTAATAGTGGTAGCTTGAACACGGGGCGTTCGCCTCGCTTCTACCATTTTTATATTCCTCTTGGCTTGGGTGCTTCGTCGGATCTCTTGGACCTTAGGGCATCCCCAATAATTAACGGGGTGTCGGCTGGTCTTGCAGAGCACGAATGTCAGCATGCTCAATTGTGCCTAAACTATTGATTCGCTTTAGGCTATCTACTTTGCTGTCCGGGCTGACCTGGACTAAGAAGAACGAAAGTTTCCTGTTCTCCCTCTTCGTTACCGAAGTGTAAAAGGGCTTAGCCCCAACAACCTTGACGTCGTTAGTTTGCACAAGGCGCAGCTCTGCGAGGATCTCTTCGGGATCAGTATCGGGATCCACGTTCTTGAGGAGAACGGTTTGAAGTTTTTCCCCTTTTGGGGTATATGTGAAGAACTCGATCCCGGTTGTCGTTAGTTCTACCCTTATCGCACGGTAATCTGCCACTGATGAACAGTGGACAGAAAGCCTTAAGGGCCCTTTATATTTCATGTAATAATTGTTTTTTGTGGCCAACTTACATAACTTATCTAGGTCTTTAGTCTCCAAACCGAAGACGTTGATTGGAGGGAATCTCTCATTTTTGGTTGCCACTGGTTGTTGAACTTGTTGCTTCCGCTGTTGTTGTTGTTGTAACTGCTGCTGCTGTGACTGCTTCTGCTGATGCTGTTTTTTAACGTCTGCTACACACGAAGGAAAGCGAACGACTGAGTCGACGCACTTACCCACTACGCCACGGCGACCAACTATAGTTAATACGAATTATTTTTTGGAGGTTCTTGATTTCCGACTTCAGTGGTCTGAGTTCCGGGTTCTGGGCGCAGAAAACGCCTGTGGAAGAGTTTGAGTCTTGACAGCAGCCTACTTTTGTGCACGTGAAGTGCATCGATGGTAGCATTTTGATAAACATCGCTATTATTGATTTGTACTACCTTCGGAATTTTTTTGTTCATCGTAAGTTAAATTACGTCGTCCTTTTTAATGAGGTACCTGTCAATTTGTCAACATTTCCGTGTGCGTCTTTCCACGTCTTATATAGTCACTCGTTTGTCTATCAGCATCACATACAGATAAGACCCGCTTCTAGGATACAATGGCCTATCGGTTGCAAGCAAATCTAGCTTGAACTCCACACTGACTACGATATAGTAGTTATCTTCCGAACTCAGTCGAAGGCAAGTGAAAAGAGTATCGAGCTCTGAAATGAAATATTGATTGACGCATGCCTTGTCAGACGCATAGACAGCGATCACATATAGCCGCTTACCATCCTGAAGGGGGATGCGTGCGATACACGTTTCTATGGCCTGGAATCTGCGCACTTCAGCACAAAGGCCTTTTTTGATAAAGAGCGCGACTCCACCAGCTAAGTAGCTTCGATCTCTTCGAATGATATTATAATTTTTGTACCTGAGTGGGTGCGTCTGGCTTAGTTTAGTTTCGCACACCATCAACATATCAGGATTATGGGTCTGCAAAAGTTAGTAAAATATAAGTGACGTTCGTATACCGATGTCGCGTTTGGGTCTCCAAACAGCTTGGAATAGATCAGGTCTATTCGCGTTGCTTGTTCTTGTTACTGGTTTTGGAGTTGAGCGATCTGCCTCTGGATAGAGAGCAGGATCGTCTGCACATCCAAATTTGCTTCTGGTTGCCTGGCCACAGGGACCTGGGTAACTTTCGGCACTGTCTGTCAATGGTAACTGGAGCACGGGACACTGTCCTCGCTTCTACCATTTTTCCTTTACGTTTGGCCTCTACAATTTTTCTCATTTCTTGGACCTCAGGACACCCCGATAGTTAGCGGGGTGCGCGCTGGTCTTACAGACTACGCACGTCAGCTTGCTCCTATCATCAACTTTATCCGTCCCTAAAGGACATTCCCCTGGATTTTGGGTTCCTGCGTATTTGACGCAGCGAGACTGCATTTTGCAGTTGGCGGCGGCTTGCCCAAACCTCTGACAACGAGCACACTGGAGTGTGTCCTTTGTCTTTTTACCATTTATCAGACAGAGTGCCTATTTTGCTAATTTTCTTTATCTCGGTTGCTGTCTGATGAAGGGCTTAACCCCAACGACCTGGACATCGTCGCTCCGCGCTTGGCGCAGCATAGCGTCTTTGCACCTTTTCCCCTTTTGGGGTGTACGAGAAACTCGGCCTCCGACACCGCTAGCCTTTCTTTAACTGCGTAATAATCTGTCATTGATAAGCAATGGGCAGAAACTCTTAACGGAGCACCCGAAGACGTTGATTGGAGGGGATCTCTCCGTATTGCGTCGGCTTCAGCTGATGTTGTTGTTGTTGCTGCTTTTCTTTTTTGGCAGCTGTAGGACGTTGTCGCTTTGGCAGCTGTTGGAACGTTGCTTGGTGTTGCTGCTTCTGCTCCTGCTGCGGTTGCTTCGCCTGGACCACTTCTGCTGTCGTTGCTTATGCTGCTTCTTTGGCTGCTGCTATTCTTCTTGCTGCTTCTGCTTTGGCTGCTGTTGTCGTGCAGCCTCTTTGGCTGCTCTCCTAGCCCCTAATTTGATTTGGAGGGCTTGGATTTGGGCATCCAGCTCTTGGTCTGATGTCTCAGCCCGATTTTCGGAGATCGGCTAGCTCATATGGCTCCATTGCACTGAATCACACTTTAGTGTATATTTATTTTAATTTCATACAAAAAAAATTATATTTTCCTTCGGGGCTCGAACACGGCATCACGAAGTCAACGGCGAGCACTAAGTCGAAACACGTCTTCACCTGATGGAGGTCTGTGAACGACTGAGCACTGACTCGTCCCAATCGTGTACTGAAACCTTACGAGGCTCAAGGCACTTTTTTTTACTTCACTGCTTACTTAAAAAAAAAAACCGGAATCACTTAAGATCTACCACTGCGCAATTCCAAGGTCTGTGACCGACTGAAAAAAAAAATGTGTTGGACTTGGTGCACAGTGACGTTTGTGGTCCTATGAGAAATAGCAATATTTCGCATTGCTTGTTTATGACTTTAGCAGAAAGATGTTTATACATTTCTTAAAATATATAAAAACTAAGTGTTCTATTTCTTGAGATTGTGGGTATTCATCGACAGCTGTCTGTGGCGTATACACCTCAGCAAAACGGAGTAGCAGAGCGTGCCAACCGAGTGGTTGTGAAAATGGCCAGGTGTATGTTATCGCAGTCAAATGCACCTTAATATCTTTGGGCAGAAACAGTTTAGATTAAGAACCGTTGTCCTACAGTCTCACAGTCTACAGGGCATAACCCTCTACGAAGCATGGGGTGGATAAAAGCCAGTTGTTTCACATTTTCGTATTCTTGGCAGCAAAGCGTTTATTCTCGACTAACGCCCTGGAAAGTCTAAGCTTAAAACAAGAGCAAAAGAAGTGTATCATGGTGGGCTACTCTTCGGAATCGAAGCATACCGTTTATACGAGCCAACGAGAGCAAAATTTACAATAGTCGCGATGTAGAATTCTGAGGATGGATGAGGATGAGGATGTTGGTAAGAGCTTTTCGAATAATATTAAAATTTTCGATCTTTTAGAGACACAGTCGAACAAACCAACCGGAAAGGAATTGAGCGTGTCCCACATGGGAGTCAAATTGGTTGTTCAAAATTAACAATTCTTATGATACCGAGTTGTATTATGTTAAGAAATTTAAACATTTGCGGATGTTGAAAGTGGTAATGTCGCTGAAAATGTCGATATTGCTGCTGATGCCTTAAGTCCAGTGGACGGCAATAAGTGGTTCTACCACTCTATGAAGGCTAGAGTATGATTCATTGTTATCCAATGCCACCTTTTACCTAGTAATTGTAGGGCTATCAAGTCAAAGCGGGACAAAAATAGAAATGTGGAATGATACAAATCAAGAGTTGTTGCGAAATGATGCTCTAGTAATTGTAGGGCTATCAAGTCAAAGCGGGACAAAAAAAGAAATGTGGAACGATGCAAATCAAGAGTTGTTGCAAAAGGATGCTCTCAAAATTTTGACATCGATTACAACGAGACCAAGGAGAAGTGTACATGGCGTCGGTGGAACACCGCTTTATTTTTCTCACTACCAGGTACTACAGGATCTTGCATATATTGCTCAAGAGCGATATAGGCTTTATCCTGCAACACTGGCAGTGTTCCCCTTTTTCGGTATTGCGACAATTTGTGCTATTTTCCACTTGGAAAGTAAGGAAAGTAGCAATTGTTCATGATGACTGTGAGAAGTACCATCACCGTACTTCAGAACGAACTTCGAAATATTATCAGCTCCGGCTGTCAGAGTCTTTTCCTCACCTTTTGAGGAGGTTTTGGATATGTAAGGGTAAGTGACTATACCTGTCTCTGTTTGTCTTCGACCGTTTTTGGTCTAAGGCATTGTTGATTGAGTTCTCGAGTTCTTCAATCGCTGTATCAGTCTCCATATTAGTGAGGTTCGGTATTACTGGTGGTATGTGGATGTTCTCCAGTATGTCTTCTTGTAGCTTAGCTACATCCAGCTATTGTAGGTTGACGAAGTCGATATATTCCATATAGTATAATGTATAAGTGTAGTATAATGTTTAATAGTTTTGAAGTAGCCAGAAAGAAATCCAGTATCGGCTATGTCCTCGGGTAGGTGGGCTTGGGCTGGGAAATTACGACCTGGGAGTACCTGTCCGCATTTCCCTCTGACCATTCGACGATGGCTTCCCCCGATCGATCTCCAGTTCTCCGTGATGTTGATAACTATCCGGTAGCGTCTCTGTGCAACCCCGTAGAAACTTGCTTTAGGAATAGTACTTATACGCGGTAACGAGTAAAGCTCATAGCAGACACAAATAAAGAAACAAAATAAAAAGTGCTTTAATTATTTTAATAATCATAAGAAAAAAAGGAAAAAAATAAGTACATAGTTTGAACATTAGGCGTCAATTACAGGTCACCCTCTCAGTACAAAATGTTGAACTCTAGTGAGCAAGCGAGAAAACTGAGGTCGTCTGAGAAATCATTCAATACACTTGGCTCTGCCCCCCCTGCTACCTCAAATACTACCAAATTGTAGGAAAAAATGTATGCGCGGATGGAAATGCTCCACCAAAAATTTAACGAATCCTTCCTTGAGTTGAGAGTTGAAATCGAACGACAGACCGACTCTCAGCGCTATTAAAGGAATTCACTAATATTCACAGATAGCTACGCTGGAGAAAGAGATGAGTGACAGACATAGTTCTATCAATAACTCTGTTTTCACTTGCAAAACTAGACTAGAAATATAGAGAGTCATTTCTATCGCACTGATGCCATCGAAAACTATGTATCTTTAATAAAAACCCTGGAGAGCCTGGAGAACGACAACACGCAACTGAAGTTACACATCGATTCTCTCGCCCGAAACTAAATGGCATTTTTGCAAATTACTGCAATGTTATAAATACGGAGGTGATCATGCCAAACTACGTATTTCGCACAAAGGCGGTGCGTAATACACCAGACGCAGGTGCAATGGTTGTTAAGCTTCGCCATGAACACTACAAAATTAAAATGTTAGGGTCAACAACCGCTTATTATAAACAAAACTCGAGATTGGTTTCTCTAAGTGATCTTGGATTTCATTCATTCATAAAAACGAAGGATTTGCTCCCAAGTATACAATAGTTAATGCTTTCAAGTAAAAGGTTGAAGTATGTGCATTTGCTTCTTTTCGTATTCATATCACGGGATACCATGATTTATTCGACTTAAAGGGAGCTTGACTTAGAGAGAGGTGTTTGTATACAAAATTTAGGCAAATGTAATGAGTTAGATAGAAATTGGATTTAAGTAGAGTCCACTACATATCTTTCGATCACAAGAAACAGGTAGTTAGAACGCTGAAAAACATGCTATGTGGCTGCAATTTCTTTACCTTTTGTTTTATGCCAGCACCAGGTTTTTGATATGGAGTCAGCAGGCATGGTTCTATCCGCTGTCACCAATGAGCACAACATTGTTCGGATTTTTTAATTTTAGACACACTTGTGAAATTCAATTTATGTATGTCATTTACGGATCCAGGCGAACTAACGTCAACACCAGTAAACATTTCTTTGCCATCACATGTGGTTTTAACATTCAGAGAAGATTTGCCTTTTCGATTTATGTATTCATCTCCATAGAGTTTTGGTTTCAGTATACCTACGGGTACAACCGATTATACAGACAGAACTCTTTGGCTTCCATTAATTAACTGTTCGTACCTTTCTGATTTCCAGGATCACTGAGATATTGCAACCATCCTTTCATTTTACCTAAAAATCTGTTCACAAGCCACTGTGAATGCCTCTCTTCAAAGCGGTATGAATCCTTAAGATCACGAACAAGTGTAGATATGCGTTGCATGTCAAATTTAGCATCCCATGCACAATATCTGCCATCGTGCTGAATATCAGATACCACAATCGATTACTACGAAATGATTATAAATACAAGCTGAAGGATTTCCTCCATATTTTGTAAATATAAGCATATTTTTCTTTATGAATACGGTCCATTGTTAATATTACATAGATCACATTAGTATTGTTTAATTATTAATAATAAAGGTATTTTGCTTTAACCAAGCACAACTACGTTTAGATTTTATTTCAATAAATTGTCATATGAAGGAAATGCGGTGTTTTGCATGTGTAATCATATGCGTTCAGTTAAACTCATTAATGTACCATTTAAATCAGACAAGAATAAACGCAATTTTGCTTTCATAAAAATTAAAGTTGTTTCCTTTTTCATTTCGTAAAAAAATTATCAAATGGAAAAAATGACAATGTGACCAAGAGAAAAAATAATGACCGAGTTTGGTCACATATGACCAATGTGGCAACCGTGAGTACAATCACCCCCTCTTTCGAAGTGCGAATGGTCTCCGAAGAAAAAAACTCTTGCACTCTGTGTTTACAAGGAATAGTAGAGTCTTTGTCCCGCACAAAAATTGATCCCCATCGTTCACGCACTCTTTTCGGATCAGCTAAGCAATAATATAGCCGCTGCCATCACACCCGTAGCCTTTGATGCTGATGTTTCATATTGAATTCCACCATCTCATTCACTCATATATTCCCTTTGTTTATCTATATTTCTTTTCATTAATGTTAAGTGTTACCAATGTATTACATTTTAGTCTTACTAGTACTTTTGTTAATACTTTTTGTTTTTCTTTTACATTTCATGAATATCATTTTAGCTAAATTTCTAAGTGGCTTTGATTTGAATAATTATTAAGAATGATTCCGACTAACCTTATTTTATGTATTTTTTTATATTTACTCTTTTTCTATAATTCTTTATTCAATTTCTTTGTAACTTCTCTTTTTGAAATGGTACTGTTTCAATTTTCGGTTTTTATGCACAAAATGCATAAAAACATGCACAAAATATAACATATTGACAAATATTTCTATATGTCTCCAAACCATCCAGATAGTATATAACAAGGTCTTAATATTTGTGATGTTAATCCTCGAAGCCTTCCATCGAAGTACACAGTATTTTTTCAGATGTAGATGTCTTGATGGTTTCGGTATCGTGGTTTCCACCTAGTAAATCTTTACAGAGTGTTAATTTTCCAGGTTTTAATTTATTTAGAAATGATCGAATAGAGAGAATTGGTGGAGGTGTATGTATATATATCAGAGATAATATAAAAGCTAAATGTATATACTCGTCCCATAAGTCCGTAATCCAGTTTCTTTGTGTTGAAATCAGTCATAATACTGAGAAGTATGTCTTTGCGGTTATATATTCCCCTCCCAGGCGTTTTAAGGAATACAATCTAGTCGAACTCGAAGACACATTATTGGATTTAGGTTTAAAATAAAATAATATTTTAATTGGCTGTGATCTTAATGTTAACTACTTGGACTGCAATGGAAAATCTAGTCTAGTTTAAATACTTCTCTACTAACCCTTCAATAATTGACATGTCTCTAACTAACTGTGTATCTAACATTGTATGTATACCCCTACTAGCGAATGTATTCACGATATACTGTTATGTTTTGTTAATTTTAATCTTGACGATGTGAATTCTGACAATACTTATAGTAATAGATCTTTTAAAAACGTAAACTATAATGAGCTGCCTTCCATAATCTTAATTGGCCTTTCGTGTATTCAGCCTCTGACGTTAACAATAAATTAGAGATATTTAATAGTTTGTTACTGTGATTGTGCGATTCGCTTGTCTCTGTTAAAACTAAAAGTGAAAAGTCTTCACACTGTCCCTGGTACTCTTAACAAATTAAAAATCGTATTCAGAAACCCAACTCAGTTGAATAAAAGACAATACTGTGTGGCATGAAACAAGGTTAACTTACTTATTGAAAACTCAAAGCTCTCATACTCTACCAAGTTAGATCCCAGTATGACATCCAAGGAACTGTGGAGAAATCTAAAGGATCTTGGTATAATAACGACTAAAAAATCCAACAGTTGCTCTCTGTTTCCGAATTTTATTAGTAATTTCTTTAAGCCACCTGATGTAAGTATATCCAATGTTTCTTCCAATCTTTCTATCCAATTCATGTAGTACAACTCCTAAACATCAAACGCTTCTGGTAGACCCAGAATCATAAAACTTCTTCTCCCTCATTTGGTCCCGTATATAACCCATCCAACCGATCTTTAACGAAAGCATTTGATAAGATACTTACTAACAAATAGAGCTATATCTCAGTGCAAATAATTTGTTATCGAATTGGCAATCGGGATTTCGTTCCAAATGCAGTTGTGAATCTGCGGTCATGAAAGTATCAAGCGATCTTAGATCATCGTTGGATGCCGACGATATAGAAGTCTTAGTATTGCTTGACTTTTCAAAGCCTTTCGATAGAATTGATCATTCAATACTTCTCACCAAGTTAAAAACCTATTTGAACTTTTCCTCGTCCACTCTGAAGTAATTGCCAGGGCTCTGTTTTGGGACCACATTTATGCTCGATATTTATCAATAATCTTCCACAAGTGATTCGGAAATCCGTATGTATACTGACGACGTTTTAATCTACCTCTCACGCCCAATTGAATTGAGTGATGATTGTATACGAAAAATCAATGAAGATCTTAATAGTACTGCATTGTGGTCATCGCAGAATAAACTCGAACATAATCCCGCTGAATCCACTTGTGTTATCTGCTCAAGAACCACTTTTGACCGACACAACCTTCCGGCAATAACTCTGAATAGTGATATAATACCTTTGGAGCATAATTTAAAGTATCCTGAGTACAAAATTAATTCTTCATTAATCTGTTGTAATGCTACAACTGACACTATCAAAAAATATTATACTAGCTTGAGATACCTCCGACACTCGGCTCAAGTTCTTAATAGGTCTGTAAAACTGCGTCTTTTTAAAAGTTTAATTATGCCATTCTTCACATATAATTGCTCCGTCAATCCTCGTCCGGACTATGAATGTAAATGAAGATTAAATGTTGCAACGCTTTTTGCAATTAGCACAGAATACCTCTGAATCTGTGCTGTCTTTTCTCGAGCATTTTCGCGGTTGGTGCTTTGCGTCACACTTCACGCATACATATTGCATCCACAGTTGGTTACAATGTGTCGAAATCGCTAGCAGTTCCTGCTTTGTACAATGTCCTTTGTTTTCAGTTACTCCCAGAAGACCTTCTAGTCTAGCACCCATATATTCCTCGACACTTTATTAAAGGGCATCGATTTTTCCACTTCAAACACATGACAGTTGTGCTTGGTATCCTTACATTTCAAGGATTTGAACGCAGATACCTTGCTGGCCGGTATTCCCTCGTTCTTTAGTTCCTCTAGGATTTCTTCGTCCGTGTGGGAAGACCATAAGCCTTTTCCTTTTGGCTTTGTGGTGTAAAGTGTTGTCCTTAGGGATCGATGGTTGAGGTTGGGTTGGCTGATTTGATGGCGCTGTTTGTGTCGCCTGGTTGGGCATGGTTGGTTGGATGGGTGGGGTAGCTGGGTCGTCCGGGTTTTTTTTGAGGGGGTTGGAGATGTCTTCTTAGACACACTTTTTCCCTGGTTCTAGGGATGGCAATGGACATATGTTATCCTCCGCCATCCGATCGGTATCGCCGTTGGTAGGCGTAGGCTCGGATCCATATACGGACGTTCACTTGGTCTCAGATTCGCTGCATAATACATACACCATCACTGCATCCGAGTCTGTCACTCCATCCTCTTCAACCGCTAACTTCTGAAGCAGGTGCCGAATTCTGCAACCGAATTTCGGTTTCCTTTTTCAATGTCATTATGAGGCCAACAATCATATTTAAGGCCTCCCTAGCCGTTTGCGGCTGTTTCATTGCAGCCCATTAACCTCTATCACTGCACTTTTCACTAATTGTTCTTCTATTCTTATTGCCACTTCCGGTACACAAATTACTTTCGCGTTATTCTTCATTCAAGAATGAAAGGTCCATTTTCACTAATAACTTCACCGAATTTTCACTTTAATGTGTACGTACATATGTTCGTGGGCCATGACTGTCAGCGAGAAAGTGATGAGCCCACATTTAGTTTGCACAGTCCTTTTAGATATTCTTTGGTAGTGAGAATTAGGGTGAGGGATTAACACATTGGTTTGTGTCTAAGCTGTAGAACTGGGTGTTGTATTTGATAAAAATACAATAAACAATCTTTGTATTGTACAAACTGCTGGATAGATGGCGGTGTTATTGAAGCAATGTAGCGACACTCTATCGACAGTCGCGCCTCTCCACGTTAATAGCAGAAACAACCAATTACCAACAGAAAACTAATTAGATAATTCAAACCTTTATTTAGTAACTGCACTAAATACAGTCTAAATACAGTCGCACATTCTAGATACTTCTTTTTTCCCTTGTCCCTTTGTGTGACTCCTTTACCTTGATCTATTCAATTTCCATAATCTACATCCATTCTGTTTCCAAATTTCTTTCTGTGCGGTTGCTCAATACCTTAAATGAAATATTTTAATCCTTGTTGTAAATTCAATTTGTATCCCCTGTATTTGTGTAAAATATTCAATACTTTAAACATAGAAACAATTACATTACTTATTTTACTTCAATCATATTCCCAAAGTGACAATAAAATCCAAGAACCATCCGTTCACATATTACACAAATTGAAAGTGTTTAATTTCGTCATCCCTGTGCTTTTGTGACGTTCGCTTAACTGACAAAATTAGTTGGTGTCAGAACCAGACACCACATTGGTGATGCCCACGTGATCTTCATCTCAAGTCACATCCAAGTAAGAATTTCAAATATATTCTGTTACGTCGAACACCAAAACCCCACTCCAGCCAATCTGCAGAGTTCTGTGGATATAGACCGTCCCGCATTCCATAACGGTGGCGTCACTGCAGCAAATACTGATGGCGTCATGAAATAGGACTGCAGCAAGCTGTACCTGTCAAGTCCGAAACAGGAATTCATATATGCAGTCAATATCAATCTGCCCCAATTCTCACCACCCAGCCCTTGCCCCAAGATCACCAGATCTTTGGTTCGCGATTGCTGAGGCAGATTTTTGTGCAAATAGCACTATTACTATTGACGCAACCGGCTCCTAAAAGCCTTACCCACAGCAATAGCCAGCCAACTTCTGGACATAATCCAAAACCCTCCTCCACACGAGAAATATCAAAATTTAAAACCGCAATCCTCCAACGCTTCTCTGAATCCCGTCAAAGACAGCGTCAGAAACTCCTCCTTAAAAGTTCTCAACGCACTTCCAGACAAACAGATCGCATCATGGATACTCTTAGCAGTGCCTCTTTCATGGCTGTCCACGGCAAAGACGACACGTTGCAAAGATCTCAAGCACCCACCACTTCCGAGTTCTCTCGCTTAGAACGTCAAATGCTTGAGATACAATTGACCATCCAAAATTGCCAACGTGAGATCCTGAGTTCGTACAAACCAACAGCTAGCAGAGAAGACAATACATGAGTTGCAAATCGGACAACAGCAGAAAAGCCCGTACCAGCCACCGCCACTACAGACACAGCAAAATCCTCATCAGCCGTACTCGCCCAGAACTGCATGTGCACGATTTCACAACCCGCCAATGCTTCCTTATAGGATGATCCAAAATCTCCATAGTACCAATTAATTTCTTTAAAATCAAACCGGAAAAGGCACCACTTCAACTCTACGCAGCAAACTCCTGTACTATCAACACCTACGGCGTCACGAAGAATAAATTCGATCTCAACTTCCGAAGAAGTTTCTCCTGGAATTTTATTATTACGGACATTACAACTGCAATAATAGGAGCAGACTTCCTCACAACTTTCAAACTGCTAGTGGAAATAAATACCCGAAGTGACATATTTTTCCCGGCCAAATGGTTTATGTTTTTCGATTCCACAAATATGAGAACCTAGAAAGCCAAAATTTTGTTGACTTTGGGTCATCCGTTTGGCTGTACAGTTAGCTCAAAGTTGGAACTTTGAAAATTACAAAAAATTGATGTGCTATATTTCCTAAAATTATGTACATTGGAACCTAAAGTAAATTTTTTTTAAAAAGGTCATACATCTTGCTTTCAAACTGCGTTTTCAGGTTTTTCATATTGCTTACAAATTTTTTAAACCAGGCTTTTAAGTAAAGGCACATTTTGAGAGGGCCATTTCAATGTTTGATGGACTATAACAAAAATTCTCCAAGAGTCTCCAACAGGAGACCAATTCTGAAAGATAAAAGTATTTTCTATCGATGCTGAAAAAAATAGAGACCAATTTTGACCACTTTGGGAGTACGAGGCACTTAAGTGGAGCAATGTCGTGCATTTTTCGGCATTTTCAAACCATTGCAATGCATGTATTGTGCAAACGCTATGCGAGATGCCGAGGATGTTTTTATTATTGTGAATTAGAATTCTTTGGGGCATAAAATTGTTATAATTATGAAACTAATTGCTTTTATCTTGTTTTGTTTGTGGTGTCATAAAGTGAAGATAAAGTTACTTAGAGCAAAACAAAGAAATCAGGAAGCTCTAAGATTAGGAATTTCACCCTTGCACGCTCGCATTCGTTTTATGGAATACTTGCTACATGTAGCCTACAATTTTGAGGTTTAAAGATTGGAGAACAACAAAAACGACACAGCCCATACACCAGGTAAGGAAGAGTCAAATTCAGCAGAAGTTCATACAAAAAATAGGTATTAAAGTAGATGTAATAAAGCAAGGACTTGGCACAACCAACGATGGGAACACATCTAGAAGATTTTTTGAAGACCCATTATCAACGGCAGAAATAACGGAAATAGATGTGCAACGCATAAAAAGATTCAATGTTATCCTGGAGACAATATGGAGCAATTTTTGGATTGACCCCGACAAGTTTGGAGCTTATGCCCAAGAAACCGCTACAATAGCTACAAATTTATATCCCTGGTATTATATGCCTGCAACAGTGCATAAAATTCGTCGGATCATTGTCAGAAGAGACGCAGGAAAGTCGCAATAAAGACTATAGGTACTATCGCATTAATAATAGTAGACAATTTTCTCGTTCGGCAACAAATGAATATGTTGTTCATCAAATGTTGGTATCATCTGATCCCTGGATTGCGTATTTAAGGCCTGAACCAAAAAAAAAAGATTCGCTGCCACTTAGTACTGAAGCGCAAGCCTTATTATACTGAATTGCTTAGTTTCTTTAATTCCAAATAAAGTGTACGTTACCAATACTTGGAAAATTGAATTTATATATATATAAATAGTGATTACAAATTTGCTTTAAGTCCCAATTTCGAGTCATCGACAATAATAAATAATTATTTTATGCATATAAACAAAAAAAGTGTTTTTTTTTTATTTTTTTAACTTAAGATTACTTATGAGATACATCAACCATTTTTGAAACATAAGATCTCGCAGTACTTGCACTGTTTCAAATTTCATTAAGATCGGTTCACGGGTTCAAAAGTTACAGATTTATTTCCTAATCTCCCGTACAACGGGACCACTGTGCAACGCCTCATATATCCTCTCAACTCGCTCTCAGCCAAAGGTGAATGTCTCACGACACAAACATACAACATTTCCACGATCGATGCATCCATCCTACCACCATACGCCGAACTACCAAACGAATTCATCACAATAACCAAGCCCATCCAAACCAAGCCTCAACTATACTCACTACACCCATCGCATCATCACAAATGGTTCACCTGTCTCGTCGCATTCATATAAACTCGCCGGAGAGAAAGCGTTATCAGAAAAAAAATCAAATAGCTGACATGCTTGAGGAAGGGACCATCAGACCATCCAGAAGTCCTTACGCAAGCTCCATCCAAGAAACGGCGAATGGCATCTCTGCGGCGACTACGGAAGACTGAATAGCATTACGGTAGCGGACAAATATGCACCACCTCTTGTCCAAGATCTGTTCCTTCGCTTGCGTGGTGACAAAATATTCAGCAAACCTGACCTGGATAGAGCATATCATAAAGTTCCTATGCATCCGAATGATATCCACCAACCAACACACCCTAGGGCCTATATGAGTATTTCGTTATTCCATCCTGTCTCAGCAATGCCAACCTTTCAAACATTCATGGGCTCAATCTTTCGAAATCTGGATTTTGCCTTTGTGTACATTGACGACATCTTAATCATGTCACAATATGAAAAAGACCACGAGAGTCATCTCAGAACAGTCTTTGAAAGGTTACGGATATTTTCGCTGAGCTTCAACACCAAGAGGATTTCAAAGCGTTGGTATGGCGTATCATGCAGGCACTAGCGTCTGCATTTAACCTCTATCAAGATCAAGGAAGATCCCTTTAATTTTCGGGACAACGGTGGCGCTCACAGTCTCAGCGAGGTTACCGACACCGGATAAACCCGGACCCTCCGCCCGAGGGTTAAAGATTAGGGCCTGGCCTCCCAGTTGGGGGTTGTGTGTGAGGTTAACTCTCTCACCACTTAAAAATTGTACGGTTCAGAAACAGCCAAATGCCTCGGATACGAACGGAATCAATGTTGACGACTCCAGCAAACGATACAAGGACAACGATTTTCGGTTCTGCACGTAGAATGTTAGGTCCCTTAACATGACTTCTATGATCTCCTAGAAAGGACTTACGATCAGTGCCCCGGCTTTGACACCAAGATCGTTCTAAAAGATTTCAATGCAAAGCTGGGTAAGGTAGACAACTTTGTCAAAGTCATCGGGAAACACAGCCTGCACGACACCACATCCGATGACGGACTCAGGCTGGTGGACTTTGTCACGGGACGTAATCTCTCTGTAGCTAGCACGCGGTTCCCACACCCCAACCGTCTACCAGATTGATTATGCTGCGATCGGCGTCAGGCACTCCTCCTTCATTCTTGATGTCCGAACGTTCCGAGGAGCCAACATCGACTCGGACCATTTCCTTGTTGAAGCGGATATCAAGAGATCAACGGAGTCGAGAAAGGACACCATGATTTGACGTCGGATAGCTACAATCGCAACGGACTGCCAGGATCCTTGCCGATCGAGTCTCCGGGAATCTCTCTCTAAGTTCGTCTCTCTGCGCAAACATTCGAAGAAGATTGGAGGCGTTGTCAAAAAGCCATCAAAGATGATGCCACTGATGCGCTGGGTTTTACGCCACCACCTAGAAAAAACCCATGGTTTGACAACAAGTGTAGGCTGGCACATGCAGCGAAGCTGGAAGCCTACAAAGCAACGCTGCAACGAGAGGTGTTCGTGAGCTCTACGAACAGAGACGAAGGGACGAGACCCGGCTTCTCAAGAGAAAGAAGAAAGATCACGAGAAGCGCGCGATCGAGGAGATGGACAGGTGCTATGGCAGGAACGATGTCCGAAAGTTTAAGCAGAAGGTGATACAGCTATCCAGTGGGTATAAGGTTCAGACAGAAGCCTGCCGGGACGAGAATGGACAACTAGTAGTAGAGTCGCAGTCGATACTGAGAATTTGGAAGAATCATTTCCGCAGACTGTTAAACGGCGATGATGACACCAATACCGCTGTCAGGCAGAATGTCCCACTCAATATGGACGATGACCGACGAGAATTCCGTCCACCCGACGTAGATGAGGTCAAGATAGCAATATCAAGACTGAAGTCTAACAAAGCTGCCAGTGCGCACGGACTGTCCGCTGAAATCTTTAAGGCAGCTGGAGATGATCTGGTTGGGCGCATGCACCAGCTCATCTGTAAGATATGGTCGGAGGAAAGCATGCCCGATGAGTGGAATCTCAGTATCGTTCGCCCGATCCACAAGAAAGGAGACCCCTTTGACTGCGCCAACTACCGAGGGATAAGTCTGCTGAGCATCGCTTACAAGATCTTCTCTGCCAACAGCACACCACAACAAAGCCCGAATATTCATCTCAAAAGGTCTTTTCTGTTGTTTACACGTCTGGTTACGCTGTGACCATGTTAAGGCTCCTTTAAAACCAACTTTCCAAGGTCCTTATAAAATAATGGAACGAACATCAGACAGGATCTACAAAATCAAATTTAACAATAGAGAAAAAACCGTATCAATAGACCGACTCAAACCCTGCTACGGATGCAGACAAGTTAGACGAAGCTTCTTCAACATCATCATTGGAGCTCCACAATGGAGCCACCTCAGCAAACGTACCAGAAACATACCGCGTCTTTCCAACATTCAGCCAAATAGATGTCCAGTTGTTGAAAGACATTTGAGGGGGAGTGACTGTAGCGACACTCTATCAACATTCGCGCCTCTCCAAGTCAATAGCCGAAACAACCAATTACCAAACTAATTAGATAATTCAAACCATTATTTAGTAACTGCACTAAATGCAGTCCAATTCATCCCGCACATTCTAGATACTTCTTCTTCTTCTTTGTCCCTTTGTTTGACTCCTTTTCCTTGATCTATTCGATTTCCATAATCTACATTCATTCTGTTTCCAAACTCCTTTCTGTGCGGTTGCTCAGTACCTTTAATGAAATATTTAAATCCTTTTTGTAAACTTGTCTGTGCACTCTTTAGCATTCTGTGAATTCAATATTAATATTGTCCATTTTCAATTTGTATCTCCCTGTATTTGTGTAAAATATTTAATACTTTAAACATATGTAGGTACAATTACATTACTTATTTTACTTCACTCATATTCCCAAAGTTACAATAAAATCCACGAACCTTCAGTTCACATATTATACGAATTCAAAGTGTTTTATTTCGTCATCCCTGTTCTTTAGTGAAGTTCGCTTAACTGACAAAATTAGTTGGTGTTAGAACCAGACACCACAGAAATTGTAGCAGTTCAAAACCTACACTAGCGCCTCTACTTGTCATACTATTATAAATTGATACTCGTTTTGCAGTTCATCTATTAGATATTATTGAAATCCTGTTTGTGGATTTCTCATTTTGATGTTGAAATGATATCCATATTTTCCTCGCTAAAACAGAATCGAATATTGCAATCCGTCGTATGTGCGATGAGTTTCGGAGACTCGCTGAACGTCACCACTTCTGCAATGAAGAATTATGATACGAATCTCGATACGAATTCCTCGCTAACTATCACGACAATCACTTCATCGATTGTTGTCTTTCGTGTTGGCCAACGGGTCTTTTTTCTTCTGCTGCTTACAGCTGCGTAGTTATCGGCTGGCATTCGTTGAATGGCGGTTTTAAACAACTGAACGAATTCATTGTGTTGATCGAAAAGGGCTTGCAACGCATTGTAATGACATCGTTGTTAAATTTGTTCATCACTGTTTGCTATGTTGTAAATTTGAAGAAAATTGTGATCTGCGTCCGGTAATGGTAGAAGCGATCCGACACGATGATAAATTTGCCCTTGGACTCTGAATGTTGGCATGTTATTTCCGGGCAAAATGTTCGGTCCACCGAAAGATGTCATCTGGAAACACGAATTGCATTTGTTGATGCACATGTAACACCTGATAGCAACGTTGATAATGTTTCGGTTGGTGGATGTATTCCTAGTAGTTTAACTTTTTCACAGGAATATGCTCCTGGCGTTTCGTTCTTAAATTTGGGGCGATATAATACATGCAAATTGTATCCATTTTTCCAAAGACAACACTTGGATGAAGACTGTAATCATTATTAGTGTCATTATGGAATACACTAAGATTTAAATCAGCTAGTAAATAGCAGTGTTCGTCTTGATCGATAGGTTCAGTTGTAGCAGACGAACCTCACTTCTCGTTGGTCAGAAAATTTAATGCTCGATGCGTCGGATTCTGACGCTCGTAATGCTCTTTTCTTCCGTGCTTGCGGTGTAGATCAGACAATTGCATGTCGCTTAGGAGGCATAATTGTACGGGATCAACGTGAAAAATGCGTCTGAATTTGTTAAATGTTAATCAGCAATCCGAATCTCACAATGTATCCAATCCACTTAAACTGGCTGTTCACACACGGATGGTAATGTTAATATTGACGGTGATCAATTCGCTGAGGACAATTTGAAGTGAAAAAAATCAGCATGCGAGAATTGTTGAAATCTATTTTAATGCCACTCACGATAATATCAAAAAAAAGAACAACACAGCAAATGCGTTGGGAACGTCAATCAGCAGTCAGATCATTCACATACACATTCAATGATCTTCGTGAGTTCACTGTAGAGAATATCACGGAAACCACGAACATTTAACTCGATTGAATTATTTATCTAAATTAATTAAACTCAAAGTGAAATGCACACAACTATTCGATAAACGATAATATTGTCTGTTCATTATGAGCCGGACATGAATTTCACAATTTGAATAAATTCTTCTGTCACCTACAACTCGAAACGTCATCATTCGATCGCTGTTTTCGATTCAATTCAAATCAGCATGAACTGTCACGGCAATATATGAAATTTATTCGAATGACAATTGCGCCATCTATCGAAAATCGTACCAGCTCAGAAACCTTCGTGGCCTCATACACAATAACTTTGCTACATATCATCGCATGATCAAATGCAGAGTTTACGATTTTATAAAGGAGATACAGACGAACATCCATTTTATTATATATAGATTTTTCTGCTATCGATCCACTGCGTAAGTCTATTGAAGATTAAAGTACTAAACAATTTGACTGACGTGTTCAAGACGAGCCTAACTTTTGTAGAAAAAAAAAATTATTGTTCTTTTAAAGCTTCCTGGCACACTCGCTGTTTCAATTCAAGAGATATTTTTTTTTAAATTCTGCTGGTGCTCGGTGGTCTCTTACCAACTTTAGATATTTTGATTACATCCTGTACTTCAAAAAGTGTAAATGAATTATCTAAGAGCTCATCTTCAAAACGTAGTGCCACAAAATATGGTAAAGGTGAAAATTGAGGACCGTTAAGCAGATTCTTGAAATAGTATCGAAATTCCGATGCTTATAAGGATGATACAATTATATTATTTCTCCCCTTAATATCAAAAGATCGCTCTCCAAAAGTTTGCTGAGGGTCTGGATGAATTTAACACCGCTACGGAATTTAAAATGGGTCCAGATGTTTTATTTTGGCAGAATAGAGAAGTTTAAAATCCCTATCGTGACTGCAAATATATTTTTGAAAAAAGAAGAATTGTATTACCTCCAGAGCCTTGGAAGCGAAACAGATTCTTTTTTCTGGCTTAAATACCGCAATAAACGAACCACGACCGACTACCTTTAGCAGTAGGAATAGATCCAAGGCTGTCGGTAGTAACAATTTCTTTGTGTTCGAAGATTGGCAAAATAAGGTGGGGGTCTATATTTGAGGACGTGTACAAGGTCAATGCTAGCATTTGCCCCAGTCATGACCTAGAGAATAAAGTTCTTGTGCACAAAACCTGACATCGAAACCACATAGACCATTATCAATTCTTTAATTCTTCGACGTTAGGCAAAATTTTCTTAAGTCAGAATTTAAGAATCTTAGCTGAGACGTTAATAATATAATAATAATAATACTAATAAGAAACCTTAATACCAAACCAAATATGAAATCATAAGAGAGACAATTAAGTCAAAACCAATCAAAAACCCAAAATCAATTTTTTGTCGTAAGACCATTTGCTCATCGCCAAGGAATTGGATGTCTTAGCTGACATAGCCACATACATGTAAGCACATATCAGGACTCAAAACATTTCGCTGAAATTTACTTAGTTGATGCGGTTAGATTTCTCTTTATTAGATTTTCTTTTTATTAAGAAGATCTAGTCGGAAGTTTTTTCTGCTTTCGTAGCCGTGGCGATAGCAGAGTCACAGTACAAAATTTGTTACCGCATTGAGGTCCTATATAATAGAGCGAACTTGTTAAGAGTGGACAATGTCCTAATTAAGATGGTTAGTAGACATGTTGAAAGGTCTATGCTCTGGGCAAACAACCTGATACCAGATACCATGAGAAGGTTCGCCTTAACGGCCATATCACCAAGAAGCAATCGTCTATTTCTAACAACAATTTTGATCACGGATGAATTAGCAGTACCGTTGGTATTCCACATTACTCGGACAACCACGAATACATGATTTAACTACAGCCGAGACGTAGCATTGAGCACTTGTTTCTTGTTTCTCCGATTCAGCAGATCGGTATCCGTCCGTGATGTGATATATGTGAAGAATATGAATATGATGAAATATGTGAGCAGGCAACATCAGATGTACTGGTGGTTAAATGAAAGAGTTCCTTCGTCAATCCCTTTCGACACTGGCTAGACTTTCAACAAGCGGCCAAGATACTAATTTCTATGCCAATGTATAAGTATGCATATTTTACGTATAATGGAATAAGTATTTACATATATAGCATCAGATGCACGCGGCACTGACTACTGAGGATAGTGTATCGTCGATGTGACTACAGGCAAATAAAGGTCAAACCAAATCTAGTCGTGTTTTATTCTTTTCAAATCAGAAGTAGGAGATCCGAGTGAGAACTCCACAGCATAGACTGCGTTGCACTACCCTTTGATACGGTACACCTAGACCACCTTGGGCCGTTCACGAAGGGGAAGGACGGATCGAGGTATGTTTTGGCTTTGGTAGACAACTTTACCAAGTACACCGTACTACGGGCTGTGAAGTCCGCGAACAGCAGAGTAGTTATCGCCGTTTTGAATGAAGTGGCCGGATATTTCGGTCTGCCACGAAGAATTGTTACAAAACGAGGAACAGCTTTCACATGTGAGATGAGAAGCATGGTGTTGAACACGTCAAGACAGCAGTCAGGACACCCCGGCCGAACGGCCAGGTCGAATGATGCCACCGAACCATTCTCGTCACTCGCATCGCGCTGCGAACAGTACGGGGATTGTTTTCCTTTTTCCTCTTCTGCCTATTCTTCACTTGTAACATATGCCGAAGTAGTTTACAGTAGCCTTGACTCACTATCTCAACGTAAGTTACAAAATGCTTCCAATGATGCTGTGGGTTGTGTCTATGGTATTTATCGATTCGAGCATATTTCTGTGTACTCTCTTAATTTGCTGGGCTGTTACATGCATCAGTACATCAACGCAAGGAATTGTTTGTTTTTACACAAAAGAATTAATAATCGTAGTCCACTTGGTCTCTTAGAAAAATTAACATTATCCGTTTTCGTACCAATCATTTATGCTCCTCGCACTTATTTTCCATTCACACTGTTAGATTGTGGAATTCTTTGCCATTCCACATAAGATCAATTTCAAAATCGCACAATTTTAAAAGTACTATCCTTCACCACTTTGCTAGGTCACATCAACAATGAACCTCGATTCCAATCCTTATAAATACACATATATATTGTATACTAGTTTTAGGTTAATTTGAATTTGGTAAATTAATGTAATAGACATTAAGACATTAAGATACATTAAGATATTCATCTTCTTGCACTTTCCTTTGAATAAATAAATGTAATGAAATAAAATATGAAAGCGTAAGAATCATAGATTATATTAACAAACATTTTATTCTCCTCAAGGCAAAACTTGATTACTTAATTCCACATTTTAAACAAAAACCCGGATTAATTAACTTTGTGGGAAAAGGAATGAAATATATAGCAGCTACTATGAATAGTGATGACGAAATAAAAATCACGAAAAAGCTCTTTAGCAACAAACCAGAAATCTCTTTTAGATAGAAACAACCGGTTGACTTTAGTCGGTAATACACTTTCCCCACAAATAAAGAATGATGACCTGCGGTCATCGTCGTATCACGTTTCGAAACGTCTCTAATTTCAAAAAACACTGTTGGCCCATTAATAACCGAGCGCCAGTTCGAATATGCAGAGCTGAAAGATCAGCCACTGCACTCGAACCCAAATGTAGATTGATACGAATGGCCGACCCGGATAAGTAATATTGCCACTCAGCATGACACAATACGGAAACAGGGAAGTGCATGTGCAAACGAGTACATGTGGATATTGCGAGGTTTGTTAGTAGTAGAATTTGAAATTGCTATGTAGAATTTAGTCTTAGGATAAATTCAATAAAAGAACGACCCGAGAAGGATTCCGTGTTTGTTTTTTTATTTTTTTTTTCTTCAATGAAAAGAAGTATTCATGTTAAACTGTTCCCTTTTGAATTTCATAAATAGTACTAACTAAAACAGTGAGACCACTTATGTAGGGTCATCTAGTTGCAATGTTCTCGACGTATCTCTCTTCTTAGATAGCAATACTAGTGACCTTTGAAACTAGGCCATCCTAGAGAAAGCATCCTTCCAAAATCTGACAAAGACTGATCGCGACAAAAACATAATGTCTCGGCAAGCTACGAACCGTAAAATACACGGTTGATAATCAAACCTAAATAGAGCAGTTGAATGACAGGCTGATCTCTTTCTTGTAAAGAGCTTTCAGGTTGCTTGTCCTATATAGAAGAAACAAGCAGAAAGCACAACCTCCATGGTCGTATAAAGAACTATCAATAGCTACAAAAATAATATAGAGGATTTTCAAACCTGCAAGAAGATACAAACATCCCCATGACTGGAATATCTACAATGCTGAACTAAAAATGGTAAAAAAATACCTGAGAAACACGCAGAAAGGGAAATGGAAGACTTCTTGCGCCAATATAGAAAATACCTCAGAGGCTTCACGGCTCAGGAAACTTCTCACTAAACAAGGAATCGTTCTCATATAACCAATACAAATGGCTATTCGACGCTCCCATACAGTGGAGACTCTTCTAAGAACCCACTTCCCAGGTTACACAGGCAGCCTTATAGCATATATACTAAATTTTCACAAACAACAAAATTAAATGGGATATACATTCTCTCAGGCCACACACAATATAAGCCTTTCTGCACTGCAGAGAGTTCACAACAGCCACTTTCCTGGACATTGAAGGAGACTTTAACAATATAACTAATGAAGCAATCTTAAATGCACTAACGAGAGCCTCGACATTAGTCGAGCACTAGGGGCTCTGGCGATTTCGAATCAAGCTAAGCTTAAGAAAGAAATAACGATACAAAATCAAAACGCTTAATACGCTTGCAAACGTATTTTCGGATCGAAGTGCGGACTACAGCCGAAAGTGACCCACTGGATCTACACATCCACAGTAAGACCAACCTTATTGTACGGGGTCGTGTTACGGTGGAAAGTCCTGAAAAGAAGATCCACTGAGGCAGAGCTTGAAAGGCTATAACGTCTCCTGTGCATTGGAATAACAGGAGCTCTAATAACTGCATCTACAGCCTACTTCCCATTAGCCTACTTGCCAAAGGCGTTGCGGGAAAATCAGCACTTAAATTAAAAGAGTCTTCTTCTTCTTCTTCAGGTGGCGCTACAGTCCGGGATGAACCTGGCCTCAACCAGTAAGCCTCTCCAGCCGGCACGATCTTTTGCCAGCTGTCTCCAACTGCGCACACCAAGTTGGTTGAGGTCCTTCTCCACCTGGGTGCGCCATCGGTTCCGTGGGCGTCCTCTATTGCGTTGTCCCACTGGTTCGCAGTGGAATTAATTAAAAGAGTCTAGCAATTTCAAATTTAGAACCTTTGGGCATTGTAACTATAAGTATTTATAATATGAATACAGATTACCAAAAGACAATCACCCGCTTCAATCGTCAATTTTCTATAACAACCCCGACAAGAAATTACTGGTCAGAAACCAGAATCGCATTAATATCTATGTTGACAGCCAGGCTGAGTTCAAAGCACTTAAAAGTACTGTAATAAAGTCAAATTCACAATGTCAATAAATAACATGTTTCTGCAATGAACTCAACAAACTACAGTCGAAACCTTTTATAACGAAATCGGTTAAAACGACATATCGCTTATAACCGCCAAATTCTTAAGTCGCTGCTGAGGTTTATTATAGTTATATTGAATAAAATATCGGTTACAACGACATCACTTAAAACGACATATCGCTTTCAACGACCAATTTTTCCATGGTTTTGATTAAAATATTGGTTACAACAACTAAAATCGAGGAAGCTGTCGGGGCTGAAAGAAAAAAACGAAAAAGGTGCAGTGCATGCATATGTGTACATCTATTTTCGTAAAATTTCGCTTTTTTGCTTTGTGTTTATTATTCGTTTTGAGTTTGTTCAACTTAAAAGTAACTTAGTATACATTTTTCCGCGTGACGAGTGCTAGTATAAGCTTATTTCATTCGGTTTGTTAGTTGCATTGGAAAATGAGTCAGATACGCAAACAGACTTTATGAAAAGTGAAGAAGCGATGTGATTCTCACATTGGATGCTGGGAGCTACAACGACATATATATTATAACGACCAAATTTATCAGTACCTGAAAGGTGGGTTTTGACTGTATTTATTACAGCAAATAATGCGTAGATTAGTAATTCATGCCACAAGAACAACATCTTATGGCCCAAATACAATATCAACAAAACAACACTATTAATCCCGTTACCGTGGGTTAACTGCAGTATACTCGTTGGGATCAGTACAGGCTACTGCCTAGTGGGTCGCCATGCTCATAAACTTGGCCTGATTTCCACAGCTAGAAACTGCAAAGAAGCTGCGGTGGCTGAAACTTTGGAGCGTGTTCTTTGTTTCTCCCCGTCTTTAGCCAAAAGTAGATATAATATTTTAGGTAAACCATTCTTTAAATCCTTATATGATGTGGCCATCTTGAAACCACAACATCTTATACATATAGCTAGAACCACTGTAACGTTCTGCCTAAATAAAGCTTCCGTGGGCTTACTGTTTGTTGATGTTTTAGTCCTAGCACTCTGGACCAACATGTCTGTATGAGGCTGAGCCGCCGCCCCTAAGCTAACCTAACTCTCCTGCATCTCTGGCAACATTGCATCTCTAAGAATGGATCATATAAAATGTATAGAGTTAAAGATATTAGGTTATAAGGTTGCAGGACTTCGTACTTTTTGAAACTCAAGACTTCGAAGGTGAGATAGGAAAACTTTTGGGGATATTTAGGGACTAGGAATTGAAATGGATTCCAGCAGTGAAAGTTTGTTTTTTGTAGGGAGCGTGTTGTAAGGAAGACATTTGTTGATTTAGATTTTAATGGCTTTTAGTTTCTTAGCGTTTCGTAGTGTAGACAAAATTAAATTAAAATCATATTTACTTTTGTACGCTACTGTGAGTATACGTAAATTCACTCTCTTATGTTGTACATGTTCGTGTGAATAACATAGTCTATGGATTGCTCTATCTGCTCGGCTAATTGTACGGATAAGTCTCCAATAGTAGTTCTCTCATAATCTATAAAAATGTGTAAATTATAGCAAATAAAGAGTCTGTAATTTTTACTGGAACTGAGTCGTATCTGTCTGTATTCTACTTTTTCAAACAGGTCATACAGTTTCAGAAGTGGGATTGCGGCCCAAAATACGGCAGGATGTTGTTACCGGATCTTATCAAGAACAAATGCAAGCGAACGAAGTGTTAAAAGAAAAAACCGCTCAAGTCATTTACTGCTCAGTCAGGTACTTTACATCATCAACCAGTGATATAACTCAATATAGCGTCTGGAGAGTCATGCATGGATGAAGAAGACAAGGTGGATGAAGAGCTAGAAAATCTGAAAAGGGTATGTAAAAAGGAATTTCAGAAAGAGGTATCCAGAGCAGATATATACATACGAAGCATTACGAAACAGACGGAAACAGAGAGATGAAACAATGCAGCAGTACTTACTAAGCTCGCAAAAAATATCGCATGGTTCCATAGAAGAAGACGACACTGTGCAGTTCATCGTAAATGGTATCGTCAATAGCGAAATAAACAAAACAGTATTATATATACATCATTTGACAGAATTGAAATGTGTTTTAAGGAAATTGATAGTTTAAGAACAATAAATACAACAACTATGTGAATAGGACAGCAAAAATTTAAACAACCGATGTGATCACCGGTATTGCGTGTGAAACAACACAAACGCAAAACAATTTGACTTGCTAGTTGCGTAAAAAATAAAATCCGTGATGATGCTCCATAAACATCAGAACGACGCTACGAAGAAACCGTTTCCAAAACTGGTGAAGGAAAGACTGTGAAAAACGTATTCAACGAATTCGAGAAGTGGGCTTCGAGCGGATCACATGAAAATGTGAATGGCGTTGTGGACTCTACTGGATTCAGGGAGTCCAATCAGTGTTATGCACTACCAGTTTCGACATATATCCATGATTAGAAGATAAGGCTTTCAATGACATAGATATTATGGTGTTAATGGAAGCCCTATAAAAATGTTGGGAAGCATCTTTTGCAGAATTAAATATGATGAAAACAGCTTTGAGTTACCATTGTATTGGGTAGACTTTTTCTCAAAAGAATTGGTTTGGTGCTGAAGAGAGCAGATCACTTTGCGGTCAACAATGAAGTCACTTATCACATCCAATGCAACAACTTATATGCATGAACATTCTTATTGAGTTGGTGTGTTCTCTATTCCTTTCCTCAGCATGGTTCCGTTCGTGATCAATCACAATTACTATTTCGTTCATGGATTGTTGGTGGATTCAATAGGTCACAATGCAATCACTTCATGGCTTACCCAAACCACCCTTAAATGTTGACTGCGAAAATGAAATCTTCTTCAGTGAAGTTTATGTTCGATCTTACACTTAGCTATACCAGCAGATAAGCTTGCACTATGAAAACGGGCATCAAGGATTTTTTTGGTCACATTCGAGGACACACACTTACATATCTACATAACGCTTTATTACTAAACATAGATGACCGTTTTTTGACATTGCGGATCCGAAAAAATTAAAATAAAGTTAACTTCCATCCATCGGATTCGAAGAAAGGCCTATCTGGCATCGCAGGATAAAATTTTATGGCGAAAATTACGGGTAAATAAATTGCAATAATCAGTGCAATAAATAATAAATCTGCATAATTGCATCGAATACTTACAAACATGATAACAAACATACACCAAGCCCAGTTTAATGCCATGAAGAGAATGTGTCCTTTACTCACGTGTGTATTTTCACCACTGCTCTGAGTCCGACCAATGAAAGAAATATTATAAAATAATGGAAGTAAAAACTACCTAGTCTCGCTATGCATAAAATGGCAAGAAATAATTTATCATCATGTCGAAAATAAAAAAAAATAAATGGAAGGAATAATGAGAATGGGATCCATTATCGAACATCAATAGTATTGATAAACAAAATGCTGACGCTCTCAATAGAGAGGAACAATAATGCTGCAGCTGTGTTGCTGAAATGAGTTTCAAATGGGAGTACACTGGCGATTAACTCACTGCAAGGAAACAGAATATGGATTCGAACGCGCAACCTGCAGAATCGTGAGCAACGCACCAAACCTACTCCGCCTACGAATCACATTAGTTACGCAGTTTTTTCTTCGATCACATTCGGTATAGTTGTGACATACTGACATTATAGTAAGAAGATCATTTTTTAACTTTGTACCTATGTAGATCCGAAAAAAGTGAAATTCACTAACTACCATCATTGTATATGAAACCTATGATAGTTCATCAGACGATTTTTTTATAGTTCCTCTAGTCGCTTAGAGGACCAACTTGTATTTTTCATTCGACATTGAGTGAGTGATGAGTGAAAACAAAGCAAGAAACCAATTTTACTCTCCCATTCAAAAGTTTTGTATGGAACTGAGTGAAGCACTTTGTACTGCGTAGGCATTTTGGTGCCTCGTTCTCTGAATGTGTTGATCAAGGGGACGAGAAATGAAAATGTAATTACCCACAGAATACAGAAATGGACTACTATTGTCTCGCATTCCAATTTTTCGAACAGATTTACCAATCGAATTCAAACGTTGCAATGACCATCAACAAGGCACACGGACAATCTTTGCAAGTGTGTGGCTTGATATAGAAAGTCCGTGTTTCTTCCATGGGCAACTATATGTGGCTTGTTCACTGGTCGGAAAACCTTCTGATTAATTCGTTTATGCACCAGACGGAAAAAAGAAAAAATGATTTGTATCCAACAGCACTTCAATAAACAAAATAAAAAACAAAAGTTTTATAAACAACAATCATAGCAGTGATTGCGCCATGATTTCGTCACATAAATATATATATATACAGATTCGCTATCCTCTCCTGGCGCAATCACTGCTAGTATTAACCACAGTCCTGTGTCGTTTGTGCCCAAGAGGCCGGCACACACAGACTTTGCTTTTTTATTCGTGTCCGCGTTGCCTCCTGTACGTAGGTAAATTACTATTCAGCTTTCGAGGGAATTTTCTTGACGAGCTTTTCCGTGTCCAGCACTTCTTTCATGATTTCGACAGCTTTTGTTGAGTATGGTTTCTTTGTAAGCTTAGCTTGTTTGGGTGGTATATAATATGTTGAAGCAAAACAGTCATATACGTTTCCTCTCGAGTTTGGTCGGGTGAGGTTTCTAGCAGTATTCTCTTGTTCATTTATTGATGTTAGCTATAATATTGTATAATACAATTCTGGACTCTTTTTCTTGGCTGAAAAAACTTACATGGTATTTGGAGTTTTTAGATGTTGGTCGCAATAATGAAGCTTATTGACCCGATTGTATTATTTAAGACCAATTCTTATATGTTTTCAAAAATTTTTTTCTTAGGAGCCCTTCGTCAAACGTATAACCACTTTGACAGATCGATTGTCAATTGACGGCCGCGTGTGCTAATGCTAGTATGAAGCTTAACGTTGTCAAATCAGAGGCTTATACAATGCATTTCACATATTGGTGGAGTCCTATTGAAGCAGGTGGAGAAGTTTGAGCGTCTCGGGCCTTTTCCGCGAGCGATGGGAGAAGTAACTCTGAGCTGTCCTATAGGATTGGGGAAGCTGTAACAGTTTTTAAAAAATCTGAGTTTGGTGTCAAAGCCCAGTTAGCAGTTGAAGTCATTTTTTAATCCAACTCTCACCTATTGTCTTGAATTTTGAGTAATGACTGAAAGAATAATACCGCGAATACAAACTGCTGAGAAGAAATGTCTTCATGCTGTGGTGGGAATTACTGAGCGGGAATTACGAACCTGTTCCGGGACGATCACAAGTTAAACAATTAAACACGTTTAGCAATAATAATTGCGACTATAGTAAGTGCGGAAAATTTGGCTCACGTGAGTAATATGTTTTCTTATGATTATAGTAGTTTTAACCAAACTTGATTTTCTGATTCAGATAGCGTCACATAATTATCATAGCGACAACCTTCAGCTGCAATTTGTGTAGCGGTAATCCTGGAAAATCCAATGATTATATTTTTGTTTACAAAAGATGATATCAATCGACTAATGCGTTTGCCCATCATATTGACTATGCATTTTTAAATTTAAATCATTTACATCTTTATTTTTGGCTTATCCAAGCATAGATTGTTTAATACGCACCAATATTTGGGAACACTTTCGATATTTATACTTCTTTCATCTTCCTTTGAAGTTATGTGAAACTGAAAACAATTTGGTGGAAACAAAATCAGGCCAGTAACACAGAGAACAGGAGTTTGTAATTTTGTTACGCCACTTGCATATTAGTTGTGAAATTGAGATTTTGCACACATATTATTGATCAGGATTTTCAGCGCAAATTATCAATCCGTAGATACAAAAATATATATTTCGATCATCCACATGAGAATATGCACAGGAAGCAGTCCTCTTTTCTTCTACGTACATCCAACGTTTCCACGGACATCATAATTTACAAATTGTTAGGTCCCTTGGAAAAACCTTGATGATTCGTACATATATATGTGCTCGTGCTTTGGTACGCTGGTTAGTTCGAAGTGATTTCTAAGTCGGGCTGCCAGGAAACACGCTGTAATTCGAAATCGATGGTTAGTAAAAAATAAAGTGGCAAATTATTGTTGCATACATTCCATATATATGAATTTATTTCATTTTGGTACTTCGCGCCGAATCGACAATGTTCCGTTAATTCGAATTTTTTTGAGAGTCGATTGTATATAAATCTGGTCGACCGTATTGGCGCACGAAGGGCATGCCATATTTGGCGTATCCCTGCTTAGTAGCAACACAGTTTCTGTATTTTTTGCGTTGCAAATAAGCGGAGTCGACTGTATATGTTGCCAATTCATGTAAAATCATTAGCTTTAGTTTAAGTAACAATTTAGAGTAAGTGACAATAATAAATCATTCTTTTCTTATTTTTTTTAACTTAATTTTTACTCCGTTAATGAGTAATACGTTTGAGCTAAATCAACCATTTTTGGACCACAATACAAAAACACTTGGCATAGGACACATGTACATATTTAAAATTTCATTAAGATCGGTCCACGGATTCAAAAATTACACATTTATTTCGAAATCTCCCATACAACGGGACCACTCTGAGTCTCTGATCAAAGCATGCAGACACTTTCGCTTCATTACTCTCTTGATCATTATTATTTTCATACCGTATGCTGTAATTTTAGTTTTGGTTTTTGTGAGAAGCTATGAGAGCAATAAATTATGCTATGAGAGCAAGTTTAATTTGTAAGAAAAATGTACAGTCTATTCATGTTTTGGCCATGAAACAATAAAGAACATTTATTAAGTAGTCCCAATTTGTTGAAGCCCACAATTCGCCTATTGCACTCTCGCTTCGTCAGTAATAGCTGCGTCAATACTTGTTGTTGATACCTCCACCGCTTTGAGTAATGCATTTCAATAATTAGCTCAACATAAGTTAGCGTAGATTAAGTGTTAATTGTAGACAGATTGTGAAGTAAGGCTTTAATAAATATTCATAACGAAAATACTTAATTTATATGTTCGTTTATTTAAAAATGAGTATGAAAAAAATGAGTGTATATCGATGTTACAACACACAGGCGGATGGTTAAAATCCATGACTACACAACTAGAAATTGTTTGATATACTGGAGGATGGTTGAAATCCATGACTACACAACTAGAAATGGTTTGATACCGGATTGATGCAACAACCCTTTGTTGATCGTTTTGCATTGTGGTTCTATTGCAATAATGCATTGTCACAAAATTACATTTCCAATGTTGTAAGTGTCATGTTATTCGGTTAAGTAGAACGGTGTATAAGCGCACGACAAAAAATGGGCAGCAGGCTTTTATATATGTATATGACTTGTAAAAAAACCTGTCGAACGACAGAAGCAATGTCATATGCGTTTAAGTAATCCATTATCTATTATAATAAATCGCTATGTATGTAAGTATGTTAGTACAGTTATACCGAATGTGGCCGATATGTATATATGTATATATTGGAGTATGTATATATGTTTTCTATTTATGACACTGATTATTGTAATTGATCCTCTTCATTTATTGCATTTTGCGTAAAAAATATATTTCACAGAATTTATTCAGTGAAATTGTTGGTTTTAGCTTAGAAATTTGAATGGATAATTAATGTTATTGATGAGGTGTGCTTGAGTTTACCAACAACGGCTTAATACAATTTGGATAAACAATGAAAAATAAGAAAGACCAATGTATTAAGTTAAGTGTTGAAACGCGAAATCCAATACGATTCCAAAGCATTAGGAGAAGAATAAAATATGCCTACGATACGCTCATGAAAGTAGTGAAAGATGGAAAGGGCGGAATACTTTTCTTAGTTCACCAACTATTGAACTGGAAGAACGCATTTTTAATATCATTGATATTGGCAAAATGCAATTCCACTTCTACTTGCTTTATCTGGTTTTGCAGCTACATTGTTGAAGGGGGCCGAACAGCTCATTCAGCACTCAAGTTGTCGTTTAACATGGAAATGCCAAAGTTTTGCCGCAATGTAAACTGATCGTTTGGTATGAATATAGATAGTACACAAAAAATCATTAGATTATATAAGATTTAAAGAAAAATAGAAACCGGTTTGGCGGTGAGATGATTCATTTCGCAGGTTACTATCGGCAGACTGATTATATTTATGTGATTCCGACGAACTTGCATGCAAAAAGTGATCCATTTTATGGAAATACGTCAAACCACTTACATTGAATGTTTCAGAACGACAGATCTGGAGAAGAGAAGAGATCCCCAACGGAATTTTTAAATTCAATGGAAATGTCCGAACTTCCAACTCATAATCTGCAATTCAAAGGACGGGATCGGTAATCATTATGATTTCTGTGAAGAAATTAACAGAAATAAGTCATGAAGTCAAAATTTTGAAATTGAAGTACAAAGACGAAGATGTTTTGATTTCACGCAAGCCTATGATTCTGAGCCATCATTCAACTTTACACCGTTCAAATTTCCGGTTCGGCTTGCATACATAAGGCAACAATAAACCTCTAAATACACATCAAAACACATACTTTTAAAAATGAATACATACTTTTGAATAATTATTTTCAATCTTGACAGTATCACGTTCTGTTTCAGCGGCGAACTAATGAAATAATCGGTTGCATTTTATAAAGTTGGTTATTCTCGTTCGGACGAAACATGAATGGTAAGCGATTTTATGTTAAATATTCTTTTATACAAACCTGACAATACGAACACAAAAGAAAAAGAATTATCCACTTTGGTACAATAGTTTGGAAGTTATGGAGCTACGATTCATTTCTGCATATATATCTAGATATATTCAAATAATCTGAACATAAATCGTATAAGTAATAGTTATTATAAATAAAAATAATCAGTATTTCACAGATTTTCAAAAAATCAAATATTTTTAATTTTTGCTTCTGTATTATTTCTTTTTTCTCGTTTTTCAGTATTTATATTTTGAATGATATAGATATGATATTGATCTTCATTTTATTTCAATTTTATTCGAAGGATAATGAAAGCAATGAATCTGATTTTTCTATAAAATAAATATTTAACATACATTACAAACATATTTAATTTAAAAAAATATTGTTAATAATATGTCGTTATTATTTTTTTACCATATATTTCTTTTTGAACCTTAGTGTACTGCATACCAATCTACACTTTTTATTTTTGGTGAACAACTTAATGTCATTTCATTCATTCCTTCCTTCTTCTTTTTAATATGCTTCTGAAGTAAGACCTTATATCAAACTAAAATCAAATCTGTTTTTATAATAGAAATCTCTTGAATAAAATTATAATGCAATAATTAAAAACCAATGTGGGCCCAGATGCTGCTGTAGGCAAATTTTAATAAAATTAATTTTGTTTTTCGTGAATTTCGAGCGAGCGAAATTATACTACAATATTATATAGAATTTCATATACATTTGCATACAGATGCTGATATTTCATAACATACTTGTATGAGTTAATATGTCCACTACAAATAAATACAACAATCACTTTTAAGCAACATTATTTGGAAAAAAAAGTAACGTGGTCATGCCTGCCTGAAAGTTATTAAGTTTGAACCTTCCCTCGTACGTTTGTGAACGATTTCTTTTTATACTAAAACTCATTGTAAATAATCCATGACTATGGTTTCTAAATAAATCTGCGTTTTCTTTTCATTTTTTTATGAACCTTTCGTCTATCTTTGTTGACAGTAATATTTTGATTTGAAATCACTTCGTGCCTTATAACCTTGGGCTCCAACTTATTCCTTCTATCGTTTAACTCGTATATTGTCATTTATTTCATTGCGTTTATTTATATTGTGGACTGTAAGGGAAATATTAGTCTAAATGTGTCTCTAAAAACAACTTTAGGGTTAGAACTCGAACTTGGAAAGTTTATTAGTAACATCCAGAAAGCAGCCTGGAAAAATACTCCTCGCAGTAAAAAAAAAAAATACCCAAATTTAATGAAACAAATCTTCCGCCAGAAATAATAGAACTTATCCTCGAATAAAGAAAAGTCGCAAGTTTTTGAAAACCACGAGATATCCACTTATGTTGAAGGCCTAACAAATGAAAAATGTAAAAACTACTCACTTTGGAAAGAAGTAAAAAATATCCAGACGCCCCAAATGCAGGCCGCGCCAATCAAGAAAAACAATGATGAATGGGCAAAAAGTGATAAAGAAAAGGCGGATCTCTTTGCCGAACATTTGGAGGAAAAATTCCAGCCCTTTGATGGACAAATTTTGTCCAAGTGTAACTTCTATATCTGACAGCTCTATTATAGAAAGAGTATCTCTAAACGAACTCTGCCAGGTATCAAAAATCTAAAAACCTTATTGTTTTGTATAATCTAATAACTGGACAAATCCTGAAGAACTTGCTGAAAAGGGCGAAATCAAACTCCTCTACTTAATTAACGCTTCCTTTAGGCTATTATATGTTCCAGACTCATGGAAGGTTGCAGAAGTGATTTTGGTTCCAAAACAGGGCAAACCGTTGAACAAAAAAAAATCGTACAGACTCATACCGCTTCTAACAATATTATCCAAAATGTTTGAAAATCTCTTATTAAAACGCATTCAAAAATTTATCGAAGAGAAGCAACTTTTACCTGACCATCAGTTCGCGTTTCGAGCGAAACACTCGATAATTGACCAGGTATACAGAATAACGAATGAAATTGAAGGAGCGTTAGAGGAGAAAAAGATCTGCTCCACCGCCGTACTAGACGTTTCCCAGGCCTTCGAAAAAGTCTGGCATGAAGGCCTAAGATACAAACTAAGCAGGCTTCTATCGACAAGCTTGCATAAGATACTAGAATCTTATCTAGATATCGGAATATTTAGAGTTAAACACGGAACTGAATACTCGGATTTTAAAGAGATCCGAGCAGGAGTCCCTCAAGGGAGTGTCCTTGGCCCTACATTGTACCTGTTGTACACTAGAAACTTACCGCAAACTGAGGGTACACTTGTGGCTACGTTTGGGGATGACACAGCGATCCTGGCAACGGGACGTTCAGTTGAGTCCTGAACTGAAAAACTGCAACGAGCTCTGGACAAAATAAACGAACGGTCAAAATGCTGGCGCATTGCTCCCAATGAGACCAAATCAACGCACATAAATTGTACCTACTGAAATATTGAAAATCTACCAGTTTTCATTAATTCTGTACAAAGACCGTACGCAAATGAAGCAAATTATATTGGTATGACACTCGATGCGAAACTCAAGTGGAAAGCCCACGTGAAAAAGAAACGAGATGAGCTCGAAACCGGTATAGATAAATGTACTGTTTACTTGGAATGCACTCCAAGTTAAGCATGTACAACATACTGCTATTATACAAGCATGTACTGAAGCCTATATGGGCTTACGGCATACAACTATGGGTTTCAAAATAAAATTATACGGTATATTGTGAAAGCTCCCTGGTACCTCAGGAATTGTGATATACAAAGGGACCTAAGGATAACTGCCGTCGACGAAGAAATAACAAACTCCGCTCGAAAGGTAGGTATCAGACTTCGTGTTTATTGTAACAATGCCATCGTCCAAACTTTGGACATGAAACGTTTAATACTCCGACTCCAGCGTACGAGACATCCTTACGAAGGTCATGGCAGGTGATTTTACCGAAGGTCTACCTCTACCTTAAATGTAGGCTAGTAGATAAAGAAACTTACTTGTAGTAAGGAAAAACCAAAAGGGAAGGGTGTTTTTAGTCAGTAAGAATCTGACACTACTATGTGAACGCTTGTCACATACTTTCTTGTTCAAGATTTTCACCAACCCAAGTAACAAAAAAAAAAATAAAAATTTATATTGTATTGTTTATGCAACAAACTTCTTTCATGTATTAAATTTGATAATGTTTTACAGTTTTTTATATGGTCGATAAGATATTGTTGGGAAACAATAATATCTGTGCTTCAGGAAAACGGAGTACTCGTATAATAGCTGCATGTTCAGTTCGAATGGAGTTCGTTCTATAAAGTATCCTGATCAATTCGGTGAGCTTCGAATAAAACCTTTCCACTAACGAATTTCCTGTTGAACTTGCACACGACGCGTAAAAAATTATGTCATACAAGGCAACGAACTCTTTTAAGAGTACTGAAAAGAACTGACCGCCGTTATCGGAAACTATTTTTTTTTTGATACCATGGTGTGAAAAGAAGTGTTTTATGGTTTTAATTAAATGTAGGCCGTTCCTTGCAAAGATCTCGTATGCAGAGGCAAACTTACTACATTCATCGATGATGGTTAAGACATTTTACTTATGTACTGAATATATATTGATATGTATAATTTAGATAATTCAAATAGATATTTGAAATTTTATAAGCTGTCGATCACGAGCAAACTTATATTTTTGACATAATAGACACTATTACTTATAAAACGTACAATGGAGTTCTTCAAATGTTTCATTGATCCTCCAATGATAAGATTTAATGTGGTAGTTACTTATCAGTCTATCTTGTTCGTCTATAACAGTTACATCCATTAGTCTTTTGGTGCATCTGATAAGTTTCATTCTTGAGTTAGCGAATAATTTTGAATAAACGACTTGTATCATTTTGAATGTACTATCGTCAGTGGCGATTCCTGGTCTTAAACATTTTTAGCTACCGGAGAAGTCCAAGCTAAAAAAAAAACATATCGTATTCTTAGATTTTTTTATTAAAAACGCCAAAATAAACAAAAGTTTTTTCATGAAATCCGAAAAACATTTACATAATAATTATTTGAAAATAGTTTTTATCGGTATAAAAATTCGGCTCGTCGATCAACAGTCATATAAAAATCTTCAGTTTCCTTGACGACTTTAATTTTTTTTTTAATGGACAGGAGAGCCAAATAGCTCAAACTTTTCCGCCCTTGAGTACTTCGAAGATACGTCTTAATCCTTTTTAAAAGGAGTGCTCTACAGACGCCTTTGAAGCCCCTACTGTACATATCAGTTTTGAAAGTTTGTACACACACAAGCTGTGGGCGATATTTGTTTCCATCCAGAGCAGTACATCAAATGGTGTGGTCGTTTTTGAAGCTTCTCCTGACATTGTAGTAGCTGGCTGTATAGCGTCTGTATTTTCATAAATAACAGTCAATTCTTTCTTTAATTGAGTGAATTCAAAAATATTTGGACGAAGACCATTTAGTCGTGGTCAGTGATGGAAATTTCCTTTTTTAAAATTCTTTTAGAGCATGAGTCCTTTTGCTTGAATGAGAAGCGAAGGTTGCAATGCCATTCAAATTACTAAAAAAATTCTTCACTCTCTGTTGATACTCAAAGGGTAATGTATAGTGCATGTCGAATCCATGAATTGTCATATACTATTTTTATCTCATTCTGATAGCAAACAATAATTTTTATCTCTTTGTTGAATGGCATGAAAGGAAGTTCAAATAAAGTATCCAGTAAAAAAACAACCTAGACCACAGGATGCAGAGGCTCAACTCAATTGGGACGATAGATACATGGACGCCAGTGCGGAGTTGCTCTTGGCAATAGAACCCAGCATTGTGTCTTAAGTCAAAGACAAGCAGTTGTCAAAAGGTATTTGGGACTTCCTTGGAGAAACGTATGACCGCAAAGGACCCACGCAAAAGGCGGATCATCAACGTGAAGATGACAGTGAACGAGTGAAAGAAGCATATAGCATCGGCGTAGATTCTGTGAATGTGAAACAACTGGAAAGCAACGAAGACAAGAAGGAATGGTATAGCGCTATGCAAGCCTAAACGGAAAATTGGACAGCGTCATTTATATGGAGCAACCAGAAATTTTCAACGACGATCCTGAAAATAAGGTATGTGTGTTAAAAAAGACTATATACGGTCTCAAACAGTCCGACCGCCAGTGGAATTCCAAACTAGATAGAACTTTAAGAAAATCTAGCATACAACCAATCCTCATACAAAAAATGTTTTTATTATAAAATCATCGAAAAGAAAACTACTATTATTACTGTGAATATTGAGTGATATTGAAGAGTATTCAATGATTTTCTCCAGCCTATCCAAAGAATTTGACATTCGTGATTTAGGTGAGCCAAGATTGTGCATTGTGCATTGACATAATACGAAATAATGATAAGCATAATTAAAATTGGTTATCGCAAGTTAATTTCAACATGCAGAAAGAACCAATCATCAAAGGGGAAAGCGATAAGGTGTATATAACAGCGTATCGACAGTTAGTGGGACGTTTGCGTTTTTGACTTGGGCATTTTATAATCCAGATATCTCATATATTGTAAATATCCTATTATCCTTACGGAAAAACAGGTTAGCAACTTCAAGCCTACTCAGACTCCAATTGGGCTGCAGATACCAATGACAGGAAGTCACAATCCGGTCTTGTATTTATCTAAGCTGCCGGACCAATGCTCTGGGGTTGAAGAAAGAAAAAATAGTGGCCACATCTATTACAGAGGCAGAATATTGCATTATCGTCGGTAGCAAAAGATGCAGCATATCTTCGACATGTTGAGGTGTTTTTTGATAACCAAAGTGCAAAGCATATAACAAATCAATCAAACCAGGGTCGAACTAAGCACATCGACTTGCATTCTTGATGCGGTTGCAGAGGGGATGTTAAAAATTTGATTCCTGAATTCCGAAGACATGAAGGCTGATCCATTTACAAAATATTGAATGAATTTATATGAATTATATGTTGATTCATTTTATTGAACATTATGCCTTGAGCGCTTATTTGCAATTCTAAAGTAAAATATTTATAAAAACGGAAACAATACATTACCATCTATGAATTTGATGCGATAATATAGGGTCGCATTGTTTTAATACATTTTAAAACTCTATATAATTCCCACAATTTAGAGACAAATCAGATTCATTGTGACCTCTCCTCCTGGCTTGCAAGGTAACATATCACATCTATTAGGCTTTTAAGCACCTCACGATTTTTGTTATGTTGCGTATTAAAATGTTGTAACTAAGAGCTTATTACTTCGTCTATTCTATTTTGTCCGTGTGTTGCTAGTTCTAGTACACATTATAAATGGAATGCGCTTTGTTTGTGTTTTTTTCATGTGTGTTAAGAGTATTTAGATTACCGACACCCGATGAGCACCAGGCAGAATGAGTACTGGAGAACAGTAAACAAGGCCAACAAAACATTTTTTTTTTTTTAAATTCACATCCTGCTAACCACGTGTAAGAGAAAACTGATTTTTATAAAAACTTCGAGTATACTCCTTATTACATTTCTTATGTGTTGATTTTAAATCTGATAGTTTTGGACATAGGCGTCCGTTATGAACAATTAAAAGCTTTTCCAAAAACGACCTAGTTTCAAAAGGTTTTTCTAATAGGTCTTGAATTATTGACGTTGTTTTAGCAGTCATTGTTGCAATTTCCATTTCATTTTCTGCCAAAATCCTGCCAAATTATCTGAATAAATAAGTTCCTGGTAAGCTAAGATGCAATGCAATTGGGGTAATGTAAAGAAACAAAAGTCACGACAACTAACACCTGTGAGATTGTTCACATTTGCGATACGATTCCTAAGAAATATTCAATCTAATGATACAAATAAGCACAAGCATCTCTAAGGCGCGTCGCAGAGATTTTCTTGAAACATACCAAAATAGATCTACCGTATATATCAACCTTCCATCCCATACATGGAAAAATAGTGTAGGGGTTATTGAATTCTATCATTCTAACGCACTCTCTTATATTTGCTTATATTGCCAATAAGTCAAATGCTTGAGTTTGTTCTCTTCCTATGCGTGGTACTCTGTATCTGTAAATACAATACTCACTAATACACTGCGTATTTCCAGAAGTGGCGACCTGATGTGTCGCGGTTCATCGCATTTTTTTGAGCTTACTCTGTCGTATATTTGGCTTCCTAGATATATAGACCAACACAAATATATAGATTCTATGGGTTTTCGGTAGCGCAAACTTTTGCGGTAATCTTGGCAACAGAAAATTTCTATGCGAGCTTTTTGCTGCGAAGGAAAATATCGTGATATCTTGAATACACAATCATGTAGCTATCATCTGTGTTGACTGAGGTGATCAAGAGAGCATACCAATTATCAAGCTATCCTTTATTTAATTGGTCCTATATAAGAAGAAAACCGGAACCTTACAGATTATTTTGTTGGATCCAGGAATAGTATATATTTTAGACATTATATTGGGCTTATACTTTAAGATTATTTTTGTATTTCCGGCTTCCAAGTACGATTTTCCGAGAAACATTTTAATTTGAAGGTCCCTCATCATGTCTACTCCGACTAAACCATCAAAATAATTATGGAATTTAAACAATATGAAAACTTGTTCTTTTTTTGTGTTGAATTCCTTCAGACCTTGTATTCTTATTTGTTTATTTAGCTTATGATTCATAAAAACTGTCTATATTTTAATAGAGTTAATTTCTTCTATTATCTTCTGGTCAACTACATGATCAATTAACTATTTGCTGCTTCCAGTGTCTATGAGAAACTTAAGATTTTTACCAAGGTAGTTGATGTCCTCGACATCGAAATACCCAATTGATTGACCGAGGCTTGTTAATGAAAATTTCGATCATCAATATTAGCCCCCAAGTAATCCACCAGACTTTGATTTAGTGACCAATTTTGTTCGCAGTTTGTATCCCGATCGTAACTATTAACTTCTCTGTTATAGATCTTTCTTGACATAATTTGTTGTGGATTAGTTCTGTTACTGAATTTACTATAACGACTATTTGTTCTTCCACTCACGACATCCATTGGCTCTGGGGGAGGGAAGTTTTCAACAGAGACCATATTGATTCCCTCTGGAACCTGATGCAAATATTCTATTTATTCGATTGAAATTTGGTTGCTTATTGTAGGACTGAGGGCCAGAATTTGATTGATATTTGATTTGTTGAGATCGAAAATTTTTGTGTGGGGAATGCATTTCAGTTGTTCTATTGAAAGAAAACATTTGTCTTGAATATTGTCAAGCATCTTGGAAATACGAAGTGTTCTGCTCTTGAAGACAGAAATTTAAGGTTTGAGCTAGTTTGGTTGATCTCATAGCTCTTATCTTGAATCCCAAAGGCTCGCTTAGACCCGACAAAAATGTGTTAAGGCACATCTCTTCATAGACAGTTTTTTGTGACTTAATGACATAATTATTGGCTTCGTGGATGCGAATATAGTTTATCATGGTTGATATAACATCAATTGCCCTTGAGTAAAAGCTTTGAACAGATATATCCTTTTGATTTAATTGATGCAGGTCCCGTATTAGACTGGTTACGTTTCGTTTATCAGAATAGTGAAAAATAAGGTTAATTTTTACTTCCGTCCAGTCTAAAGAGGATCCATACATATTCAATACTTCGTGAGCCGGACCGACAATTTTATTTCTAATGGCACGAAGAATTGTACCGGCATAATCCGTACCACTCGCGTTCTTAACTAGAGACAATATTTCCTTCACATTACTTCGCACAATAATCTTGGATTACCATCAAAGGTCGGCAAATCTTTAACAATATCCGGAATTCTTAGTGCGCCAAAAATTTCTTCTATATTTGCAGGAGTCATTTTCGAAGCAATACTTTCAACCAACAGAACACAACTACTTAACAAAGTATGTATGAATGCATTTTCTTGAAATTGTCGCTTTTTGTTTATATCTAACTATAAAGCAGAAAGTTTGTGTGTCTGACCGACAAAGGCTTCGAAACTACACGTCGCAGAGCTCTGAAATTTTCAACAAAAATCATTCTAAAATTTAGATGCTGAATGTGGCAATTTTTAAGTCGGTACGACATACGGTTCGGAATCAATCCGGTATGAAACCATTTCAAGTTGCGTAGTCGTGGATATCAACCATCCCCCAGTGTGTTGTAACTTCCATATACACACACATTTTTCATATTTTGCTTTGGTGCAACCATTCAGTTTTCTCTACGTCTCAATCGAACATATACGAACGACTGCCTGAGTCACCAAACGAAAAGGAAAAAATAAACATTTTCGCACTTTTCTTATTTTGTCATACCCAAACTATCTGTGCATGTACATATACTCAGCTACACACAAATCATTCAATTTTGCTGAAATTGTGAATATTGAACTTCTGAACGGATTAGCCGATTTAGATAAAATTTCAGAGCTAGACTAATTACATAATATGTTACAAGATAGGCTATTTTTTTCATGGTTCATGAAGTCTGACTTCAATTTGCACAACAAGTGAACATCGCGCGCAGGTACATAGATGGGATTTCTAAGAACTTCTTTTTTATCAATCGCTTGATATCCCTCCACGTTGTGTGGATAATGATAATTTAAACTTCAACATGTATGCACACAGTCAACGAATTGTACTCATTATGAGTAGGGATGTGAATGAGAGATTGGGATAGGCATCAATGACAAAAGGAAATTCAAATTATTCTAATAGCCAGGTTAGTTTTCACCTACTCCGTTAAAATGCCAGTGCGTGTTATTCAATAACAGTTAGATACTATTCGGCAGGACGACTTAACACTCATGCAATATTATGATGAGATTAGAAAAGAAAACTAACTCTCATAACCAATAAAACACTGATGACGCAGGACACAGTTGCAGCGGCAGTTCTTTTTGGCGGTATGCCCGGCTCAACCTAGAGTCAACCGCTCTGTAATGTAATGGCCGATAGCTTTTTGCTGCAAACTATGCAAAGAGTACTGAGGACACAACTCAGAGACCCATAGGTCAAAAAGCCCAAGCACGTAAAGAAAAATGATTATTCAAGATACTTCGAGATTATTTTCCTTGAAAAAGTCCTTAATATTTTCAGATTTGAATTCATTATCGCAAACAATTTGTCTAGGTTTAGCGAGGTTTGTTAAATGGTCCTAAATTGCTTCTTTTTTACTAACCCAATTTATACTTTTCAAACTGTATGCCTACGTAGTTAGCTTATCAATGAAAGTAAGGATTGGAAGCTTATTAAAGTTATAAACGTCCATTTGCAGAATTTCATGAGCATAAAAGGAGTTTTCGATCTTTTAAATTTTGGTTTTGAGAGGTTTTTTGTCGTATTTGCCTTCCTAACATGTTTGTCAGTTTCCAATAATATCCATATAATCTGTTCTTAAGTGTGTGATAAGTTTTCCGAAATACCTGAGGGATTACTTTCTCTTAAATGATAAAGTGAAATCTACTTGCATCGATTTCTGACTCAGTTCCGATTTCTTGACCTCTCAGTGTGTACTTAATAAATGAGATGTTTTTATTACCTTCTCGGTGTACGGCAGTTCTATATAAATGCATATTCTCTTTTGTAACACTCTCTTGAAAATATCTTCCCAATAAGAGTTAATTTTACACATATCTAATTGCATGATTTTTCTACTATGGATGACTTCCTTCTGTCCAGTTACATAGCATATTCGAATTAAATGGGTTTTGAATTTGTTTACAATATCTTCCTTTATAGAAAAATGATCTACTTGTTGTTCAGAGGCAGAATGAACAGTTGCCTGGTTCTTATTTAGTCGACATCTTTCATACGGTTTAAGATATCAGTTACTTTATTTTCGCCGCCGCTGATTTCTAGTGTAGAACTCTTTTCCGTTGTATTTTTTGTTTAAATACTTTATCAATCAACCCGGTCAGTAACGAATTTAAATGTATTTCCCCATAAATATGGCCTAAAATATATCACAGACCAAATAATAGCTAAGAATGCCTTATCGGTATGCGAGTAGTTCTATTCGTAATCCTTTAACCACCTAGATGAATAGCAAATGGGCTGACCTTCTCGGGTAAGCATAGCACCCAATGCAAAGTTCAAGGTATCTGTAAGCAACGTAAATGGTTTTTCGAAATTTATAGATCCAATTACGGGGCAGGTTAGGTTAGGTAGGGGGCTGCTAGTGCATTCACCAGCACACTTAGACCATGTTGATCCTTTGTGATACCCACAGTCAGACTACTACCACTGATTGACCACTTCAGTGGTAGTGCCATTAGTTTGATCCCAACGGCAAATGGTGACTGGACAAGATTTGGAAACAAGATAAAAGCGTATTAACTTTGCTATCACTGGGATTCGAACCAAGGACCCTGCTAACCAGGGGCAGGCACACTACCAACTGGGCCATCCAGTTAATTACGGGGTAATTTATGATTATTTGTTTTAACGTGTCAAAAGCCTTAATATATTCGGGATAGCTTATATTGATCTTTTCACCTTTTTACAAAAACCTATTCATTGGATAATCTATTTTCGAAAATTTTTTTACAAATTCGCGATAAAATCCAGTGACTCCAAGGAATGCGTTTAGATCTTTTTTCGACGATGGCAATTTGTAATTTGCTACACATTTTACCTTTACTGGATTCGGTTTTATGCCTTCCCCTGTTAATTCTGTAAATCCTTTTGAAGAAAAGTCCATTCATCAAACTGCACCTTCAGGTGATGTTTTGCAAGGACATTGAAAATCTTAGTAATGGCATGGAGATGTTCTTCAAAACTTTTGGAAAATATGGAATATCGTCAAGACAGACGACGCAGATCTTGTTTATATAGTCCCTTAGTATTTCGTTCTTCAGCTTCTGGAACGTCTCTGGGGCGTTCTTGAGGCAAAAAGGCATCCGAGTAAATTCATATAAACTGTTTGGAGTTAAAAATGCGGTTTTATGAATATCCTTTGAATGCATCCAAATGCTGATAGTATGTTTTGGCAACATCCAAAGTACTGAAATACTGGGCTCTCTTTAGCCCAGTATTATAGACATTAGTATAGACATTATGGTTCAATCTTCTATAGGTTAGGTTAGGTTAGGTAGGGGGGTTGCTAGTGAATTCATCAGTACAAATACTACTAACACTGATCCACTCCAGCGGTGGTGCCGTTAATTTGATCCCAAAGGCAAATGGTGACTGGATCAGAATTGAAAACCAGGTAAAAGCGTATTAACTTTGCTTTCACAGGGATTGGAACTGGCGATCCCACTCAGGCAATCTTCTATAGTCTCCACACCGTCTGCATTTTTGTTCTCCTGATAACGAATTTCTACTACTCGACTTCCTAACAATACCCTGCTTCTTCATTTTTGTAACCTGTCTCCGAACTCCTTCTTCATGTTTCGGAGGCAGTCTATAAAGCCTTGCATTAATCTGTTGACCAGTGGTCGCTCTGATCATAATTGATTGAATCCGTATTTGTAAACTCTCATACTGTTTCAATATTTTCGTTGTTTCTTCTACTTCCATGCAACTCAGATGTGAAGCGCCAATTTCCTGCTTTTGTTGGTCATTTATTTCATAACAGTATATTTTCTCGTAGTCTTCTGAAACACAGGGAAATAGCTACAGTCTACCCTTGATGAAATTATTATACAAACTGTGGAATCAGCATCTATTAAAGCCTTATATTTAATATTACTATTACTACATATTTTGTTCTCGAGCTTACAAAATGTTGGTATACTCTCATTAGGAGTATTAGCTCCTACGGTAATTGCCTCCATCGGTTGCGGGTTTTGACTATTATTCCTCGCCTATCGTGAATAATTATTTATTATCCATTGTTATTACTATTTATGCTCTCCCCTGAATTGTTACTTTTATTTCTATATTTCCTGTCATTGTTCTGGTAACTGTTAGCATTATTTTGCGACATTTCTCGAATACTTGCCATCTTGGAAGTTATTAGAATCATTTTTATTAGATTTTCTTAAATTCCAGCGACTATCTGGATTGTATGCATGCAAAATGGACAATATTGTATTCAAATTAAATTCATTCCTAATTTCGCTCGATAGCTGCCTCCGAACCGACCGATTGTTAACACTCTTATTTTTGCTACCATTTGTGCTTTACAGAATTTGTAACAGAACACTTTTGTACAACCATTTAGCAACACCGTTTGGTGCGTTTGGTGTCGTCCGGATCAAGACTGACAATTTTCTTTATCAGAACTGCTTCATCCTAAAAATGTATAGGGTCAACGCATTCCGTTTCCGATGGCCGATTTCATACAGCAACATTTACACCGGAATGCAATTGACACTTTTATTATTGGTTGCGAAACAACACAAATTTGATGTCAGCAAGTTTGCTGACTTGCAATTGTGTAACTTACGACCATCTTAATGGATCATACTGGTCGAGTCGGAAGATGATGATACTAAATTCTTGTATTAACATAAGTTCTTTCCCAAAATGAGTCACAAAATTACCCGAAGATCGCGGGAAGGCTTAATAAAAAATTGGACTTAAAGGTTGATTGAGCAAGGAAAAATTGTTCACCCGCTCTCTATAGAAAACCTCCATCACTCCTCTCTGATTGATACTTGATGACGTCAGCATCCATATCCATTGTGGTCTTAGAATGTAATTGGATATTTTTTTCTTATCGTTTTCCCACAGTAAAATCGCCTTCACTCACTGTGAGACGCCTTATTACACTTGGTTGCAGTTGCGGTGTCATCTTAACACCCCTTTATTTAAATATACCACTGAATTCGTGAACTCTAATAAAATAACATCGACAGTTTGCACAGTCGGCTTTCTAGTACATTTTCAAACAATTCATATAAGTTCATAAGCAAAAGTTCTGAAAACCTTTCTTAATAATATCGGAGAAATAAACAGAAAATTAAAGCTACAACTTATTTATTGAAATTCTGTACTTCAAAACACGAAAACAAAAAAAAAACTGGAGTAAGATATATATAAACATTCATACTCACTTACCCTTCAATAATATCCTGATATATATCCGAATGAGAGTACCGACGCGATGATTCTTTTCAAGGTGAAACGAAAACAATTACTACTTTCGATGCTAGGAATGTACAGATGTTTTCGGTGAAACACCCCAATGTTTCCCTTTTAAACTGAACTCTTTCTTAGCGTCTATTTGAATGTCTTACCATTATTATTTCCATTACCAAATTATAATTGGATCACAGTTTTTCAACTCAGGACGGGGGAGGACTAGTTGTTGATATTATTGTATGATTTTATCATTAATTAAAACAAACATATATTTGTAGCTCCGTCTGTTCTACAGTGTTCTCTTCCGTATTTCATGTAGTTCCGTTATCATACAACTATACAAGTTGTATTCTACTTGCACACAACTTATTGGTAAAAGGACGAAAGCAACCGAACAACGTTAATAATAATAACAATATATTATAGGCATCCACTCAGTGAGCAACAAACACCAAGAAAACGACAAAGATGAGGAACAATATGAAAACATGTAGCCACACCTGTGCAACGTTTTTTAACATTAATTTTTTTCACCACTACTATTGGCAAGAGTATCGTGTATGTAAGTGTAGAATGGGTGAGTTTGCGTTGATTGGACGTGATGATGTCATAGTTTTCAAGTAAGGATATTATAAAAACCCACTCACACAACGTCCTAACTGAAGTATCTTATGTTAAATTCACACGAATATTCTTTTTTTTGTCCTGAATTGCCAACAAATTCATCACATCAGATGGTATAACAAGGTGCATAGATAAAGAAATTTTGATTTGATCACAACAACAACTATTCCTGAAAGACTAAGTGCGTGTGTAGTCCCTTAAACGATTTTAATGCGGAGTCTCTTTCCCGGACTCTTAGTGAATTTCGACAAGCACCTTCATTGGAAATTTTTTTTTTATTATAATAGCTTTTTTTGCATTCGGCAAAACGATTTGAAAATGTTTAGATTTTATTATAAAAGATTAAATATATTTATGTAGATTACTATTTGTTTTGTCAAATAAAATTTAGAACACACTACGTATACGTAATAGTATACGCTTGATTATATTTGAGTTCTTAATCCTACTGATATGTATTTGATATGCATAAGTTAAGTGTTTGTAACTACATTCCACTAATTTTATAAACGTTTGCACCACCAGCTAAATGTGTGCGATTAATTTTAGCTATTTTTGTGTTAAAGACTGATTTAATATTCCAATTTAGATATTCCTTGTCTCCCCCGTCCACATACAGGCCGTTCCAACGCTACTAACACGAAACTCTCTTACGTTTATCACAAACTCAGAACTAATTTCTTTTATTTTATTTTGGAAATATACGAGTATAATTGAAGACCAATCTTCACAATGACATTTCTTTATTCAGCGAATTTAAAATGTATCACACAAAATGTTGAGGAGTCGAACTGTCGTTTACTCGGCTCTGCTGCAGCTCGAGAGAGATGAAAAACTCTTCATGAATATTTTAAGATATGATTTTCCTGGGGAGTAGGGTTTTTTTTAGCATCATTGTGAAGAATATCCTTTCCTCCCTTTCAGTGTTAATATAAAACGAAGTAGAGGGAGTTGGCAAAATATAAAATTCGAGTGAGAAGGCACATGCAAGGATGGATATAAAATAAATAATACATTAGCGGGTAGAAAGAGACGACAATATGTGCATTGGTGTTATCAGGATATGGGGTGTATGACGAGCTGAACAGCTACCTTTCTCCATTTGCAGAGTTCCTATAAAATGCAGACAGATATATCTACAGAGAATGGGATAGCAGTTGCGCATTGAACAAGCTAACTGTAAATGTAAGTGATTGCCTCTAGTACTATTTAAGGATGATATGTATAGTTATTTGTCAAAAGTTAAGAGTTATAAATATTTGTGAACAAATTCTAATACAAAACTTTTGCCCATACAAAAGATAAATTGCTCAAAACTGGAAGCAGAAGAACGAAATAATTTGATAAATTTATCTAACAATTCAATTAAAACTACTGTTATATGAAAAATCACAATGCTTAAATGATAAGACGAAAAATGCTGTCAAATAACGGTGATTAGAATGTTCGACCTTCCTATTCGTGCCGAACGTTTTTTGTTTTTTTTTGTTTACCTTTTAAGTAACATGACGGCTAAGACTTATTACTGCAATAGTTATTAAAACTATGAAAGCAGTGCCATTCAAAGAGGTTCCGTTGGCTTGAAACCTATATATGGGTCGAAACTAGACAGAGGTGGAACAGTAATTGTACACATTCGTCCCTACAAAATTAATTAATATTACACCTGGTGTTTCAACAATGACTATCATAGCATGATAATACATTCTTTTTTTTTAACCAAGACAGAGCTATCGTTATCGCTATAGGCCCTGTCTGAGAGACGCTACATTTATTTGGTAGTCGATATGAAAGCAGAAAACTTGAATACTTGATTCGCCGCCCATCTGTGATCAATTTATAAAAATTTGAAGAGGACCGTCCAGCGCCTGAGACTTCCAATATGACTTGTGAGGTATGCTGGTTCAGAAATTCTTTTCGAAGAGGAGATAAGGTATCATGAGGTCGGTGTCTTCTGGAAAGTATCTAAATTTGTAATGGACATAAGAGTGTCCAGAGTCCGTGTTTCGGCAGAACAAATAATAGATAGCGCACGAAAAAAAAATATTGTAACCATATTGTAAAACATACCTACATATATATGAATTCAAAAAGAAACTATTGTGAACTTAACTGTAAAGAATGGTATACAATTTGAATTCCGCACCAAGCGGCCATATTTATTTCGTAGACTAAACCAAATTAAATTCTTAATGTTGGAAAACACATAGAGAAATAAAAAACACTTGTGAACGAATCGCTAACCGAAACGCACGTCTTCTTCTTTTCGATCCGACTGTTTTTTTTTAAACGCCAATAAATCAACTAAATTGACAAAAAAGCTTTTTAAATTTCATGGCGCTCGAGCAGGTACGTACAAAATAAATAAAAGTGACGTACAAAAGATAAAACAAAGTGAAGTGAACAAGTGATACACATATATATCACACTGTGCAAAAAAAGTGATACATATAAATATTTACATATTACACAAAATATACAGTTTCGTACATATAACAAAGTAGACAGTACATAGTACATATGACATATAGATCAAATATACAAAAATAAACAATTCTCGGTATCGGGAAATCGCGCGAATTACGTTCCCTTCAAAACCGAAGGTTGAAGGAGACCATGTTCATTCGATACTCCAGACAAACTGTCCAGACCTGAAGTCATCAATTTTGTCGAAAACCTACACCGATCGCGACTCAGTCTGGTCGCGGAAATGAACTCGGTGTGTGAAACATCTGAGTAAGCAATTTCCACGAATTGTAGTTTGTCCGGATGAAAATTAATAGATAATTGAAAAGTTTTACTTCAAGCTTCGGACCGTCCGACTTCTCCGAAGAAAAATTAATAAAGTTTTTCTTTATTATTCATTCATTCTGTTTTTTCTAAAGAACACCAAAATATATAACTGGCGCTGTCGGTTGTTTAATTAAAATCCAAAGAAAATCAAATCAGTTATCCAACCACCCGGATAAAAACAAATTGAGCAAAATATTCGATTCGAACAGTAATTTGGACAGTGTTGCTAATAATGATAATGAAAAAGCAAACTGGGAAGAAATGGCAAATGAACATGATCTAGCACTACTTATGCAGACAATGCAAGAACAACATGATCAATTTGCTCAATTGCAAATCCAGGTCAATCAACATTTGCGACAACCAAACTTGGCACAACAACGACGTCCAAATTATGAAGGAAGAAATAACGTCTTCCAATTGTCGGCGGAACAAGCCCTCGACAATTTCCACTACATGAAGCCACTCAAACAGTACGCCATCAGCATAATATTGAATGAAAAGATCCAGGAAGAAGCTTAATAATATGCGAATACAAATGTGCAATAGGTTTGCTGAATTAAGATTATTGGATGATGAAAGAGCAATTAATATTGCTCACCGAAAACGGAACAATTTTAGAGATCTTAGTCGACATAATAGGTACAGACAAAACGACAAATATAACTCGGCGACTGTAGAGTATTTAGCAAACAATAGGAGTAACAATAGGGTGAATTCAACAAATAATACCGACAATAATAGCTTTAGTCGTAGAAGTACAAGTAATGAACAAGAACGGAATCGTGAAAATAATCATATGAGAAGTAATAACTATTCAGCTAATTCTGGCAGATCTCGTAATTACGACAATAACTCTGGTTCCGCGTCTGCGTGAACTGGGAATAATCTCATACACGGCAGTGAACCAATGGAGATAGTAAATATAAGTCGAAATTTTACAAAAAAAAGACTCAGTCACGAAATTACCAATAGCAGCACTAACAGTAACCAAAAAATTAAATGCTTGATTGATACCGGGTCAGAAACAAGTATAATAAGACCTTTCATCCAAAACTATTTCGAAATTGAACTGAAAGATCCCATACGCTATACAACAATCAATGGTATTAATGTATTCGACCATAAATTTGTTACACCACTCCCAAAAGAATTTCTATGCAAAGGAACTGTGTCATGGAAAGTGCTTGTATTTCACAGTAAGAAATATGAACCAATTATTGGTCGGAATATATTAATACCTTTAGAAGCTAGGATAGATACAGGAGAAAGACGTTTAGAAGAGAAGGGAAATAAAATTATGTTTGAGGACAATTGCCCATTCGAAATAAATAGGATCAGCAATTTAGAAATAAATAATAGAAGTACTATTAGATCCATAAACCTGAATTATTTAAATGATCAACAAAGGTGATTTTCAAAGAGGATGACAAACTAATCTGTTCACATGAAGATCCCATAGTTATCGACTATAGTAAACTCAATGAATTTACGATGGACTATAAATTCCCAATTCCCAATATGGAAAACATATTGGACGAATTGGGAAAAAACCCAATATTTTACGACTTTGCATCTGGAAAAGCGTTTTCACCAGATCCTTGTTAAGCAACAAGATCAAAAGAAAACCGCTCTTTCCACTTGAAATTGGCACTATGAGTACGTAAGGATGACATTCTGGCTCAAAAATGCCCCTGCCACCTTCCAACGTCTCATTAATTCTGTCCTCAGAGAGTTTATTAATAAAATATGTGTCGTTTAACTATGCGACACTTTAATTTTTATTACGTCTTTAGAGGAACATATTAGTAGTATCCGTAAAATGTTCTATAAGTTGAGGGAAGCAAAATTAAAAATACAAGTTGACAGATGCAATTTCCTTTTAAAAGAAAATGATTATTTGGGTCATGTTTTGACCCCCGAAGGCGTACGTTCCAATCCCGCTAAAGTCATTCAAAACTTAGAGCTTCCTAAAACACAGAAACAAATTAAACCGTTTCTAGGAATTACGGGGTTCTATCGTAAAATTATACGAAATTACGCTACTATTGCTCAACCCCTTAACAAAAGACTTGAAAAAGAATGTCCCAATAAATATGCAATGATCCAAATTTTATAAGTATATAACCATCCGATTCTTAGGTACACTGACTTTACAAAACAATTTAAACTTATAACCGATGCCAGCAAAGTTGCAATAGGAGCAGTTTTGACCCAGGATGGTCACCCCATCTCTCGCCTCCAGAAGTTTAAACAATCCCGAGCAAAATTACTCAACGGTTGACAAAGAGTTGCTGGCTATATTTTGGGGAGTTAGATATTTAATCCCGTATCTGTTCGGGAAAGAGTTCGAATTGTAAACGGATCATCAGCCAATTAAATGTCTGCATTCCAAATATACAGAAAATATATTAATAAGAGGCTTCGGAGATGGAACCTGCAATTAGAAGAATAAAAAATTAAGATAAATTATATTAAGGGGAAGGATAACGTGATTGCAGATTTCTTAAGCCAAATAAATGTCGAGAGCGGGGAAATCAATGCAATTATTGAGAACAAGCAAAATCAGTAGAATGATAATGATGAAATTAGTGCTGCAAACTTGAACACAAATAACGAAGTACTGAACGACATGTTAAACGAAAAACTTTGTTAATTTTATCTAATGTGTTATCGCACATACATGTACATTAGATAAAAAATAATCGTGTAATAATATCACTCTGTCCACGAGCGTGGGACCAGACACAAAAGTGGAAATTCACGCATATCTTGTTTCCATAGCGAAATATCGCTATGTAGTATATATAAAAGTCATATATCTCAAGGTGAATGTTTCCGTCTGTTCTCACACAGATTTGTGAAACCAGTTGCGATAAATCATATATAAGTTTTGTTGTAATCCGTCGTCACTGTACGACATAATAATGTTTAGCGAACGTATTTCATTTCAATGGCGACCGTGATAGGACACTTTTGCTGAAGTTTAGTAACACCTGCGTGAACAGTGCAAATGCGTGAAGAGTGTAGTGCAGTGCCAGAAAGAAATAGCAGAAAGTTTAAAATGTACGAAGCGTCAGAAGAAACCAAAATTGAACAGTATGCGAACCAGCAAGAAATAATTGAAAAATAACAGAAAAACTTCATCATACTTGGCTGAGCGCCATGATAGAATTCGATGATACGAATTCTTTCCACATTTCGAGAGGCCTTTCCTTGTGAATTGGAGCATCCCTATTTCAAGAACTACTACGAGGCAGTACGCTAGGTGTTAGAACGCATGCGAAGTGACGTCGAGCGTCGACTCACAGTAGAATCGAAGCATCAATCAGCATCCGAGCAAGATCATGAAATATACCAGGCAAAGAGTGGAATAGCTACTATTAGATCTTTAAAACTGAATCAATTAAATGATCAAGAAAGGAATCTACTGCGGGACTACCATGAGCTCTCTGACAAGGGGCTGACAAACTAATCTGTTCACATGAAGTAGAACATGAAATCATGACTACAGTCAGTAATCTCATCTTTTCCAAAATATATCGTTATTCCCAGGCGCATGAGAAGGAAATAGACAAACAGACAAACAAACATCAGAAATACTTTCCAAATGAAATAATTAAAGGAAGCAATTCCCCTTAGTTTCGCAAAGGGTGGAAAGGCAGACGGAGCCATGCAGCAGGGTGCTGTTTCCAAGCAGAAAGCAGCAATACTGACTTCTGACCCGTTTTCATCACAAGTCATAAAAAGCTCAATCAATCATAAGAATAAATTTCAATTGCTAATGAATATTTTTAAAAGATCATTGGACAAGTGTGATCGGAGATGCATACGGAGCATTTCTGTCACATAAACCAAAAACAATTCAGCAGAATTGGGATGAGATAACGCTCCTCTATAGAAAGGTAGAAGAGTTGCTATCAGTTGAGGGACTCGAGTGCTACTACAACATGCAAGAGCGAGTAGAAGCAATTTTATTAAACCGTCCACAGCAGACGGAAGCAATAGTTAATACCAATGAGACTACCAAAAATAGAATGTGCAATGTTTGACGGAAGTTATCCAATTCTACGATCTCTTCAAACAATTCATTCATGACTAGCCAATACCAGTGGCTCAAAAACTCCACTTTCTGAGAGCCAACTTTACTGGAGAGACACACATCCTGATTCAGCATTTCCAAGCTACCAACGATTATTACGATATTGCTTGGAATACGCTGGTGGAGCGTTCTGACAACAACAGCCTGTTGCTTACTGCTCAATTCAATCGATTACTCTTGCAACCATCAACAACTGGAACCGCAACTAGCCTCAGAAAGTTACACGACACAGCAAAAGAGGTTATGCAGGCAATATCTAATTTGGGATACAGCGTCAACTACTGGGACCCAATGGTAGGCCATTTGATGTTGCAGAAGATTTGTAAAGGCAGTATAACGCTTTTCGAACAATCCCTAGATGATCCAAGAAGCAGTCCTTCTCTCTCTCTCTCGGAGAATTTCTAAAGTTCATAGAGTCCAGATTCCAAACCTTGGAGGCCATCAGCAGACCAGGCGAGGGGAGGAGGACTGTCACTGCTTCAACACGTTCCGATTGTATCGTTAATTGCCATATGTGCAATTCAGGCAAGCATAAGATATTCAATTGCTCAAATTTTCTTACTCGCTCAGATGAAGATCGTGAGAAAGCTGTGCGACGACTGGAGCAGTGCTGAAATTGAACCCTAGTCACTTCTCCCAATCATGTCAATCACGAGGATGCCAGAAGTGTAGTAGCCGAAATAATACTCTTCTTCATTAAGGACAGCACTAGCAGAAGACAAAATTCAACCGACAGCAAGAACCTATTCAGCAAGCAAGTCAGAAAAAACCCGTTCAACATCAAATTTAAGATCCACGTCAGTGTCGGCCGCATTAAGTCAACAATGGAGATGATCAAATGGTGCGTCAGTCTGGTAAGTCTTGTAAAGACACTATTAAGTTATATGCAGATCAGGCATCGAGCTCTTATGCTAATGCCCCAATTGATTGCAAGATGAGAAACCGTCAAGTCTATCTCGCCATGGCTGTCATCAATGATATTTCGTCATTTGGCACACGAATTCCGCGCCGCGTGCTCCTAGATTCGGGCTCGCAGTTCCATTTTGTCACCACAACGCTCGCTCAAGCCTTGGGAATCAATAAGCGCCGAATTGATGTGCCCTTAAGCGGAATTAGTAGTCAAGAATGCAAAGCCAAATATATGCGACCTCAATAAAATTCGAACCCAGAACATCGGCATATAAAGCAACAATTGAGGCAACTATCATTCCCCGAATAAGCGAATACCAACCTAGTTGCGAGATGGAAGAGTACCGGGAGATACTGACCCACATTCAACTAGCGGACCCTTCGTTCTGTAAGTGTCAACGGATCGACATGCTAATAGGAGCGGAAATCTTCTTTGATTTATTTTTACCTGGAGATTTTATGCTATCAAACGATCTTCCGATTTTATGCAATACCAAGCTGAGATGGATGGTTCCGGGTAGTACTTCAGCTAAAAGTGCAATAGCATATTGCAATATAGCGACGCAGCCCTCTCTCGCATCTTTGGAAAAACTGGTACGAAAATTTTGGGAATCGGAAGGACATGAAACCCCAGTAAAGAGCTTGAATAAAGAAGAACAAATGTGAGCAACATTTTAAAAAACAACGTCAATACCACCCCGGAAGGTCGATTTGCAGTCAGGTTGCAATTCAAAAAGGAATCAGGCGGGCATCTACGAAACTCATTCGATATGGCAATGAGACGATTCTTAGCCCTGGAAAGAAAATTGGAGAAAAATACAGAGCTTACGAAAGCTTACGTGAAGTTTATGGATGAATATGAGCAGCTGGGTCATATGACTTCGATTCCGGAAAAGCAAATACCGACAACTCCCTGTGTACTTCCTCATCATTACGTGATGAAACCTGATAGCTCATCGACAAAACCTACGGGTGGTTTTTGATACCTCGGCAAAAACAACATCTGGGCATTCTCTGAATGACCTACTAATGGTAGGCAACCACATATAGTTTCCATCATAGTGAACTTCAGAACTCACAAATACGTTTTTACCGGAGACATAAAAAAAAATGTATCGCCAAATTTTAGTAAGTCCTGAAGATCGAACATTTCAGTCATTCTTTGAGCAGAACCTGATCGTCCTCTGCAGATTTATCAGCTGAACAAAATCACTTACGGAATGGTATCTGCGTCATATCTAGCAACGAGGTGTCTTTTGAAATTGGCTGAAAACAACCGGGCCAGATATAGCCGAGCCTCTATGGCACTCAACCACAATATATATGTTGACGATGGAGCTGACACAGTCAAAAATGTTCAAGAGCTGCTGCAGGAAATCAATCTTTTGCTGAAATCTGGCGCCTTCGAATTAAGGAAATGTGATAATAATCCAGTGACAACATTCCTGAAGAGCACAAAGAGAAGCTTGTGACCTTTCATCAATCAGAGATCATAAGAACATTATGAATGATTTGGGATCCCTCATCAGACGGATTCAGATTCAGCACCGATTCGAAGAAGTTCAACATCGCAGCCTCAATTATATGTAAGCGGTCTGTTCTTGCTGATCTTGCCTTACTATTCGACGCTCTGGGACTGCTTGGACCCCTAATAGTTATCGGCAAATTATTTCTGCAAGATCTCTGGAAGTCTAGCCTGTCTTGGGACGAGCAGATCCCTAACGACGTAGCGCACAAATGGAAAAATTACTCGGAGCAGTTTGAATCTTTAAGCGAGTTCAGCATCCCACGCAATGTATTAATTCCATCGGGAAAGGTAATTGAGATACATGCATTTTTAGATAGTAGCCTAAGTGCATTTGGCTCGTGTGTATACTTAAGATCTATAGACGAAGACAGCAATATCTACGCTCAATTGTGGCGTTCGAAATCTAGAGTTGGACCCTATGAAATACAATCTACAATTTCGGGTTCTCAGAGAACATCTCTCTCAAACGTCATTCGCAAGACCCAATAAATGAGGTAATTTTAAACCTGTCCTCACTAACGTCTTATTTGATTTTACTGATTACAAATTTCGAACACGTTCACGATGGCTTGTTGGATATTGTGCTAGATCTAAACCACGCCAAAATAAATCCGCGATTAATAACGTCAGATCAGCTTGCCCTACAGATGCAGTTGATGCGGAACAACCTACCACTAACATTGAGCCTACCCAACGGGTCCGTTACCGACATCTACAAAATAGCGAAAGTCAAGGGGCTTAGTCTGAAGGAATCAATTTTATTTGAGATGCATTTGCCGCTCACCAATACGCAAGAATTTCAAGTTTTTAATTTAATAAATATTCCCATATTCCATACTCACAGCAATTCTTTCTATCTGGCGGTTACCTTAGCGCGAGATTAATTATTTTCTTTAACAGACATGGAGTTAGCGTCGTGCACATTTTTGTCAGAATGCATCCTAAAGCCAGTGCCAGCTCAAGATCAGTGGATAAATCTCAAAGCATCCAATGCCTGGATATTTTCAATAGGCATAACTGGTCACCTCAGCGTCTTGGGAGCGTCTTAGTCGAGTCCAAAACGGCATGTCTCCACAAAGGAACGTTGGATTCGGAATTTAAAGTAACGTTGCTTCGGAATAACGCATAGAACGTCAACGTAACTGATCCCGATAGCTATAGAGCATTGTCACAAAAACTGAAGAAGGAAAAAATACAGTGGTACACCTTTCAAAACAAGAGAGAAAGGCCCCTCCGTGTTATAGCCAGAGGTCTTCACCCTTCATGCAATAAGGACGACATTATAGATGAACTTAAGGCAAAAGGTTTTAAAATTAATGACGCCGTAAATATCATAAAGAAGATTAAGCAGAAAACGCAACAAGGTGAGGATATCCTGATGAAAACAGGACTGCCATTATTTACGCTTACATTCGAGAAAAACGAATGCATTGATTATATCTACCAGATTGAAAGAATTTTAAAATCTATAGCAAAAATTAAGCCTCTGCGGACGAATACAAGAACTATACCGCAATGTAAACGTTTCCAAGGCCTTAATCATACACGTTTATATTGCCAAAAGGAAACTAAATGTGTAAATTGCGATGGAAATCATCTCTCTGAAAATTGTGATATTAGTAAAGAGGCGTCAGCTATCTGTGCAAATTGCAAAGGTAAACATCCAGCTAATTATAGAGGCTGCGACTTTGCCAAAGAGCTATAAAAAAGACGTGACGCTTAACGTCAAAACGTAAAGCCGTTGATACTAATACGCAAATAAAAATAATAAAGTAAAGGAGGCCACAACTGAAAAGGTGGTTAAAAGTCAATCTACCCTGCGTAAAATGGAGGATAAGCCAGAGTCCTCAAAGACTCTGACGCATGCCCAAGCATTATCGGTAGTGTGCGTGGCAAACACGCTTCTTGCTAAGCTTGACGAGCAATCCGCGATAAATAAAATTTTTGACATTTTTGACAAACTTAACAAGCTTGAGCCTAAACCTGGTAAACTACACAGAAATATTTACATCAAACGCCAATGGAATCAAAAATAAAAGCTGCAGATATTCTTGCGTAACACTAACGTTGAAGTATGCTTGATATCTGAAACCCACTTGACGAAGGAGTCCCAATTTAAAATAAGAGGCTTTTGTGCGTACCACGCTTATCATTATCTATTGGAAATAATATAGAGCACTTCTGAATACAATAACAGAACTTGACGCAATACAATTAGTGTCAGTTAAACTAAAATACAAGACATCATATCTGACCATAGCATCTATATATTATCCCCCGTGATATTCATCGTTGGTGGTGATTTTAAGGCAAAACACACCTTTTGGGGCTAGCGTAAAAATTCAACGAAGGACAGACTGTTGTACGAAGTCGGTATGGCGCTCGGGATCGATTTCCCTCATCACTTCTTTATTATTAAAGGGGTACCTACAAGCTTCGTGAAATTAGAAGAAAGCTTTGACCTCTCTTCCGGTCACTCACCTGTAATCTTGACCGTAAGCGAAAAATTAAGGAAAGTGGAAGGTGCGGCAAGATTAACAGGTAACAAACTGACTGGGAAAGTTTTAGACATGACTTTGAGGAAAATATTAGTCTAAATGGATCAATCACAAGCTTAGAGTTAGAACTCGAATTTAGAAAGGTTATTAGTAACATCCAGGAAGCAGCCTGGAAAAACAAACTCCTCGCAGGAAACAAATATCCAAATTCATTGAAACAAATCTTCCGCCGGAAATAAAATAACTTATCCTCGAATAAAGAAAAGTCGCAAGTTCTTAAAAACCACGAGATATTCATTTATCTCGAAGGCCTAACAAATGAAAAATTTACAAACTGCTCACTTCGGAAAGCAGTAAAAATTATCAAAAAGACCCAAATGCAGGCCGCGCCAATCAAGAAAAACAATGATGAGTGGAAAAAAGTGATAAAGAAAAAGCGGATCTATTTGCCGAACATTTGGAGGAAACATTTCAGCCTTTTCATGGAGAAATATTGGAAGATGATCCAAATGTAACTTTTATATCTGATAGCTCTAGTATAGAAGGAGTATCGCTAAACGAAGTCTGCCACGCAATCAAAAATCTAAAAAACAACAAGGCTCCTAACTATGATACCCGGAAAAAATCCAGAAGAACTTGCCGAAAAAGGCTATTATATGTTCCAGACTAACGGAAGGTTGCAGTAGTGATTATGGTTCCAAAACCAGGCAAACCGTTAAGCAACGAAAAGTCGGAAAGACCCATATCGCTTTTACCAATAATATCCAACATTTTTCAAAAACTTCTATTAAAACGCATTCAAATATTCATCGAAGAGAAGCAACTAATACCTGACCATCAGTTCGGGTTTCGAGCGAAACAATCGACAATTGAGAAAATATACTGGATGTCGTTATTGGGACGAAAAAATGAGGAAATCCAATAACGAGCCGGGAAGGGCTCGTTATCGGGTTAACAAAAAATAATCAAGTTCCAGTAACGAGCCCTGCCAATTTTCAACTAAAACTGAAAATACGGCATTTTATATAGATAGACTTTTTACTAATTGCATTTTTTATTAATGTTTTTATGCAATATGTGATAAATATGTAAGTACATTAATTCCAAGCTTCAAAGACCTTGGAAATTGGCTGTGAGAGCAGCTGAATAGCAGTCTTGGAAGAAGTTCGGCGAGAAGTTGGAAAGCGACCATAGCTCTGCGAAAAATTTGTTCCTGCAAACCATTCGCCGACTCAGAGGAAGGAAATGCAACATCATCGAAGGAGTCAAATCCAAAGATGGTGTGATGCTTTCCAATGAGGAGGACATCTTGCGCAGATGGAGCGAGCACTTTTCGGAGCTGTTAAATCCCGAACAGGGCACCGAGGATAACAGACCCGAAGTCTTAAGTGCGGCGTAGAATAATCCAACGGTGGAGGAAGTCATTTTGGTGATAGATTCGGTGAAAGTTGGCAATAACTCCGGTTTGGATGAAATCCGGCCAGAAATGCTTAAGGCAATGGGTAAAGAGGGAGTTTTATGGCTCTCTCGTGGTACTAAGGTGTCCTGGGAACGCGGTAAGATACCTGGCGAATGGTAAACTGGGTTGATTGTCCCTCTTTTTATGTGGGGGACAAAAGAGACTGCTCCAACTACAGGGGCGTATACCTCTTAAGTCTCCCCGGAAAAGTCTACGCTAAAGCGAGTACTAGAGCTATGGTCGAGTCAAGGATGGGGGATGAACAGTGCAGCTTTCGTCCCTGAAGAAGAACACCCGACCAGCTTTTTACTCTAAGAATGGCACTTGAGAAGGCTTGGGAGTATGCCAAACCCCTCACGGCTGTTTGATTTGGAAAAGGCATATGACCGAGTTCCTCGAGGTAAACTGGATTATGGGATTAAATGTCCTCTTTTGAGGGCCATTCAATCTCTATACACAAACTGTAGCATCTGTGTTCGGGTTAACAGTGCTAAATCAACACCTTTTCCCTGACGGAACTCCAGCGTGTACTCGATAGGTTTGTGGCCGTATGTGCTGAGGTTAACGTGGACAAATCAGAGGTTATGGTAATTTCCAGAATGCCTGTTCAATGCACTCTACATGTTAGTGGAGTCCCATTGAAGCAGGTGGAACAGTTTAAGTATCTCGGGTTCACGAGTGATGGGAGGGGTAATACTGAACTTTCCTGAAGAATTGGTCAATCTGGGTCAGTTTTGACACAGCTTGGGAGATCTGTAATCAGGAAGGCTGAACTTAGTGTGAAAGCCAAGTTAGTAGTTTTCCACTCAGTATTTGTTCCAACTGTCACCTATGGTCACAAAATTTGGGTAATGACCGAAGGAATAAGATTGCTAATACAAGCTGCTGAGATGAGATTTGTTCGTGCTCTTGTGAGAATTACTTGCCGGGATAGGGTGAGAAACACGCCAGTGTGCGAGGAATTCAACGTTAAGCAGCCGCTTCTCCGAACCATCACGACTTCCAAGGCGGGCCTTGAATACGATTCCATCAGGTAGGCGACCACTTGGCAGACCCAGGATGAGATGGTTGGACCAAGTCCATAAGCTCGCCTGGTTACGCTTGGTCATAATCCCTGATGAGTTTGAGTCGATGGCGGAGGATCGAGTTGCCTGGTGATTTCTCGTGGGTGGTTTACCCCCGCAACCCCGTTGGTGGATCATGCGGGTCAGAAGATGATGATGATGATCATAAAAACCAGTCAACGGGCACACAAACTTTTAATGTTTTCATATGAAAACCTTTATGTTTCCGAATTTTAATTATTCTATTTGTTGTTGTTTCGTACAGCATCGTATAGGACAAGCTACCAATTTTTTTTTTTGATACTTTATAATTATGTTTTTTACATATGTATAAATATTTTCATAATTAACATTTCAAATAAAATAATACGTTTTGGAACTAAGATTTGTTCATTCCATCCCTTGGTTATTCATTTAAAACCCATTGATCTATCAACAAAAAATGAATGGACGCAAATATACAACGTTATTTATATTTGTTCATTTTTTATGTTTTTGACTAATTTTTATAAAGAATTTATTTGATAATGTTTTCCTTTTTACCTTTTAAGTAAATGAACTATAAAATAACAATGATTTCATTTGTATGCTATGATTTACATTGAGGGCTCGTTACTGGAACCCTAGGGGCTCGAATAAGGAACAGGTTGGTCTCGGTACTGGGTTATGTCTCATTTTCTACTTTAATTAATTTTATTAAATTTGTGTCGTATACTTAAGAAGTTATTGGGTACATCAAATAGTAATGCATTAAGTTTTCTGTTCGATAGTTCAATGAAAAACAGTGTATTTGTATTTTTTTATTTTATTTTATTTCGCTCTGTGGATTGTACTTGTTGATGCACACAATAGAAGTGAAAGAGTTTATATGACAAATTAACATACTCCACCTGTCCTTTAACAGGTAACAAACTGACTGGGAAAGTTTTAGACATGACTTTGAGGAAAATATTAGTCTAAATGGATCAATCACAAGCTTAGAGTTAGAACTCGAATTTAGAAAGGTTATTAGTAACATCCAGGAAGCAGCCTGGAAAAACAAACTCCTCGCAGGAAACAAATATCCAAATTCATTGAAACAAATCTTCCGCCGGAAATAAAATAACTTATCCTCGAATAAAGAAAAGTCGCAAGTTCTTAAAAACCACGAGATATTCATTTATCTTGAAGGCCTAACAAATGAAAAATTTACAAACTGCTCACTTCGGAAAGCAGTAAAAATTATCAAAAAGACCCAAATGCAGGCCGCGCCAATCAAGAAAAACAATGATGAGTGGAAAAAAGTGATAAAGAAAAAGCGGATCTATTTGCCGAACATTTGGAGGAAACATTTCAGCCTTTTATATCTGATAGCTCTAGTATAGAAGGAGTATCGCTAAACGAAGTCTGCCACGCAATCAAAAATCTAAAAAACAACAAGGCTCCTAACTATGATACCCGGAAAAAATCCAGAAGAACTTGCCGAAAAAGGCTATTATATGTTCCAGACTAACGGAAGGTTGCAGTAGTGATTATGGTTCCAAAACCAGGCAAACCGTTAAGCAACGAAAAGTCGGAAAGACCCATATCGCTTTTACCAATAATATCCAACATTTTTCAAAAACTTCTATTAAAACGCATTCAAATATTCATCGAAGAGAAGCAACTAATACCTGACCATCAGTTCGGGTTTCGAGCGAAACAATCGACAATTGAGAAAATATACTGGATGTCGTTATTGGGACGAAAAAATGAGGAAATCCAATAACGAGCCGGGAAGGGCTCGTTATCGGGTTAACAAAAAATAATCAAGTTCCAGTAACGAGCCCTGCCAATTTTCAACTAAAACTGAAAATACGGCATTTTATATAGATAGACTTTTTACTAATTGCATTTTTTATTAATGTTTTTATGCAATATGTGATAAATATGTAAGTACATTAATTCCAAGCTTCAAAGACCTTGGAAATTGGCTGTGAGAGCAGCTGAATAGCAGTCTTGGAAGAAGTTCGGCGAGAAGTTGGAAAGCGACCATAGCTCTGCGAAAAATTTGTTCCTGCAAACCATTCGCCGACTCAGAGGAAGGAAATGCAACATCATCGAAGGAGTCAAATCCAAAGATGGTGTGATGCTTTCCAATGAGGAGGACATCTTGCGCAGATGGAGCGAGCACTTTTCGGAGCTGTTAAATCCCGAACAGGGCACCGAGGATAACAGACCCGAAGTCTTAAGTGCGGCGTAGAATAATCCAACGGTGGAGGAAGTCATTTTGGTGATAGATTCGGTGAAAGTTGGCAATAACTCCGGTTTGGATGAAATCCGGCCAGAAATGCTTAAGGCAATGGGTAAAGAGGGAGTTTTATGGCTCTCTCGTGGTACTAAGGTGTCCTGGGAACGCGGTAAGATACCTGGCGAATGGTAAACTGGGGTGATTGTCCCTCTTTTTATGTGGGGGACAAAAGAGACTGCTCCAACTACAGGGGCGTATACCTCTTAAGTCTCCCCGGAAAAGTCTACGCTAAAGCGAGTACTAGAGCTATGGTCGAGTCAAGGATGGGGGATGAACAGTGCAGCTTTCGTCCCTGAAGAAGAACACCCGACCAGCTTTTTACTCTAAGAATGGCACTTGAAAAGGCTTGGGAGTATGCCAAACCCCTCACGGCTGTTTGATTTGGAAAAGGCATATGACCGAGTTCCTCGAGGTAAACTGGATTATGGGATTAAATGTCCTCTTTTGAGGGCCATTCAATCTCTATACACAAACTGTAGCATCTGTGTTCGGGTTAACAGTGCTAAATCAACACCTTTTCCCTGACGGAACTCCAGCGTGTACTCGATAGGTTTGTGGCCGTATGTGCTGAGGTTAACGTGGACAAATCAGAGGTTATGGTAATTTCCAGAATGCCTGTTCAATGCACTCTACATGTTAGTGGAGTCCCATTGAAGCAGGTGGAACAGTTTAAGTATCTCGGGTTCACGAGTGATGGGAGGGGTAATACTGAACTTTCCTGAAGAATTGGTCAATCTGGGTCAGTTTTGACACAGCTTGGGAGATCTGTAATCAGGAAGGCTGAACTTAGTGTGAAAGCCAAGTTAGTAGTTTTCCACTCAGTATTTGTTCCAACTGTCACCTATGGTCACAAAATTTGGGTAATGACCGAAGGAATAAGATTGCTAATACAAGCTGCTGAGATGAGATTTGTTCGTGCTCTTGTGAGAATTACTTGCCGGGATAGGGTGAGAAACACGCCAGTGTGCGAGGAATTCAACGTTAAGCAGCCGCTTCTCCGAACCATCACGACTTCCAAGGCGGGCCTTGAATACGATTCCATCAGGTAGGCGACCACTTGGCAGACCCAGGATGAGATGGTTGGACCAAGTCCATAAGCTCGCCTGGTTACGCTTGGTCATAATCCCTGATGAGTTTGAGTCGATGGCGGAGGATCGAGTTGCCTGGTGATTTCTCGTGGGTGGTTTACCCCCGCAACCCCGTTGGTGGATCATGCGGGTCAGAAGATGATGATGATGATCATAAAAACCAGTCAACGGGCACACAAACTTTTAATGTTTTCATATGAAAACCTTTATGTTTCCGAATTTTAATTATTCTATTTGTTGTTGTTTCGTACAGCATCGTATAGGACAAGCTACCAATTTTTTTTTTGATACTTTATAATTATGTTTTTTACATATGTATAAATATTTTCATAATTAACATTTCAAATAAAATAATACGTTTTGGAACTAAGATTTGTTCATTCCATCCCTTGGTTATTCATTTAAAACCCATTGATCTATCAACAAAAAATGAATGGACGCAAATATACAACGTTATTTATATTTGTTCATTTTTTATGTTTTTGACTAATTTTTATAAAGAATTTATTTGATAATGTTTTCCTTTTTACCTTTTAAGTAAATGAACTATAAAATAACAATGATTTCATTTGTATGCTATGATTTACATTGAGGGCTCGTTACTGGAACCCTAGGGGCTCGAATAAGGAACAGGTTGGTCTCGGTACTGGGTTATGTCTCATTTTCTACTTTAATTAATTTTATTAAATTTGTGTCGTATACTTAAGAAGTTATTGGGTACATCAAATAGTAATGCATTAAGTTTTCTGTTCGATAGTTCAATGAAAAACAGTGTATTTGTATTTTTTTATTTTATTTTATTTCGCTCTGTGGATTGTACTTGTTGATGCACACAATAGAAGTGAAAGAGTTTATATGACAAATTAACATACTCCACCTGTCCTTTAACAGGTAACAAACTGACTGGGAAAGTTTTAGACATGACTTTGAGGAAAATATTAGTCTAAATGGATCAATCACAAGCTTAGAGTTAGAACTCGAATTTAGAAAGGTTATTAGTAACATCCAGGAAGCAGCCTGGAAAAACAAACTCCTCGCAGGAAACAAATATCCAAATTCATTGAAACAAATCTTCCGCCGGAAATAAAATAACTTATCCTCGAATAAAGAAAAGTCGCAAGTTCTTAAAAACCACGAGATATTCATTTATCTTGAAGGCCTAACAAATGAAAAATTTACAAACTGCTCACTTCGGAAAGCAGTAAAAATTATCAAAAAGACCCAAATGCAGGCCGCGCCAATCAAGAAAAACAATGATGAGTGGAAAAAAGTGATAAAGAAAAAGCGGATCTATTTGCCGAACATTTGGAGGAAACATTTCAGCCTTTTCATGGAGAAATATTGGAAGATGATCCAAATGTAACTTTTATATCTGATAGCTCTAGTATAGAAGGAGTATCGCTAAACGAAGTCTGCCACGCAATCAAAAATCTAAAAAACAACAAGGCTCCTAACTATGATACCCGGAAAAAATCCAGAAGAACTTGCCGAAAAGGCTATTATATGTTCCAGACTAACGGAAGGTTGCAGTAGTGATTATGGTTCCAAAACCAGGCAAACCGTTAAGCAACGAAAAGTCGGAAAGACCCATATCGCTTTTACCAATAATATCCAACATTTTTCAAAAACTTCTATTAAAACGCATTCAAATATTCATCGAAGAGAAGCAACTAATACCTGACCATCAGTTCGGGTTTCGAGCGAAACAATCGACAATTGAGAAAATATACTGGATGTCGTTATTGGGACGAAAAAATGAGGAAATCCAATAACGAGCCGGGAAGGGCTCGTTATCGGGTTAACAAAAAATAATCAAGTTCCAGTAACGAGCCCTGCCAATTTTCAACTAAAACTGAAAATACGGCATTTTATATAGATAGACTTTTTACTAATTGCATTTTTTATTAATGTTTTTATGCAATATGTGATAAATATGTAAGTACATTAATTCCAAGCTTCAAAGACCTTGGAAATTGGCTGTGAGAGCAGCTGAATAGCAGTCTTGGAAGAAGTTCGGCGAGAAGTTGGAAAGCGACCATAGCTCTGCGAAAAATTTGTTCCTGCAAACCATTCGCCGACTCAGAGGAAGGAAATGCAACATCATCGAAGGAGTCAAATCCAAAGATGGTGTGATGCTTTCCAATGAGGAGGACATCTTGCGCAGATGGAGCGAGCACTTTTCGGAGCTGTTAAATCCCGAACAGGGCACCGAGGATAACAGACCCGAAGTCTTAAGTGCGGCGTAGAATAATCCAACGGTGGAGGAAGTCATTTTGTTGATAGATTCGGTGAAAGTTGGCAATAACTCCGGTTTGGATGAAATCCGGCCAGAAATGCTTAAGGCAATGGGTAAAGAGGGAGTTTTATGGCTCTCTCGTGGTACTAAGGTGTCCTGGGAACGCGGTAAGATACCTGGCGAATGGTAAACTGGGGTGATTGTCCCTCTTTTTATGTGGGGGACAAAAGAGACTGCTCCAACTACAGGGGCGTATACCTCTTAAGTCTCCCCGGAAAAGTCTACGCTAAAGCGAGTACTAGAGCTATGGTCGAGTCAAGGATGGGGGATGAACAGTGCAGCTTTCGTCCCTGAAGAAGAACACCCGACCAGCTTTTTACTCTAAGAATGGCACTTGAGAAGGCTTGGGAGTATGCCAAACCCCTCACGGCTGTTTGATTTGGAAAAGGCATATGACCGAGTTCCTCGAGGTAAACTGGATTATGGGATTAAATGTCCTCTTTTGAGGGCCATTCAATCTCTATACACAAACTGTAGCATCTGTGTTCGGGTTAACAGTGCTAAATCAACACCTTTTCCCTGACGGAACTCCAGCGTGTCCTCGATAGGTTTGTGGCCGTATGTGCTGAGGTTAACGTGGACAAATCAGAGGTTATGGTAATTTCCAGAATGCCTGTTCAATGCACTCTACATGTTAGTGGAGTCCCATTGAAGCAGGTGGAACAGTTTAAGTATCTCGGGTTCACGAGTGATGGGAGGGGTAATACTGAACTTTCCTGAAGAATTGGTCAATCTGGGTCAGTTTTGACACAGCTTGGGAGATCTGTAATCAGGAAGGCTGAACTTAGTGTGAAAGCCAAGTTAGTAGTTTTCCACTCAGTATTTGTTCCAACTGTCACCTATGGTCACAAAATTTGGGTAATGACCGAAGGAATAAGATTGCTAATACAAGCTGCTGAGATGAGATTTGTTCGTGCTCTTGTGAGAATTACTTGCCGGGATAGGGTGAGAAACACGCCAGTGTGCGAGGAATTCAACGTTAAGCAGCCGCTTCTCCGAACCATCACGACTTCCAAGGCGGGCCTTGAATACGATTCCATCAGGTAGGCGACCACTTGGCAGACCCAGGATGAGATGGTTGGACCAAGTCCATAAGCTCGCCTGGTTACGCTTGGTCATAATCCCTGATGAGTTTGAGTCGATGGCGGAGGATCGAGTTGCCTGGTGATTTCTCGTGGGTGGTTTACCCCCGCAACCCCGTTGGTGGATCATGCGGGTCAGAAGATGATGATGATGATCATAAAAACCAGTCAACGGGCACACAAACTTTTAATGTTTTCATATGAAAACCTTTATGTTTCCGAATTTTAATTATTCTATTTGTTGTTGTTTCGTACAGCATCGTATAGGACAAGCTACCAATTTTTTTTTTGATACTTTATAATTATGTTTTTTACATATGTATAAATATTTTCATAATTAACATTTCAAATAAAATAATACGTTTTGGAACTAAGATTTGTTCATTCCATCCCTTGGTTATTCATTTAAAACCCATTGATCTATCAACAAAAAATGAATGGACGCAAATATACAACGTTATTTATATTTGTTCATTTTTTATGTTTTTGACTAATTTTTATAAAGAATTTATTTGATAATGTTTTCCTTTTTACCTTTTAAGTAAATGAACTATAAAATAACAATGATTTCATTTGTATGCTATGATTTACATTGAGGGCTCGTTACTGGAACCCTAGGGGCTCGAATAAGGAACAGGTTGGTCTCGGTACTGGGTTATGTCTCATTTTCTACTTTAATTAATTTTATTAAATTTGTGTCGTATACTTAAGAAGTTATTGGGTACATCAAATAGTAATGCATTAAGTTTTCTGTTCGATAGTTCAATGAAAAACAGTGTATTTGTATTTTTTTATTTTATTTTATTTCGCTCTGTGGATTGTACTTGTTGATGCACACAATAGAAGTGAAAGAGTTTATATGACAAATTAACATACTCCACCTGTCCTTTAACAGGTAACAAACTGACTGGGAAAGTTTTAGACATGACTTTGAGGAAAATATTAGTCTAAATGGATCAATCACAAGCTTAGAGTTAGAACTCGAATTTAGAAAGGTTATTAGTAACATCCAGGAAGCAGCCTGGAAAAACAAACTCCTCGCAGGAAACAAATATCCAAATTCATTGAAACAAATCTTCCGCCGGAAATAAAATAACTTATCCTCGAATAAAGAAAAGTCGCAAGTTCTTAAAAACCACGAGATATTCATTTATCTTGAAGGCCTAACAAATGAAAAATTTACAAACTGCTCACTTCGGAAAGCAGTAAAAATTATCAAAAAGACCCAAATGCAGGCCGCGCCAATCAAGAAAAACAATGATGAGTGGAAAAAAGTGATAAAGAAAAAGCGGATCTATTTGCCGAACATTTGGAGGAAACATTTCAGCCTTTTCATGGAGAAATATTGGAAGATGATCCAAATGTAACTTTTATATCTGATAGCTCTAGTATAGAAGGAGTATCGCTAAACGAAGTCTGCCACGCAATCAAAAATCTAAAAAACAACAAGGCTCCTAACTATGATACCCGGAAAAAATCCAGAAGAACTTGCCGAAAAAGGCTATTATATGTTCCAGACTAACGGAAGGTTGCAGTAGTGATTATGGTTCCAAAACCAGGCAAACCGTTAAGCAACGAAAAGTCGGAAAGACCCATATCGCTTTTACCAATAATATCCAACATTTTTCAAGAACTTCTATTAAAACGCATTCAAATATTCATCGAAGAGAAGCAACTAATACCTGACCATCAGTTCGGGTTTCGAGCGAAACAATCGACAATTGAGAAAATATACTGGATGTCGTTATTGGGACGAAAAAATGAGGAAATCCAATAACGAGCCGGGAAGGGCTCGTTATCGGGTTAACAAAAAATAATCAAGTTCCAGTAACGAGCCCTGCCAATTTTCAACTAAAACTGAAAATACGGCATTTTATATAGATAGACTTTTTACTAATTGCATTTTTTATTAATGTTTTTATGCAATATGTGATAAATATGTAAGTACATTAATTCCAAGCTTCAAAGACCTTGGAAATTGGCTGTGAGAGCAGCTGAATAGCAGTCTTGGAAGAAGTTCGGCGAGAAGTTGGAAAGCGACCATAGCTCTGCGAAAAATTTGTTCCTGCAAACCATTCGCCGACTCAGAGGAAGGAAATGCAACATCATCGAAGGAGTCAAATCCAAAGATGGTGTGATGCTTTCCAATGAGGAGGACATCTTGCGCAGATGGAGCGAGCACTTTTCGGAGCTGTTAAATCCCGAACAGGGCACCGAGGATAACAGACCCGAAGTCTTAAGTGCGGCGTAGAATAATCCAACGGTGGAGGAAGTCATTTTGGTGATAGATTCGGTGAAAGTTGGCAATAACTCCGGTTTGGATGAAATCCGGCCAGAAATGCTTAAGGCAATGGGTAAAGAGGGAGTTTTATGGCTCTCTCGTGGTACTAAGGTGTCCTGGGAACGCGGTAAGATACCTGGCGAATGGTAAACTGGGGTGATTGTCCCTCTTTTTATGTGGGGGACAAAAGAGACTGCTCCAACTACAGGGGCGTATACCTCTTAAGTCTCCCCGGAAAAGTCTACGCTAAAGCGAGTACTAGAGCTATGGTCGAGTCAAGGATGGGTGATGAACAGTGCAGCTTTGGCCATGAGCTGCTCTGCTACAATCTGTTTTTGGCGGAAACAGACCACGCGCCGACTTATGCTGGATTTTATTCCGCGTCTCAACGTGGGAATCCAAAATTTCTGCCTTATGTACTGCATACACAGCTGAACTCCGCCGTGTAAGGTGGTCAGATGCGCTTCCCTCAGCAAGAGTTCGCTCAGCTTGCTCCTTGCTGGCAGGATTATTGGATGGATACTGTCGACGGTAACGATGACTCCTGTAGACGTCCTCCTACCCTCAGAGTTCCATTAGAGTCTACGAAAGGCGTGGGTGTTAGCACACTGCTCGAGTTGTCCATCCCTTGATTGCGCTTTACATGTTCAATTTTCTGCTGATACCCTTCTTGTTGCGTTGCCTTGATCCAGTAGATCAGCGCATCTTCCCGCTCTGACGCTGTGACCGGTACAGTCCGCACTGTATTAGGGTCTTTCCTCGTCTTCCGTACGAACCTAAACACTAATGCCGGTATCCGGAGGATGCTTTGCAAGGTTGATTTGCGCTCCAGAAGATTTACGTCGCAAATGGTCAAATGGGTTGTTCATAGGCTTGTCAAGTTTCCGATGATTGCTGGTTATCTGTCCCGTAGTTGCTCCTGCTCGTTGCTGTGCACTCATGGTTGCCTGTGATTTCGGCCAATCCTGCTCTGACCCTTTGAGCCAATGCGGTCCCTCCCACCATAGGCTCAGCTTTGTCATCTGCTCTGCTGCGACTCCCCTCGATCCTAAGTCGGCTGGATTATCGGCTGACCCGACATGCTTTCAGGGATGATCACCAGTAAGCTCTTGGATAGAATGGACCCGGTTGGCGACGAATGTCTTCAGCTCGTATGGTAACTTACTGATCCAATGTAGCGCTACCATGGAATCGCTCCAGTAAGTTATCTGCACATGCTGGAATCTGCACGCCTTGATGACTTTTGCCATCAACTTGGAGAGTAGCTCCGCTGCACACAACTCCAGCCTTGGCACCGAAACGGTCTTGAGTGGTGCTACCCTGGTTTTTGATGCCAACAGCAAACACTTCGTCGGGCCGCCGGCGTCTGAGCTTACTCACAGATAGATGACAGCAGCAAATGCTCTTGTGGATGCGTCCGCGAAACCGTGCAGTTGCATCTTGCTCGTTTTTTCAGTGCCCACCCATCTAGCAACTCGCACTGACGACAAGGTGGGTAGCTGCGCATAGAATTGTGTCCAAGCAGGCGCCATGGACGCGGGCATTTGCTCATCCCACTGCGCTCCAGAACGCCACAAGTCATGTATGATGATCTTCGCTTTTATGATCACTGGGGCAAGGTACCCACAAGGATCGTACAGCTGCGCAATCGTACTGATGACCGCTCGCTTGGTCGACGGCAGGTGCACCTTAAACATGATGTCATCAGTCGATGGATCCCAGACCAGGCCCAATATTGACGTAGCATTGTCTTCTGAAAGGGATAGATCCTTACTTCTGCTCCGCCCAGCTCTGTTAACGCCTGCTTGCTGGATCACATAAATTTGCTCAGCTCGAAACCACCGGTACATAGTGATGAGACTATCTCCATTGCCAAGGCAACTGCTCATTCTTATGTTAGCATGTCGTCCATGTACAAAGTATTTGTTATGGCCTCATATGCCAAAGGATGCGTGTCCTTGTTGTCGTATGCGCATTGGTGCATTGCTCTCACTGCGTTGTAACTGCTGGATGCCATGCCATATGTCACCACAGTCAGCCAATATTCCTGCAGCTGGTCATTTGGGCTCTCTCTCCAGAATATTGTCTGGAGACTTGACGGAACATCGTCTTGACGTCCACAGTTTTCGCCACCTTGAAACATCGAAATCGATTGATGATTGCTGCTAAGTCATCTTGGAGCTTCGGGCCATGAAATTGAATGTTGTTGAGCGATACCCCACTGTCACTTCTGCACGATGCGTCGAAGACCACACGAAACTTCTTGGTCACACAGTGATGTGGTATGTGGTAAGTATGTCCTTTCGCTCGTTGTACGTTATCCAACGGTTCCATATGCCGTAACTCCCGGTATACGAACATGAAGTTTAGGTATTTGTCCTTCAGCTCTGGAACTGCACTTAATTTCCTCTCCTGTTCATGGCTACAGCTCACGTGCTCTCCAAACTCTGCGCCTGTGCATTTATAGGGATGGTTACCGAGTATCGTCCGGATGCGTTTCGGTGGTGCGTCCTCTTGAAGTTATCTTCCACTCATTGATCGTCCGGCGATACTGTAGCTGCTCCTCTCAGCTCTTCAAGCTCCCAAAACCGCTTCAGCTGCTCGCTGAGTTTGATTTCAGGTGAGTCAGTTGCTGCAACCATTGCTCTGAGCGCTCGCCCTTGCGCTGGCTGAAGCTGAGGCTGCCCGAAGACTATCCAGCCCAGATGTGTTTCTTGCGCTGTGAGGCCGGAATCGTACCTTCTGATGTCACACTTGATTATCTCCGCCCTTGCCTGTGCACCAAGTAACAGCTCTACACTGCCAGGCTTGTTGAATGTTGGATCAGCTAGTGTGAACACTCCCGAATAAGCAAATTTCCTGCTGCGGTAAGCTTTTCCCAGGAAAGCACGAAGATATTTTTGGAATAACGCACATCTCACAGCTCAGTGAAAAGGTTGGATCTGCTCCGGATAGAGTATCCAATTTCACCACTCCTGTTAGCCGCACACTGGCTTTAGAGCCGATTCCATGCACTAGATAGTCACGTTAGCAAATTTTTATGCACATCCTCTGGACGCACTGTCCGGTGATGAGGTTGATTTGGCTACCGCTGTCCAACAGCGCCCTAGCCTCCATGACGTTTCCTGTTCCAGCTCTGATATTGATAGTAGCGGTTGCCAGTAATATACTTCCGACCTGCTCCATGTTCGCAGACGTGTCGCTGCCCCTTACGCCATCAGCACATTGGGAAGGTGTGATATGACTGACTACCTGTGGCTCTGCTGGTAGCTGACGATTTGATTGCTATTGATCCAGCCTCTGCTCGGCATGTGCAGCGGTTTGCTGTCGCTGCTCCTTCGGGACAACCGCTACTAAACTGGATGCAGCGTGGGGTTGTTCTGTACAAAGCACGCTGTTGTGTTACTTGCTGCATCTGCGGCAAGCTCCGGAGGAACAGGTATGTGCGGGGTGTCCGCTCCTCAAGCAATAGGGACATAGTTTCCAACTCCTAACCTTGTCGTTCTTGCCCTGGATCGACAACGCTAAGAAATCCCCACAACGGTATAGCGCGTGCTGTGACTTGCATAGTAGGCACTTTGGTAATGTCAACGGTTTACTTCCGCCAGCTCCACCAGAGTTGCTTTTCTCTCTCCGTTGTTCAGCCGGCCTTGCTATGTACTCAGACCTCGCGTTCTAATCGTAGAATGCCGAGTCCAACGCAGTCGCTCGTCGCTCCAAGAATTTTGCGAATTCCTTGAAAGTGGCAATTTTACGCACATCGTCTCTGGTCATCTGCTATGCGTGATTTGTTTCACCGTCGAGTCTCGTCCTGAGCATATTGACGATGAAGGGGTCCCACGATGTGATATCGAGACCGAGCGCTCGTAATGAACTCAGATGGACGTTTGCGTCGTTGACTAGATCGCGAATCCCTTGAGCTCTGGATGATACTGAACTCACCTTGGGAATTGCGTGCAAAGCGTTCAAATGCGCATCCACGATATTTTACTTGTTGTCGAAGACTTCATTAAGCTTGTTCCAGGCCGCGTCGTAGTAAGCGTCCGTAACTTGCCATCTGCTGATTAGCCTTGCCGGAGCGCCTTCCAAGGCTAGCCTCAGTTCGCGCATTTTCCGTTAGGAAAATATCTCGAAATTCGCGCCATTTTGTGTTGTGCCCCTTAAAACAGCTATCTTGGGGGGTCGCTCTTGACGCACTTGAATTACATTCGGCTGCGAGTTGGAACTGCTTCCCGCCGTTGATCCAGCTACATCTTCCTCCGTCCTAGCTCTGCAATGCGTGTCCGCAATTTTGCAACCACCGCGTGGTAATTGTCCTCGACTGCTGCCAAGTACTCCGCATGTGCCTTTGACTCTTCCGATTGTGCTGCTCTTTCCACTAACGGCATATGCTTCGACACTTGTCGCTCATAAGCCCTGTCGGCTGCCTCCAGCTTGGTCTGCAGTAACGCCTTGTTCGCTTGTTCGAATTTGTCCCCATCGATGAATTTTGGCCGCGCTAAATCACCCATTGACGCACTTGTTGCTCACTTTGTTGGCTCGATGCAATGTCTTAAACTTCGTTCTGCCGTAAGACTGCACGCAGCAATTCAGGTCGACCCTCCGGAAATAGCTACGAACGCGTTTGAACGCACTTGAAAATGGCTGAAAGGCTTTGCACTGCCCTTTGCGCGATGCTTGCACGTTAGCAGGAAAGTTTTTGTACTGCACTTGAACAATTTTGTGTATACTGACGTAGAATACACTCGCACTGAGTTAATTTTTACTTTAATACGCACTGAATTAGATTATTTGCACTTGATGATAATCTCGCACTATGCACTGATTACCAAATGTTCGATAGTTAAATGATAAACAGTGGATTTGTATTTTTTATTTTATTTTATTTCGCTCTGTGGACTGTACTTATTGATGCACACAATAGAAGTGAAAGAGTTCATATGACAAATTAACATACTCCACCTGTTCTTTTCGTTTTGCACTCATGAGTTCCGCTATGTGCACGTTTATTCTTAATTAGATGATAGTGAATACAATAAATTCCAACAGGATTATTGAAATATTTCCTAACCGAGAACTCTTTAAATTTGAGAAATGGAGTTACCTAGCTAAAGACATAGAAGACGAAGAAGTTCAGAATAAACAAATTGCATTATTCCATAAGAATAAATTAGAAGAAGTTCAAATAATCATGCCGGAATTCCGATATAGAAATGCTGAACAACACACTAACCAAGAAAATTAGGGCTTTAAATCTCCAAGAAAACCAACCTACCAAAACTCAGATCCTAAAAGATGTAACCCTTAACAATAATACATACCATTCCACCATAAAATGCACCCCTTCTGAAGTAAATGAACATAGAGATTTCATGTTAATCAAACAGAGAATAGACAAAGTAAAAGCACATAAAGCACAATAGAAAACGAAAGAAATGCCGCGCAGATTATGAAGAAAGAAGTACTTCGGGATATATTAAAAACTACAAATCTCTTCGTCACAAGGAAGAACCCAAATCTTCGAAATACAATCTTACGAATGTACATGAAAATAACATTAAACGTCAATTTAAATTCACAGGTCAGGATACTTCTCCTGTGGCTACTAATACTGTTACCAACGTCGGTAATCCAAACGCCTTTGACAATTGACAAAATTACTACGGAAATCGGTTACACAGAAATTAGAGTATATGAAGATAGATAGTTAACAAATTAGTATTGAAAATTCAACCGCTGTAAGAAAAGATTATTTAAAGGAGGTGAAATAATGTACAAACTCCTTTTCCCCATAGAATTAAGAGAAGACAAATAAACATTGTTGGGATAGGAATAAAATAAAGAAAAACAGCTCATATGTCTTGAGCACAACACCAATGACGAAGTTACTAATTCTCTTAACCAGCAAGTAAAAATAAATGAAAACTTTAACAATCCATTGATATTACTAAAAAAACATTTTAGAATCACATACAAATAAAATTATTTAAAAATTAGTGTAAATGAACATTTTAGTAAGAAGATAATATCCCAAGAGAATTATCTTGACAGAAAAAGTGGATAAAATTCAAGACAATGTACTTTTAGCAAGACTGGAAATGATACACCCAAGTATTTAAAGTAATCATGAAATAAATGAATATCGAATTGACTTCAAGAAAGTAGGAATAGCGAAATTTGAAAGTGATGTTATAGTTTTTGCCATAAACATACCTACTTCCACAATAAAATCAGATGTAAATTATTAGTTCCAATAGTTAATTTACATAATAAGCAAATAAATGAAGAATTGGAAAATATTGTCAAAATTAATAATAAAACGTACAATTTTCTAAATAACTTAAGCCTCCAAGAATGAAAAGCAAGCAGCTGTATTTGTAAAAAGAATTGTAAATTAGTCAGTAACTTTGAAAAATAAATATTAACACTTCATTATGATCCATGATTTAGAAATTGTTAACAGAATTCAGGAGAATTCTGAATCTAAGGAGGGAAAAGTTACGTTCCCACACTCCACAAAATCGAAATTTGAAGGAAACCATGTTCATTCGATACTCCAGACAAACTGTCCCAGACTTGTAGCTATCGATTTTGTTGAAAACCTGAACCGATCGCGACTGATCCGGTCTGGTCGCAGAAAAGAACTAGGTGTGTGACTGAGTAAACAATTTTCATTATCCGAATGAAAAGTAATAGATAATTGAAAAGTTTTACTTCAAGCTTCGGACGGGACGGTCGACGAGAAATTAATAAAGTGTTTCTTAAGTTTACAAGTTAAAACTCTATAAGTTTTTTAATAATAAAAAAATAATTTTTCTTCCCTCTTGAACTCCAAATATGAACTAAAACTAAATAATAGATTGAACTTAATGATAAGATGTTCTCATTGGTTTTTGCTGCATCGGCGATTTACCGGATGTTCGTGTGTGGCGTTGCTAGATAGCTTCAACATATTCGTCTTCAACTTACATACTGTGTTATTCATTCATTCTGTTTTTGGTTTCTAAAGAACACCAAAATACATAGCTCGCGCGGATAAATTAAAGAAACATACAACCAATTTCATCGAGCGACCGAAGAAATGAACTCGAATTACAATTGTCTCCAGTCCATTGGGAAGAGGCCGAGAAAGAGGCAGTAAACAAAAATTTAAAGTGCGCAAAAATAGACAATATTGCAATCAATTAATTAATGTGCTAAAATTCGCACAGTTGTTCGAATACACTTTCAATTTGTATTGTCAATTGCATCAACTGAATGTTAGTTACATTACACACATACGTACATACATACATACATAAACTGATTATAAAACAAAGTGCGTGAGTCTTTTAAAAGTCAATTTATTGTATCTTAAATATAATAAACACAATTCATATTCCAGTTTGACTTATCTTAAACTAATGAATAACTGACAAATTGTGAATAAAGTTTTCGATCTTAACAAGATTCGTTGTTCGTTCTTGGTTGCTACCGCCAAAGCCATTGTTCCTCTTGTTTCAATTATTACAATCCGCACTCATCGCAAAGTTATCCAGCCAGTGAATCAATCCGAGAATTAACTATAAATTAAAGTAAAATCGAAATTAAAGCAAAATTCACTCGCGACAAGTTTGTTTTAACCAGAGATAACCTATAATAGAGATATCCAACTTCTACCTCCCTTGCCCCTTGATTTCATCTGACAGCGTTTTTTATACGCTTTTTGTCCCCTGTCTGTGAATACGTGTGAGCTCTTGAGAACAGCTGTGGAGACAGCTGATACCCTTCCCCACCCTAGTAATGGGGTGAATTAAAATTCTTATTTGAAAATTCGCTCGTTATTTGAACGTTTTTCCAAATTTCGGTGTTCAATTCCAACACAGTATGGAGGGGTAAACGAACGAACAAAGCTTATGTTCATGAAGTCGATTCATTAAGACTTTACAATCTGAAATACTTGGACATAATTAATGAATGCACAACATAGTGTGAATTTTTTCATATGAATAAAAATTAATAATACAATCACACGTTCAGTTAACTTATAGTAAAAATATTATGGAAGCGTGAATCACAAATAAGATGTTTTGACAACCATTTTTTAGTATTAGTAAAAGTTCCAATATATTGCCATTGTTCCTATCAAATTGTTTAAATTGAATTCATGAGCTTTTCAGAATTCATGATTTAAGCGTATAAAGCGGGCTTCATTTTTTCAGTTAATTTGTCAGGTATGGTTTATGAATAGGCTATATATAAACATAAGAATTAATTTTAATCATAATAAATATCAAATAGTTCCAGTTAAATGGACATTGCAATACATTGTTATTCACGAAAGTCCTTATAACAATGTAAGAAAAATCCCTTAAAAATACTAGTCAACTTTTGAACACCCTCCGAACAACATACCCATGTACGTTACATGGAAAGTACATGGATTCCCACTAAATTCATGAATCTGCAGCTTTTTCCCACAAAATTCACGAATCGGCCGCCATATTGTGGTGAATTGACGAGCGTTGTAAATGTATAAGTGAAATACAAGAGACAACATCTTCGTTGTGGGCTAGGGGTAAAAATGGCCGAAGTTGGATATCTCTATCAGCCATTATCTCTGGTTTTAACAATGAAGTGTGTGTTTACATTTTTCGATTGGGTCATTTCGAAGTTTTGACATTTCGTCATTTGACATTTGGGATTTGGTTTGTTTACATTCCATCAATTGTCGCAGGGTGCGTTCAGTGCACAAATTATTTGTTGTAAATTTTCTGCCTGAGAGTGCATTCAGCGAGCAAAATACTAAATCGCGGTTATTATTAAATTCAATTTTAAAGTTATTTCGAAAATTAACCAGTTGCTAATTAAAGCAAGATATTTTCGGCATGTATCACAATTTCAGTTGCTCTTGTTGTTTGGCGAATTTCAATTAAAAAATTTATTTCTTATAAATCCCAACAATGGCACCAAAGAGACAAGTTTCTCCGAACAAAAATGACACTCTTGAGCAACTCAAGCATCAGAGGTCAATAATCGTGTCGAATATTTCTCGCGTGAAAACGACATTAGTGTAAAAGACGATGTCACAAAATCCAGTCGAATTAGAGTTTAGACTGGTTTTAGTTAATTGCATGATCTGTCAGTCACACATAGAGCTTGCTGATCGTAGTGACACGTACCACGGGGAGTTGGTGTACATTTGTGTGAGTACACAGTCGTTAATAATGAGTGTTTTAAATAAGGAGTGCAGATCCAGTACGGCAGAATACTCTCTTTCTGTGCCTCATCACTCACGACTACCAAAAATGTTTCTTCCCAAATTTAGTGGTAAATATGGTGATAATAACAACTTCATCAGCCTATTTGAGAATCTAGTTGACAATGATCCTAACATTCCGGATATTGTGAAGTTTAATCACTTGATTTCGTGTTTGTCTGGTGAGGCTTTGGGAACGGTTAAAGCGTTCCAAATCACAGAGCAAAATTGTCCGAAAACGTTACCGAGCCTGACAATGTATAAACATTGTTTGAGTTGCCAGAAATTACGAAGCCATCTGCATCTACTTTACTTAACATGATAGACACGGTTTCTGCGACTTACGATTCGCTTTTATCATTGGGTGACGAGAAAAACATTACCAATGCGATCATAATTCATTTGGTGATAGCGAAAGTTGAAGGCCAAAGTGAGAAGAAAAGCTTGCTTATAGCACACTTCCTCTTTGGAGTGACTGTCAATCAGCAAAAAATGATAACAGAATATAGCTGCAGAAGATTCGTCATTGTCACGCGGTAAACCCAATGATAGGCAACCGGCGAACAGAAAACATCTGGATCGCCACACACAACAATTATCTGTAAATCTAATGATCACTACATCACAGCATGTCAGTCGTTCGCAGCGTTATCGGTGGTGCAAAGATTTGGTTTGCCATTATTTGCCTTCGTAGTGAACACAGTTTCCAAATGCAAATCGAGCCGATGCAGTGCAATCGAGTGCATTACGCGTTATTGCACCAGTATGTGACGACTTTTGGCCAACAATCTTCGATCTCTCAAACCTCTCTCTTTCAAGAGATCAAGTTATACTTGCAGCCGTGGTAGTTCAAATGAAATACAAGAATGGTGAATATCTGGTAGCTAGAGCTCTTCTTGATTCGGGCTGACAGATTAACTTCATTACGGAAGGTATTGCTCAGAGGTTTAATCTTCGAAAATAAGATTTGAATTGAATGTGCTTGATATTGGTATTGATGAACTCAAAACTTAACAAGAAAGTTCATACTGTGTTGTAGTCAAGGCTAAATGAGCATTCCTTGTCAGCCGTTCATGACGTCAATATCATCCTATCAGCCAGATCAGGCTATCAATACGGCGAATTGGATTATTCCAAAGAATATTTAACTGGCTGGCCCAGAGTCTAATAAACCCGAGAAAATAGATTTATTGTTGGGCGCTGAGACATTCTTTGAGACATTCTAATAAAGAAGGGTCCAGAGTATCCGGTGATTCAAAAAACTTTGCTAGGTTTTATCATATCCGGAAAATTTTCCAAAAGTCCGTGTTCAACAACAAGAGTTTGCAACATGATATCTCACTCCGATGAAATATCGACTGTAGACCAAGTTGTCCAAATATTCTGGATACTAGAGGAAGAACCGGGGAATCGAATAAGATGCTCACACCTGAACAACAAAGTTGTGAATAACACTTTGTTGAAGACACAACACACTTACCGATAGGCCGTTTTGAGGTGAAGTCGCCATTTAAAGAAATTCAGAGCTAACTTGGATCATACGAGAATGCCAAACGGCGATTTGTCGCTCTTGAGCGAAAACTTTAAAAAAATGATGATCCATGAGTGATGTATATGGTGTTCATTAGTGAATACCTGACGTTGGGATACAGTTCGTTTAATAATAACGAAATTCTGAACATCCCACACTACTCCATTCTGCATCAGTGTGTCCAAAGGCCACAAAGCACCAGTCCAAAACTGCGTGTGGTGTTTGATGCGTCAAGTCGGTCCAACCCTTCAAGAGGAGCTGTTTTCGAGGTTGCTCCGTTTTCGAACACATAAATATGCCCTCACAGCAGATATTGCCTAACTGTACAGGCAAATTCTAATAGTCAAAGAGCACTCGATTTACCAGCTCGTAGTGTGGAGAAAACACCCATCCGAACCTCTCTATAATTTTTAATTAAACACAACCAAGTATGGTACTGCGTCTGCACCATTCCTAGCGATACGGTGTTTGAAAATGTTAAGCGATGCTCATAAAAACTCACACCTGGTAGAATCGGAAACGATTCGAAAGGATTTCTATGACGATGAACTACAGACTCTCATAAATATCCAGGAAGTCCAGGAATTGATAGAGATCTTAAAACGAGGTGTATTTCAATTAGCCAAATGGTTTTCCAAATATCCAGCGTACTCTGAAGAAGACAGTCCTGAAATCAAAATGGATCAAATCAAATTTAATGATTAGGCATCACAAAGACGGTAGGAATTCACTGGAAATCAAATGAAGACATATTCAGCTTTAGACTAGAAAAAAACTGAATGATTTCCCAGCGATCCTCTTGGACTTTTATCCACCATAGTGACTAAAGTAAAAATTTTGCTACCAAAGCTATAGATTGCAAATTTAGATTGGGAATAGTTGATTCCATTGGGCTTTGGTACCAGTTAGCAGAACTTCAAGGTAAACTTGACACTTCAAAATATAAAAATACTGCTATGTGTAGAGACGCACTCCAACGCGAAGATTGAAGTTCATGGATTCGCCGACGCTTCTATGAGACCATACGGCTGCTGCATTTACATACGCAGCCAAACAGAATCAAGTATCAAGTCGACGCTATTAACAGCAAAGTGGAAGGTGGCTCCTTTTAAAATCAAATCGCTACCTCGATTGGAACTTTGCGCAGCACATTTTCTCTCCAAATTGTGGATGAGAGTATCGGCGATATTGAATCTACAGGAAGAGCAAACAATATTTTGGACTGATTCCGAAATAACTGTACATTGGATAAGAACTCACCCGGCAGTCCTGACAATATTGGCAAATCGTGGGTCAGAAATTCAAGAGTGGACAGAAGAAGTATCATGGAAACACGTCCCAAAAAAAGCAAAATCCGGCGGACATTGTATCTAGAGGTTGTAACGTGGATGAACTAAATGATTCAATTTCGTTCAACGGTCCATTGTTCCTTCTAGAAAGTCCAAGTTCCTGGCCAAAAATACGCGATTCGAACTCTCGCCGGAAGAAAAGGCCCTGGAAACAGGAAGGACGAAGCTAGCATTAATAGCGGTCCAAAACCCTCGAAATGATTTGATGGATGTTGTTGACAAATGCCCGTCATATACAAAGATAGCAAAGATATTTGTCTACATTATAAACGTATAATGTCGAAAAATGAAGAACAGAACCGAAACGTTAGAAGCGACGCCATCGGCTAAAGAGTTAAAGTTGGCATTTCTAAGGCTAATAGAAATTGTTCAACATCACGAATTCTCCGAGGACATCCGAAAACTAAAACGAAATTTCGCACTTGCACCGAATATTCAGAAACTCAATCCGTTCATGCATGATTTCAAAGATGGAGAATTCACATTCTCGCTTCTTCGAATCGCTCCATGCAGATGCAAAACTTCCGCTATTACTTTCTAAAAATACGAAATTTATCAAGACGTATTTGGGGTATTTCCACAGAAAAAATTGCCATGCTGGTTCCAATGCATTGGTAGCGCCGCTTCGCGAAAGATTGTAGCTAGTAAATGCCCAAGAAGCATGGCGAAAAATGGTTCAAAATTGTGTACATTGCTTTAATTACAGGTCGAAATTGCTGAAGCAAATCATAGGTAATTTGCCAGCCTACCGTCTTAAAGCACAACGGCCCTTCATAATATGTGACTTTTGTGCTTCACTGTTCACAACATTCAAAATTGTTAGAGTTCATGTAACTCCTAGCTAACAATATTAATGTCCTTTGTGACGTGAAGATGTCGCTACTTTTACTTTTTGTTTTTCTTTCTTTTTGACGTTTGTAAACCACTCTTTTTGAAGTTGTCACGAAGTGTGGACGAATAAAAAATAAACTTAAAACAGGCGTTTATTTTATCAGTTTATGGGCCCAGACTATTTTACTTAGGCATTAAATTGTTTTATCAGTAATTGTGCATATTGTCATCAACAGAGGCAGCGTGTCAGTCTGGCAGAAGCAGCAAAAGAAGCCATCTACCTGAGGAGCTTAACTTGCTCTACATAATCTCGCTGGCATCAACATTTTTGTGGACAACCGGGGAGCCGAGTGTTTGGCAAATGATCCAATGTTTCACCCGCGAACAAAACATATCGACATAAAGCATCATTTCATACGAGACACGATTGCGGCTGGCTTAGTTACAATACAGCATATTTCTACGCAAGATATGATAGCGGATGTATTGACGAAGCCATTGACAGGAGCCAAACACGAGAAGTGTTCAAAAGGTTTGGGATTGGTCAAGTGTAATGATAAGAACGATAATATTGAGAGGGCGTCTTAGAGCTCATGTAGCTCCTAGCTAACAATATTAATGTCCTTTGTGACGTGAAGATGTCGCTACTTTTGCTTTTTGTTTTTCTTTCTTTTTGACGTTTGTAACTCACTCTTTTTGAAGTTGTCACGAAGTGTGGACGAATAGAAAATAAACTTGAATTTGTAACAGTCGCTTATATTATCAAAAATTCGTGGTCGACCACCAGTAAAAACGTATATTGCCGTCTTTGTGTGTTTCTCGTCCAAGGCTGTACATTTTAAACTAACTACGGATTTGTCTTCCGATTGTTTTATATTTGTTCTAAAAAGGTTCATCTCTCGTCGAGGACTTCCGATGACGATACATTACAACAACGTAACGTAAGCTCAGAGGAAGCTGCAGGAAGCTCGGACGCAGTTCGAACGAGGATGGGGAGCAGTTATAGAGTACGCGGCAGAGGAAGGCTTCAACTTCGCTTTCATACCGCCCAAGTCTCTCAAAAGGCAGTATTATGTTCAAATTGCTTGCTTTGGTACAACCCCAAAGTTGTGCGCCATACGTCCAAACAGGTTTTAGGATTTGCTTGTATACAAGCAGTTTTTTGTCAATACTTAGCTTAGAATGTTTAGCAATAAGCCAGTACAGATCTTTATATTTCATGTTAAGTTCTGCACGTTTCTTCTTAACGTGCTCCTTCCACTTGAGTTTCACGTCTAGAGTCATCCCGAGGTATTTTGTTTCATTGTCAAAAGGTATTTGGACACGATTTAGGTAAAACTGCATGTTATTGACGTGCCTATAAGTGAAATTAAAATGGACTGATTTGCTTTCATTAGGAACAATTCAGCATAAGTTCATCCATTCGTGTATCTCATGTAGACTCTTCAACCGTTTTGGCTGTTACCAAAGTGGCGGTGTCGTCATCAAATGTGCCTACAACGGTGTTTTCTTCTTGTGGTAAATCACTAGTGTACAGTAAGTATAACAGAGGGCCAAGAACTCTGTACTCCACTAATCATATCATGAATTATGTTAATGTGCACTCTGTTGAAGGCGCAAGTCCAAGGATTTAAAAAAAAGTATATTTAAGTAATTATCTGCAAAAAAAGAAAGCAACTAATCACTCTGGAAAGCGGTGAAGGGATTAAAAAGAAACACGAATCACAAAACACGCCAACCTGGAAAAAATGTAGATGAGTGGCCCAATGAAGATATAGATAAAGGTAGAAATTCTGCATATAGATATCTAATCAACGGATAAATCCCATTTTCCCATTTCAACATGCGTAGATAAATTTACAAAATTTAGTTCGCGCTCTATTGTTGACACCCTTTTGGAAATCCTTAACTTTTTCAAAAATACTAAAACTGTCGTTTGCGATAACGAGAGATCATTGAACTCCAAAATTATTCAAACAAAGCTTAGACATGACTTTGGTGCAACCACTTTCACCACACCACCCTTTCACAGCACGACAAACGGACAGATAGAAAGGTTTCATTGTACGCTTACTGAATTAGCTAGGTGCGCGAAATTAGAACAGAACATTGCAGGCACTTCTGAACTCCTTTTACTTGTTGTAGCTAAGTATAATAGGATAGTTCATTCAGTAACGAACTACAGGCCAATCGATATAATTCATTCACTGCCACCAGCATTAGAAGGGGGGATTCGAGACTTAGGTTTGAAGGTATTTAATTGCCTTATCACCTTAGATATATCTCAGGAAGGAATATTAAAACTGGGATCAGTTTTGTTTACATATTTCTGGATTTAGTCTTGAACGCTCACAGCTACTGCTTCTAAAATATGCTGCTGCTTCATAAGCTCTTAAGTTAATCACGTGAATTAGCTTACATGTACCAGTTTCAAGCTTAGCATTTCCTATATGTATGAACACAGTTTTGAAGTTGGAGTAATCCAAAATCTAAACTTCTGCGAGAGATTGTGTCAGGAGAGGTACCTTTCCAATATGTCAATGAGTTCATTATTAATGTAACTACGTTGGATGGAACTGTGTCTCTGATGGTGGGGAAGATCATTTTGAAAGAATAACTAGTATATTTCCTGTTAGCAAAAATATTTAATTTTCATGATCATGTGCTGAGGTTTCAGCGCTTTGCTGGGTAGCCGTCATTGAATTTATTTCGGATGTTCGGGGAAGACGAGATAGAGCATCTGCAATAATATTACTCTTACAGGGTTTGTAATGTAATTCAAGACTGTACTCTTCGAGCATGGCCGTCCAACACTTCATTTTCTAATTGTTGTTCTTATTACTGAGCGCATATGTCAGTGGTTGGTGATCAGTGTAAGTTTTGACGTATGCTGTTCCGTAGAGGTAATTCCGTGGGGCGCTTAATGCCAAAATGATGCTCACCATCATAATTTTCATTAGTCGCATAGTGTTCTTCGGCTATACTTAGTTATCTAGAGATGAACGTTATTGATTTACTCCTTTGCGGAAGTACAGCACATATGTGTAATTAGAAGCATCGGTTGTTAACTCGAATGGTATACAGAAATCGGGGTAGTTGAATAGTAAGTCTCTCCAAACTAAGGAATTCCTCAATTTCTTGAAGGCTTCGACTGCTCCTGAGAACAATGAAATGGGAACTTTGCTGGATTTATGCTTCCAAATACGACCGTCTTCTCCTCTCAATAGAGAAGTGAGGGGCTTGGCTAGTTTTACATACTCCTTTACAAAACGACGGTAGAAGTCAGGTAAACCTAAGAAGGACCGGAGTTGTTTAAGAGTTTTTTTTAGGATTTGTAGATATTCCCTTTGATGGTACAACAAACCCAAGAAACTCAACATCTCCTTTAAAGAAGTTGCACTTGTCCAATTGTACCTTTATATTGGCTTCATGAAGGATTCGGAATATCGTCTCCGGATGTTCACAATAATATGTGAACACGGATGTAAACAATAATATCGTCAATGTAAACGCTACAGAACTTACCCATTGGAGAACGTAAGATATCCTTCAAAGCACGTTGAAAAAATGGGCGAAGCGTTTTTAAGTCCGAAAGGTAGTCTAGTGAACTCAAATACTGGGTTGTTTATGGAACATCTGACTGTTTAAAAGGGATTTGATGGAATCCGGTTTTTTAGGTCCAAAACTGAGAAATATTTACTTCCACCTAATTGAGAGAATACTTCTTTGGTTTCGGGAATCTCGCAATCTCGTGTTTTAAAGAAGTAGAGTAGGGGTAATATTTAGAGTACACTGGTGTATCTGTACTTGTTCTAATTTCACCTATCACTATTACCTATACTATATAGTAGAAGTAGCTTCTAATCGGAGTCGGCGAAAAACGAAGGGTATTTTTTGACATGGCACATGAGAGAACTTCTCTGAAAAACTATCTTATTGCTAAGTTTGCGTGGTACTTTCTTATCGACAGGTCTTTCAGTATATATGTGAAATTCCTTTGATACTTGGTTTGCAGAGGAGCTTGCATAGATTGGCTTGGATGACGTTATCCTGCGTATTTGAAAGGGTTTAGTCTATTCTGATAGTTGACAGCGGGTGAGTTTATAGTTGGGGGTTCTATCGGTTATTAACCTGAGGCTTGGGCGCCATGTTGATATTGAGACACTTGCGGTTGAAGTTGTGCGTACTGTGGTTGTTGTTGATACTGAGAGCTTCGGGTAGTTCTCGGATGCCTTACAGTTTTGGCAGGTCGCCGTTCAGACCGCGAATGAACGTACCAAGCGCTTTGCTTCGATACGACCTGATGAGTGTTGATATTCGGGGACAATGTCCGTACACTGAATCTTATTGGGAATCAACGACAATTTAGTATAGACCTTCTGATAACAGTCTTGAAAAGATAAAATTCCTTGAATTAAAGACTTAGTTTAGTACTCTAACGTACCACGGTCTATTTGCTCTGTTCCAATTTAGCGGGGTATTTTACGACTCGAGTACTGCATCTGCGTAAGCCTTTATCTTGTTTCATAAAGTGTACAAGATGCCGTAATACTTTGGAGTTCCTTCAAGCAATTGGTATAGCTGAAGAACTAGTTCTACGCTCTTTCTCCATGAGCTGTATTAACCATGTTTACCAGAAAAGTGCCGAAGGCACTTAACAGCATCCGGAATACTATCCCAATCGTCTAGGGTATATCTGAATTCAGGATTTATACATTGATCCCTTGAAATAGCATTGAATTGGATCATGACTTGGGATTATCCTATTTATTATAATTGTCTTGTCGGAATCACTGTGTGCGAATGAGACTGAGAAGTAGAGGGTGCTGGGTTTTTAGTGATATTATCTAACTAATCAGACAATTTTATTCTGCTCGGGCGTCAGTTAAGGTTTTTTGCGCAGTGACTACGAAAAAAAAACAAATTTTTAGTTTTTTTTGACAACTGTCAGTTTTATTGGTGAGAATATGTAAAACTTTTAGGAAATCCGAGCGAAAAAACGAGAGCGATCTTAACGATGTGAGACTAATGTCAAGACTGACATGTTTATTATTTCAAGTAATAAAAGTTTGATAGATAGAAAAAGGTTAGCGATCTAATGTTGGCACACAGCATATTTCATTTTTTAACACTTCCACTTGTATCATACATTATTAATTCAAACACATCTCAATTAATAGTTAAGATAATAACACAACTTACAATATAAATTCAATTTTACCATCAATTAAAAATCAAACAATTTGATTGCTTCTGAAAACTGGTTAATGAATGTAAATTTAAGGATAATTTTAAAATGTAAAATTTTTTTCTTGGTAAAGATTTAGTGAATAAATCAGCAACTTGTAGTTCACTTGGAACATATCTTCTTCTTCTTTATTTGGCGCTACAGTCCGGGGTGGACCTGGGCCTCAACCAACAAGCCTCTCCAGCGGTCCGGTGTCGCACGCCAAGTTGGTTGAGGTACTTTTCTACCTGGGTGCTCCACCTTAAACGCGAGCGTCCTCTGTTGCGCTGTCCCACGGGTTCGGAGTCGAAGACTCTTTGGGCTTGAGCTGAGTTGTCCATACGCTCTACATGGCCTAAACGCCTGACCAGACTCATGTCGCTGTACAGCCCGTACGCGCAGAGCTTTTCTCTGGAAGAGACCAAGGACTTTATCATCCGCTTTTGAGATTGCCCATGCCTCCGCGCTGTGCAGCAGGACTGGGATGCCCAAGGTCTTGTATAAAGTCAGCTTGATGCTTCGAGAGATGGCTCTACTACTCAATTGCCTCTTGAGCCCTTAGAAACAGCGGTTGGCAAGAGTTACTCTGCGTTTGATCTCGGTACTGATGTTATTTATACTTCTTACTGCGAAGCCGAGGTAGACAAAGTCCTTGACTACCTCGAAATTATAGCTGCCCATTGTGACGCTCTGTCCAAGACGTCGATGTTGTGTGTCCTTTCTTGATGATAGCATATATTTCGTTTTGGCCTCATTCACCATCAATGCCAGCAAACGCCTCATTGACGGGTCGCTGTGTTCTGCCAATCAAGTCAATGTCATCCGCTTATGCTAACAGTTGTATGGACTTTTGGAAGATCTTGCCTCTAGTGTTGGCGTGTGAGTCTGGCACAATCTTCTCCAGGATGATGTTAAAGAAATCACATGCCAGCGCGTCGCCTTGTCTAAAAACTTTTTTGACACTGAATGTCTCGGTGAGTTCCTTACCGACCTTGATGGAGCAGCGAGAATTCTCCATCGTCATCCTGCACAACCTGACGCGTTTGGCATATATCTCGTTCCATGTAATCTGTCATATGCGGCCTTGAAATCGATATTATAAACGGCTTCAGGCGAGTACACAAAACGGCAGAGAAGATCTTGTAAAAAATGTTCAGGAGACTTATCTCTCTATAGTTGGCGCAGTCAAAGGGGTCTCCTTTCTTGTGAGCGGATCACTTGGAACGTATTCTACTTTAAAAATATTATTTTCATAGTTCTCTCTAATGAAATGATATCGCACATCTATATACTTAATGCACTTGTGGAATTCTGGATTCTTAATTAAACTGATTGCACTTTGATTGTCTAAGTATAACGTTGAACAAGTTCCTGTTGCGTAAGTCAGCTCACAGAAATTTTTTCCAACCACACCAAATTCTTAGCATCCAAGGATGCAGCTTTATACTCGGATTCAATAGTGGACAGTGATACACATTTTTGCCTCTGGGACTGCCAAGAAACCGCTCCCCCACATAGCAGTGTAACCGCTCCACTTGTCGACCTTCTTGTCTCAACGTCATCCGCATAATCAGCATCGCTGAAACAATGCAAATACAAATTGTAAACTATACCGTATTGCATGCATATATATAATATATATATATATATATATATATATATATATATATATATATATATATATATATATATTTGTTTCATCCGGATTTTCCAAATGCCTGCTAACTGAACTTATAGCAAACGCAATGTCGGTTCTATTCCCAACTGCTTAAAACTTAAATGAACCCAATGCTTCTCGGAATGGAAAATGTCCTGTATTATTACCTCTAATGACTGCATTTGGTTTTGCCTTCTTGATATTTCTAGCCCAAGAAAATATTTTCTACCAATGTATGTTACTTCAAATTCTTGCTGCAGATACTTGAGTAAATCGTCTACATCATCTAAGTAAGGAAGTACTTGATGCAGCCACCAAGCCATCATCGATATAAATTGCAGTAAAACTATTTTCTTTTTCGATTTGCTGATAAACACACAGGGTTCATAAAGACTTACTTCATAGTAAAATTTTTTAAGAAAAGAAGAGATTTTTTTTTCACCTGGAAGACTGCTTTGGTCCATAGAGACTTTTTTGCAATTTACAAACTCTTGTTCTACTTTCTAAACCCATCAATTACCGATTATCTTTCTTCTCTTAGGTTAATTAACCAGCTGTCACGTGTTATTCTTGAGACAACTTGCGATTTCTTCATCCATTGCTTTTTGGAAATTTCAACCTCAGTTCTGAATTTAAAAAAATAAACATGCCGAAAACTATAACAGTTGTCTTTCATTAAAAGAATATATCTCGAGCCCCCGTATAAGGTTTCATGTATAGGCCCGCAAAGATCACAATGAACTAGCTCACCTGGTAATGATGCTCTCTTCAGACTTCGGGCAAACGGTAGTCTATGGTTTTTTTCCCATTGTACAAGCAGGACCGAAAAAAGAATCTACTGAATACGAAATATTGTTTGATTAAAGAAATTCTAAAGAAATTCTTTGATTCTTTGAACGATCTTAGCGATTTGAGAGTAAGGTCAAGACTGACATGTTTATTTTTTCAAGTAATCAAGGTTTGACAGATAGAAGAAGGTTAGAGATATAATGTTGAAACACAGCACATTTAATTTTTTTAACAAAAAAAAACTCTGTAAATCTATTATTACAAATGTTTTTATATCAGGTAATCATTCGTTGTTGTCAGCTGTGTCTTAGCGATAAGCTTTTGCTGACGTCTGGGATATAAGGTGGTTGGGTAGATGCCGCTCCGGGAATTTTGGTGTATCGGTGGAGCAGGTGTGCATGTGCTGTGTGTCGGAACGTGCGTTTGCCTGCGCTCTCAACATGTGGGCAGTGCATCTCATAGCTGCTGTTAACCTATTTCGTATTAATATATATATTATCTGTGATGCAACTCTGTGGTAGAACCTCGGTAAACGTATGTAAACAATAGTTATTTTACATCTTATTTACAATTGTACTTAACGCCTCAAGTTTTCTGAGGGTCCTCCTGATGGTAGTCGAATTTCGACAAGAGAGTCTAGTTTTTATAATTAACTAATTCGAATTTTATGTACAAAATTCTTACGAATTGATTAACATCATGATTCAGCTACGTGATGAATCAAGTTTCCACTTTTCTAGTAAGCTGAATAATGACTGAATTGCCCACAGGCATGGCTCCACTCTCTTCGTATGCCCCAATGAATTGCAGTTATAACATCTTAGTTAGTTCTCCAATATCAATTTGTCGTGAAAATTGTTCGAAGTGTTCACTTGAAAACTACTTTCAAGACTCGAACTGCCGGCACAAGAACAATTTGCTAACCCTGTTGTCAAAGATTATTTTCATTTCACTGAGCGATGACTGATGTGGGAACCAACCCTTAACAATTAGAAACTGATGTGTCAGCGAATGCCCACTTTCTGTTGTGCAGTTTTCATGAAATAACCTCGGCATAAGATAGATTCGATATTTAATTGAAGTATTGTCATCAGATAGACTGTTCAGTGAGCCCCATCAATAAGGTCAATTTGTTTTATAACCACGGATCATTAGGACTTTTAATTGTTACTTTCATCTAATTTGTATGATGATTTCACGCTCACTATCTGAGATTTCCACAAAAATTCTCGCTGTGTGTGAAAAAAAAACCCTGAAAGTAATGTGGTTCATTGGCGGAGAGATTTGGAGCGTTGTTCGCGCTTCTGCTGGTTGTGTGATCACATCCGGCGGGAAGCAACCTTTTTTTACAATCAATATTACTTTTTTTTGTTTTGTTTGAATAAACATTTCATATTCTGTTTTTCTAATGCCCAGATCTACGATGCAAGTTTGAACTCCTCTTTTGGTTTAAACTTCTTTCAACGATTAATTCGGTCTCAAAGTTTCTTTCCTTGAACTGAGTTCAATTTGTAGTTTAAGTTAAACGATATTGTGCACCCAAGCGAGAGCATTTAATGTTCGATGATGAGACAATATTGACATGAATCACTTCCTCAATTTTCCTTCCATTTACATTTTTTATATTCGACATTTCATGAACAATTATTTGCCCCTTTTTATGCACAGCGATTTAGCTAATTAAAGCTCCAAAGGACTGCAATGTACAGCAGATAAATCAACAATCCAATAATAATTATTCAGTAATAGCAGTTTATTTATTCCTTATGTTTTTATTAGCCTAAGCAATCAAACAACCACTAAATAAGTCATATTCCTCTGTTATTTATCCCCATTTCTTACTTTATGTAGATACTCAAATATGGTTTACGTAAGAAAAAGGTAGCAGAAAAAGGTACATATATACATTTTTTAATATATAATTCATACAAAATAAAGAGTTAATTAACATTAAAAAAACAGCAAACATTTCCATTCCAAATAAATAATTTGAATTAAGTATGAAGAACAAAAATAAAACATTATTGCTCCTTACTCCAGGCGTTTTTTGTTTCCTTTTTTATTGCATCCTTTTCATACTCTTCGTAAGATATATAGTGACGTCTTATATCTAAGCCCAAAAAAAAACATATGAAAATAATGAATTGTGTTACATATTTCTATAAACTCACAGTAGTGCGTTAATGAAAAGTTTTAATCGGTTTCATTTTTTCCTCCAGTTCAAATTCATTTCCGTTAATTAAAGCAGACGAAATTCTTCTACCAAATTTTGTTTCTATTAAAACTTTCTGCAATAAGTAAATCTGTTTGAATAAGGACAATATTTAAGTGTTTGTTTGAGACTCACTTAGTTATTTTCAAAGTATTGATTTGCCTCTTAGAAAATCCAAGTGTATTCGGCTTACCGATTCTTTTTTACTATTTCACATTTCTTTCTATTAAGCTTGTGTTACAATTTTTAAGAAATGATGTACTGATAATCACGAATATTCATTCTTTACATATGTCTTACTATAGGATATTTTTTACAATTATTTAGAATTACTATTCCTTTCGTGTGCTTGCATGTTATTTCTTGCTAGGTTTTAGTTGAATACCTTATTTCTTACATCTTACAATATGGCTTTATTTAAAATGATCATGGATATTCAGTACGGTTTACCATTTTGTGCATAGCTTATTAAAACCTTTGCCTGACGTACCTGATACTAATTTTCTGCTGGGTGTGAACACATGAGTTGTGTGTATGGGGAAGTTAAAGAAAAATATCTCCAGTGTATTTACAAAGAGATGATTTACCCGTAATTTTTACGGTAAAATTCGATCTTGCGATGGCACATGGGATTTTCTTCGAATGCAATGGGTGTCAGTGAATTTCAGTCAAAAAAACGATCATCTATATTTTAATAATGAAGCGCTATATACGTAATTATGTGTTTTCGAATGTGTACAAAAAAGAAATCATTGACAGATATATGCTTCGTTGGCTCAGTGCCATAGTAGGATTAGCTCGTGCTATTTCACGTTCTGTGTTCAAATCTGACTGGAGATATTCTTTTTTTCATGAGCATTTTTTTAGTTTTCTTAAGTATTATATTTGCAATGATATAATGAAAATTATAATTTTTAAAATAAATAAACATCATGTAATACATTTGATTACTTAAATGTGCATGACATTCTTCCTGTCGTACGAAAGAGTTTTCTAGTAGTTAGGAAATAAAACATACACAAATGGGGTCAAATGGACTTTCATTCCACTCACTTGCGGCATCAGATAACGACTGCATAAACTTAACGTGCTAATAAACCTCTTTCGTTTAATTCCATTGATAGTGTTGCCATATATTTGTTGTTTTTATAATGCTCATTTTAAAATGACATGCTTTAGACCTACGTTTGTATAACTGAATTTTAAAGTTAAAATTTAATTTGATAATTAATAGCCCTTATTTTAATTTACGTAAGCTACCTCCACATTTGATTTTTTAATGTTTAATAAAAACTGTACAAAAAACATATTCTACTTTTTTATAATCTTAAAATACCTAGGTCCACTGAATTCCACTATAGATACGTCACTAGATGTAAGCGTTCTAGTTAAGGGTTAATTCAGATTTCAAAGCGTTGGTATGGCGTCTCATGCAGGCACAAGCGTCTGCACTTAGCCTCCATCAGCGAACTCCTACTCTCACCTCCACGTGGTGAAATCTGGGAGCCGAGCACCTTTGATCGAAGATGGGGTAACCAACCCGAGAGAGGGGGGAGAGTGTGCCTGTACCAGGGCTCATCTCTCTTTATGGATGGCGGCGGAGGAGCTGGAAGACTGTTTGGCCAATGGCGGCAATCGAAACTCCAGTCAGAAGAAGCTACCTGGTGCGCAGTGTTTCTAGAGCTACTTCGACATTTTCGGAGCACAGGTCTAGAAGGTTCTTTCAAGGCCAGGTCAGGGCCTTGGAATGGAGATGGCGGCGGAAGATCCCTGTAGTTTTAGGGACAACGGCGGCGCTCACAGCCTCGGCGAGGTTACCGACACCGGATAGACCTTGACTCTCCGCCAGAGGGTTAAAGAATAGGGCCTGGCCTCCCAGTTGGGGGTTGTGCGTGGGGTTAACTCCCTCACCACGTACAAATTTTACGCTTCAGAGACATCCAAATTCCTCGGATAAGGACGGAATCAATGTTGACGACCCCAGCACACGATAAGAGAACAACGATTTTCAGTTCTGCACGTGGAATGTTAGGTCCCTTAACAGACCACGTGCAGCCTTAGAACTCGATGAGGCCCTGGACTGCTACAAAGCACACATTACTGCAATCCAGGAAGTGCGGTGGAATGAGCCGGGCAAAAGGAGGATGAGACACTACTACAGTGATTGCAACAGGGAGAGGCGCTTTTTTGGATGTGGTTCTGTTGTTCGAGGCAGACTTAGGCAAAAAGTCTTAAACTTTGTCTGTAAAAGCGAACGCCTCATAACAATCCGCATCAAGTCTAAATTCGGGAACATCAGCCTGATTTGCGCCCACGCCCCGACAGAGGACAAAGACGACAACAGCAAGGATGACTTCTATGATCTTCTAGAAAGGACTTACGATCAGTGCCCCGGCAGATTTCAATGCAAAGCTGGGTAAGGAAGACATCTTTGCCAAAGTCATCGGGAAACACAGCCTGCACGACACCACATCCGATGACGGACTCAGGCTGGTGGACTTTGTCACGGGACGTAATCTGTAGCTAGCACGCGGTTCCCACACCCCAACCGTCTACCAGATTGATCATGCTGCGATCGGCGTCAGGCACTCCTCCTTCATTCTTGATGTCCGAACGTTCCGAGGAGCTAACCTCGACTCGGACCATTTTCTTGTTGTAGCCAAGGTAAGAATTCGGATATCAAGAGATCAACGGAGTCGAGAAAGGACACCACGGTTTGACGTCGGATAGCTACAATCGCAACGGACTGTCAGGATCTTTGCCGATCGAGTCTCCCGGAATCTCTCTCTAAGTTCATCGTCACCTGCGCAAACAATCGAAGAAGATTGAAGGCGTTGTCAAGAAGCCATCAAAAATATGCTGCCACTTATGTGCTGGGTTTTACGCCACCACCTAGAAAAAACCCATGGTTTGACAACGAGTGTAGGCTGGCACATGCAGCGAAGCTGAAAGCGTAAAAAGCAACGCTGCAACGAGAGGTGTTCGTGAGCTGTACGAACAGAGACGAAGGGACGAGACCCGGCTTCTCAAGAGAAAGAAGAAAGAGCACGAGAAGCGCGTAATCGAGGAGATGGAGAGGTGCTATGGCAGGAACGATGTCCGAAAGTTTTACCAGAGGGTGAAACAGTTATCCAGTGGATACAAGGTTCGTACAGAAGCATGCCGGGATGAGAATGGATAACTATAGTAAAGTCGCAGTCGATACTGGGAATTCGGAAGAACCATTTCTGCAGACTGCTAAACGGCGATGATGACACCAATACCGCTGTCAGGCAGAATGTTCCACTCACTATGGGCGATGACCGACGAGAATTCCGTCCACCCGACGTAGATGAGGTCAAGATAGCAATATTAAGACTGAAGTCTAACAAAGCTGCCGGTGCGGACGGACTGTCCGCTGAAATCTTTAAGGCAGCTGAAGATGATCTGGTTGGGCGTATGCACCAGCTCATCTGTAAGATATGGTCGGAGGAGAGCATGCCCGATGAGTGGAATCTCAGTATCGTTTGCTCTATCTACAAGAAAGGAGACCCCCTTGACTGTGCCAACTACCGAGCGATAAGTCTCCGGAACATCGCTTACAAGGTCTTCTCTGCCGTTTTGTGTACTCGCCTGAAGCCGTTTATAATATCAATTTCAAGGCCGCATACGACAGCTTGCATAGAACGACATATATGCCAAACTCGTCAGGTTGTGCATAATGACGATGGAGAATTCTCGCTGCTCCATCAAGGTCGGTAAGGAACTCACCGAGACCTTTAATGTCAAAAAAGGCTTAAGACAAGGCGACGCGCTGTCATGTGATTTCTTTAACATCATCCTGGAACAGATCGTGCAAGGCTCACACGCCAACAATAGAGGCACGATCTTCCCGATGTCCGTACAACTGCTAGCATACGCGGATGACATTGACGTGATTGGCTGAGCACAGCGAGCCGTCAGGGAGGCGTTTGCTGGCATTGATGGTGAATGAGGCCAAAACGAAATATATGCTATCAAGAAGGACACACAACATCGTCACAATGGGCAGCTATAATTTCGAGGTAGTCGAGGACATCGTCTACCTCGGTTTCGCATTAAATAGTACAAATAACATCAGTACAGAAATCAAACGCAGAGTAACTCTTGCCAACCGCTGTTTCTATGGGCTCAAGAGGCAACTGAGTAGTAGAGCCATCTCTCGAAGGACCAAGCTGACTTTATACAAGACCTTGATCATCCCACTCCTGCTGTACGGCGCGGAGGCATGGACAATCTCAAAAGCGGATGAGGAAGTGCTTGGTATTTTCGAGAGAAAAGCTCTGCGTGCGATCTTTGTCCTGTTTACGTTGAAGGTTTCTGGAGAAGAAGATTCAACCACGAACTGTACGGGCTGTACAGCGACATGAGTCTAGTCAGTCGTCTTCGGATCCAACGCTTAAGATGGCTAGGCCAAGTAGAGCGTATGGACAACTCAGCTCCGGCCCGAAGAGTCTTCGACTCCGAACCCGTGGGACAACGCAACAGAGGACGCCCGCGTTTAAGGTGGTGTACCCAGGTGGAGAAGGACCTCAACCAACTTGGCGTGTGACACTGCAGACAGCTAGCCAGAGACCGTGCTATTTGGAGAGGCTTGTTGGTTGAGGCCCAGGTCCACCCCGGACTGTAGCGCCAAATAAAGAAGAAAGTTAAGGGTTAAGGCGTATTGTTAAAAATGTAATATTATTTTGGTCGTATTTACTATACTGATTGTGAAAACTATTGCTTTAAAATATTGTTTTAACATGGCCTTTGTTTTTGGCAGTTCCTTCTCAGTACAACGGCTGCTGCAGCTGTCTTTGGGGATTTCGAGGTCCTAGTTTCTTAGCAGTTTGGCCTCGTCATTTGCAGCTTTATCTTCCAGTCTGCACGAAGGACATGTGCAATTTTTCTTTGTCTGTTGGTACATCTTCCGGTAAGAATTTAAGGATATTGAGCAGCATTCTAATTTCTTATTACAATGTTCTTATTAGAAAAACATTATTTGCAAATTCGCTTAAATTATTGATCCCTCTCAAGAATACAGGCAGCGGCGTCGAAGTTTCCTAGTTTAGCGGCGCTAAACCATGAATTTCAATGAATAAGTTCTGTGAAATATATTTCGTACACAAAATGCAATGAATGACGAAGATTAATTCCACAGCCCAATGGCTTAGACAAAAACCTAACATTCCGACTCGAATCTGCGAGATTGCAAAAACTTTGGCTTATTATTTCCAGCTGGATGCACCCGCTTTGATAGGTCCTTTAACCATAAAGTTACACATACGCACATATAAGCATACCAATTTTCGATCACGTCCTATATATATATATATATAAATTAAGCAACTGCGTGTTGTTTTTTGTTAAAAAAATATTTTATATGTTCAAATGGGCTTTATAACCCCTTAAACAATAACTTAAAGACTAAATTACAAAATTCTTATGACTACCTTAAATACCAAAACATTCGCTCCAGAGCGATGTCGTGTTCCCACAGGTGCACTCGAATTTCCATCCGCCGTACGTGATGGAATTTGCAGCGATCGGGTGTCGCGGGTGTAGCAGACGACAGGTCAGCAGTTTACCGCTCCTGGGAATATGATGTTGACTGCGAAGTAATACGGGAGAAAATGTTTTGTGTCTTAACTTATATATGTGTGGCTATGCTTACATATATATATATATATTTTTTAACATGTAAACACACAATATATGAACATATATATACCTACTAGTCATCTAGCGGTATATAATCAGATTCCTAACGAGTTACCTTATAAAATTCCACTCTTCGACAATGTATCGATACAACAATGAACATGAATCTTCATATGTGCATATAAACATAATATTTGACTGTAACCTACACCTGCCTATGCAAGAGACAAATTCTACGAACTACCAAGCACACACAACACACAAAATAAAGAGTGAAAAATCATAGTAATCCGAAAAACCTCGAGTTATACAATATCTGGCTGGTTAAAACAAACTGGTTCTCTGTCCTTGTTTTGCCTTCGCTGTGGTTCAGTCCTCTCTGTTTAACACACACTTTCTTATCCAAAAAAATAACTCACTATAAATCAACTTATTTGCTAATTTTATATTGCTTTCTCTTAGCAAAACAAAGAGTAGTATAGTAGTAACCCGAATGATGTCGTGTGCGCGTCCGGTTATTTTTGTAACTAGTTGTAAGCTGGTGCTCAGAAATGAATTATTACTCATTATTACATATTATGTAAACTTTAACTTTAATAACTTCATGTATACAAGCATTACTAGTATGTGATTAGGAAAATATCAATGCACAATACAATTTCAAAAAGCGTTTGCAGGTGAACATATTTACTGACTTATCTTTTCAAATCTTCCACGCCACTGGTATCTATATACAAGAAATATATGCACAGTAATCAGCTGTTCATGTAATATTGATTACTCACTACTGTAATCTAGATTTCTGAGAACGATTTTTAGACAGATTACAGATAACGTTTTGTATTCATTATGAAAAGTAACCAGGTTACAATCAGGTTCATCAATCAATCAGGGTTGATCAAAACATTTCATTTCCATATGAAATGCAATCAAAGACGATGATAAATTTCAATAATATGTGCAATAATATAATAATAAATAACAAAACTACATATGTATGTACTAACAAACATAATGATACACATATGTACATCTAGCTCGCTTAAAATGAAGAGAACTGGTTCCTTTATTTTATTTTCATACACAACTCACAAAACTGTCACATAAAAATGTTTCTCAACACTCCTTATCTCAAAAAAGTTCGCTATCAAATCCCTATACAATCTATTTATCTGTGTTTGACTAGATATGAAAGCAATGTCCAGCCAAATATACGGAAGATAATATGACACATAATGTCACATCGCAACTTCAAACTAGGGTGGAAGCATGATACCCAGCTATACTTTTCAATAACCTTAATTTGTTCATTCATTCTTTGCTTGATCTTCAAAATCTGTCAAATGTATATTCAGATTCAGTTTTGTGCCTTTTAGGAGTGTTGTGACAGTCTTGTTTCCGAATAGATCATCCTCAAGCGGCAAAAGACAAAATGGATATTAAAATAACTTTCATTTGCTCTACGCACTTCACCAAGGAACAATATGCGAGTCATTAATATGTCAACCCCAGCAATTGTAGATATGCCACACATGTTATAGCCCCAGAGGAGGATAGATAGGATTGTTAAATAAGAGATAAAACCACTTGAGCTCGAATGGTATAGTATGCAATAATAAAGAGACTAACTACTTGAGCTCACAGTGCGATAAGGATAGGAGGAGATGCAGATTGGTGAACAATCGTGGCAGTCCCAGTTCGACGAAAACGTGATAAGCTTTCTGCGCTAGTTTTAAGATTTTCTTTTGAAAATAAATAAATGTTCTGTTGCTGTGTTCTGTTTTACAAAACTTCTCTCCCTTGGTTTTTATTTGTATTTTGGATAAGTCATCCAATTAAATATAATTATATAATTTTTGCGCATGCTTAATTTTTCTCCTAAAGATGTAAGGATTTTGATGCATGATGCAATACCAATAGCCCGCGTATAGCAGAGCTTCTCACAAGCCCACATCAACAATAACACAAAAAAGGGTTGAAAGGGCACAGTAACGCTGCCAAAATTCACTTGGAAGGTTAATGTCCATCATGGATTCCTGTAATGAGTTTTCAATCTAACGAAAAATGTCATGCATACATTATAATAATATATAATATAATATTGGTGGCGCGACACAGTCGGAGGCGGACCTGGGCCTAGCTTCCCAGCAACCACTCGTGTTGTACGTGATATTATTCTTTCACGAGTGGAAGGGACATACAGTTTTATGCCGACTCCGAACGGCTAAGTTGAGAAGCTTTTCCTAGACAGGAATACTCTTTGAGCATTGGCGGTGACTCGGTGTGGAAGGTGGAAGCCGTGAATTATGAAACGAACCTGTCACCCTCTGCGTAGGATTCGATGCACTAACCCACTACGCCACGGCGACTTACGCTATGCATACATTTAACACTCAAAAAATCTCACCCACAAGGTCTTCTAATGTATAATATTTTTTTTTTGTATGTATTTTATCGTGGCATGAGTTTTACAATTTATTTACAAGATTTGATTGTTATTTAATCTTACATCTACAAAGTAATACAATTTGTCAATCAACATACGAATTGTATAGTTTTTATGATGATTTGAAAGAAAAGCCACTAAAAACCTTCATTAAAAAAATAGATAAAATAATATAAAATACGGTCGAAATAGTGCAAAATATATAGTTCGTCAGGGGAAGAGAGCAGTGTTGACATGAAGCAAATTGACAAAGTTGTTAAATAGAAAAAATAAATTAGTAAGTAAGTGAATATATAAATAAATACATAAGTAAAAGAAAATAATTAAATAAATAAATAAGTAAATGTATAAATTAATAAACAAATAAGTAAATAAGTAAATAAATAAATAAATATAAGTGAATACAAGTATGAACTTTCAAATTGAAGACTTTATCAAAGGCATATCTTAACTATAAAGCAGAAAATTTGTGTGGCTGACCGACAAAGGCTCCGAAACTACACGTCGCAGAGCTCTGAAATTTTCAACGAAAATCATTCTAAAAGTCGGTACGACATACGGTTCGGAAGTTACGAGCACTTTTTAAACGGGAATAAAACTCTCAAAATAAGGGTGGTTGCATCAATCCGGTATGAATCCATTTCAAGTTGCGTAGTCATGGATATCAACCATCCCCCAGTGTGTTGTAACTTCCATATATACACACATATTTTTCATATTTTGCTTTGGTGCAACCATTCAGTTTTCTCTACGTCTCAATCGAACATATACGAACGACTGCCTGAGTCACCAAACGAAAAGGAAACAATAATCATTTTCGCACTTTTCTTACATTTTGTCATACCCAAACTATCTATGCATGTACACACAGCTACACACAAATCATTCAATTTTGCTGAAATTGTGAATATTGAACTTCTGAACGGATTAGCCGATTTAGATACAATTTCAGAGCTAGACTAATTACATAATCTGTTCCAAGATACTTTTTTCATGGTTCATGAAGTTTGACTTCAATTTGCACAACAAGTGAACATCGCGCGCAGGTACATAGATGGGATTTCCAAGAACTTTTCTTTTATCAATCGCTTGATATCCCTCCACGTTGTGTGTAAATGCTTGAGAAAAACCGTAATTTCCGTCCATTTTGCTGCAGCACACATTGATAATTCAAACTTCAACATGTATGCACACAGTCAACGAATTGTACTCATTATGAGTAGGGATGTGAATGAGAGATTGGGATAGGCATCAATGACAAAAGAAAATTCAAATTCTTCTCTGAGTTCTGGTTCGAGCAGTCTTATTATTGTTTTAAATTAAAAAGTGCGGCAATAATGCAGGTAAAGTACCGGTTGAAGAAACAGACCCGGGCAAAGCCGGGTACGGAATCTAGTAATGAATAAATTAACACACTCGTTATGAGGCTAGGTTTGAAATCAATTCATTGTCCAATGATAAGCAAGAATTCATATAACGTTGGTAGTCGTTCGTTTCTTGTTGTAATCATTTCTATATTGGTCATTCTATGAAGTGCCTTTGTGGGGAAAAACCAACCAAGTAATTTGTTTTGAGCAGATTGCAGTTTGCGTAGATGACAGTTCGCGCAATTGCTCCAGACTGCTGATCCATAAAATATTATGGATTGAAAAATTGATTTAAAAATTAAGAGTTTATTTTCGTCGCTTAGTTTTGAGTTACTAGATATGAATGGGTACAGAATTCTAATAGTAGTATTAACTTTATGTATGATTTCCTGGACATGAAGATTGAATGTTAATTTTTTATCTAAGTATATACCAAGATATTTTGCGTTTGAATTCCATTCAACTATAGAACTATTAAGAGAAAGGTTGTTGCTTGGAAGTAAGCAAGCTTTTCTTTTACGAGTGAAAAAGATAGCTCGAGTCTTTGAAGCATTAATATTAATTTTCCAAATGCTATAATACAATAATAGGTCATTAAATTCCGACTGAAGATTAGTTTCAATATTGAAACCAATTGTGTCTGAGGAATGTATCGTCAGCAAATAGGGCAGTATTACAGTTTTTCAAGTTGGGGAAATCAGAGGTATATATATTAAATAAGATTGGAGCAATAGCGGATCCTTGTGGAATTCCAGCTTTGATCTGTTGGCTGTTAGAGAAGCTTTGATTAATAGATAGCATTAATTTTCTTAAATTCATCTAGGTAGAAATCATTTCTCGTCCGACTCCATCTGGTATCTCATCAGGTATTTCTCAAAATCATCATATCGAGAATAAAAGGTGGGAGTATCTTGCATGAATGCCTAACTACAGTTTTCTTTCTTTCTGTTTAACACTTTCTAAAATAGCGTTTGCAAAGGAGTGAATGTTTCCATCGATATGAGATGGGCTTGTATTAGGAACTATGACATTTTCTAATTTTGATTTAGAAAGCCCTCCGAATAGATTCCAGTCGGGATTCTTGAAATTATACACTTGATTAGAACATTTATCTGGAGATAATATTACACTACACTTAACAGGCAGATGGTCGGAACTCAATTCGTTAAAAGTAATTTGTGGGGTAAAAAGCTGTTTCTGGCGGATGGAAAGTGAGTATGATTAGGTGGAACGAGAATTTCGAATGGGTACCTTGAATGAACGTCAGCAAGAATGTTGCCCCACCGATTTGCTCTACGACAACCCAAATTTTCTGGCGTTAAAATCACCACCTATAAGAAATAAGTCATTAGTAAAAACTAGCTTAATGTAATCGTTTCGTAGTTCAGTTTGATCATGACGAGAATCCTACCACTAAATCCATCCTACCTGTGTAGAACGAATGTGGAAAGAAGAGAATGGAAGAAAGGGGTATATTGATGATGGGTGAGTGAGTGTGTGATGTGCGACAGTATGACTCGCAGCAAATGTGGATGGAGCAACAGTGTGGTCCACAACAATCCCAACAACAGCCCACTCAACACAACAACAGCAGCAATAAATCAAAGTTGTCGTTAACACGATTGTGCTCTAAGTGCGAATACATACATCAGCATTTAGTTTGTCCAGCAATAGGTAAGGCGTGCAACAAATGCAGCAAGCTGAATCATTTTGCCAACAAGTGTCTATCGAAGAAAAAAGTAAAAAGTAAGAACTTTGCATGCAGACACGTCAATTAATAACAGCATTGACAGTTCATCAAACGGAGATGTCGATGAGTATTTTTTAGATGCAAGAATAATAAATAAAGTTGGTTTCAGTAATTATTCAATATGCATTATCCAAATGGATAGAAAAGTTTTTAATGTCTAATAAAATTAAAAATTAAAAGATACTGGTGTACAGTTTAATTTAATTTCATATAATACTTTAAAAAGTTTGGTGATATGTGATGAAAAAATCAAAATTTGTAAAGTAAAGATAAACTCTTTTGGTGGAGGAAATATTCCGGTTATAGGTTAATGTAATCTGGATTTTAAATGCATGAAGTCGAATTTTGCGGTAAGACTAAAGAGGAACATGAATGAAAACGTCTTTATGACGTGTTAGAGAGGGCAAAAGCATCGGAAGTGAAATTTAATAAGGAAAAAAGTCAGTTAGGTGTATCTGAAGTTAAATATTTTGGACACATATTTAACAAAAATGGAATTAGCCCGGATTACAATAAAGTTAAACCAATTGTCGAGATGCCAGATCCTAAAAACAAGAAATATATACAAAGATGTTTGGGTATGCTCGCATATCTAAATCCATTTATATCAAATTTGTCAGAAAAATCCCAGGTGCTTAGAGATTTATTAAAAAAAAATGTGATGTGGAACTGGACTGAGAACCATACAGAATGTTTCAATAATTTAAAGCATGCTATAGCTTCTCCTCCAGTTTTATCTTATTTTGACTCAGAGGTGCCAGTTGTTTTTTCGGTAGATGCATCTCAGTTCGCAGCTGGCTTTAAAATCACCACCTATAAGAAATAAGCCACTAGTGTTAACTAGCTTAATGTAACCATTTCGTAGTTCAGTTGGAGCATGACGAGAAATCCTACCACCTGCAAAATAAATACTTAAGACTTTTAATGAACAAAAGGAATTTCTATGCGAATGGCTTCTATGTATAAATTTATTTTTTAATATTGGTAGCAAATTGTGCTTTGTTGAACGCTTTATTACAACGGAAACACCACCACTACTTTTCTCTTCCCTATCCAGACTATAACACTTATAAATAGAGTTGGACAATCGATCAATTACGTTAAACCATGTTTCTGTTATTAATGCTAAATCTATGTTGTAATTATTAAGGAAAGTAAAGAACTCAATTTATTTTTCCTTAGCAACAGAATGGAATTAACTATTAAAACGTTTTTACGAAAAGAAGGTGCGTCCAAAGTGAGTTTTTTTCCAATCACGAAATAAAACAAAGAGATGACATCCAAACGTCAATTTGTGGAACACTACTAAATGTGGAACGTGTATGGTGCTGCCAAATACATACATCACATACGCCCGCTCAGCTTGGAATCACAAATCTTTCAGGTCGTTTTAACTCTAACCTTTTCCTTAATACTCTTCCTTCCTTAACATTATTATATTCTACATTATAAGTCTTAAGTGGTAGTTTAGTATTGTGTAAATACATTGATCTTGTACTAAGTGTTTGTTTTTCTACTATACCATCTTCAGTTGACAGTTTACAGTTACATATTCTTATTTGGTCTACATGTCTCTTTATATGGCGACCCGAATTCATTTTACACAGGTACATTCGCGGACCGAAAAATTTTACCACGCAGGCTTTCGCCAATAGCTGCCGATTTTGAATGGAATTGCAATCACGAATCATAACAACTTCAACCGATTTTAAAATTTCTATCGCCTTTGTTGTCCCCCAGTTCTTTTCCCAACGGCTTCGGACTTATTTAGAGGTTTCTACCCTCCAAGACCGCTATACGTGGCTTTCAGTCACAACCTGCACGAGGTGCCCCTGTTTCTACCGAATCTAGCGGACCTAGAGTGGAATAACTCTATAAGACCCGCCATACCCGGTGTGCAACTACCGTGCCTAGGGACGAATGGCACAGCGTGACCGTGTCTTCTCACGGTGAACATCGGATTCTGGGGCACTCCAGCTTAAGTCCGGTTTGTCCTCTTCGCTACATACAGGGGGTGAGTCTTCGCTACATACAGGGGGTGAGTGTAGTGCTACAGTTTCTCCCCCCTTACTCGTGGGAACAAAATTCCATAGTTTCCATAGTTCCATTAAACAAAACTTTTCAAGGAACTCTGGTGCAAATGAGTCGAGCACCAGAGATATCCGGACCATGGTTGCTACGAGGAGGGAGATGCATAGTCTCTCCACCTCGAGAGTGGTCGGGGTCAAGAGGCCTACGGTAGACGCCAGCTCAGCTCAGGCTGGCCTGGCGACAACCACAAGCCATTCCGGTCCAGCATCTGCCAAGGCCAGACAAACAGGGGGTAAAGGTGTACCTTCCTCTAACAGAGGAAAAGCTACTCCGCCGACTGGGAAGGGCTTGTCCAACCCTGCGGCAGGTCCGGGACCATCAAAGTCGCTCTCCCCGCGTACCTCGATGTACATGAAGGCCAAGAGGCCAAAATACTCGGAGGTAGCAAAAACACGCACGCAAGTCTCAGTGGTTGACTTTTGTAACCCTGAGTGGAAATTATCGACAAATCCATGGTACCTCATTGAAATTAGTATCCTTGTTGGCCTGAATGACTTTATCACGAAGAATTAGGCAGTAGTCCCTCGCTTCTGACAGCTGACTACCCGCAATGGTTTTAAAATCGTGGAGTGCCGAAACAAAAACAATTCAGTGCACGAATGACATTGAGCAGGTGGCCAAGTATCTGCCCTCCTTTTTCTAAATGTCATTTCAGAAGGCGTGCCCCTTCGGGCCTAGTCAAATAAGAGATCTCCACCATGGTGGAACAATGACCTTCGTAACCTAAGGAAAAAATCTAGATACCTCTTCAATGTAGCCTATTGAAGCTCTTCTCCGTGGAGATCGAGGAACCGGGTAAATATCCTACGAAGAGACGTGTACTCAGCGTGGTGGCGCAGCTGTTCGATCCAACCGGGCTACTCGCTCCGGTCATGATTACTGGCGAGATTTTTATTCAGTCGCTTTGGTTAGCGGGCGTTACTTGGGATGCCCCTCTTCCACCAGAGCTACTAGGAACTTGGCTAACGTTCCGTAATGGAGTGCAGGCGCTTAACCGATTTCGCGGTCGTAGATGGCTAGGTATGTCCAGCGGAGACATTACATCAATCCACGGCTTTTGTGATGCCAGCGCACGAGCGTACGCAGCGGTCATATATTTGAAGACGATTCGTCGAAACGAACTTCCTCACATTTCGTTACTCACTGCTCGCACCAAGGTAGCTCCGCTCCAGGGCGCTACCATACCCTGACTGGAGCTGTGCGCAGCGCACCTTTTGGCCTCAGCACTTAAGAACGTCCTTGTCGCCCTGGGACTTCAGTACGCAGAGTATTATCTTTGGTCGGGCTCGAACATCGAGCTGTGTTGGCTACGTAGCACCCCACAATGCTAAAGCAGCTTACATACACCGACCGATGGTATCACGTTTCGTTGGCACAGAATCCAGCTGATTGCGCCAGTCGCGGCATCGGAGCAGAAGAACTCTTGAAACATCGTTTGCTACACCGACCAAATTGGTTGACAGATAACTCTCTCACTACAAAAGTTGGCAACGCAATCACAAGAAAAGAAGAAGATATCCTGTTGGGCGAGGAGAAGATGTCTGTACGAGCCATGGTCGCTACTGTGACCCTGGGACTTACAACGAAAAGGCGAGATGGAAAGGTCATTTCACTCAACGAGCGCTTGCTTCACACGGTGGCTTTCATCTTACGTTGGTTGCCGAGTCGTCGCCATCTACTTAAAACTTTGGTCAGTGCTGATGAAATGAACAACGCATTGCGGCTTCTTCTGCGCATTGAGCAACACAATCCTTTTCCAACTGATGTTCATCAACTACGCAACAATTCTAGTTTGCCCAGTTCTAGCAGATTACTACCACTTAAACCTTACTTGGACGAAGATGGCCTCTTGCGCGTTGGAGGTCGCATTAACAAAGCATCAGTGCCATATGACTATCGCTTTCCCGTCATCCTACCTAAGGCTGGTGCCCTAATTTGGCTGCTTATCAAAGATGTTCATCATCGCACCCTCCGTGGCGGTACGCAGCTCATGCTTAAGACTCTTCGCAGACGTTTCTGGATTCTACATGGTAGACAAGCTGTGAGAAGTTATAAGCACCATTGTGTCGTTTGTCGGCGCCACCACTTACGCAGCAAATGGCTTCTCTACCTCGACACAGGGTTGTGGCTGCTCGACCGTTCTCGGCTTCAGGGGTTGATTACTGTAGTCCTTTCATCCTTCGCATTGGAACGAAGCGATCCCATGCGACTGTGAAAACCTATATGGCAATCTTCATATGTATGGTCACGATGGCCGTATACATTGAGGTGGTGGACAATCTCTCAGGCAGGCCTCTTTGGATGCCTTTACTCGATTTACTGGCCGACGTTGACCTTGTCACGATCTCTACAGCGACAACGGCACAGCTTTTGTGGGTGCCAATCGAATGCCTCGAGAAGATCTGGCGACTTGGACTAGCGAGCAGAACCAACAGGCTCTGGCGAACAACGGCACGAGGTGGCATTTCATCACGCCCAGCCATCCCCATCAGGGCGGACTATGGGAGGCTGCGGTTAAGTCTGCAAAGCGACACTTGGTTCGGTTACTTGGCGGACAACATCTATGGTGTAGTCAGCTGCAAACTTTGGCGGTACGCATCGAGGCGTGCCTTAACTCCCGTCCACTCATACCGCTGCACGATGATCCGCAGGATGAATTCGCTCTAACACCAGGAGATGGCCTTATCGGTGCTCCACTCCGCACAAACCTTCATCCGGGCAGTGACGGACTGATTCGCAACGCCACAGTGAAGACGGCAAATGGAGTTTGTACTCGGGCAGTGCAGAAAGTGTGTCGACTGGTGGAGGTTTTCGAACCTGATGGCCCAGCCGGGCAGAATGTTTGAGATTCAAATTCATTTAAAGTTCAATCCAAACAATGTAATCTAGAATGCAATCAAAAATGCAATCTAATTTGATGTTAATTTCATGCAAAATGTCAATTCGACCTTAGGTTAGCGGAATCATTTGAGAATGATCTGTTACATCTTCTCAACTCATTCCCTCATAGCTATGTTTCACTTTCATACATACATACATATGTCAGATTTTTCTAGAGTTTCTTTTTTCTCTTTGGTTGTTTGTTGTAACACGTTGGGCAGTAAACGGTTGAACTTTTTTTCGGAAATAATCTCTGTAATTACTTTAGATTGAATATAGAAAATAAAGTGCGAATTAAATTTTCCATACAGAAGGTAAATGGACACAGTCGTCAACTGAGACTCTACGTCTCCTTGTGGACACCCATTTCCCGGGGTGCACACAAGACGAGCCCTCGGCGACTGACACGCTCCAATACAGCAGACTATACGTTCCGGATGGAATTGTAAGTGATCAAAGAATAAAATGGGCCATCGACTCCTTCGATCCTTTCAAGTCCCCGGGAGTCGATGTAATTGTCCCCATTATGTTACAAAAGACCAAGGAGATCTTCACTCCGATCCTTAGAAACCTATATCTAGGCAGTCTAGCTTACGGCTATATACCGACCACCTGGAGGGAAGTTAGAGTAGTCTTCATCCCCAAGGCATATAAAGTAGTCACTGTGCAGCTATGGACTTTAGATCAATAAGCCATACGTCATTCATCCTGAAGATGTACGAAAAGCTTATCAACGAATTCGTTCGCGCTAATCTCAAACAGAACCCAATCTCGCGCGCTCCACATGTTTTTATAACTGTACTGTCGCGTACATACACTCTAATAACAAATAATATCTCTGTAAAGTACTCTCTTTTCTATGTATTCTCTTTGTAACTTGTACATGAATAAATCAGTCTGGACCTCAATCTTAAGCGTGTAACATGGTGTCAGATTTGATTGAGTGAAACACGACATCAAAACGATATAAAAAGTGATTTAAAAATCGGTATTAATAAGAGGCAAAATATTGATTTAAATATGGATAGTGTCAAAGTACCGAAACAATTTAATTTTCAAGCCCCTAATTTGTTTATAGAGTGGTCATTTTGGGAACAAAAAATTCAATTGTATATATTAGCAATTGGGTTAGAAGGAGAAGGAACTAATAGTAGATAAGTTGCTATATTGCTGAATTGCATAGGAGACGACGGCATCAAACTATATAATACTTTTAAATTGAATAATAATACACCATTTAACGATGTGCTAAGCAAATTTAAAAATAATTTTACGTCGAAAAAGAATTTGGTGTACAACCGTTACAAATTTCTGAGTAACAGACAAAACCCACACCAAAACTTTGACGGTTTCTTAACAGACTTAAAAGTATTGCTAGCGTCATGTGAATATTCCAATGAATCCGAAATGTTAAGAGACGTGTTCATCATCGGCATCATCGATGAGGTTCTTAAAGAAAAGTTATTAACTCAAGAGAGCCTTACGCTCACGAGATTAGAAGGATTGGTAAAAGCGTATGAAGCCAGCAAACGACAGATAACTGACATGACTCATGATACACATATCACCAATGATGTGTTAGTCATTCAACATAAAAACGCAACCCGGGCTTCCTTGGTTAATTTCAAGGGAAGAGTGTCAAGCAGGTCCGCTGTCCTTAGCGTGGCCGCAACCATCTTATGTGAAGGTGTACTAGAATTACTCTAACCTTCCTTGAAAACAGCCACGCTTTTATACTAAAATATTACCCTGCTCCTTATCGCCTCTTCCAATTCATTTCCATATAGTTCACAGTAAATCATTTTGCTAACGCCAGCATTTGTCAAGTGTTTTCCAATGCGTACACTTAACGTTAATTGCCTTGGGTTTTTACTTTGCCAGCTCATGGTTACATGTCACACCAGGCGCTGGGGACGGGCCGTTGGGTGTCAAGTGTCACGATCGCACAGCAATAGGTAAGGCGTGCAACAAATGCGGCAAGCTGAATCATTTTGCCAACATGTGTCTAGCGAAGAAAAATGTGAGGACTTTGCATGCAAGTTAAGTACCCGAATGTATAAACAATATACTTCGATACCACTGAAGAGCACTCAATTATTGTTTAGAGAAATCATTTCTCAATAATAACATCTTCAGCGTGACCATATTTATCAATTAGTCTTTCCAGAAAGCAATTCGTTCGTTGATGATCGCCGTTCATAACGAAATGCTTTTATCTGGTATAGTTTAAGCATATTTTTGTTTACAATAACGTTTCAAGGAATAGCACCTCGACGTTCATTCTGACGATGCTGTTCCCTAAATTAGATTTTAGAGTTTAGTTTTTAAGTGAACTCGGTTGAGAGAATTTGCATTAATAAAGGGGTCGTGCCCCGAAAAATATATTTTTTTGTTTCATTTAAAAGAAATGAATTTAATTGGCGCCCAACGTGGGGCTCACTAAAAATAAAAAAGTGAGTTAACAAATAAAGTGGCACGAGCCAAATAAAAAAAAAATAATAATAAAATAAAATATCCTGAAAAAAGGGATTTGAGTTAAAATATATTAAATATATTAAAATGTGTCAAATATATAATTAATAATATTCGTGAGCTTAATACACGAAGTGTACGACAGTTAACGTGAGTGAAGATCACTTCAAATAAATGAAAAACAAGGACTCAGTGAGTTTGAATATACCGAGAATAAAAAAGTAACCAGTGCCCTATAACAGTGCCAATGTAAATCTAGAGTGTGTCCCAAATACCTAAGTGTAGCAAAAAAATATGGAATAAAAAAATAACAATAACAAAATGATCAGTGAAAATAATATCAAAAAAGTGCTAACAAAAGAAGAAAAAATATTAGTTAATAAAATAATTAAGATTAGAGAACTATTAAAAAAAGAACAAGAAAAACTAAAAATACCACAAGCTAATTAAAGAAAAAAATATCGAAAGACAATCATGAACAAAAAATCTCATCTTTAAAGTTCAATTCGTTGGTTTTGAGCGACAGCTGTTTAAAAGAACTACTTCGATCCTACCATCTTTATTTCATCAGCGTATATTTCATCACAAACTACTTGCCATTCAGAGAAAGCAGAGAAAGCAAAAAAAAAAATTGTATCTGTATTTAAAAAAAGTAAGCATTAATAAAATTATAATATGTTTTTTAATTTATTGTAAACTGGATACCTTAATTGAAGAATTTGCTAAAATGACTACAAATGAAAGCAACATGACAGAATTAATTACGAGACTCATTTCGCAGAGCTTGTCTTCGGTTAGATCACAAGTTTACGATCTACAGAGACAATTAACTACATTGAAAGGACGTGAAAATGTGGCTGAATATACAATTCAGACCATTGACGAAAACATTCAATGCGAGGAAAGCCTCGACGTGATAAAATCCTTACCAGAGTTTAATGGTAAACCTAATTCGTACGTCAGTTGGCGAGAAGCTACACAAAATTGCATAGGGTTATACACCAAAGGCAGTAGAAGATATTGCGCGGCCTTGACAATCCTCAGAAATAAAATTACATGTCATGCAAATGATATTTTAACAAATCATGGTACAATACTAAATTATGATGCCATAATAAGCCGTCTCGATTTTGCATTCGCAGACAAGCGCCCAATACATGTGATCGAACAAGAGATGAGTATCCTTCGGCAGGGTACAATGTCTGTTCTTGATAACTATAATTTGGTTAATACAAAATTAACTCTACTTATTAATAAAACAATAATGACACATGGTAGTCAGACAGGAATAACAAAGGAACTAAATAATATAAATAACTAAAACTAAATAATAAAAATAGATAGACAGCATTGAGGGTATTAATAACAGGTCTTCAACCTCCATTATCCGATATACTATTTTCTCTGTCACCCACTGATCTTCCTAATGCTCTTGCAAAATCTCAAGAGCTTGAGTCTAATAACATTCGTTCAAGATTTGCATTCCAATTCAACTCGGGAAAGAAAACATATGAGAACATAAATCATAGCCAAAATAATTTAAGGTTCGAAAAACGGGTTAATCAAGGATCAAAATACATCAAATATAATTATACCCAAAACAATTTGAGATTCGAAAGAAAAGGTTATCAAGTCAAACCACAACTAAAATATGAATCAATGGATGTCGATCCATCCATATCTTCTAATGAACAACAACCAGATTACAGAAAACAGAATAGGTATATGACTAATAATTTTCCTAATATGAATCAGGGTAGAAATTACAATAATAACTACAATCCCAATTACAATCAAAGGCAACAAAATTATTTTTCAAAGAATAATTTAAAACATACTCGTCCTTCAGACAGTAATAATAGCCTTCAGCCTCAACCAAAGGTGCAAAGAATTAATAATATTGCAGAAAACCATTTTTAAGGGAAACCTTCGGGCTCCCATACATCTATCAATGGGATCAAGCCTTAAATAAGAACCTCAAAATATTAATAGATACAGGTGCTACAGCAAGCTTTAGTAAAGCTGGCATCTATATGAACAAAAATAGTTTAGCTATACAAAAACGAGTTAGAACTATAAATGGTCTTACTATTATTAAATATTATCATATTGTCCACATTTTTGGACAGAAACATTTGTTTTACGAACTTGATAATTTAGAAGCAGACCTCCTGTTAGGTTATAATTTTTTGAAAAAAATACAAGCTACAATCAATGTCATAAAAGGTATTTTACAATATGAGGGAGGACAAGAAGAAATATTTGAAGACAATGAAACAATTTTGATGAGCAACAATCTACAAATAATGAAGAAATGTAACTATCATCTTGTGACAGTAGAAAATCATCGCATGATGATTCAAACTCTGTTAGAAATGATCATTCCGATCACAGGAAAAGAGTTCGATTAAGACAAGTTATTAAAACAAAGATCGACAAAATTCATTCTAAAATTAATACTGAGCTCTTTTTTAGAACTGATGTATTAGCAGGAAACAGAACAGAATCAGATGATCCAATATTTATGGAAAACAATTAATGAAATGTTAAGGAATAATGTCATTAGGCCCAGTAATAGTCCATACAACTCCCCGACATAGGTAATTCCAAAAAATGGAACTAATAGTGATGGAACTCCAAAGCACAGATAAGTAATAGATTACAAAAAGTTAAATGAACAAACCATCCCGGACAGATATCCAATACCGGATGCAAGTATTATTCTCTCAAACTTGGGAAAATCCAAATATTTTTCAACAATTGACTTAGAATCGGGATTTCATCAGATATTAATGCATCAAAAGGATATTGAGAAAACAGCATTTTCCATAAACAATGGAAAATATGAATTTTCGCGTATGCCATTTGGTTTGAAGAATGCTCCACGCATTTTTCAAAGGGCAATGGATGATATTCTTCGTCCACATATTGGCAAAATATGTTACGTCTATATGGACGATATAATACTTTTTTCAGATACACTAGATCAACATCGTAATGATTTAGAAAAAAATATTAACATTTTACATGAAGCCAACATGAAAATTTCTTTAGAGAAATCGAAATTTTTTAAAACGAAAATAGAATTTTTAGACTAGATGGTAGCTATATCAACTATAACTACAAAAATAGAAACTATAGTAAATTATCCAGTTCCAGAAACCTTAGGACAGTTGAGAAGTTTCCTAGGAGTCGCAGGTTATTATAGAAAGTTTGTTCAAAACTTTGCAAAAATTGCTAAGCCATTAACTATCCTAACTTCAGGAGATAATGGTAGAGTCTCCAAAAACATTTTTAAAAACACACCAATTAAATTAAATGACGAAGCATTAGCTGCATTTAAAAATTTAAAAGATGAATTAACTTCTCGTATAGAATTAACACAACCCGATTATAGCAAAAAGCTTATATTAAACAGTGTTTAATATGCGTCTAATACAGCAATAGGAGCAGTTTTATCGCAAGACTCCAAACCCATAACATTTGTTTCTAAGACATTAAATAAAACTGAGCGTAATTACGCAACAAATGAAAGAGAGCTGTATCCCATTGTATGGTCCTTGAAAAATTTGCGAAATTATCTGTATGGAGTAACTAATCTAGAAATTCATACAGATCATCAACCATTGTCTTTTGCGATCTCAAATCGTAACCCGAATTCTAAGATGAAAAGGTGGCATTCATTTATTGAAGAGTTTTCACCAAAAATAATTTATAAACCTGGTGCTACTAATGTAGTAGCAGACGCCTTATCGAGAATAGAAATCAATAATATCACAGATGAATCCACAGACAATGATGAGGAAGATTGGGATAATAATACTCAACACTGTGCACAAAGTAGTTCAATATCGTATATTGAAGAAACAACAAAACCCTTGATTCAATTTAAACAACAATTGTTGATATCCAAAAATAACTTCACTATACATGAATCCATTCACAATTTCGGAAATTTAGGCATATAATAGAATACGATACGGTTGAAAATTTAGTAATTATTCTCAAAGAATATTTACAACAAAAACTGGTTACAGCAATACACTGTACACCTGAAGACTTATATGACATTAAGAAATCTCTTAAGGAGACTTTCAGTAACAAATTTCTATACACAAAGAAATTCCCTATTGATATAATAAATATTGAAGACCAGTCTATGATAATCGAACGAACTCACAACAGAGCTCATAGTAATTTCAATGAAAATATCAAACAAATAGAAAATATGTATTATTGGCCAAAGATGCGCCAAAAACTTAAAGAATATACTTATAATTGTGAAATCTGTAATAATAATAAATATGATAGGCATCCTAAAATGATACCCATTAAGCAATCGCCAATTCCAACCAAAGAAGGAGAATTGTTGCACATTGATCTATTTTATGCACAAAATCTGAAATTCAAATAATCATTCCCAGAAGCTAAGAAAATCACACTGGATAATGAACCAGGTTTGAGCACTCCACAATTTAAGTCCTTAATGCAACGTTTAAACATTGAGACATATTACTGTGATCCTCGTCATAGTACTACAACTGGGCAGGTAGAAAGAGTCCATTCAACAATAATCGAAATAGGTAGATGCTTAAAAGAAGAATACAACATTGTAGATGACTTAGAAATCATGTTAAGAGCAGCCCAACAGTATAATCTGACAGTACATCTTGTCACCCATCATAAACCATATGATATATTTTATAACAAAGTTAGTCATAATGATATTTCAGATAAACTAAAGATTGCTCAAGGTAAGATGCTTCAAACGCATAATAAGAATAGAAAAGACAAAACATTTACGGAAGGTCAAATAATATACGAAAAAGTCGTTGGAGAAAGAAATAAATTACAGCCACGATATAGAAAACAAACAGTTAAAGAAGATTTGGGCAATAAAGTCCTCATTAATAATAGAAATAGAATAGTCCATAAAGGCAACATAAAAAATAGATGTGATTCCTAAAATGTATAATTTTATTTTTGCAGAAAATGAATTTCATCATTATTTTAACGACAATCACGTTTGTGATTGGCGACATAATCGACTATACTAGAGACAATTATGTCTTAATTGAAAACAGTGATTCCTTAATATACAAGGAATACGGCGACATTTTACATGTAACCAACCTGTCTTACTATAACGACAAGAAAAATCAATTTTCCTAAAAGAAAAAGCCAAGCATTCCTATAGTCAATCAGAATTTTTAGAATTTGACATGGAAGTTAACCTAATGGAAACATTACTTAATCAATTATCATTCAAAAGAATTAAAAGAGGTATTAATGAATTAGGTACAGTCTGGAAATTTATAACAGGAACGCCAGACCACGATGACTTTACATATGTGACAAATAAAATTAATGATTTAATTGTGAAAAATAATAAACAATTCGCTACGAATTCAAAACTATTCAAAACAATAGAAATATTAAGTACTGCAGTTAATTTGTTCATTGGACCTGATCATGAGACGATAATAAGAAGACACAGACTGAAACTAATAATAAATGACTTACAAAACACAATTCAGACAATCACTTTATCGAAAGCCTTAATACTTAACCCTACTATACTTCATTATAATGAAATAGAAAAAATATTGGAACATGAATATAAACAAATTCATATAACCGATCTTCTTGACGTATCTAGTTTCAAAATAATTCAAAAAGATTCTTTGATACTGTATTCGAAAAATGCAATTTGAAGTAAAAGCAATTTCCCAAAATGATGGAAAGTTAATAATACCAAGAGAAATTATTAAATGTAAGAATAAATACTTAAACGTGGAAAAATGTAAAATTGAATTAAGTGACACATTTTGCAAAATTAATCAAGATACCAATTCCCTACTAGATACTTTAAACAAAAAACCAACAGAATGTAAAAAAATAAAGAAATTGATGTAATAAAAGATGGTACCATATTAGTATCCGGTAACCATACTGTTAACAAGGTTGAATTATCTGGAATATATTTAATAATATTTAATGAAAGTATACAAATTGATAACGTCACTTATGAAAACCAAAATGGGAAAATTTATACTTATTTAAAAAATCATAATTTTGAAGAATTCAAGATATTGGATTATATTGAAAGTAACAATAAAGAATTAAAATTTGACAGTATTAATCTACTTAACGAAATAAAGAATGAATATTCAAAAAAAACCAATGTGAAGCACAGTCTTTACTATTTTAATAATTTTAATATGTTTAGGTATAACATATAAGTTTGTAAAACTATATATTATGAAAAAAAACAAAAAGGCCACTGAAGATAAAGAAAACATGTTTATTGAATTAAATAACAAAATATCGCATTTGATGAATCGGGACGATTCACTTAAGAATTCAAAAAGAATCTTTGATACTAGTGTATATAAAATATCCACTTGTATTCGAAAAATGCAATTTAATTGAAGTAAAAGCAATTTCCTAAAATGATGGAAAGTTAATAATACCAAGAGAAATTATTAAATGTAAGAATAAATACTTAAACGTGGAAAAATGTAAAATTGAATTAAGTGACACATTTTACAAAATTAATCAAGATACCAATTGTCTACTAGATACTTTAAACAAAAAACCAACAGAATGTAAAAAAATAAAGAAATTGATGTAATAAAAGATGGTACCATATTAATATCAGGTAACCATACTGTTAACAAGGTTAAATTATCTGGAATATATTTAATAATATTTAATGAAAGTATACAAATTGATAACGACACTTATGAAAACCAAAATGGGAAAATTTATACTTATTTAAAAAATCTTATTTTGACTCAGAGGTGCCAATTGTTTTGTCGGTAGATGCATCTCAGTTCACAGTTGGCGCAGTGCTGCAACAAAATCAAAATCCGATTGCCTTTGCATCTAAGACATTAACAGAATATTAAACAAGGTACGCACATATAGAGAAGGAGCTATATGCCATTGTGTTGGGGTGTCAGAAGTTTCACCAATATATTTATGGACAGACATCATAAACCCTTAATAAGCCTTTTTAAGAAATCTCTTGAAAATGTTCCACCCCGCCCCAAAAGAATGATGCTTTCTATTCAAGTGTATGATTTAACATGTTACAAACCAGGTAGATTCATGTGGATAGCAGACACACTTTCAAGAGCCCCACTCCCTGACACAGACATTTTGAAAAGTAAAAAAGTCGGAAGTGTTTCCACGATGCTCTCAATTTCGGAAGAACGGCTTAAGGAAATTCAGGACGGCACCATAAATGAGAAGACGTTGGAACTACTTAAAACGCATGTTAATGGAAGTTGGCCTGAACATAGGCGTCTTATTGATAGATCCTTATTACCATTTTGGCCAATTCGAGATGAAATATATTTCCAGGACAGTTTGTGCTTTAAGGGCAACAATGTCATTATTCCCCAAGGGTTAAGACACAAAATTTTATCTCTTGTGCATGAAGGGCACGTATGAATGGAAAATATGAAAATACGAGCCAGATCCTGCGTTTATTGGCCTGCAATAAATTATGACATAACAAAATGTATTGATTTGTGTGAAACTTGTCAACAATTTCGAAATAACAATCCGAAAGAACCACTCAACCCTCATGATATTCCAAAATTACCTTGGGATACCATCGGCAAGGATATTTTCCAAATTAATAATGAGTATTTCCTTTTAATTGTTAATTATTACTCTAAATATATAGATTATTGCAAGTTGAAATCATGTTCTAGTGCAGGAATTATTAAAAAGTTAAAAGACATATTTGCCAAGTTTGGAATTCCAAAGATAACTATATCTGATATTGGACCTTCTTTCGTTTCAGCTGAAATGCATTAAATTTTCAAGGATTGGGGTATAAGTCATAAGACAAGCAGCCCTCATTTTCCACAGGCAAATGGATTGACTGAGAGGTCAATACAAACTGTAATAAAAATTATTAAAAAGTGTAGACAATCGAACACTGACCAATAAATTGCTTTACTTAACGTACGTAATACACCAAATTCGTTTGGTTTCACACAAGCGCACTTGATTATGGGAAAAAACTTTAAGTTCTAAAATACCCCATCGTATGGGCCAATTGAAAGCAATGCTTGTTAATTGTGACAATTATAGAACAATGATGGAAAATAATCAAAAACACGTAAAAAAAATTACGACAGATTAGCAAAACTTCTATCAGCTTTGAGAGTAGGGGATAAAGTTCTGCTCAAAATTAATTCAAATACGGATTCATGGTCCAATGGCACAGTTTTTAAAGTGTGTAAAGAACCAAGATCATATATAGTTCGTCGCATAAATGATGGACATTTATTTAGAAGAAATAGACGGAAGCTAATGTTAAGAAAAAATTATGTTTTGTCACACATGAATGATGAGGACAATAATAGCTGCGTTTTTTTGCAAGCGTATATACGCTTAATTTTCAATTTGCATGTAAAATACAGTAACAACGAGTCCTATATTCGCTTAAGTTACTCATCATATCTATCGCCGCTTAAGGAATAAGCGCGGATAATAACAATGCTTCGAAACATTATTTTCTGTGTGTCCATTCCTGAATTCATTCATTCATTGTTTAGGTTGCTGTCTGTGGCTTACATCTGCAGGTTTGGTTGATGTATTAGATCATTTGTAATTCTTTTGGCATCCATAAGTATGCAATTTTTGGTATACCCAGAGTGTCTCTACTATAAATTTCGTTTAGGTTTCGTAAACGATTCTTTCCATTTGATGATAATTTTTTTATTTTATAATTATTAAGTCTTTTTGCTTTTAGAATGATGGTCACGCTGCACAATCGCAAAACGAAGATTGTGACCATCAAAAGCTGCGTTTTTTTGCAAGCGTATATACACCTACATTTCAATTTGCATGTAAAATACACTAACAACGAGTCCTATATCCGCTTAAGTTACTCATCATATCTATCACCGCTTAAGGAATAAGCGCGGATAAAAACAATGCTCATTATTTTCTGTGTGTTCATTCCTGAATACATTCATCCATTGTTTAGGTTGCTGTATGTGGCTTACACCTGCAGGTGTGGTTGATATATTTGATAATTTTTAATTCTATTGGCATCCATAAGTATGCAATTTTGGTATACTCAGAGTGTCTCTGATATACATGCCGCTTTGGCTTCGTAAACGATTCTTTTTATTTGATTAAAATTGTTTTTATTTTATAATTATTAAATGTTTTTGCTTTATAAGTGATGGTCACGCTGCACAGTCACAAAACTAATATTGTGACCATCAAAAACCACCCATCACCTTCCACGACTACACTGCTGACTGCTTAGCAAATGTCATAAATGTCGTCGGTGCTGCCAAGATTTTATGATGAATCATTAAGCGCCGATGATCGTTTTCTTGTGCACTTCAAAATTAAGCGTATATACGCTTGCAAAAAAACACAGCTAAAGATCAACCATCACCTTCCACGACTACACCCCTGCCTGCCTAGCAAATGTCATAAATGCCGTCGGTGCTGCCAAGATTTTATGATGAATCATTAAGCGCCGATGATCGTTTATTTTTGTGCACTTCAAAATTAGGCGTATATACGCTTGCAAAAAAACACAGCTAATATAAGTAATGATAAAGATCAAAATGACAATGTAAATGACTTCTTGAAACTAAGATCTGGAAAATATCAAAATATCAGGCTATTGAAATATGAAATAATTTTTGTTAACTTTTTGTTAACTATTATATTTAAATATTGAGGAATGAATTAAGTTTTGTTAACTTTATAAAATGTGGCATATTATATATGTACATAGTTTCTATACTTGCAGAACACATTATACTGTCGTGTATATACATTATAATAACAAATATGTTCCCTGTGAAGTACTCTCTTTTTATGCATTCTCTTTGTAACTTGTGTTTGTAAGGCGTAGAGACCGCGCTACATGATGTTGTCAGTCTGGTTGAAATAGAAATGGTTTAAAAATCCCTAAATTCCAAGGAATATGCCCTCGCAGCTTTCCTAGACATTGCGGGTGCCTTCAATAATGCTAAGACCGACGCAATGAAAGATGTACTCGAAAAGAACAGAGTTGAGCAATCCGTCATGTCGGATATTACCAATATTATATATAATCGCAACTCTTGGCAGCTCTTCGGTCAAGAGGCACCCCACAGGGTGGTGTCATCTCCCCCCTCTGTGGGTGCTTGTCATTAATGGCATTCTTGAGGAGCTGAAATGTTCGGGTACCAAGGCAATCGCGTACGCCGATGACGTGGTCATTATTGCTTGTGGTAAATTCCCCTCGACACTCAGCAAGTTAGTGGAACTTGCAATCAACTTCCTCCTCAAATGGGCAAAATCTGGCGGTCTTGGGATTAACCCAACAAAAACAGAGTTGGTCTTTTTTACCAATAAAAGGTTCATCCCGCCTTTCAATCTTTCCAAAATTGAGGGTACAACCCTCACTCTAAGGGAAAGTGCGAAATACCTTGGTCTAATCCTAGACAGAAAACTAAACTGGAAACCAAATAAAGAAGAAAGAGCAAAGAAAGCGGACTGTGCCAGATACCTGTGTAACAGGATATTTGGTAAGAAATGGGGCCAAGATGATTCTGTGGATGTACACAGCGATTGTGGAGCCGATCCTGACATATGGCAGTATAGTTTGGCGCCAAGCCTGTCTGAAAATGTCAAACTGAAAGCTGCTCACGAGCATACAGAGACTCGCATGCTTAGGTGTGACAGGGGAATCTCGACCACCCCCACTGCGGGCTTAGAGGTGGTACTGGATCTTCTTCCACTCGACCTCTATACACAGATGACTGCCGTAAAGGGAGGCATTAGGATCTCACAATCCAACAACTGGCGTCCAAGCCCCTATGGCCATGCATGTATTCATGATAGACTTCACATCGAACAAATATAAAGCCACTACTCTCTCCCCACCTTTGATTTCAAAATACACTTCAAAAAGTACTTCGCAACAAGCGAGGAGTGGAGCTCAAATGAACCCATCACTGACTCGAGTTCCATCCATGTTTATACGGACGGGTCAAAGATTGAAAGAGGCACTGGCGCGAGCATCTTCTCCGAATTGTTAAACATGCACTGTTCTATTAGACTGCCTGATTCCGGCAGTGTTTTTCAAGCGGAGAACCTTGCGGTCAAATAAGCGGCCAAATTGATATCATTGTTGGAAATACCACCAGCTGATATTGCCTTCTTAATTGACAGTCAAGCGGCCATTAAAGTAATTTCGTCTATCGAAATCAAGTCCAAGCTAATCGCAAGCTGTCGCGAAAAGCTCAGGGTTCTTGGCACACAGCATTCGATCACTCTGTGCTGGGTCACAGGTCACAGGGACATAACCGGAAACAAGGTAGCAGATGAACTTGCCAGGAATCGGGGGGCCAAATCCGACCCATCCCAAGCAATCCCATGGCTTTCCACACCTCTGTCTGAAATTAAGAAAAAGGTAGACAGGAGAATCATGGAGCTAGCTAACGAAAGGTGGAATTCCATCCCCACATGTGAGACCACTCGTTCGATATGGCCTAGGTTCAACAGCACTAAAACCAATTCCCTCTTCCAATGTAGCAGGATACTGTTGAGGATGATGGTCGGAGCAGTCACTGGTCATAATCATCTGAAGTATCATGAACACCAAATGGGACTTACCTATGACACCATTTGCAGAGGCTGCGGGGACGAGCAGGAGATTGAGGATACATCCCACTATCTTTGTCAATTTATTTGGGTTTATTTGGATCTCTGGATGGCTGGATGGAGGAGGACGATAACCAACACCCTTGAAGACAGGAGATTTTTATCATCATCCGGCGAGTGAGACGGTAGGAAGGGTTTCACCCAATGAGCATCACAATGGGTCCAACAGGACCTTAGTGTGGCGCGGATCCGCCACGTCAACCCACTCACTTAACCTAACCTAGCAATGTCCATATGTGATACATGAGATTGCTTCAAATTTAATTTTCTTAGAGAACGTGGAACGCCCACTCTGTGTCCACACTTCACAACGACATTTTCGACCCTCAGTTCTTCAATGCGTTTCAAAACAGGAAAAAATGTTTCAAGGGAAACCTTGGAGTTTTGAATAATTTCCAATTTTGAAGCCTTCTAACACCGTAAAGGTGAACGTTCCTTTTCTTCCAGACTCAATGCGATTAAAGTACGTAATGGTACTTCTTTCGTCGTCCCTTATCTCTACGTCGTTTAGCGAACGTTGACGAAAACGAGATATTGCGTCAGCCACAGATGTAAATGCTGACAGATGGAATGCATCTTTGCAGTCTACCGGTGGACATTTGCGGTATGCCCGCCAAAAATGGTGACTAGTGGTTTATGGTCTGTAACCAACTCAAATGACCTTCCAACTAGATATTGATAAAACTTTCGCGTTTCATCGACGATGGCTAGAGCTTCCTTCTCTATCACCCTGTAATTCTGCTCTGATTCCGATAGACAAGAGAGAGGCAAATTCTATCGGTCGTTTAGACCCGTCTCGAAATTTGTGCGCTAAAACTGCCCTTATCCCTACATTCGATGCGCCACAGGTGAGCACTATAGAAAGTTGTGGATTAAAATGGACTAGAACCGTGTCTGACATAATTTCTTCTTTAATGCTTTCAAAAGTGTCCATGGCTTGTTTGGTCCAAGCTAAAGTTTTGTTTCTTAAAACGCTGTATATAGGCGACTTTTTTGTCGCTAAACAAGGAATTAATAGTCCAAAATAGTTTACGAAACCAAAACCAAAATTTTTGATAGTGCCATCTCGATTAATCTTTACCAAACCCTTCTCTGAAATTAGGTATCCTAGATACTGGATCTCATCTTTTGCAAAAATACACTTTGCCGTATTTAATTTATGCCCCACACGGTGTTATCTTTCGAAGGTCTCACAAGGTTTTTCCTTATACTATATCAGATCTGGAGCCGAAATAATGATATCATCTAAAAAGTTAACTACTCCCTCAATACCACGTAAAACCTGTTCTATTTCTCGTTGAAAGATACCTGTCGCGGGTTTTATCCCGAAGGGTTATTCCAAGACGGGACAACTCCTCTAATTCAATTTGATTTGGCATTTGCCAAGTCTATTTTGTTGAATACTCGTCCATCTCTGACCTTATTTACTTTATAAACTATTCGAGGTAGAGGATAATTGGGTCCCTCAAAAATTTGTTAATCATAATCTTGTAGTCCGCGCAAATTCGTATCTTCCCGTTTTCTTTCAAAATCGGCACGAGAGGTGTACCCCACTGAGTACTTTCGGTTTTTGTAATAATTCGGCGATTGACTAAATCGTGTATCTGATTTTGCATTCCGTCCCTAAATGCAAATGGAATCGGGCGCGGCTTCACAAAAAAGGGTTTGACATCTTTTTCGACTTCGAGTCTAACCTTCGAATTTTTTTATTTACCATACTCGTCAGAAAGCAGCTCATCGTATTTTTTTATAACAGAGTTTAAATGTTCATTATCAGAGATTAATGCTTTGAAAAAATTCTAAAAAAATCCCTTCCAACTATTGGGTTTTCGCCCATATCAATAACCAAAATCTTAAAAATTCTTTGAACATTATTGTAATTGATGACACAAGATAAGGAACCTTTTACCGTTAACAAATTGTTACCGTACCTTCTTCGCCATTTTCAAAGCTTTTGTTAGTGTCAGCTTTTCGTCGTGACACAATTTGTCGAACACCACACCAGACATTCCGATGACAAATTTGTCCAACAGCATGCTTTCTTTCAAGACGCATGCCGAACTCACACGCTTTTGCAAGATTGTTTTGTTCTCCTTTATACTTGCTTCGTGGAAATTTCGTCTTTCACAATACAAAATCGTGGGGACTGCGAAATTTGCGTCGAAGATTGCTATAAGCTCGTCGTATGACTTTTCCCCCGGTGTTTGAGGTGCACATAACCCATGTACTACGTCATACGTTCGATCTCCCAGCAAATTGATCACTACTAAATATGGAACGCGTTACCAAGTGTGTGTTGTGTGTTGTTTACCTGCGAAATCCCATTTCACTTGAGTTTTAAGGATTTATTTGTATATTTATGTCAACAAATCTATCATAGTGTTTCTTAATTAATTTTATGTTTTGGCATTTTAAACCAAGTGATGTCAGTTAATTTTTCAGCACCTCTGTAAATAATTGTTCTAGTCCGTATAAAATTACTTTAAATGACCTTGATGCTGGAAGGTCTGAACTGAATGTTTTTAGCACTTAGCAAGTTACACAACTTTTGATGTGATTCAACACTTTCACAATTGATTTTTTGGATGTCTCGAAGGAAAGCATGAACTACATTCAGATTTTTATGTAAAAAGCACGCTGATGGTATTTTAGGTTCGTTGTTTTTTGATTTGGATGGAGTTATAATTTCATCACAAAAATCGGGAATAGAAGTTTCATTAAATATTTTTCAATATCAAGTTTTCTTTTATTATTCATTCATAATTTCCATTTCCAAATTTATTGTCTGCGAATCCTTTTTGGCTTGTCTGCAGAGGACTGCTTACAAAAGTATTTGCTTTTGAGTTCAAATTAAGTTACATTAGTTGATTAATAACATATACGATATACATATATTTATATTGTTTTCTGTTATTTAAAATTGTCTATTAAAAAATCATTCTTACAATTTTTATGTTAATGACTTTCGCTTAGGAGGATTTTCTTGGATTTTTGGAAAAGACATCTTGGATTCATTTCTAATTTCAGTGGGAAGTTCGTAAATATCGTTGGAATAAAATAACATCGTATTTTCGTCGACCGTATTCATTCCAGTATCGCGGAATCGTATACATATTTTTTGTTTTCTCCTTGCATTGAAGTTTTGCTGTGTAGAAATTTTGTATATGCTATCCCCATCAAAAGTTGATAATACCTCTAATTTATGTAGCTGTTTTACTGTTAAAAGTTTAAAGTTGTTGTAGATTCGTCACATATCGTAGTGATCTCCATACTTAGCCCTGTATACGATTTTTTGTAGCCCTCTATGTATACTATTGAAACCATTGAGATGGGATGCGGTTCCCCAGGCAAGTGTTCCGTATCTCACGTGGGACTCTACTAGTCCCAAATAGCATTGGCGTAGAACATCTGCAGGGCACTGAAGACTTAAATGAAACAGAGCGTTTGCATGGTAACACCCACATAATTGTATGTAGAAACATCTTCTACAAAAATTGAAAGCCATAATTAGTTTCAAGGAGAAGATGATCCCCTCTTGTATGAAGACAATGGTAGTAATGTATTTTTAGTTTTACTTTCTGTTTTTCAGATGTGTTGGTTTAGTTTAGAAGGGTTATTGGCCTGTAACTTGAAATTTCGTTCTTAGCGCCGGCTTTATATATAAGACGTACAATTGATGCCTTCAATCTAATCGGTACAATCGACTGTTCCAAGCTCATATTTACGAGTTTTGTTACAACGGGAGCTGGTGTTCTTGCATTTGCCTTAAGATCTTTCGGTCAGATGCCGTCTTTACCTGCTTCTTTATCTTCTTTTAGTGAACTAAGAACATTTTCTACTTCACTCGTTGAGGTTCCTTCCGAAACAAAGGTCAAAGATCGATTTCTGCTAGCATCTAGGAAAATCTTATACTTGCTGTATTGATCATTTCATTTACATAATTTCGATATTGTTTATACTCAGAGTCATAGTCCTGGTTTCTTTTAATACTTTTATATCTTCCGTACGATCTATCTCTTTCATTGCATGCTATTCGAATATCATTGGTCACCCATTCGTGTTCGTTTTTTCTTTTCTTCTTCACTACTGTGAATGTCGATGAACCAATTATTTTGTTCATTATGTCATAAAAAATGAAATTTGTCATAAAAAGCATTAGCATCATTGAGAGCATATAACTAGCCTCAGTTGAATCGATCTAGATGTTATACGGTCAGACTGAGAATTACGTTGTTCCTCAAGTTGTGTAACAATATCATTTCAAGTACCACCGAGTTGACTGGATTGTTTGTTCTTATTAAACAGTGTTCGATAAGAGTCTGAGAATTGCGATTCATCGTTATCGATGTTGTTGGTCAGCTCCTTTATAAAACTAGTAACGCTTAGTTTTGGAGGTCTTATAGTGGATTCATGGTTTTCTCGTTTGATATTTATAGCTATACTCTCATACCATACATATTCATCCTTTACGACTTCATAGTTTATGCATAATAGAAAAGCAGCTATTCCTCCACCTTTCGTTTTAATTCTGTTGAAGAATTCGGTGTTTAATATTTATTTCTGACAATATTATTATGTCTATGTTTTTTTAGCATTCATTTATATTTGATAATAATGCATTCCAATTTGTTCTTAGCGATCTTATGTTTAGAAAAAAAGCATGATATTTCGTTTATGGTTTTTGTATAATTAAAAAATTCCTCATTTGTTTTTATTTTGAAAATGTATGTTCCATAATGCATCATCCGTCATTTCGCTATTCATTAATTAATTTATATTATATTATTTACCAGTTAAAGGGATAAAGATTTTGTTTACATCGTCAGCTGTTTCTACCTCCACAATGTTCCCTACGTCATTTTTTCTAGCGAGAATTTTGTTGTTTCTGAACCTGAACCAGACATAGTGAAAAATCAACTCGGGGCAGCCATACCGGTCACCCCTCAAATGACCTACGCCCAAATGTTGTCTGGTCTGAGGAATATGGAAAAGCAGCAACTACCGAAGGTAGTGCCGCAACCTTCAGTGCCAAAAGCACATGATTCAAACGCCGGATTGGTAATCCGCCATTGAAAGGCGTATGGATCGGTTAGAAGAGCGGGTAGACCAAATTCTGGCGCTTCTGCAGAACCAACCACGTCAACCGTTTTAATGGCTGCGCAGACAAACGAGTTCTCTTATAAGATCCTTGCAGTGAAGACAGATTCATTGATAGGGACGCCTCGAAAAAACGAGATTTATAAACTTATGGATGATCAAAGCCCAGAGATTATACTGATTAGCGAAACCAACCTAACTCGAGACGAGAGGCATACTGGAGCCCAATTTTAGTAGTGGAGGCGGTGTTGCGATCTTCATTAAAAATAACATTAAACACAAATTAGAGTATATTAGTGAAGTACGAAGGTTTCAGGAGTTGGAGGCCTGCATCGTGTGCATTTCGCTCCGCAGTGGAAGGAGATTGTATGCGGTATCAGTCTTCTCCTCTGGGAACCCTAGTTCCAGAACAACTATATCAGAGCTCGGTTCACTCTTCCGATGCCTAAGGCTGGACTCGGAGGAGAAGTCTTTCATCCTGGCCCGGGACTTAAATGCCCGACATGGATATTGGGGGAACATGGTTTCCAATTTCAGAGGGGACCAGATTTAAAGTTAGTTTTGCTTACACAGTGTCGAGTATAGACTCGATTTAAAAGAAACAGAGATCTCGTCGTTCGCCAGAACCGGGTCGTATCTGGATCTCCTGCTGTTAGACGCAAGACTGCAGCTGACAGACATAGAAGCACAAACGGTAAATTGTTTAAACACATTCGTGTATCTCAGTGACCATTGCGGACTCAGTGCCGAAATCAAGTTTGTTCAAACGACCCCTACAATTATAGTAGGGCTCGATGGACGCGCTTCTCCAGACAAATGACAAGAGCACTCTTTTCGAACTGGCTCCACATATCGTCCTGTAGAAACTTGTCAAACCGAGAGATTGACATGTATATAATTCAGTTGGACGAGACAATTAAACAAACCATTGGACTTGGACATTAGTATAACTCGGCATACACGCACAAGCAACGAAGCCAACACTCCACCACCCAAAAAGTTGACTTCTTGAAAAATTAAAAACCTTGTACAGGCGGTTTACTGACAGACGAGACGAGGAAGTAAGGACACTGAAATCGCTCATTAAGATCATTATTCAAACATTAATTGCTCTGAACTACAGAGTTTCTGATAATGTATATTTATGTGTACAATAAAATTCTAACAACCCGATCATGTTCCCTCAGATAAACAAATTCTTTCGAAGCAGCGATCTTCCGTTTCCTGTCTTTGTCGTGTTCAATGATGATAACCGGGCAGATAATTCCATCGCCGATGAAGGGGTTCATCCCCCGTTCATATCGAAGACAGAACTCCAAGCGGTCTTCGAATCATTGAAGAGGAAAAGGTCATGTGGAGTCGACGGGATTTTCAACATTATGCTAAGACACCTTCCCCTGGAATTGGTTAATATGTACACAATCCTGTTTAACAATGCTCTGAATAACGCACCTTATCCGGAGAATTGGTAAACTGCAATTGTAAAAAGCAATCCATATCCAAGAGAGGAAGAGATTCTTCATACGTGCAACCTCCGGTCAATAAGTCTCCTTCCGAACATCAATAAGGTATTCGAGAAGGTGATCAATTGAACTCTGATGAACTGGATGAAGGACAAACATATGATTCCGGATAATGAAATCGGTTTCAAAGCGGGGCATGCCATTATTCATGTCACGTTGCAACTGGTGTCGGATATCCAGTGCAACAAGAGCCAGAAACAATTCACGGGTGTCTGCACGTTCACGTCTAATTTACCTGAATAAAACATTTGACACCATATGGTTAAAAGGACTTTCCTACAAGCTCAATCGGCTAGGTATTAGCAAGACATTGCTGTACATGTTATGTTACCTGTATGTACTGTGTTACATGCTTACCGGTTTGACTGGAAGTTGAGTATTAACTTCGAGAAATCGGAAACCATTCTGTTCAGGATGCCTTTGTATAAGGCTTGGGCAATTTCCTGTTAAGTTGATTCGTGGTCATACTGCTAGAGCGATGGACTCGTCCAATAACTTGATCTCAGAGGCTTACTTCCCCAATCCAGAATACCACGAAAGGGTACACCACAGTGGGTCGTCCCCCCAGAAGCTGTTCTCCATTTAGATAAGTACGGCCTATTACAAGGTATGAATGCGGTACCCCTCATTTCTTACATCGACAGATCAATTGTGGATGGAGACTCAACCACGATCGTTCCGTCGCACAACGAGCTGAGGAGGGTCTCCTCGGGTTCAGCACGGCGGTATCCAGCCGGGACATCCTGGATGTTGCTAGACAGCACCCAAATTTCTGGTGGCTGGGGAGCGAGGGAACTCCAGCGTACAACCCGCTAGACCCGGGGTAAGGAGGATATTGCATTGCAGGCAAGTTGCCAGAAGCAGTCGTCACGAGGAAGTAGCCGACGTGTCGGGAAGCGACGATCAGCGGCAGGGGGTCAGCGCTGATTCCATCTATTCGACCCCATATCTTCATCATTTATTCGCATCGTTCTAGTGGTTATGCAGTCCTCATGATAGTTGGCAACTTGTCGTGTCGAATGTTGGTCGATATGGGATCTTCGGTTGCTTTGGTGAGTCGATCTGCCATTCCTTCCAATACCCGCTTCTTGCCCGACAACGTGAGCTTGCAAAGCTTATGCGGTAGCTCATGTAACGGTCTAAATTTTTGGCATACGCATATAACACTTGGTCGATTTAAGCGTCGAGTTAAATTACTGGTCCTTGATTTTCCTTTGCTCGCTGGTTGCCACGGCATCCTTGGCATCGACATTCTTCAAGTGGCTAATGAGCGGATACCGTATTCCTCTAAAGTGTGAGAGTGATGATGGCGTCCTGGATCTTGTCGATGTAGACCCGATAGAAAAACAGGCAAGAGTCGCCTGGCTAGTTGTCAGTGACTGCGTTATTGTACCACTAACGCAAGCAATGATTTCAACTGCGGTTCCTGCTGTTTACATCCTAGAGGGTGTAGTTTCCCCACTAGGATATAAGTTGCCAAAAGTATTACTAGTCGGGAAATCATTAAATAAGAACAACGATGGAGTTGTATTCGTTCGAGTCGCCAACATAGCGGATCATTCGGTGACTCTACTCAGCCAAACATCTGTGGCGCTTTTGAAGAGGGTGAGATTTTAGATGTGAATTCGTTTAATGCTTCGACTTTTCCGGAATGTTTGTCAGAACTTCTTGCATGATTGCTACAACATCTCGAGTCAACACAACAGCTAGTGGCCAAGTCTCTTTTGTGTGAATTTCAGGACATATTTGCAGTAGGTCTAGATGATTTGTGTAGAACCAAAATCGTACAACACCGGAACGACGTCGGATCAGCTAAACCAATTAAACAACCTCTCCGGCGACTACCGATAGCCAAGCAGGAGGAGTCTCGAAATATAGTAGATGACATGCGACGAGGTATCATCGAGGCCAGTTGCAGTCCTTGGGCATATCCCATAGCGATGGCAAAGAAGAAAGACGGGTCAACGAGATCTTGCGTTACAATAAAAGATTCTTCAGCCTCTCGCGATCTGTGAAAGCGATCAGTTGTGCTTTCGTTTTTGCAAGTATTTTCAAATAGCCGAAACACTGAAGCGTAGCGCCGTTCTTCTCGAGGATTGTATATCCTCTAAAGTAAGAAGAAATTTTTTTCTACCTCTCCAATCCCATAAAGATACGGATCTTGGGGAGGAAATCTGAACCAGTGAGTTAGAACAGCAAACCCCGAGGAAAATCTCCATTCCACCGATTAAAGTTCTTCAAAAAAGTTGTGAATTCGTGCACAAGCTCTTTAATGAACTTAAAATTATGGACTACTGTGTGAAAAAAATGTCGATTGGCATTAAAGTGTCGAGTCAATTGAGTAGTATAATACTGCATTAAAAGCGTTGAATGTTCCTTCAATGCCAGTTTTTTTCACACGATCTCAAATCAGAAAAAGCGTTAAAAGTGGTACTTTTTGGTCTGGACTTAATTAAAAGTGAGCTAACAACACTCGGTCTCTCTCTCTCACTCGGTAAAAGTGAACTAACAACACTCGGTCTCAAGTGCAAAGAATTCAAAATGTTAAAGAAACAATATGAAAAATATGTGGAGTTTCTATACATCGTTTATTTTGAAAATCGATCAACTCGCCTTGCCGATCTTCGTGATAATATAAAATCGATTTTCCGGACGCAAATTAGATGGGAGTTCCAACGGCGTGCAAAGAAAAACATTATTCAGTGCCACAACTGATAAAGGTGGAGGTACTGCAATGTAAAAACGTTCTGTGTTACCTGTTCGGAAAATTACAAAACTAATTTATGGACTTCTAACGGAATTTCTATATGTGCAAACTGTGGAAGTAACCACAAATCTACCGATGAATGTGCAAACTGCAAATGTCGTGCAGATTATTTGGAAATCATCGGGAAGAAATTACATAAAACGTCTCGTACGCGCGAAATAAGTCGTTTGACAAACCGATTTCCAAGAAAAAGACAACTTTATTGTGCGACTGCACTCAATAGACTGACAAAATTCCATATTACGATATTTAATGATACTTCTCATTTGCAAAAGTGATTGCATGAACTTTATGTGGAGCGGAAGGCTCCTAGACGCTGAGTCGGCAAGTCTGCAGTTCATGCGATCACCTGTGCAATCACATCGATTTTGGTAGAATACAATAAATATAATTCCGCTGACACTATATTCGGTAGAGGAAGCGACGAAGTAGCGGCACTTGTAGATCATGATGACTCAAGGCGCGAGGTGGGGACAGGTAGGAGGCGTAACTCCTCCCCCCTTAGAATAGAGCGGCGGCTAGAGTGAAGTTTTTTGGGGCTGGAGCGATAGACTGCAACATGGGGATGTCATTTCCGACGTTCTTCTTCTTGAACAAGATGTTGATTATGGCAGCTATTGAGATGATGACCAAGAGCCCAGCTGATGTACCGGTCATGTAATGAAGATGATGGGTTCTGGTTCCGAGTGATGATAGCTCTGCTTCTGTGCTGAAGTCAAATTCCTTTAGCTTCTGCAGGCTTAGTACGTCGGTTGTTGAAGCTGCATGTACGTTATTGTTTGGTGGTGGTGGAATATGTACTTCATCCCAAAACGTTTCAGGGTCATCTTCTTACAGCATCCCGTTGATTGTGACACTGCAATTCTGGAAGTGGAGAAGCGCTGTGCCATCTATGGTTGTAGCTTGAGTGCTGCAAGTAGATTTGATTAGCGTTTTTTCTACATTAATAAATAATATAAAATTCGGCTCCGGCTCAGAAATGCTCCTGATCTTGCCCACATCATTTAGTGGACAATGTGCGGCTTTGTTCCTCATGAGATTCCCCAGGCATTCGGATGCGGCTACTTCCTCGTCTTGTTGTTTGGGGGCAATCGTATGTACCTGCTACTTTGGGGCAAAGTGCGTTGTGTTGTTGTATATACTTAGTGTTATATATAATATAAGGCTTATAAGTAGTTTGGTTTCGTTAATAGGTAATGAGAAAATATGATAAACACTATATTTTGTTGGTGTTAGGTATGGTATTTGTATATTAAATATTAAGTTCGTGCCATCATAATAGACTTGTATTGGGAGGATATGGATTGGAAACTGGAAAGGGATAAAGGTTAGAAGGATGCTGAATGCAGTATTCTATTATTTACAAAATAAAACTATAGGATAGCCTCCGATATCATATGCCGTGATAACATTATCATTTTTACGCTCATATTCCGTGAACGCATTGAGAATGTGTATTTGTATATAATTTCAAAACAAATGTCAACGCTCATATGCCGTGAACGATACATAGTCTTCGAAATATATAATTTTATTCCGATTTATATACTAAAAATATTTTTTTTTTGTTGTTTGTAGTGGATAGCCTCTGTAATCATATGCCTTGATTACGCTATCATGTTTACGCTCATATGCCGTGAACGTATTAACTAAAATTACATAATTTATTGATACATTAATTCATATTTATATGTTTGGGTTGTATATTACATATTCGTTTTATAGTTATGTTAGTTTGTTTATTTTCCTTATAATAAGATTATCGTTTATTTTTACTATATGGTTTGAGAACCGTGGCGTAAGTTTATTTCGCCTCGCTTTCCTGAAAACGACCTAATCTTCCTCAACCTCTTCTGGCTCTTCCCTGGATAGGTTTAATTTCTACAACCTATCCGTTGTTAGTTTGTCTACTCTTTCATGAATCTTGGGGTATATTTCATCAAGAAATTCGTTAAGCTTGATGAGATAGTCGTGTTCGTTTGAAAAGTCTAAATTTTTGCAAAATTTGTATGGTCTATCTCATAAGGGGTGTGTTTTGTGCTTGAGTGAATGGCATTGTTATGCGTGATGAACGTCTCTGACAGTATTTCCTCGTGTTCTGTCGTGAGTTTTTGTTCTTTCTAATCTTCCTCAACCTCTTCTGGCTCTTCCCTGGATAGGTTTAATTTCTACAACCTATCCGTTGTTAGTTTGTCTACTCTTTCATGAATCTTGGGGTATATTTCATCAAGAAATTCGTTAAGCTTGATGAGATAGTCGTGTTCGTTTGAAAAGTCTAAATTTTTGCAAAATTTGTATGGTCTATCTCATAAGGGGTGTGTTTTGTGCTTGAGTGAATGGCATTGTTATGCGTGATGAACGTCTCTGACAGTATTTCCTCGTGTTCTGTCGTGAGTTTTTGTTCTTTCCTCTTTCACAAGATGAGTCTGTAGATTTCCGTCAGAGTAGAATGTAGCCTTTCCACAGGGGCATTACTAATTATTTGCTGGAACGACGTGAAGTGCAGGTCTATGTTGAATTGATTGCAGAAATCTTTGAAGATGGTTGCTAAGAACTCAGAGCCTTGGTCACATCAAATTTTTTTCAGAATACCATATAAACTTATGAACTTTTTAAGGGATCGAAGGATGGTGATGCTGCTTCTACACGTCAAAGTGTATTCGCAAGCGAAACGAGAAAATTTATCTATTATGGTCAGAATTTGGTTATTATTTATTGTATAGATATCTATGTGAAGAATTTCTAAAGGTTTTAAGAGGATTTCGGGTTTTCGGAATTTGGGTTTCGGGGGATTTCGATCGTATTTGAGAAGTTTACACCTCTCAAAATGATTGATAATTTTTGTGACTGTAGTTTTCATGTAAGGGAAGAAGTATTCGCGCTTCAAATGAAGGTATGTCTCATTTATGCCACGATGATTTGACTGCTGATGGTAATCACGGATGATTTTTTCCTGTTCGTCGTCAGTTCTTACATCTGTCAAGTTTTCAGTGGATCGTATGAGGCGAAAAGTTTTGCTATATTTTTTGTATTTTTTTTAATTTTTTGCGCACTGTGAATTGTATCCAAGTCATCCTCATTATAGTACAATTCTCCCTCATCATCTGGGTTGGTGATCTTGACACGACTTAGAGCATCAGCGTTCGAATTTGCTTTCCCTTTTTATAGACGATTTCGTAGTCAAATCCACGAGCGTAAGGCGCCAACGCACAAGTTTGGAATTCGGTTCCTTAAGACTCATTAATCACGTGAGGGGTCTATGATTCTCGATCGTCGAACAGTTACATTCGGCGGTAGAGAGTGTACGACTGGCGAAGCATATTGGTTTATCGTTGCCGATTTGTCCTTGGGACAATACGGCACCGAGTGCAATATTGATCGCATCTGTTGTGAGGATGATAGGTTTGCTGAAGTCTGGATACTGTAAAATGGGATCGTTAGTAAGCAAATTTTTGCAAGTTTCAAAAAAATCGCGGTAATTTTTGTCTAAGGTAATTTCGGATCCTTTCTTCAAGCAGTTTGTCAAAGGCTTAGTAAGTTTTGCGAGATCTTTGATAAATTTACGGTAATATCCGATTAATCCTAAGAAAGATTTTACCTCGGTTCGGGTTTTTGTGATCGAGAAATTTTTAATGGCATTAATTTCCGCGGGGTTCGGTTTGATGCCATCAGGGGTTATGATATGCTCTAAGAAGGCTATTTCCTTTTGCAAGAATTCGCACTTATCCATCCATATTTTAAAGTTTGCTTGCCGGAGTCTATTGCAAGCGTCTTAAATTTACCGAATGTTCTTGTAGCGAAGTAGAGAAGATGATTATATAGTCCAGATAGACGAAACAAATTTTTCCTATACCAGTTCTCTTAAGACGTTGTCCATCACTCCTTGGAAGGTTGATGGAGCGGTTTTTAATCCGAAGAGCATTGTGAGATACTCATAATGCCTTCCTTCGACTGTAAACGTGGTGAAAGCCGCTGGCCCAGTCTAGGGTTGTGAAGTATAAACACTTCCCTAGCTTGTCCAGTATTTCAGCAATGTTAGGGAGATGGTAGCGATCAGAGATTGTTTTTTCGTTCACTTTTATATAATCGATAACCAGTCTCCATTTCTGTTTTCCGCTGGCATCCAATTTTTTGTTTGAACAATCCAAACGGGGGAACTCCATGGAGAATAGCTATGTCTTATAATCCCCTGCTCCAACATCTTTGAGATTTGTTCTTGCACCTCTTGATTATGCACGAAGGGGTACCTGTAGGATTTCACGTAGATAGGGACGTCATCTGTTGTGTTGATTTTGCGTTTTATATGGTTTGTGAACGTGAGTGGTTCACCTTCCCTATATATAATGTCCTTGTTCTCCTTGCAATTTTTTAATATTTCCTTACATTCTTCTGGATTCATGTCATCTGTCCTGATTAGTTCTGCAATATTCTTCTGGGGCATCTTTTCTTCCGATTCCATATTGAAGTGGTTGATTTCAATAAAATCTAAGGGATTATATGATTCTGCACCAAGATCGGTTTCAACCATGAATGATCTTTCTTCATTCGATTAGTTAACAACTTCCACTGTGCTGTGTCCATTTTCTGCTTCATATAGGCCTTCACTTACGAGACGAAGGGGTCTAATTTCGATCGAATTCAGGCAGATGGTGCATTGTTGCTTGTCCACGGGTAGTCTTACAAGTAGCTTTGATTTTTGTGGTATGACTATTACATCTGACGATTGGTTGATTTTAATATGCAAGGGGTTTGTTGAATTTCTGGCAAATAAGGTTTTCTTTCAATAAATGAATTTTTGCATCTAGAGAAAGGAGAGAATCGATGCCTAATAGCCCATCAAAGAATGAATGAAATTTGAATAGGAGGAATTTAAGGGTTCCTTCCTGGTTAAATTCTGAGAAGATAGGTAGACTCACTTGTATTTCCAATATATAACTTTTAAATACAGTGGTAATGGTAACTTCATTGCATAAAGTTTGTTTATGCAATGGTATGAAGTCAGGGTTTATGAATGATACAGATGCACCTGTATCCAAGAGAAATCGGAGTGGCTTACCGAAGGGTGACGAAATATTTATAAAAGGTAAATTTGTGGGATATCTTTTTGAGCTTACGTAGCCTGGTGGTTGGTCGAGGCTTGCGTTGAAAAATTTTGAGAATCTTGGATGTTTGGTACATCATTGTTGAAATATCGATCTAGCTGTTGGAAAGTGTTAGTGTTTTCTGTTAATAGTTTATTTGTGTCTGGGTTGTTTATTTCATTGAAGTTAAAGTTAGTGTTACGTTTGTTGACTTGTTTTCAATTTTGGATTGTAAGAGGTTTGGTGGGACGTTTTGGTGGTTCCTGGTTTTGTGATCTATTGTATTGGGGGTTTTGGAAACTATTTATTGGTGCTTGAAATTTTGGTTCGAATTGATTATTGAGATATGGACGAGTATTATTTGTCAAATATTTCTAAGTATAATTTGTCAAATATTTCTTATCTCTTTTGTTTAAAAACAATTGTATTATAACGTTATATTTTATTGCTTTAGTTTGATTAATTTTGTTTTTATAAAATATAAATAATTACGTATTGTATTGTTAACATCACCCTTAAGCCTACTTTCGGACGCACAGTTAAATTCAGAGACTCGTTCTTCAGCCGCACTGCACGAATGTGGAATGCTTTTCCCAAGGTAATATTTCCCACAGACACAACCCGCAGATATATAAAACCAATGTGCACAGGTACCTCCTCTCCCTTTCTCCCTCTATACCATCGGCCCGTGCTGTGTCTTGACCCCGGACACATAAGGGTATTAGCAATCTCTTATATACAACAACAACAACGTCACTTACCACAAGCAGCTTAGGATAAGTAAGCCCATCATTTTGATAGTGTTGGCTTTAAATGGTTTCTAGTGCTGAAGGGTTAAAACCCACCCACATATCGGTTATTGTTTTCTCTATTAGGTGTTTTTTTTTTTTTGTTTTTTTTTTGTTTTTTTTTTTCATATAAAAGCGACACGATGTAGACACTAGTATTGACAAGGTTAACACTTCACAGAGTTTAAATGGTTATTCACTAAATCACAGTTCCTTCACTTCTGCAATTAATTATTATAACGATTTCGTGTGGATCTCGACCGTTCACTGATCCAATCAGACTGCGCCAAATAAGTCGTTTGACAAACCGATTTCCAAGAAAAAGACAACTTTATTGTGCGACTGCACTCAATAGACTGACAAAATTCCATATTACAATATTTAATGATACTTCTCATTTGCAGAGGTGATTGCATGAACTTTATGTGGAGCGGAAGGCTCCCAGACGCTGAGTCGGCAAGTCTGCAGTTCATGCGATCACCTGTGCAATCACATCGATTTTGGTAGAATACAATAAATATAATTCCGCTGACACTGCATCCGGTAGAGGAAGCGACGAAGTAGCGGCACGTGTAGATCATGATGACTCAAAGGTCGAGGTGGGGACAGGTAGGAGACGTAGCTCTCGCACCCATTCTGTTGCGATCACAATCACATTCAACAGTGTCAGCGAAAAGTTTCAATGTCAGCAGTGGGGACGATTTCCCCTCTCTTCCACGAGCTTAACGTCAGTCGCAGCAGCTTCAACATCACTGGGAAAAGCAACAATTGCCAGCTCAATAACAACAACGGTGGTCATCAAAAATTTCCTCTTTACCAGCGAAGTGTGATCTTTTCTCTTATGAAGAACTTAATTCTTTATTATTTGATATGGTCTCTGAACTAGAAAATTGTAAAACAAAAGCTCAACAGTTTAAAGCAATTGCTCAGCTTGCAACTAAATATCTTTGTAACAATGTCAAGTAATTATCAGTCTCATCTTAAGCTTTTATGTTGGTATGCAAGAGGCATTCGCATCAAGAGCTTTGAGTTTCTCACTATTATTTCCAATCTGGATATTGATGTTTTTCTTATATGTGAAACAGGCCTACAAAGTAATATTCGTTTTGAGTGTAGTGGTTATTCCTGTTATCGTCATGATCGTAATAGTAGAGGCGTTGGTGTATGTCGTACTCGTCAAAAATAGTATTGTTCATTCTGTGTTACCAATTGTGTATACTGTAGTTATAGAAAGAATTGGAATAGAACTTAATTTAAGTAACAATACGTTTTTAAAAATCTTAGCTGTACTCATCGTAGCTGGGGATGTTTAAGGGCAAATGTTTGGGGAAACACATTATATGACTTATGCTTACGTCATAACTTTTTATTAATGTACCCATTTAGTCCTACATACATCCCTGCTTGCAGTAGGTACTCTTCATCAACTCTAGATTTTTACCTTACCACCACTCCTAATTCATTCACCATTCCTGTTATATTTTACTTCGTCCTAATTTAAATAATGTACAACACTTAGATTATAGAAACGCGAACTGGGATGCGTTTAGATATCATCTCACTAATAACATCCGTAACTTTTCAAGAAACCTCTGTGATGTAAATAGCAGTCAAGATATAGACTAGTATATTGATTCATTTAATAGCACAATATCTAAAAGTATTCGTGCCTCCGTTCCTTTAAAAGCATATCCAAGAAGAGCATCCACACTACCTCGTGAGATACTTACCTTAATGAAGACAAAATATAACTACAGGAGACTCTGGCAGAGGAAGAGATCGCTGAATGACTTCCACGAAATTAACACATTAGCACGTTTAATAAAAATTCGAATATTTGAATACAGAAATTCTTTATGGAACAACAAAATAAGACAGCTCGACGCGAACTCTAGACCTTTCAGGAATCTAGCTAAAATCCTTCGCAAGAAAAACCATTTTATCCAAATTTCGAAGTAAACGGGTCATTAGTATCCGCTAATAAGAACAAAGCGGAAATTTTGGCAACCACTTTCTTCAAAAATCATACCACGACAGCTAACCATTCTTCTCCTCTTGAGTCTGAGGTTCAGAACGAGATATCAATTTTGAACAATTCCTCTATTTCTCTACCCTCCAACGAATTCTCAGCCGTGGAAGATATTGAATTCATAGTATCAGAGCTTAAAAATCAAAAGTCCCTGGTCTAGATTTCATTAGCAATCAAGTGATAAAACAGCTGCCAGTCCGTGCTTTGGTATACTTAACATTTATAATCAACGCTTTTCTAAAAATGTTGTATTTCCCATTCTGCATGGAAGAAAGCCAAGGTAATACCACTTTGAAAACATGGGAAGAACCCGTCCGATCCAGTCAGCTAAAGGCCTTTTGAATGGCTTTAGCAAGATTCTTGAAAAAGTAATTAGAACTTAGATTGAAGCTTTTTCGAGTGCTTGTCATATTATACCTCCAGAGCAGTTTGGTTTCAGGAAATATCACAGCACTACGCACCAAATTCTAAGAATTTGCAAGACTATTAAGCAACAGCTTAACCTTTAAAAGTCGACTGGCTTAGTCTTTCTCGACTTTGAAAAAGCGTTTGACTCAGTGTGGCACAACTGCTTTATATATCAGATGAAACTAAATTTTCCAAAACACCTCATAAAAACAGTACAAAGCTTTCTCGCTGAGCGAGACTTCAAAGTTTTTCTTAATGGGGCCTTCTCTTCAGCAAAACCTGTACCGGACGGAGTTCCACAAGGTTCGGTCATGGCCCCAGTTTTTTTCAAATGGCTAGAAGTATTTCCTCTTCCGGAACGAACCACAGATACTGTAGCCAAAACATTAGTTCATGAGGTCTTTTGTCGATACCGTGTGCCAGTAGAACTGCATTCGGACCAAGGGTTCAATTTCCAGCCGGAGGTTTTTCAACAGGTGATGAAACTAATGGAAATACACAAGACTCGGACAAATCTGCTCCACCCTCAATCCGTCGGGCTTGTGGAGCGAATGAACCTGACTATTCTCTACTATCTCGCAAAGTTCGTTGATGATAACCAGGATAACTGGGATGATATTCTTCCTCTCTTTACTATGGCATATCGTTCATCAACTCAGAAGTCAATCAAAGAGGCGCCATTTGCCATGCTTGCACGGTCGTGATATGCGATTACCTCAGTACTTATTTTTTCCAGACACCACCGTAGTCGGATCCAAAGGCATATCGAGCGTTTGCCCTGCAGCTTCATGAGCGACTGCGAGAGATTCATGAACAAACAAGGATAGAGCTGCGAAATTCGGCCCAAAGAATAAAGGGCAGGTTTGATCTTAAAGCTAACATTCTTAAATTACAGGTTGAAGACTTTGTGTGGTTTACCCTCGAAGGAGACTTCGAGTGTGTCCAAAGCTACAGTCGCATTGGGATGGATCTTACCGGGTTACAGAACTCATAAGGGATATCACTATTCGGATCGACTCCGCGTTCACGGGCTAAAGTTTTGCTCATTGACCGTGTGACAAAATAACGAGGTTACAATTTACATTCCTGGCCTTCCGAGAACCATGCTCCAACTAATGAGGGTCCCGTTCAAGAAGGGGAGAGTGTAACCCATTTACGAACGCGCCCAAACTGAGACTTTGACAGCATCTGCATTTGACATTAGAATCTGTCATTGTATACAATCTCGCATGCTTGTATTCTCTGTTGAATATTATAAAATAAAGGTGTGCTACATTTTTGTGACCTGCGGCTTTTCTTTAAAATCCACTAGTTCCTCTGCCATCGCTTCTTCGAATGTCTCTGAATCTGCAAATACGCCACAATATTCATGTCTAGGTTAGGTCGAAAGACATTGAATAAGATTAAATTTTGACTAATAACTTTTTTCTAGAATGTAAGTTTTTCAAGCAATTGTATAATAAGAATAAAAAAAAAACTGCTTTTGCTTTCGTTTTTGCTAACCACTTCAGTTTCTTAAAATGTACGGTTAATTGACTGTTTATATATATTTTATGGTTCGCGAATACTGTGCTTTCAACTGTGTTCTGTATTTGTGCAAACGTTAGATTGCGCTTGGAATTTGCTTTTTCAACGAGCGCATCTTTCATTTGGTTTCTAGCAAAGCTCACGTTTATGTTTTTTAGCTGTTCGTTACTTTTTCTGTGTGTACATATTTTATATCAATAGCTCAATATCAGATTCTTTACTTTCAACGCAACGCCTACTTCTATCACTATGTCGTATACATTGTCTGATTTATTCATCGGGATGCTTTTGATTTCAATGTTTTAACGTATTTCCTTTTGTTCTAATGAGTTAATTTGTTTCTGTAGACATGTAATGAGTGCGTTTTTTGTTTCGTTTTGCTTCTTGTATTCCACAATTTCTTCCATTAGGGTTTTGATCAGATCATTGTTTTTGGTTAGTGCATTATTACGTTCGTCGTACCTACTGCTGATCAACCTTTTGATGGATCATTGAACTGTTTGAAACGGTTGCAGCGTTATTCGGAGATCCGCCAAAACGTGATATTTTCGCATTCCCATGCTTTATTCATCACAGCAAAGTATTTACTCCATGTATTATATGCAATTGGAGTACATTCAAAGTGGTATTTACCTTTGCACCTTCCACAGGTAACGTATTCGCCAAGTACTTCTTCACACCTTGCACAATTCTCTTCCTCTTGCACATTCTTCTCCATTATTGTTATTTAAATAAAATAAAGATATGAAAATCAGAAATAAACACAAATCACTTTCGATTGCTTAAGTCAAAGAAAAGAAGAAATTACGTCTTTACTCTAAGAAAACTCAACTTGTCTTAATTGTTTTCGCCAAGAGCGAAATTGTAAATGGCTTGACCATAGGTGGGAAGTGTTAATGTTTCAGAGATAAGTGATATAGAATCCAGCTGAGATAGGTACTTTTTTTCCTTTACATAGGAATAGGTAATCTCTATATCACTTTCTACCTAGGGGTCTAGTACACGTATATATTTTTAAGAGTACAAAAAATATCAAAGAGGTCATTGAAAATAATTTTATTTCACGAATAAATCTATGTGTCAAGAATTTAAGCATGAGAAACAAAACTGGTGGATGTCACTCCACTGAATATTATACTAAATTTCCATCCAACTTTTATGTGAGTACAGGACGTAACGAATACCCCAATCCGGGTAACATTGAACAACTGCATGACTTGACGAACAAAATTATGCCGAAATTGTTTGATGGTATCGAATTCGGCATCCTGAAATGTATAGCCCCAAACAAGCATTTAACATTGGATTGGATTCTTAGTCACACAATACCATCAGGTTTTAGAATCGGTGGTGCATATTCCATTTGTCACTTCAATGATGTTCTGGTAAGCTTAATCAAATTGTATACCTTACATATTATTTATGGATACAATGCAGAAGAAATAATTAACTTCTTTTTCTTAGGAAACTCCTTTAGTTTATGCTAACATAAATCCGAGCTCATTGACATCGAACTTTGGTTTTCTATATTATCCTTCGAGAAATGTTCGCCTTGCTGTGGATCTTCAAAAATCAAGTGATCTCTTTTACAAAACGTTCTCTGTGGAGTTATATAGTCCATCAACTACTTACACAGTGAACTATTATAATCCCTCCAATAATCGAAGCTTCTGTACCTTTTCGTTTTTGCGAAGCGCTAGACGACATTTTGCTGTAGGAACTGAGATCGTAATACAATGGGATGAGCCGATGCACACGAAAGCAGATCTCGCATTGGCTATGAAGTATGGGTTATTTTATGTTGTGCTTTATGTTATTATGTATATTATTATGTATACATATATTGATTTGCTTTGCAATTTTTTCTGTAAACAGATACTGTCGAAACAAGCATTCAACAGCATTAACAGTTTCACGACATGGATTTGACCTTAGTTACTGGCAAAGCATACACACCTCCGTGCAAATGGGAAGCTCATTAGCATTCAACGGAAACACCCGAAAAGCTATTGGGTCAGTATGCTATCAATGGAATTGTAACAACACCACTATCGGAGGCATTATTGATTCGGATATGTTTATTGGTTTCATGTATTATAGGTGGGTATTGCTCCATTGAATGTTCTTTTTTTATCACGCTTGGTTTAGGACAATGACGAAATTTCCGTGTAAATTTGGACTCAATCTACTATTTGGAATTCCTGGAAATAGATTTACCTTCGGTATTAAACTAGATTTGGATCCATGCATAATCTGTCAATAAGCTAGTCAGTGAGCACATCCTGCCAAGATGTGTTTATTTTGCGATTCTATGTTAATATAGATATACATGTATCCAATTTTCGTAGTAAAGAAGAATAAAAAAGTATATCTGTACATGTTTAAAATAAGCAACCAATATTTCATTGGCCTTAATTTGCTCATACATAGAAGCTAATTATGATTATTTTCGAAATTACTAGCCTTACGATGAAAAAGTAGTAGTTCATAATAAAATAAACTTACTTAAAACAATCAAGTTTGAAATGGTGTGAGATTTACGATATTATTGTATTTGAATTTATATAAATCTCGCCAATCCGACACACACCGTAGAGTTAACATTTTAATAAATTTGATTGTGATAATATTATTCAGTAACTAATTGTACCCACGATAGATTCTATTTAACCCATTTAGGACGAGAACGATTTACTGAGAATTCTTGGGAAAAAATGTTCAGGAGTAAATAGTAATAACCTTAGCAGACAATTCTGATATTTTTTTTTATTTGGCCCACTGATCATTTAGCCGATCGAGCCTGTTACCATATGGTCACCGTCGTCCATACCGCATATACAGTAACTCACAAAATTGTGCATACACCTTTCATTACTTCATATTCGTGCTATTTTAAGGCCGACCACTTTTTTGTTTTATTTTTTTGGTATACAATCATAACTGAATTCATATCTTAAACAAGAGTATATGCCAAATTCAAAGACAGGCGACTTCCTACCGGTACGTTTCGCATGAAAAAGGAAACAACCCCTGAAATCGACACACAAAATTGAGCATACAGATGTCATGTGTGCGTTATACAAAAGCTTCGCAGAATCGATACATGCAAATTTGTTCAGGAATGAAGCAACAAATGTCCCTGATGATCATTTCTGCACACTTGAACTGAAAAGACCGATATTCTCTTCTTTGTGCGAAAATATGGAAAACATGCGAAAACAGACTACTTTGTCAACGAGAATGCTCATATTTAAGCTTGCGAGGGGAAGTCGATGCGAAAAATAGGAGAAACTGTAGGACGATCGCATGCAACGGTACAAAAAATAATAAACAATTATAGATATGAAGGGACACTAAAAAACAGACCTGGAAGGGGAAGAACAAAATTGCTCTCAGAACAAAAAGAGCGGTATATTGTTCGGACAATCAAGTCCAATCCAAAATCTAGCGTTCCAAAGTTGACGGCTGAGGTGTCATCCGTAATTAATAAGCCTCTTTCAGTGGAAACCGTTCGCGAGTCTTGAGAAAGAATAATTTAAATGGTAGGATCGCCCGAAGAAAGCCGTACATTTCCCTAGTTAATAAGAAGAAAAGATTGGAGTTTGCTAGACAATATGTAAACTACCTGGAAAGCTTTTGAAAATGTTTTGTTTTTGTATGCTCAATTTTGTGTATTAAAATGAAGTGCCTTTTTTATTTTGCTTAGAAATAGCAAGTTTTTTTTTTTTTATTTTCATATTTTTGTTTATGGTTTTTAGCAATTGAAATATGTGAATTCGAACTGCATTTAAGTTTTATTAATTAACTAGTTTTTGTTTAAGCTGTGAGTGTATGCTCAATTTTGTGAGGTACTGTCTATGCGATTTTGCATAAAGTAAGAAACAAAAAACCAATTTGCGAATTAAAATATTTATTGGTTCGCTCAAATTGGATGATAACGCTTAAGGCATGGTGGGCAAAGGCCCACATCACACTTTTTACAAGGTAAGCATCATAGCCCAAATGCTTCAAATATGATAGAATATGAATTCCAGTAAAGAGATTATCGAAGTAGAAACAATATGGAAGAGCCTCCAATTCCGGGGGCATGACGTGAATCATTTCCAATGATGGAGCTACACATTTCGCGAATTTGATTTCCAAAACAGGGTCAATGCGGAGGCTTGTGCCTTGGTATATCTCAAAATGTACCAGGTATCCTAGTGGTGTATTCAAACACCTTTGTACCGGTTTTCCGCGAATAAACTGCTTGCATCCATGGCGACCATAGTATGCTATCATGGACTCGTCGTAAGATAAATCTTGTTCAGGATGAAAGTTTTTCTGACAGTTGCTAATGAGCCGGTCGGATACTGGTCGTAATTTCCACATTTTGTCCTCAGGAGTAATGGATGTAGGAGAAGCAAAACGAATACATTTTGAGATTGTGGTAAAGCCATCACGGATCATTGCCGACGCATTCATCTGATTATACAAGTCACCGTCCTCGCACCAATATGACTTCGTGTCTCCAACTTGCGTTGGTTATCTCTGGATTGCAATTTTCCTGAAGAATTCCATATTCATTGCTTTTTTCGGCGATCATTTGCAACATGTCTTCGTCGAAAAATCGTTCGAAAATATTCCAGGCAGGAAGTCTGCAATCTCTATAGCCTGGAGCTAGAAATATTTGTCTAGTAGCTCCTTTGGTATCAGCTTCCCATTGAAAAGCGTCGCCCAAATGTAGTATTTTTTTGGAACATTGTTTGAAGAAGAATCAGTTGACCCATTTGCGTTTATTTCACCCATGAATTCTACAGATCTGCCAGGCTCCGCAGAGACCGATGCAACGCATTCCAACCTCTTCATACGCTTGGGTTGAGGAGCTTCCAACACTTCCGCTTTCTCTAACATCTTAACCTATCGAACAAGGCCATTTTACTATGAACCATATTTTGAAGAAGTAAGAAGTCAATGGCGTACGTTCAATAAACTGCTCACGTTTGAAATAACATCAGAGATATCTCAGTGGGACCGTTTGGTGTGGCAGCTTCTTTGTATTTTTTATGAACATTCCATATTATCTTACTATCATCATTTCATATTATCTTGTATTAACTTGTTATTATTCCATATTATCTTTACAGTACATTAATTAACTTTAAGAAAATGAAATATTGTCAATTGTGAACGTACCCTCGCAGTCGGTAGTCAGCTTGCGGCGGGATCTGTATTGAATTTGACAGTTGAATGTGCGCGCTATGACTTAGGAGCATTATTTTTCTCAACCAACTGCGGGAGGACGCACAAAAGCGTAAGTCTTTAATATTAATATAATAATACACAAAACACTACATAAATATTGTATATGAATAGGAAATAAAACACTACATGGATTATTTATGGGTATTCTTATTTGGATATCCCGTGGCTGAGAAGACAATCGATAACAACTTTTATTTCGCTTTTTTTGAGAAGCACAGCACACAGAATTGCAAGCAGTACCCGCTAAGAAATACATAACCTACATTCGTTTTGGCAACACGTAGAACAACACGAGCACATCAACTCCAACGAGGGAATCACGAAGTGCGGACAACGTGTCAGCGAAGCGCTAGTGATCTGGTGGTGGCATTTTCCTTAGCTTGCGGAGGGGATACGTGATACATGTTAGTGTTTGTGCCTTTTTGAATCTGTTTCGGGGCCGGGTCTAGTCAAGGTGGTGTGTTGCACTAGCGGGAATATTTGTAGCGTGGGTAGAGTACGGTATAGCGAGCAAGGTAACGGTAGCATCGCGTCACATTACCGTATGCCAAAAACGCGTGCTGCAATGAAGGTTTCTGATAGGCGGGAGGCAGATGTAGAAAGCGATGAGTCGTGCGCGACAGTCAACGAGTTAACGCCGGATGAACCATGCGGCCACTCGACTAAAGCGGAATCAGGTGGAGCTAGGGGGGAGCCAGAGGCTTTGACGTCACGTGATGCTTTGATGGAAGAAAGACTCAACAGTATGATGAATCAGATTCTGGATCTTCAGGCTGAAGTGCAACGGAGTAACCAACGCCTGGGGAAAGTGATCGACGGAGTGAATGCGTTAGTGGGCAAGCGGGCGCTAATGTTTTAAGGACTCCATCGTTGGCAGATGTACTAGGGGAGTTGAATCGCACATTGTCAACATCGAGATCTGACCATCGTGGTAAGCTGTGCGATCTTCCAGAATTTGATGGACGCGCGGAGCAGTGGCCGATGTTCCTAGAATCAACGTCAGAACTTATTAAGACTTCATAGGGCGCTTAAGGGCAAGGCGAGAGAAGCGGTCAAGTGTCAACTAATAATAATAATAATATAATATAATAATATGGGTGGCGCTACAGTCCGAGGTGGACCTGGGCCTAGCTTCACAGCAACCACTCGTGTTGTGCGTGCTATTGTTCTTTCACGCGTGGAAGGGACCTACAGTTTAAAGCCGACTCCGAACGGCGAATCTGAGAAGCTTTTTCTAGACAGGAAATACTCTTTGAGCATTGTCAGTGACTCGAAAGAGGTGGAGCCGTGAAATGTGAAAGGTGATAAATTCGGGTATCGAACCTGGCACCCTCTGCGTTCAACGCATTATTGATACACTGCAAGAGAATTTTGGTAGGCCAGATCAGCTAGTTAAGGGTCAGATTGAGAAGATACCTAACGTGTCAATGATTCCTGAGCATCGGATAGATCTACTTGTACCGTATGCCGCTAAGGTCCAAAATTTAGTGTCCTTCTTGGAATCCACACAGAGTCATGCAGACTCTGTAATTTGTCAGCAGTGTAACCCAACGCTCATGGACGAATTAGTTCAGAAGCTTCCAATACAGCGCAGGTTAGATTAGGCTAGGCAGGCAATTATGGTCAGACCGAGAGCAACCATCCAACACTTTAGTAATTGGTTACGTGAACTGGCAAGTATGGTGAATTTAACGTGCACAACAGTGTTGGGAATTCTCGATTGTTCCACGTTAACGATACTGGTAGAGAGGTTCGACTTAAAAGCAGTTGTAGGCTATGCTCTGGGTGGCACGAGATGACGAGTTGTAGGCATTTCCTAGATATGTATGTTGGTCGGCGATAGAGAATCGTTCGTCAATTACGGTTGTGCTTCAACTGTCTTCAAGGCGACCACAGAGGTAATGACTGCTTGCAAAAACATAGCTGTGACATAAGTGATTGTGCTCGAAAGGTTCACAATTTACTTCATAATCCAACAGGAGAGTTCACTTGGCGAAGCGAAGGTAATACTACACCGGTTAAGGAAACAAAGCAATCGAAATCAAGGACAGCAAGCGGTGTGTCTCAGGAGACCGGAACATTTTGTCCGAAACCATCCTTTACTAATGTGGTCAGGGGCTGTCCCTCTACAAAACTGCTATTCAAAATTCTCTCGGTGAAATTGTATGCGAACGATAAGGAGATCACTTGTTACGTGTTTTTCTATGAGGGTTCTTCGTGGTTTTAATCAACAAAAGTTTGGTCAATCGACTCGGGTTAGATGGAGAGAATGATGATTTAACTCTTCAGTGGTTTGGAAACAAAACTGTCACAGAGTCGTCAAAGTGTGTTAATGTCCAGGTTTCTGGAGACTGGCCGAACAGCAAACGATTCCAGCTTAAGAATCTTAGGACTGTCAAGGATCTAAAATTACCATAACAAACATTAGACATCGGCAAGCTACACGTGAAGTATATGTATAGGAAAAACCTCCCTATATGCGAATATACAGACGCGACTCCGGAGCTATTAATCGGACTGGACAGCTCCTTCCTGGGAGTGCCACGAAAGATTGCAGCGGATGGGTGGAAGGGCCCAGCGGTGGTGCAGACCAAGCTAAGTTGGGTAGTATGTGGCAATGATGAAGATGGTTCGCCGAAGCGAAGCCACCATGTGTACTCCATCCGAGTCAAGGAGGCGTCGATGGTTGATCTGGAAGAAAAGGTAAATGACTATATCGTCAATGAGAGGTTAGTTGTGCGAGATGATGTAAAACATGTGGAATCATCGGGCAACTTTTGAGCGAAATTACTTTTGGAAGGCACCACGAAACGCAAGGGTCAGCGCTTTGAAACCGGTCTATTATGGAAGTGTGAGAAGGTGTTTTTACCAACGAGCAGAGGTATGGCTGAGAAAAGACTACGAGCGCTAGAAAATAAGTTTCAAAGAGACGATGTGTATCGCAAGGAATATTGTCGGATAATGGAAGAGTACGAGAAGAAGTACTATTCGAGGAAACTCAGTGCAGCTGAAGCGGCGAAGGTTGGACCGCGAACATGGTATGCCCTCTTCACGTGTATGACAATACGTGATGTGCACTTGGAAATCGCAAGTATACTAAGTATACGTAGTATACGAAACTTTGTAAATCGACGTGGAACTCCGGTGCGCATTCGCTCGGACAATGGAACAAACTTTGTCGGTGCTGACTGAGAGCTTAAAAGGCAACTTAAAGAATTTGATCAGAGAATGATAGCTGATGCCCTCGCGACAAAAAACATAGAGTGGGTTTTCAACTGTCCCCTACTGCTCCCACGCCGGCGGATGTTGGGAGCGCCTTGTACGTAGCGTGAAGAGAGCTATGGGACACGCATTGTTTGGGGAGAGCCTGCATGAGCATAGCCTCTATAGCTTGATGTGCGAAGCTGAAAACGTTGTGAACTCGCGACCGCTTACTCATATTCCGTTAGATACACCCACTGATTAACCCTTAACCCCGAATCATTTTCTTATAGGTACATTTAATTCAGACCAGACGCCCCATCCGCACGAAAAAAAGTTGCTTGCCACAAGAAAACATTGGCGAAAGGTCCAGCAGATCCAGTACCGGTTTTGGAAGAAGTGGCTGGAGGAGTACCTACCCGATCTCTTTACGAGGACGAAATGGTATTGTCCGGTAACACCGCTTGCTGATGGGGATCTTGTCCTCGTGTGTGACAGCACTATTCATCGCTCCAAGTGGCCTATGGGGTGAATAATTAAGGTCCTTCCGGGCAATGACCTACGGGTTAGGGTCGCGAAGTGCGGCTAAAGTCCAGTGTCACCAAGCGGCCTGCATGTTTTGGCCAAGTTGGATGTTGGTGTCGGTAAATCTGAGGGTTAGATTCACGGAGGCGTGGATGTGGCAGCTTCTTTGTATTTTTTTATGAACATTCCGTATTATCTTACTATCATCATTTGATATTATCTTGTATTAACTTGTTATTATTCCATATTATCTTTACATTACATTAATTAACTTTAAGAACATGAAATATTGTCAATTGTGAACGTACCCTCGCAGTTGGTGGTCAGCTAACGGCGCGATCTGTATTGAATTTTACAGTTGAATGTCCGCGCTATGATTAAGGAGCATTATTTTTCTCAACCAACTGCGGGAGGACGCACAAAAGCGTAAGTCCTTAATATCAATATAATTATACACAAAACACTACTTAAAAATTGTATATGAATAGGAAATAAAACACTGCATAGATTAAGCAGGTGTTATTATTTGGATATCCAGTGGCTGAGAAGACAATCGAAAAAATATGGTAACAGTCATATACATATTATCATACATATTATCATCATCATCATCATCATTGCCCCTACAGGTTAGGGCAATGAATATAGCCGAGTTAGGCATGTCTGTCGTAAGAGGCGATTAAAAATCCACCTATCCTATATGGGTTTAAAAAGTATACAAAAAACATACAATGAACAAAACAAATAGATTAACTACCCCAGGTGGCAGCCCAGTTACACTGGAGCATCCACTTTCTTCGGAGACAGGCTCTAAGGATTCTGGGGAGAGCCAGTTACTGCATCTAATTAATCGCATCGCGAAGAACTCAAGAGTAATCCGGTCTCCAGCATCAAGACTACGAATGTCCGGCGGATATGGAAACACAAAACAGCATGGACTCAGCGAAAGGGGAAGTAAAGAAATCCGCACCGAACTATCGATCTTCTCTACCAAGAGCTTAAAAGAGAGAACGAGGCGCTAAAGGCAGAAAATAGAGTAGCCAGTCCAAAGTACACAACGGACGAAGAGGAACTGGAAAGGGAAACAAATTGGGCATCGAAGAAAAGACCCAGTGAGAAACGTAAAGTTATCTCTTCACCGAAAACTCAACGGGAAGAATTGAATGAATATGGGGTAGGAAAAAACCAAGTACATGAGACGCTCCCCGCCAGCAATAAACGTCGTGGTATAACGGACTACAATACATTGCTCCGTCTCCTCAAAGGAACGTTGGCGTCTTTATAGTGTACCGCGAATTTAAAGTAACGTTGCTTCGGAATAACACCTGGAAGGTCAACGTAACTGGCCCTGATAGCTACAGACCATTGTCACAAAAACTGAACAAGGAAAAAAATACAGTGGTATACCTTTCCAAAGAAGAGAGAAATGCCACTCCGTGTCATAGCCAGAGGTTTTCACCCTTCATGCAATAAGGATGATATTATAGATAACCTAAAGCAAAATGCTTGAAAATTATTGACTCCGTCAATATCATAAAGTAGATCAAGCAGAAAACGGAACAAGGTGAGGATATCCAAATCAAAATAGGACTACCATTATTTATGCTTACATTCGAGAAAAACGAATGCATTGATGATATCTGCAAGATTGAAAGCATTTTAAAGTCTATAATCAAAATTGAGCCTCTGCGGACAAATACAAGAAATATACCGCAATGTAAACGTTGTCAAGGCTTTAATCGTGTATGATATATACACGATATATACAGACAGTTGCCAAAAATAACCTAAATGTGTAAAGTGCACCGGAAATCATCTCTCTGAAAATTGTGATATTAATAAAGAGACGTCAGCTATCTTGCAAAGGTAAACATCCAGCTAATTAAAGTGGTTGCGAAGGTTGCCAAAGAGCTACAAAACAGACGTGACGGTTTTCGTCAAAGCGTAAAGTCGTCCCATCGGAACAATAAAAATAATAAAGTAAGCAATGCCACAACTGAAAAAGTGGGGAAAAGTAAATCTACCCTGCTGAAAATTGAGAATAAGCCAGAGACCTCAAAGACTGTATGCCCAAGCATTATCGGCAAACTAAAAACCTGCCGATTCGGTAGATCAGTTTGCGCAAGTGTTCGCCACGATTCAGGATAAAATTGACGACCTGCGATAGATAAAATCATATTTCACAAACTTAGCAAGCTCGAGCCTAAACCAGGTACACAACACAGATCTTCTCGCAATTTATAAATACGAAGGTACGATCAAAATATTAACATGGAACGCCAATGGAATCAAAAATAAAAAAAAAATAAACGTAGTAATACCGTTGAAGTGTGTTTAATATCTGAAACGCGTCCGACGAAGGAATCCCAATTTAAGATAAGAGGCTTTTGTGAGTACCACGCTTTTCATCCCTCCGGAAGAGCCAGAGGAAGATCCTCCTTATTTATTAGAGACAATATTCAGCACTTCATGAAAACAATAACAGAACTTGACGTAATACAATCAGTGTCAGTTAAGCTAAAATACAAGACTTCATATCTAACCATAGCATCTATATATTTTTTATCCGCGATGAGTGCCCAGAAATTTGGAACAAGTTAGACGATTAAAACGGTGATTTTAAGGCCAAACACACCTTTTGTGGGTCGCATAAAAATTCAACAAAAGCAGACTGTTGTACAAAGTTGATATGGGGCTCGAGGTTGACTTCCACTCATCAGGAAAACCGACATATTGGCCCGCCGATACGGCAAAAGTACCCGACTTGGGTACCTATTGGGGTACCTATAAACTTCGTGAAAGTAGAAGAAAGCTTTGACCTCTCTTACGATCACTCACATATAATCTTGACCATAGGCGTTAAATTAAGGAAAGTGGAATGTGCGCCGGGATTGACAGATAACAAAACTGAATGGGAACGTCTTAGACATGACTGTGAGGAAAATATCAGTCTGTCATCACATGAGTCTTCGAGCTTGAAAAGTTTTTTAGTAACATCCAGAAAGTAGCTTGGAAAAATACTCTTCGCAGTAAAAACAATATCCAAATTCAATGAAATAAATCTTCCGCCAGATATATAACAACTTATCCTCGAAAAAAGAAAAGCGCGCATTAAATGGCAGTAGTCTCGCGCCCCACAACAAAAAACATACCTAAATCGCCTGTGCAACCAACTTATTAAAGCTTTACAAGTTTTTAAGAAAAACGAGATATCGACTTATCTTGAAGGTTTAACAAATGAAATAAGTACAAACTACTCACTTTGGAAAGCAGTAAAAAATATCAAGAAGCCCCAAATTCAGGCCGCGCCAATCCAGAAAAACAATGATAAGTGAGCAAAAAGTAACAAAGAATAGGCGGATCTATTTGCCGAACATTTGGAGGAAGCATTTCAGCCTTTCGATTATCAAATTTTGGTAGATGATCGAAGTATAACTCCTATATCTTACAGCTCTAGTACAAAAGTATCGCTAAACGAACACTGCCAATGCAACCAAAAATCTAAGAAACAGGCTCAAAGCTATTATCTAATAACCGGACAAATACTGAAGAACGTGCCGAAAAGGGTGCTAATTAAACTCCTATACTTAATTAACGCTTCCTCTAGACTATTATATGTTGCAGACTCATAAAAGGTTGCAGAAGTGATTATGGTTCTGAAACCGGGCAAACTGTTAAGCAACAAAAAGTCATACAGACCCATTTCGCTTTTACCAATAATATCCAAAATTTTTAAAAAACTCTTATTACAACGGATTCAAAAATTTATCGAAGAGAAGCTACTAACAGTTGACCAGCAGTTCGGGTTTCTAGCGAAACACTCGACAATTGACCAGGCATACAGAATAACGAATGAAATTGAAAGAGCATTAGAGGAGAAAAGGATCTGCTCTACAGCTCTACTTGATGAAGGCTTAAAGTACAAAGTAAACAGGCTTCCACCGACAAGCTTCTATAAGATACTAGAACCTTATCTCGATAACAGAAAATTTAGAATTTCAAGAGAGTGTCCTTCGCCCTACATTGTACCTGTTGTGCACTAGAGACATACCTTAGACTGAGAGTGAACTTGTTGCTACATTTGCGGATGACACAGCGATCCTGGCAACGGGAAGTTCAGTTGAGTCCTCAACTGAAAAACTGCAACGAGCTCTAGACAAAATAAACGAATGTTCAAAACGCTGGCGCATTGCTCCCAACGAGACCAAATCAATATCATTTTACCTACAGAAATATTGAAAATCTACCATTTTTCATAAATTCTTTACCAATACTGTACGCTGATGAAACAAAATATCATGGTATGACACTCGACGCGAAACTTAAATGGAAGGCCCACGTAGAATACAAACGGGATGAGCTCGAACACAACACTATAAAAGCAAGTACTGAAGCCTATATTTACTTACGGCATACAACAATGGGGTTGTACCAAAGCAAATTTTAGAGGATTTATTGAGTCCTTTCAAAATAAAACTATACGGGCTATTGTGAGAGCTCCCTGGTACCTCAGAAATTGTGATATACAAAGGGACCTAAGGATAACTGCCGTCGACGAAGAAATAACAAACTCCGATCGAAAGATAAGTCTCAGACTTCATGGTCATTGCAACAATGGACATGAGAAAGCAAACTTTGGACATGAGATGTTTAGTACGACGACTCCAACGTACGAGACCACTCGATTGGCGCAATAATAATAAAGCAACCTAACGATGGTTATGGCGGGTGATTTAACCGAAGGTCTACCTGCAACTTAGTTGTAGTATAGAAAAACCAAAAAAGGAGGGTGTTTTCAGTCAGCAAAAATCAAACACTAAAGACATTCACCATACCAAGCAAACAAAAAAAAATTTCTGACCCGCATGATTCGTTAAGGGGTTGCGGGGGTGAACCACGCACGAGAGATCTCGTATTCGCGATCTTATTCTTTCGGTCATTACCCGAATTTCATGACCATAATTGAGAGTTGGAACAAATACTGAGTTGAAAACTGCTAACATGGCCTTCACACTAAGCTCGACCTTCCTGATTACAGATCTCCCAAGCTCAAAACTGACCCAGCTTGACCAATCATACAGGAAAGTTTAGTATTACTCTTCACATCACTCGTAAAGAAGACCCCGAGACACTTAAACTTTTCCAGCTGCTTCAATGGGACTCCACTAACATGTAGAATATATTGAACAAGCGTTCTGGAAATTACCATAACCTCTGATTTGTCTACGTTAACTTTGATCCCAGAATCAGCACATAAGGCCACAAACCTATCTAGTCGCTGGAGTTCCGTCTGGCAAGATGTGAGGATAACTAAGTCATCCGCAAAAATAAGATGACTGTAAAACATTCCTCGCCTCGGCTGTAGCTTGTGTATAGAGATTGAATGGCCCTCAAAAGAGGGCCCTCAATCCTATACTCCTGCAGAACACTCCAGAGTTTACCTCGAGGAACTCGGCCATATGCCTTTTCCAAATCTACAAAACAGCTGTAGTTGGGCTTGGATACTCCCGAGCCTTCTCAGGTAGTAGGGTTCGAGTGAAAATCTGGTCGGTTGCACTTCTGCCGGGACGAAAGCCGCACTGTTCATCCCCCATCCTTGCCTGGACCATAGCTCTAGAGCGCGCTTCCAAGACATTAGCGTAGACTTTCCCGAGGAGACTTAAGAGGGATATGCCCCTGTAGTTAGAGTCTGTAGCAGTCTCTTTGAAAGAGGAGCAATTATCCCAGTTTGCTAATCGTCAGGGTTATTACCGTGTTCCCAAGCTACCTTAATAGCACGAGAGAGCGATTAAGCTCCCTCTTTACCCATTGCAATAAGCATTTCTTCCCGGATTTCATCCACACCTGCGAATTTGCCAACTTTTAGCGAATGTATCGCCAAAATGACTTCCTCCACTACTTAAGACTGTCACCCTCAGTGCAGTATTCAGGATTGGGCAGCTCCGAAAAGTGCTCGCTCCATTTGCGCAAGATTTCTACCTCATTGGAAAGCAACACACCATTTTGGATTTGACTCCTTCGATGATGTAGCATTTCCTTCCTCTAAGTCGGCGAACAGAACACCTTTTTCGTAGATTTATGGTCGCTTTCCAACTTCTCCCCGGAATCCTGCTTCTTGAAGTCCTGGTGTTTTAAACCACGCCGTTCTTTTCTCACAACCAGCCGCCACTCCAAGCCGTTTCACTGCACAAACATCCCGTGAAGAGGCGATGACAGCTGTTGAAAACACCAGGTGATGATGCGCTGGTGCCATAAAGAAATCTATTAAAGATTTCTGTTGAAGACTATGACGGTACCCCCTGTATTTATGGATGGCTTTGTGTTCATTATGGATATGCCGTTTGTATAGCAAAAGTTCAACAGCTTCTTTCCGTTCGCATTCTGGTGAGGATGACCGTTACTCCCAATCACACTCCTCCATGTCGTTTCATCCACATCCGATGAGCATTGAAGTCACCCATCAGGATATAGGAATCCATCACCGCTACCCTATCAAGGGCAGCATCAATTTCATCCACGAAAGCCTCGTACTCTGACTCTGATTAGGTGCATATACCTGCATCAGAGCCAACGTTGATTTCAAGCCTGAGCTTTAAGATCCCGACTCTTCCTCCTAATGGAATCAACTCCAAAACCCTGTCTGCCAGCCTGGGACTTATGAGTATCCCCACCAACGCCTGTGCAGACATTTGAGGTGCAACTCCCGACAAGAAATGTTTCCACCCGTCCAAAAGGTCCACAGTTTTAGATCCCGTTTGCTTCGTCGACGATATCCAAACGATACCTGACAGCTTCCTCAACTAACTCGAGATCCTTTCCTGTGAGCGATGAAACGTTCCATGTGCCTATTCTTATTCAATTCCGTTGTCCGTTGCCGTTGGATCTCAGCACGCACTGGTTAGTGCATGGGGTGACTTCCCCCCACCCGTGTAATGGTTCACAAGACCATTGCTAAATCGAGTTATTATTAGTATATATACGACAGAAAAGAAAACAAATTTTAAACTCTGTGTTTGAAACTTCCTTCAATATGGCGATGAGTATTAGCTGTTTTAGGTTAGGTTAGGTTAGGGAGGGAGGCTGCTAGTGGTCACCAGCACACTTACACCATGTTGATCCATAGTGATACCCTCAGTCCGACTTCTACCCCTGATTGACTACTCCAGTGATAGTGCCGTTAATTTGATCCCACCAGCAAATGGTAACTGGACCAGATTTGAAAACCAGATAAAAGTGTATTAACTTCTATCGCCTTATGTGATACTTAACCTACTATTCCATTCGCCCATCGGTCTTCCAAGGACACATGAGCCCCATACATAAGAATGGCTTGAAAGATAGATTTATATATTAATATCTTATTTCCAACGCTTAGCTTTGAATTTCTGCAAAGCATAGGGTACAGTATTCTTGTTAATTTGTTTACTTTATCATTTGTGATTGAAATATGTGCCTGTAATGTGTGGTTTTGGTCCATAGTCACGCCGAGTTATCTACATTTTTCTGCCCAGTTTATCTCCATAGAACATGATCGAAGCATAAGGTTGTTGAGTAGGAAACATTCCTTTCTACGCCTAGTGAACCAAATTACCTGTGGGGTTTGGCTTTATCTTCGATTTGAAGCAGTACTGTTCAAATTTAGAGAGCACAGCTTGAAGTGAATTATAAACATCTAGGAACAACGTACCAGATGCGAAGAAGACCGTGTCATCCGCAAACATTGCTATATTGACATTGCTGCCGAAAAAATTTAAGTCTGATACATAGATATTAAACAGAGTAGGTGCAAGTGCAGATCCCTAGGGACCTCCATGTTCAATTATTTTAATGTCTAAATTATAATTTCCTATTTGGACAACAATTTTGCTGTCGGAGAGGAAGCTTTGAATCAATTTGGTGATCTGTATTGGAAAGTTTAGATTATAGAGAAAACGCTTTTTCGATGACTAATAAAACAAGGCATGTTGACTCTTTCGATCGTAACTTGTATCATACATGATGTTTGATTCTCGCTATTTGGTGGCACGAGTTATGCCTCTTTCTGAAACGAAATTGAAAGTTTGGTGTAACGTTTTTGTCCATTACAGTTATTGATTTATTCTTCAACAACTTTTTCAAATAGCTTACTAGTAGCGCAAAGCAAGCTGATGGGGCTGTAAATGATTGGGTTTTCTCTGGGTTTCCAATTGAAACAATCGACGCCGTTTTCCATTGAAATAGCGTACTTTAAACATGAGTTGAAGATACAAGTTAAGTACTTGATGCCACTAGGGGGAATTGCTTGTAGCAACTTGTTAAGTTCAATGTGATACATTTATACTACTTGGTTTATATAATTTAACCTGGCAGCCCAGTCTGTTATTGAAGTTTATACCATTTAGATACATATATATGGGGTCTATATAAGATCAAATAAACTTCAGATTTTTCCTTTTTGTTCCTGGTACATTTCCCATAAAGAAGTTGGTGTTTCATTTCTATATGTAAAGTCTAACAGTTATCCAAACCAGATGATTCATTCACTCTCACTAGGTGAGATTCATCTTGAAGAACTGAGGAATCGGAAACAATTTCTATATAGCGCTGTACAACATTAATAGTACGATCATCGCTTAAGTGCGCTGTTACCGTATGATTTCCACAGCTCATAAGTTCATCTTTTCAAAAGGGGTGATGTAAAGGCGATTGTCAACTTTAAGAAGCGGAATAGTTACACACCTCTTTTTAAGAATTTCGGAAACTTTCCAGAATGGCTTACTTTACTTTTCAAAAGAAAATAGTACACCACCGAGTATTTTTGTACGTTGTAATTGCTTCCTTTATAGCTTTATTTGGGAACTTCGTGCTGGAGGAGGAAGGAGTCTGTTCGAAATCTTAACCATTTTCTAATCTCGCAGTTTCTTAGTCTTAGTAAGTATTGAATGTTCTCCGGCAGTGATGGCCTTGAACTTTTCACTGGGACCTTGGGAATCGAACATTCAGCGGCACTTGTAATGACGTCAGTGAAGTACTTACACACAGTGGTGGTTCACTGTATTTAAAACTGGTGTCAATGTAAGATTTGAATAAGTTTCAGTTGGCAGCTGAAAGGCTTGTATGCCGTTTAAAGTAAGAAAAAACCGGAATATGATCAGATCCTAGATTATTGAGGGTCTTTGGTTTAAAGGACTTAAACGGATTGATGTTGGAATATTTATTTATTTATTCTTTCGTCTTTCAAGTACAGAGCTTTTTTAAGACTACTGATAATATTAATAACATTTCATTTCTTATTAATAATAATGCCTAGTATAAGCAGAATTTAACATACAATTATAATGTAATTTAGAGTAAATTGCTACTCAAAAAATTTTAAGATTTCATTTTTACATTTATCTCTACTCATATTTAAGTCTATAACATTTGCAACTAAGTTGAATTTTATGCAAGCATTAGTTATAGGATAATTTTGCCCATAGTTTGTACTATGCCTCGAAACATAAAAGAAATCTCTAGGCCTCAGATAACGAGACGGGGTGTAAACACTGAACATGGAAAGCAGCACCGGACAATCAATGTGAGCAGTAATGACGTCATGAGCGAAAAGAACTGAATAATAAGTGCTTCTTACATGCAGTTGCTTTAGATCGATAAGCTGACATCTAGCATTATAATCCGGCATGTTTGAATTCCACGACATCTTTCGAAGAGCAAACCTAGTAAATCTTTTTTGTATTCTCTCTATACGAATAGCGCTATTGTTATATAAAGGATTCCATATTAAACAACAGTATTCTAATATAGAGCGAATTAACGAAACATACACAGACTTAAGAGTATAAGGGTATTGAAAATCTTTTGAATTTCGAAACAAGAATCCTAGCATGGAGTTGGCCTTTGAAATAATATAGTCTATGTGCATAGAAAAAGTCAGTTGAACGTCGAATATAACACCTAGACCTTTATGCGAACATACTCTTGTTAAGATTGTATTATCAATCTTATAATTATAGATTATAAAAAATGTCATAACTGAGCATTTACTAATATTGAAATGTAGTCCATTCAAATCGCACCAATTCTGTACTGATGAGATATCTTTTCTTTGAGACATCGAGTATACATAGAATTGAGTGATTAGGACCCAATCAAATCGTTCAAAACATTTCCCCAGCAATTTGACCTTTGACAATTCCATGCCTGATGGCGACTATTGAAATTGCCACCAACAATAATTTTGTTGCTAATTCTCAGTCATTCCTGAATATCTCTTTTGAAGTGAGTTAATTTCTCAACGCTTCTATTTCTTCCAGGGAAATAGGCAGAAAACACTCAGTTTCGAGTTATCTACAAGTGTAATGTCAACACCTACCACTCCAATAACTTTAAAGTACTTATAGGGACGAGTAGTATGTGTAATACATTTTCTGATAAAAACGACAACTCCGCCGCCTGTTGTATGAGTCCTATCTAGCCGGTGGCATACAAAATTTTGATGGGAGAATGAGTTCCTTTATTTTAGTATTGTTTCCGTTAGGAAGTAATTGAAAAATACTAATTGCTTTTAAATGATGCCTCGAGCATTCTAAGGAATTACTTAGCAGAGTATGAATGTGAAGCGCACTTCAATAAAACAGAAGCCTAAAGGGCAAATTTATTGTGCGTTTGCCACTAAAACATAACCCGAGCACACATTTAGGGGAATCTTTACAAATAGCTACAAAACGGTTTCTGTATATTGATCGAAAGCTAAACAAACAGCCAGATCTTAAGACTGCGTATGTGGATTTTTTCAAGTAGATTTTTAAAAGATTTTAAAGTAAGATAAAATAAAATAATTTTTTATTTAATTTTGCTTTCATATAACATTTTACATTTTGAATTTACATTATTAAATACACTACCTACAGAAAACAGTAGAAAATATAAATAATTTAAGTGGGCAATGGCGTTGCCGTCTGCCTGATTGACGCGCTAAAAAAATTATAAATTAATTAATATTCAATTTTAAAAATTTTAATGATTGAAAACCATGACTTATTACTACTTATTTTTTAATTATTTATTTTTTTTTTGGTTTTTTTTATATAATTTCGGTTAGAATATTAGTCCTATAAGCAGATGCAGTCTCAATAAATTTGTGAAGTACTACCCAGTTTTCACCATCAAGTATGTTTTTTGTTTGCTCCATTGTTAATGAGAACTTTATAAATTGGACATATTGCCAGGAAGTGGAATGTATCTTCTTCAATTTGAAGGTTGCATATAGTTCAAAGAATTATTGTTGTTTTCACCCATTCAAATTTAAAATTTCGCATCTTGCCCTAAATATTACAGATATCGACCTTATGATATAACTGCCATTAAAATAGTTTTTATCATTAAGATCATTGTTAAGTTGAGGGTATATCAACCTGTTAATAGAAGATGTCGCTTGTATTTTGCTTTCATATTGAACACTTAAGCTGGTGCCACATTTCTCTACCAGTTCTATCGTGAGTATGCGGGGAAGCTTGTATTAGTGGTATCTTAGCACTTTGAGCACGCAATTGAAGTGTAACTTCAACGTAAAATTGAATAAACTGGGCAATCCCGTTTCTAAGGTGAGTACATAATTGGGCGTAGTTAATGGAAGGTGAAAAAGTTTTTTCAAAAAATATCGTAGAAGTTTTTCAACTTCCTCGCATTGTTTGTACCCACAGGTTTGCGCACTGTAACACATAACAGATGTCATGACAGATTCAAATACTCGGTATTTTGCAGAAATTGGTATTTCCTGTTTGCTTATTATACTTTTCCAAGAGGCACTTATGAGACTTTAAGCTGTTGTTAGTTTACTTTCAAGATTAATATTTAATTTCATGTTAAGCGTTAAACATAATCCAAGATATTTGTATTGTGACACAATTTATATTGATTCGCCAAATCAAAGTTTGTCTGTTGCGAACTATCTTGTTCTATACAACACCTTGAGTTGTATAGAAAGTTTTGTCGTTTACAACTAGTTTAAGTCCCTGGATTTGTGGAGCTGTTGATGGATGTTTGAACTTTTCGACGGTGGAACTATAATTTGCTCAAAGGAGAATTTTGTTGGTAATGTCGCTGATTACTTTGTGCGGATTATCTTGTATTTCTTTATCAGCTGCCGTGAAAACAATATTTTTTTCTTTCGATCGCTTTTCCAGATGTTAAATTTTCTTCTCAATCGCATTGTTTTCGTTTTTTACTTGTTGTAATTCTTGCGCGAGTGACTCTTTGTTGCCTTGAGGCTTTTTACGTCTGCGAACATTTTTAGAAAATCTTGTTTATTCGGCAGATCTTGTATTTCCTCTTCCACGATTTCGCAAACATATCTTTTAGATCGGATATTGTCATTGAACCGACAGAGATTTCTCTAAGATATAGTTTGTTGGTTGTGTTAGGTGTTTCAGTTTCAGGTGATGTTTGCAGCAGGTTTCTTTTGTTCGAAGTCGACATTAGACGCGCACTTGAATTGATGATTGTTTTTGATTTGTTCGTGTGTTTCTTATAAAATAATAATCAAACTCCTTACATTTTGCGATAATGAATCGATTTTAAACTGCACACAGTACAATTTCAAACTAAATTTATGTATTTAAAATGTATTTTTAATGACCCGTGAATTTTTTAACTGCGTCTGTAAGGTTCATGGACGAATACGAAGCACTTGGCCACATACGTCCGATTAGCGAAAGGGACATTGAGCATGTTCATTACGCATTACCCCATCATTATGTAATTGATCCCGATAGTTCATCAACAAAGCTGAGGGTAGTGTTTGATGCTTCTGGTAAAAGCTCATCTGGAAGCTCGCTCAATGATATATTAATGATTGGCCCAACAATTCAACCAGATCTGTTTTCCATAATTACCAATTGTCGTCTACACATATATGTTTTCACAGGAGACATAACGAAAATGTATCGACAAATACTGATACATCCTCAAGATACAAGATTACAATTAATTGTATGGAGATCACAACCAGATTATCCGTTACAAATATATCAACTGCAAACTGTGACGTACGGTACAGCATCCGCTTCTTATCTCGCAACCGGATGCTTGGCTGAATTAGCAGATGAGCATAAAAAACGTCACGCACGCCCCGCAAAGATTTCAAAGGATAGCTTCTATGTAGATGATTTGCTAACGGGCTCGGAAAGCATACAAGATGCTCAGGATTTGTTTCAAGAAATTTGCGTTTTACTAAAATTAGGTAATTTCGAGCTTAGGAAGTTTTGTGCCAATAACCCAGAGATTTTAGCCAATATACCTCTAGAACATAAAGAACAACTTGTATTCCTTAATCAGTCAGAGGTAGTAAAAACTTTAGGACTACTTTGGGATACATTTACGGACGTCTTCAGATTTAAGGTCAATAACCACAAAATCAAGGAGTTACCATAGAACGTATGCAAACGCACGGTTCTTGCAGATTTAGCACGTCTATTCGATCCTATACGATTATTAGGCCCTGCAATAGTTTTAGGAAAGTTGTTCCTTCAAGAGTTATGGAAGACGAAACTTGGTTGGGATGATCCAATTTCTGAGGCTAATAAATGGCTGAAATACTTGAGTGAATTCTTTATTTTAGGAGAGGTCAGTATTCCGCGCTATGTAATACTCCCAGTCGCTAAAAGGCTTGAGTTGCATGCTTGTTCTAATAGCAGTTGAAGTGCATTTGGATCAGGTGTATACATTAGATCAATTGACGAAAGTGGCAACATCCGGGGTAACCTGCTTTGCTCTAAATCTAGAGTCGGGCCCTTAAAGACTAGTACTATAGCGCGATTAGAATAGCAAGCAGCTGTTCTCATGGTGGCTGGACTATTACTTTTTTTTGGCTAAGCCATTTGACAGGATGTATTTTATTTTACAGATTCGACAACAGTGCTGGCATGTATTAGGCCACTTTCGTACACGTGGGATACCTATGTTGCCAACAGAATTGCTAAAATTCAAGCTAGTTCAGAAGTAGATCAGTGGAGCTTTATCAGAGGAGAGCTTAATCCAGCTGACGCTGTGTCAAGAGAATTAAGTCTGCGTGAATTAATGAATTCTCGAGATTGGTACCAGGATCCAAGTTTTCTGTCGCTTCATGAAGGCTCGTGGGTGATACTCAATTATGAGCTGCCTATTGATGTACCATAAGTTCGAAAACACAAGTATGTGCTGACAGTATCACTTAACCATGATGTACACTTAATGGATTCCATTAATCACAGAAATTCGTTCAGTACTCTGCAGAGGATAGTTGGATACTGTTATAGGTTTTATAGTAATTGTGGAAATCCTACGATATTAAGAAGTACCGGTAATGTCACAGCAACTGAAATTCAGCAAGCAATACGATTAACATGTAGACATGCGCAAATTTCAGTATTTCCGGAAGATGACCATTGTCTTAAATCTGATAGATGTGTTCCTAGATGTTCAGGAATTGCATCGTTATCCCCATTCTTCGATACCAATAACAACCTCGTAAGAGTTGGAGGAAGATTAAAAAATTCATCTTTGTTGTATGACGCTAAGCATCAAATTTTGCTTCCGCGTAATAGTCTCGTAACACAGTTGCTATTGGATTATTTGCATAAAATGCACATGCATGCCTCGCATAGAACTCTAATTGCTATCTTCAGCAACAATACTGGATATTGAGCGTAGGAAGAATAGCTAGAGAGGTAACAAATGAATGTGTTTAGTGCTTCCAGTTTAACCCAAAACCAATAGAGCAAATAATGGGTAATCTACCAAAAGAAAGAGTCAATCCTTTACGCCCATTTTCCTGCACTGGAGTTGATTTCTGCGGCCCCATAAAAACACATTATAAAATTAGAGGGAAGACTCCAACAAAATCTTATTTATCTGTATTCGTATGTTTCTCTACGAAAGCAGTGCCTATTGAGGTAGTAGGAGACTTATCATTAGAGTCATTCATTAATGCCTTGAAAAGGCTTGTAGGCGGACGAGAAGTATGTCATTCCATGATTTGTGACAATGCCACCAATTTTGTAGGGGCCAAAAATTAAATTATCAAATTGCGAAAGTCTTTTGAATCGGAAAACAATATGTTGGTTATTGAACGTGTCTGAGAACGGCACAGATTGGAAATACATTCCACCTAGATCACCTTACATCGGAGGTCTCTCGGAATCAGCTGTCAAGTCGACGAAGGCATTATTGATTCAATATATTGGGGAAGCATCCTTGACATACCAACAGTTGTTGTTGTTGTGTAAATTGAAGCAATTCTGAACTCTCGTCCTTTGTCCCCTCTGACATGCGATCCTAATGATTTCGAAGCGTCCAGTGGTCGCGGTCGTTTTCTCATAGGGACTCCCCTTACTGCATTGCCTGAGCCGGGCATAACAGATAGCAAGTTGCGTCATATTAATAAACTAGCTTTTCCCCGTGACTTCGTCCGCTTGGAATATTTACTTTGGGTAGCCTTTTTTATTTTTAGGACACTTATTTTTCGAATAATACAATACAATACATACCAACTGCAAACTACCGTGATTAACTGTAAATATCTTATTTTAATACATTTTTATAAACTACATTTTTTGTTTTTCTATCCTCTGATAAAACATAAAGAGTTTGCGGGCACGATACTCGTGAGTACGCCACATAGAGTTGCCCATTTGAAAAACAGGTTTTTTCTAAATGTATACCTGCTACTTTGGATGGGTCTGCAGGGTCGCCGTGGCGTAGTGGGTAAGTGCGTCGACTACTACGCAGAGGTTGCCCGGTTCGATACCCGAAATTACCACCTTTTCAGGGCTCCACCATTTTCGAGTCACTAACAATGCTCAAAGAGTATTTCCTGTCTAGAAAAAGCTTCTCAACTACGCCGTTCGGAGTCGGCATTAAACTGCAGGTCCCTTCCTTTTGCCATTCCAGTCATAATTATTGCTTTTATAATATTGGTCCCGATTGAGTAAATTGTAGCCGTGTACCAAATAAACTCGGTGCGTCAAGGTTTCTCATTAACATGACCGGAAAACCAACTGTTAACCTCAACTTATAAGAAGGCACTCCTGATAATTCTTAAGAATTCAAAAATTCTAAAGAGTACTACGTTACTTGTCCAGTGTTCATAACATTGCCTACCGAGAGATACTCGAAAACATCCCTCTCCACGTATGACATAATTTGTTCGTTTATCTGCTACACTGTCTCATTTGTAGGCACTAAAATTGCCCTTTCACACAACCATTCTCGATTGCCCATATTTATTTGGAGATCGGGATAGACATTATTTTTCAAATCATCAGTATTATCGACAATTTGACAGATTTCACGGCTCTGTGTAATCATGCCGTTACTGACCGTCGCCATACGATCTTCTCCGATTTTTAGAAGAGCAGTCTCATATTGCGCTGATTGTGCAGTTGGACTCGCATATTTATAGTCAAACGGCACTTGTACTTTTTTTTTTTTTTCAATTCAATTTTATTATATAAATTCATTTTGCAATTTTTATATTGTTTATCTGCAAAGCCTGAATGGCTTGTCTGCAGATGACTAGTCACAAAAATGTTACAAATATATACGTTGAAATTCAAGTAAAACAGTTTTGAATACATTACAATTAACAATTGAGAGTTGTTTCAATTTACAGATATTACGCAAGAATATAATAGATGACGATTTTTGGATTTACAATGACATTTTACATTTTAGTTTTAAGAGTTTAAATATATTTCTTTTGCTTTTTTAACCATGTCTCTTTTTTGTAGGTTGCGAATTTCCCTTGGGAGTTCGTTAAGGATGGTTGGAGTTGTGACCTTAAAAGTCCTTCGACCATACTCATTCCAGTACCTCGGAACTTCACATAGCTGCTGCTGTCGTCGTCTGGTGTTCACCATTTGCTGCGTCTGGGTCCTGTACGTGTTGTCGTCACCGAAGTTGGCCAAGATTTCCAGATTGTATATATGGCTGATGTTGAGCAGACGTGTTGGTTGAACATCTCTGGGGCTTCCTGCTTCTAGCACAAGTTTCTGGAGTCTTCTGTGCACTTTCTGCAGAGATTGCATTTGAGACGCTCTTCCCCACGCCAGAATGCCGTACCTTATGTGAGATTCCACCAAGCCCATATAGCACTGCCTCAGTACTCTTGGTGTGCAAAGTTTGCGCAGGTGGAAAAGGGCGTACGCAGATTGGCACAGCTTATTCTTCAACAGCTCTAAATGGTAGTTCCATTTAAAATTGTAGTCAATCGTCAGCCCTAGATATTTATATTTTGACACATAACTTATGTATTCGGTGCAGTCATCGTTGTCCTCTGTTATTCCATCACAGCCACGTCTGTGCAAACAATCTACGCTGTGCATTTTTATCTTAAGTTTTGTTCTGGGAATATGCGGCGGGCGAATGTGCATTACCTTTGTCTTAAGTGCGTTGATAATTAGTCCATGGTCGTGACACCAAGCAACGATTCTGTTAAAATCTAATTGCATAAGTTTCGCAGCTTCGTCAACGCTCCTATGGCTAACTACGATCGCTGTGTCGTCCGCATACGCATACCCCGTACTGTACTTCAGCACAGACAGTAGATCATTGACGTATATAATAAAGAGGAGCGGGCCTAGTTATATGAGCCCTGTGGAACACCATACTCGACCTTTTCTTCACTGCTTGTGTGGTCACCAATTTTAACTTGGAACAATCTATTGCTTAAGTAGCTCTCAAACTACTTCAAGATGTGACCGCGTACACCAATCGTTTCTAGCTGAGTCAAGATTTGTCTGTGACTCAAGGTATCAAAGGCTTTCTTAAAGTCAATAAACAGAACTACTGAGCTATTGTTTTTGTCCAAACTTTGGTACATTTTGTCAGCGAACTCTCCAAGGAGTCTGTTTATGTTTTTTCCTTTCCGAAATCCAAATTGATTGTGGTTGAGTATATTATATTTTTCTATGAAAGCATATAACCTTCTGGCCAGAACTTCTTCCAGAACCTTATCGACCACTGAAAGGAGTGAGATCGGTCTGTAGTTCATTATTTCATTTTTCTTGCCACTTTTGTGAATCGGTCGCACTATCGATGTTTTAAGCTTGTTTGGGACAGATGCTTGATCTAAGCTCATGTTGATCAGTTTTGTGAGTATTGGAGACAGAGTTTGAGCGTTGTTCATCAGATCTTTTGGTCGTATTCCATCTACTCCCGCCGATTTGTCGCTTTTTAATGCACTTAATATGTTGCATACTTCCTCAACGGATACATCTTCAACGAACATTGAATTTTGTACGCAGCTTGTGTTGTAGTGGAGTGTTTGGTTGCTACATTCGTGAACAATAGCTCGTACCTCTGACGTTAAGGTTTTCGCGAATTTGTTGGTCAGGTCCTTGATGCTTCCTTCATTCGAGAAATTCTTTTGTAGAACATCGTCCAGATTGCATTTCTTTTTTCCCAAAATCGAATTTACGAGCTTTCAAGTCGCTCTTGGGTCACTTCTGCAAAGCTCAAATTTCTGTTTGTAAAAGTTCGCTTTTGTCCTCGCTATCTTCTTGTTCAAATCGTTTCGATATCTTTTGTATTCTCTGTGATAATCTTCGTTGTGTCTGTTGTTCCTAGCCAAACAAATTTCCAGTTTGTAGTTTTCGCTTTGTTTTTAGCCAGCCAAACAATCTTTCTGAAGTGTGACGTGGGGTGTTAGTTTATATATAGATGTTTTGGTTTGCGTACGCCGGGTTGTTTTCTTTGCGTAGTTTGGTGCAAATCTGACCGTACTTCAGATTCCGGTTTTGTTTTGCTCGGTCCAGGAACGTGGCTTTTTTTGTTTTTCGTGTGAAGCTCACTACAATATTTTTCATTTGTTGGTTTTTTCTGTCTTTATATGTGTATATATCTTCTATGTCATTTTCATCAATTTCTGCATCTAGTGCATCTCCTATGGCCTTGACCAAATCAAACGCATTTTCGTTGTTTGACATCGGAACGTTTCGTATTTCTACATTCCTGTCAATTTGTTTTTGTTCCAGTGTGTTGACTTGTGTCTGTAGATATATATATATACATCTTTATCTTCAATTTGTTTTTTGTAGTCTTCTAATTCTATAATTTTTCTAAGTTCTTGTATTAAAGTGTTGTTTTTTGTAAGCGTAATATTGATTTCGTCGTATTTACTTGTTGTGAAATCTACTGCTTTTGCATATTCTTTTAACATAGCCTTTATCTCTTTCAGTTCTTTGTTCACAGAACTGTTTCCATCCAGTTCTTTTTGGTCTGCTGGGACATCCTCCGGTAGGAGTTCACCGAAATTGAGCAGCATTCAAGGTGAATATCCCCCTTGCAGGCCGAACAGTTGATGTATTCGCTTTCAACTGTCAACGGATCACCACATCTGCTACAAGATTTCATCTTACCAATGAGATTTATTAATTTCTTTCGTTAATGTCACAAAATTGTTATATTAACTATTAAAAATCAAAAATAAAAGCTAACTCACTGCCTTGTATGTCTTTTTTTACGCTTTCTTACTGGTTTTTTATTTTATTCTATTGAAATATATCACTGCTGCGAAAAACACGACTGCACTTCTCTGAATTCAACTCTGAGACGTGTACCCATAATATAGATGCTTTTAAACAGGCCTTTATTTCATCTGCTGGTGTGTCCCTAGTAACCACTGGCAGGGTCTGTCTACAGTCACCAGCTAAAAGTACCACCATCCCTCCCATAATACTCTGGTTGATCTTAATATCTTTCATAGTGCTTCGATTGCTCTTTTATGAGGCATCGTACATTTATCCCAAACCAACAGTCTACACTCTTGCAACATTCGCCACGCTCGCTGTTTTTGCTAATGTTATAAACTGGCATATCCTCATGAGCTTAGTTCAAATGCAATTTAAGAACTAAGTGCGCCGTTCGTCCCACATTCAGCAGCGTAGCAGCTATTCCAGAGGAAGCTACTGCAACAGCAATTTTTTTATCTTTCTTGACTTGTGCTAATAGTAAATTTAAAAGAAAGGTTTTGCCAGTGCCTCCTGGAGCATCCAAAAAGCAAACCACCTTCACCACTTTCAATTTTTTGAATAACTCTATCAAAGGTTAATCTTTGTCCTCTGTTTAAAAGTGGAACGGCACCCATTATTTGGCATTTTAAAGAATCAGTATAGTAATCTAATTTTCGCATTAAATCACTATTTACTTCCCCAATTCTTTGTGATCTGCTCATAAATCAGATACATTTTTTCCAGTAATAGCTATCACTTGGTCTTCAACCTTTGTTAAGGCGTCATTGTAAATTTAATTGTTATAGGCCGCATTAAAAAATTATATTTGGCTGCACCACGCCGCACTGACTTGGTGAGTATCGACAACAATCAATCATCAGTGGCGACCGACCATAGGCATGGTGTGTGTGTAGTTTTAATCTGAGTATTTCGCAGAAAGGTGGTTTCTGTTTTTGTTAGGATTTAAAAGAGAGAACACACTCTGACAGAATTTCGATATCAAATATATATATATATTGTAGTCGTCAAGTACGAATTCACTTGCTCACCACTGTACAATTAACACTTGTCATATTGAACGGTTGTCATTACCGAATATGAATATCAGCTGTATGAGATCGCTGACCGGACTGAGTGATTTTTCCGAAAAATCCCTCTACCTGTCAGAGTATAAAAGAAGTGATATATTATGTAACACAGACAGAGAGTATTAATAAAGTTGTCAAAGTCAGGAGTTCGTACTGTTTGTTGCCTTCGCGCATCTCCTACAAATTTCAGAAGTGGGATTTAATCCACAAAGAGGAAAAAAGAAGTGCAAAAAAATCGTCCGCAGTTAAAAACGCTGTAATTTCTTGTTCCCGCGACCAAAGTCAGTTAAGTGCACGGTGCAAATTTTTCGATTCGTGATATGAGTGACGAGTGGCAAAAATTCGTAGACACAGCTACGGTGGTTACCCTCAAAACCATCCTGCTGTCATTGAAGTTGCAAACGGGTGGTTCTAAGGCTGAATTGAGGCTTCGAGTGGAAGAGGCAGTGCGAAACTATGTGCATGAAGACCTGGTCAAACTTATGCACGAACACAGTTTCAGGAATGGAGAATTTTCCGCAAGTTATAGAACTACAGTTTGCTGAAGGTGCGCAGGGAGGAAGTAGTGAAGCAGATGTAACAGAAGAAGACGAAGTGGATGAAGAGTTGGAGCGGCTACAGAGGATCGACAAGAAGAAAATGGAAATCGCGTCCTTGAAGAGGAAACTACAAGATCTGCAAGTTGCGGAAGAAGAGCGTAGCGTAGGATATACTGTTCCCGTTGGTTTCAAAGACGTCGAAGATTCCATGACACCGTTTAGTGGCGATGATCATATTCCCGTTCAACGATGGTTGGAGCAGTTCGAGGAGTGCTGTGAGCTTTTTGACCTGGATGAAAGGACCAAATTCCTATACGGCAAGAGGGTTCTCGTGGGTACAGCGAAGCTATTCGTAAGAACTCTCATATTAAGGAATCGGCTGCAACTGAAGACGGCCTTACTTCAAGAGTTCAAGAAGACCGTCACAAGGGCCAATATGTGCAATCTACTTCGAGGACGAAGAAAGAATCGTGACGAAACTATGCAGCAGTATGTATTGGCTATTCAAGCGTTTGCAGCGCATAGTTCAAACGAGGAAGACGATCTCATCGAGTTCATCATTAGAGGTATTACAGACACAGAAGTGAACAAATCCATATTATACAGTGCAAATAGTTTAAGTGATTTGAAGATTGCTCTACGCAAATACGAACGGGTGAAAAGCAACGACCGTGATTACTATTTGGACCGAGCTTCCAAAAGTGGATTTTCTAATCGTGGTACGCAACCAGTGCAAGTGAAAACGACAGTTCCAAGAAGCTAATGTCATGGCAATAAATAACAGTGCACTTGCTACCAAAATCAAGCAAATACATCACAACACAGAAGAAAATGAATCAGCCGAGATTGAGGACATCGCAGAAAGAAAAAAACAATCGTTCAATGAATGCGAAATGATCATCGATTGTGTGACAATATGAAAAGTTCGACAGCCCTTCTCACCCTTTTGTACTCCTTTTGTCCCATCAGCCTTGTCCAAGAGCAATTTTTGCCGACATCGATTGTATCAAAACTGTATATAGTGGACCAAACGTATTGCCGAGTCAACATCATTGGAAACATCGACTGCAATATAAGTTTTTAAAATTCTATTATAAAAATTAGATTTTTTTGTTTTTAAACAGTTCTCAATGATATATCCCATAGTTCTAGGTCGTGACTTCATGGCTAAGGTTGGTCTGGTGTTTCGAAAATCGGATGTCAAGAATGACGGAAAACAAGAATTAAATCTAAACAATCAAGTCTGTCAAGATCTTTCATTGGTTGGTGCGGATTAGGTCCATGATGAGGAAGATGATGAATTTCTCCAGCAGTTTTTAAACATCGATGTATGTGACTCAAGTAAGCTAGCTCTTAACATAAACTTAGATTTAAATGCTAGTATAAGAAATAAAATTTATAAAATTATTGAGCCCGCCTTGAATAAAAGAGAATGAGCGGAGTTCCGCGGAAAGTGAATTCGAAATGAAAATTGTTCTGTCTACCGACACCCCTTTTCATTGTGCGCCTAGGAGATTGCCCTATAGTCACAAGATACAACTACAAAAGATATTAGATTATTTGTTGGTAAAAAAAATAATTCGAGAGTCAAATTCGGAGTATATATCTCCTATTGAGTTGGTAGAGAAGAAATCTAAAGAACTTAGGATGTGTATAGACTTTAGGGCTCTATTAGATTACTATTAGTTCTATTAGTTACTATGAGAGATAATTATCCTTTGGCAATAATTGAGAATCATATCGATCGTCTGAGAGATAAGCGATATTTCACAACCCTCGATCTGAAAAACGGATTTCATCACGTAAAGTTATCTATGGACGCCAATAGGCCAATATGAATTCGCTAGAATGCCATTCGGGCTTAAGAATGCTCCGTCAGCATTCGAACGGTATATGAAGCATGTTTTTGGTTACCTCATTAAACAATTTAAGATTTTAACTTATCTTGATGATATCCTTATCGCTACAGAAACGATCGACGAAAACGTAAATATTGTAACTGAAGTAATTGACTTGTGTCATACCCCTAAATGACACAAAGCCTCATGATGTGTCCTAATCACTGTTTCTTCCATTTGCGATGGCGCATAAAATAAAACCTTCTCTTTATTTTTAGCTTTGCGATAAATAAGGCCATTTATCATTTCAAAAAACTCACTTTCTGATTTCTCTAATTCAGAAGCAATAGAAAGTATCTTTGAATCTTTCTTTTGTGCCGCAGCTAGCATAAGCTCAAACGATTCTAAGAGACTAAGAGAGTTCACATGCGACATCTTGTCGCCTTTTCTGTGCTCGACCCTATAATCATAGGCTTGCATCTCTACAGCCCAACGAGAAATACGAGGGTTCAATGTCTTTTTATGTAACGTCATAGTAAGCGCTTGGCAATCTGTAACTATCTTAAATGGTATACCTGTAAGATACATTCTAATCTATTGACAGTGTCTCTAGTTCATAGCTGTGATACTTCGATTCTGTTTCTGTTGCCCGTTTAGAGAAGTAGAAAACTGGATGAAACTTGTTGCTTTTGAAACGAAACTGCTCCGAAGCCGATACTATTTGCGTCGCAATGAAACTGTGTTATGTTATGTGGACTGTAAATAGATAATACCGGAGATGCAACAAATTTACTCTTCAGGACATTAAAAGCTTTAAGTTCCGGGTTAGCTATGGTATCGGAATTACGTATAAGCTTTCTGAAGTAAGAGCACAATCCAATAAAACTATGAACATCCCTCTTACAAATAGGCACCTCTTACAAATAGGTTATTTATAGCAGATAAGTTTGTTTTATTTGGCTAAATGCCTACTTCATCTATTTCATACCCTAAATACAAGATTTTCCTCTGAAGAAAAGGGCATTTATCTAAACGAAGATGCAGGTTATGTTTTATAACTACCTCAATTACTTCAGTTAGAATATTTACGTTCTCGTCGATCGTTTCTGTAGCGATAAGGATATCATCAAGATAAGTTAAAATCTTAATTTGTTTAATGAGGTAACCAAAAACATGCTTCATATAAATTAAATTTATATCTATTGAGTTTTCAAAAAAAAACTTTATTTGGGCAGCGATTCTGCCTTCCGAAATACAATTGACAAAATGAATCGACTTAGAGCTACCTTAAATACTTATTTAATGCTGCCACTGCAATTCCGCCGTCGTCGCCGATCAGGTGTACGGTCGCCGCTCGTGGAGATTATTTTGTTGTGTCATCAAAAGTATGATTGCGCGTGTGGAGTTTTTTTATTAAATTGTGGTTGCGCGTGTGGAGTATTTTATTTCGTTAACTCCTCCGCCCTCAAGAGTGAACGTCCGCGTTCACTTAGAAGAATGGAATTTGGTTGATACGGGATGTTGTTGCCACTCTTGGTAATGGGGAAGGTGAAATTGCGCTTTTCTCTGTTGCTGAAGGTTTTGTTGACAGGTCTGTATTGGTAGTAGAGCTCTCCGGTGACTTATTACATCTGATCACTTTTCGGAAGACTGCTATTATGATGATAAGGAGTAGTAAGCAGACTCCAATGTTCAGCATTGCACCATTTTTGACCTTGGTCCTGAGGAGTTGAATGTAGTGCGTGGAGCTCTTTAATCATCTCTAGTGATAAAATTTCTTCTATTTCATGGTTTGTTGATGTTGGTTGTAAGACTGCTGGGAGAGGGTCGAAATGCGTCAGTTCAAATGATTTAAACACATTTTTCCCGATTTTAATACTGGTGTTGTGATACTTGATGAGGAATGTACCATTGAGGGCCACCTGGTCATTGTCTATCATGATGTTTCCATTATATTGATTTAAGAAGATAATGTCGGACGATATTTCTTCGAGGGCAGGAACATGTTGGCTATTAATTGCAGTGCAGTTTGCTGGTGTGCCATTTAGTAAATTCGGGATACAAGTTGTGTTACTTAAGCTAACAATATTATTCTTAGGGCAAATTGACAATTTATTTATTGTTTTACAATTTAAATCTATTCCGAATACTTCGTTGTTACATTTTATAATTGTTTTGAAATCAATTTTAATTATTTTATTTCTTTCTTTTACTGGTCTTATAATCAATCTCTTACAAATTCCTTCACTTACAGTTGGTAGGCTTACTATACATAAAAGAACATATTTATTGAAAGCTATTTTTATTTCGGAAAATTCAATTGCTTCTTCTATGTTTGTGAAAGGTTTTTCTTTATTATCAATTATTTTTTCAATAACATTTAATTCAGTATTTGATAAAATGTAAGAATTTATAATATTAGCTCTTGCCCACTGCAAGGCATATGCAACATTGGTTACTTCTTCTTTTAGAATATCTAGTTTATATTTAAGGTTGAATACAATTTCTTACAAATTTACTTATATCATTAGTTATATTTCTTATGTCATTTATCTTGTCTATTACTAATTTATTTATTATAATTTGTCTGTTATTGTTTTCTAATACATTGTTAATTTTTTCCTGAATTATTTGGAGGTCGTGTTGATCGGGATTACCGGTTACGAACTTCCAAGCGCTTACCAAGAAGTCGAGTGATCTTTTGGATTTAGATTGATTGGGGATCAAACGTCTTAGGAGGGATTTAATGGAGGATATTTCTAGGGATAAAAGGTTGAAGCGGGAGTGGGAGGTTTGTAGGTGTTCTCTCACAGCTGACTCTATATTGTCCAGAGCTTGCGAGTATGCTGATAGATCTATTTCGTGAATTAGTTTGAAAGTGCCTGTTTGTATCCTAGATGTGCCGGTGTCAATAGTCACTAGTCTCGAGTTCGTATAGTCCAATATCTGTACGTCGCCTATGCAGTTAGTCAGTAGGCACCTAGAATAAAAGATTTCGAAAGTAGGTTATGATTTTATGTGTGATTTGTGGACAACCTTGCCGGATTGGGTGAGAATCCTAGTTTTTTCCTGTTTTCTTTGACAATTTCTTTTGCGAATCTGGGAGAGAGTTTTGACCCTTTTCTCTTGTTTTTCCTAACATAAATTACTTCTCCTAGTGAGTAGTCTTTTATTGGACATTTTCCCTTGTTGTGGTATATTAAGTCATGTTCTTGTTTGGTTCTTAGTTTGTCTTTAATTTCAGAACGTATTTTATCAATTTGCGAAGGGTCTACGTTTCTACTAAAGAATAAGTCTACCGGTTTCTTGTTTGTTACCGAATGTATTGAGAAATCATAGGCGTTTACTGCAGCTTCGAGGAGTTCCGTGAAGGATTTGTGCACCTGCTCTTTTTTAATGCATCGCATGAGCTCGGCGAGGGTAGAATGAAATCTTTCCACTTGGCCGTTTGAAGTGCTAGTGTACGGAGGTGTCGTAAAGATTTCGATGCCGAATTCATTTTTGAGCATGTATGTAATTGGGGTTGAGTTGAAGGACTTCTCATTATCGAATACTATAGTCTTCGGAATCCCATAGGCAAATATGATCTCTCTAAGAGGTTGCCTAATATCATCGGTAGCTTTAGATTCTATTTTCTTGACTTGAACATATTTGGAAAACTTGTCTAGCGATGTTAGTACTAGATTACCTTCAGTTGAGAAAATATCGATATGTATTATTTGTCCAGGATAAGTTGGTATTGGAGTGGCTTGAATTTCCACCTTATCCAGATGACGATCGTACTTATTCTCCTTGCAAGTAGAGCATAGCTTTATTATTCTTTTTATTTTGCGGGACATTCCGGGAAAGTAATATTTTTCTAGAATCTGTAGTTTATTTTCACGATCATTCCTATAAGCGCGTTGATGGGTGTTCATAATTATTTCTTCTTGTTTAGTTTCATTAGTCACGCCTTCTACTATGGCTTGAGAGAATCTAACACGATAGTTAGCAAAATTGTCCTTGTAAATTTCTTGAATCATTCCTTTCATTCGTTCCTCTGTTTTTATGCAATTAATTACTGTAGGGTTTAGTCTTGTTTTAAGAATTTGGATCAATTTACTAGGTGTATAAGAAGGTTCGGTAATAAGATGCCTGTGGTATGTTGGAAAGATAATTCGAAACTCATAATTGCTTGTGTTACCGATGTTAAGGAAAACTTGATTTTTGAATGCATTTATAGGCGATTCAACACTGAATATAAGACCATGATTTGACCTCTCATCACTGTGTATCGTCGGGGTGAGGGAGTTAATTTCTGATCGAATGGGAGGCCTGGAGAGAGCATCCGCAACTACGTTTGTTCTGCCGGGCTTATATTTAAGCATCTCTTTAATTTGGTGTTGTTATTCTTATTGCTTAAGAAGTAGGAAAGTGGTCCATCCTCCCCCCTTAAGAGGGCTGTTAGGGGCTTCGCTAGCTTAGGGTAGTCTCTAATGAAGCGGCGGTAATACCCTGACAGTCCGAGGAAAGAGCGAAGTTCCTTCAGGGTACTCGGATATGGAAAGTCTTGAATTGCACTTACTTTTTCCGGATTGGTTTTAATGCCACCAGGCGAAATAACGAAACCTAGGAACTCTACCTCTTGTTTGTAGAATTGGCATTTATCCAGTTGTACCTTCATATTTGCAGCATGCAGTGTTTGGAAAACTTTCCTAATATTTTGCTCATGTGTAGCTTCGTCTTTACTAAAAATGACTATGTCATCTATATATACGTAGCATATTACGCCAATATGTTCACGGAGAATGTCGTCAAGTGCTTTTTGAAATATGGATGGAGCATTCTTGAGACCGAATGGTAATCTCGTGAATTCATATTTTCCATTGTTGACCGAGAAGGCCGTTTTTTCTATATCAGATGCTTTTAGGGGGATCTGATGAAACCCACTTTTCAAATCTACAACGGAAAACCACTTATTCTGGCCAAGTTGCGCAAGAACTTCGTTGATTTGAGGGATCGGGTATCGATCCGGAATGGTTATGCTGTTCAGTTTCTTTTAATCGATGACGAGTCGATATTTTTTTTCACCAGAAGCGTCGGCTTTTTTAGGCACTACCCACACAGGGGAATTATATGGGGAACGTGAGGGTCTAATTATTTCATCGTTAAGAAGCTTGTTTATTTGCTTCTCAACCTCGCTTTTAAGGGATGCCGGATAAGGGTAAAATTTAGTATATACGAGTGAGTCAGATGATGTTCTGATCTTGCCTTTTACAACAGTGGAGAAAGTTAGTTTTTCTTCAGGTTCATCAAAAAGCTTAGGGAAATCATGTACAATTTTATCGATGGACAATTTTTGTTTTGGGGACATGTGATTGGTTCGGATATTGATAAAGTTAACAGATTGAGAAGGCATTTGCTTAATACGCACCTTTACATGGTTATTGATATCCATGTAGTTATGTTTCGTATGAATGACTGCGGAAAGACACTTTAAGCTGTCGTTTCCCAGAATAGCGTGAAAGGATTTGAGTTTCGGCATGAGAAAGAACTTGATTTTAATATTTTGGAGTACAAAAAGACTAATGAAAGTATGGTGAGTAACTTGTATGCTACCTCCAATCGAATTGCAATAGAACGGTTTTTCATTCGGTAAGGCGTTGTTTATTAAAGATGACTGTATATAATTCTTATTGGATCCTGTGTCAATCAATATTTTTAAGATGTCTCCGCTCTTCGTTGCACATTCAAAATATGGCAGCGAAGAGTGGCTTCATCTAAAAAATGTATGTCCCTTAGTTCCATTATGTTGTCTGAATCGATATTTTCCGGTTGTACCATCTCAATGTATTCCTGGAGGGTTTCGCTGTATTCCTTCGAGTTGTCTATGTTGGCCTGCATATCCTCATATTGACTGACTTCTTCTTGTGGCACAGTGTCAGCGTGGAAGTTTCTTTGCATTTTGGTAGGGTGCACTTGGTGGGATTGAGGAGGTGATGGTCTTTTCGGTGCCGGAGGCCACTTTTCCATCTGAGGTATGTTTATGTAGTTGACTTTGTTTGTCTGGATTGTTTGTGCATCCATGGGCTCTGGTGGCGGCTGCCGTGGAGTGGCAAAGTATTGTGGTTGTTGTTGTTGATATTGTTGTTGTACGAATTGCCTTTGAGGACGTGGAGGTGGATTAGGCCTAGTGTTGTACTGGAACGGCATCTGTTGCCTCGGTGGTTGAATCATATAGGTCAATTCAGGATAGAATTGTTGGCGATTCTGGACTGGATTAGTGTTTCCTCGCTTTGGTGGAATTGGTGGTGGTTCCGGATGGTTTATTCTCCTGTTACGGCTATTTGCTATTGCGTATTGGGATCGGAAATTTTGGTTTTCTAGCCTCAAACACAAATGCAATGCTTGGGGCAAATCTAGCGGTTCTCGCATTCCCAAAAGTCTGGGAAGATCGCCCTTCAATCCTCGAATAAACGTATCGAGAGCCTTGTCTCTGTAAGAGACTTACTTAGTTGCATCAGCAAACTAAGTGACTCGGCACTGATATCCATGCACGAAATTTTGTTTAATATGAGCGAAAGGTGTGAATACACGGATTGATAGAATTCTTGTATAGAAGCATTGCCTTGCACTAACCCCGTCATTTGGTACTCTAATGTACCCAAATCACGCTTATCCGCATAGTGTAAGGTTAAGCATCGAGAGATACAGTTCCAGTCTAATACAATATTATAAGACTCCAAGACGTGGTCTGCGTTACCAATTATCTTGTTTCTCACGGTATTCAAGATTCCGAAGTATTTCGCTGAGCCCTTGATAGGATCGTAAATTTTAAGAATTCGTTCTACGCTTTTCCGCCATGAACTGAATTCACGCAGGCTGCGTACGACATCTGGTATCTTATCGAGATCATTGATATTTTGATCGGGAGATATCGCTTGATCAATTCCCGTGAATTGATCTGCATGTGGATTTACGATAAAATGAATGACTGCTCGGCCCTCAGTACGGTGAGCTTCGCGTATCATAGAGCTAATGAGAGATTGTAGCGGGGGATTCATTACAGGATTTTCATTACTTCTTCTAGAGGGATTGGGAACTGCTTGGGATGTTGACGCTTGAGCGGCCTGAGCGGCTTGAGCGGCTTCATCAAGCATGGATTGTCGTATAATATTTTCGTTATTCATTTCGCGAAGACGAGACACGACAACCAAATAATACGGTTTTTAAGCAATGAACTCTAACTTATACAAATTATAAAAATTGCGAATTTTGATTTTCACTATTGTTTTGCAATGTTATTCAAATCGTATATAATTTTATTTTCTTAATCTACTAAGGGGCCCTTTGACTGTTTCCACACCCACAATTCGCGAATGTACTACTTAAGTACTCTGTTCCGCACTGCACTATGAGTTTTCACTACCGGTGGACCACAGGGGAATTTTTTTCTCGCGTAAAGTTCGGATACTTCTTTAGGATGCTGACTTTACCGACACGTTAACCCGCACTCTACTTAAGGATCATTACGATTAACGATTTTCCTCCTGGGTCCCTGCTCGGGCGCCTATTAAAATTATATTTATTGAGTTTTCAAAAAAAACTTTATTTGGGCAGCGATTCTGGCTTCCGAAATACAATTGACAAAATGAAACGACTTAGAGCTACCTTAAATACTTATTTAATGCTGCCACTGCAATTCCGCCGTCATCGCCGATCAGGTGTACGGTCGCCGCTCGTGGAGATTATTTTGTTGTGTCATCAAAAGTATGGTTGCGCGTGTGGAGTATTTTATTAAATTATGGTTGCGCGTGTGGAGTATTTTATTTCGTTAACTTATACCGTTCGAATGCTGACAGAGAATTCTTATGCCCGAATGGCATTCTAGCGAATTCATATTGGCCTATTGGCGTCTTCAGATAACTTTACGTGATGAAATCCGTTTTTTAGATCGAGGGTTGTGAAATTTCGCTTATCTCTCAGACGATCGATATGATTCTCAATTATTGGCAAAGGATAATTATCTCTAATAGTAACTTTATTTAGAACCCTAAAATCTATACACATCCTAAGTTTTTTATATTTCTTCTCTACTAACACAATAGGAGATATAGATAGATAGTTATTTATTCAGATTCTTTTAAAATGTACATGGTCTGAGTTACCGCACATTATCTTACACAGAGATTTGATACCTAATTGCATCTTTCTACTGAATTCATGATTATATTTGTTTCAAAAGATATAATGAATGTACAAATTAACATTTGAGGAAAAAATAGATTAATAAAAAAAAACCTCATTTAAGTTAGTACATAAAAATGTATATTTATGAATTTAAATATGGCAAGAAATAAATTTGTTTAATGACTTACAGTAAGTATAAAAATTTAATAAATAAGCACATAGATACATGAATAAATAAATAAAGAAATAAATAAGTAAATAACATCTCTAAAGCCCAACGAGAAATACGAGGGTTCAATGCCTTTTTATGTAACGTCATAGTAAGCGCTTGGCAATCTGTAACTATCTTAAATGGTATACGTATAAGATACATTCTAATGTATTGACAGTGTCTCTAGTTCATAGCTGTGATACTTCCATTCTGTTTCTGTTGCCCGTTTAGAGAAGTAGAAAACTGGATGAAACTTGTTGTCCTTTTGCTTTTGAAACGAAACTGCTCCGAAGCCGATACGTGTTATGTTATGTGGACTGTAAATAGATAATACCGGAGATGCACCTAATTTACTCTTCAGGACATTAAAAGCTTTAAGTTCCGGCTTAGCTGGAGTAAGAGCACAATCCAATAAAACTATGAACATCCCTCTTACAAAAAAGGCACCTCTTACAAATAGGTTATTTATAGCAGATAAGTTTGTTTTATTTGGCTGAATGCCTACTTCATCTATTTCATGCCCTAAATACAAGATTATCCTCTGAAGAAAAGAACATTTATCTAAACGAAGTTGCAGGTTATGTTTTATAACTACCTCAATTACTTCAGTTAGAATATTTACGTTCTCGTCGATCGTTTCTGTAGTGATAAGGATATCATCAAGATAAGTTAAAATCTTAAATTGTTTAATGAGTTAACCAAAAACATGCTTCATATACCGTTCGAATGCTGACGGAGCATTCTTAAGCCCGAATGGCATTCTAGCGAATTCATATTGGCCTATTGGCGTCCATAGATAACTTTACGTGATGGAATCCGTTTTTCAGATCGAGGGTTGTGAAATATCGCTTATCTCTCAGACGATCGATATGATTCTCAATTATTGGCAAAGGATAATTATCTCTAATAGTAACTTTATTTAGAACCCTTAAATCTATACACATCCTAAGTTCTTTAGATTTCTTCTCTACTAACACAATAGGAGATATATACTCCGAATTTGACTCTCGAATTTTTCATCTCTCGAAAAATCATCTAATATCTTTTGTAGTTGTATCTTGTGACTATAGGGACAATCTCCTAGGCGCACAATGAAAAGGGATGTCGGTAGACAGAACAATTTTCATTTCGAATTCACTTTCCGCGGAACTCCGCTCATTCTCTTTTATATTCAAGGCGGGCTCAATAATTTTATAAATTTTATTTCTTATACTAGCATTTAAATCTAAGTTTATGTTAAGAGCTAGCTTACTTGAGTCACATACATCGATGTTTAAAAACTGCTGGAGAAATTCATCATCTTCATCATCATGGACCTAATCCGCACCAACCAATGAAAGATCTTGACAGACTTGATTGTTTAGATTTAATTCTTGTTTTCCGTCATTCTTGACATCCGATTTTCGAAACACCAGACCAACCTTAGCCATGAAGTCACGACCTAGAACTATGGGATATATCATTGAGAACTGTTTAAAAACAAAAAAATCTAATTTTTATAATAGAATTTTAAAAACTTATATTGCAGTCGATGTTTCCAATGATGTTGACTCGGCAATACGTTTGGTCCACTATATACAGTTTTGATACAATCGATGTCGGCAAAAATTGCTCTTGGACAAGGCTGATGGGACTTCCAGAGTACAAAAGGGTGAGAAGGGCTGTCGAGATTTTCATATTGTCACACAATCGATGATCATTTCGCATTCATTGAACGATTGTTTTTTTCTTTCTGCGATGTCCTCAATCTCGGCTGGTTCATTTTCTTCTGTGTTGTGATGTATTTGCTTGATTTTGGTAGCAAGTGCACTGTTATTTATTGCCATGACATTAGCTTCTTGGAACTGTCGTTTTCACTTGCACTGGTTGCGTACCACGATTAGAAACTCCACTTTTGGAAGCTCGGTCCAAATAGTAATCACGGTCGTTGCTTTTCACCCGTTCGTATTTGCGTAGAGCAATCTTCAAATCACTTAAACTATATGCACTGTATAATATGGATTTGTTCACTTCTGTGTCTGTAATACCTCTAATGATGAAGTCGATGAGATCGTCTTCCTCGTTTGAACTATGCGCTGCAAACGCTTGATTAGCCAATACATACTGCTGCATAGTTTCGTCACGATTCTTTCTTCGTCCTCGAAGTAGATTGCACATATTGGCCCTTGTGACGGTCTTCTTGAACTCTTGAAGTAAGGCCGTCTTCAGTTGCAGCCGATTCCTTAATATGAGAGTTCTTACGAATAGCTTCGCTGTACCCACGAGAACCCTCTTGCCGTATTGGAATTTGGTCCTTTCATCCAGGTCAAAAAGCTCACAGCACTCCTCGAACTGCTCCAACCATCGTTGAACGGAAATATGATCATCGCCACTAAACGGTGTCATGGAATCTTCGACGTCTTTGAAACCAACGGGAACAGTATATCCTACGCTACGCTCTTCTTCCGCCACTTGCAGATCTTGTAGTTTCCTCTTCAAGGACGCGATTTCCATTTTCTTCTTGTCGATCCTCTGTAGCCGCTCTAACTCTTCATCCACTTCGTCTTCTTCTGTTACATCTGCTTCACTACTTCCTCCCTGCGCACCTTCAGCAAACTGTATTTCTATAACTTGCGGAAAATTCTCCATTCCTTAAACTGTGTTCGTGCATAAGTTTGACCAGGTCTTCATGCACATAGTTTCGCACTGCCTCTTCCACTCGAAGCCTCAATTCAGCCTTAGAACCACCCGTTTGCAAATTCAATGACAGCAGGATGGTTTTGAGGGTAACCACCGTAGCTGTGTCTACGAATTTTTGCCACTCGTCACTCATATCACGAATCGCAAAATTTGCACCGTGCACTTAACTGACTTTGGTCGCGGGAACAAGAAATTACAGCGTTTTTAACTGCGGACGATTTTTTTGCACTTCTTTTTTCCTCTTTGTGGATTAAATCCCACTTCTGAAATTTGTAGGAGATGCGCGAAGGCAACAAACAGTACGAACTCCTGACTTTGACAACTTTATTAATACTCTCTGTCTGTGTTACATAATATATCACTTCTTTTATACTCTGACAGGTAGAGGGAATTTTCGGAAAAATCACTCAGTCCGGTCAGCGATCTCATACAGCTGATATTCATATTCGGTAATGACAACCGTTCAATATGACAAGTGTTAATTGTACAGTGGTGAGCAAGTGAATTCGTACTTGACGACTACAATATATATATATATTTGATATCGAAATTCTGTCAGAGTGTGTTCTCTCTTTTAAATCCTAACAAAAACAGAAACCACCTTTCTGCGAAATACTCAGATTAAAACTACACACACACCATGCCTATGGTCGGTCGCCACTGATGATTGATTGTTGTCGATACTCACCAAGTCAGTGCGGCGTGGTGCAGCCAAATATAATTTTTTAATGCGGCCTATAACAATTAAATTTACAATGACGCCTTAACAAAGGTTGAAGACCAAGTGATAGCTATTACTGGAAAAAATGTATCTGATTTATGAGCAGATCACAAAGAATTGGGGAAGTAAATAGTGATTTAATGCGAAAATTAGATTACTATACTGATTCTTTAAAATGCCAAATAATGGGTGCCGTTCCACTTTTAAACAGAGGACAAAGATTAACCTTTGATAGAGTTATTCAAAAAATTGAAAGTGGCGAAGGTGGTTTACTTTTTGGATGCGCCAGGAGGCACTGGCAAAACCTTTCTTTTAAATTTACTATTAGCACAAGTCAAGAAAGATAAAAAAAATTGCTGTTGCAGTAGCTTCCTCTGGAATAGCTGCTACGCTGCTGAATGTGGGACGAACGGCGCACTTAGTTCTTAAATTGCATTTGAACTAAGCTCATGAGGATATGCCAGTTTATAACATTAGCAAAAACAGCGAGCGTGGCGAATGTTGCAAGAGTGTAGACTGTTGGTTTGGGATAAATGTACGATGCCTCATAAAAGAGCAATCGAAGCACTATGAAAGATATTAAGATCAACCAGAGTATTATGGGAGGGATGGTGGTACTTTTAGCTGGTGACTGTAGACAGACCCTGCCAGTGGTTACTAGGGACACACCAGCAGATGAAATAAATGCCTGTTTAAAAGCGTCTATATTATGGGTACAAGTGCCGTTTGACTATAAATATGCGAGTTCAACTGCACAATGATGCACAATCAGCGCAATATGAGACTGCTCTTCTAAAAATCGGAGAAGATCGTATGGCGACAGTCAGTAACGGCAGAATTACACTGAGCCGTGAAATCTGTCAAATTGTCGATAATACTGATGATTTGAAAAATAATGTCTATCCCGATCTCCAAATAGATATGGTCAATCGAGAATGGTTGTGTGAAAGGGCAATTTCAGTGCCTACAAATGAGACAGTGTAGCAGATAAACGAACAAATTATGTCATACGTGGAGAGGGATGTTTTCGAGTATCTCTCGGTAGGCAATGTTATGCACACTGGAAAAGTAACGTAGTACTCTTTAGAATTTTTGAATTCTTAAGAATTATCAGGAGTGCCTTCTCATAAGTTGAGGTTAACAGTTGGTTTTCCGGTCATGTTAATGAGAAACCTTGACGCACCGAGGTTATGTAATGGTACACGGCTACAAGTTACTCAATTGGGACGCAATATTATAAAAGCAATAATTATGACTGAAATGGCAAAAAGACAAAATGTTTTAATTCTCCGTATTCCAATAATTCCGACTGATTTGCCCATGACAATAAATAAATAAAGCTCAAGGACAAACGCTTAAGGTAGCAGGTATAATCATTTTTATTTCCCAATGCATTACGTATATGCTTACATACTGGACAAAAATGCTTAAACTAGTTGGACGAACAAAGATTCTATTTTAACTTACTGGCCCTCGGCGGGCTCTCTAAACTAAACTTAATATTAAACTATGTCTTTCGACTTAACCTAACTGCCTGTTTAACGAAATGAAAGTCAATTTGAATGTACAACTTGATATTAAGAAAAAATGGCAAACAACTTAATAAATGAACTGCAACCACTAGTGTTGTGCTAGAAATCAACTCCAGTGCAGGAGAATGGGCGTAAAGGACTAACTGAGGCTTTCTTTGGGTAGATTATCTATTATTTGCTCTATTGGCTTTGGATTAAACTGGAAGCACTAAACACAGTTATTTGTAACCTCTCTAGCTATTCTTCCTACGCTCAATATCCAGTATTGTTGCTGGAGATAGCAATAAGAGTTCTATGCGAGGCATGCATGTGCATTTTATGCAAATAATCCAATAGCAGCTGAGTTTCTTGGTATCGAAGAATGAGGATAACGATGTAATTCCTGAACATCTAGGAACACACCTATCAGATTTAAGACAATGGTAATCGTCCGGAAATGCTGAAATTTGCGCATGTCTACATATTAATCGTGTTGCTTGCTGATTTTCAGTTGCTGTGACATTACCGGTACATCTTAATATCGAAGGATTTCTACAATTACTATAAAACCTATAACAGTATCCAACTATCCTCTGCAGAGTACTAAACGAATTTCTGTGATTAATGGAATCCATTAGTGATACTGTCAGCACAGACTTGTGTTTTCGAACTTCTGGTACATCAATAGGCAGCTCATAATTGAGTATCACCCACGAGCCTTCATGAAGCGACAGAAAACTTGGACCCTGGAACCAATCTCGAGAATTCATTAATTCACGCAGACTTAATTCTCTTGACACAGCGTCAGCTGGATTAAGCTCTCCTCTGATAAAGCTCCACTGATCTACTTCTGAACTAGCTTGAATTTTAGCAATTCTGTTGGCAACATAGGTTTCCCACGTGTACGAAAGTGGCCTAATCTATGCCAGCACTGTTGTCGAATCTGTAAAATAAAATACATCCTGTCAAATGGCTTAGCCAAAAAAAAGTAATAGTCCAGCCACCATGAGAACAGCTGCTTGCTATTCTAATCGCGCTATAGTACTAGTCTTTAAGGGCCCGACTCTAGATTTAGAGCAAAGCAGGTTACCCCGGATGTTGCCACTTTCGTCAATTGATCTAATGTATACACCTGACCCAAATGCACTTCAACTGCTATTAGAACAAGCATGCAACTCAAGCCTTTTAGCGACTGGGAGTATTCCATAGCGCGGAATACTGACCTCTCCTAAAATAAAGAATTAACTCAAGTATTTCAGCCATTTATTAGCCTGTTCCTCAGAAATTGGATCATCCCAACCAAGTTTCGTCTTCCATAACTCTTGAAGGAACAACTTTCCTTAAACTATTGCAGGGCCTAATAATCGTATAGGATCGAATAGACGTGCTAAATCTGCAAGAACCGTGCGTTTGCATACGTTCTATGGTAACTCCTTGATTTTGTGGTTATTGACCTTAAATCTGAAGACGTCCGTAAATGAATCTCAAAATAGTCCTAAAGTTTTTACTACCTCTGACTGATTAAGGAATACAAGTTTGAAAGTAAAACACTTTTTGCCTGAACAAAATAATAATAATTCAAGGAACTGGTTTATTAATTAAATAGAACTGTTTAAAAACTTAAAAAAAAAACGAAAAGGGTAAAGCTGTCTTGTACGTCTGCACTATTTGAATGTTGTCGGCACACTGCCGTCAGGGTTGGTATCTAATTCGAAGATCACATCAGACAGGGATGTCGAGCGTTAGCTTCGTGGCAGGGATGACAAACGCTTACAGTCGGCTTCCTGACCATTCGTGGCGTCCTCGCACGAAGCATTGTCTGGGGACTGGTCACCTTCGGATTCGGCATCTTCATCACTGTCATCGAGGGGTATTTGGCACCACGGTTTCATCTTGTCGGATGCATATATATAATGTCGGATATATGTCGGATATATATATATATATAATGTCGTTGTTTATAATGTCGTTGTGTTCGCTCAGTATGCGGAATGTCTTCAAGTAGGTATCGATCACGTGGAAGGACTTTAGTGATGATGAACGGACCCTTATAGCGAATCTCCAGTTTGCGTGACGTACCCGTACTGGCTGGTTCATTTTCGACCAAAACTAGGTCGCTTGGATCATACACTGTTGGCTTGGAATGCTTCGCGTCGTATCGCTTCTTTGCTTGTGCTCGATTTTCATTAACCCGGGATGCGGCGTTAGCTCGGAGCTGTTGCAACTCAGCGTCAGTTAGCAAATGGTCGTCATTACGATACAGCGCTTTCACTAGTGTGTTTTGCAAAATATCTCGTGGCTCATAGCCATAAAGAAGCTGAAAAGGAGAACAGTAGTTTTATTTATCATAGTATTGATACTCCATTGTATTTGATTCATCTGTTCATCCCAGCGTTTTTCGTTATCTATGGTAGGCAGTAACATTGACAATATGATGCGATTGGTACGTTCGACATGTCCATTTGCTCTTGGTGTTCGAACTGCGTTTAAAACTCGCTTGATGTTGTGTTCACGACAAAATCTTTCAAAGTTTTTTGAAGTGAAGGCTGTCCCGCGATCAGATATTATTCTTTCAGGCATACCAACATAGCTAGTTACATCACGTAGAATATCGATGACATGTTTTTTTGCTGTACTTTTTACTGCACGTGTTATAGTGAACTTGGTAAATGCGTCAACGATCACCAGGATATGTCCATTACGTTTGGAGCTCCTAGGAAAGGGCCCCAAATGGTCAATGTGCACCGTTGAAAAAGGTATTGGCTTGATGGTATTGTCCCTCTTGTCGTCCACCTCTTTGTTTATTCAATGCACAACCTACACAAGACTTTATGTATCCTTTGACGTAATTCCTCGTTCGTGGAAACCAAAACATATTCAGAATCCGGCTCATCGTCTTATCAACGCCCATATGACCTGATTTGTCATGACACTCATATAAGATGTGGTATCGTAACTGCTTAGGGACAACCCAAAGATGCTTGTCATTGTACTTTCGATATAAGCGACCAAGCTCGATGATATATTCGTCGTTTTCAGATTTCCCTTCCGCTAATTGGATATTCTTAAATCAGCAGTTTCCATTCCATGCGCATACTCATATGGTGCTCGACTTAAAGCGTCGACATGCTCCATACGAGAACCTGGACGATGCACTATTTCGATGTCAAATTCTTGTATGCGTAACCACCATCTTGCAATTCGTGGTATCAGTTCTCGTTTCTCCATAGTTGTTCGTAAAGCGCTGCAGTCGGTAATCACTCTAACTTGTTTCCCGTAGATGTAGTATTTAAATCGCTCCAGAGATTCAACGACTGCGTAACTGTGAAACTTCTGTTCGCTGTCTGTGGTAGATCGGCTAAAATATGCGACTGGATGCAGTTGGGCATTTTCTTTTTGTATTAATACTCCAGCTAAACCAATGGAACTGGCATCGGTATGGACTTCATGTTCCGCATTGACACTATAGCTGATAAGGACCGGTTTTGATATTAAACATTGTTTGAGCTCGTTGAATGCGTCGTCTTGTTGTTGTTCCCATTTAAAAGGCTGGTTTTTACGCAGAAACTTACGTAATGGTTGGGAGATAATAGAGTATCCAGGAACAAACTTCCTAAAATAGCCAATAAGGCCCAAAAACTTTCGTATGTCCGAAACATTTTCCGGTTGTGGAAACATAGCAATAGCATTCGTTTTAACTTCGCCTGGACTTATGCTTCCGGAGTGTAACTGATGTCCAAAAAAGGTAATTGTAGATTTAAATAATACACATTTGTCGACATTCAACGTTAAACCGCATTTTCGTAACACTTGAAGTATACGTGCGAGCTTTTCATGCATCTCGTTAAACGAATCGCTCCCAACTAAGAAGTCATCCATATAATGCAGCATATCGCCCTTTTGAACAAGTTTTTGAATTTCTGCCATTAGTCGATTAAAGCAAGCTGGCGCGTTTTTCAATCCAAACGGCATGCGCTTAAATTCGTATAGGCCATCAGTTGTTATAAAAGCCGTAAACTTGCGGCTATTTGGCGATACTACTATCTGATAGTATCCACTATTCAAGTCTAGTGATGAAAAATACTTGAATCGCTTGGCTTCCTGTAATCGTTCTTCAATATTAGGAACCGGAAAGTTTTCTTTTTTGATGAGCGTTCAATCGACGGTAATCGACACATAGGCGATCAGCACCATTTTTCTTCTTTATCAATACTATTGGGCTGGCATACTCGGATGTGGATTTTGTGATAATATCGCGTTGCAGCAACTCATTGATCATGGCGTTTACAATCTCTCGTTTAGGCTCAGGTATACGATAAGGTGCTTGAGAAACAATTTGCTTGCTCTCGAGTTCGATTTTGGCTTCAACTACGTTGGTCTTTCCAATTCCTTCCAAGCTGTTTGAAAAGACATCCCTATACCTCTCGAGTAAAACTTTCATTTGTGACTTCTCAGCTTCACTGTCAAAATTGCATAAAAGTTTTAACAATTTATTAGTTTCAATTTTAAATTTACAAGTATTGATTCCTTAAGTATTCGAACTCCTCCACAGATGCCTCGTATTTGCATAAAACATTTACGTCTCTCAGCGTTGATACATTGCGCTACAGAGTTTCGGACCATGCTCGCTTGACTGCCTGTATCAATGAAGGCGATATACGGTTGTGATTGAACAAAGATAATTTTGCAAAAACACTCGTCTTGATTCGTGGCCCCCTAGTCGTCGTAATTTCGCTTCGGATTTGCCGCAATCCTCGTTGCCGGAATGTACTTTGTTGCAAGTTACACAGCGACGTCGTTTTGGCGGCTGTGGACACTTATTTGAAAAATGACCCAACTCCCCACAGTTGAAACATTTCAATTTAGTTTTCGTAGATGATGTGGCAGAGTCCTCTTGTTTCATTTTTTGATCAACACGCTTTGGTATAGGATCATATTTTAATTCAAAGAGTCTACCTCGGTTGACGAAATAATCCTCAATCACAACGCGCATGTGTTTCATGGTCAAGAATTTGGTTGTCACTATACTTTGTTGTAACTCTCGATGTTTCAGACCCGCTCGCGTATATCGTATTGTAGCTGCTTCACTCAAATTGTAACGATTACCAAGTGACGACATGCGGAAACAATACTCTTTGATACTTTCTTTGGGTCGTCGAACTGCGTTAGACATCGTATAATGAATTTCCGCTTCGTCGGGTGTCGAACCAAACTCATCTCGAATGGCATTTTCGAAGTCCATCCATGTCGTATGTAAAGATGGGGATGCATCGAGCCACATTCTAGCGGGACCTTTAAGACGCGTGTAGACAGCTAATAGTAAAAATTTCTCATCCCAACGATATGCCTCCACTACTTTGTTAACGCGGTCAATAAACTGATCAACTGAAATAGCGTTCTCATCCGTTGGATCGTACTCTGGTAAGGTATTTGCAATTTCTTTAACCGATGCATTCCGTGTGGTCGTATTAGTGTTGTCAACATCAATGATCGAATTCGCACCCACGCGATTTTCATCCTGTGCAGTTTGTTGCTGGCTTTGGGTTGCACTCGTACTAGCATTTTGCATTTGAATTAACTGTGCCATCATCCCTCGTAGTTCCTTCATCTCAGCCTGAAGTTGCGTTAGCGGCGTCATTACAACTACTCCCTCGTCAGCAGATGATTCTGGAATTTCGATGTTTTCTGACTCCTTGTGATCAATCAAACGCTGAATTAATTGACCACGTGAACCAGCTGTTTTTAATTGCCTTGCTCGTAGAAGGAGCTTCAGTTGATCCACTTTTAAAACGTTTATTTTCGTCATTATTTTTTTTATTTAATTCAAGGAAATGCTGTGCTGGACTCGTTGCTCGTCTGAATATACAAACCGTTTGCACATACACACCGTTTGTATGTATATACCGCTTGTATGTATATTCGCAACAGTCACTTATAAGTAAATCCTATACGTCGTTTGCGACTGATTCTAGTTGGTTCCAGGTATTTTCAAAATTCTGGCGTAGGTTCGTTGTCACGCTCACGTTTTGCTTTTCATGAGAATTTCGTATGCTGATTTTCTTATATATATTGATATCCCACTTCTGAACTGAAAGTAAAACACATTTTGTCTGAACAAAATAATAATAATTCAAGGAACTGGTTTATTAAATTAATAGAACTGTTTAAAAACTTAAAAAAAAACGAAAAGGGTAAAGCTGCCTTGTACGTCTGAACTATTTGAATGTTGTCGGCACACTGCCGTCAGGGTTGGTATCTTATTCGAAGATCACATCAGACAGGGATGTCGAGCGTTAATTTCGTGGCAGGGATGACAAACGCTTACAGATGTTAACATCGAACTTCTGCACACGTAAAAATCATCATTCAAATCATTAAATTCACCAATCAAATAGTATTTCTGTACAAGCATATCGGAATCCATAACGTAGAACAGTGGCCGTTAAAATCGACCGCGACATTGTCAAACGGTCGGGTCAAAAGGTTCCGCGCCTTCGGTTGAACAGCTTTTTACATATTATACACATCTTAATAACATTTTTTACCATTTTCGTCATTTAAGAATCCTTTACATGGAATGTGTCCTCTAAAAGTTGCTGACGACCTCTTAACCTCAGGAATCCGTCAACATCCAAGAAAGGATGTAACTCCGCAATTGGGGATTTGCCACGTACGGACTGATCAATCTGTAAGAGCCGAATCCCTATAGCAAAGGCATACTCTTGAACATACCTGATCAATTGTTGCTCAGTATACTCCAACTTTTCCGCTGTTAATTAAGTACATTTTTTTCTTATTTTCTTGCGGCAGGCTCTAGCTAAACTTTGGATCCATGATGTTAATCCTAATAACTTTTTTCAGTTACTGACGCCTTCGAAATTAATTCATGGGTCATTTGATTTGTGATGGTCCTTATTCACTTCCGTCAGCACGGCCGTTTGAGAAAGTACATTCCTCGCCCAAATCTTTCAACCAGTCGAGTCCTCGAAACCACATAGTCGACCCTTGCAGTTTCTAGTGTTGATGAACTGTTGAAGGGAGCAACCTAGGAAGTCCCAAGCATACTCTGAAATATACTCGGTTCGGCGAATACCATAAATGTAGCTAACTGCATCATTGAAGGCTACTTGCAACTTATGCTTAGAAAGTGAATCCAGAATACAGTATACGACTTCAGACTATGTTATAAGAGCTAATACTGAGGAAAAGAAAATTGTACGGCGAGTTTCAGGTGGAGTGAGGTATACACTGAGCCACAATCTACGAAGACTGATAACCATATTTTTGTTAAGCTAACCAGATAGATAACGACTAATCACAAAACCGAGGCTAGTGGTCGAGGACTTTAATTATGGAGTCGTTTAATATAATCCATTTGAGACCGACCATGAGTAGATTCTTTTCGGGTCATCATTATATGTCACTTCATCGATAGGTAATTCGACATCTGTTTGGTTATGATTTTTACTAAAACCTTGGATAAGCATGGGAAGATGCCGATTGGTCTGAAGTCAATAGGAGATACGACAAAGGGCTTTTTAGCAATGGGCAAAATTTTAGCAATTTTCCACGGCTTAGGGAAAGTTGATGTTGTTATACACTAGTTGATAATGTGGGTGATATGGGTGACGAAGGGTAAAATAAGCTTGATGAAATGAATTCGTATGTCATATTCACTTATTGAATCGGATTTAAGATAGATAGATATTTATTTCGTCATAAAATATTTACATTGATTTTAGTTATCGCACAGTATCTATTACAGAGATTTGATACATCATATATCTTACTACTGGAAAATGAGTTTAAATTTTATTGAATCTAAATAAAATTGATAAGAATTAAATCAAACAAACTGAAGGAAAGACGAAAAACCCTCAAAAAAAAAATATATATATATATATATATAAAAATATATTTCAGTATATGTATGTGTACATAAGAAAATTGTTGTTTCATATCAGTAAATTAATATCACAAAGAAGCCGTTAAAAGTAGATAAATAAATCAATAAATAAATAAATAAATAAATAAATAAATAAATAAATAAATAAATAAATAAATAAATAAATAAATAAATAAATAAATAAATAAATAAATAAATAAATAAATAAATAAATAAATAAATAAATAAATAAATAAATAAATGAATAAATAAATAAATAAATAAATAAATAAATAAATAAAAAAATAAATAAATAAATAAATAAATAAATAAATAAGTAAATAAATAAATAAGTAAATAAATAAATAAATAAATCAGTAAATAAGTAAATAAATAAATGTATGAATTTGTAAGTATATTAACAATTAATAAATAGAGTAATAACATATACTGTTCCTTATTCATTTAGGGAATTACAATTTGTTAACTCATTGACTACCGGATTGTCAGCAAAAGCACATGAAAAATTAAGCTTATGTGTCAGTTTCAATATTCTTTTATAAACCAGTTCAACACCCGCTCTTTTGTGAAGTTTTAAGGTGGAATAATCACGTGGTAGGTCTAACATCATTTTTAAAGCTTTGTTTTGAGCTATTTATAATTTTTTAATGTGGCAATGAACGGAATTTCCCCATACAGGGCAACCGTAAAGAATTATTGCTTGGAATATAGATTTAAGAATGATTACTTTGTTGGGGAGGGACAAAAACGATTTTCTGTTAATGGAAGGGTAAAGTATTTTCTTTGCAATGTTTACTTTCTTAAGGGTCTGATTGATGTGCTCATAAAAAGTCAATTTACTGTCAAGATGTATACCAAGGTACCTAACGGAGTTCTTTCACTCAACGTTAATTCCATTCACCCTCAAGCTAGAACTAGGAAGAAAACAAGCTTTTCTTTTTCGTGTGAAAAAGATCGCTTGTAATTTATCTTCATTGTACTTTACCTTCCATTTATCACAGTATCTAAAAATAATTTCCATCGCAAATTTAAGATTGCTCTCAATGCTAAGAGCGAACTCATGTGATGAAAATATAGCTGTGTCATCAGCAAAGATAGCAGTTTCACATTCAGGTACTTCTGGAAAATCCGAGGTATACAAATTGTATAGTATTGGCGCCAGAACAGACCCTTGGGGCACACCTGTATTATAGGCTAGTAAATCTGATACACCAGCATTCACATGGACTTGGAAAGAACGATCAGACAGAAAACTTAGAACTATATTTCACTAATAAGGTGGAAAGTTGAGGCTATTCAATTTGAAAATGAGACCATTATGCCAGACAGTGTCAAATGTCTTCTCTATGTCAAGTAAAATCATGCCGGTCGATTTACCATCTGCACGATTACTTCTTATGTGATTACATATTCTCTTAACTTGATGAGAAGTGTTATGATAGCGCCTAAACCCGAACTGTACTTTGGGAAAAATGTTCCTATCGTCAACAATCTTCAATATTTTTTCTTTTAGTATCCGTTCATAAACTTTGCTCAGGCTGCTAAGTAAGCTAATTGGCCGGTAACTGCCAGGATTTTCTGGAGGCTTACCAACTTTAAGAATTGGCATTACTTTAGCTAACTTCCATTTGTTTGGAAAATATTGCATTTTCAAACAGGCATTGACAACAAAAGCCACCATCTTAATCCCAATTTTCGGTAGTTCCTTTAGATAAGCATTTCTTATTAAGTCTAGCCCACCAGATTTTCTCGTTACTAGATTACTGATGAAGAATTCAATATCATCTTCACTTACATATTCATTTACAGGTGTGTCTGAGTTACTACTTTTGAATGTCTGAACAGCACTATTCACCAAAGTATCTGTATGTATATCCCCCAGATGGCGTGTTATGTTATGATTACGCTCAAATGTTTTGGCAAGTTCATTAGCCTTATCAACATCAGACAAATAAGTATTTACCGTGTTTCTAAGACACGGTATATGATTGCTTTTATTTCTGACTAATTTAACTATATTCCAGAACGGCTTTGTATTTCTATCTAAGTGTTTAAGCTTATTATTCCAGGAGTCATTACGAAATTTTACTATACACTCCTTGATGATCCTATTTAGGTAACTGGCTTCGTTTCTATATACAATCTGCCCGTATCGTTGCCAGTTCCTTCTATACATATTTCTTATCTTTATAAGGTTTAAAACATAAGAAGGAAGTTTAATGGAATAATTCTTTTTAGCTACACTTGGAATACTTTCGTTTGCTGAATCTACAATTTGCTTTGTGAAGTTGGAAACGAGATAGTCAACATCCTGTTTGCAGGGTATATTGTCTAAATCAGTATCAACCTGCTGAAGTTTCTGACTTATATTTGCTCTAAAACGTTTCCAATTAGCGTTTTTTATGTCCTGGATATATTGAACTACTTCGATACCAGACAAAAGAAGCTTGCAATACACAGGGTTATGATCTGAGCTTAATTCATTAAGTGTTACAGGTTGAGTTATATAGCCAGGGCAGTTAGTAATAAATATATCAAGTACAGACGGACGACCACGTGAACCAGCAGGTACATAAGTTGGACTATGAGGATACATTAACGTAATGGGCAACACAACACTAAGATTTGAAAGTAAATCACCCCATGCATTTGCACGTGTACAACCCCAATCTCTATGCCTACAATTTAGATCACCTCCAACTAAGTAATCATCATGCAAAGAAAAAAATTTTCGGAGATCATTTCTTAAACTGATCTTATTAGAGTTTGCTACAGTAGCACCAGGAAAATAGACACACACAACTTTTATTGTTTTTTGATTTGATAAATTCACCTCAATTCCTAAGTTTTCTACTAATTGTGTTCTAATAACATGTAAGAGCGAGTGTTAAACCGGTCTTCTCACAAAAATTGCAACTCCACCGCCATTTCCGTCAGTTCTATCAAGCATTTAAAGTTCGGAGTGGATAAGCGATAAGTTTGATTTAGCCAAGTTTCAGTTACTAAGGCTATGTGAACGTTATTTCTATTTAAAAAATCAAGGAATTCAATGCTTTTGTTTCGAATCCCCCCAGCATTCCATGTTATAATGTTTAAGTTACTATCTACCATATTATTACTTATCATTAGAGTACAAAAACTTAGTAGCTAACTGTGCGATAACTTGAAACTGATCTGCTTTTGATTTACATGTAGCTAATTTACTTATCATTTCCATAACTAGAAAAAAAGATTGTTGTTGTTACTGATCAAACCTCTTGACTGGTGAGTAGCACTCTCCCAAGTACTCGGTGGTTGCACACAGCTGACGGCTTCCACTTGTTGTGAACTTTGAACAGTTGCCTGTCTTCGATGAGGAAGCGCGGGAAAGTCTGACATTGATGACAGGTTAAGTTGCTTCGGCATGTTGGTTGCAGTGACGGGAGCTTTCGTTGAGACAAAATCTTTTTTAATCAGCTGATGAGATTTTTTTTTTCGGGTGGCTCAGTTGCTTTTAAGCTCTAGGTATTTGGATCTAACCAAGCATGAAGCATCACTAGCTTTATGAGACCCATTGCAATTTGCACATTTAAAAGTTTCTTTTTTATTGCAGTCAGCAGTCTTGTGAGAACCGGCACAGATACCACAATATGTCTTTATATGACAGTTGCGCTCACCATGTCCGAACATCTGGCAATTATGGCATTGTGTCTGCTCCATCTGACTTGCGTGTGAAGAACAGATCGGTAGTGTTTTTTCAGATCATTTAATTTGACTGAACCGTTCTCTAATGAAACTAAATATAATGTTTCACTATATTGTTCATAGTTTTTCGTAATTTTTTTTATGTCCATGCAATTCAAACCGTGTTCAATTAAATAAGATTATAAGAAATCAACATTTATATCATCAAGTCCAAACAGAACGACTTTGAATGTTTTTACACTTTTCATGTCTTGGGTGAAAAATTGACATTTGTTTTCTTCAAGATTAGACACTACACTGTTGTATGATTCTAATATTTCACACAATATTTTTATGCCTATGGAAATTTTTTTAATGGAATAGTCAGAGATGTTTAACGACTTCATCAAACTGTGGACATGGTCACTTGTTTTGTGGAGTAATTTAATAGGAGGCAGATGCTCCTTTTTCTGTGTGTTTTCATTTGGCAAAATAATTTGGTCCATATTATCATCGTCTTTGTCGAGCAAACATTGAAGGGAACTGAAACGATTATATCTTGGGTCTTTTTTTTTCCCGCACTAGTAGCACTCATATTTCGGGGTTTCTTATCGGTGGGATTGGAAACTCCCTCAGAATTCGGGGATCTACCGCGTTTAGTAATTTTGACTGAATTACTGGCAAAATACACTGCGAAAAGTAGCCGATATATATGAGATGTAATACACAGACAAAAGCTCGTCGACGACTGAATCGGATTTCATGGTTGCAATGCATTGTATGATCTTTTCTTCAGTGACAACATCAAAATCTTCGAATCTAGGTGATGAGTATCGACGCTTCAAGGTCGGAACGAGATTAATTTCAATTTATGAAGAATCTTCACCTACAAAGGCACGATTTAGTTCATCGGCATAAAGAGTACATGAGGAATTGTCACTTTTCGATAATCCTATTTTCTTAAGATCACTCCATAGTTTTTGGGTGGGAGTCTTAGAGTTATGTAGGACAGAAGTGGCGTAGTTGCGTGAGGCCTTATTGGAAGTTAATTTCAGAAGGGCTGTGTTTCCATTTACCAAACAATCTGTTCCTTCTTTTGATGGCATTAACTACTACTACTGTGAACCAAGGGCATCAGCGGTTTTGAATTCTAACTATTGTATTGTAACAACTCAACTTTTTTGTTTGGGTCGGCTGTTAAACGACACCGTTTCCAAGGAGCGGAAAGAGTAGAGATTGGAAGCGTAGTGTGCTTTATTGATCTGAAATCTTTAAAGGTAAATAAGTCGGGGATAACATTTCTCGAAAAGTCTATGTCGTACCTACAGAACAGGAGATCATGTTCAGAAACATGAAATGACAATTGTTCGAACAGAAGATACAGCTATATAGTCTAAAAGAGTGGGAAGACAATGTTGCGAAATGTGTAAGATAAGTGGTATTAATTATGTTCATACCTACGGAAGAAACTAGATCGTTCATTTTTCAATAGATTAGGAATGAAGTCACCACTGGTAATTATATGCTGATATAGTGCACAGTAATAAGAGATGGCTGAGGAGAAAGGTAGAGGAGAGCAGGTTGTGTCTCCTATTTCTAGTATGAGGAATTCCACAGTCAGCGGATAAGGAAATAATTTTACAGTTAAGACCCAACTTACAGTAGAACGCTACCCCGTCGCCCCGGGTATATGTGATCCGGTCGTTTCTGGAAATATTAAAATTAGGAATTAATAAATAATAAATAATCAAGTTTTTGATCATTAAATTCATCCAATTAAATAACAAACAATAACACATTCATACCTCTTGGAAAGAATATTGATCATAGTGTGCGTCATGTTTCCGTTCACACTGTATCTACCAAACCATATATTATTCATTAAAAAAAGTGCAATACAACTGGATGAAGGATGGAGGAAGTGTTACTGAGGTGAGTGGGAATGTTAGAGAAGAGAAAAGCAATAAACAATACATAATAAATGACTGTTCAGTAGCAATACAGCCGAATGCTGCTTACGAATATTGGCTGCAGACTTTAACACAGTGTTTCTTGCGTAAGCAGTGCTAAATTTCAATATAATTCGTGGTGCGACGGTGTTTTCGGAGTTGTTGCTGTCATGCCTTTTGGTCCGAAAGATGTTAGTTAAGAGAGATGGATTGCAGTCTATGGTGTGGCAGAGTTGAAAAGACTTTTGATGTTCTCATCTGGGATAACAGGAACCCCAAAGAGTCCAGCATCGGACGTCACTTCATTCTTCTCCAGTGAGTTGCAGTGCTGTGGGAGAGCTACGATTTCTTCTTGCTGTTGTTTGCTTGAGTTGGTTTTCCGTTAAAGCCGTTCAAGGCGCTCCACAATTCTGGGGACTTTGTGATGAAACTCTTCAAAATATTGCTGCTATCAAATTGGCGGTAAGCTCGAGTTTCGACAAAAGTCCAATCTCCATCGTTATTCGCTTTTAATGGTGCAACCCTACGCTGAAAGCAAAGAAATGACACATTGACCTGACCTTTGACGTAGGCCACGGCACCATACGCCTTCAAACTATCGTCCTCACAAATGTATACGTAGATGGTCCTGGTTCTTGCGATTGGTAATGCTGACCTCAGTATCACCATTGAATTGAAGTATTCCGTAATTAGCAAAAATGGAGCAAATTGTGTTCGCCTGACTGCAACCAGATATCCTACGCGATATATTTTAGCCTCTTTTCTCCGACGATTAAAATGCTTCATGTTCTCCGCTTGAAGTTGCACACTTTGCGCTTTTGCACGATGTCGAAGTTCGTCTCTCCCCTGGGCAAAATCCTGGACCATTTCTTCCTGCAATAGGGCCACTAGGTTGGAATCTAAGCCGTCGCGCATCGGAACACCTACAAGAAGTTCAAAGGGTGTGATCTTTGTACTCCTTGCCACCATTGTATTTAACGCCTTTTGTAGCCTTGGCACGAATTTGAACCACTTTTTTGGATCATCCACTGACAGCTCACTGAGGACGGAGATGATGGTACGGTTTGTCCTCTCCACTTGACCGTTACCTCTTGGGATTCCTGTCGTAATCTTGGTGTGCTTGGATTTGACGTTGCTGGCAATAGTCGTCGAACTTGTTAGATGTAAAGGCCGCCCCTCGATCGCTTATGATGTTAACTGGATTTCCGAAGATCTCGCTATGCGCCTCCAGCCGGGTAACTACTTCATCAGCGTTTGTGGTTTTCACAGGATAGATCCACACAAATTTAGTGAAAGCGTCGATGATTACAGAAAGATAATTGTAACTCTTAGAAGCCGATGGTATCGGACCCCAATGGTCAACATGCAAAGTGTGGAGTGGTACGACTGGTTTTTCTATAGGGTTTAAGAACCCTTCTTGTTTACCTGTTCTCCTTTCGGCTAAGACACAATTAACGCAATTTTTAATGACAGAATTTACCTTTTTTGCCATCTTCGGTACAAAATAGTCTTTGACTTCTTGCAAAGAGACTTTTTCCACCTGCCTTGCACTTACATGGCCATTAAGATGAGTCGTCATAATTATTTCTTTCTGCATCCGCTTTGGTAATACAAGAAAGTAATCTCCTTAACGGTATTTGTAAAAAAATGCCTTTCCTCAAAACGTAATCACGAAAACAATCTTGTTTGGTTAGGATATCCGAGAGAATACTGCATTCTTCATCCTTTTGTTGCGCGTTCCGTATACTTTCCAACAAAACACTTTCCACAAGACACACGGTTAGACTCCGACTAAGCGCGTCGACTTGTTGCATTGCCACCCCTTTTCGGTGCCTTACTGGAGCCCTAAATTCATCAATGACCACAGCCCAGCGCAAAGTTCTGGCGTTGATATCACGCTTTCTCATTGTCATTTCAAATGCTTGACAAACCGTGTAGATGATAAACTTCGTACCCAGAAGATAATGGCATAATCTTTTTAAAGCTCGTACTACCGCCAAAATCTCCAACTCATAACTCGAATACAGCTCTACTTCGTCGGTTTGGAAGCTGTAGTAGAAGACCGGATGGAACTGTTGATCGTCAGGGCATTTTTGCAAGAGGATTGCACCACCACCGTATTTGCATGCATCAGCATGCAATTCAGTCTCGAAGTTAGGATTGAATATCATAAGCACTGGCTCGTTGCAAAAGATATCTTTAACTGTTGGAAGGCATTCCTTTCCAATGACCCAAAAACACATCTAGCGCCATCTTTCGTAAGCTGCCGTAGAGGTTTTGCAATCAACGAGAAGTCTTTGATAAACTTTCGAAAATAGCGCGTGAGTCCAATAAATCGCTGCACTTCTTTAGCTGTCCGTGGTTCTGGGAAATATCGTATCGAGTTCGTTTTTTCTTCAGATGGTTGTACAGTACCTTCGCTTATGACGTGTCCCAGATAGGTGATTCTTCTCTTGAAGAACCTGCACTTTCTCCAGCTAAATAAAATCCCGTTCCTGGCTGCTATTTCGAAAACTCGCCGATTTATTGCAATATTGCTGATTTCGATTGTTGAGGGTATTATTATTTCATCCACGTAAATACTTATTAGTTTATTGCGAATTAATTCCTCAAACACCACGTTGACAAAACGTTGGAACACCGATGGAGAATTGCACAAGCCAAATGGTGCCTTCATAAACTCATATTGGCCGTCAGGTGTTACAAATGACGTATAACGGCGACTAGCTGGAGCAACGTCTACATGGAAAAACCCATTATGAAGGTCTAGTGTCGTGAATACCTTCGCCGAGCTCAATGTGTCAATGACATTTTCTATTAATAGGGGGGGTACCTATCACGTATCACCTTTGCATTGAGCCTCGTATAGTCGATGCATAGACGATGACTTCCAACCTTCTTCTCCGCCAAGACTACTGGACTGGCATAATTTGATTGGCTTGCACAAATAATACCTTCACGTAGCCACATATCCACTTGGCTTTGAACGATTTCTTTTTCCAAAGGAGATAACCGTCGCGGTGGCTGATAAACTGGGATGTCGTCGAGCAAATCAATATGCATTTCTATAAAAGATATTGGTGGTTTCATAGGCCTATAATTTGAAATCAAAAGATTAATCTCATTCTGCATTTCGTGACTTACGTTTTGATCTATTTCAAGTTCAGGTGTTGGCGGTCCGATGTTGTTCAATTCGACTTCGTTATAATAGGGTAATTCTTCCATAAGTTGGTTAACGATGCTCTCAATTCTTACACGTCCTATTTCGAATGAAAGCTTTGCATATGTTAATATGTCCTTACCGATAATCATGTCCACTGACATCCATTCGTCCGGTACGATGTGGCAGTTAACTTTGAAGAAATGTTGATCGATGGAGATTTCTGCAAAGAAGGATCCTAGCGTCCGATTTGGATTGTGACCAAATCCTTGCACAGTGATTCCAGGTTGGATCATCTGAGCTGTGCTTTGGAGGCGGTTATAAACATTGCGTTTCAGAATAGTGACATCGCTCCCTGTATCGACGAGTGCGATAACTTTGATTTTGTTTATGTATACCGGTACGTGCATTTCTGGCGTGGACACTTGTTGCTTGCCACATTTTCCATCGTAAGGGACATTGATGCAATTGGTTTGAGCGGGCTTGTTTGAAGTTGCATTACTTGGACAGTTTCTTCCTACATGACCAAAGTCATTGCAGCGAAAACAACGAGTCCCTTTGTCCTTGTGGGGACAAATACTCGTTTGATGCGAACATGCACCACAGTTTTGACGCTGTGCTGTTGCTGTCGAGGTGCATGATACTTGAATTCCTTCCTTGCTTCCTGCGACTGTTGTTTGGAGGACTGTAAGCCTTGCTGCATTTTTTCGTAAATTTTTAATTTTCTTTTCAGCTCTTCGACCGTGGTGGCATCAAACAGTATTGCTTTTCGATGGGGTTCATCTCGTATACCAGCCACTACGTATGAGACTAATGATTGTTGGTCAACCTCGCCTTTGTTTCCTATTTGTTGCATGATGTACAAATATTCCAGATATGTTTCAGCGTCAGACTTTCTTCGCATTCTCACCATGTTATGCACATCAATGCTGGCAACTTGAACTGAAAATTCAGATTGGAGATTAGATGTTAGTGTGTTGTAGTCTTTTATCTGCGACGACGCATCGAGAAAAAGTTTGGCCACTCCTTTTACCAATTTTCGTGCATAGATAAATTTTTGCACTGGATTCCATCCGCATGTTGTTGCAATTTCTTCGAAACTCGCCGCCCACCGCATAACGCATTGCTCGGGATTACCTTCGAAGGTTTCCAGCGCCTCTTCCACGTCTTCCAAGTTAATGTTGTTTGTCATTGTGATATTTTCCGAAAACTTAATAGAATCCGTAGTGGTCATATTCTTGTTGTTGAACGAATATCCGGGTGCCTTGATGTTGCTGCTTTCCTCGCTCCCGCTCACACTATCTTCTCCGTCGGACGATAACTCCAGTGTATTTAATTCAGAAATCACTTTTCTTTTATAATAAATTGGTAATGAATGTTTCTTGCATAGCACGCGTAACTGTCGCGTCGTAAGTGAACAGAGCTGCTGCTTCATGCTTGTCGCGTGACTTCCACACACTCTTTTTCACCGAACAATGTGTGCATTTACATACGTATGTTTCGTTTCCGTATCGTTGCCGTAACCGTAGCTGTTTTTCGTTTCAAATTATGTCGTCGTGAATTCAGCGAAATACGCTATGTACATAGATTATGTGGATAATGGTATATAATTTTCTTTCACTGCTATCCCGGTTGAGCCCCCAGAATTTGTAGGAACTGCAGAAAATAAAATAAATGCGCACCTTGATAATTGTTACAATTTATTTAAATTCAGTTTATAACATAAAAAACACTTCATAGAACGAGTGTATGGATTAAAAAAATAAGGCCCGTCACGTACATCGTTGCTCGTGTGTCTCTCTTGACATCTCGCCACAGACTGCCTTATGTACTCTCTTTTTCGTGTATTTTGTATTCCTACATATATATATGTATTTTAAAGACAACTATTCGAATTTTATCTATTATATATTATATTTATATTTAAAATTTTATATATAGTTTATAGAACTGTGTTCTTGGGCCTCTTCCAACAGTTGCCCTCGGTAATATGCAAGCCTAAATTATTTCTTTGTGTGCGTTAAAAGTTTGTATTTGCTTGCAGGCACATAATACATGGCATAATCCCGAATATAAATAGCTCCGTTTCAGTGGCTTACAACGCTCCCTCTTGTCTACGATTTTGCTGTTAATACGGGTTACAAACATTGGAAGGACTCCAGGGACATTATTCATGTTTGCAAAAGTGAAAACAGATTCTGAAAGGCAACATCCAGGAGAATATTTTAAACCATTTCTCCCGGTCCAAAGTAGCAATATGCAAAAAATCGAAAAAGCTTTAGGCTTTCAAGTCGAGCGATAATTATTATCACTTTCTGATGTCGCACAAGGTTGAAACTTACCTAAAATATACCCCAAACCCTAAAAGATTCCATCTACACCGTTAATAACTTTCTCTCCGGCACCACTAAAACGCGAACTGTCATCCTTCCAGGGCATAACAATTTTCCAATCTCTCCACGCACTGCTGGGTTATTGTTTCCGTCAATGACGTGCGTGCTGCTTTTTCACCTTGTTTTTTGTGTACATGTGCTTATGCTGCTTTTAACCGCTTAGCAGTAATAGTCTGCCCCAATGAGCATATTTAGCCTGTCCTCTGCGGTAATATTTTTTATATAAGTTTTGTAAGCTAATCTGAAATTAGCAAAAGAAAACAATTCTTCACTTGGAGCATCAAGAAGATCAACACATTTTTGGAGTACAACCAATGCATCTATTTCCACTGCAAACCGACTTCCGTATTGACTTTTCAACCAAATTTGCACTTTTCACAACGTCTTTTGTGGTATGATGTCGGTCTTGATGTCAAACTGAAAGGTACGACGATTAACTTAACTTCAACAATTTTAGAACACTTTCCTAAATATACGAATTGTGACTACCACTCCTCCTGTCGTTCTCCACTACATCTCGCTGTTTTTAAGAACACGTTATTGTATTACGTATATTGTATTAGGTTAGATGTTGCTGCTTCGGTTTTCTCTTTCACCCCACAGGTTTCACTTATATTTCTTACAGAAATGGTCGAACCCTTCTGATATTTTAGATCACACATTGATGTAACGTCCATACGTAACGTCCACTTAGGTAGGGGGGCTTCTAGTGAATTCAATCAGTAGCACACGTAAACTATATTGGTCCTTTGTGATACCCATAGTCAGACTACTACCACTGATTGACTACTTCAGTGATAGTGCCATTAATTTGATCCCAACGGCAAATGGTGACTGGATTAGATTTGAGATAAAAGCGTGTTAACTTTGCTTTCACTGGGATACGAACCTGGGACCCCTCTAACCAGGGGCATGCACTCTACCAACTGCGCCATCCAATCGTTTAGTCTACTTAGTAATTCTGCATTTTTTAGAAAAGTGTCCCTTTATCGTACATCGAAATCAACTACCATTTCTAGCTGAGATGAACTAATATCATATCAGAGTTACAATCCTTAGTAGCATTTGAAGAAGAGTGACAGAATATACATTTGTCGTTTTCTTTCAATGTATCCAAACTCGCTGCAGTGGAAATGGTTGATGTTTTTGTGTGACCTTGTGCACCAGTGCTAGCTATCTTGCTCCTTTCCATAGCTTCGATCTCAATTTCTTAAGAACTCTATCTTCTATGTCCCCTTCCTTCTTCCGCGTTTTAGCATTGGAGTAGAATTGACAATACAACATTATATTGACTATGTGGTACGTTCAAAGCTGTTAACGATCTTCTGGTAGTGGTAACGTAGTTGTAAAAATTTCGAGGACCATGAACATCTGAAGAAGAATGCACTGGTCGAAGGGAGACAAGCTATGGAATGTGACTGTCAATTAGCTGTTCCATATTGCCGTATTGCTCTTAAAGTTAATATAAATTAAACTCAAATCAGCAGTTTTATTATCCAATTCTATTTAACAATTAATTTTACTATTCGTAGTTAAGTTTAATTTTATTTAACAATTAATTTGACTATTCATAGTTAGCTTCGTTCTTCGTTGAGGTAACTTTCGCAACTGCTCATCCGGAGCCGACCACAAGCTTTTTATAAGAATATTTTAGGTAAACAATTTGTTTACCCAAAAGCTAGCGGTGGTACCCATCAAACTATTTACCTTAGTGCATTTGCTTGTTTACGCGAAGAATAGCAGTTCTTGCGCATGTGCATCTGCGTAAACAAGCTCCCAATAATGTACAGCTGGACTTTTGGATGTTAACTTGTACAGCTGCGCTTTTGGATGTTAACTTATATAGCAGCGTCTTAGCAATTTTTGGACGCGGTAAATAGTTTTATTTTTGAATTGAAAGAATAAAACGATTTTTCTTTCTGTGTCGATAAGTCGACCTTTTATTTTTGAATCTATCTTAAGATTGAAATTATAATTTAATTCTTCCTACACCAAACATCGTAATCGATTTCCCCATGTCTCGCATACTCTTGCATTCGCATTCCTCATTGCGTCATTTTCCGGGTCGGTCATTCGGTTATCGATCTACATTCTTTGCTTATTAGACCCTTTTCCATTTTGTTGAGTTTAAGTGTGGTTACTGATCTTACAGTGCGCCACATTTGAACTCGCGGTCGTTGATTTATGGGTCAACAATGGTTTCGAAATTGGAGACGTTTCGCGATAAGGCGACGACCGACGGATTGGGAACAGCGACGCAATGGTACGATGTGACGAGAAGGAAATCGATGATGCGACAATATTTATATTATTGTCGGTGTGGGGTTAGTGCTTACTATAACTCCCCCAACGCTTGATTGAGGCACCGACGAAATCTGGAGAGGTTGTTTACTCCGTTTGGTGTGTACAATAATGATCATAAGTATGGTTATAATTAGTAATATAGTTAGGTCAGTACTTAGGCTTATTACATTCGAATTTTTATTGGTGTACAATATTTCGTCAATATTCTTTTCAAAATTTATTTGTTTTAGGTATAGGTTTTCCAATTTTATATCAGGTATTGAAGTATTTTCTTTTATTTTTGTCATGTAATTTGGTAGGATTAGTTTATCGTATATTTTCATACTAGGGTTAAGATACTTTTTGTTTTTTATTTCTACTTTACAATTCTCAAATTTAATAATAAATGTTCCTTCGTTTTTTATTATATTATTGCAATTATGATTAATGGTTTGGTTGTAACAGTTTTTTAGTATGAGTACACCTGGTAGTATTTCTTTTACTTCTTCATGTAGGAACGCTTTCATTGTACAATGCGTTTCCTCGAAGCTTACAATACTTCTTATGCAATTATCTTGTATTCTTATCAAATTTTTCGAAAGGTTATCTTCCACGTTTGTGGCGAAGATATTTCTATGTAAATCTACTAACACCTCTCGTGTCTCTAGATTTAAGGATTTATTATCTTTATTTGGAATTGGTTCGAACATTATCCTGGATAAGATTTGATCGGAATATTGGGGAATGAGTAGGATAATAACTATATTAGTTTCATGGAGGGTAATGGCGATTTTCGTGTGCGTGTAGCTGTCATAGTCTTTAATAAGTTCAAGTTCTGTTTTCGATAGGATATCTGTTGGGATGATGCCAAGTTTTCCAGAGAAAACAATTTGCCCTATGTCGTCGATATGGTTTCGTAATAAATTTATGTCGTTATCCACTTGGTGAACTTGTTGTAAGAAAGTAATTTCGGTTTCGATTGTCGCTATTTTATTTTGTATTTTGTTTTTAAAGCCTTTTAAATAGTCTTCTATAGTCCTTTGTTGCGTATTTATGTGGTTTGTAATATTTTGTATTTGAGAGGATATGGTATTGCTTACTAAGGTCAACCGATTGTTTTTGTCCGTCAGGGTTTTTTGGTTTGCTGTTAAAGATTTAAGGGCTTTCGAGACTTGCATTTCGTCGTCGCTGTCCATAGTGCCTGCTATGTATTTCATTCCTTTCCCTAATAGGTTAACTAATCCGCGTTTTTGTTTAAAATGTGGAATTAGGTAATCAAGTTTCGCTTTGAGTAGAATAAAATTTTTGTCAATAGTGTCTAGGATTGGTCTTACGCTCGTTGTGGATGTTTGTAGAATATTGATGTTGTTCTGAATGATCTCGATTGTCCTTTCGTACTCCGTAGTATTAATGATGTGAAGGATTTTCGTATGATACTCTATTACTTTCCGCTCCCCCATTTTGATTGGGACGTATCCATAGTTGTTTGTTAGATCTTGGACGTCAATCGTTTGCGTTTTAGTTAGTACGATGGTTGCGTACAATACTAATAGTGTTATTCGGTTCATGCTACTCGAGCCTGAAAAGAATACATATATGTGTTCATAGTAAATGTGAGATATTGGATTTTGTTGTGATTTGTGTTGGTATGTTGGTGTACTACATATATCCATGAGTGTTGTGTATGGGTTAAAGTGTTCATTTCCTTTTTCTTAATTTAATGGTGGGGTTCTCTTTATCCTGAAACTTTTTTGTTGGCCTTACATTAGCCTTGTAATATTTCAATCCGGTCTTTCTATCCTTAACGTGTTCATCATCTGTTTTTTCTGCTTCGATCTTTCTATATTTAGCGTGGTTCTTTCCACCTCTTATTTCCTTTATAAAATTTGGACCTGGTTCAATTGGTACATCAGTTCTTTCTAGATTTAGTTTATTAATGGTTTTTTCCTTATTCTTAAGAATTCTGTCATGTATCCCTGAGTATTCTTCGTTTGTTATTTTCCCGTTTATAAAATCGATAGGTTTTTTATTGGTTGTACTGTGAATAGTGTTGTTATAAAAGCTTATTATGCGAAGTATTTTTTCTTCAACTGTTTCTGAGTTGTTTTCGTTATTGTGCCTTAGCAAACGAATGTGTTCGTTGATTGTGTTCTGCAATCTTTCTACGTCGGCATTTGAGGAGTGGTTGCTATTTGAAGTATAGTGGATCTCAATATTTTCTTTTGCTAAGAAATCTCGGATAGGCATAGCTTTGAATCCTAATTCATTGTCAACTACTATCTTTTTCATGTTGCCGTGAGTGCTTATATATTGTAGGAGTTTAGTTTTGAATTCGGTCCAGCTTCGGCCATTAATTTTATATGCTTGGGCGTATTTCGTAAACTTGTCAATCATCGTCATGAAAAGTGTTTTTTCTAAACTATAAAATACGGCTATATGTATTATTTCGTTTGGTCCTGAGGGTGTTTGTGTTATTTTATACGGTATTCTGGGTGGTTTTCTATCATATTTCTCAATGCAACATATCTCGCAATTATTTATAAATTGTGTGATTCGAATCCTCAAATTGGGATGATAAATCTCCTCTTTTAATTCCTTACATACTTCATCGATACCCCTATGGTTGTTTCTTATATGCTCCTTTTCAATAAGCTCAGTTAGTTTTTCTTCGTCCTCTACATCCTGTAGTTCTTTAAAGCATCTTAAGATCTTAAAATTTTTATTGCTTGAGAAAAGTTCACTGTATGTTTTGTTTAGTTCGGCATAAAATTCTTCGTCTATCAGCAAGGCGTTCAGTTGTTTTGCGATTCGGTACCTTTTATTGGGTTAAATTGTAATTGTGTATTCGGGGGTACTTCTGTTGCATGAATTTCCGTTTGAACGATTCTTGATAGTGCGTCAGCATTACTATTTTTTGTCCCTTTTTTATACTTTATTGTATAATCAAATTCTGAAAGCTTGAGTCGCCAGCGAGCTAATTTGGAATTTGGTTCTTTAATAGAAAAAAGCCATGTCAGTGGTTTGTGATCTGTCTCAATGCTAAATTTGCGTCCGAACAAATATGGCCTGAAATACTTTGTGGACCAAACAATAGCTAAGAGTTCTTTCTCTATTGTACTATAGTTGATTTCGTGTTCGTTAAGTGTACGACTTGCGTAGCAGACTGGATGGTTGTCTTGCGAAAGTACTGCTCCAATCGCATAATTGGACGCATCTGTAGTTAGAGTAAATTCTTTGTCAAAATCAGGATAGTGTAAAATTGGGTCATTCGTAAGGAGTCTTTTTAATGTTTCATAACTATTTCGGTAGTCTAGGTCATCTATGTTATGCGAAGATCCTTTTTTAGAAACTTAGTTATTGGTTTAGCTATCATGGAATAGTCTTTTATGAATTTACGGTAGTAGCCTGTTAATCCTAAAAACTGCTTGATTTGTTTAGTTGTTTTGGGGATTGGAAATTTAACTACACATTCGATTTTCTTTGGATTAGGTTTGATACCAGTTTGGGTGACAATATGTCCAAGGAATTCCGTCTCTTTTTTTAGGAATTCTGATTTGTCTAATTGTACTTTCAAGTTTACTTCTTTTAGACGTTGAAATATTTTCTTGAGATTATCAATATGTTCTTGTAGGGAGGTTGAAAACACGATGATATCGTCCATATAGACGAGGCATATTTTATTGATAAAATCTTTAAGCACATGGTTCATAAGCCTTTTGAAATGTGGCAGGAGCCGTCTTAAGACCAAATGGCATACGCAAAAATTCGAAGTGTCCATTTTCTACACTAAATGCCGTTTTATGGATGTCTTCTTCTGCTATCTCTATTTGGTGGAAACCTTTTGCTAGATCTAGGGTTGTGAAATATTGGCACTTGCCTAATTTGTCTAGAATTTCGTCCATGTTTGGAATTGGGTATTTGTCGTCTACCGTTACGTCGTTAAGTTTACGGTAGTCTATAACTAGTCTCCATTTCTGCTTGCCGCTTGCATCGATCTTCTTAGGTACGATCCATATTGGGGCGGAATAAGGAGAGTTACTTGGGCGGATTATCTTACTATCTAACATTTCCTGAATTTGTGTGTCTAGTTATTTTTTATGTATATATGGATATCTATAAGATTTTGTGTAAACGGGGATCTCGTTTGTAGTACGGATTCTGTGTTTAATAGCGTTTGTGAATGAGAGATCTGAACCTTCATTGTAGAATATGTCTGAATATTTTTTTATAACTTTTAAGAGTTCTTCTTTCTCTTCTGAGTTCAAATGTTCTATTCGAATCTGTTCGCGGATAGGTTTTGGATTTTCTATAGGATTCCATTTGGAGTTTGTGTAACAAGTATAATCGTTTGATTTCTTCGGTTTGCTTAATGTTTGGATAGTTACCTCTTTGTAATTATCTTTGTGAATCTCTGGGCTTCCAGAGTTGGGGTAGGTTTTGTTACCTGAAGACTTCTGCTCTTCAGAATAATTATACGTGTCCTTTGATTCTATGGGTTTGTTAGTGTTTCGATCTGCAATATTCTGAAAAATAAGTGGAATGGATTTTCCATTTACTTCCAATTGATTATTCTTATAATCAATTTTTGCGTTAAGTCGTCTAAGAATGTCGTTACCAATAAGTCCATCGTAAAATTCGTGGAACCTGGCGAGAAATTCTACTAATTCCTGCGGACTTCCTAGTTCACTAAATAATGGTATCCTAACCTTTTCTTCTATTCTAACTAAATGTTCTAACTAAATGTCGTTAGAATATGGGTTGTTTCGATCGTTGTAACCTTGATTGTTACTTTGTTGGTGATTAATTTGTGGCGGTTTTTGGTAATTATTGTACCTGTTGTATTTGTTATATTGGGGTTGGTATTGTTGTAAGTTTAGTAGTTGTGGATTATGTTGTTGGTTGAATTGGTTTAGGTGCCTGTTTGAGTGTTGGTTTTGGAACTTATTCCTATTTTGTTGAGGTTGGTTTCGCAAGGCGTTATTGTTGCGATTCTGAGGGTGTTGGGCTCTTTTTCCCTGTCTGTTTGTGGGTACCGTATAACTTTCATTGGTTTCAAAATCTGCGTATCCTGCTTGAAAAAGGATATCCATAGCGGATTCCAATGTTTCTGGGTTCCTACATGTGAGTATTGTTTTCATTGGTTCAGGGATTTTTGTTTAGAAGATGTTTATTGCTGTGCGCATGTTGTTTTGAGCACATTCATTTGTTCCTTTTCCTGATCCCAAGATGACGAAAGTTTTGTTGTTCAGATTCCTTAGTTTTCTTTTTATTTCGTTGTAGAAATCCAGGGAATTTGTTTTGAAAGAAGTACCGCGTAACTCGTCAAAGAGTTCTTCGCAACTACGTCTGTCGCCGAAGTTGTTTTGCAATATGGTTCTTATTTCAGCCCAGGATATTGCTTGACAGTTAATTTCTAAGGTCAATCTGGCCCTGCCTTTCAGCTTGCTCTTAATGAGGTCTGAAAATAATTGTTGTGACAATTCGTCATAGGCCTGTAGTATGGGGTGTACCCTATCTATTAAATTTACGAATGTCTGAAGTTCCCTAGTGTCGCCATGAAATTCGGGAAGACTATTTAGGTATTTCATAGGATCAATAGAGACTGAGGGAGGGTTAGCCATTGTTACTTTTAATTTAAGATAAAAAAATTTTTTTTTTTTCTTTCTTGACTTAGTTGTCTAATACGTATATAATGTTAAACTAGGTTATATATGAATATCAATAATAATGATTGTGTCTTTAATAAGGCTGGTTTTTCTTACTGCGGGATGGATGTTGACGTCGAACTGGTCCTCTGTTGGTCATCTGTTGCTCACGGTGGGGATTTTTTTTTTTCAGCTCACAATATTTATTTATATAGTTTTGATTAATTTCTCACTTTACGGGTTTCAGATTTTTTTTGAATTTGTTGACACTATTGTCTGTAAATTATTAGCGATGAATTTAGTTCACACTTTTTGCTTGTGGTTATTTCCTTTTTTACAGGATATTCGTCGCGAGTGGTTTTGATCGAATTCTCTTGGGCTCGTCAAAATTGCACTTAGCGGGATATTCGCCGTGAATGTTCTAACCTATATATATTCTCTTGGATATATTGTTAAAACTTGACGGGATATATATTTCTTTAGGAATGCCCGATAAAACGTTAAAACGCACTACACTTTGAAATCCTTTTCTAAGGTGTATTCGAACAATCCTACCGACTGCGCCAGTTTTATTTTTGAATTGAAAGAATAAAACGATTTTTCTTTCTGTGTCGATAAGTCGACCTTTTATTTTTGAATCTATCTTAAGACTGAAATTATAATTTAATTCTTCCTACACCAAACATCGTAATCGATTTCCCCATGTCTCGCATACTCTTGCATTCGCATTCCTCATTGCGTCATTTTCCGGGTCGGTCATTCGGTTATCGATCTACATTCTTTGCTTATTAGACCCTTTTCCATTTTGTTTATGTTGAGTTCAAGTGTGGTTACTGATCTTACAGTGCGCCACATTTGAACTCGCGGTCGTTGATTTATGGGTCAACAATGGTTTCGAAATTGGAGACGTTTCGCGATAAGGCGACGACCGACGGATTGGGAACAGCGACGCAATGGTACGATGTGACGAGAAGGAAATCGATGATGCGACAATATTTATATTATTGTCGGTGTGGGGTTAGTGCTTACTATAACTGTAAATCCCATTACAACTTTAGCGGCTCCTACTAGACATGTCTCTATATAGATAAATTTGTCTGTGCCCGAAACTGGTGTATTTTCATTTCATTTCATTTCATTTATTTATTTTTAATATCTATCGCTGTACTTCAAGAATCATATTTTCATGGACTGATGAGCGAAATTGCTTCCAGAAAGACAGCTAACCCTTCACATTACCATAAAATAATTTAAGGGCAAAGCTTATGAAGAATAACGTTGCTTTAAACATATTTGGATGCGGTCTTTCCTCTGCCTCAGCTACGATCGGTGCTGGGCAATACTTTACACTTAATCGTTTTAATCGATTCTCTAAACGCCGATCTTTACCATTTCTTGTTGAAATTCCGATTTGACGAGATCCTTTTTAACGATTTTTCGATTAACAGTTTCCAAACTATCACAACACTGTAAATAGTCAATTTCTTCTCTATGACATCGATCTGTGGACATCAAATACTTTACGATTTTTCTTAATTGGCCTCGGTAGGCAACACGTACTGCCTTTACGGTTTTTCTTAATTGTCCTTGGTACGCAGCACGTGTCACCATTTCCTTTGCGGTAACGAGATACAATGCGTTAAGAATATAAATTTCATTTTCCTTTACTGCTCCCGAAGAGCCTTCCCGTTGTGTTGTTGCTGACCATATGAGTGGGGAGCGGTCCTTCTTGTTAAAGCCTTGAGGCCTGTGCGCCAGGTGGGGTTGTTGCAAAGCTGTGTGTGGTAGGCATGCAAGAAAGAAAATTTAGGGATCCCAGAGAACAGCGGAGATCAGACATGACTTTACTGTTTACTTTATAACCCAAAAACACTATATCGTTCTTGCCGTACTCGCACTTATTCATGTTGATAGTTATGCTGTTGACGTGAAAATCTCTTCGAGATGCTTATGGTGTTCTTCTGAGATGAAGATGCGATGAGCATATCGTCGATGTATGTGAACGTGAACTTCAGGTCTCCAAATATAGAGTCGACAAAATCGTTATGGCATTTGTGCAGCTTTGTGCAAACTTAATCCGCATAAATTTGTATAAACCGACGGGCGTTTTTATTGCAGCTGAAAATCCGTTAATCTGGGCGGAGGGGAGCTGTCTGACGGAGTGACAGCATTAAGGCGGCGGTCATCCCCACGTGGACGAATTTCACCGCTTTCCTTCACCACTATGTGCAGCGGACATATAACGATTGGTCTCGCGCGGCAGGAAAGTTGTGGTCCAGACGTTTCTAGATGTTGACGATCGTTGTTAGTGGGTGTGTATTCCGATCAAAATGAGAGCGTAATTGCTCTGCGTATTTGTTTTGTTGGTCGATGGTGCGCTAATATTGGTTATCTATATTCACTAGCAGACGGAAATGTCAGAGGAAATCAGCTCCTAAAATTGAATGCGGTACAGCTGCGCGGACAATATTCCATCGAAAGTTACAGCTAAAGCGCAAGCCCTGTTGCATTGTGATTGTACCGTAGGTGTTAATTTTCGTATGGTTCACCGCATACAGAACATACGTCTCTTGAGGTAGGTTGTTGTTGCTTGGCTTAACAGCGAAAACCGAAATAGCAGCACCGCTGTCAACTAAAAGGGGGTGGCCAGTAACTTTGTTTTCAATGAAGAGGCGACAAAACTTACCAGCAACTGCAGACGCCTCCACTAGTGGTGCTGATTGTCATTTTTCTGCAGAAACGTGTAGGGGCCCGAACACTTGCGAGCCTGACACCCGTGCCTTTAGTGGCACTAGTAGTTCCAATTGCCTCTCGCCTCATCTCTGCGGTCTGGATTCGTAGGACGTGAGCGAATGCCTGAAGTGTTTTTAGCTGTGATTAGTCGGCAATTCTTTCGAAGTCGTTTAATTCACCCATGACGGCAGATAGTACACGTGTGATGGCAATTTAGAAAGCCAGAGAACTTAAAGCTCTGCATCGGGTGTACTTGAAACGCTGCAGAGATCCCTTATACGAAGAAGTAGCTGCGAATGTTGCAAATCGCCCAAATTGATGCCTTCCACCAGACGCTGGAGTCGTAGATCTTGACTCTTCTCATACATTTTAGGTGCATGAGTCTGGCTCTAACAGGAACAAACTTTAACGTAGCTGGTGGCGATATAAAAATATCGGACACTTGCTGCAGATCTCGACGCTCCAGGTTGGCGATGACTTACTGACTTACTTAATTTCATCGGATGGTCTGAAAGAGGCGAGTATTACTTCGACCTGTGCAAACCACAGTGACGGGCGATCGAGCAAGAACTGCGGCAAAACGGGCTAATTCTTTGCCTTAAATGCTTCTCTTTATTATATAAATATATTTTTCTCCGACACGTCTGCCACTGACGAGATCTACCCAAAAAAGGGCGGATTATCCCGAAAAACGAGGTCTTTTCCGACTGATAGATGACATTTGAAAACTGCCTTATCAATGTGGTGACTTTATTGTGGTCCTGTTCGTGGATGAGGTTCGAGGTTAATGAATTGCCGCAGGATAATTTTGGAGGGAGGTGGAAACTTAGAGAGAGGGTTTTTTATGCAGAATTGAAGGTAATATACGTAAAATATGGCAAAAAAATTCGCGTAAGGGGACATAGGAGGAGTCCACCGTATCAGGTCAATCATGCATATTACAGATTACATTTTGTAATCATTATGAAAAGTAATCCGATTGATTACAATTTGTAATCTTTAATTAGACAAAAATCAATCATATATGTTAAGATTTTAATTTTTTTTTATTTTGTTTTGTTCTTAAGAGGACAGAGCAAAGTATGAAAGAATCATTTGAATATGGGTGAAATCACTTTTTCTACTCCAATAAACACAAAAACAACGCACAGCAAAAGTCCAATGACCCAACCTACTGAGAGTAGTTTGACAGCGATGCCTCTACATTGTCCTTCTCATGTTTGTGTTTACTAGTTGGATAAGAAATAAAGTAGAATTAAGATGTATTATCACTCTGAGTGCTTCCAAATGCATTTGACAGCAATGAGCGTAGTATTTATCCATACGTCCATACGATCATAGATGGCGTATCATCTTCAGGCGATAGTACTATTAGTTTCATATGCAATGGTTAAAGTTAAACGATATTGCACTCCTGTTTAAACCTCAGTTCAGCAACACTGCTTCATATTGTTTCGCTCTTTTGGGAGCAATAGCATTTCGTTCTCAATAAAATTGATGTTCGATGATCCCATTATCCCGTCCTCATTTCTCCTTTTTATTTACTTTTTTTTTATTTTCGTTATTTGATGAATATTTGTTGTTCCTTTTTTTATTATGCGTTTTTCACTGGTGAGTCGGAGGGATGGATTGTCCGAAGTAGTTTTGTATGTTTCTTTTTCTTTGCTTGTTATCTATCTCCCTTTCTCGATAATAATGACTGAACCAAAAGCACCTTAAAACTTCAAAGAATTCCTAACACATCAATAATTCAATAAGAATTGCAGCAAGTACACCAATCGGTTGGAAGGGTTGTCATTTTTGTTCGATCGCATTACACAATTATTTGTTTTTCACTGTTCGGACTCATGGGTGAGTGAGGGTTTGCTTGGTTTCTTTTGTTATTTATTTACCCTTCGTAATAATATTTCGATGGCGCTACAAAAATTCATCAATAATCCAATAAGAATTGCAATATAAATAATTAAATTTTTTAAATTAAAATAATAGTAATAAACATTTCATATTCTGTTTTCCTAAAGCCCAATAGTTTTCCTTAAGGTGAGTTAAATTTTTAAATTAACTTAAACGAGAGGTTTAAAATCAATTCCAAGCTAGTTTCTGTCTTTGAACTGAGTGTGCTCCCATTTAAACCTCAGTTCACCACCACAGCTGCATTTTGTTTCGCTCTTTTGCGAGCGAGAAGAGTGGACGTTCGACAATGGGATCCATGCCTTCCTCATTTTTCCTTCCATTTACTTTTTTTTCAGTGAACGTATTTCATTTGAATAGTGAATTGCGAATTAATAAAATAATAAATACGTAAGTACAAGTTCAAATATAATAAGTACGTACATAAAATACAATCACCCTTATTACGCTTGTCGTTTAACAACATGAAACTAAAGGACTGTGCCCGGTTGCCGTTTAAGTAGTCATCAAGCTACTCATGTCATGATATTTTTTATTTTGGTGTGACTAAATCATTTAACTATTCAACCAATTTTAAAAAAGTGCGGTGGGGGGAGGACTGCTGCTTAAAAGAATATTCCATAATCGCAGTTACGCATTTCTTTCACTCCATGAAGCAATTGTACCAGATGTCGGAACTTCATTCGGTTACATTAACAAGGAGGTAGTTTGCAACGCGCGCCAGGAAGGAATTCAGACTACGAGCTACATTTAAAAATAAAACCATTGCGGATCCAACAAAATCTAAACACATATTTATTTAACAACAACACTATCGTAAATGTGAACAATTACTATTTTATTTTGACAAAATTGTTAAGCGTAATAAAGTCGTTCATCAAAATTGGGTTTTAACAAACACTATTTTGTGTCTCCAGAGTCGTTGGACTAAATGAAACAACAAGCGGAATAAGAGCGAATGACTAAAATGTGTTGGACAGACTGGAACTTTTGTAGTGAGACACGGAGTGGAGCGATTAAAAATATAAATGCATCCAATCAATTCAACTGGTATATTAAAAAGGAATTCAACATAAAAATTAGGGTATATATACATGACATTTGCGTGAAGAAAAGATAAACGAGGAAAATTGAGGTTATCGGTTCGAAATGTTGATGATTGTAGAGATCGCTTTAGGCAACGATTACATCAGCTACCTCATGCTTAATTTGGAATGAAATGAACTTGTTTTTTTCGTTTTGGTAATGAGGAGTTTGACAAGTGAGCGAAGAACGTGGCTCCGGGAAAGAAAGTGAAGAACTCAAATCAACATTAGAACCTTCGTCTGTTGGATACATGAAAAGTTCCGAGTCATCATCTTGCTGTTACTGAGGCAGCTCCGATCGGAGCGATGATCGGAGATATTCGCCTGAAGTGGAAATATAAGTGACGACAAACAATCAGGATTCCTTGCTGCATTTTGGCTATTGCGATGACGCATCTGGCTTTGATGACATCTGAAAACTCCATTCTTAGTTTCCATTAAGAACATTCTTCGTCCGAGGGGTTTTCTAACCACTGCTTCGATCCGTTTCGGTTTCTGCAAATACTGAAGAATGTAAACGGGCTAAGAAATTCTATACTTACCAATCGTTGCAGTTTTATAGTTCTGGTGTGCTGGCTCCCACACTCCCTCTGTTTCAGTCCAACTTGTGTATTGCTTGGGCGAATGACTTGCCTTGCGTTGGCATGCTGAGCACAGTCTCCAGTGGCCCTGATGAAGAAGCGCCAGTACTCCCCGTCGCAATTTTAGAGGGCGTTCACCCTGCGGCACTGACTGTGGAAGATAAGAACAGAAATCTTCTACTAAAATAGGGCTACAATTCAGAAACATCCTCTATGGAAAACCGGTTGGGCCAGCCATTCTGCACGTATGCCATTACCTTTATTAGGATTGATTTGATTTGTTACCAGCTCGAATTGCCGTCCAAAAAGGTACTGGTGGAATTTCTTGACGCTATATATGATTCAAAGAGCCTCCTTCTCAATTTGGCTGTACTTCTTTCGTGCTGCATTCAAGGTCTTCGAGGCTAAAGCGATTTGCCTTTCAGTCCTGTCTGGGTAGACGTGTGAGATTACGGCCCCGATTATCGTCTAATGGAATCGGGGCCGTAATCTCACACGTCTCATCCGTGGCTAAAACGATATGGTAGTCATCACGAAAATGCACTAAGTGGTACACTTGCACAATCTTCTAATTAAAACGATAAACTGCACGCTGCCCTTCCTTGTCCCATACGAACAGCTCCCTTTTTGAGCTCAGTTTGTTGAGTGGAGCTGCAATTTGGGCAAAGTTATCTATGAAATGGTTATAATAAGTCAGCTTTCCAATGAAAGCTTCGAGTTTCTTAAGAGTGGTCGGTTGTGGTAACTTCTGGATGGCTGTTACTCGCTTTTCAGAAGGACGTATACCAGTTGCATCGATTTCAGTCTGCGCGAATTTGCATTTCTCCTGCCGACATCTCAAGCCATGTCACTCTAACAACTCCAATAATATCTGAAGATTGCTCAAATGCTCTTCGCTTGTTCCTCGTGACACTAATATGTCGTCTACATACGCCGTACAAAACCACAAATCTGAAATTAATTGTTCAATATATTTCTGAAAAATTCCGGTTGAGCTCGAGTTTCCGAAGGGCAGATATTGGAAAAGGCCATATTCCGTACTTATGACGCACATTTTCTTGGACATTTTATCCAAAGGAATCTGTAGGTATGCGTCCAAAAGGTCCACTTTTATTTGTGAACTAGTTCCTGTATCCGAGAAATGGGGTGGCAATCTATTTCCAGCTAAAGGCTTAGGGTGATTTTAAATTCACCACCATCACCATTCACCAAGCTTCTATTAGACTTCTTGGTGGCAATTGTGGGTGCTGCCCACTGACTCGTCTCGAGCGGACGAATGATTCCGAGATTCTGCAATCGATCGATCTCTTTGCGAACCGCTTCCTTCTGAGCGGTAGGCACCGGACGATATTTGTAGTACTTAGGTTTCAACGTAAGATGTGCAACGAAAAGTTTACTGCATCCTAGCTCAGGTTTGAAACCGTCTCGTACCTTGTGCAAGGAGCCTTAGCTGCAGCTACCAGTTGCTTCTGGGTATCGGCGATTATTTGAAAAACTGATTCCTCTTAAGCGAAGTTAGTTTTGAAACCGAAAGCGGTGAACCGGTCAAGTCCCCAAGTTGGCGTCCTTGGTACTATTGACCACTAGTAGTGATAGGTTGTGTGCCTTATCCCCCAGCACACATTAACTGTCACCTTACTTTTCACCGGCAAACCCACTTCTCCATATGCTTTCAGAGCGCGATGAATTTTTTCACATGGCGGGTTACCAAGCTTCTGATAACCTTCCAGGCCAGTATCCAACTGAAAAACCATTGGTTGCTTGTTCAGGAGAAACGACAAAAATATCTATATTTATATATTGTATATATTGTGTGAGCCGTTTCATTACTTCGATGTTGTCGACAGTTAGACCCGTCCGACGTTCACTCCGAAACGCGAAAACTTGAGTCTGATCAGGCTGACAAACAAACACTAGCTATGTGCCCACGTTGCTGACAAATATTGCATACTGAGTCAATGTATCTACACTGACTACGATCGTGGTGGACAGTGCAACCAGGACATGACTTTATGACTTTTAAGAAAATGATCGTTCGACTTACTTGAACTCGGATGACTTCGGTGGTCCACCTTCGGTGACGGCTTGGTGACGTCTGCGGGCAAGGATGCCGAAGTGGTAGCGCTGGTAGTGTTTGCTTTTAATATGTCGAATGCGAGTTGGGTAGATTTACACGCTGTTAGCAAATCTTCGATTTCTGACTTCGCTATCCAATCTGCGTATATTTGCCTTGGGGACATTTTCTGCTGCAGAAATTTGCACCTCGATGCAAGTACATGCAATTTCGTTCGAAAATGCTGAGTAAATAATTTCCACGCGTTGACAGAAAATTATCCTTTTGCAAATTATCGTCTTCCAGAGCATGGACGGAAAATGTTTGCCTTAGTTGGAATAAATAGCTATCCCAAGAACCCTTCTCTCGCGAAATTTTGGAATATGATTCTTTACATACTCGCTGCATCGTCTCCATCATAGATTTGAACAGCTTTTCCATCCAAACCTGCTGCTGAGTGAGTAAGTCTTTCAATAATTCGGGGTCATGCATCCGATCAATTCAGCTGGTATATTAAAAAGGAATTCAACATAAACATTAAGATATACATATAGGCGTTCCATTTCAAAGGACATTTGGGGGAAAAAAAAACAACGAGGAAAATTGAGGTAATCGGTTCGAAATGTTGATGATTGTTGAGATCCCTTTAGGTAACGATTACATCAGGAACAATAAGTCCCTCGCAAGAAAGAGCTATCCCAATTTAAAGTTAATTTAAAAGTGTCGATGGTAATTTCAGCACAGGAAACAGTGCAGTAAAAATGTTTGGTTTTGTTCAAGTTTATAGAGAACATGTTTTAATTACTCCTCATTCAAGTGAAAACGTCTAGTCAAATTGAATTCCAAAATCGAATTGTAATACAATCGTATTTGAAATTGTGTTTCAAATCATTCTTACTCTTTGCTTGGTAGTTCCAAAAGGTTACTTTAACTCTTAATTGCCCTCGGACCAATCTGTATATAATAATAATATCTTCTGAATCAGAGGAACTCAAGTAAAATTGCAAAATCGAATCCATGGGTTGTTTCAGTCGTTACATTTACATAAATAATTTCAGAGCAATAATTGGGAGCGGAATATTTGTGTCTAGCACAAATTCAATCCACCAATGGAGCACGTGCATAACCTACACGATCCCTAACCCTAAATGATAATCCAACATTGACACGTAGGCAATTGGTATCAAGACATTCCACCCTAAAAGATCTTCCACGATTTTATAGAAATAACAAAAGACTGGGTTTTATTCATCTTTTTTGTGAGTATTAACCGGAAGAAAATGTTATAAGGCTTTGGGCCAGCTTCAAGAGGAAATTTCTAGATGCTGTTTGAAGCCGGCTGTCAAAACTCGGTCAAATACATAAAATTATTGAAGCATTACAAATGATGTTCGACTACCCTGAAATAATAATTAACTCGTTGCTTACCAAACTTAAGACCGAACCTCTTCCTAAAGAAGATTAATAAGAATATAATGTTAAATACTCACTTGAAGTTTAAGGCATTCGTTCGATAATGGAAGTTTTTGGTAGTTCGTCGCACTTAAACAATCCCATTTTGCTGCAAGAATTGTTAAAACTACTATCTCCTAATTTACCTTTGCGTGGCTGTGGACCTTGTCGCGGTTCGAAGGCTCAGTAAAGGTCAATGACGGTGCCGTGACATTAAGCCAAATTGCTCCATTTGGCATAATGTCGTTTTTGTCATACTGTTAGCGTAGCGACGAGGTCGCGTGAGCGGGCTAAGCGAGCCACCCACCCCATACTTTCAATATACCAGACTTTTTTACGGGCGCATTTCTTCAGGACGTGGGTCGCTGTGGCGTAGTGGGTAAGTGCGTCTACTCCTACGCAGAGGGTGCCAGGTTCGATACCCGAATTTACCACCTTTCATATTTCACGGCTCCACCTCTTTCGAGTCACTGACAATGCTCAAAGAGTATTTCCTGTCTAGAAAAAGCTTCTCAACTACGCCGTTCGGAGCCGGCATTAAACTGTAGGTCCCTTCCACTCGTGAGAGAACAATAGCACGCACAACACGAGTGGTTGCTGAGAAGCTAGGCCCAGGTCCGCCTCGGACTGTCGCGCCACCCATAATAATAATAATAATAATAATTTCTTCAGGACAAATATTATATTTTTATTTTTTAGGCCATTTTAAGCAAGAAAATAATAAAGTTGATCAGCGCGTAATTGAAACCCATCCCATTGAAAGAAAAGCCTATACATTTTAGAATTGCTTTTAAATCTATCCAAATGCTTAGTTTCAAGAATGTAGGGAAGTTTACTTCCTCTAATTAAACCTTCACAAAACTCGAAACTGTATATTACATCAGTAGAGCTTGTCATTGTTTCACGTTGCGCTTGCAGCTGCCGGTACTACAAATGATAAGCGTACGAGTCGGTAAAATGCCATTACAAATATTAACAAACGTTTTACTGTAAAAATATGCTATTTGAAATAACGGATTTAGCAAACACAACAAAGTGTGCAGTCTCGGGCACTTTTCATAGTGCCATTTAGCATGATGTCACTTCGACAAAGTGTCATAGGGCCTAGTTGGCCATAGATGTTAATATTCGGCCTAATGACAATTTCAAAAGAGTCATTATGCCAACTTGGCACAATGTCGCATGTCACAATTTCACGCCATATTCATTGACTCTTGGGAAGTATTCCCTATGGGGAGACATGCAGCTAAGATGCAGCCATCCCCTCCCTTCCCTACTACCTTATCCTCTCTCCTTCCTCTCCACTTCCCTTCCGGATGGCTGGATCAACATACAAACCGTTCCAATGATCAGCTTCGCTGGGGGGCCATTATAATAACTAGCTCAGTCGCGAACCGTGTGCCGGAGCCACCTAGCGACCATCCGAACTAATCAGCCTTTGCTGCGCACTGTGGATCTCTGCGTAGCCTCACCTTCCTTTCTACGCAACTCGTGGGATCCGATGTACACCAACAATAACCCTCCCTCCCACTGAACTGGACCATACTTAAGCAAACACTTTCAGTTATAACCATATCTGAATTTATCACTTTGGTGTTTGTTGGGTGAGTAGTATTTATGCACACAGATCAAAGTTGGTTATTTTCCTAGTGTAGGTGAAAATCTTCGCAAGACTCTATTTCACTAAAACCACGTCCCTTAATTTATTATGACTACAACTAAGTGAAGAACTTAACCAGTAGTTTGTATTTCATGACTAAGATACAATTGACACGTAACTCTCCAATAGAAGTTCTGCTAGCACCGCACCGCAACCATGCGCGGGTAGAGACTATCGCACGAGATCAAGAACTCTAGTCCATTGAAGTCGGCGCAAGACATTAGTTCGTTTTATGCTCTTCCAGGCGGCGCTTATGTTTATAAGCAAAGTTCTTAACTTCATCTTGAAATGGTAAAATTACAAGCCATCTGTTGATATCAACGTTTCAGATATACCATGGCGCATTAATGATAGCTCTAAGAACATTTTTGAAAAGTCTGTATACTGTTCATATAGCTTGCTTTGTTACACCCCCAAAGTTATACGCCATACGTCCAAAGATGCTTTAGGATTGATTTGCAATCTTAGCTTGGAATGTGTACCCATAAGCCAGTACATGGCTTAGTATTTCATTTTTCAGTTCTGTACGTTTCTTCTTTACGGTACTTCCATTTGAGCTTTACGTCAATAGTCATCTCGAGGTATTGCCGATCATTGCCCAAGGGTATTTGGACACGATTTAGGATGACTGGCAAGTTATTAACGTTCCTATAAGTAAAATTAATATGAACTGATTTGCCTTTATCAGGGACAATTCGCCAGAAGTTCATCCATTTGGGTATACTATCTAGTGCACGTTGTAATTTTGCTCTAGAGTCATTAACCGTTTTGGCTGTTACCAAAATATGTCCTCAGCAAATGTGCCTAGAACGTGTGTTATTCTTGTGGTAAGTCTTTAGTATACAGTATGTATGAACATGGCAAGTCGGCGTTATTTCGCTTTCAGAAAGTGAAATAGCGCCAAGTTTTTGGAATTCGGCGTTATTTCACTAAACGTTATTTCTCGGCACCAGTACACAGTAAGTGGTAGGGCTAGTTTAGTTATAGATTATTTTCTTGTATCTAGAAAGTGGAACACAATTCTGAAAGACTTCAGCATAGCTACAAAGGTTTTCTCTGACCACATGCCTTTGGAAATCTCTTGCATAATTTCTCTACTCACTACAGAGGATAAGGAAAACGAAAAACAGCTTGGTGTATAAGCAAAACTGGCTTTAGGAGATTAGCTTTAACCAGTTTTTCAAATTAAATTAAACAAGGGCTTACAAAAAGAATATTTTTGAGCAATCCCTTATAAATAGAAGATGTTACTGAAATTAATATTGAGGCTGTTCCGGCTTGTACCAAAGCTTAATGCAGACTTGAGCACAAGTAAGCGTGGTTTGATGATGAGTACCGTAGCGCCAGGAACAAATATTTTGAACTCCTGAGAGTTCTAAGAAAACACAACACATCTTTCTTTAAGAGGATTTTTAAGATTCGCTGAAAGTGGAAAAAGCTCCATTAGAAGACCGTTTTCCAACCGAATTCTATAAGAATTGTTCTATGGAATTTCTCAATGCACTGAACAGAGAATAAAGTAGAATATTTGATACGCAAAAAGTTCTGTTCTGTTCTTCTGCCCACCTTGTACCGACCCATAGCACTTACCTTCTTTCTTAGGTCATGTAAACGCTGATAAAGCGCAAGCTTATGAAATATCTTGATTCGCGGAAGCTTATTAATTACCGACAATATGGTTTCCGCAACGAGATTTCCACTGTGGAAAAAAGTGGAACCAGTCTTTGCACAATGCAGGCGAAAGCAAGATCGTTGCGCTTGATATATCTAAGGCATTTGACAGAGTTTGGCATCAAGCTCTCCTGTCGAAAATGCATGCCTATGGTATCGATGAATGCTTCTTCTTTGTATTAGAAATTACCTTTCGAAGCGTTCAACTCAAGTTGTTTTGGATCGGGTCAAGTCTGATATCCACCATATAACCGCCGGTATTCGGAAAAGGATCATACGATAGTCCTAAAAATTACGGAGGAATCTCTTTCTTGAATACTGCAGCCAAGTTGCTTAGATGTCTGCTTTTTGTTTATCGGTGAATTTAGAAAAGTCTAAAATGATGATTTTCACGGAACAGGGTGGAAGATATTCACGTAACGAAAAATGGAAATACCAAGGTGAAAATATTGCAATATTGCAGGAGTACAAATACGTAGGGGCAAACCTTAATTTGAGAAAACAATTCAATGCAAACTGGCACAAATAAGAAGACAAATTTCTTCCGTGTAGACACTGCTTAAATAATTTGAATGAATTGAGCGCAACTGCTGCTTCAATATTGCTCTACGGTTCCCAAGCTTGAGGACATTGCCCAAGAAGTGGAAAGATTCCTGACGTATTTTTTTATTTCGGGTTTTTTGGTTGTATGCTTGCACGCCCAACTACATCCTGCATTAAGAAACAATAGTACCACCACTTTTCATAGACACCATCAAGAAGCACTTTGCATATGTCTCAAAAGTATCGAAAAAGGCTGATGCAAAACCTAGATAAGTACGGAAGCACACGCTTGCGACTAGAGGAAATCGAGTTACAAATTCTTTCATATTCAATTTGATGTATGTAATTACCACGAACCTAAGCAATATGCTTAATATTATTCTTGAGAGGGTAAGCAGTACTTCTAATGAAAAATTTAAAACTTTAACTTTTCACTTAATATGATCAACGGAATACTAAAACTGAGGGGTGAGCTTATCAATCTAAATTAAATTCCACATCGACGGGACCTGCCAATTCTAGGGAGCTCAATTGGTTCACGGATGGACCGGATCTTTAATATCATCTCACTTGTTGTTTTCCTTCTCTATTAGCTTTGGAGAATTCTGCATAATGAATTTTCTGATTTCAGAGAAAATGATGATGCTTGAGTTTATTCGTTGAAAGTAAAATTAGTATTCGTCGATATTCGAAAAATGCCCAGATAGTTATAAAACCAAAATACATATCGAAGAATATACATGAACGAAATTCTTCGATTCAAGTAAAAAATAACAAATTATATTAAAGTAAATGTTTTCATAGGTAGAAGAAAATTTCCAAAGCGATATATTGAAAATAGTCTTTTCTTTTTTTGCTATATCTTTCACAATGTAGTAACAAAGCAATGCTGCATGATAACATAATATGTACAAATACTGTGCGTGCTATTGTTTTCTTGGGAGTGAAGGGCCTACAATTTTATGCGGACTCCGCACAGCCAAGTCTGAGAAGCTTTTTCTATATAGTAATTACTCACTGAGCATTCTCAGTGACTTGAAAAAGGTGGGGCCGTGAAAATTATTTTGGTCATACCGGGAATTGAGAGGGAGTTTCAATTGCGTAGAAGTTGACGAACATACCCACAACGTCACGATCGCATGATAATACACACCATAAAATACGATTAGGTGAAGTAAATCTGCTTTCGAATGATCAAGAAACATAAAATGGGTGCACAGATTAATTTCAATTCAGATAAAGTTGAAAAGAGAAACTTACATTATACTTGATTTTTATTGTTTAAATTTGTTTACTCCTATTTATTTCTTTTCGAATGACTAGCATTCAAAAGCCACTTGTAATAAATAATATTGGATTTAATTAAAAACGCATTTCAAAAGATTAATATATTTTACAATTTATTGTCGTTTCTCAACGTTCGATTATCGTCAAGATATTAAAATACGTAATATTAACATTACTTTTTATCTTTTAAGTATTATTTAGTTTTTGCTTTTAAATATTTAAATAAATTTTTGTTCCATTTTTCGTGTTGAATTGTTTGTGTAAGTAATAATAATTCTAGCAATTTTAATGATCTTTAGCAATGCATAAAATGTATTTCCGTGTTTTTTTTTTTGTTTGATTTTATGTTCTTCATATTTTACTGAACATATTATAATAAATTCTCATAAATTCATATTTTATACGAAATATCAATAGTAATACGTTATGTTACATAATTAAATTTTTGTGTGGTCTTGAACTTAAATTTATTTATGCCTTCATTATTTCCATACTATTTTCAAAATGAAATTATTCTCGAGTGATAAAGTTTTTATTTCGATTGTATGATGTACAAATCACAATTAACTTTTTGAATGAAACAAGGAAAATACTTTTGACACGTACTGATTTTGGTAGAATTTAAAAATGACTTGTATGCTATAATCGTATTTCCATTTTATATGTACATATTTATATATTCATTTTAATCAAAATAGCCTGTATGATAATATTATTACTGAAAGCAAGGCTAACAAAATGTTAACTAAACATTTCTATGTATAACAGTATTAATCTCATAATAAAATACAACACATATACATACAGTCAACGACGTATATAAGAAATAAATAAAACAAGGTATATATGAACAAAATTTCTTATATGAGAAAAAAAACAGATGAAAAGAACGGACTTAAAAATTATTTACTTTATAAGGTTCAATGTAACCAATAGAGAAAATGTTAAACGTTAAGCTAAAGTTATTTTTTTTTATAATTCAAAATAGCATAGTTTTGTTGGGGATTTATTTTCTTGATAAAACCCTAAGCCCAAAACCCTTGGAAAATGTTTATTTTTCTTGTATACATTGCTTTTGAATACATTCTACGCCAAACAAAAAACAAAACAACCACTAAACCAAAAGTCAATACAAAATATTCACGAATTGTAGGGTCTTTCCTACTGAGATTTTATACTATTAACTATTCAGCATTGAAGGCGTGTTTGCAACATCTGCATTGAGATTGCGAAGAAACTAAAATCGAATCCTTCAAGGAAATGAAAATGCATGTTTCTTTTATGCGTTGGATTTTTTTAATAGTAGATATTGTGAATGAAATTTCGTTTTTATATTAGTATGTTTCTTATAAACGTGGTTTTTATATGGGATTCTTTCTATATAAGCAAACAGTGGAAATTCACATTCTTTCTTATGAGCGATTTTTTTGTATAAGAGTTTGTTATATCCGTTTAAGGCTGTATTACTTGTATCTTATTTAATAATAATAATTATTCAAGAGATTGGATTTAAGTGATAAAAAAAGAAAAAGATATCTTAAAGATTTTGGGAGGGAGACTATAACTTGAAAACATAATATAGATATGACTCGATTGGATCTGCCTTCAATGGACCCAAGCCAAGTCTAATTCGCACATTTGAGAAATAAATATTCAAATCTAGTTGTTTGGCACCAAACTATGTATTTACCTTATTGAAAAAAAACATTTTCGCAAGTAGTTTTAAGAATCAAAAGGAGGTCAAACACAGTATCATCATCTTCAAGAATGTATTATAGAATGTTTCGCAAAATTGGAAAAACTCGTCTTGGGAAGACATAATGTTTAAGCACAACAGCATGAAAACAATGAAAAAAACATTAACGGAAACAGATGGACTAGAAAATATCAGAGTATTTAGGATAAACAGCTTGCAAAATTTCGGGTCCACTAAGAGGATTTTGTCTGAGCTGCTGTTCAATTTATGTTTTTAAAATTTTGTAGAGCAAGTGCAATTTTAGTACACAAATAAAATAATATTATTATGCCAATTTTTATTCAAACACTCTTTATTCTGATTCACTTATATCTCTTCATCACTGGGAAGTGTTAAAATTATCCAAATACAGTGCATTCCCGATTATCGTAACTAATAGAAACTGGGGTAGTTGCAACTATCGAGTTTCTCTCTATTTAAAATGTTACGATTACTGCATCAATAATGATCAAAAATTAAATTTAGTTGTTGCGAAATTCAAAGAGTTACGTGAATCGAGAGTTGCGTTAATCGATTATGTACTGTATTAACACCCCAAAATTAAAAAAAATAATAAATTTTCGGTACATAGCGTGATAACACCTAGGGGAAACTGGAATTTGGTTTGCCGCTTTTGTCCTAAACACCCCTATTATGCTTAGTAGAACGAACGGAAAAGTAGTGGAATGTGGCAGCTTGGTATTATTATGGTAAGCGAAACTTTATTATAGCATTCTAGTATCTATCGTTACCGGAGCTCTAATTCTTATGACTAGAGATCATCAGAAGCAATGTTGTTTTCAATCATTGTAATGTGATTTGAAATGATTGTGAGCAATGAATAAATATTTCTAAGCAATTTTGAATTTATTATTTTAAATTACCAGTATCAACAAAATGGAACTGTTTTTGCAAACTGTTGTAGTGAGACCAAAAAAATCCAATCATTAAAATTTTTGTATGTACTACATTTCTGGGGGTTACTGCGTGATTTTTTGAAAAGTAAATAATTGCGTTTTTGCATTTGTATGTGAACTGCAATAATATGTTCATATAATTAATAACTTGTTCTATTGATTCTCAATTTCAAAGATGTATTCAATATCCTTTTTCTTTAATTGAGACTGAATTTCAAAACAAATTCTCTTTTTGTCTTAAATTTCTTTTCTTTTGTCAATACTGTTTTCTTCATTAGAACGAAAATATTCGCTAACCATCATAACATCGAGTGGGAATTCTCGCTTCGATTCATCATAAAAGAGGTGCTCATTTTTAGGTAATGTCGACCCTCAACGGATTACACTTTTCTGTGTGACATAATGAACATTCAAGAATCCGCTGTGATTGTGGCTGATTAGATTGTATGAATGATTAAAATGTATGAATCGCTTAGTTTGGTACACTGGATTTGGACTGAAGTTCGTGCTTGTGATTCTGACTATCACAAATTATCGAAGGCACTTTATTACCTTACTTATTTTTAAGTAAGATAAACTTAAGTATTAAATTCACAGTGTAGACGGCGAAATATTCATTCAAATTAATATGTAGACTTTGAAGAAGAGTTTCTTTGGAAATTAGAAACAAGTGCAAATTGTCTAAGAAGATCGTCATTATTGTCCCTTATGGTGAGTTTTGTCTTAAAATATCTACAAAAAAACAAAGTTCTGGTTCATACGTATTTAACCTGAAGTTAACAAAGCAATACTTAACTGTAGATTTCTTAGGACGCTTTGGTAATATTGAATAAGAGATTTATGCTTCACTTCGAAAGTTAATATGGACACACCGGCTTGCACGATTCGAAAAGTAGAAAGTAAGGTCGGCTAGATATAACATAAATTAATTCGAAGAAATCATGGGATCAGTGACATAAAATCGTTTAGAAATTCTCATTTCCTCAAACCTTTGACGGACTTTCGTTGTGTAAACGTGTCCCACAATCATGGTTATTTCTTTGGTTGCACATAGAATCAGACATAGAATCAAATTTAGAATGTGCTTTCAACAGGTATAATTTTCTCTATTTATGTGCTAATGCAAAATGTTAATGAACATACATATTCAAAAAAAAATCTATTGCATGTACCAATCGACATTTATTACATTAAGGTTGTATTTGATAAGAACGTACCTATAGCAGGTTTCGAGTGAATCCAGGATTCTTTTGATATAAGCATAGGACATGACCACTGACAGAAAAGGGAAATGCTGAGATATATTTCTTTCGAATAGCCTAGTTTCCATCAGCAGCATTTACATATTAAAAATTACTAATTTCACATATAAAATCGGAGTGAAGTTGGTTCCATTTTAAGGAAAAAAACCGTATCATAGCTGAGCCCGACTTAAATATTAACTAGCAACTACATAAATATAAGCAATGTTGAACATAAGATTTAAGTGTAACTGGCTATGAATACGATTTGAGTCTAGTATCAGCAAACGGCCCTCTACTGGCAGGATAGCTAAAACAAGCTTTTGGCTACACATGCAACCATAAGACTAAATTAATGTATAACTTTCAGAGGCCATATGGAATTACTTCAACTTGCAGGCAAAAGTAACAGTTGTTGTGAGTCCTCGACTATAGAAGATTCCGACAAACGGAATATAAATTGTTTTATGTGCACATATTTAGTCAGGTAGTCATGAAGACTCTGGAAGCACTGCCGACCAACTCTCTAAGGTAGATATTAGATATATACTATACCCTATTCTCGCTCTCTAGGCACTAGGCTATCACGGGCATCAAAACAGCCGATGAAGTACTTTTTCTCGTATTCAAGGCTTGTTGGTTTTTGTAAATACAGATGAAGATACACTCCTATGATAGCGAAAACATGAGACTGATATTTTTATTATTCCATTTAGGAAAGTTTTGTAATCACAGCATTAATTATTTAATTTGTTTTTCTTCTACTGAGCAAATAAAAATGTACAAAAAAGCCCATGTGTTTTAAATGTTAAATGAATCTATGATATATGTAAACAGTTTCATTTTCAAATAAAAGCTTCAAGTAACTACAGTTAAAGTAATATCCTCCTAAGCATATACGAACATATTTATGTATGTGTTTTTATTTGATTCAATATTAAGATTAAGTAGCTTGATCGACTTTGAATAGGAGCCTAGGTGAATTATTTAGGGAAGCAAATATAGAGTGTTTGATAATAATGTCTCATAGTTCGCTTGTGATACAAATTTGAATTTATGATATTGATGTAAGTTGAACTTACTTATTACAGAGTAGCGCACGAATCGTGCTACGGTGTAACAAAAACTGTTAATAGTTACCGTTATTTAAAGATGTTAAAGGAGTTTTATTTTTGGCCAGACCGATTATGGCGGTTACAACGAAAATTCCCAAATAAGTTAATTTCCAGAAACTTCACATTCCCCTGGCCCCTGAAGGTCATCTGACTTGACTGCAACATACTTTTTTATGGGGTTTTGTCAAGCAAGGGGTATTCAAAACGAAACCTAGAAATTTGAATGAATTAAAGCAATCCATTACAACAATAATTGAGGCGATCCGGATTTCAACTCGTCACGCCGCAATAAAAAATTTTCTTATCAGGTGTCGTATATCCGTAGATGAGCAAGGTGGTCATTTACGGTCTATCATATTTAAAAACAATTAGAAATATAAAATACAATTTAATTCTCTATCCAATAAAAAAAACATAAATGGAATGCATTAATTCCAAAAAATATTATTTGAGTTTCTTATTGTAGCACAATTGGTGTGCCACCCTGTACGGGTTTATACTTTTACATATTATGTTTGGAATTACTTTCATTTAATATGCGAATTATATCTGAATGCATTTCATGTTGCTGATTTTAAAATATATTGTGTACTAAACTGAGGCACATTTGACACCGGACATTTGGCTTTGCGATTTTCGGAAGAAGAAAAATTTGGCGAACGAAGCCTCATTTAATATAAAGACAGGTTGAACTTTGGGATTTTTGCTTCACCTCTTTTTAAGACATATTTTTGTGATTTCTGGATTCTTGATGTAATTTTTGAACACCGGTTTGTGAGAGATTTGTGAATAAAATAAAAAGGTTTTTCTTATTGTGAAGCAATAAGTGTTTTTAAAATATTATTATCTTATTATATTTTCAAGCCATTTTTGTGAAAGTAAAACATTAAAAAAAAGTTATAAAAGAACCTTTTGGGCACATTTAACTATTGCAATGCTGACACATCTGCCATTTTTCAAATTCATTTCCTTTGCTGAATCGGATAAATTGATTGGTTTTATTTCTGACTCCAGTTCAACGATTAAATTGGTTTCAGAGTTTATTTCATTGAATTGAGTTAAATTTATAGTTTAACTTAAGCGAGAGTGTACATCCGTTCAAACCTCAGTTCAGCAACACAATTGCATTTTGTATCCCTCCTTTGAGAGCGAGAGCATTTGATGTTCCATAACTCAATCCATCCATTCCTTATTGCTTCTTCCATTTACTTCTTTAATTTCGACATTTGATGAAAAATGATTAGTCTCTTTTTGTGAATAACGACTAAGTAGTTTTTTACATCCAGTTGTTTATTTATTATTTGACTAACACTGGTTAGACTCAGGGATGGTTTGTTTGAAGTGATTTTGTTTGTTTGTTTTCTTTGTTTATTTGGTATTTCCGACGCACTCCAAAAGCTCCGAAGGATTGCATCAAAGATACTTTAAACTTAAAAGGTGTAACAAATAACAATCAGCATACAATACAAATAATTTAGTTTTTGCAGAAAGTACACGCAGCAGATGGAAGGATTGCCATTTTGGTGGATTGCATTACACAAAGAAAGTTCAACTGAACTCAAATTCAGATTTCGAGTTAACGAAGACCTCACAAAAAGGAAAGCAGCCGGAGCCGATAATATTTCGAATTTCGTCCTGAAGCGAATGTCACAAACGGTGATAATACCTCTAACCATTATCATGAAAAATTGCGTTAACAATTGCTACCTTAATAGCAAGTGGAAAATAGTTAAAATTGTCGCAATACCAAAATAAGGGAACGCTTCCCTTTTACCCTGTTTCAGGATACAGGCCTACATCGCAATTGAGTAATATAAGCAAGTACCTGGTAGCACTACCTGAAGCAATGGTCTACCGACCTAAACTTCATCCCGGATATGCAGTATGGATTCCGGGAGATTTCTTTTTTCTCTAATGAAGTTCAAACATGATGTTGAAGCTGCCCCTGAACAATAACGAGGTCACCGTTGCCTGCTTCCTGGACGTGGAAAAGGCCTTCGACACGGTCTGTATAGACGGACTCATCTACAAGCTGAACCAGATGGGATTCTCCTCCAACTTCATCGAATAATTTACAGCTTTTTGCATTACAGAAGATGTTTCGTTCAAATTAAAGGCAGCAAACCAACAGAGCGGAGCACCAAGGCGGTAGTTGCACAAGAATCAAAGCTGAGACCGTGGCTTTTCAACATCTACACGGCAGATCAACCGCATCCAAACGACACAGTGAACTGCTGTCTATTTACAGATGATTCGCTGACTTATGCCAACACGATGTCATCACAGAGCTGCACGAAGGTTTGAAATCCAAAAAAAAAACGACAAAAAAATATTTGACTACTATACCAAATGGGATGTTCGTATCAATGCTGGGGAGTCGGTACTCATGTGCTTTAGGACACCATCCCGAGGTGGATGCAGATCAGCAGCCTATTGTAGGTGCATAAAGATTGTGCTCCCTAACGGTACACACATACCAACAAACGAGAAGGTCACGTATTTTATTTAACTTCACAGAAAGGTTGCCATTCGAAACTGACCCTTAAGAAGGCTAACCTAGGCTTCCATCGCATTTATCGCTTAATGCGCAAGAAAATTGAATTAAGCCAGATGACTAAGCTGCTGCTCTACAAGCAACTTATACAGCCCACCTTAATGTACGGTGTTCAAATATGGCCTACCAAATCTAAGACCAACTTGAAGAAGCTCCAATTTTAGGAAGGAAAATACTGCGAATATGTAACGGTATCAACTACGATAGTGACCGGCAAACACACCACAGCAACAAGAAGCTTTACGACCAAGTAGCCCCTAAAACAGTACATGGTGACACTGTTCAAAAAGCAGCTACTAGACATCAACAACCATCTTAATGAGGAAATCAGGAACTTGAGAAACACTATCCCCGGACAACGCTACCTCAACTCGCTAAATCTGCTAAACAAGCAGAACTATCCAACGACCTCAAACGAAGAGCTGCATGGATTCTACCAGATCAGCGAAGGCAATCACCATTGAGGCTAAATCGGCTATTTTTAATTTGTTAACTTTTAGTTTGTAAGCCTATTTGTAATTTGTTTTCCAAACTCAGTACATCACACCGGACTCTCACCGGACGAGGTAAACCAAAAATTTGAAATCGGTTTGAGGTGCAGCTAAACTTGAGTTCTTCACTGTGAAACTTCTGAAGTATTTATTCTCTTTGCAATGAATATAGTCATAGGCATATCTTTAATTTGTATATGATACAATAAAACTGTTTGTAGAAACAAAACATACCTTATTAAAGCGACGCGTAAGTGTTAGCGAACACGAAAGAGAAGAGCGACAACAAAACACTGCCTTCGGCGAATGGTTACAGATGATTGGGTGGCACGAAGCTCAAGGGCCTTAATTACTAGGTAGTCTAAAGAAAAAGATCGCTAGCATATTAAATTTGCGCAGACATGATTTCCCCTTAATTTTAGCCGTAATATTCGATCTTGCGATGGCACAGGGGATTTCCTTCGAATGCGATGGATGACCGTAAATTTAACTTTTTTCAGAACCACAAGGTCAAAGAAAGGATCATCTACTAATTATAAAGCGCTATGTATATAAGAATGTGTTTTCGAATGTGCACGAAAACTATCCTTGATAGATATCGGGTTCGTTGGCTCAGTGGTTAGTGTGAATAAACAATTCATACAAATACATCAACACATCATGTTTTCTGACGTCTTATATTTGCAGTGATATAATGAAAATTATAATTTGTGAAATAAATATTATGTAAAAGACTGATTACAGAAATGCGTATAGAATTCTTCCTGTCGTACGATAGGCTTTCCTACTAGTTTTGAATATAGGTTTGTTGATGATGAGTGCTTGGAAGTCGGACATTATGTTCTTGCGATATTTGGTGAATATTCTAAGAAACCATTTTATTATGCGGCGGAAATTTCCGATGTCCACAGTGATTCTACTTACATTTTTAACTATCTATGTAGAGCATCATTGCTAGGTTGGCTTTCGGCGATATTTCTTTGACGGAGGAAAATTAAATTCAAACTGCCACAACCAACAAATCCAGCTTCAACATCTCATTGTCATCAAAAATATTGATTTATGTTTCTTTATAAACATAAATCATCAATATTTTTAATACATAAATCAACATAAATCATTATTTTTGATGACAATGAGGTGTTGAAGCTGGATTTGTTGGTTAAATTAAATCGTTAAAAAATGTTTCTTTTGATTAAAACAACAAGCAAGTTTAGACCCGGACACTTTTGACAAAATGACTTTCTTTAAGAAACTAATTTTTAAAAAATGATTAAGTTGCTATTATGCATGCATCATATTAGAATTCAAATTAATCTATAATTTTAGCAAATACAGGCATTAAAAAATTAAGTGTCCAATGTGCCCCAGTTTCCCCTATATACATTAGTATATTCCAAAAATAATTAATTACTTTACGTGTGTCATTAAATTTAGTAGTTCTATGTGAAAAAAGAAAACAAAAAAGACAACAGATAAACATATTTTAATGAGCAACTGTTTTAAATATTTCATATGTACTTTGATCTTTGTTGTTTGTGTAGGAGAAACTTGCACGAAAATTATTTAGAAGCAAGTAAGAATATTTGAAACAAAAAAGGTTTCCGACTACAAGTTTGACAGTGTTGTTTGATTTTCAACAAGTATTAAGTGTTAAAAATATTTGACATATGTCATACGTTGTCACTTATGCATTAATAATATGCATGCCTATAAATAAAAAAGATCCAGCTCTATTTCTTAAATTTTCGCAGATACGATAAAATCCTCGACTTATTTTCTACTTTTTACATAATATTTTAATTCGTTTTTTTCTATTCCTCAATACAGCATTGACGCATATTTACACCAACTTTACAGTGTTATGTTCATTATGATTTAGTTTATAAATTTATTTTATTTTGAATTTAATGTACTTATACAAAATATTTATTTATCATATGCATTTTATTTGGGTGATGAAGATATAATTTATATTTGTTCATATATTGTTCTCATTATTTTCCTATATACAATATCTATGGTAAATGTTTGCTATTTCAATTAACTAATTAACTAGAAGCCAAATTTATTTTGGTTCAGTTTGCGTAAAATACTATTAGAAATTACCTTGAGCGAAAGCTTGTAAGTTTGGTCTTGGCATTAATGGAAATGGAGGAAGGGATTTAAACCGAATATGGAATGCACGAGGGTGGATCAATAAGTAGTAGTTTTTAAAACAGGTAGTTTTACTGAGAAAATGTGTAATTACCTCCGTATACTGCCATTTGTCAAACAACAACTTAATTTCAGCCTAATTCATACTTTGGTTTTAATGTAACAGTATACGCATTTCGTGTTTACCGATCATTATCATCATCTTCTGGCACGGATGATTCACTTAACAGGTCGCGGGGGTAAAGCCGCACGAGAGATATCCAGGAAACTCGGTCCGCCATCGACTGTAACTCAACAGGAGTTATGCACAACCGCAAACAGGCGAGTTTTCCCACTTGGTCCAACCACCTCGTCCTGGATCTGTCAAGCGGTCACCTACTTGATGAATGCTAATTAAAAATTCGTAATTCATTCTTAACTCTTGAATGGAACAAGATATAAAGAAATAAGAAATGAATATGGGAAACCTTTCACCACATAAAAAAATCGCCAGGTATTGGTTTAACGAATTTAAACGTGCTTATGAAAAAAAACCTATAAATCAAATAGAATGTTGTATGGTGTCATTTGATAGACGGCAATACACTATGCAGATACCAACTTTCATCATCGAAGACACCTCTTTCTAATACGGATACTTATTTATCCATCCTTGTCCATATGTATACCGATTTTTATAAATTTTACGTATATTCTAATGGTAATTTATATAAAATAATGTACTTACGCAATCTAAACACAGAATCCAAAAAAAACATCAACGTACCATTATATTAAATTATTTAATAAGACTTATCTTACCTAATGCGAATTACATTTAATAATGAAAAATCACACACAAATGCATAGGATTATGCTCAACACATTCTGTAAACAAAATTTTGAGATCGAAATCACGAATACACGAGAAAATGATGGTCTTTGTTCCTATTAAGAATTTCTGTTGATTCATAAACGTATAAAAAATGTCTGCCTTAACCAAAGTAAAACATTGCATTTATGTATAAATATAGACCTACATGTCTACGGTCCTGGTTTCAAGCAGGTATCAATTTTCAGCTCATTCTCTATTAGGTACTTATCTTATGGTGTATTTCTGTTTTTTGTACAATCGCTTTTCGGTTTATATCTTGCGTCATTTTTTTTTTGAATTTGGTTGATATAAATATAAAAAAACATATTTGTTTAAATTGATTTACGTACATTGTTTTTTATAGTTAACAAGGAAGTAAGTACGCCTGGTTGTATTTCTTGTTTATCAACAAATAAGGAAAAACAGAAATAACACCATTGACTGTTTTGTTTTTTGCTTTACAAAAGAAAAATTGCTTTTAAAAAAACCAATAGATTATGTAAAGTAATGTTGTGACCATTATCTCCATTTTAATATGATGAGCTTTAATTAAAAAAATCGGACATGATGATTTTAAGTTTATGTTTGTATGGAAAAAGAAAAAAAATCTTGAGAATTGTAGTCGCATTTAAATTTTTTTAACACCATTTAACTAAAATGAGTATAAAACCATAACAGTCATCTATACGGAAGGTTCGATCTGTTTGATAGTTTAAAGAACATTGTTACGCTCCTTGTTTATTAAAATTGATTTATATATGTTTAAAATTTATGTTTACTTGATTTAATAAACAATAAATGGGCGTTTTTATTTATCCTTACTTTAAAAATATTTTTTAATAGTAATCGCCTACTTATCCTAGGCACATCATTGTTAAATATTTATAAATTATGATTTTAATTTTGTTCAATATTTTATTTATTTATGAATAATTTTACACACATTACTGTATGTATGGATGTATATACAATTTCTCGCTTTTCTCGAACAGGAGAACAAGAAATAATGGAAATATGTGGTCTTTTTATATTATTTTTTTCTTTGGCTGCTGTGTTATAAATTTAACGAAAAATATTTTGATATCAAATGAAATGAAAATCTTAACCGTTCTTTTGTAGTTTTCTTTGTCAACTCATGTTTGCTGCACGTACTATATCCTGTTGAGTAAATGCATTGCTTAACGCGATCAAATTATAACTTTTTTTATATTAAATTAAATGCATTTATTGGTTGTTATGTCTTTGTTCTTAAATTTCGTTTTTCTTCTTCTCATCGGAATCTAGCTACTCCCCTCTTGTAATTACTGAAAATATTCAAATATGCTTAATGTTATTTGTTTTTTCTTATAATTTCAGGCAAAAGAAAAATTAAAATTAATTTAAATATTACATATGTACATATTGAAGATTGAAAATTCCCTGTTTCCAACACGTACGTTAAAAAAAATATTACAATTGCATAAAATAATTTAAAAAAACTAACATTTCTCCATGCGCTACCATTCTATGACCATGCGCTCTTATTCGTTTAGTAGTGTCAGTTCCCATTTCCACAGTTTGAAAAATATTGTTTTGTAATATAAATTATTCCAATTTATTTAATAATTTATTAAAATTTAAATAAGAATTAAATTAAAAAAACATAAATTTGGGTTCATCTCATGACTTTTTGTTGACCATGGATAAAGTAATAAGGGCAATATTATTAGATTTTACCACAATACAGGAGGGTTATGGGAAGGTAAGAAGAAGATGAAACAGCGACATATATCGATAATGGTTACATAGACCGAAGAAAGCGCTTGTTGGGATACAAATATATTATGGCTGACTATGAATGACGACAGCAAGACAGCATAGCAGTCACCATGATCTCTTTTGAATGTCTCAGGTATGTCACCAAGACGGTTCTAGGAGATTTTTACGACAAGCTGACTGAAAAACATTTTCGCTGAAGTCATCGCAAACGCTGACTTCATGACAACACGTCCGGAAACAGAAAGTTAATGTCTATCTGAATTCAACCACAATCACCAATCAACCACTAGTCACTTTGCCGCTCGAGTGTCCCTTAACTTCTTAGAGACACCAACTGTTTCAGTTGAAACAATCTGCGAACGATGCACGAGTAACATGTAGTAATATGGCACCGACATCCTCAACAACACGCAATGAGTTGAACAGAGTTCATTCTATTGAAATGTCTTCGTCAGCAACACCTCGCGACGAGGTGAACGCAGTTCGTTCTTCAATATTCGATTTTGCACCGCGTGCAGAAAACGGGAATAAAAGCCAGTCGCCGTTCTTTGATTGGAATATTTTAAAGCGTTCATGATAAAGTATTCTTACAACAAAGATCAACAAGTGTTTTTATGTTAATAAGTAAAGACACTTAACTCACGCGATGTCAAAATGTGAACAGAGAAATTGCCTCTTATGTGCCAATTCCACTCAGAAAAATTCCTCGGTTTGACGACGAGTGCAGGCAGACACCTTTAGCGAGGAAAGCAGTATGTAACAACTATCCAATCTGTATAAGCTTCGGACAGAAACCTGTAAGAAGGCCAACTCGTAGTCGCAGTCGATACTGAAAATATGGAACGATCAGTTCTGAAGATTCGTAAACGGCGATGAAGACACCAATGCCCCTGTCAGGTAAAATGTTCCACTCCACATGCATAATGATAGAATAGAATTCCGTCCCGCCTTTAAAGCGGCTGGAAGAACTGTTTGAGTTCCTCCTTACGATCTGTATCTGTACCATCAGTAAGAAAACTTCGATGAGTGGAATGTCAGTATCTTTTGCCTGATCCTCAAAAAAGAAGACCTAGAGTTATATATTTGCTAGTAATATTTTTGATGAAACGCATTATATATATATATTTATTGTAATTCAGGCTTATTCATACAATAATTTGTAATTTGTTCTAAATATGTATGGTAATACGGGTTAATTTACAATCAGGTTAAGTCCAAGAGTAATTAAATTATGTTTCGTGTGCCTTGATGGTGCGGTTCTTTTTGACAGATTAATTCAACCGGTCACATTTCAGCATTGCCAGCAGTTAATGAGGATTCTTCTGCCGTGTTGAACGTCGGCAAACAGTTTTTGGTGGTATAGCATCGGATGAGCCGGTATGCACTGGACTTACAAAGTCATGTGTATCCACATCGATCGTCTCACGTTGGACGTTATGATTATAAGGAACCTATTATTCTGGTGAGTTCAGGGATTGAGCACTGGGGTTAAGTGGGGTCAAGTATAGTCGTTCAATTCTGGTAGTATCTATGGCTTCTGTTCTACTACCGCAATTTGGGTTTTCATTCATAGGCTAACATTCCTTTCGCCGAATTTGGTAAATAGGTGGGATATACTTTTCATTTTTCCCTAACATTATATTGTTGCATCTTAGTAGGACTTTTATTATTTTCAATGGTAGCGGTCGTTGTTGTATGTAATTTGTGGTATCACTTCCACCCATCGACGACAATTAAGAATGATTTGGTCACAAAAGGACCAGCATAATCCTGGTGTAAGTGCTCCCAGGGAGCCAGTAGGTAATCGCACGGATTAGGCTGCATCTTCTTTCTTGGCTATATTCTTCCACCATACATAGTTTCTTGCTAGCGCCTTCATGCGCACCATACCTGTATGCGCATTGTGCAGACCATCTAGCACACTGTTTTGTAAAATTGCAGGAATCATAATCCGTATGCCCTGGTAATTAGAAATCTTCTGCATTCTTATTATTAGTCAAAGATCCTCTCATTGTAAGGCAGTGCAATATCGAGAAAGGAAATCAGCTACGGCGTGCAGTTTTGTATTTCCACCAACTGAGATCTCCATCCAAGATTAATTTCTCTCAGGCTCTGTTAGCGATCTAGACGCAAATTCGATGAGCCTCTCCTCTCAATAGACCACAAGTGAGAAATAAAATCTCCAAGCCCCGTCGGAGAACCGTCAGCTTCTAATACTACTCTAATTCACACATTTTGACATTTCTTACTGCAAACAAATGTCTTATCTTATTGTAACAGTTGAATGAGTGGAGATAGATTTTGTAGATAAATCAGGAATGAACTTCTGATAATATTTTATCAGTCCTATAAACGTAGCTAGCTCTAAGACGTTATCAATCAGTCTATAGCTTGAACCTGGCCGGACATTGGTTTGATATCATCCTGATCAATTACCTGGCCAAGGTGCGAAATAGATTTCAAGAGAAATTGACATTTTCTTCTATTAATATGCAACCCCTTTTCAAGTAATATTTGTAAAACATTTTTCAATTACAGAATTAATTCTTGAAGAGTTCGGCCCAGTATAAGAATATCATCAATGTTACATTATGTTATTTTCGAAAAAATTTTATCCATGCCTTTTTGCCCAGCATATGGATTAATCTTCACTCCAAACATAAGGCGATTGACCTGTCTGTCGGCGAATATCTAAGACTCAATAGTATTTACAACTCAGCAAAGACATATTCAATGCGAGGTATATTGTATTTGTCATCCTTATTTAGTTTGTTGATTGTTGACTTGTAGTCGGCACATTAGCTTGTCTCCATTCTTCTTGACTACTGGCACCTTACCACTATAGGCTTATTAATCCGCCGATAGTATGGTGACAAAAAGTAACATGGAATAAGTGGCTGGATATGACATACTCCGACTTCAAGTATCACTAAAATGATGCATATATAACATTTCTTATTTCGTTGTAATGTATTATTATTGAAATTAAATAAAACTTATTTTGTTTATAATGCAGTAGTTTATTTATAAACAAAAAATGAGAGGTAAAAAATAAATCAATTCCATACAAATTATGTGGTATGTGGCAGGGTGTGACATACTCAATACGACAATATACTAAGAGACGCTTATGCTACACTGCGTCCATGACACTATTCTACCACACACAAACAATAGCCTCCAGCTACCGAGAACACCCATGTTGGCAGTTGAATATTTTAGAGTATACACAACTTTTGACAACTCTGTGGGTATGAGATAACCTGCCTCATGCTCGTCGGGTTAATCTGGTGCGTGCCATAATCCTTTGTGATGTCAGATGTATGGCACATTTTATCGAGCGATTGGATTTCCAGATTAGCTTCCGTATCCACTCATGACCTCGACTTGGTTCCATATCATTTGTTAATACACACATCTCCCTAATTCCTTCTTCCCATCTCACAAACTTCAAGTGTTGGAATGATTTCTCCCGTGTATATTTTAACTTCTCCGGTCTCGGAAATGAAGAAATGTTGAAACGGCTTCTCTAGTGTCTAGCTCCATCGTACACTTAATACCTTCATCATGATTTTCATCATCACTGTTCACTATTTAAGTTTACACCTGCCAATTCGATCGATTTTCGTTCTGCTAATTCATACTTTAGACATGCACTATTTTCCACATTTCATGCACTTTAATTTTTTTTCCTTGCATGCATTGGTTTTATGGTTGATTGTACCTCACTTGAAACATTTTCCCCTCAGTCTGCTCACCGTTTCTGATTTATCAATATTATTTCTGTATAATTGCTTCTGTTTCTTGTTTGATATGCCCCATAATTTGTCCCACCTCATACCTATGGTATATAATGCCAGTTGATTTCTTTGTTCTCCACATTAATGGTTAATGGGCTTCTATGGTCAAGGCCTTTTTGTAAATCATATCATGAGTCACTCATGATTTTAGTTCTAGCAAACGCTCTCTTACCTCACTATCCCGTATAGGGTATAGTCATGTACTTTGGACCGATTGTACCTTAGACCGAGTGCCAATTCCTGGCAAATGGCTGAATATAAACATATTTAATTTCTAACCTTTTTTTTCTTATTTGTTTTAAGTCTGTTCTCTTATTTTCAGTTAAATGTACATTTTAATAAGTTAATATGTGGTTCGAATTATTTTTAATGAAATCAGGTAGTATTTACAGTGCATCATTTGAACGCAATTGATTTAGGTTCAAGGTAGATACATTCCAAGGTACATTCACTGCATGTATCTCGGACCATTTTAGGTTTTTTTGCAAGATATCGTGTTTAAATATGGTACATACTTAAGATGTCATTTTAACACTATTGAATATCCAAAAAATACACTTTTATCATAAACAAACTAAATTGGAAACATTTACGTCAAACAAAAGATGCTGCAAAAAATTTAAATTCCGGTCCAAGGTACATGACTTTCCCCTACCCCTAATGAACTACGATTGTAAATGAAAACGAAAACGAAATTCTCCTGTACTTTGAACGGTTCCATGATTGGCGGAGGGTCTAGTCAGCACTTCCGAAAGGCTTGCTATCATGTTCGATTTGAACTTTATTTACAATAATCTCACAAAAATGATTTACCAGGAATAAAAAAAAACAACTTTTCTTATTTTGTTCGTATCAGCGTTGTACTCATATATTAAATGTGTATTCGTTATTTATGTAATATATAAAGTCACCCACCTCGTGCTCAATTGTTCCATACTCTGAATTTTTCTTTTGGGAAATATAATATCTACTCAATCTCCACAACCTTTGAACTTCAAATTATTAGTATAATAAGCTTCGCAGGAAGCACAAAATAGTTGTATCCTTGTTTTTAAGAAGAAAGAAGAATAAAGTATAGAGAATATCTTCGTCACCACTTTGTTATATATTTGTTAGCAATAAGGTTGAAACACAGTATATGTATCTATTTACTGTAATTCAAGTTTATTCATATACTAATTTGTGGTGTTGTAAATACAAATGGTAAAGCAGGTTAATGTATAATGAGGGTAAGTCATATAATAATCAAAGGACGGTTCATTATGACAGATTAATTCAAACGGTCTGAACTAGAGTGAACTATAACATTTATTTGAAACGTGGGATTGTTATTTGAGCGTTATTTTACAGCTCTATGTTTCACCACAAAAAGGAGTAGAGCTTAACAAAACAGCTTGTATTCAGACGGTACACTCATTTAACTGGAAGTTTATTGATACATCTAATGCAACCTGTCAATTCCTTACTTTCGAAGTTAAATATTTTGCCACTGAAATATTAGAGAGAAGGTAAAGCAAAGGGCATTTCCGATTTATTATGGATTTTTTGTTAAATTCGATTTTTGCGGTTTATAACAATGTTATGACGGTGAAATACAAATTATGCAATTATTAAAGTACACAACTTTATAGAAAACAACACAAATCCCTTAAGTTTTCGTATTGTAGTGTTGTATTTTCGTATTGTTACTTAAACACTTTCTTATTATGCTATTTAACACGAAATAATGTTGTAACTACTTAAATCTTAAATTGAAGGATTTTATTTTTGGACACGTATAGTACATATAGTATTGCAATACATTAAATAATATAACACTTTTAACAATAAGTTTGTAATATACTTCAATATACGTGCCCCCTCGGCAGCTGACCTCGTCGTGCAGGTTGGGCTGCACGAATTTATTTTCATACAGCCCAAACCTGGCTAAAGAGTCGCAGCCCCCCATTATGAAACGAGGAAGAAGTCGAATGGCCTAAGACATTGCCTACCCTGGTATACCAAGGCACCATTTGGAGCCAAGCCTCAATGGTGGCAGAATGCGAGCGTCTGATAGCCGGTTCCGCTCGGCAGCCGGTCGGGCTTACTCCGAAGGCAATACGAATAACCCGTCAGTGGCCTCGTGAGCCATTACGGTGGTGGGGGGAAGTCAAGCCATGCACTAACCAGTGTGTGTGGGGATCAAACGTCAACTGACAACGAATTAGGATAGGCACATGGAACGTCTTAACACTCACAGGAAAGGATGAACTAGTTGAGGGAGCTGCCAGGTATCGTTTGGATATTGTGGATATCTCTTGACGAAGCAGAGGGGATCTAGAACTGTGGACCTTTTGGACGGGTGGGAACTCATTCTGTCGAGAGTTGCATCTCAAATGTCTGAACAGGAGGGAGTGGGGAGCGAACATTGAGTTGCGGCTACATTTTGTACACACATCTAAGAGGTTTTAACGAATTTAAACTGTTGCATCGCGTGTAGAGGATGGATGGTGACTGTTTTCAACAGTTGTTATAGCGTCTGCACGGGATGTTTGCGGAGTGAAGCTGTTAGGAGTGGCGGCTGGTGGTGAGCAATAACTACGTGGTATAAAACTCCCGGAGCGGTTTTCAACTCAGTATTTGTTCGAACTCTCATACATGGTCACCCAATTTGGGTAATGACCGCGAGAATATGATCGCGAATATAAGCTGCTGAGATGAGATTCTTCGTGCTGTTGGGGGGGTTACTCGCCGGCATAGGGTGAGAAATACTGCTGTGCGCGAGAAAATCAACGTTGATCAGCTACCTCTACGATAGGAGAGACCTATGCTTCAATGGTTTGGCAACTTCGCCGATCCTACAGGCACGATTGTCGCCACCATCATAACATCCGAGGCGGCCGTTGAATGCGATTCCATAAAGAAGGCGACCACTTAGCAGACTCAGGATGAGGTAGTTGAACCAACTCCAGACGAGTTAGAGTCGATAGCGGAGTATCGAGTTGCCTGGAGATCTCTCGTGCCTGCTTTACCCCCGCGACCCTTTTAATAGACCATGCGGGTCAGAAGATGATGATGATGACGATCATCGTACCTAGTCCCTGGAGTATGACGACTTTTGCCTTTATACCGAAAGCAGAGAAAAGCTCTCACGTTAATGCAAACCAAAACCGTATGTGTTAACACAAAAAACGCGACGAACGTTAAGTCCACCAACAAAATCGGGCTTTCGGAGTGTTTCGTCACTTAACAAGCACTTAACTATCCAACCTTGACATACAGAGATCTGGAGATACGGAGACGCGGAAAGTAGTAGTAAGTATTTGTGTGCTCCAAAAATTTTCTTAGGAAAATGAGATAGCAGAAATCAAATAAATATACTGAACGCATACTTATTAAAACAAAAAAACTTGAGCAACGTGTATTTCGATATCCTAGTATGGTAGAAAACATCGCGCAAATAGTTTCATCTGCCGTTGGAATAGCAGTTGAAACAGTGTGTTCTACAATTGTAAAAAAAATTAACGATTTAATAACAGAAAATAATCAAGTAAATTATAGTATTAGCTTAGAGATCGAAGAATTACCGCGAAAAGTCCACTCACTGCATTTGTCTTCACCTTCGGTCGATGCATATGAACTTATTTCTATAAATAATTTGCTCGATTTGATAAAATCTTTAACAGATTTTGCAGGTGAACGAGTGAAGTATATTTCGTTGAGTCAAGCGGCTAAGACTGCAATAGAGCTATTGAAATCATATGAAGGAACAGAAAGGTTTTATCAGGCTGTAGCCATAATGCGAAACAAAATTGTCGGATCGGCCTATTTAATACTATCTTCATTTAATACAATTCTAAATTTTGATGCCATAATCACAAGATTAGATCATACTTATTCAGATAAACGCCCACGGCATATTTTGGAAAATCAAATGGGCACCTCATGTCAAGGTCGTTTGTCCATCTCTGAGTATTTCGATCAAATCGAAAAGAATCTAACTTTGATTATAAATAAAATCTCTAAGGGCGAACTCTGGACACATACGCGGAGAGTAACTGAAGGAGGTTTTCATAAGCCGAGTTCAAAATGTATGGCAGAGTTAGCAAACAGATAATGTATTTAATAAATGCTATGGAAATGGTTATGCACTAACAACGGGTACAATATACATAAATAGTATGTTCAAATTCCACTTTAAGCCCGCAAATTATTAAAATTTTTTTTTTTAAATGTAAAATGTACTTTAGAATAAGAATTCGAAATAGAACCATTTCCGAAAATAACTTCCAAAATAAATTGCACACAAAAAGAAAACCAAATAAAACTAGTGCATGAATATGCAAATAAAAACAGTTTCATATCTGTATATACATTAAATTATAAAATCTTTGCACAAGAATTGAATTTCAATATGAGTTTCATTTACTTTCTTATGACCAAAGGATACAGATGACGTCACACGGCTTGTCAGATAAAGAGTACCATACCTTGTATTCCGTGTATCATGGTACAAGACGCCCATATGAGTGTCGATAACTCGTCAAGATATCGATACAATTCGAGACGAACGGCACAAAATCACACTCATATTCAAACCTACCCTCCTATAGCAACCAGTAGTAAGCAACCATTCAGGCAACAACCCCAGACTTCAGGGGCAATGGGTACTTTCAAATGTCCTCTCGGATCCAATAGAATTCCCGTACCGAAAGCCCAACGCGTTAATTTTATGCAACCCAATTATCCAAATAAAGAAACAAGAAATCGTCACAAATTGGAACTTGAATAGGAAGACGAATATCAAACCCGACAGAATACGACAATCAGATTCATTTTTTGGCGTAAAGTCGGCTCAACCATATTCTGAAAAGAGTCTCAATAACGAAGTTGTAGTAAAAATCTTCGTCTTTTTAATACAGTTTTTGACAAGTACAGCCAAAAACTGTATTAAAAAGACGAAGATTTTTACTGCCAAAAATTACATTAAAAATTTGGCGTGTTTAAAAGCAATTAAAAAGGAAAAAGCTTGTAAAATAAAAGAGAGAGAGAATAAGATAACTCAAAAATGTAAAATTCGGTTTTTTAATACAATTAGATTTGTTTGTCCTCCCTCAATTAAAAATTTTTGACGCAATAATGGGATACGACTTTCTCGTAAAAATAAAAGCACAGATTGATAACGAAAGCTCTCTATTACTTCATGAAAATGGTGAAAGGCAAATCAAATTCTTTGAATGCGAGAAGGTAAGAAATATATACTAGGACAGTTCGATATTAAAGCAACTATAAGAACATTGGACTCAGAGCCAAATTACTCAAAACCAAGGCCATATACTATGGCAGATATCTCGTTCGTTAATAACGAAATTCAAAGACTTCTAGAATATGGAATTATACGCCCATCGCATTCCCCATACAACACTTAGTGGTAGGGAAAAAAGACGTTAATGCAGACGATGCCCCAAAATATAGATTAGAGTTGGATTACAGGAAATTGAATGAACGAACGGTACCAGATAGATATCCCATCCCAGAAAGTTCGGTTATTTTATCGAATCTTTGAAATACGAAATATTATTCTACAATAGATTTAAAATGCGGTTTCCAAATACTTTTAGAAGAAAAGGAGCGTGAAAAAACAGCACTCTCCATAAACAATGGAAAGTACGAATTCTGTAGATTGCCTTTTGGATTGAAAAATGGTCCTAGAATTTTTCAGAGAGCAATCGAGAACGGACTGAGAGATGCCATAGGAAAACGATGCCACGTCTATAAAGATGACGTAATAATCTTTTCCAAATCAGAAATGGAACATTTAGAGGACATTAAAATAATAATATCTAAACTTTTAAATGCCAACAAGAAAATATCAGCAGAAAAATGTAAGTTTTTCAAACAAGAGTTAGAATTTTTAGGATTTCTCGTGTTTGGAGACGGTATTAAGATTTGCCCTAGTAAGATAAGAGATATAGTTAATTTTGAAGTGTCAAAATCACTTCGTGCTCTAAGATCATTTTTAGTTCTTTCCGGGTACTATCGTCGATTTATCAAGGATTACGCTCAGTCAAAGTCAAAAAGTGTAAAAATGAATCTTGATTCAGAGGCTATATGAGCCTTTAATAGAATAAAAAACATTCTAGCCTCGGATGACGTATTACTTTTACATTAGGTGCGGTTCTCTCTGAAGCTGGTAGAACTATCACAATGATATCTCGTACTTTGAGCAAGACAGAAGAGAATTTCGCAACCAATGATCGTGAGATACTTGCTATAGTCTGGGCACTTCAGCCTTTAAAAAATTACTTATACGGGACCCCTATTATTCACATTTATACAGATCATCAACCCCTTACTTTTGCGATATCTGAGAAAAATCCTAACACAAAACTTAAACGATGGAGGGCATTTATTGAAGAATTTTCCCCAACCTTTCATTATAAACCAGGTAAGGTGAATAAGGTTTCTGACGCACTATCTCGGCAGCACATTAACGTGCTTTCTACTTACGAACAAACTGTTCATAGTGAAGAATCCTTAACTGAAATTATACGTTCCGTAGCTATTTTAAGAACCAAATATTCATAACCCCTGGTTCTGAAAAAATCTAAAAAGTAAGAATAATTAAAAAAAAAATGGTCAGACTTTATATTGTACTCAGATCTAATGCAGAACTGATTGAAATGCAGCGCGATATCCTTCATCCGGATATAATTAACGGAATATATTGCAATCTGGAAACTCTGGGAAAATAATCAGATTGACATTGTCAATGCATTTCCCAAATCAAAATGAAATACACAAATAAATTCGCGCAAGGCATTTTTAATCAAAATGATCAAGAGGAAATCATTATAAATGAGCATAATAGAGTTCATAGAGGACCTCAAGAAAACTATAAGCAAATTATAATGCTTTTTTTCCAGGCATCAAAAAATGATGTAAAACATCTGCATCCAAATGCAAAATTTGTAAAAAAAAAAATAGTATCTGCGTAAACCAGTCAGCACCCGATAGGGGCAACACCCATTCCCACGTATGTAGGTGAAATATTGAACTTAGACATTTACTATACATGCAAGAAATAGTTCATAACCTGTATGGTCAAATTTTCGAAATTTGCCGTAGTAAAAAATCCGTTTATTTATTATTTCAATAATATATCAATATAATTCAATAATTCACAATTTCTAAATCCAAGATTAGTTTTACAGATAATGAAGGTGCTTTTACTTCAAATTCCATACAAGCGTTATTAAGAAATGAATTCAACATTTCAATGTATGAGTACCAGCCCGTCACATTCAAAACAACGGACAAGTGGAGCGTTTTCATTCGACTCTTTCTGAAATTGCAAGATACACAAAGGAAAACTACACAGATCCCATAGAATGAATGCTTCTTTCTACTTATAAATACAACAATTGAATTCATTCAGTCACATATCGTAAGCCTTCAGACATTTTTCATGGCAATTGAAAGGAAAATAAAATAGTAGAACAAACAGATTACAAATTTAAAGTTAATAAAAGAATACGTTACAGAATTTTTTAAACTATATAATCAAAAAATAGTTCAGGCAGATTTAGGAACAGCCGTTATAATCGATGGAAGACAGGTACATAAGAATAATATAAGATAATTCCGAATTTTTACAGAATATTTCTTTTCACGCTCACAGAAACAAAAATTGTAGACTTCTCGAATGCAGAATTTTTTCCTATTCCAAGAGGAAGTGCAGCCATTTTTGAGGAATACTCGTACATGAAACATACGACCAGTTTATCAGCAATCGATGACATTATTCGTGAAAACTTGAAAATAATAGATTCTTTCGAAAACGTAAATGACAAAGAAATTTTACGTAAAGAAAGTTAGGCAAATGGAGCGTCTATTACGCATATTCAAAGGCCCTTTAAGAACGCGAAGATCTATTGAATTAATTGGATCAGCTATTAAATTTATAGCTGGAGCAGCTGACCATACTGATTTCGAAATACTGAAAACACAAGAAAACTAACTTGTACGAGAACATAATAGACAAATAGATATTAGCAAACATTTTCAACTTGAAATTAATGAAATTACAGAGAGAATTAATAACTTAATAGATGTACACATAAATTGAATAGCGATAAATGATAATGTTAATGATGAAAAGAAACAGAATAATTATTGAAAACTTAAATAATAAGTTGCAAGGCATGTTCTTAGCGAAACATAATACCTTCAGCCCTTTATTATTAGATGTAGATGAAATAAATGTCATTCGTATAAAGGAAAATTTTGCAACTTCCATAAGTGACTTATTATTGATTTCGGATGTTAAGATGTAATTTATTAATGAAACTCTTATATACTTAAGAATGCCTTTCGTAACTATGTATTATGAACTTTTTGAAATAGTCACAGTTCCTCATAATGATTATATATATATAAGAGATAATTTAACTCCTAATTGTAATGCAGATTATTTTCCACTAACCAATTGTAAAAAAGCTATTTCATGCGCCTATTGCCAACCAAACTATAACGACCAATGCCTTACTCAGCTCCTTAGAAACCATACAGTTAATTGCCCAACAATGTCTCCTGACCACCTACATAAAATTAAACTCATTGGTGAAGGACTAATTGTAGCTCGTGACGAAAATCTAACAATATGAGAAAATGGCAAGAGTTTTTCCATCAACGGGACGTTCCTGATAACATACCTTAACGCAATCACCATCAATGGAATAGTCTATAACATAACTCGTCCCGCAGAAGTCATCAACTTACCAGATCCAAGGAAAACAATTCGAATCGAAACTGAATTCAAAAAGAAAACATCTTTGCCTTACTTGCACAGGTTGCGTCCCATCAACAACGAAAAAATTAAGGTATTCAGTATTACTCTAGAGACAAATAAGTGAATGTGGTATGGCGTTACAGGAATACTTGCTATAATCGTTATTATTCGATTATAAGCTAAACTCAAGCCGAGAGTACTGACCATCACAAAAAGTTCAGATCATGAAGAAGCGATATCATCTCCAACACAAGATAACGATGTATTAAAAATGCGCATAATAATAATTATGAACGAGGACGTCCAAGCCTTAGGGATTCGGCGTAACCCCAACTTGAACTTCCACTATGCACTTCCCCTGCACACTCCCTTTACAGCTTACATTGCACTTCCGTCACAGGATATGCAATCAGCACTTTTTGGCAACTCATCCACTGCACACAACATTTCAGTTAGTAATCATTTTATCTTTAAGACAGGTCAGTTATAATTAAACGATTGAAAATAAAATCAGTCAAAGACTGAAACGAAAACGAAGCGAATCGTATTATTTAACTTATACATATTTAATTAGCAAAGTCAGTTTTGTCGAATCCTAACCCCTACCGACCTAGACTGGAGGACAAAAACGTTTGTTGTGTCGATTTCTGTCAAAGATGTATCGAACGAAGGGAGCTATTCGCAAGCTGCTTGAGCAAAAGGGGATTGCAGCGGTACATGCAGAAGATGAATCCACATATACCTACTAAAGTACTCCCCGATATATGTTGTCTCACCCGCATCCAAAGTATCTCTCAGTCTTATTACATTCCACCAATGCCATTATTATTGATTGAGAAATTAGAATACTTTATTTGCGTCAGCGAAACTTCTGACAGATAAGCAATCAGTTGAACAACTTTTAAATTGTCTATCTCCTTCGGCGTTAACAATCTTAAAATTGTGACATTTCTCAGGAATATGAATTTTGTATTAAAGTTGAGGCGTTGGCTCTCGAAGCAAAGTTCAGCAAAGAATACACACAAATATATAATATAATAAAGGTTTGTTATTGAGTATTTTTTAATAACAAAGCTCTAGAAAAACAAACAAAAAAAGTGGAATACCAAAAAAAAAAGTGTAGCTCCAGTCAGATTTGAACATAAAACTTGCAAAAAGCGTTAACAACGCACCTAACGACTCCGCCAATGGACCTGAGAACTTTCAAGGGCCTTTTCGTTCAATTACAAGCCTCTGTATATAATAGATATAATAGATATGTTTGTCTAACAAACAAACCTGACTGCGTAAGAAGTTGTCTGTGTAAAAGTACAGATTAGTATGGAAATCCATATATAATAGATGTTTGTCAAATATAGAAACCTTACTGTGTAAAAAATGGGCTGTGTAACATTACAGAATAACAAGAACAGAATAGTAAAGTGAACGAGACATTACAACAAAATTTAAGAAGCTGATATCCAAACCGGACTGGAGTGATGGAAAGCTGGCCTATCTATGGATTATTGTAAGAGACTTAAATTTAAAAAGGATATATTTTTGTTGGGGGAGGTAGATCCACATGATCACATAAAATTTGTCATAAGCATAGCAATTTCTTCCCAATTTCAAACCCGAAATGAGCTTTAAGATCCTCGTGCCTTAGAATGTATAGTGAAGAGCGCCTAGTGGGCAAAGAAAATTGGTATTTGATAATTAATAAATATTTAAACAAAATTTTTTTACTCTAACCTGATTTCTGTTGTTATTGGTATAGCTACCGTTATTAAAACATGTTACGGTTTGAACACATTCTTGTCTGGTGTACATAAATAAATGAAAAAACATCATGGACGAACTTTAGGGCCCTTTAACTTAGCTCACGGGAGCTGTACATCCTTTTAGAGCAACTAAAAGGACTGGATCGATCAAAACAATAGGCAAGCAGGAATTCCACAACAACGATTACCTCTTCAATGAAACTACCGAAAAAGAGCTGCCCAAGTTGGACGGGAGTTATTTAAACTGGCGACAATTCTACGATATCTTTAAGCAACTAATCCACGACCAGCCACTGGAGATGCGTATAGTCTGATTCAACTTTTTCAGGCTACTGACGCAAATTATGATACTTCGTGGACGACATTTGTTTGTGCGGTATAATAACAAGAGATTACTTTTGACCGCGCAACTAAACAGGTTATTTAACCAATCGAATACAACTGGTACTGTCACCAGCCTAAAAAGACTCCACGATACAACAAAAGAGGTCTTGCAAGCCGTTGGCAATCTGAACTACAACATCAATAATTGGGATTCCATCGTTGTTCATTTGATGTTGGGAAAATTGGACAAGAAGAGTCGCATGCTGTTCGAACAGGACCTGAAAGAGCCAAGAAACAGCCCATCAATAGCCGAGTTCCTGAAGTTATCGAGTCGAGGTTCCAGACCCTTGAAGCCATCAGCAGCCGAGAAGAGAGAAGGAAGACGTCACTCGCTACAACAGAAAGAAAAGTTGAGGGTTCGAGCTGTATTGTTTGCATTTCATGTAAACACCAGATATTTAATTGTTCCGAATTTTTAAATCTTGCAGGTGAAGATCGGTCAAAGTTAGTTCGCAAGCTGCGCCTTTGCGCAAATTGTTTGAAGCCAGGTCACTTCGCCCAATCATGCCAGTCAAGAAGATGTCAAAAATGTGGAAGCGGTCATAATACCCTTCTACATCAACCTAGGATAGTTAAACAGTAGCTGTCAAAATCAGCTGAAACTCAGCAGCAAGCTATGGAGACAAGCACATCGAACCGGATGGTAGTCACGGATGTATGTTTGGTAAGTCACCCAATTCTCTTGCAAACGCTGCGGTAGGGTCGGTTAGGCGTCCTATCTATTTAGCAACAGCAATTGTAAACGTCATTTCCTCTTTTGATACGCGAATACCTTGCCGTGTTTTGTTAGACTCTGGTTCTCAGCTTAATTTCATAACGAAGTCATTCGCACATAAGTTAGGCATTAAGCAATACCGAATGGAGATTCCCATTAGTGGTGTTGGGTCCATGGAAATTAAGACTGAATTTGCTGTCAATGTTACCATTGAATCACGCACCTCAAGGTACAAAGAACAATCGAGGCAAGCGTAATGTCACGAACAAGTGACTATCAGCAAACGCAAAAAATTAATAATCCTTGCTTGAAGATACCTTCCCATGTGCAATTGGCAGACCCGGCTTACTTCACTACACAGCAAATTGACTTATTGATAGGAGCCGAGCTCTTCTTCGAGCTTCTGCTACCAGTAGAGATAAAAATATCAACTGATCTCCCAGTTTTGCGAGAGAGCAAGTTAGGATGGATCATATCTGGTAGCGCTCTGTCCAATGAGACTTCTTTAAGCTGCCATGTGGCAGCCTGCGAAGTAACATCCTCCCTGGATGCACTCTTACGTAACTATTGGGAGTCAGAATATCATGAAGCTCCAGTGAGACGAATGACGAAAGAAGAACATGAATGTGAAGCGCACTTCAATAAAACAATCAGTCGAAGCCGAAATGGCCAACTTATTGTGCGTTTGCCATTAAAACATGACCCGAGCACACATTTAGGGGAATCTTTACAAATATCTACTAAACGGTTTCTGTATCTTGAGTGGAAGTTAAATAAATAGCCAGATCTTAAGACTGCGTATGTAAATTTATAAATATATATAAATTTCATTGACGAATACGAAGCACGTGGGCACATACGTCCGATTAGCGACAGGGACATTGAGCATGTTCATTACGCATTACCCCATCATTGTGTAATAAAGCCCGATAGCTCATCAACAATGCTGAGGGTAGTGTTTGATGCTTCTGCCAAAAACTCATCTGGAAGCTCGCTCAATGATATATTAATGATTGGCCCAACAGTTCAACCACATTTGTTTTCCATAATAACCAATTTCCGTCTACACAGATATGTTTTCACAGAAGACATAACGAAAATTTATCGACAAATACTGATACATCCTCAAGATGCAAGATTACAATTAATTGTATGGAGACCACATCCAGATCATCCGTTACAAATATATCAACTGCAAACTGTGATGTACGGTACAGCATCCGCCTTTTATATCGCAACCAGGTGTTTGGTTGAGTTAGCAGATGAGCATAAAAAACGTCACGCACGCCCCGCAAAGATTTTAAAGGATAGCTTCTATTTAGATGATTTGCTAACGGGCTCGGAAAGCATACAAGATGCTCAGGATTTGCTTCATGAAATTTACGTTTTACTACAATTAGGTAATTTCGAGCTTAGGAAGTTTTGTGCCAATAATCCAAACATATTAGAAAAACTACCTCCAGAACATTTTCTATTCTTTAATCAGTCAGAGTTAGTAAAAACTTAAGGATTAATTTGGTATCCATTTACGGACGTCTTCAGATTTAAGATCAATAACCACAAAATCAAGGATTTACCAGAGAACGTGTGCAAACGCAAAGTTCTTGCAGACTTAGCACGTCTATTCGATCCTTTAGGATTATTAGGACCGGTAATAGTCTTAGGAAATTTTTTCCTTCAAGAGTTATGGAAGACAAAACTTGGTTGAGATGATCCAATGCCTGAGGAACAGGGTGTATATATAATACACTCTATGTATATATATATATATATATATACATAGGGTGTATTTTTATACAGATTCGACAACAGTGCTGGCATGGATTAAGTCATTTTCGTACACATGGGAAACCTAGGTTGCAATCAGAATTGCTAAGATTCAAGCTAATTCAGAAGTTGATCAGTGGAGGTTTATTAAAGGAGAGCTTAATCCAGCTGACGCTGTGTCAAGAGGATTAAGTCTTGACACAGGAATTAATGAATTCTCGAGATTGTTTCCAGGGTCCAAGTTTTCTGTCGCAGAATGAAAACTCGTGGCAGATATTCAATAATAAGCTGCCTACTGAAGTACTAGAAGTTCAAAAACAGAAGTCTGTGCTGACAGCATCACTTAATCACGATGTACACTTAATGGATTCCATTAACCAGAAAAATTAGTTTAGTACTCTGCAGAGGATAGTTGGATACTGCTACAGGATTTATAATAATTGTAGAAATCCTAAGATATTAAGAAGTATCGGTAATCTTACAGCAACTGAAATTCAGCAAGCAACACGATTAATATGTAGACATGTGCAAATTTCGGCATTTCCGGAAGATTACCACTGTCTTTAATCTGATAGATGTATTCCTAGATGTTCAAGAATTGCATCGTTATCATGTTAATTAAATCATGTCTGCAGCAGATGCAAGAGATTTGCCCGACTTATATGACCCAACAGATGCATTGTAGACCAAGTCTAGATAATAAAGATTAACAGCTATTGATCATAACAACGAACTCATTCATACTGTTCGAGGGTCGAAGTATGACAAATTAAGAGTGGCGAGGTCTCCAACTGATAAATTTGGTACGTTATCTCATGGTTTGTTAACTTGTATGCTCAACGCATACAAGAGCAAATATCTAATATAAATGCAAACGAGCATCATATGTTGAATTTGCTTAAGCAAAAAAGTTCTGTTGCAATTCGACTACAAACATGCTAAAGCGTACAGCAAATGAAATAAACCAACAATTTCAGGCGTTTCGTGTATATTTAACGAACACTTTATATCTTATAGGAGTGAAGCAAGCGTCCACTGAAGTCAAACAAATGCTAACGCCTCTAACTTCCTATCTTATATTGATAATTACTAATTTTGAAAGGCTGCAACAAGTGCTTCTAGACGTTCTTTTGGATTTAAATCATGGCAAAATCAATCCCCTGCTCATTACTCCTGAGCAGCTCAGCGAGCAACTTAAGTTAATAAGAATTAATATAACATCAGCATTAAGTTTGCCAAGAGGATCATTGATAGATATGTACCGTTTGGCATCAGTCAAAGGCCGCAGCCTTAATAATTCACTCGTATTTGAAGTATCGATTCCACTTACAAACGCTGAGGAGTTCCAACTTATCAGCTTGATACGTGCTCCTATGGTTCACAAAAACGACAGCTACATGGTGCGAACATCATCACCATATCTGGCGGTCTCATTAGCCAGAGACAAGTTCTTTCCATTGACTGAAATGGAATTTATAGCGTGCAGGTCTCTTATATCCATAAATTACCTTTGTAGCGAAATACATCCAACTCATATACAAAGAAGCACACCTAATAGATGTGAAATGGCTTTGTTGAATCACAAAAAAGACGCTCTATCTGAGTGCTATCTCAACAAGATACCACTTCAAGATTATTGGCGGTCTCTTAAGGACTCGAACAGTTGGATTTTCTCAGTAGTTTCCAATATAACGGAGCACCTCATCTGTGCTGATAGTACGAAATCAATCGATCTTGTAGGTTGTGGTCTGCTCGAATTTCCAGCAGCTTGCATGTTAAAACTACCAACAACTATCATAAATGGCCGTGCTAACTTTAAAAGTTATTCGAACTTCACTCATTCCGAGCGCAAGTATCAGCACTTGGATATTTGGTCGTAATACAACTGGAATTCCAGTTCCACCAAAGGTAAATTATATTGATGATAACCAGTTCATATTACTCCAGCAATGAATAAATAACCTGACAAAAGCAGCAGAAGAGTTTCAAAAGCGTGATAATCTAAGCTTACATGATTATCATCATTATGGAGTGAGCTACACATTATTGACTGGCATGATTGGAATTGCGATTGTATATTGGTACCACAAGAAGAAAATACCTAAGACGACACTCGAATCTTCACGGTTTCAAGTAGAAGTATAATAAGTAATTTAGAGGCCTAGAAGCCCTCAAGGGGAGGGGGAGAATGTTAAATTTAAGATGTAATATCAATCGAGCTCAGGTATTTGAATAAGATCAGATAATTTTTTGTAACAAACCATGTAACCAGAACTCGCCGAATGAATTCACGCTTCTCGTGTTTTTATAGATAACAGAATTTGAAACCAACGGTCGCACGGTTTGTCTTTGTAATATTGTAAGCACAAGGTGCAATTAGTTGTAGAGCTCGACGCAGTCTGTAGTGTAAATCCAACGGGTCAACACACAAGAAATAAAATCCGGAAAAAATACTTGTGTTTTATTCACTTGGGCACTTGAAAAATTAAACAGCAGCTTTGGAAAATCCAATAAACATGGTTTACAATGCAATAGCCACTGGACAAAAAACTGAAATCGGTAAGTCAGAAGCTACATTCCACTAATCTCGTTCTTCCTGGTTCCGATAAAAAAGTGGTCTGCGAAACAACTACCCGACGAGCCTGGGGCATTCAGGCGCATCGCTTTTGAAACTGTATACAACCTACGTCATCCAGGGGTAAGAGGCTCTCGTAAGACTATAGCACTTCGTTTCTTTTGACCAGCAATGAACGTGGACATCTGAAGGTGGGCTGAGAATTGCTATAACTGTCAACAAAGCAAAGTCTACAGGCATACCAACCCGCCCATGGGAACTTTCGCAGCAGCTGATAAACTGGCACACGGCCATATGGTTGTCGATGCATTACTGATAAACTGGGTGGTACGATATATTTGTCCACAAAGTTTGACAACTGACCAAGGTCGTCAGTTTGACTCTACCATGTTTCATAGATTGTCTCAAATCCTCGACTGCGAACGCATTCATATTACGGCTTACCATCCTCAGGCCAACGGGGTGGTGAAACTTTGGCCCCGCTCATTAAGCAGCACTGGGTAACCGCATTACCTGCTGTCTTTCTGGGACTTCGCTCAATGGTTAACGGGTCCGGCACCAGACCTTCACAGCTGATGCTCGGGATCGAACTACATCCGCCATAAGATTTCCTTGAAAGATCCACCCCCCCACCATTCAAGTGAAGCATTTAGTTTCATACAGGACTTGTATACAGGACATACAGGAGTCGCACCAACGTACTGCTTCCATAATTCTAAGCCTATTTTCATACCAAGGGAATTGAGAATTTCATCGCATGGTAAGTCCGCAACGATCATGTTCAACGCCTCTTACAGCATGTGTATTCTAGGCCTTACGCAGTTCTTGAACGGCAATCTAATGCTTCCAAGGTTTCACTTCCAAACAAACAAGTTTTCAATTCTTTGCAGCTCAAACCACCTTATAGAAAGGCTAGCTCCGAATACAAGCCAACCTCGGACACAGCAGCAGCGTTAACTAAGGATGTTGTATCACCATCGAGGAAGTTACGAATAACAACGAGGTCTGTGAGGACTATCAAAACACCATCGCATTTTGCTCCTAGAAAGGGGGGAGCCACGTACATCACGTCATTGGTACAGCTATCATCACCACCAACATCATCAACAGCCGTCACCTCTGTACGGTACCGGCTTGGCTAATAGATTTCTTTTCGTTAGGAGACCTCATCGAGACAGACAGCAGCAACTGATCAGCAATGTAAGTGTAACCCAAATTAAGTCTAAATGACAAAAATTATTTTAATTAATGTTTGTTTAAGTTAATACACCACTGTCATGATTAACATTAAATATTATTAGGATTTTTTAGGAGAGCGTCTTCTCTGCATATCTTTATTTTATTTATAATAAACAGAGAATAACTTGTAAAATTAAGTTTCTTATGTCACCTAAAAGCTGTAAGCCAGGTATAAAATGTAAGTGCAGCTGGTGGTGAGACAAAAAACAAGTGTTGATGAGTACCTACTGCAAGCAGGGATGTATGTAGGACTAGATGGATGCATTATTTTAAAGTTGTGACGTAAGCATAAGTTGTACAATGTGTTTCCCCAAACATTTGCCCTTAAATATACCCAGTTACGATGTCTACAGTTTAGATCGCCTCCTATGACAACAATATCACAGTTTAATAACCTTCTAAGGTCATTTTTCAAGCAATGAAATGTTTAAGGAGGTATTATTACAATTTAATTTCAATACCAATGTTTTTTATTACTAAAGTGTACACCATTGGCAGCACAGAATGAACAATACTATTTATGTCGAGTATGGCAACACCACCGCCACCAGAGAGAAAATTGAAAATCTCAAAGCTATTGTTGCGAATACCTCTGGCATTCCAACATAAAAGTTTAAGATGATACTGAGAATTACTTGACAATATTACTGAGATATTTAGTTGAAAGCTGAGCAATTACTTTGAACTGTTGACCTTTAGTTTTATAATTTTGACGTTCGGAGACCGTCGTTGATCATGATCACTGTTGCTCTTGTTGTTGAGTGGGCATTTGTTGCTTTTCCCAGTGATATTGATGCTGCTGCGACTGACGTGAAGGAGATCGCAATGGAATGGGCTCGCGCGTACGAGACATTTTTTTTTTAATTTTTCCCGATGATTTCTAAGTAATCTGCACGACATTTGTGGTTGCCTCCACAGCTCGCACATTTGGAGATTCCGGTGGCCGTGCATTGTAATTTCCCGAACAGTTACCACAAAAAGTTTTCACATTGCAGTGCCTCTCCTCGTGTCCCCACATTTGGCAGTTGTGGCACTGAGTAATGCTATTTTTGCACGCCGTTGGAATTGCCACCTCACTTGCGTCCGGAAAATCGATTTAAGGTTATTTCGAAGATCGGCGAGGCGAATTGAGCCGTTTTCGAAATAAACTATGTAAAGAAACTCCACATATTTCTCATATTGTTTCCTGGTCATTTGTATGTCTTGCACTTAATACCGAGTGCTGTTAATTCATTCTTAATCGTCTGTAGGATATTTGTCCAGACCAAAAAGCACCATTGCGAGAAGAATTGGCATTTTTGTTCCTTCAGCGCATTTAAGGCCGTGTTATAAGTGTCGATTGATTGATTGTCGCTAGAGACTGAGAACCTTTTTTATGAATTTTCTGATTCGCTGTGTGTGTGTACCCGACACTATTTTGCCATCATTACACAATTTGAGTCTGTTCTCAAGTAGAATAATCTGTGTGCTGGAGAAAATACGTTTTATTTTTATTGTGAGAACAACTACATATATTCTCACAGCATAGTGCGGGATGTCAGGAGATTTAGAAAAAATGGTTCTTGGAAGTTACATCTCCTGATGTAAAAATAAAAATTTCTCTGCAATGTGGGTGTGTACGTTTATAATGGTTCTATTTGCATGTGTTGTATGCATTTCATAATTTGTCCGCAGACACTGCTCACGACGAACGAAGAGAATACGGAAATTCCAAAGCAAACCCCGAGCACACGAGACGAGTGCCTCGCTTGCCAACAACATTGAAAAGTCGACGAGCATGTATGAAAGCGGCCTAACATGACACAATACACGATCGCTCAGAAAGAAAAATATTGCTTTTCCCAGGCAAGCGAATGAAGCGAGGAAAACGTAAAAGCATTATTTGTTCAACTTATGTTGAATGCTCTTTGTCCGCCAGGACTTTGTCTGCCACGAACAAATATGCTTAATTTTTTGGTATGGGTGTGCGACATCTGAGTAGTTTAGTATCTGTGCTATTAGTTTCATATACAATGCAATTATGGATGTACATATGAATACTCATTTATACATGAGGGCTATAATAACGAAATGTGAAAGTATTATATAATTTTTTATGAATAAAGTGATACTAGAGATGAGCAGTTTATATTTGTAATATAACTGACCAGTGAAGTTGTCCCAAAGAGTTTGTACCAGCCAATCACGATATTCGATAAATTTAAGTCATCCAGCATTATTTGTGCTACGCCCATAAACACTTTTTTCTCTATACGACCGTAGTCGCCCCAAACAGTAACCTATAGAATACAATTATGCATTAAGCAAATATCTACACGAAATACTACATATTCACATTTGAACTTACTTGCAATATACAGCCACTAAATGGTTCCTTAAATACTAGTTGCTGTTGATACAGCGGGTCTAAAGTACGCCTTGCCGTCGACGTTTTGGATTTATCAATACACTTCTTACCCGAAACCAAGTATACTTTAACATACGGAGCAGGAAGCATTTTTGAACCAGGTTTTTGCTAAATGAATTAAAATATAAAATGGTTGTCAATTTGTATCATAAAGGTGATTGATTACCTGGAGTCCTCTCGCTCGTATAACTTCAACCTCAAGGTATCCTTTTTGGTGACACATCGAAAGTTGAATATCACCCAGTGAAGGTGCTCCAAGCACTTGTCGACCAACTAATTGGCCGGGACCAAGGCCATCAATGAAATCAGATAGTTGACCATCGTTCATGCGCAGCGAAGGAGACCATCTACTGGCCAACGTTTACGTTGGGTTGCGGATGGAAATGGAGGTTAAAAATAAAGTTAAATATTAGCTTTAGCATAAACATACATTTTTAGTGTATTTGAAACAGAAATTAAGATTAGCAAAAATTTGAGTTGAGTATTTTTATTTTTAATTTCGTATTTCCTTTTTACACAGGGAGATATAGAGACAGACATAATGTATATGTTGAATTACTGTTGAAGTACTGTGTTTGAACTATATGAAAATAGACTTTTTTCCATGCATTGAGAAAGTTTAAATTTAATATTGTACATTGCACAAAGCAAATCGTTTCAGTAGTTTTTAAGTAAAGAAGGATTTAAAAGACTATTTTTTAATAATTGTGCTCTTGTAAATAATGCATTAGTGCTTTTGTAAATAAGTTTGCTAAATGTGTCTATGCACTTATTTTTTTTAGTAAATCATGCAAAAAGAGGTCTTAAAACATGCTTGGATGCGAAAAGAAAAAGGTACTTGGTCATTGATATATTTAATATGTATACTGTCTTCCTAATGCCATAGAACAACATATAAATACTATTTACATTATTTTGTGCCAAGCGCAATTATTTTCTGCATATTATATTAATTAGGAAATAATATCGCATCTAATGACTTATCTAAAATTAAGGTTTTTAACCCGACGAGCGTGAGGCAGAGTATCTCGTACCCAGACAGATATAAAAAGTTGTGTCTCTAAAATATTCATCAGCCAGCAATGGCGTTCTCAGTAGCAAAATGCAATTGGGTACGTGGTGGAATAGTGCCGTGAACGCAGTTTAGCGTGGGACGTCTGTCAGAATATTCGCGCGTAAACTGCTGTTGGGTATACCACACCCTGCCATATTCCACATATTATGTATGAGTTGTTTGATGTTTTTTTTTACCTTTCACGCTTTGTTCCTAAAATTATATTGTTTATGAAGTAAAGTTATAAGTAAATAAATAACAATAACTTCACTATAGACAAAATATTCATTATTTAATTTCCATAATAACCAGAATACAATCAACGAAATTATAAAATTGGATGTATGAATCATTTTAGTAAGCCACATATTCCATGTTATTTTTGTCACCACACTCTTGGCGGACTAGGTTGAGATGGAGATATAGATATGAGTTATAGGAGTATAAAGATATAGATATGTAGACCTATTGATAAACTTGTGGTCGCTATACTTCTCCATGATTTTAAAAAATTCAAGGATCTAAAATAAAATCGAACTGAATTTTTCATTGCTATCCGTATTTATTGGTTCCGAATTGAAATAACATTTGGCTTATAGAGGAAAAATGAGACGTCTTAGCTACCGATAACTTAACGATGGTAATCACAGCCGCATTTGAATACACATAAAGTCAACTTCTTTATTACTTCAAAAATTTAAGATGAAGATTGTTCCAAGGTCAAATCCGTCCTGAGCAGGTAATGTTAATGTCAATAGTTACAATAGGTAGTTACCATAGATAAGTAGTTCGTTTTTCACTAAATGATTCCATTAATACAACAGTTCAAACTCAGTTATATGAACAATTTGTGCACAGTCGCATTATGGTGAATGAAAACGTGCCTATTCTGAATTTTATTACTTTGAAAGAAGTAGAAGTAAATTCTCCCAGCGCCTGATGGCAGGGGAGTTACGTGCGCTATGCCGTCTTGTGTGTTATTAACCAATTATGTGCCCAAAAATGAAGCAATTACATACATAAGAATTAATACAGTTTTGATAGTAACAATACCATAAGTGATATTTCGATTATGAAAACAACACTTATAATTTTTCGTTAACAACGAAAAAAAAATCCACAAATATCACAATTGTTATAATCGATCACAATTGGCAATAGATCAAGAATCGACTTAGAATTATCGACAGTAAGCGATCATCAATCAACCCCAATGAAGGTCATAATCCAATTGAAATAACAGTAAATTCCTAAACAACTAAATAAAAAAAGTGTCACGATGTCATCGTCAATACAGTTTTATGGGTGTGTCGATCTTGATTAATTCTACGATTTTCACACCCTCACTGAAATATATGAGTAAGTGTAACACGTTCATTTACAAATCAATAACAAAGAGCATACTAGTATATAGTAATAGAACATTAAAAATGCTGTAAATGTTTTTGTTGGCAATGCCAGTAATGAGATTGCTGTTTTTAACACCTTATTCACTCTGTTAGAAATGGAGCTGAGAATCATGCCATACATGCATTCAACCAGGCAAAACAAAAATGTTTTAGTACCGTAAGTTCTTACCAAATTAAACAAAAAAAAAACAGAAACATACCCGTACACACAATTTCACAGCCAATTGCTTCCAAAATTAAACTGTACAAACCAAATTATATAAATATATTTATCCATAGTAACATTTTTAAGTACACTCAATTCAGATGATAAGGGCGATTAACTACTTATGACACCTATGTCCTTTTCATTGTACAATCACAACCTAATTTTCAAAAGAACGTTCACACCTTTTATGTCAAGAAAACAAAACCGCACTACATTGAGAGAAAATGAAAATAGCCGAATTATAAATACACTCAGATATAAATGATAACATTTAATTTTGAAAAAGAAAAAAAATGTATAATATGCAATCATAAAAATATACTCTTAACTAAAAAGTAAAGCCATCAAGGTATTCTTGACAAATGACATACAAAATATGCTTATTACAGCTTTTATCGATTCCACACACAAATAGATTTTAGACACATAGAACAGTGTTTTTTTATGCAAATGTACTTAAATTTTAATATATTTGATATATTTAGACAGTTTTATAGAGGTAAAGAAACAGAGTGTGAGATAGAGAGTGAGAGAGAGAGACATTTTTGTTGACATTTTTGAGCCACTTACGATGAACCCTCTGAACTAGATATCGAGTGTACGCTTCCAGTTCGATAGGTCGACAATGTTGGTGTTACTTCAACTGACCGCTGAATGCTGCCAGAGGAACCGCGACTAGTCCGTTGGTATTGGGGCGGAATACCCAAGTCTGTTGAAAATTAATAGGGATGCACACATACAGATACATTTATGGAATATACATCGAGATAGAGTTTTATAAATATTATATAATACAAATAGAATGTCAGTTTAGTTTCCTATTTGCTTTGCTTTTCAAAACGTAGAGCGAACTGTTCTATGGCCGCCGTATGACAATATATCATGCCCCCTCTCATTTTTCTTTTTCAAATGTATACACACGACTTTTGAAATGAAAAAAAAATAAACAATAATATTTTCTACATTTCAAAAAGCAATAACATTTTCATAACCTGGAAAAAAAATATAAATAAAACAACCTATCGGTTAATATAAAGTAAAAATAAAATTAACATAACTTACATAACTACGGAATATCCCATAAGTTATAATTTCGATTGTTATTTTCAAGAAAGCAACTATAATTCCAAAGGATAAGAATAAAATTAAGCCAAAAATCTAGTGCTTATTTCTCATTTGTTTTTTAAATGTTTCATGGAATAATGTTGGAATTTTTGTATTGTTTTGTGTTATTTATAGTTATGTACTTTATGTGCGTATTATTGGTGACAATGATAGTTTTTGGTTATGTTTGGCTTTAGTCTATGTCTCCCTGCTATATACTCTAGGTTATCAAATTTGCAATTTCCTAATAATTGCATAAGTTCTTATTTAGAAAGGTGATAAACATTTTTACAACAATGCACTTGGTTTAAAAAAGGTAATTCGTAACTTAATAATTATTAACATGCAGACAACGATTTAAAAACAAACGTGTAGAATTTAAAAATATGTTTTTGAACATGGTTGGGTATATGAATATACATACAGTAAGAATCGGTTATAACGATGTCCAAGAGACCGTATACTTTCATCGTTGTAACCGATTCATTGTTGTATCCGATACAATGAAAATAAAATCAAGAAAAAGAAAAGTTTATTAAAATCATTGTATCAAAACCTGAAGGAAATTGTTGAAAATATCACTAATTTGAAATTGATTGATTGTCTTTTTACTTTTGGTTGAGTAAAATATTTATCTAAGAGATTTATCCAATGCTTGGATTTCAAAGTTTGGATTTGAATTTTATAAACAGTTTTGAACTTAAGTCTTGAATATTTCCATCGCTATAACGAACACCAGCATCGTTGTAACCGATTGGAAAATACTCTGAATTGCCGACGTGAATATCTACTTTAAAAACAAATAAATCATCTAGTTTTGATGGGTTGGATAATTTATATCTGCGAAATCTTCCTAAAAAATATCTTCAATTTCTGCAAGGTCTGTTTAACAGCTGTGTCAAGTTCAGTTATTTTCCAGTAGATTGGAAATTTGGCAAAGTTCTCCCAATCTTGAAACCGGCTATCTGACAGCTGTAGACCGATAAGCTTCCTTTGCTCCTTGTACAGTAATTAAATATAAATTAGTGACGTTCGTGAATTCGCAAAATATCTTACTTCCTCAGCAATTTAGAAAGGTACAGGTATGGTATTACTTGACGTTGAGAAAGCATCTGATACGGTTTGGCTTAATGGCTTGCTGCACAAACTGATATCTCTAAATTTTCGTATTTACCTAGACAATATCATAATTAATTTTTATATAAGCGTTCTTTTCAGTTGCCCGTTTATAATGAATTTTCAACCAATCGTTTCAAGTGTTTCTCAAGGATCTGAGCTTGGCCCTATCTTATACACTAATCATATTTCTGACTTCCAAGCGCTTAAAAATTGTCAATCCGCTATGTTTGCCGATGTTTCCTGCATTCTCTCTTCAGATGCATTCAGTTCCAACATTGTAACCGACAACTAACGTATCTCAGTAACAGCAAGATTAAAATAAATGCTGTTGAAAAAAGGATAGAACTACATACAATTTATTTTTATTATCTATTGTTTGTTTTATTTGCTGTCTCTTCAAAACTCTTTTTTCGAAACTATGTACATAAATAGTATTTTTTTAAAATCATTTCAGTTGTCTCTGAACTCTCGTTAGTTAAAATTTTCATTTTTCTTTCAACAATAATAAAACTAATCGTCAGTTTTTAGCTGTCGGTTTTCATTGTTTCTTATCGTGAACTCCCCCGATTTTTAACATTTGGTGCCGAAACCCGGGAAGGAACGCGTCGGGTATACACATGTACATAATTTTATTGTGAGCTCAAAGTGGGTAAAATGGAAATAACGTCCCGCGGCATGTTTCGTGATTAGCTCACAAAATGGCGAAAGCGGCAACGGACTTATTGAAAGCAGATACGTCACAGGTAAAAACGGAAAATGCAGAGTATTTTCAAGTGTTGGAGGAGAAAATCGGTTGCTATATCGATCGTATGAGTGCTAATATAAAAGCGGCAGATAGGCGTGTAGAGGCTAAAGATATCATTCAGAGTGATGATATGGAAAATTAATACGAGAAAATTGCAGAGTCTGATTATTTGGCGATGGCGGTACTCGCGACTCTGAATCTAAGAATGCAAAAATTGCAACAATTCGGCTCATCGCAACTTATTAGTTTCATATCATCAAATTAAAAAAAATCGACGGAGATTTGATATATTGGGTTCCATTCTGGGACCAATGACGAATTCAATGTCGCCGTACATGAGAACCAGCAATTATCATCGTCTGAAAAATTTAGTTATCTCGATACTTTTTTTTTGTGGGGGTGGCGAAAAGTGCAATAGCGGGATCCACCGCGTCAGCGGCTTGCTATGACGCAGCAATCGCCTTATTAAAAGAACAGTATGGTGACATTGAAAGATTGGTGGACTTCCATATACAACAGTTAGTCTCGCTACGTCCCATACAAATGCGTTCAGATCTGCCAAGTCTACGGGACTTATACAATTCCGTTACCACGTGTAGACGATCACTTACATCTCTAAATGTGATATTTTTTTAAATCATTTTTATTACAATATTCACAATATAGATATGCCAAGATGCATACTAGACAAAAATGCTTAAAACTAGTGGGACGAACATATTTTCTATTTCTAACTTACTCGCCCTTGGCGGGCACTCTAAGCTAAACATAACCTTATCCTATATCTTTCGACTTAAACTAAAAATCAATGCTATATAAAGATAAAGTATTTCACCAGCACAACTTAATATTACGAAAAATTGAAAAAAGAAAAAAAACTTTATAACGGAACTGTTTTATTTAAAACTTACATACTAACTCCCACACTACAACATAGTTAAGCTAGACTTACATTTATATATATACAAACATTCAATATGTATACACAAATGCATACACAAAAGTACAATCAAGTGTACGCAATATTGTATTTGCGTATCCCCGAATGTTGTACACTTGAAATTATGTACACTTGATTGTCCCGGATCTAAAGAGTTCGACGCTGGCGTTGCCTCGCTCGCCAGTCACCAGAAATTTTGGTTCTCCCTAGCAACATCCCGTCTTGACACCGCCGTACTGAACCGGTGGAGACCCTCCTCAGCTCGTTGTGCGACGGAACGTGGTTGAGTCGCCCATCCACAGTTGATCAGGCGATGTGGTAGATGAGCGTTACCGCATTTATATCTTGTATCAATCCGCTTTTGACTAGGTGCAGGAAAGCTTCTGGGGGGACGGAGCCATTGTGACGTACCATTCCATGGTATTGTGAATTGGGGTAGTAGGCCCCCGAGATCAAGTTATTGACCGAGTTCATCGCTCTAGTAGTGTGACCTCGAATCAACTTTAACAGGAAATTGTCCACTCTTATCAGGTTTGCCCTGTTGTATAATACATTATTGGAATAGAATTTTATGTACAGGGATTCTGGAGTTCGATAAAGGCGAAGGCAAGCCCTAAGACAAGCCCTCTCGAACAACTGAATCTTTTCCATTTAGCTTGCACTCACTTTGAACCACACGGGACAGCCATAGGTAAGCATTGGCTGAATGAGGGCCATGTAGCAGCTAACCTTCACCCTCGCATCGAGTTGGCTGTTGTGAAACAGTCTCCTTGTAAGAACAAAGGCGCCTCTGGCTCTGGCAGAGCAGCATCTACATGTTTGTTAAGATATAGATACTGATCAAGCCAGATCCCCATCTACGTATGCAATTACGTGAGGAAGACAACTTATCAGATAGCTCAAGTAAATGTTGAACAGAATCGGCGAATTAACGACACCCTGTTGGTGACCATTTTTAACTTGAAATATACCTGTCGAGGTCACGTTGCCATTTTTGACTACGAACCGTCGAACCGTAAGCATGTTACACAGTAGGTACAGCAGTGGTTTGCTAATGCCTAGCCGATCGAGCTTGTAGAAAAGACCTTCTAACCTTACGGTGTCAAAAGTTTTCTTCAGGTCAATCAAGCAGGTACATTGTTTCTGGCTCTTGTTCCAGTGGATATCCGACACCAGTTTCGACGCGGCATGAATAACGTCTTGCCCCGCTTTGAACCCGAATTGATTATCCGGAATTATATTTTTGTCCTTAGTCCAGTTGATCAAGGCTCTATTGATCACCTTCTCGAATACCTTGCTGACGTTCGGAAGGAAACTAATTGACCGGAGGTTGCAAGGTTATTGTGTGTTAGTGTTAGGCTCCGACGAATCTTTTACAATAAGTTTTCTGCAACTTATGATTAATATTATGATAAATGATTTGTATGTTACAATGTGTAAAGAAAACTTTTCTATACTCTTATTATTACTTTTGTTTTCTTTTTCTAAGATTCTATCTCGGTTTTCTATATCTTGAATGTGGATTCTTCTTTATTTTTGGAATCGTGCATTTTCCATTAATATTAATGATGTAACATTAATAATGTCATTTATTGATGGACTAAAATACATCTAAGTGTATGATTTGGTTGGGTTCGGTTGGAGTTTCCGTTATTTTGAAAGGAATTTTCGTGCGGTTCCGTTCGTATTTACCTAAAATATATGTTTCGCAGTTATTTCTGATTTTTGAGACATTTACCTTTATGTGATCATATATGTATGCTCGCCTAAGTCAATTTGAAAGACAGTGTTTTCTTTTGTTTTTCTTTGGAGAAAAACTGTGCTTGATTTTGATGCCGTTTACTACGAGAAATTTTTTTTGAAATTTATTATTGCGTTATTTTTTATTTAGATATCATTTCCTATAAGTCCGTCATATTTTTGGCAGAATGGGTAAACTAAAATGGCTAAGCTTATTGTTATAGATTGGATTAATTGTTGACCTTGGATATTCGCTTTTTGTGTAAATATCATATCTTTGTTGTTGTTTTTGACCGGAGGACAATTGGTTCCTGGAGATTTTGGATATAGTATGATTGGAAAGTTCCAGGGTTGACTACTGAGCTTGAATCTCCTGAATCTATTAGAAAATTATTCCTATAGCGAGGAGATTGTTTAGCGAAGACACTGAGTGAGACAGGTTTTTGGGTTTGGGGAATTAACAAGGTTCGTTATTTGGTTTCAGTTGAATATTTGGACGTATGTTGTGGTAGGCGTATCCCGCTTCATGAAGTATGTCTATTCCTTCTATTCGGCTTCTTTTTATGAGTCGGGTTCTGGGCATTTTATTTTAAAGATCTGCAACGCGATCTTTTGTTTAATTCTAATTTTTGCTTAAGGTCTCTGTTTGTTGGCGTGTGAGTCTATTTTAATTTAGTGTTGAGGTTGCTTTTGATCGAGTTGTAGTACTTGACACAGGTTGAACGTATTGGAAGGCTCCGCATTTCGTCGAATAAATATTCGACGCTTAGTCTGTCGCCGAAATTATTCGTCAGAATTGCTTTCATGTCGTTCCATGTTGTGAAATGGTTATTGATTTCTAATATTGCCCTGGCCTTGACCTTGCATCTCGATTTAATAAGGTCTGAGAAGATGCTTTGACCGAGTTTATCGTATTTAGCTAAGACCGAGTGTATTGTTGTCAATATTTTACTTTTTCACTGGGTTTTGCTGGACATTGGCCTGTGTTCAGTATTTTGTATCATGTCAGCTTTTAGGCGAGCATTGTTCTGATTCTCTGTGTGTCGCAAAAGTCACAGTGAATATGCTGTGTGCGTTTGGTTTTGCGTTTTCTGATATAACTTCTGTACACGACACTGTGCAACAATAAAGCTGGTCCCCTCTGCGATTGGTTCTGAAACCCTTGTACTTCACTGCTATAAACGAACTTGTGCTTGATGTCATTTTTTATGAAGGTCGCAACACCACCTCCACCACTGCAGTTGGACCGGTCTCTTCTAATAACATTATAATTACTATGCTCCAGTATGCCTCTCCGAGTTAGCTTGGTTTCTTTAGTCAACATCAGCTCTGGGTTTTGATAGAACTCGTTTTTCCGTAGGATTCCTATCAATGAATTTGCATTAAAAATATTCTCCGTCTGCACAGTCATTATGACTTTTGACGTTGTGGCTTCTTCAGGAGCACCAGAATTTGACCGACCTGTTTCTCTAACCGGGCCATGCGCCCTTCAATGGAAGTTTTCTATTCAGGCGCTGGTTCGCGTGCTCTTGGCACTGAGACTTGCGTCACTAGTTTCGATAGTTGCTTCGCACTTGGGCAGACTTTTTTCAGCTGCTCCCTCTTTCCCCAGAGGACAGTCCTCCGTCTTGTGGTCTTAACTGCATTTCACGCATCGAGGCTGCATTTGAAAGTTCAACGCGGCGTGCCCAAACCCTTGGCAGCGAGCGCATTGGAGAATGCCATCGCGCCTTCTAATGCTATCCTAGGCGCAATTATAGTCAGCCAAACGAACAATATCGGTTAACTTATCTATTTTGCTATTGGGTGACAGCTGCAATAAAGAACAGTAATTTCCGCCCCTTTCTTTTTGCCTTAGCTGTGGTGAAGGGCTTAACCGCGACGAACTCGAGACCGTCACACACTTGCTCTTTGAGCAGTTGGATATTCTCCTCCGCTTTGAGCGGTGTGAAGATCTTTAACAATCTTGACTGGAGTTTTTCTCCTTTAGGAGTCAGAACTTCATCGTCAAATGCTTTATACACTTCTTAACTATATTGTAGTGGTCTACTGACTTGCAGAAGATTGAGTACTTCTCATAACCTTTATTTTTTTAATAAGAAAATTCCCAATACCTATGGCTGTTCTGGGCACCTACACCTGGGCAGTTTGCTTGATATCCGCTTTTTTGAAGTAAATTGGTGGCACTTTGTCATTTTTTTGGGAGCAGTTGCTGTTGCTGAGGAACTGCTGGACGCTGTTGTGGTTGCGCTTCTCTTGTTGTTCTTTCTGCTGCTGTGTTGCTAATTGCTGTTGTCAGACTATTGCCTGTTGCTGGTGCTTCCGCTGTTTTGTTGCTGTTTCATTTTGTTGCTGAACAGATGTCTGTTTTTGCGGCTTCTTCTGTTGCGTTTTTGTTTGCTGCTTTTTCAGCTGAGTTGGTTTTGGTACCTGTTGTTGTTGCTTCCACTCTCGCGGCTCCAACTCATTCTCCTTCTTTTTCCTTGCGAGAGCACTTGCTCGAAGTATTCTAAATTCTTTGACGAGTTTTTCGGTTTCCTCCCTCAAATTAGTGACTATCACTTTAGAGCGAATTAATTCCTCCACTCTTTCCTCTGTGTCGGATGCCATCCATTCGAAGCTATTCCTGCTTATAGTGAACCGCCCTTCCCTCCCATCAGATGCGTAGGAGTATCCATCATCATCTGCGTCGGTTTGCATGCCGAACGTCACATTGACTACCATTGTAAGCGTGAAAGAATTTATATATAATAGTTATATTAGAGAAAAACAAAAAGTAACGCAACAACTCCTACCACCAAAGCAGCAAGTTTGGTTTCATTGAAAATAAGTGCTAATGCTTATTCTGCCACTCTTTTTCTCATAGCACTAAAGATTGTGACGCGAATATGACAATTACACAGAGAAGAGATGTGCTACTGAAGCAGGCAAGATGTTTTCGTTGTACAAGAAAGGGTCACTCATCTAAAAAAGGCCGAAGTGGCAAATGGATCAAGTGGAATTAATGTAAGGACAACCACCTAACGGCGATGTGCGACCCGACATTCAAGAGGAGTTTCGATACAAAGGCGAAAACAACGGACAGTAGTGGAGAGTAATGAAGGAAATGATCATGTTGTTTTAAATCGGTGTAATGCAAACAGCACATTCTCTAATGTTTAACTAAAGACCGCTCGATGTATTTGTTTGGGTCAGCGGAAAAACGCTTTGCTTCGCACTGTTATTGATAGTGTCAGTCAGAACTCATATGTTTGTGAGGACATAGCGGAACAATTAGTGTTATTGGATGCTATTACGATAAGAATGGCAATAATTCCCATTGGCACGTAAAAATTCCTTTGCAAAGCCAGTATGATAAGCGAACGATAAAAGGGTTGGTGGTACCAAAAATATGCATTCCGTGTTAAGTGCACCGGATGAAAATTGTGTTTCATTCACTAATATAAGATTAGCGGATCTGAGCTCTATTGGGACGAAGTTACTGGCTAGTTATGAAGCTACTCTGCCAAGGAAAAATCAATCGAAGATGGTATTCCTGCGTTATTTTACCTCCCACATCGGCCAGTATACAAAGATGACAGCACGACAACGAAGATTCGCATTGTGTTTGATGCCTCCGCTTGCAGCGTTGATATTCCGTGTTTAAACAGACAACTGTTCACCGGAATCAATTTGTTAGCCGATGTTCTGATAATGTTGCTGAACTTTCGACTTGGACTCGTTATATAGGACTCGTTGCTGATATTGAAAAGTTATTTCTGCAAGTAATGCTTAACGTTGATGACCAAAATTCACATCGATTCATCTGGGTATCATCGATCGACGCAGATAGCGGGGAACCACTTCTCAGAGAAATACGTTTAACCAGAGTGACTTTTGGTAATAAGAGTTGGCGGTGAGTTGGCTGCTTCATTGAAGTCCATTCAAGGTTTTCTGGAATCCGGCATGTCTGCAGGAACAAAACGGAACCTTCAACAAGCTATTGCATGACACATTGGGCATTTTGGCTCCAACTGTCATCAAACTAAAAATATGTATATGCTTTCAAGCAGTATAGAGAAGGCAATAGACGTGGGACGAAGTTCTGCCACCGAATTTATATGTATAAGGAATATTCTGCTCCTCGAATGCATTGGAAAATTGTCATCGTCGAATAGGCGTTCCTTGGCAGGGATGGCAGAGTGCGTTCCTGTGAGATACAATATGCAGACGGAAGCAGATTTCGGAGGCCAATTAAGCTCCTATATCCACTGTAGCTAACAAACTATTCCCCGGGCGGAGGATGTTGAAAAGAAGGATAGAACTACATACTATTTATCTGTATTCTATATTGTTTGTTCTTGTTGTTGTCTTTTTAACACCCTTTTTTCGAAACCAGGTACATAAATAGTAGTTTTTCTATGAAAATCAGTTCAGTTGTCTCTGAACTCTCGTTAGTTAACGTTCTCATTCTCCTTCCAACAATAATAAAAGAAATCGTCAGTTTTCAGCTATCGTTTTTTATTGTTTCTTGTCGTGGTCTCCCCCGTTGTTTAACAAATGCTTCAAAGACTCCGGCTGTCTTTTTCACTAGAAAAAGAAAAGCCTGCTTCTTACCAAGCAACAAACTTCAAAGAAACGTAATTCAGACTGAGTCGAAAGACTCAGTACCTTTGTGTATACCTGGATAAAGCATTAACATTTGGTGGATATGTGGATATGTAATGATGGATATGTAATCCAACAAACAATACAAAAGTTAAATGCTTGCTTTAAATTTATCTATCGTAAATGAATACTTAGTATTGAAAATAGATTTATCATTTTCATGGCACATTTCCAGCCAATTATGTTCTACGGATGCCCTGAAATTAAACTTCTGAAAATGATATTTGATCTGCCATGTCATTTCTCTGCTGAATAGTTATTTTTGTTGGCGAATGTCCAAAAAGTCCAAATGAAAATCTTAAAACTAACAAATCATTATAATATGTATTGTATGTCTAATGATTTGCCAGTTTTAAGATTTAGTAAGTAGATTAAGTAATAAAAAACGGGGTCAAGTGCGTATACATATACGATACATTATTTATTATTTATTATCTATTATTTATTATTCTATTATTTGTTATTATTGATTATTTATTATTTATATTGAAATTCATGAAGAAGAGGTTCCATCGCAAATTGAAAACTTATTACAACAAGGAATAATTAGACCCAGTTACTCTCATGGATATGGAAAGTACCCAAAAAACAAGACGACTTCTCTGCATGAACATCTAGAGAACTTTTTTGGAATGTGCAGACAGAGTGAATGGACGTGCTTTAGTAACAGTATAATTTATAAATTCTTGTCCTCTAGTCCTAGTACTGTCAGATTTTTTTATCTATCAACGCCTGTGCTTATTTCTGATCGTTGCATTTACATTTTTGCGAACATACGAATAAATCTAATTTTTTACCTCAACATTAATCATGCCTTCATCATCGGACATGTCTACTCGCAACAAGTAGCAGAGGGAGATTCTTTCTTCTTCTAATGTGAGCTCTCCTTCCCTAATGCCTACACTTCTTAGCAACGAGAAAGGAGAAGGGATCACCACCAAAACATTGGAAGACCAACAAAGCAAGCTTTCGACTTCATTTCAATGTAGCTTTCTTGGAGAAATTCAGAAGATGCGTGACTACTTCTTAAACAAAATTGAAGAAGTCAAGTAAAGTTCGGTCAAGTGACTCGATGGCAAAAATAACGCAATTTCAACTATGGCGAGTTGAAAAATTAGAGCAGAGCACACTCACGACTTCTCAAATGATTGGTGAGGAGGCCAATGCTCTTAAAAAACAAGTGATTGCCTTAAGAGGAATGAACTCGTGATGCTGTGCTCTCTGGTGTTCCAGTTCTTTCTGGTGAAAACCTTTAACAACTGTTCAATAAGCTATGTGAGTCTTAACTGCAGTCCTCCTCTTCTCGTTCATGCATTTAGAGCGAGAAGCGTTATATGGGCAACAAATCTGATCTAACAGCGCCACCATTATTAATTCTCAAATGTCAATCCCAGTATAAAAGGAATGCTCTTCGCATCACAGCTGATAAAACGGTAATTAAAAATATACTGAGGCTGACGTTGGAATTTGTTCATGTGGAACCTGCAATCTCAATGACAGTCTTACCAAGCATGCTCTCTTTCTACTGCAATCAGCTCTTCTCTTAAAAAAGAAGAAGAAATTATTCTCGGTCTATACTAAATCTAGTAGTGCTTATGCAAAAGAGAATGGTAATGGGAGAACGATTGCTATTAACTGTTCGAAGGATCTACGCTTTTCTGCTGCTGGTCATCCTGCTGTTGAAAACGTTGCGCTGTCGAAGATGTTGCTGCTGATGTTGCTACTAATGTTGCTGCTGGTGACACTGTACATATAAGTATATATAAAAATTGTATTTACTTCTATTTACTTCTACTTACAGTTTATTAAATATTGTTATTATCCCTTACTTTCGTTAGCATCCTCCTCTCTTTTCCTCTTCTTTGTTTTATGGCACTATGGATCAAAATTTCGTTTATAAAAGTAATCGTTTACCCACAGTATAAATAATGTTCTCTCTAATTATTGTGACGGTCTTAGAATTTGTTATCTGAATGCACGTATCATCAATGAACATAAATTAGATTATCTAAGGTTCATCATTTCAATTTCAAGTGTTGTTATATGTTATATGTGTTTGTGAAACATGGTTTAAGGAAAATAATTCGGACGTTCTGTATAACATAAACAACTATACCATTTATAGAAATGATAGGCTAACTCTGGGGGTGGAATTGCTATTTATTGCAAATCTTCACTTAAGTGTAAAATCATTTGCAGATCTGTAGACTTAGACGCCGAGTTTTTGATAGTGGTAGTATATAACAGTTGAAATACATCTCATAGCCTGTACTTATGTTCCTGATCGTACTTGCTCTCCTCAAGGTTTCTTTGTTTCCCTTACTGAATTTTTTGCTTTATATGAGCATGCCATTGCTTGTGGTGACTTTAATGCAGATATTCTCAAAAATGATTCTAGAGCTTTTCACATTAAAGACTCTGCACTTTCTCTGGGGCTCGAATTATACAACAGTAAGTACCCTACAGGTTTTTCTTACAACAACGTTACCAGTCTCCTTGATCTGATTCTAGTATCTGACCCAAAGGCGGTTCTTCTCTTTGATTAACTTTCACTTGATTTTGTTTCTGATCATGATCTTCTTTTCTGCACCTAGAATGTTCACTTTAATCATGCAGCTGTTCCTGTTAAATTCGCATATAGCGATCAGTGCATAAGTATTAGCGCCCCCCAAACAGCCGATCTATCTGCGCCTTGATCTCGCAGCTCGCTGTCGTATACAGTCCGACCCCAATGAAAAAATGTGCAAGTTTCAAGTGATAGTTCTCGAATTATTTGACCAATTTGTTCCTTGTAAAACGGTAAGCGTTCGTAGCAACTTCTGCCCTTGGTTCACAAGTTGAAGTCTTATCTTTATAGTAAATGGAAAAGAAGCCCCCCGAATACTAATTGGCTTGCTTACAAAGGTTGACGTAATCAGTAGGCTGTAATTATACGTAATGCTAAGAAATTACTTTGCGTTAAATACTATGCTTCCTCCTAAGAAACTGTGGAATAACTTACGTCAAATCGGTTTTGTTATTAACTCGAAATTGTCTGGTTGCGACCATGCTAACAGGGTAATCCGACGGATTTATAGATGTCTTTGCAAGCTCTGGCTGATTCATAGTTTAATCCCTACAAATACCAGACGAAAATTTATTTCCCAACGAAAGCTAAAAGTTGCTCCTAATGATGCTGTCAGATACATCTACGGGTTGCGCCGTCATGATCATATATCACATTTGACTAGAGATTTTTTGGGAACTTCGCTTAGACACCACCTAGATGCCAGACTCCTACCACCAAAGCAGCAAGTTTGGCTTCATTGAAAATAAGTGCGAATGCTTATTCTGCTACTCTTTTTCTCATAGCACTAAAGATTGTGACGCGAATATGACAATTACACAGAGAAGAGATGTGCTACTGAAGCAGGCAAGATGTTTTCGTTGTACAAGAAAGGGTCACTCATCTAAAAAAGGCCGAAGTGGCAAATGGATCAAGTGGAATAAATGTAAGGACAACCACCTAACGGCGATGTGCGACCCGACATTCAAGAGGAGTTTCGATACAAAGGCGAAAACAACGGACAGTAGTGGAGAGTAATGAAGGAAATGATCATGTTGTTTTAAATCGGTGTAATGCAAACAGCACATTCTCTAATGTTTAACTAAAGACCGCTCGATGTATTTGTTTGCGTCAGCTGAAAAACGCTTTGCTTCGCACTGTTATTGATAGTGTCAGTCAGAACTCATATGTTTGTGAGGACATAGCGGAACAATTAGTGTTATTGGATGCTATTACGATAAAAATGGCAATAATTCCCATTGGCACGTAAAAATTCCTTTGCAAAGCCAGTATGATAAGCGAACGATAAAAGGGTTGGTGGTACCAAAAATATGCATTCCGTGTTAAGTGCACCGGATGAAAATTGCGTTTCATTCACTAATATAAGATTAGCGGATCTGAGTTCTATTGGGACGTAGTTACGGGCTAGTTATGAAGCTACTCTGCCAAGGAAAAATCAGAATTTAATATTAAAGTCAAGCCGTAAGTCGTTTAAAACAACTTATACGTTAATTGTCCAGGGATTCCGCAAACCTAAAGTAGTACGATGACGCAATGCTTCAACTGGTGGAAGATGGTATTCCTGCGTCGGTTGAGCCTGATTTAGAGACAACTTCAAGAATAATATTTCACTTCGCACATCGGCCAGTATACAAAGATGACAGCACGACAACGAAGATTCGCATTGTGTTTGATGCCTCCGCTTGCAGCGTTGATATTCCGTGTTAAAACAGACAACTGTTCACCGGAATCAATTTGTTAGCCGAAGTTCTGATAATGTTGCTGAACTTTCGACTTGGACTCGTTATATAGGACTCGTTGCTGATATTGAAAAGTAATTTCTGCAAGTAATGCTTAACGTTGATGACCAAAATTCACATCGATTCATCTGGGTATCATCGATCGACGCAGATAGCGGGGAACTACTTCTCAGAGAAATACGTATGACCAGAGTGACTTTTGGTAATAAGAGTTGGCGGTGAGTTGGCTGTTTCATTGAAGTCCATTCAAGGTTCTCTGGAATCCGGCATGTCTACAGGGACAAAACGGAACCTTCAACAAGCTATTGCATGACCCATTGGGCATTTTGGCTCCAACTGTCAACAAACTAAAAATATGTACATGCTTTCAAGCAGTATAGAGAAGGCAATAGACGTGTGAGGAGAGTTCCTTTAATCTTACTGACCAAGTTCAGCAACCTGGTTTATAGCAATTTGAAGTTGAGACAGTTACTGAAATTGAAGTTGTTAATTCATTCAGAGATATCAAATCAAATGCTATTGGGAAGTTTGGGATGCCCCTGCGGTTTATTAAAAAATTAAAAAAAAAGTGACCCATGTTTTGAATCACTGTATTATAACATCTACTTTTCTCCTTCCATTTCCCCAAGTCCAAAGGTACTAATTCACCATATGCCGCGGATTTTTAACCTTTAGTATTCTTCCATGTTTGTCAAAAGTCTTAGAGATAGTTGTTGCCAAACAGCTTCTTGAATACATGTCTCGCTATAAACTACTCTATATAGGTCTGTGGGGTTTTAGTTATTAATTTGTTATTTTTTGGTTTTGTTATTAACTCGAAATTGTCTGGTTGCGACCATGCTAACAGGGTAATCCGACGGATTTATAGATGTGCCAGAAATTGCATATTCCTGTATGATAAGCTTTTTGCATCTTTTCTCAAAACACGTTCTCTAATTCCATCACGCTATCGCCTTAATAATTCAACTCGCTTTTTCTTCATTCATGCCGTACAACTATGGAAGTGCTTACCGGTTAATATTAGAATTTCATTTTTCAATACTTTTCTTCCCTCCCCTAACTATACCAGTTCCTTACAATTCTTTTTCTGGTTTCACTACATTCCGTTTCACTTTTTTTCTTTTGTACATTCTTTTTTCTTGTTACGTGTACGTATCTTTTTGTACCCATCAATAAATAAAGCGAAAACAATCAAAGTAATAAAGTAAACGAGGCCACAATTAAAAAAGTGGGGCAAAGTAAATCTACCCTGCATAAAATGGAGGATAAGACAGAGTCCTCAAAGACTCTACGTATGCCCAAGCATTATCGGTAAATTAAAAACCTGCCGAATCGGCAGACCCGGTTGTGCAAGTGTTCCCCACGATTGATGATGAGCTAAAGCAGTCCGAGATAAATAAAATCATATTTGACAAACTTAGCAAGCCCGAGCCTAAACGTGGTAATCAACACAGATCTTCTCTCAATATATGAATATGGAAAGTGCATGGTTAACATGCAACGCCAATGGAATCAATAATTAAAGCAATGAACTGGAGATATTCTTGCGTAATACTAACGTTGAAGTGTGCATTATATCTGAAACCCATCCCTCTGAAAGCGCCAGAGGGGGAACCTCCTTATTTATTAGAGACAATAGAAGAACTTGCAGCAATACAATCAGTGTCAGTTAAACTAAAATACAAGACCTCGTATCTGATCATATCATCTATGTATTTTCCCCTGCGACGCGTGACCACAATATAAGTATGACCTTATACGCCTTTTCGGGAAATTTGGAACGAGTTTCATCATTGGTGGTGGTTTTAACGCCAAGCACATCATTTGGGCTCGCGTAAAAATTGAACGAAAGGCAGACTGTTGCACAAAGTCGGTATGGAGCTCGGGGTCGACTTCCACTTATCAGGAAAACCGACATATTGGCCCGCAGATACAGCAAAAGTACCCGATTTAGTAGACTTTTTTATTATTAAATGGGTACCTACAAACTTCGTGAATGTAGAAGAAAGCTTTGAGCTCTCATGCGCCCACTCACCTGTAATCTGGAAGGAAAGTGGAAGGTACACCGCGATTGACAAAACAAAACTGATTTTGAAAGTCTTAGACATGACTGTGAGGAAGATACAATGATGCGTGGGCAAAAAGTGATAAAGTAAAAGCAGATCTCTTTGCCGAAAATTTGGAGAAAATATTTCAGCCTTTTGATGGCCAAATGTTGGAAGATGATCCAAGTATAACTACTATATCTTAAAGCTCTGATATAGAAAGAGTATTGCTAAACGAACTTTGCAAGGCAATCAAAAATCTAAAAAGCCATAATGCTCCTGGCTATCTAATAACTGGACAAATCCTTAAGAGCTTGACGAAAAAGGCGCTAATTAAACTCCTCTAGGAATAAAACTCAGGATCCCTTCAGTTTACCTCGTAAATCAGAATCAGATAGCACCACGGCTTACGGAATTATCAATTCAGATAAAATCAAAATGTATAGTATAGATAGTAGTTTAGGTATTGGAAATATGAGTACTCAACCTCAGAACAACCAGTTAACTCCCCTTCGGGTACTAGTACTAACCATTTAAGTAGTTTGAACATTAATCAAATCTTTAATAGATGTCATATACCGGACGCTATTAAAGATTTGCCGCCATTCAACGGAAATATTGGATCCATATATGATTTCATTAGTAATGTTGAGCATGTCTACTAGGACAACTCATGTTCGAATTCACGGTAAAGAACGTCCCGTGGTAACAGCAAAACGACATCTGTATTCCGACATGTGTCTGCTTTTCATTATTGGTCTGCAAAATGTAATTGGGTTCAACAATCAGAACAATGAGACCTTCAACTATTATGAAAGCATTATACTTTTGTATTAAAGAACAAAATGCATTTTATATGAAAAACAGTATGTTGCCAAAGCTTTTTATCCCAAAGAATACTAACTCAGCCTTTAGGAAAAATTACCCACCCTAGCACAGAATCCAAAAATAAAATACCTACAGCCTCTCCAGTTAATACCATATGAATCACCTAGATTGGAATACAAACAGTTCCAATATCATCATCCTCAATTCAGCCCCACTCAACAATATCAGCCTCAATTTAGATCGTTTCAAAAAACTTTATATACCTTATTCACAGTTTCCTTCTCAGCAGATGAATAGGTTCCATAATCCAACACCTAATACCTTTATTGCCAAGCCCATTGGAGGTACGCCCAGTACCAATGGAGGTAGCTACTGCTCATGCTATACGCCTTCCAAAACCCGTGCAATTGCATCAATATCCAGAATTATCTGAGGTCGAATATGTCACATAAGATAATTCGGATGAATATTATAATTATCAACCCAATATAGATAATTATGTCCCGGATGATCACTAAAGAATGTGCACTTCCATCAAACCACGAGTTTCTGATGATTTTGCATATTATGTGTGGTGTGATGCCCCAGCGGCCTCTTGCATTTTGTTCATTCCATTATTGTACTGTACCGCATCTCTTGCATACCGATTGGTTTCGCTTATTATAACGAAAGTAATATTAGACTAATTGCGTTAAAATTAAGTAGAGTTGTCAAGATATTTAATTTATTTCGAGCCAGGCACCATGTGTCCGTCCGAAGATATTTTTTTTATTTCTTCTTTTAGGAATTACTTAGAATGGGGTTTTTCATAAATCGGTAGAAAATAAAATTTTAGGGAGTGACCTGAAATTTCAAGTCGATAGCATCATTAGAAATATCGCGCCAGACCCGGGTGTCCGCCAGAGTGTTACAACCAGGTAACTTATTGAAACACGTTCAGTTATAATAGAAATAAAAAATTGCATGTCATAGTTTTAAGATCGACAATAATATTTGAAAAAGAAATATTCAAAATGATCCCAGTGAAGAGCAATAAAATAAGAGAATAAAATTAAATTTGTCATTTATTATTACATACAGCCTCCTCTGGATAGTCTTAGAGGTGAACCATTGCATGCAGCGACCCCATGACCAGGTGTTTAAATCAGGGTTCTGTCCACCAGGTTCGAGGGTTGCGCATGGGTAACTTTCCCATTGTATAAAAAAAATCTAGTTCCGAAAAAAACAAGCATTGAATACGGACACCTTACTGCCGACGACCATGGACAACGGAATAAGGACAACGATTTTCAGTTCTCCACGTGGAATATGAAGTCCCTCAACAGACCTCACTTCAACCGTCAACCAGATTGATCACATTGCGATCGACGTCAGACACTCCTCCAGTATTCTCGATGTACGAACATTCCGAAGAGACAACATCAACTGTGACCATTTCCTCGATGTAGCCAATGTAAAAAAACGGATATTGATAGGACAATGGAGTTGAGCAAGACCAAAAAAGTTTGATGTCGGAAAGTTATAATCGCAACTGACCGCTAAGAACTTTGCTGATCGAGTCTCCCTGAAGCTCACACAGAGTCCAACTCTGTCAGGCGAAGCAATCGACGAACAATTGAATCGAAATCAAAACGCCGACAGTGATGCAGTCTCTGACGTGCTGGGTTTTGAAAAATCGACGACCGAAGAATGTCGTGACGAAGAGAAACAACTCGTAGTAGATTCGCTGTTGATACTGAAAATTTGGAAAGATCACTCCTTTATACCTAAATACCGCTGTCAGACAGAATGTTCCACTCCACACAATGGGCGGTGATAGGCGTAAATTCCGTCCCCCCGAAAGTCGAGTAAAGCTGCTGGTTCAGAAGGACTGTATGTGGAACTTTTTAAGGCAACTGGAGATAAGCTGGTAAGGTACATGTATCAATTCATCTGTAAGATATGTTCGGAGGAAAGAATGCCCGACGAGTGGAACCTCAGTATTATTTGCCCAAGCAAGTCTCCAACATCGCCTTTATGATCCTCTCTCCCGTTTTTTGGTGAGTGCCTAAAACCATTCGTCAATAAACTGATAGGTTCTTATCAGTTCGGTTTCAGTTCGGGGAATTCCACCGTCAACCAAATATTCGCATTACGGCAGATCCTGTAAAAAACCCAAGACATGCAGATCGACACATACCACCTTATCTTCGATTTCAAGGCCGCATATGACAGCGCGCATAGTGACGAGCTATACAACGTCATGTCTAGTTTTGACATTCCTGCCAAACTCGTCAGGTTGTGCGTGATGACGATGGTGAATTCTCGCTGCTCCATCAAGGTCGGAAGTGAACTCACTAAGACCTTCAATGTCAACAAAGTCTTTAGACATAAAACAAAACTTACTCACCAACACAAGAAGCCCAATATTCTAAACGTCCGTACAATTGCTAGCATACGCGGACGACATTGACGTGGTTGGTCGAACACAGCGAGCCTTCAATTAAGCGTTTGCTAGCATTAAAACGAATGCGACCAAAATGCGTTAGGAGGTGAAAGAGAGAAAAATTATCTAAATGCTGTCATCGATAAAGGGTGCAAAAAATCGCCGACTCGGCCAAAAGGTCAACATAGGCAGCTATACCTTGGAGGTAGTGAAGGTAGTGAAGTCTAACTCGGGTTCTTTGGGCTCCGATTTCACTAAAAGATTGATTAGAGAAACCATTTCTCAATAATAATACCATACGTATAAATCATGATTTCCAGAAAAGCAATTAGATCGTTTATGACGAAATGCTTTTATCTGGATCAGATTTATAACATGTTTGCTTTATTTTTTTTGCTTTTTGCTTATACCCGCAAGCCGTAACATCCGCAGAACTAGAGAGCCGTTAGGAGAAACTCACAGATGAAATTATTTCCAGTATTAAATCCGAAGTGAGTAATCTGCGAAGTGAACTCATCCAGCTAATTGAGCGAAACTTCGAAACATACACGAAACAAGTCGATAGATAGCTAAATGAATTGCAGTCGAGAGTTTCTGAAATCGAAACGAACTGCGCTCATATTCAGAGTAGATTTGATGCTCATGAGAGAAGAGAATCCCATATGCTCAAAGGATACGTTGCTGAACTGCAGAGAAGATGTGATGCATATGAGAGGAAAGCACTTGCAGCTGATGCGATTCTTTTTGGTATCCCACAACTACCCCAAGAAGATCTTGAATCCATCCTTGGTCGTCTCTGCCAAACAATAAGATGTGCGTCCCCTGTATTAGATGCTATTTTTAGTTCCCGTCAGCGAAATAATGCAAGTGATTCTCCCATTGTGCTCAAGTTTCGTTCTCCCAAAGAAAAAAATGAGCTGCTAAAATCAATTGATCAGCACTGTAAAATAAACAAAAAACAGCTGTGTCTGCATGATGTTGGTATAAACTCCAACAAAAACATTTTTATGCATGAGAGCCTAACTGTCAAAAATCGCCCTCTTCTTCATAAAGCAACTCAAATTAAGCGCCACAAGCAGCTGTTTTCTGTTTACACACGATCTGGCTCTGTGTTCGTGAAAGAAAATGTAAATTGTAACAGCATAATGATAGAGAACGAAGGAAACCTTAACACCATCGCCGAGAGACATCAAGCAGCATCATCACAATCAACAGTTTAAATTTTCTATCATTTAAATTAAAATAAAATTCTTATTTTGTATGTAGGTATAGTAAACGAATGCAATGAAAATTAATGTATTATTATATATTGACTCCTCTATATGCATGTCACTATGTTAAATGTTTTCTGTTCGCAAGGTTTGTTTCCTAAAATCGAAGAGTTTAGATATGTTTTCGAAGAATCAAGAGTAGATGCAATATGCATTTCGGAAAGTTGGTTTAAGCCAAACATTAATAATGAATGCTACAAGCTGAGTGGATACCGACTCTTTAGGGGCGATAGACATAGAAATGATCGTGGTGGTGGTGTAGCAGTTTATGCAAGAGATGGCTTAAGATGTAGAAAGACCCTTTGATCCTCCGCTCACTCTCTAATTGGCTATGTTTTCGTTAATATATCATATGATGACAATTCTTTGCTGTTGGGCACTGTTTACAGACCTAATAGTGATATAGACTTAACACCCTTCTACACTTGAATGGAGTCCATATCAGTAGCTTCTAAAAATATAATTATTTGTGGTGACTTAAACAGTTATCTTTTGGTTGAGAGGCACCTTACTGATGGGATGAAGTCTTTTGGCTTAGATCCTGTAAATATTACCACTCCCACTCATCACGTTAGTACTACAAGCACTTTACTTGATGTTTTTTTGTTATTTGTACTGATAGCACTCTCTTTTATGACCAACTTTCCGCATCAGCTTTCTCTAAGCATGATTTAATTTTTCTTACTTATGACTTTCGAGTACATAACCAAGCACAAGGTACCACACTCCAGTATAGAGATTTTGCTAATATAGACAGAGTTAATCTAGAGCAGAGTATAATTGCTATACCATGGGAACACGTTTATATAATGCCATCTCCAGATAACCAGGTACAATTTCTCCATTCAAATATTAACTCTCTCAACAGTATGTTTTATTAAAAACAAAAACGACCAAAAACTCATCACAGCCTTGGTTTTCAATTGAAATTCGGCAACTTATTAAGCAACGTGATCAAGCTTATAATCAGTGGAAGCGATTTCGTATAGAAGAATTTCACCTTATACACAAATCCTTTCAAAATATGGTTGTTCGAGAAATAAGGGCAGCAAAGGCACAATTTTTCTCTAGCAGATTAAAATCGAACTTGAGTAGTCGGAAACTGTGGAGTAACCTACGACATCTTGGTATAGGAAAAGAAAAACTTTGCTGTCCGAATAACACTGACGGTAATATGCTAAACCAAAAGTTTGTATCTGTAGGACCAACTAGAACAGCAAATCTCAACATAAATTTACATAATCTGCATACGTCTGCTGTGCAAACACCATTTAGCTTTACTTGTGTAGACAGTGCAGATATAGTCAAAAGCTTTTTATCTATAAGGTCCAGTGCAATTGGAGTCGATGAAATTCATCCAGTTTTCATTAAAGCCATTTTACCGTTGATCCTACCGTATGTGATTCATGTCATAAGCACTATCCTTACAACAGGAGTGTTTCCACATCAGTGGAAAATGGCCAAGGTAAAACCATTGCCGAAAAACTCAATTGGGGATGAATTTCGGCCAATTTCCATTCTGCATTTCCCTTCCAATGTATGCGAGCGAATAATGCAATTGCAACTTGATGAGTATCTTGCTCACAATAAAATGTTAACCCATGTGCAATCTGGCTTCCGAGCAAAACACAGTTGTACAACTGCTTTAGTAAAGTAGTTGAAGATATTCGTTCTAGCTTAGATAAAGATGAAGTAACTTTTCTGATACTTCTAGATTTCTCTAAGGCTTTCGACACTGTCGACCATGCATTGCTTTGTAAAAAACTAGAACACTACTTTGGGTTTTTTCCATCTGCTGTTAAATTGATATCACCCTACTTAAGCAACCGAAAAAAAGCTGTTTTTGTTAATAATGTCTTATCTGATTTCCTTAATTTAACTCGAGGGGTACCTCAAGGATCAATTCTTTCCTTTGTTATTCTCTCTCTATATAAACGAATTTCTAGATCTAGTTACACATTCATCAAGACACATTTATACCGATGATGTCCAAATTTATTGAAGCTGCAAGTTGGGTCTCATCGAAAATTGTTGCCTTGAAACTAATCAGGATCTTAATCACAAATTTGACTGGTCTTTGGAAAATGGATTGACACTCAACCCCAATAAATCCAAATGCATAGTTATATCAAGAATGAAATTGGATCTGTCATATTTCCCTCAAATCATTTTAAACAACTCACCCGTTGATTTGGTGGAAACATCAAGGAATTAGGGTGTAATATTTAACAGATTTTTAACATGGAACGACCATATCAACACCATTGTAGGGAAAGCTTACGGCGTTTTGAGAACTCTGTGGACAGCTCAACCAATTACACCACTGGATACACTAATCATATTGGTAAAATCACTATTAATTCCAATCCTTGTGCATGGGTGTGAATTATATGGGAATTGTGATTAAGTATGCATACGAAAATTACAAGTTGCATTCAACAGTTCCATTCGATACATATATGGGCTAAGAAGATATGACCATGTGTCACATCTCAGTAAAAGTTTTAGTTATGCCTTTTGAAAATTACCTTAAATTTACGACGACAACCTTCCTACCTCTTCAATAACTTACAATTCCCTGCGTCAAATAGATCCACATATCTCATTATACCGAGATTTAATTTCTCAATATCCGAAAGACTTTAATTAATAAATTGGGGTAAGCAAAACGATGATAATGCCACCATTCATTAGGACTGCATTATCTTGGCAACATTTCATCATTCAAGTACCTTTGTACTTTTGCAATAGCTACTGCTCTAGATGATTGGACGGGTTGTATTGTCCTTATTATGTTGTCGACATCATCCCAAATAGAGATGTTAATTGATCCCTGTTTATGAACATCCACGGTAAGCACTGATTCTGCTGATTTTTCTGTAGTTCGTTGACCTAATGCTTTCATATTTATTTCAGCAATTGTAAGATCAATCACCTTTCCTGTTGCAGCTTCGGCTGTTGACTGGCCATACAAAAATGTGTCTTAAAACGCGGATCGAGAAGAGTGCAAACGCCAAAGGTGCTGCTATTTTTCAATATTGTTCGGCCTTTTTACAAATACCGTCTTTTATTCGTTTCCCTATTTGTTTAGCGAATGTTTTGTCATTAGATATCTTATGTTGGTAGATATTTATTAGAACTTTGTGAAAAAAAAATAACGAGACTACCCGTTAGAAAGCGCTCTCCACTCCTGCAAACTTATGTCTGGGAGAGAAGCACTACTGCTACTGTCAAGAATAGCCAAAGTACTTGTGAAATAATATTGCTCGTTCAAGCATGTGTATCTTGAGTTCCATCTAGTAGACACATCAATAATCAATTTTTTTGGTTGAGCTACATTTGATTGCATTTGATATTTTATAAGCTTTGCAGTTGCAGTAGGACTGCGTCTATAATGGCTCACTATGTTCCTTAATTTCAAAAGAAAAAGCTCAACTTCTGGAAGTGCCAATGCATTTTTTGCGACCAAATTAATTGGTTGGGCGAAGTAACCGAATGGAATTTTGAACATTAGGAGCAATATCTGCCATAACCAAACGTATTTTTCGCTCTAACTGCCATTGCCTTATTACTCTTTGTAAGTCCTGGCTTATTTTTAAAGCAGTATGTGGTCCCTCCAGAACTCGATATTGCAAAAGGATTGATTGAACATCAAGATTGTTGTCTATGTAGTGAGCAGATACAGCAAAATAACCTTCTTGTGCACGAGAGGTAAAGCTGTCCATAGTAACTGCTGCTTTAAAGCGGCTTTAACTTAATTGAAACGTTCTCTTACCTCATTTTCGAATTTTTGATACTCAGAATTCAGCATAGCATTACAAATATGTTTTCGACTTGGAAGCTGGTATGCAGGATTTAACGTAGAAACAAATTTCTTAAAACTAGCATCCTCAACAGTTGGAAAAAGTAAAAAGCTATTGATGAACAGGTCCATAAGTGCATCGTCAACTTCCTTGCGTTGTGCTAGTCTTATTTTTTTGGTGTTGGAGTATCGGAGTAAAGTTGGTTGAAAAAGACTTTTAGAAGTGCACGGTTGTTGACTGTAGAGTTCTACTGTAGAGATTGAAACGTAGGGATAGGATGATGGACCGGGGATATCATTATTGCTATTTTCGGATGACTTTTATTGTATATTACAGATTCGGTCGAGTTTTGATTTATTTGTCTTGTTAGGGTAGGTTGCACAGTTATTAAATGCTTGTTTCTTAAATGTTTATTTAAATTTGAGACAGTTCCCTTAGAACTTAATATTGCATGACAAATGTTGCACTGTGAAGTCTTATTTTCTGCTGAATACACTTTAAAATAATTCCACAGATCACTCCTTCATGTGTGCTTCATAATTATATTTTTGATTTTATTTGAATCGGATGAAGTCCTTCAAGCAGTACAATAAACTACACAATGGTTCATTATCTGCAACGTTGGCAGATACCCAAAATTTGGTAAAACCGTAAATTTCATAAGGTGCCCTAGTATGCCATAAAATACTTTTTGTTCTACATCCATTTCTTTCCCCCTTCATGTTCTCATTCCATTCGTACATATACCCATATCCACGCGAAAGAGAAAAACGTATGTAATGCTCCATAGGCATCGGATTCCTTCCAAAGCATAAGTCAATATTGAGCGAGAGAAACGTGTGTGAATACCATGTGCGAATACGATACTTCAGAAGCATATCGGTGAATATATACAAGTATCATAATATATGACATATTCGTATTAGTAATATTTTCAGGAATACTAATATATTCGCTCCATCTCTAAGTAGAGCTCGGTTGAGAGCAGATTCTATAATAAAGGGCTCGTCCCCCAAAAATGTATTTTTTTTATTTGTTCATTTATTTCAATTTAGAATTTTTATACTAAATAATATGTGGGCATAATAATAATATATATAAAAATAATCCATCGTCGAAGCTTCAACTGAACTCCGCTAGTATTCATTCTTAGTTAGTTATAAAAAATTCCAAAACCACTATTGACTTTGGATTGGGTAGGCAAAGCTCTCCATTTGAGCGCAGAGTTTTCAGCATACTGTTAATTATACAGTATACAGTTCATAAAGAAACATGAACGATGTACCGAGCAGTCAAATAGGCGATTTAAATCAAAGCTGTAAAAAACGACAAAGAATATGTAAATGCTCACTTCCAGAGAAGACAGTATGCGCAACTACATTATACAGCTATTAATTCTAACGAAAATTCGCATAGGACTTCGTCTTAGTAGTAGTATTGTAATGTTCTAGTTAGTAAAGTATATTGCAGCAGTCATGAACTCTTAATAAAACTCAAAATTACTCGTAAATTTGAATTTTCATAAATTATTTTAAATATGTATTTATTGTTTTGAATGTCTTTATTTTAAGGTGAGGTATTTTTTTTTAATATACATGCATATGTAGTTTGTATATGGCACTCTTTGCCAGATTAGACGAAAAATGGTTACAAGCGTACTTTTAAGCAAGATTTAATCAAGATCACTTTAATCAATAATTCAAAATGAAAATTTAAAAATCTTGACTGGGTATGGATTGCTGTGCTTGAAAATAAGTTAATTGTAATTAAAATGCATGTTATAAGTAAATTGTCATGAAAGTAAAGTATCATGAAATAAGAATATTTAAGTCTTAATACCTGAAATTAATAGTAATAAAAATGTCAAGCTTTCTTAACTATGCAAATTTTAGTTTTTTTTAATTTTAAATTTTATTGTAAATTATAATGAACAAAAATGTTTCGAAATATGTTCTTAAGCTTAACGATGAAGAAAAATTACTTTATTCATATAACCGTATTATTATTGTCTGCGAAGCTCAGTAAAAAGCTGCAGAATTTTTATACTAAATAATGTTTGGCAAAATAACAAGTATAAAAATAATTCATCTTCCAAGCTTTAACTGAACTCCGCTGGTATTCGTTTTAGTTACTTGCAAAAAATCCTAAAACCACGTATTGACTTTGGATTGGCTAAGGCAAAGCTCTTGCATTTGAGCGCAGGTTTTTCAGCATACTAATAGTTAGTTTGGCAAGAAGCACTTAAAAGAAAACGTTTTCTTTTAAACTGGGTTAACCATGTTTTTGTAAAATGTAAGTTGTTTCTGTGACTACTAATGTACATGGACAATTCGTTATTTTGCGGAGTGAGAATATTAATGAGCTATACATTTATCAGAAGTATATTTATTGATTTTTTGAAATATTCTGATCTCTATGTGCATAATTTTTTTTTTTGCATTTTTTTTTTAATTTAGTCAAGCTCAGGTGGTCAACTTATTACTACACAATAAATAAAACTACACAACGGGGATTAGCATAATCTTTTTATGTGCATCCATGAATTCATTAAGCAATACTCTTGTTCTATTGAGATAATTGAAGTGTAGATCAAATTAATTAAAGTCAGTAGATCTGAAGTCAGTACCAGAACAAATAAAGGCAATCCCTGTCGCATATTGATCAATTGAAGCGTCGAAACGTTTTCGATTGCAATTATCATTTTCTTTATTAAGAAATATATGGGAGTGTAACTAAATAACTAGTAAACTAAATAATGTACAATTTTGTATGTATAGTACACATATTTGACCGTAATGGGTACAGCAGAATACTTTTGTTACCTAATTTATTTAATTTACCTATTTGCTATAAGTAATATGGGATAATCCAACTTTGAAGAAAATACGTTTGCTTTAGCTGTGCAATACCAAGTGAAGAAAGCCAAATCTCAATCTATAATAATATAAACAAATTGTTTATAGTCGCTTTCCAGTGGCGTCGCGTTAAATATTAAGATAGTTGTCCGACAAAGAGTGAACAGACAAAATTCTTCAGCCTTGAAGAAGTTCTATGCATGTGTTCACTCGAAAGTCAGGAAGTCTGGAAAATATCCACTTACTCGCATCGAATGTGATTGTCGTGAGAAGAAACTACAGTCTTCAAGAAATTATATATATATATTCATTTGAAAGTCAGGGGAAAAATTCAAGTGCACAGACAAAATTCAAACGAGCTCTCACCAAATGTGAGTCTTTTCAATGACCTCTGTATGTATCGGATGAGTAGAAAACATTGTTCGTACAAATGTTGGACATCTTTTACACATGAGACCTACAACAAAAAATAGTTAAAAATGCACAGAAATATGCACAATTGGTAGATCCTGACAAAATGCCACTGGTATTTGTCATACAATTAGGAAATATTTTCTTTGTTCTGAATCGATTTCTTAGATTTTCAAAGGGGAGTCATCTGTTTACCATTTTCATACGAAATTTAAGGAAATGATAAATATATCCTTCTTGTTAAGTTTTCCGGTTCTGTGTCAATGGAAGCTTAAGATGTTTTTAGACCTATATTTTACTATGAATGAAAGGTACCTAAGTTTTCAATGAAATGTTTATTTTTTATTTCCTCCTTTCTAAAGGCAAGAACAATCAATATCTTATTCCTAAACTTTTGCTAAGACACTAATAATTAATGTTTATCACCCTCCAAGAAAATTATTTAATTTAAACTCAACTCAAAATAGGGTTAATGAAAAGCAAAAGAAATAATAAAATTAATGATAAATGCGAACCTGTCCCCTTCGGTGAATCCTTCACCACCATCATCGGAAGCTGACGAACCGCGTGATAGTGGGCCTCGAATCTCACCGGGAAGAACCTCTTCACTTCTGTGCACCGTAAATGAGTTCTTACCCTTCTTTCCAAAGCCCATACGTCTTTTACGACCTTTGTTTGTTATATATTATTTAATTATTTAAATGCATGTACATACATCATTCTATATATATAAGTTGATTGATGCGTTGCAGATGACATAATTACGATGTATAAAACACGGATAGAATATTCCAAATAAACATATTAATGTCAATGAAAAGAGTTTAATTATTCACCGGGGACTAAAACAAACCAAATATACAATTCCCTTCATTTGAAAATAACAAATTTTTTAAATAAAATCGTGTCGAAAAATGTTATAAATGATAACTGAAACTGCCAACTATATATTGATAAAATTTAACACGTAAAATATAATGCAACCGACAACTCACCCGTCGCTGATAACTGTGAAGTAGAGTTGCTTTTTTTGCCCATGCCTGAGCCGAATCGTTCATCATTACGACTGCTACGACAACCTGCGTCACTTTTTGGCGATCGTTCTTGATCCGATATACCCTTACGACGCTGCGATTCGTTTTGCTGGATGCCTAAGGCTGTGTCAGAAAGGCTGCCGTCTGCAATGATTGAACAATTTTTTGGATTTGTACAATTGTGAATAATGCAAGTCTGGTCAACATACCGATCCTATCCTCTGGTGTGCCATCAGCATTGGACATACTTCGACTAAAGGAATTATTCAAATCATCACCTCTATCACTGCCGGATTCAATGCGGTCAATTCGGTCATTTTGCATTTGATGATCTCTACTACGACTAATTTCATCTGGTCCGCCATTATCTGAAGGTCCACCTCTACGACTTCCTTCACCCTTACTGCTGTTGCCGCCACCACCCCCTCCCCCACTCCCTACGCTCCCACCACCTCCCCGACCATTCGCATTATCTTGTGATGAGACTTTGGCCGCACGATCTCGTTCACGTACATCGTACTCACTGGAAGTATGAGTAGCAGATGGATTACAGTCCAAATCAGATGATGGATCATTAGTGGTTGAATTGGTTGGCGGTGGTATTGTGGTTGGTGAAGAGGTCGATTGTGGGTTTGTATGTTTCAATGAGGCACGTTTAGGTGAAGTGGAGAGCGAAGTCACACCGTGGGAAGAGTTGGTTTTTGTAAAAGAGGAAGAAGAAGCATTGTTAGCATTACTACCACTACAGAAAGAATAAGGATTATAACTAGGACTACTTCTATTATTATGACTATTATGATCTCCACCAGTGCCAAGACCTTTTAGAACCTTACTACTCTCTCTATCCTTATTAATACAATCGTCATCGAAGTCTCGATCTTCACAGTAATCATCGTCGTAGTACTCAAAGTATTCTGGTTGATCGTTAATGCTAACAAGATTACTGCGATCATTATAAGTACCGATTTGCGGCTGTGGTGGGCTAGTGCAGTTATGATGCGGATCAAAATGTGGAATTTTACTTAAACGTGCAGTTAAAATGCTTTTTTTTATGGAACCATTGTAGTCCGAGTCACCATCAGATCGAGACCGTTCTCGCGCTTTGATGTTATTTGACAGATTGGTTTTTGTGTATTTGGTTCCAGTTATTGATGCTGACGAATGCGTTCTGGCGCTTCCACGATCACCACCCGTATCGTCGACACCATTACCCTGTGCGTTTATCATTTCGGCGTCCTCACCGTACTCCACTGGAGAAAAGTTATGCACATTTGGTGCATTCGGAGGCACTGGTAAAGTACGACGTCTTTTGAGGTAGGATGGTGTTGGTTCATCAAGCTTCTGCAAACTTGTTCGCGTTAGATTTAAAGACATGTGGATGCGGCTGTTACGATCATTGCTGCGTTTTCGAATATAATTGGAAGATGCAACACCTTTTCTCGTCCACCCAACATCAGAATCATAAACTATGGTCACGATCTTGTCATCGGTGACCAGGAAATGCGAATGACTTAGTGGATGATTTGCGTCAACCAATGCTCCCATATACGACTGTCGAATATTAGTCTCGGAACTAGACTTTTGTGGAAGATTTTTTAATGGTCGACCAAACGACGGAAGAACTTCATCTTCATACCTCACGTATCGTCGGGACCAATTTTTTGTAAGCAGATCATCATAGTCTAACGACCCGGTGTGCGATTCACTGAAGCACTTTCTACGATCGAGTGTACGGGGTTTCTTTAAAATGGAAGTGGGTTGCGATTTTGCTGAAACTGGAATACTGGTAACAATATCATCATTGCTTAGCAGCCGTCGACCCATAAGTAAACGCGCGGGTATCTGCACGTTTTTTGAAAAGTACTCTTGATGGTGTTGTTGTTGTAAAAGCGACGGTTGAGTTAGGTCACCGCCGAAGTGCTGATTAACGCATTCGCCGCACATATCTGGATCTACTGAGGGCAGTGATGGCTCTGACGATGGATGGAAGAAAGATAGTGACGGACATCGTACATGATCTATACATGACGGAACTAAATGATCGCCCGCAGATGGCATGTACTCCGATGTGATATTTGTCGTGTTGTTCACCTCGTTTCTTCCATCTATTATCGGTAATACACCACACCAAGGATCAACAATGGATTGAAGATGGTGAAACGATGTGCATTGTCTATCTTGCGCTAGCTTGCTATTGGTAGTGGTGGTGGCAGGACTGATAAATGGAACATATGCTGTGGACGGGGATATGTGGTTAACATTGCGAAAAAAATTCACCATAGGCGTGGTAAGTCGTTTGAAATTCTCAAATGAAGGAAAAGTTATGGACGATATCTGAGGATAACTTAGGGGACTATTGCGAAAAACTCTTTGCGGAATTTGACTGAAATTTGTGTTCGATATGAATTTGGGTAGATGAACTGAACCCTGCGGTAAATGAAAAAAATGCGTAGGAATATCTGAGTAAGATATTTGGGATTCATCGACGCAGCTATTTGAATCAAGAACGTTCATGTCGAACTGAGCTGCCTCCCCTGGATTTTGATTAATACTATTGGATGGCAGCATATCGATTGGTGGTGAAATCACAAAAGAGGCATTTGCTCTATCAGGCGATGGCTGCAGCTGATGTAGTGATGGTTGTAGAGGTTGTTTTTGCTGTTGTTGTGGTTGTAGTGGTAGTGATAATGGTGGGGGTGCCGGCGAAGTTGGTGTCAGAAATTCAAAATCATCAACTGCGATCGTGTGAGCACAGAAACGTTCAATGTTACTAATCGGACAACGCCAATTGCTCGGTAGACTCCTGCTTTGAGTTTCAATGTTCCAATTGATTTTTATGGTTTAATATCATATATTTGTGTTTTAATGGTAGTAAATCCCATTAATAAATGTAATATAGATTAATTAAAGTATAATTATAAGTACAAACTTAACAATTATTAAAAACGCTTCAAAGTACATACCTCAATCCACGAGACCCTCTGGGTCGTTCAGATTGAGTAGAGAAAGCACTAGAGGTTACGCTAACTACTGACTCCATATCCGAGTCACCAAATTCCCCCATGAAATCTTTATCTGGTGACAAAGAATGCCTTGGACGTATTCTTGATTCAATCGAATGTAGATCACTGTCTGAGAGGCCAGTGTAGTGTCGTTCCCATCCACCCATGCCGGTGCTGCGGTAAGTGGCCTGATGGTGTGTTTGTCGAGATCGATGGCGACCAAATCGTCCGCCGGATATACGTTCCTCAAATTCTTGCCCAAGACGATCACGCAACATAGCGTTTCGGGTCGTTTGTGGTACCTTCATTAAAGAAACCAATATAATCAAATGTTTGTATCCAGGTATAGAAAACTGATCTAAAAATTAATATAAATGTATTTTATATATTTTCTTCCTTTAAAGGAAAAACATCATGAAGGATTGTGTTCAGTACCTTGGTATTATTCTATACGGCAAACTAGTCTTATGACAACAGGTTTGTTGAGCCTTGCAGATAGTAAATGTAGTGTATCACATGTCGCGTGATACATAATATATGTAAGTTAGTATGAGGTAATAGGGAAGAGATTGCCTACACGGTGTATTCCCAGCAATATATTGGCTTACCACATGTACAGATAAGAAAATGAAGTCATTATAGCTTACTTAAACTTCGTAATCATAACATGACATGGGAACGAAATCAATTGTTGATGCTCAATTTGTATACGTCAAAAAATGTAACTTGGTTCCAAAAGTAGATACATTTTAAACAATTCCGTCTTATCACCTATGGTGATCTTGAAAGACTGGCTTTTTATTTCTTTACTTCAAAATCAACTTAATCTACCTTAACAATAACAAAATGCTTACGTACTATTGTGCTCGGGCATGGAGGAAGTGCTGATATTGGGACGCGTGAAATACGAGCGTTGTGTGCGGTGAGTGTAATGTATTGAGGTACTGGGAGAATGCTGGTTGGGTGCCATAGACTGTGTTGTGTTGTGTTGTGGGGTGAACGTATAGGAAATGCTAGCGGTGCGAAAGGTAACTGGAATTGAATTGGGTTTAGAAGGGGCAGTGACTTATAACTGCAAACGTTTACACTAATGTCTTATAACTACTTCCCCCTTTAAACTAAGCAGTCCTCAACTTTGCGCAAGTCTTTGACGATGTGCTGTACCAACGCCACTTTATTAATTTCCAATGACATTAACAGCATTAACGGCAGTTTTATTGGTGGTCTCATTATTCCCTTGAAGTTCTTTCCTAGCTTTGATATTAACAAGCCTATAATGACTATGCCAATTGCAAAGGCAAATATAACAAATCACTGTATTGTTGTGCTCTGAGTTCTTGCTTAATGGGGGCGATGTGATTCAGATTCCTTATTCAGATTCCTTATTATTCGTTGAGTTAGGGTATAGATAGCCTTACGAGGTGTTCTGAAATATTAATCATTTGTGCCCTAGGAGGTTCTGGGTTCGAATGAGTTATTTTCTTCTTGTTGATGTAAGCCTTATCGTTGATGCTTGTTTTCTCTTCGAATACTAACAAGTAAGTTCCATTCACAGTAATTGGTTCGTTGTTCATCCAACCATGAACTTTTGCGATTTGGTCAGTGATGATTACAAGTCCATCTTCAACAACTTTAATTGGATCGATCAGGGATGTTGGGGATGCATAAGGCAGTATTGTTCTTCAGTAGTTGCTGCACACATGTCGTATTGGAGTTGAATTCACAAAACGATAAGAACGTTGGTTGTTTACAATTATTGAGGGGCTTTAAGTTTTTTCACATTTCGCAACATCATTTGTTACTAAAACTATTATTCTATCTACATGTATTACAGGAAATAAATTGATTTTGTTACATACTAATCCAATTTTTGTTCCTATATAATATAATCTTAACTATAAAGCAGAAAGTTTGTGTGTCTGATGCTCCGAAACTTCACGTCGCAGAGCTCCGAAATTTTCAACAAAAATCATTCTAAAATTTAGATGCTGAATGTGATTTTTAAGTCGGTATAACATACGGCTCGGAAGTTACGAGCACTTTTTAAACGGGAATACAATTCTCAAAATAAGGCTGGTTGCATCAATCCGGTATGAAACCATTTCAAGTTGCGTAGTCGTGGATATCAACCATCCCCCAGTGTGTTGTAACTTCCATATATACACACACATTTTTCATATTTTGCTTTGGTGGAACCGTTCATTTTTTTTCTACGTATCAATCGAACATATACGAACGACTGCCTGAGTCAACAAACGAAAAGGAAGAAATAAATATTTTCGCACTTTTCTTATTTTGTCTTACCCAAACTATTTATGCATGTACATATACACAGCTACACACAAATCATACAATTTTGGTGAAAATGTGAATATTGAACTTCTGAACGGATTAGCCGATTTAGATAAAATTTCAGAGCTAGACTAATTACATAATATGTTAGAAGATAGGCTAATTTTGTTCATGGTTCATGAAGTTTGACTTCAATTTGCACAACAAGTGAACATCGGGCGCAGGTACATAGACTTTTTTTTATGGATCGCTTGATATCCCCCCACGTTGTGTGTTAATGGTTGAGAAAAAACCGTAATTTCCGTCCATTTTGCTGCAGCACACATTGACAATTCTAACTTCAACATGTATGCACACAGTCAGCGAAATGTACTTATTATGAGTAGGGATATGAATGAGAGATTTGGATAGGCATCAATGACAAAAGAAAATTCAAATTCTTCTCTGAGTACTGGTTCGAGCAGTCTTATTATTGTTTTAAATTAAAAAGTGCGGTAATAATGCAGGTAAAGTACCGGTTGAAGAATCAAACCCGGACAAAGCCGGGTACGAAATCTAGTCATCACTCACTTTTATAAAAGGAAGCTAAGATTTGATGTATATATGTATGTATCTGACACAAAATCTCCGAATCTACCCAACGGATTCGAGCGCAGTTTTCTCCTACAGCTTTATAATTCTTCTGCGGAGTTTTGTCTATACCACATATTAAGTTTTTTTCAACAAAAACCATTTAAATAAACATGTTAATTAATAAATTTGATTTTTTTCCCATTTTTCGGTGGTTCATCTCAACTTCTCTTGACTCTCACCGAACATAACTTAACTTAATTTACATATCTGTGTAGAACTTTCATTAACGAATCCATTGGTATATATGTTATCTTTGTACGTGTCGAAGAGAAAAGTTACGACATAACACATATTATTTGCATTGTTTTGCGAATAAGATGAGTGAAGACCATTGCCAATATCAGTGCGCAAGCCGCGTTCGTGCTTATGTGTGTTCATTTATAGGGATGTACGTATATATATATATTCACGAGTGTATTCATACTACGGACCATTGCCAGTATCGGTGCCCAAGCGGCGTTCGTTGATGTTCGTGTTCATTCTGGGACATGTATGTATGTGTATTCATACTACTTGAGCTACATATAATATTAGCTGCATTTTTTTGCAAGCGTATATACGCTTAAATTTCGAATTGCATGTAAAATACACTAACAACGAATCCTATATCCGCTTAACTTACTCATAATATCTATCGCCGCTTAAGGAATAAGCGTGGATAAAAACAATGCGTCCAATCGTTAATTTCTGTGTGTTCATTCCTGAATTCATTCATTCATTGTTTAGGTTGCTGTATGTGGCTTACACCTGCAGGTTTGGTTGATGTATTAGATCATTTTTCAATTTTTTGGCATCTATAAGTATGCAATTTTTGGTATATCCAGAGTCTCTACTATACATTCCGTTTATGTTTCATAATCGATTCTTTTCATTTGATGAATATTTTTTTATTTTATAATTATTAAGTGTTTTTGCTTTTAAAGTGATGGTCACGTACGTGGTTTAAAGTACACAGTCACAAAATGAAGATTGTGACCACCAAAGATCAAAAATCACCTTCCACGACTACACCCCTGAATGCTTAGCAAATGTCATAAATGTCGTCGGTGCTGCCAAGATCTTATGATGAATCATTAAGCGCTTAAGCGCGTTTTTTTGTGCACTTCAAAATTAAGCGTATATACGCTTGCAAAAAAACACAGCTATTGTTATTTTTGATGATTTACACCACAGTAGTGAACACGTTGTGAAAATAAGAATATTGATAACAAGAATTAATAAATAATAAAAAAGTGGTATTTAACACAAGGTATGTACATAAATCTGAATGTGGTTATTGGAGGTATGTATATTATCGGCGAGTACAGTACAAGAAGAAAATGGTAAAGTTACTCTTTCCGTTGGGAAGCAAGTAAGAGATTTTAATGAATTGGTGGATTCGACATATCCCTCTGTTCAATATATAAGTAGCAAGACCCCTTCTTGGTTCAGAGAAAGACCTATTCTGGCTCCAAGAAATGATTCAGCGTCCAGAATAAATGAATTCATTTTAAGCAAGATCAACGGTGACGTACAAATTTATCGATCCATTGACACCGTTGTAAATACGGATGATTCGGTACATTTTCCAACAGAATTTTTTAGTTCTACGAATCCAGCAGGACTACCAGGGCACATCATTTTCTTAAAAGTTGGAGTGCTAATAATTTTGCTTAGAAATTTGTGTCCTCCAAAGCTGTGCAATGGAACAAGGTTACTGGTAACAGCTTTAAGACCTAATGTAATTGATGATGATATCTTCGGACTACGCATTTCTTTTTAAAAGGCTGCAGTTTCCAATTAAGTTATGGTTTGCTATGACTATCAATAAGGTTCAAGGTCAAACAGTTAAGTACCGGTATTGATTTGAGCAATGAATGCTTTTCCCATGGACAACTATACGTAGCCTGCTCACGAGTAAATAATTTAAATGGGAACGGTCCCCCCTCTTGAAGATTTTCACCTACCCTCGCACAAAAAAAGAAAAAGCCAAATGGATCATCACTTCATCAATTAGATTGTCGGCATTGAATTGTCCACCTGTTTTTTAAATATGTTTTCGTGGGAATTGCAATGACGAAATTGATCAAACGCGCACCATCCTCGAGAAATAATTGCTGACTTGCAAGTTTATTTTCATCAGCATAACGAATTGCTGGCTGTTTAAAATGGCATTGGACAGAATGCCATCGGACGATCATAGAATTGTCATAAGAGCTGACAAAATGCCTGCTGGACTCATAAACATGAACGTAATCTTACCTTTTAAAATTCGAATGTCTACGCGTACGAAGTCGCGGGTACAGCTAGTATCTTATAAAAAAGAATATTAAATCGTTATTTGTCATTATTTTAAGTCTAGAGTTGAGTCCAGTTATGTATTCTATACAACATTTACTTTGACTAACATTATAGAGTAAATTATGTTATCTAAGTCAGTTACGATTTTGACTGACTTGCAATTATTTCGAATAAGTTTCCTGAGTCAGTCTTAATTTCTTTAGTATTGCCTACAAGTTCATTCACTGTTTTGGTTATTTGGATAATTTTCTCCAGCAACTCCGTGTTTATTACGATATGGCACTCGTTTACTTCGATACGTTAATTAACGTCGTTAAAATCATCAAAGTCAGGATTACCAGCAATATACTTCAAAGCAGTTGCTAAAAAGTTGCTCCGTGCATGACGATGGTAGATCCTAAGTGTGCTCATAAGATGTAATATTTGATCTACGTCAACCTGTATTGCCTTTTTGAATTCTGTCTTAGTAAACAGGGGTGTGAATTTAAGTGTTTGGTAAGCCAGAAGTTCGTACTCCGTTAGATTGGTACGGTGCTTGAGATAGCTGAAGTCGTCGTATATGGTCACTTTTCCATCGTGGATATATATAAAACGAGCCTGTGTGTAATCCAGGAGCTTAGAGTATGCGAAATGCACTAAGATTAAATGTAGGAGCCTAGGAAAAATAATTATCTTATATACTTTTATGTCGATTATAGCGCGAGACCCTATTGGCATGACAATTGCAAATTTAAAAAATGTATCTATGCAAGTTAAAAAATTTGTTTGTCCGTGGAATAAATGTCTATATGCAGGATTTTACCGGGGTAAGATGGTATAGGAGTTTTCTTCTTTCAATGGATGCATCTGAGACTTTGCCGCACGACATACCTTACAACTTAAGACGATAAATTGAGCATTTACCTAAGTTCAGAGAAATAGAGAAATAACAGTCAGTGAGGACTTGCTGCATATTTTCATGTACAGATCGATAAGTTCGATTGTGCTCAGTTAGTAGGATTTCTTTTTGGTCATTCTGGTTAAAAATGTCTGTTACAAATTTCTCCGTATGGACAAATTTTACAGATGAAAAATTTACTAATCTGTCTTGAATTTTCGCTAAAATAGAGAGTTCGCAGTCTATGACATCAACAACATTAGGATTTATGCTCTTCGTAAGTAAAATATCTATGATTTTGAACGTAAGGGATCCTAGATTAAAAAATTATTTTGGTTATCTTATCCGTTTTTCCCCTTCATTTATCATTAACTGGTTTCTCAAAGAGTTTATTGGGTTTTGTACAGTCCGAATGGTCTTTGTCACTGATTCTTCGCTGTGCACAGTTCCACATTCAAATGCTGTCTTAAAAATTGATTTAAATATTACCTCGAGAGGGCGTCCGCAACGTTATTTTCTTCTCCTGGTTTGTAAAAATATTTCGGGGAAAATGCCTCTATGAAAGCTCTCCAACTCTTCATTCTTCATTCGGAATTTTATCAGATACCGCGAATGTTAGTGGTTGGTTGGTGGCCTGTGAAAATATTCAGATTCTTTACACCGTATAGGTAGTTTCGGAGTTTCTGTAAAGACCAAACAATAGCTGGCAGCTCACGCTCATTGGTAACTTAGCTCTCTTCCGCTTTGGATAATGTTCTTGAAATTATAGTTATGTGCCTGTTATTTTGTGAAAGTACATCTCCCAGGGCATGTGGAGATGCGTCCGTGGTCAAATCAAAAGGATTATCATACTCAGAATACAAGAGAAGCACATCATCGGAAGCTAGAATGTTTTCAATTTTCCTGAAGGCACGGCTTCGTCATCCAATTTAATATTTATATTTTTTGATTGTCTTGCAGCCACATTACCGTTCTCCCCCCGTAAATATTTCGAAAGGGGTTTTACAATATGGACATAGACCCTTACAAATGGTCTATAATATCCTGGTAGACCGAGGAACGACAGCAGGGTTCGAAGTGTTTCAGGGACCTTTTAATTGACAATATCTTTGTTAAAAGAAATAAGGAATAGTGGCAACATTTATATTTTTGTTACTCTCTCTTACTCTGTGATCAAACTATCTCTAACACTGTAATCAAATATCATATCCTTTCTTTACTCTTCCAATAAATGTTGAACCGAACGGACGCGTGTACGGAGTATTATTTGTTTTTTTTTTTGTGTCCGAAAGATTATTCTGTCCAATAGGTTATGGGCCCAGGCAATTTTTTATAAAATTTTGAAAATATTCATATGTTTTATAAAGTGTTTACATATAATAATAATGAGTTCAACCGGGTTATATTCAATCGAAAAACTAGATGAAAAGTGTGTTAATTTATTCAGATTTGTGGGCTGTAGTCAGTAGAAGAGTGGTGAAAGATGAGACTGCGACGTCGGTGGAGAAGGCGGTATTTGATGCCAAGGATGAGAAGGCCTTAGCCAGCATCATGCTATGCATGAAGACGTCGCAAATCAATCATGTGAAAAACTGCAAAACGTCGGCGCGAGCGTGAGCCAGACTTAAAGACATTTTTGTGCCACGCGGACCGGCTCGAAAAATTGCATTATTCAAAAAACTGTTATCTCTACGTCTTGAGAAGTTAAACGTGATTGATGTTCAAATGCCTGAAGGGATAATATCCATTACTTTCCAGTTTACCCATTAGTTTGGAGAATTTCGTTGTCACGATCGAAACTCGGGACGAATTGCCATTCCTTAGGCCGCTTTCACACAGAAAAATTTTGTCGGCGATTTTTCCATCTTGTTGGCAAGGGAGGTGAGACGTGCTAGGGTTAGCCCGCGTCTGGTGTGCTCGAGGTTTGCTTTTGGGTTTTCTATTCTCTTTTATCTCTCTTCGTTTTTTCTTCGACTTGCTTTATTCTTATGTTCTCATGTGGATATTCGAAGCATGCTGTACATGTGTGAGAAAGATGGTAGGAAACAGAAAAAGTTCAGCATTGAGATCTCAATTGCAGAGACTGAAAGATTTCCTGTGTGAATGTGGCTTGAGATGACAAAAGGGAATTTGAAAGAATCGACGACGAATCTCAGCGAGTGTGAAAGCGTGTCGATAGCGGGGCAACATCGCATATGTTTTTTTTTTCAATTCATTTTTATTTCAAAATTCATGACATGCTTACGTACTAGACAAAAATGCTAGTAAATTATATTGGGCCGTGGAACATAAAATCACAGTTCCATTAGATATCTTAAGCCGACAAATTATATACTCGAGTATACCTGCCATAAAAAAATGTTTAATGATGTATGAAGAATGAGATAATCGACACATCTATTTGAAGTTAGCCGTTATTTGAAATTAAAAACGTTTATTTGAATGGTTAATAAATTGTGACACTCTAGGAAAACTAGTTGGACAGTATAGCTATATATATAACTTGGCCCTCGTCGGGCACTCTAAGCTAAACTTAATCTTATCCTATGTCTTTCGACTTAAACAAAAAATTCATGTATTTAAATAATAATTACTTTATCTGTAAAACTTAATATTAAGAAAAATTAAAAAAAAAAATTAATTACTGAACTGGACTTACTTAAAACTTACACACTATCTTAAAAATAACTTAAACTAACTTTAGGTAAACTACATACATACAGATGTACTTAATATATGCAGTGTATACACAGTGGTGTACGCATGGGGCCTGATATATTACAGTCAGTGTGTAAATTATTACAAAGGAACAATGACCCGCATGCAGAACACATGGTTGGAGCCAAGCATATCTTACGATATCGCAGTAAGACACGAGACTTCAAGCTGCACTATCACAGAACTGGGAAACCAGTTAAATGCTTCGTCGATGCTGACTGGGCACGGATAGATATAATAGGAAATCTTATTCTGGTTTTAATTTTTTATTTCGCTGGTTGTGTCTTCTCTTGTGAGTCGAAGAAGCAAAACTGTGTGGCGTTAAACAGTAGCTATGCTGAATACATAGCTTTGTGCACAACGACGAAGGAAGCACTTTACGTTCTAAAATTAAAACAAAATTAAATAAAATATCCCTTCGTTCGTGAGGTCTACAAACAAGACTACTCTGCCTGGAGTATGTCAGCACAAAACATATAATAGCGGACATATTTACTAAGAAGCTTCCAAAGATAAAACATAGCAACTTTACTAAGGCAATGGTCTTGTATTCATTTCTTTATCTTTTGATTTATCTAATGTTAGTTATAATAAGTTTATGTGAAATGTTTGCGTTTAGAAGGAGTGTTAAAATAAATAAGGAATAGTGGCAACACTTATATTTTTGTCATTGCTGTGACCTTGACTACAAGTTTTATTTGTCCACTCACACACACTCTCTCTTATTCTGTGATCAAACTATCTCTAACACAGTAATCAAATATCATATCCTTTCCTTACTCCTCCAATAAATGTTGAACCGAACGGACACGTGTACGGAGTTTTATTTGTATCCAAAAGATTATTCCCTCCAATAATCTTTTATCTTGTCTGGGGAAGTTTGTATACCCTTATTAGCTACGATAAGTCCCAAAAGCTCTACCTCCATTTTAAACAATTTTGATATTTCGAGGAAAATGCTCACGTTGATGATCTTTTGTTTTCGAAAATATAATAATATCGTCAATGTAAATTTGACAGATATTTCATATTTCCTCCTTTAAAACATCGTCTATGGCTCGTTGAAAAAAGCTGGGTGCATTCTTTAGACCGAAAGGGAGTCTGCAAAACTCGTACTTTCCATTATTTATAAAAAATACAGTCTTTTCTCTGTCCCGTACAGATAATATAATCTGATGAAATACAGATTTTACATTTAACGGCGTGAAGAAGGTCGATTGACCCAAATTTTAAAGAATAATATATGCTGGGGGGAATGGGGTACTTGTTGCATATAGTTTTTTCATTCAGCTTCCTGAAATCTATAACAAGGCGCATTTTTCGTTTTTCGGAGCCGTCAGTTCCCTTTTTTGTCAACCATCCAAATTGAGTTATTGAAGGGCGACCGTGGAGGTCTTATAATACTATCCTTAAAGAGATTAGAAATTTTGTCCTTAACAAAGTTGCGAGCTGCCAATTTATATGGATAAGCTTTGGAGTATGGTGTTATTACCACGGACAGTACGATTCACATCCTTACAGTAGAAATATAATAATTTGTCCTCTCCTTTGTTATAGAATAACGTTCCTTTGCCGAGATCAACGTGAGCATTAATTTCTTGCAACAGATCGAAATCGATAATACCATGGAAAGTACTGAGACCAGGAAGTAGGAAAAAAGGAGTATTTCTATTGAAAATGTTCATTATGGATTTATATGCAATTTTATTTGTTCCATGTATTGATCTCACAAGGAATGGATTATCTTACATACATACACCTTTTATGTTGGCGAGAGGTTTAACATAATTTTTGCTGGTACCGGTATCAACAATTGTATCTCTCGTCCTTCTAATGTTCGACTTACATATAGCACCCCTAAAAAAATCGCCTTATCTGATATAAAATTTTATTTTAATTGATCTTGCTCTTCGCGATAGTATCGACGTTCATAGTGATGGTTCTCAGGGAATATGGGCGCTTGGTTAAAATTATTAATTCTCTGTAATTTGGGGATAGGTTGTCGATCAGATTCGCTGTGTTTTCTGTGTTAAGTCTTGAAATTGCAGCATATTGTTTCTTTGGTGGGATATTGTTGGACATGTGGGACATTTCGATAGTTCGCCGTAGGGAATGTCGAATAAGCATTAGACATACTGGTTCTATTTGTTCTCCCTGAATTTGCCGCATTAAATCTTTAGTGAGGTTAAGAAGGATCAAATTCCATGGGAGTTGGCACATGGTGGAAAGCATCATGCTTTTGAATGAATTTTTTTATAATGAGGGGAATAAGAGTGAGTTCATACTGGCCTTCATACTCACACTGAAAAGTTATGTGTGAAGAATGAGCATATAGCTTTTACGTCTGATACAGGAGCTCAAGTAAATATTTTACCCAAGAAAGTATTCTAATTGATCGTCCAGTATCGAAACTAAGCCCTTGTTCGGTTTTATTGGAAGCTTACGGGCGATCTAAGGGGCAAGTTCCATGACAAGTGACACTTATAGCTATAGAATGGAATTCATTGTCGTGAACGAGTCGTCAAAACCATTACTTGGCCTTCAGGCTTGTTTAAAATTAAATCTAATACAGAGTGTTAGTTCTATTGAGGCGTCTCACTACGTATCTCAAAATAAAGTGGTATTTTAGGGCCTTGGACATTTCCCAGATAAATGTACCATAAGGCTTAGATTGGGTGGAGCCAATCACCAAACCCTCAAGAAGATTGCCTCATGGCATCAGAAACAGAGTAAAGAAAACGCTCCAGATTAAATAAAATAAATATTATTTCGAAGGTTCATGGACTTTCACATTGGGCTCACACAATTAATTATTTGAGAGACTTACCAAATCTTATCTTATAAGTCGTATAAAAATTGCGATTTCAACATCTTGAATGTTGCATACATTTGACTCGGACATGCCAATTCTCATACAACCCGATGCCTCGAAATAAGGTTTAGGATGCTGTCTTATGGAAGAAGGAAAGCCAGTGAGTAAAGGATCTAAAAGTTTAACCGAAACAGATATAAATAACAAACAAATTGAAAGGGAGCTCTGGGCTGCCGTGCATGCATGCACAAAGTTTCTTCATTTTATTCATGGGAAAAAAAGGTGTTAGTACATACGGATCACAAGCCTCTACTTTCAATTTTATTAAAACCATTGAGCTCAAATTAACCTTATTTTTTTTTAAATTATTTAATCTATATTTTAATTAATATATGAGCGATATATTTGAAGTACTTGACCGGGAATGATCTGCACATTACATGATTTACTATCCATGATTTACATGATTTACTTTCACGAAATCCGACAAGCGCCAATGAAGTTGTTTTGATAAGTTTTTCTTACTACAGTCTGGAAGAAGTTCATAGCATTAGTATTAGCGAGGAAACTAGGGAAACCGGTACGGAGTAAGCATTCAAAAGACTATATAAAGAAGGCTGACCCCGTGAGATGAATAAACTTAGAATTTGAGTTCTCTTGGAATATCCGAAACTGCTTACATGAGGAAGATGGTCTGGTTTTCTTTAACGTCGCGGTTTTTTTTGCACAATGGGCTTTTATCGGACGTGTTACAAAAACTTCACGCCAATCATTTTGACATAACAAAAACCGTTCTTAGAGATAAAACTCTGATTTACTGGCCCATAATGGCCAGAGATATAATTAATCATATAAGTCGTTGTCGAATTTGTGAAAGGCATGGTGCAGCAAACAACAAACATATAATGTTACTGCGTCAAATTCCTGATTATCCCTATCAAACAGGTAGCCTGTGATATTTTTGATGTAAAGGGAGGTAATATCTGGTTGTTATTGACTATAACTCCAGATAGATTGATGTTAGTGATATTCCTAACAAAAACGCAAGTTAACACATTGAAACCTCACTCCACTTACCTGAGATGACCAGCGAAAAGAGTACGTGACATCAAACGCATTCCAGAAAGCAACATCTGGTGGTAAATCAGAATTTGATCACCCGAAGCTCGAGTATCGAATTGCAATACGATACAAGAGCATCGTACCAAGAAGAGAGCACCCATCATCAACCAAAAACAATAGAACCCGCACACACATGAACATGCCACTCGATCACCATATAAACGCACACAATCGGCGCAGCAAGTCGCTCTTAATTTTAGTTCTTATCCTTTTTGTTAATACCTAAGTCTTTTGGAGTTTTTTAAAATAAAGTTTCTTTTAACAAAAATTCGTTAACAGAATTTAATTTGCAAATAGTGCCATAATGTTTTGATATATAATACCTGATGAAGTGGTATGCGGCAATCATCCCTTTAATTCGTTCAAATGTCGGGAATTTGCGAAAGAATGGGAGCTTAAATTTACATACTCAAGTCTACTCAAGGCTGTCCAAATAGTCAAGAACATGCGTAAAAAAAGCAGATGCTCAAGTCCTTCGTCTTTTTATGAGGGAATGTCGCAGTTCGATTATTCCTGCGATTGGATATGCATCATGTCAGTTGGTTCTTAAGACCAAGATAAGATATTACAGCCTAGAGATACTGCCCGCTATGCAATGATTAAGGTGATACGACAACAAAAACAATCCTACTATAAAACAGTAAACAGGCCGGAACTTTTCGTAAAACCTGGAAATTGAATATATTGGCTATTGCCACGGTAAGTGGTACTTAAGTGGGAACTTACAGTGGTAATAGCCAAAGCCAATTCGCCCATGTCATTTTTAATACAGAATGAGGAAAGTCATATTGTACGTAGAAATGCAGAACATTTAATAAAGTGAGTAAACAAACTTAGTTTTAGAAACGATCAGATTGAGGAGACATATCGTTATTAATTTTTCGCTGGGTCAGCGTTAGCGTTCACCCGGTCGCTGTGTGATCGTCACTATGTGTAAATACCGGAAAAAAATGCCAAATGAAAAGTGTGGGCATATTTGGGTGACTGCTATATTGGGCTGGTGCTATGGTGTTATGCAGAGGTGAAGTCTGGCTGGCGCCAAAGTTTTAAGCTGCCATGTTAGCGCCATGACTGGAAGTTAAAAATCAACTTCAGGAAGTCTGAGACGATTCTGTGCAGGAAGTCGTTGTACATATAAGGGCTCGGTGGATACGAAAAATAATTGGCGAAAGTTCTCAATTTTTGGACGGCACGGGCAACCATTGGCGCAAAATAATGTAGTCAGATACATGGGGATCAGACTACATCAGTATTTATATTTTAATAAACATATATGTAGGTCCTGGTCTGGCCAGGCCCGAAGCGCTTTTTTTCTTACAAAGATGCTGTTTCATAACAGCCAACTCTATGCGAGGGTGAAATTTTTCATCTACATGGCCCTGACCCGAACAATGTTCACCTACAGCGTGTGGTTCAACGTGAATATAAGCTTGATGGAAGAGATTCCGTCGTTTGAGAGGTATTGTCTGAGGGCTTGCCTTCGCCTTTACAAAACACCAAAGTCCCAGTACAGAAAAATCTACACCAACGAAGATTTATACAACAGGGCAAACCTGATATGTGTGGACAATTTTCTGTTGAAGAGGATTCTAGGTCATAATGCTAGTGCGATGAACTCGATCAACAACCTGATCTTTGGGGCTTACTTTCTTTATCCCTAATATCACGAGAGAGTACATTACAACGGCTTCATACCCCCAGAAGCATTCCTCTATTTGGATAAAACGGGCTGATACAAAACAAAGAGCCGGTACCGCTTCTCTTTCACATCGCCCGTTCAAGCCACTCTGGATAGCCTTCACAGCACCCGTTGTGAGGTGAAATAATGTATGCATCAATCCCCCTGTGGTTGTGCGGAGGGTAACAGCCCGCTATCCTAAGAAAATATAAATCGTTGTGAGAGAGCAAGCTGTCTTGGATATACGGACGGACTAACAATGACGACACGGCGGGGCCAAAAAGGCACACTCTACACTCCAGGGGCCGCTCATAAGCTGGAAAAGATCACCTTGTACTGCCACAAGGCGGATATAACTGCGATCAAAGAAATACGCTGGATAGGCCACGGGGTAGAGAAAAAGAAATAGTGCGACATATATTACAGGAGTCACAAAAGGTTGCACATATTGGGATGCGGATTCGTTGGACTTTAAACCGATAAGTGATCATCTGGCTGTGATCCGTATCCAAGGCAGATTCTACAACATCAGCCTCATATGTGCACACACCCCTACCGACGAGGTTTAAGTTTCTGTCAATTAGTGCCTGCGTAACAAGTCCGGAGTACTTATTTACTTATCAGGCATACGACCCGCGGAACGTCCGAGTCTGAGAAATCGCTGCTTAATTGACGGTAATGAATACGCTGCTTCCAATCATTCAGACCAATTTGTCTTGCATCCGCGATTTCTTGGTCTTTATACCGGAGGTTCAGTCGTCCTCTCCTTCTCGAGAAAGCAAGGTAGGATTCGAAGACCCTCTTTGTTGGAGTATTGTTGACCGTGGGATCCATGTGGCCGAAAAAGCGCAGTCGACGGATTTTTGCCTACATCCATATACTGGTACAGCTCATAGTGTACGGTTGTGTCTTCTCCTCCATTCGCCTTCCTCGCAGACGGGACTATATATCTGACGTAGAATTTTTCTTTCGAAGGCGCGAGGAATCAGCTCCTCAGTTTTGCTTAGCGTTCATGTTTCGGCTCCATATAGCAGAACTGCAAAATAAGAGTTGTGTAGAGCATAAATTTGGTCCTTCGAGTCAGGAGTTTTGAGCCCAGTTGTTTCGACAAACCGAAGTAGCCTCGGTTGCAAGGGCGATTGTACATCGGTTCTCTCTACTAACATGTCATTCGTGGAGTCCACGTTCGCCCCGAAATAGACAAACTCCTTTACTACCTTAAGATTGTAGCTGTCGATTGTGGTCTGGTCCTGTTCAGGATTTGCTTTAGTGTGAAGATTTGGCCTATAGCCTATTTGACGGGCCGAAAGGTGGACTGGTACGTGCCGATTATTTCACACAGTATGGTTAACAGGATCTTTTAGCAGACGTTGAGCAGGGATATGCCTCTGTAGTTCTTGCAATAGGTAGGCTCGCCTTTTAGGTGGACGGGCATATGGAGCAGATATCCCAAATTCTGCAAATGACCTGCTGCATGCTCCCTACCAGAACATCACCAGCGGCCTAGAAGAGCTCTAATGGTAAGCCATCTGAGCCTGCGGCTTTGTTTTTCTCAAGGTCTTTAATGGCTGTGCCGACTTCTTCAAAGCTTGGTAGGAAGACTACTGGAGTTGGGATCTCTTGATTCCTTACCACTCCCTCCTGGTCAGGCCCGCTAAGCAGCTGATGGAAGTATTGTATTGTATTTTATTTCCTATATATTCCATTTCTTTTTTTCTTATGCACTCAAAATATGCAGTAAATGTATTAAATAGATGTTGTGATTATAAAACATAAGAAACAAAAAATATAAAAGCAGTGTCACTCAGTATTTAAAAGGCTTTAAAATAGTGTAGAGTGTCACTCCAGATTGTTAAGGTAAAACAAAATAAGATTAGCGGGTGGAGTGATCCTTAAAGAAATTATCATAGTAACAAATAACATATATTGAATTAATGAATTTTTTAGAAAATAGGGAAAATAAATTAAAGTAGAAACTTAAGTAGAAATTAAGTAAAAAGACGGAGAGAAATGGAAGCTTAAACCAGAATATTAGAGAAATAAGATTGAAGTAATCATAATCTAGGAATGATTGAAAAGCCTTATTTTAACGCTTTTTAGAATGTTCCAGTTATTGTGCTGATATACTGAGGGAGTTCATTGAATAACCGATAAGACAAAATAGAAAAAAAGTTACGGAATACACAATAATCGCATAAGGCGACAACCGTCGCGCGCTAGCATTTCGACGATAGTTTCGTTTAATGTAAGCATAAGTCTGAGAGATATCGTGTTGCCAGCTTCGCGTAAGCTAAAAACTGTCAGTAACTATCGTCTCGACGACTGATTTTTGGTATATTTTGGTATATTTTGTGTATACATATCTCGTTCTACATTTTTGAGACATTTTTAAAGTGATAGGTCATATTTGTAATAGTTTTGTTTACAAATTGAAATGAGAATTTGCTGTTGTGAAATTTGAGAAGAATGAGAGCACAGATGTCATTTTTATATGAGAAATATTATTTTCAGAGCACTCAAGCAGATAATGATGGACTTACATAAAGCAAATCATCGACGAATATCGTCGAAGTGAATCCAAAAGACGATAGTCATCTGAAAAGTTACGCGATGAGAGCCCTGGTACGGTAATTGGGTACTTATATGATGTTGGAATGATTACCACGAAGGTTATAACGAGAAATTAAGTAATCATAATGCCATACCTTAAAAGGAATAATTTTACACCTTAAAACAATACAAGTGACGAACCGGAAGAATATTCAGGCAAAAACAAGGGAAACCTAGAATATCCACAAGATTTATGACATGTTTCTGCGAAATCAACAGAGGTTGTATTTTCGGTAGAGGATACGTGACGCAAATAAAAAAAGTGACGAACAACATGTAAATGTGATTTTCAAAGCACAATTTAGAATCGATAGTTTTGAAGTATTTGAATTCAACAACAATATAACTATCTACAAAGAGAATGGGTTAAAAACCATTACCTTTGTTTTTGGACTTATGACTAAGTTGTGTTCCGTTAACCATTGTGTCAATCGACTCAGATACCAATTAATATCACACACGAAGTCTAACGGGCTGTTTAGTCCATAAGAGAATCCACTGTCGTCAGCAAAACAGCTGGTGAGACCTTAAAATTCAGCGAAAACAGAGAATTAATGTAGATAAGGAACAGAATTGGACCAAAAATTGAGCCTTGAGGTATGCCTATATTAAAGTATCGAACTCCACTCCTTATCTCGCCTAACTTTACTCTTTGCGACCCGTTTTTAAGATATGAACTCAACCATTGGAGAATAAAGCCATGGAATCCAGCCTTTTTCAGTTTGTCAATATAATACTGTAGTTGACCATATCGAATGCTTTTGTTATGTCAATGTCAAAAACCTAGTTTTATCTCCTTTATAGCAACTTACCTATATATATTATAGGTAAGTATGCATGTCGTAAGAGGCGACTTAAAAACCACCAATCGTATATGGGTTTAAGAAGTATACAAAAAACATGCAATGAACAAAACAAATAGATTAACTACCCCAGGTGGGAACCAAGTTACACTGGATAATCCACTCTCTTCGGAGGCAGGCTCTAAGGATTCTTGAAAATAGCCAATTACTGCATTTAATAATTCCCTTCGCGAAGAACTCAAGGATAATCCGATCTCCACCATCCTGTCCGGAAAAAGAAGTCCGCCGGATATGGGAACACCAAACCGCATGGACTCAATGAAATATAAAAGTTTGGAGGAGGAAATAAAGAACTCCGCACCAAAATAATGAATAACGATCTTCTCTGCCAAGAGCTTAAAAGAGAGATAGAGACGCTAAAGGCAAAAAACAGGGCCCTTGAGAGCTCAGAATTGAATAAGAGGAATGAAGTCACCCCTCCTGTAGCCAGTCCAAAGTACACAACGGACGAAGAGGAACTGGGCGGGAATAAAACTGGGCATCGAAGAAAATACCCAGTAAGAAACGCAAAGCCGTCTCTTCACCGGAAACTCAACGGGAAGAATTGAATGAATATGGTCTAGCAAAAAAGCAAGTACAAGAGAAAGCACGGCCCCCGCTAGCAATAAACGTCGTTTGTATAACGGCCTACAATATATTGCTCCGTCTCCTCAAAGGAACGTTGGCTTCGGAATTTAAAATAACGTTGCTTCGGAACAACGCCTGGAAAGTCAACGTAAAAGTAGCCAGAGGTCTTCACCCTTCATGCAATATAAGGGTGACATTATAGATGACCTTAAAGCAAAAGGCTTGAAAACTATTGACGCCGTTAATACCATAAAGAAGATTAAGCAGAAAACGGAACAAGGTGAGGATATCCTGAAACTGGACTACCATTATTTATGCTTACATTCGAGAAAAACAAATGCATTGATGATATCTACAAGATTGAAAGCATTTTAAAGTCTGTAGTCAAAATTGACCCTCTGCGGACAAATACAATAACGATACTGCAATGTAAACGTTGTCAAGGCTTTAACCATACACGTTCATATTGCCAAAATGAACCTAAATGTGTAAAGTGCACCGGAAATCATGTCTCTGCAAATTGTGATATTAGTACAGAGACGATGGGTATCTGCGCAAATAGCAAAGGTAAATATCCGGCTAATTATAGACGCTGCGAGGTTGCCAAGGAGCTACAAAAAAGACGTTACGCTTTTCGTCAAAACGTAAAGCCTTCGAGACATAAATGCAAAAACAATAAAAAAAGCGAAAACAATAAAAATAATAAAGTAAACGAGGCCACAACTGAAAAAGTGGAGAAAAGTAAATCTACCCTGCGTAAAAGTGATGATAACCCTGAGACCACAAAGACTCTAACGTATGCCCAAGCACTATCGGCATACAAAAAAGCTGTTCGCCACGATTCTTGCTAAGCTTGACGAGCAATCCGCGATAATTTAAATTATATTTGACAAACTTAGCAAGCTCGAGCCTAAACCAGGTAAACAACATGGAAGGTGAGATCAAAATATTAACATGGAACGCCAATGGAATCAAAAATAAAAGCAATGAACTGGAGATATTCTTGCATAATACTAACATAGAAGTGTGCCTGATACCTGAAACCCACCTGGAATCCCAAATTAAAATAAGATGCTTTTGCGAGTAGCACGCTTATCATCCCTCCGGAAGAGCCAGAGGGGGATCCTCCTTACATATTAGTCACAATATAGAGCATTTCATGAATACAATAACAGAACTTGACGTAATGCAATCAGTGTAAGTTAAACTAAAATACAAGATATCATATCTGACCATAGCATCTATATATTTTCCCCCCGATGTGTGCCCACAAGGGATGACCTTGTAGGGCTTTTCGGGTGATTTGGAACGAGTTTCATCGTTGGTGGTGATTTTTAGGCCTACCACACCTTTTGGGCCTTACTGTTATACAAAGTCGGTATGGGGGAGGGGTTGACTTCCACTCATCAGGAAAACGTACATATTGGCCCGCCGATACAGCAAAAGTACCCAGCTTAGCAGATTGTTTTATTATCAATGGGGTACCTACAAACTTCATGAAAGTAGAAGAAAGCTTTGACCTCTTTTCCGATCACTCACCTGTAATCTTGACAGTAAGCGATAAATTAAGGAAAGTAGAAGGCGAGCGGAGATTAACAGGGAACAAAACTGACTGGGAAAATTTTAGACATGACTGTGAGAAAAATATCAGTCTAAATGGTTCTTTAAAAACAAGCTTAGAGTTAGAAATCGAACTTGAAAAGTATATTAATAACATCCAGAAAGCAGACTGGAACAATAATCGAAAAAAGAAATGCGCGCAAGAAATGGCAGCAGTCTCGCGCTCCACAACATAAAACATACCTAAATCGCCTGTGCAATCAACTAAAAAAAGCTTTACTTATCTTGAAGGCCTAACAAATAAAAAATGTACAAACTATTCACTTTGGAGTAAAAAATATCAAGAAGCCCCAAATGCAGCCCGCGCAAATCTAGAAAAACAATGATGAGTGGACAAAACGTGATACAGAAAAGGCATATCTCTTTGCCGAACATTTGGAGGAAATATTTCAGCCTTTTGATGGCCAAATGCTCGAAGATGATCCAAGTTTAACTACTATATCTGAAAACTCTGGTATAGAAAGAGTATTGCTAAACGAACTGTTCCAGGCAATCAAAAATCTAAAAAAAACAACAAGGCTGCTGGTTTTTACCTAATAACCGGACAAATCCTGAAGAACTTGCCGAAAAAGGTGCACATTAAACTCCTCTACTTAATTTACGCTTCTCTTAGGCAATTATATGTTCCATACTAATGGATGGTTTCAGAAGTGATTATGGTTTCAAAACCGGCCAAACAGTTAAGCAACAAAAAGGCCTGTCTATTTCCTCCTAACAGCAAGATTCAGAGCTCGACTATCTAATGTCAGAAAGCTGCTCCAGTCAACAAAGATGAGTTTTGGCATTGGACGCCTGAACACACCAGAGATTGCCAGATCCTACTAAGAGCCAACCTCCTACTACGCCAACGAGATGAGGTTGCATTGTCGCTTGGACATCAAAAAGGTACTCCAAACCACTACCTACCACCTCCAACAAGAAACCCGTAGTACGATGGCGAGTGTAGGAAGCGGAAACGTATAAATGATGAAGCATACCAAAAAGCTCTCCAATGGAAAACAAGAGCAGCGCACGAGGAGTATCGGGCTAGAAGAAGGGAGGTGAAGAAACATCTACGCTTGAAAAAAATACCTCTCTCAACCTCCAAGGCAAGGATATCGAAGAGTCTAGGGAGAGAAAAAAAATACGGGCCTTCAATAAAAAAGGCAAAGCTTCGCTGCTGGTTTTAGGAAAGGCACCCAGGCTCTTCGAATCAGTGATAACTTTGTAACGGACAAGGAATAGTGGATGACTACTTAACGGGCTTCATCAGGAGAGTGATAAGGAATCAGAATCCCAACTCCAGCAAAGGCGGGCTCTACCCTTTTTTGAAGAAGTCAGCACAGCCATTAAAAGGCTGAACATGGCTGCCGGCTCAGATGCCTTACGAGCAACCACCAGATCATCTGCAGAATTTGGGAAGGTGAAAGCATGCCCGACGACTGAAATATCTGCTCAATATGCCCTATTCACAAAAAACGCGATCCTACTAAGAACCACAGAGGTATTACCCTGACCATCGTCGCCTACAAAAACCTGTCCAGCGTACTGCGCGAACATCTACAGCCCTTTTGCACCGCACTAATCGGCACGTACCAATCCAAATCTTCACACTAAGACAAATCGTGGAGAACACAACGAGTTTTAAATCGATACGCACTACCTCTTCATCGATTTTAAATCCGCATTAGACAGCATTCATCGCAAGGAGTTATTCCATGCGATGGCCGAATTCGTGATAACGGGAAAATTGATCCGATTTGTGTCGGAAATGCGCTGTCGTGTGATGTCTTCAATCTGGTACTGGAGAAGCTAGTACAGCGAGCAGCCGTAAACCCGGAAAATACTATCTTCTACAAGTCAGTCCAACTGTTGGGATATACAGATGACACGTCGAGCATTCCCAACGTGCCACAGTGGAAGCATTTACGGCAATTGAGGACAAGGCAAAACGAGCTGGTGTTAAGGTCAATGAGGATAAAATAAAGTATATAATGTCGACAAAAGAAAAACGATTCATCACATACAACCTAAGAAAAACCATTGCAATCGACAGCTACATTTCGAGGTGGTAAAGGAGTTTGACTACCTCGGAGCAAACGTAAATTCCACAAACGACATCGCTGTGAAAATCCAACGTAGAAGTGCCTTTGCCAACGAGTGTCAAAACTGGCTCGAAGGACCAAAATGATGCTCTACATAACTCTTATTTTTCCAGTCCTGCTATATGGAGCCGAAGGCTGGACGATAATTAAAACTGCAGAGTTCATTCTTAGTGCCTTCGAAAGAAAAATTCTGTTGTTCTGTTGGCGAGGAAGGCGAAACAACCGCGAACTCTGCGAGCTGCACTATGATGTGGATGTTGGCCGTAAGGCAAAAGTCCGTCGACTGCACATCGAGCCCATGGATAACAATGCTCGAACAATGAGGGTCTCGGAATACAAGCCTCCAGGTTCTAGAAGGAGAGGAAGACCGAATCTCCGGTATAAAGACCAAGTAATTGCGAATGAAAGATAGCTTGATCTTGATGACTGAAATCAGCGTGCTCAGGACCGTCAGTGGTATAAAGCCACTATTGGTCAGGTTCGGACCCTGCATGGGCTGCCAGGCTGATAAGAAAATAAGTAATCCGTGAACTGCGATCCAAACCATTGTAATGTTTCGCTTGGTTGATTTCAATGGAAGAGTACTTCCGCGGATGGTAAATAAAACGCAGGACTAACTTAATTTTTTTTAATTTCTAGTGTTATAACACTTCTTAATAAGAGGTCCGCTATCTCGAGGCCTTTTTTATACACAGTCTCTAGTCCCGACGCAATAGACAATGTACAAACATGCACCCACAGCACCATACCTACGCATTTCCCCATATCGTTCTAGTTGACGATCGTTACTCCTGCACCAAATCAACATTCATTGCCCTAGTTAAATGAGTACATTTGCTGCGATGGTTTATGTTAATTACTCGTTCGTTGTCACAAAGTATAAAAGTCGAAAAAATGGTGTGTGTGCTATTGCGAGGTCTTGACATATTTAGTTGAGTGCGATATTGGCCTGGCGCAAGGGTGTTATGCAGTGGTGAAGTCTGGTGGTAGTGTTCATTGAATACCGCCTTAGAGAATAAGGTATGAAAATGGGTGTGGCAGTTGCATTTGGTTGGCGTAATATTTGTGCATATTGTATGGAATTCTACGCCATCAACAATGTCTTAGAAAATTGGGGTGACAGAATGTGCTACTGCGAAATAAGTCGAGGCATCCACTCGAATGACATTGCATTTCATAATTAATGGGAATGTTTGTTCTTAGTAATAAAGCCATTATACATTGGAAAAAATTAAATTTTGTTCATTTTATGCATTTTTAAAAATAAACTTGTATTTGTCGCATACTGTACATGCATATAAGATTGTTATAAAAAAAAATAAGATGATTGTGAATAATATCAATCCCCTCGAATTGAATTCTGCAAATACAATTGAAACAAAATTGTAAAAAAAATCAATAAATAAGACGCCAAACATATTTTCATCTATTTTGATTCATTGAAAACGCTTATCAGCATGTTTTGTTTTCAGCGAGTCATACACAATGTAGAATGTCACCACCAAAGAGATAATCGTATGATCCGCAGTCAAGCATAGATTTGCTCCGATATAAAAAGTGTGCAAAATCCCGAACATTGTGCATGTTCAGTTATAATTCAGCCTCGGATTACAGCTAAAAATATCCCCTCACCAGTGGCAAAATAAAGATAAAAATAAATTAAAAGGAAAAAGTCCTTTTGTTTTGGTAGGTGATGTTCTCATTAAGAGATCATCAAATCATATTTTTTTCATGTTTATGGAAGTATCAAACTAAATTTATATAGCTACCACCTGACCCGGCTAACGTTGTTTTCAAATATATATTATTTTTTGTTGATATTTTTAAAGTCCATTACAAAATAATTAACTCACTGTAAGTGTACGGAGATGTATATATGACTGAAAAACTACGGCCAGAGAAACCGGTTTATTTCTCGTCACTACTCTGTGCAGTTTACTGGGTGAGAAGTGACACCACTCTTATCACTTAGGTGTATGAAAAATAATTTATGTTCTATTCTCGGACCTAGTGTATATACCCACAACATTTCATAAGATTCGGTCAAGTCGTTTCGGTGGGGTTTTGTCACAAACACTGTGACACTAGACTTTTATATATAAGATTATGTATATGTTTACATAATCAAAACTAAGCGAAACCATATGTCCGATGTGAGACTATACTAGGATATCCATATTTTGAGCCAGCAAATACAGAACACTTTTGTTACCAATGTAGCGGATACTTCCTAAAGTGACTTCTTCTATTTTTCCATTCCCAGTATTAAATTATGAAAAAATAGGACAAAAGTTAACACAGAAAAACAAAGAACAAAAAATATCCAGACGAAAAAAGAGAATACATATACGATCACCGACACTACCGAAACTATAGACTAAACACTCTTACCACGAATCAGTTTACAGTTATGAATCAGAATCTGGTAGTTCGAATCTCTTGACAAATTCAAAAAAAAATACATATATATTTCATTGATAAGAGAAATTCGCACAAAGTTGATTTAGAAGTGAAAACGAAATATGAATGTCTTAAAATTAATGTAATTACCTGTGGCAGTTGTCTCTTTTTGGGCGATCCGGTTGGTGTGGCAGTTGCTGAACGCGATTGAAAACGTTTCTGTGACGTGGATGACGAAGAATTATACGATGACGAATGAAGTGGAAGAATTGGATAGTCTACGTAGCGTTCGTCCGGTGGCGATAATGATCCGCGACGAGGACTACTACTGCGATAGTAGCTATTATGATAATTATCGTTTGGTGCTGCCGAATGACTACGTTGGCCCAGGTTTATGCTACCACTGTCATTTCGACGTGTATAAGTTCCGGTCGATGCCGCAGGAACCTGTTTTTGTTTGTTAATTAAAATAGAAGTAAGACATGAAAGTAAATAAGTAAATTTAACTTCAGTTATTTATCACTGCGAAACCCTTTCATAAGTCATTTATAAATTCGATCATTTAATATATAAACATAATTTCAGCGATCAATTCATCAAGCAGAATTAAAAAAGACAACAAATGTATACTTTGATATAAAATACACATCCACGCGAATTGTAAGTATGCATTTAATAGTGTAAATACATTGTAAAAGATGAGTGTAAGCGAGAGAGTTAATACAATATACAGAGATTTTTTAAAATACGTATTGAGTGCCGTTGCAGATACTGCTGTCAACTACTTGTGGAAGAACAATTAAGAAATAAATATGGTTTGTTACTAAAGCTTCTGATCATATAGTTTATTAAAATGTCAATCTGCACAATAGGCCACGACGTTAATTTCGATGTTACTACTATTCTTACATAATACGGTGTTACACATAAACGTCGCGTTCAACTGTTCGGGAGATTCCTGGGGTCCGGAAAAGAAAGAATATGGTCCCATAAAATGTCAAAAGGTCATTAAATGTCAAATGTCAAGACGGAACTTATTTTCAGAACACAATATCATAAATAGAGCATTGTAGAAAACTCCAGTAGAGTTAAGTTTTCTGGGAATTCGTTAAGTCCAACATTAACTTTAAATTAATTTGTGGGAATTAGACTTCATCATTGCAATTGCAATTGAAATTACCAGTGCAAATCAGTCGAATGGACTTGTTGCTGTACATTTGTAACAACCTGGATGTGTGTTATTTCCGTAATGATTTTAATCTTGTACAATAAAATCATAAAATATAAGAAGACTATGTAAAAGTAAGAAGATATTGGTCATTTAATACGGATAAAATATGAACAAAATGGATAATGATATAATATGTTAATTTTCGCCTGTGTATATAAAGTTACGTTTAAGTAATACAGGAATTTTGTATAACTAAAATTACAACTACAAGCTTTGAGAATATAGGGCGGCTCGAGAAGAATTTATTGCCACCACAGAAGAGCAAGGCATGGTACAGTCGTCAATATTTGAGGCTTTGACTAATCAGTGATTTCTATAAATTACTATACCTTTATACTCACTATTTGGAATGATTTATGTTAGTTATGTGTCGTATATTTTCAATTGAAATGTGTATCATCGTGGAAGCCCCCATCACCCTTAATATAATTAGCATAGAAAAAGGAACTATACTTCTATATTATAGAAACATGCATATATGCATTTATATATACAACTATTATTATAATTTAAGTGTTACAATAACGATTGGAAAAATATGTATATGGGGATATGTATACAAAACTTTCCTTTCAAAATTTGAATATTTAATTATGAAATTCCAATGAAAGCAAGAACATTTAATAAATTTAATAGCGTACATATATAATTAGTCGTATTTTTTCCAAAATCTATAAATAGTGAAGTAGGATATTGCACGGCAAACATATACAACAACATATTTTGACAAACTATAACATATAGAATTTTGAAAAAAAAAAAATATATATAACTGTCTCATACGTATATCCCAACAGAAAGTAGGCGAAAAAGTACACCGAAGCCTAGGAAAATTGATGCGTATAAACATATAAGTAGTTCCTGGAGCCTGAGACTTTAAAAAGAAAAACACATGGAGGTAAAGAATTGCCAGATATACAGTCGCAATGTGTCTGAATACGGCTTGGTTAAATGGTTAGAATTGTCATGGTACGGAAAAAATGCATTCGTCGGGCTACTGGGGTACGGTTAAACCATTTTTGTTACGAATTCCCGCTGTAATTTTAGCTATAGTTTCTTAAATTTATAAACTTGTTGAATAAGAGGACGTCCTCTTCATTAGCTACGCCACATAGAACGCTGGCGGAGGTTGATATATCTGGAGTTTAGCGTAAAAATATCCCCCCTTTGGGAAGAAAACCCTGGGCTGTGGTTCATTCTGGTCAAATCGCAATTCTTTAAAGCACGCGTTGATATGTATAGCAGAAAATATCCCACCGTGGCAACAGCAAGAATGTAGTATGCTGCCTAAATCAAGCGACGTTCTGCTTAGTCCTCCAACCGAAAATAAGTATGAGAACCTGTAGCACAAAATTATCTTACGATTCAGTGAATCAGTTCATGATCGATTGCGCAAACTCTTGCAAAAAATTGTGTTCTGAGATCGCAGGCCATCCCAATTATTGCGAGAAATTCGACACCTAGCGGTAACAAAGTATACGAGCTGCTGAAGTCACCGTGGTTGCAACGATTGCCATCATACATGGGTTCACTTACTTCGATCACTACTGAAAACATTAATAAATTAACAGAATCAGCCAATAAAATAGCAGAGATCAGTCATGTACCGCAAGTTTTTGGCACAAAGGCGGCAGTCCAGGAACAACAACAACATGAACCGACAAAAGAAAGCAGCGGAAATAGTATCGAACATTAGGTACTAGAGCTTACGCACGTACGTAACAGCAACGTAATATACATGCAGAGAACTGCAAACCCTATGTATACACAAACCTTCATTAAACCAATAAGCCAGTACAACGAGGCGACAAACACAGGCCCTAATAACTGTTGACTTTTTGTAAAAGATAGAAAAATAAACATGCCGTTTCTCTACATTGCTGGTACTATTATTTTTGATTTTCGACCACATAGAGATGAACCTAAAACATATCCATATATCCAGCTATTAACACTTCCATCTCTACTTTCGGAAACAAAACCATCGTTCTAGAAATTGTACATCGACGAGCCTTTAAATGGGATTTTGTGGCTCGGCCACATCGACCACATGGGCAACAATGCTGCAGCTAAGAGAGTCTTCGAATCTGAGCCCCCTGGTTCGAGAAGGATAGGAAGATCGAATCTCCGGTATAAAGACCAAGTAATCGCGGATGCAAGATAGCTTGATCTTGATGACTGCAAGCAGCGTGCCCAGGGCAGATACATGTTAAAAACATATTGTTTTTGCTTAGAAACCATATATGAGCGATTTCATTTGGTTTTCTGGGAGTTTCAGAACTCATTAGAGTTGGTCTAATTGGACGTGTGTCATATTTACACATATTATTGCATAGTTGCAATTGTTAATAAATTTGTGAATTTCTAATTTAGAGTTAGGGTAATAAAATTTATCTCGTGGTTCAAACTCATTAATTTTGATTTTCCAGCGCTGTAGCTTAGAATGCGGCTTTCTTAAGGAATTTAGCCAGACTAATGGACGATGATCGGTTTGTATTTTAAATCTGCTACCAAACAAATACGGTGGAAAATATTTGGTAGCCCATACTATGGAAAGTAAATCCTTCTCCACCGTGATATAATTAATCTCATGACGATTTCGAATCCTTGAGGCATATGCCATTGGATGGTTACTTTGCGAGAGGACTGCACACAGACTTGTTAATGTCAACGTTTTCTCGAAATTTGGGTAAGGTAAAACTGGGGATGTATGAGTTCTTTAAGTCTAAGTTTTTTACTGCACTTTCGCGATATCTATTTTCTTGCCCGTTTTGAGATAAAGAGTCATTGGAAGAGCTACTCTCGAGTAGTCCTTAATGAAATTTTTGTAAGATCTGATAACGCCTAAAAACGACATTATTTGCTTCATTGTCGTGGGCAGTTTATTAGTATTTTGTTCGAATCGGGTTTAATTCCTCGCTCTGATATATGTCCTAGATATTCTATTTCTGCACATTTCCATTCCTGCGCTTTCAGATTTTATTCCCGAAGACTCTTAAATATCTTTGTCAACGAATCAATGTGTTCCTGTAAGGATGTGGAAAAAAGTAAGTATATCGACTAGATACACAACAAAAATCTTATTTAGGTACTCTTAAAAAACTTCGTTCATCATTCTCTGAAAAGATGCAGGGGCATTTTTTAGGCCAAATGGCATTCGAGTTAACCCGTAGTGTCCATTCGCAGTTGACAAAGCGGTTTTGCATTGATATGATAACCCTTATTGGAGTATTGTATGGACTACTAGAATTGATAATAATTCCAGAACGGAGCATTTCAGAAATATTCCTTCTCTACGTCGTTCTTCCGCTCTTCTGGTATATGGTTTATAGTTGGTGTATGATATGATTAAGCCTGATGACTGACGTAGGATTATAACCTTCTTGATAGAATACATCTTTAAGTTTTAAAATAATTGTCTTGATTGATTACATTCTTTCTTAATTTATGTTATCAAGTTTAAGTTTACATATAACATCGCTAAGGTCAGGTTTCTTAAAATGAATGTCTGTTGTATTTTTCGTTAAATAATTCAAAGTATTATCAAATATTAAAGGCAAACTAGAATCTTTTGTCACAAGGTTACAGGATGTTCGATGTTCATCAATGTTGAATTACCAAATATCGATGTTTTGACAACGATGTTCAAGTTCGTGAATCGATGACCAAAACATCGGCCTCGATGTTAGCAAAAGAAAACCTACTATTAATTGTAGATTTTGAATAATTTTTTGGAATTTCATCATTATGACGTAACCATTTCGTACAAATTCATTGAATGTTTCGACTTGAGTTTAATAACATAATTTCATTTTCCGAGTATATGTTTACTTAGTTTCTTGTTTTTGTATTCTTTGATTGTTGATGTTTGATGTGAAGTGTTCGGGAACGAACTATGCTATGCTACTATATTCTTACACTATTAGTCGGAGTTATATAAATTCATTCTATAGCATGGATGTTAACGAACATCGATGATGAGTTCGATTATTATCGGTCATCGATGTTCAGCCAACGATATCGACTTCAACATCGATGTTTTGTCAACATCGAACATCCCTACTTAAAAGTGCCGAAATCTTTGTTTGCTTGTAATGGTCTTAATACATTACATCATATAATAACATCAAAATCATCCTTTACTTCTACTTCGAGCATTTAAATTTTTGTCAACGGTCTATTAAATTCGTTGAAAAGTGGAATCTTGAGGTTTGAATTAACCGACAGGTGGGATCATATTGACTTCAGCGTAATGGGTTTTTCAAGTTCCATTTTGAAAGAACTGTGAAATAATCCTTTTTTTATAAGAAATATTCCTGCGCCAGAGTCAATAAGTATTTTGATAGAGAAAGCTTTATTTTGGACAACTAGGAAGAGTTCAGAAGTGGTTGACTGAAAATTTGAAACACTTGTGTCAACTGTTGGCTGAAAATTTGACTTTCCTACGGGTTCAATATAATCAAGACTCATATTGCTCTGTTTACTTCTGTATGACCATGAGTTGTTAGTTGCATATTTTCTTGGCCTTGTATTTATAGACGTACTAATAGTATCTGATACTTCGGATTTGATATTCTATTGTTTATAATATTGAATATTATCATTTATTGTTAACTGCTGGGTTACGATTGTATTTAAAATTATTTGAACTTCTATCTCGAAAATTACTATTGTTTGAACTACGGAAGACTTGAAAGGTAAAAGGTGTATGGTTTTGCCGTGGAATTGTGTTGCTACTTCATTGGAATACTACTTTCTCAATAAAATTATCTAAATTTATTAAGATAGTTTTTGCGTCTCTTAGATTTAAAGGATTTCTAGCCTTAAGTATTATTTTTGGTTGGATTGGAAGTTGATTGATGAAAAATTTTAGAAACAGTGCTTCATTTTCGATAGTACTAAAAAATGTTTTGAGACCTACATTTAAGGATGATGTTATTTATAAGTACAATATTAGCTTTATCTTCAATCTTATTTCTAATTATTAGATCTTATTTCTAATTCTTAAATCTAAAAAAAAAACTTTTGACAACTCATCTATTCGTTTTATAAAAATATCCATCTCTTAAAGAATTCCCGTAATGTCGGGTATTTCCTTTACTAAATCAAGTAGGCTGGTCATACCTGGTTGAATATTTTCTTTTGTAGTGGCTTCGTTTAAGGAAGATATTTTCTACTGGAATAATCTTCGTTGGTTCATGGTTATAATTGTTGTCTTCAATATAGTCGTATATCTTATTTTTGTTGTTATATTGTCCTGCGTTTTCACAAGATCATAAATCTTTTGTTTTACTTTTTTTTGTGTTTAGATTAGATTAGCATAGTTAGATTAGATAGTGTTTGTTTTAGATTCATGTGTACGTATTTTTTTATTGAAAAACAGAAGCAGAATTGTATCACGAAAAGTTTGGTTATCACTTTGATTTATATATCTACTGTGCTAAATGAAATGATATGATATTATTTTTCTTATTCACTTTTTTATGCACAAAACACCAGATTGTTTAGCTTTTTGATTTCTGTTTTGTTTAATATGTGGTTTTTACCGACTGTTCAAATTAAACTTAAAAGGAGAAAAGAAACACTTGCCTATACATATATATTCTTTATATATTTTATTTTATTCAATTCACTTTTTTTCTACTTAGGACTTCACAATTTTATTTATATTAATAAACTTTGAAGATTTGTTCCGCAATGTTATAAGATCCTTACACGTCCGCGATCCAAACTGAAGCCAAGAATGCTTACTTGCTAGCTATCGAAATAAACAGTTGCGTGATGTTGACAGCCGCTCACAATGCAGGGAAGAGAAGCTTTGATTTTTGGCTTGGCTTCTGTTGCGGTAAACATACATGTGGATAATGCATTACAGCATCATCACGTGAGTCTGTTGTCAATGCAAAGCACACGTGTGATGAAATATGTTAGTGGTTACCATGTTTAATGTAGCATGTTACTCAGGGTGACCAACCCAAGAGACTACATTCTTATTAATATTAACATTAATTATGTTATTTTTGTAGAGTATGCACCAAGGGAGCTTGTCCATTCAAATAAAAATAATCTTGGCAGGATATGGGCAGATAACTGTCATTCTGGGTTCGGAATACTCTGCGGGAAATGAGCCGACGGTACCAGCATCCGTGCAATGACTGGTGGAGCACTGCAAAAGGACACAATCACCGATTTTAATTCGATGAGAAGCCAATGCCCACAACACCATATGGGGGAGTACCAACACAAACGAATGAGGAGAGTACCTGGTACAATTTATTTTATGCTCGTCACTTTCTATTTTCAATGTCGGGAACGCTCCCATTTTTATTACGAGTGTTAGGCAGGAGTTACTGGACCTCACTATATGCATTCACTGTCCTTTCATTGCAACCTAGTCAGAAACCTGAAAGTATAAAATGAACCATTTATGTCTGATCACAGAATTATAAGGTCCAACTTGAACAACTCCAGTGTAGTAAGTAAAACTGCAAGAAATGCGTGGAAAACAAACTGAGATCTCTTTGAATCGCTGCTAGAAAGCAATCCGGAGCAATGGAGAAGATCGTATGCAACATCATAAAATGGGCACTAACACCCAATTACTAAGGTGCTTGTCGGCTGGCTTAAGCCTAAGACCACCATTGCACCTTTCACTAGGAAACAAAACTAAAACAAATAAGTCTGCCCGGTACACAGGCTCCAGTAAGCGAAGTTATATATTTAGGTGTAATCTTGGACAGCAAACTCATCTAGAAAAATCACACAGAAGAGGTAACCAGGAAAGCGACGGGCGGTCTAATGCTTTGTCGGAGCTTGGCAGGCTAGTCATGGGGATGAAACCCAAGTATCCAAAGACGGATGTATGTAGTCAGCTATTGTCAGACCAACAATTACATACGGTGCAAAGGCTGGCATGGCTCTGTATTACAAGGGCCATGAGAACTTGCCAACTGACGCCATGGAGTGGCTATTGGAGCTGACTCCATCGGATCTGCAGTTAAAGGATGTGAAAATAAAAAAAAATTATCAGAGCGGCAAAAGACGGGATAAAAAAGACAGGTGTATTTCATTGAGTCAATTCGATGCTCTAGGCAAAAAGCAACCACTACTGGCCATTTTCAAGGATAACGCGATCAGGAATGCATTCAATTTCCAAAAGAAGTTTTCCATCAAACTAAGCACCAAAAAGACTGGAGTAATGAATCCATAGTCTACAGGCTGAGCAACAATATGGTAAAACAGTATACAGATGGGATCCTATAACCCTCAATACAACTCTGAATAGAACTGTATGTGAGAGGAACTCTTAAGAAAGCAAAGGTATCGTTGTGCCCAACACTTCACAAACATGAGACGCATGTGTTGTCTCATGTTTGTGAAGTGTTGATTCTTGCAGGACATTTAATGGGCTACAAGTGCAGAAACATCTGACATAATATGTGTTACGTGACGTGTTACTATTCTCAAATGTGTTACGTATACTCGCAAGAACATTATTCACGAACGAATGCAACAATACAGGTCTAATGCAACAATGCAATGGGGCGTCAAATGACAATAGCGTATGTTGCGTATTCTTGTCCACTGAGCTAAGGCAAGAAAACCACACATCCTGCGCAACCGACCCCGTTAACCGGGATAAGGCGGTTGACCTAGGGCGGGTGGTACGATCGGAGGTTACGAGGGGACTTGTTACAAATGGGCGGTTGAAGCAGTCTGCAGCTGATCGAAATAGAAAACAGTTCGTCCATTTTCATTCTGCAAACGCAACAATGGTGGCAGCATTAGGTTATTAAGTTAAAGCATCCGCCTTAACTTCTAACAGTTCTTACGAATTCCCAGTAAATTTTCTCTGATAAATCATAATATCAAATTCCACTTATAACAAAATAAAGTGGAATAGTCAAACGATAATAACTTTCTAACTTTCACTTTGTTAGTGCAAGAAGTTCAAGAAAAAGAACTAAGAAAAGAACAGTTCAGTGGAGAAAAAAAGCACCACCAGTGAAGCGCATTGATTTAATTTATCATACCATTGAAAAGTAGTGAAACAAGTGAGAAACCAAAACAACATGCCTTTTTTAAGTTTTTTACTGCACTTTCGCGATATCTATTTTCTTGCCCATTTTGAGATAAAGAGTCATTGGAAGAGCTACTTTCAGGTAGTCCTTAATGAAATTTCTGTAAAATCTGATAGCGCCTAAAAACGACTTTATTTTCTTTATTGTCGTGGGCAGTTTATTAGTATTTTGTTCGAATCGGGTTTAATTCCTCGCTCTGGTATATGTCCTAGATATTCTATTTCTGCACATTTCCATTCCTGCGCTTTCAGATTTTATTCCCGAAGACTCTTAAATATCTTTGTCAACGAATCAATGTGTTCCTGTAAGGATGTGGAAAAAAGTAAGTATATCGACTAGATACACAACAAAAATCTTATTTAGGTACTCTTAAAAAACTTCGTTCATCATTCTCTGAAAAGATGCAGGGGCATTTTTTAGGCCAAATGGCATTCGAGTTAACCCATAGTGTCCATTCGCAGTTGACAAAGCGGTTTTGCATTGATATGATAACCCTTATTGGAGTATTGTATGGACTACTAGAATTGATAATAATTCCAGAACGGAGCATTTCAGAAATATTCCTTCTCTACTTCGTTCTTCCGCCCTTCTGGTATATGATTTATAGTTGGTGTATGATAGGATTATAATTGTCTTGATTGATTACATTCTTTCTTAATTTATGTTATCAAGTTTAAGTTTACATATAACATCGCTATAGTCAGGTTTCTTAAAATGAATGTCTGTTGTATTTTTCGTTAAATAATTCAAAGTATTATCAAATATTAAAGGCAAACTAGAATCTTTTGTCACAAGGTTACAGGATGTTCGATGTTCATCAATGTTGAATTACCAAATATCGATGTTTTGACATCGATGTTCAAGTTCGTGAATCGATGTCCAAAACATCGGCCTCGATGTTAGCAAAAGAAAACCTACTATTAATTGTAGATTTTGAATAATTTTTTGGAATTTCATCATAATGACGTAACCATTTCGTAGAAATTCATTGAATGTTTCGACTTGAGTTTAATAACATAATTTCATTTTCCGAGTATATGTTTACTTAGTTTCTTGTTTTTGTATTCTTTGATTGTTGATGTTTGATGTGAAGTGTTCGGGAACGAACTATGCTATGCTACTATGTTCTTACACTATTAGTCGGAGTTATATAAATTCATTCTATAGCATGGATGTTAACGAACATCGATGATGAGTTCGATTATTATCGGTCATCGATGTTCAGCCAACGATATCGACTTCAACATCGATGTTTTGTCAACATCGAACATCCCTACTTAAAGGTGCCGAAATCTTTGTTTGCTTGTAATGGTCTTAATACATTACATCATATAATAACATCAAAATCATCCTTTACTTCTACTTCGAGCATTTAAATTTTTGTCAACGGTCTATTAAATTCGTTGAAAAGTGGAATCTTGAGGTTTGAATTAACCGACAGGTGGGATCATATTGACTTCAGCGTAATGGGTTTTTCAAGTTCCATTTTGAAAGAACTGTGAAATAATCCTTTTTTTATAAGAAATATTCCTGCGCCAGAGTCAATAAGTATTTTGATAGAGAAAGCTTTATTTTGGACAACTAGGAAGAGTTCAGAAGTGGTTGACTGAAAATTTGAAACACTTGTGTCAACTGTTGGCTGAAAATTTGACTTTCCTACGGGTTCAATATAATCAAGACTCATATTGCTCTGTTTACTTCTGTATGACCATGAGTTGTTAGTTGCATATTTTCTTGGCCTTGTATTTATAGACGTACTAATAGTATCTGATACTTCGGATTTGATATTCTATTGTTTATAATATTGAATATTATCATTTATTGTTAACTGCTGGGTTACGATTGTATTTAAAATTATTTGAACTTCTATCTCGAAAATTACTATTGTTTGAACTACGGAAGACTTGAAAGGTAAAAGGTGTATGGTTTTGCCGTGGAATTGTGTTGCTACTTCATTGGAATACTACTTTCTCAATAAAATTATCTAAATTTATTAAGATAGTTTTTGCGTCTCTTAGATTTAAAGGATTTCTAGCCTTAAGTATTATTTTTGGTTGGATTGGAAGTTGATTGATGAAAAATTTTAGAAACAGTGCTTCATTTTCGATAATACTAAAAAATGTTTTGAGACCTACATTTAAGGATGATGTTATTTATAAGTACAATATTAGCTTTATCTTCAATCTTATTTCTAATTCTTAGATCTTATTTCTAATTCTTAAATCTAAAAAAAAAACTTTTGACAACTCATCTATTCGTTTTATAAAAATATCCATCTCTTAAAGAATTCCCGTAATGTCGGGTATTTCCTTTACTAAATCAAGTAGGCTGGTCATACCTGGTTGAATATTTTCTTTTGTAGTGGCTTCGTTTAAGGAAGATATTTTCTACTGGAATAATCTTCGTTGGTTCATGGTTATAATTGTTGTCTTCAATATAGTCGTATATCTTATTTTTGTTGTTATATTGTCCTGCGTTTTCACAAGATCATAAATCTTTTGTTTTACTTTTTTTTGTGTTTAGATTAGATTAGCATAGTTAGATTAGATAGTGTTTGTTTTAGATTCATGTGTACGTATTTTTTTATTGAAAAACAGAAGCAGAATTGTATCACGAAAAGTTTGGTTATCACTTTGATTTATATATCTACTGTGCTAAATGAAATGATATGATATTATTTTTCTTATTCACTTTTTTATGCACAAAACACCAGATTGTTTAGCTTTTTGATTTCTGTTTTGTTTAATATGTGGTTTTTACCGACTGTTCAGATTAAACTTAAAAGGAGAAAAGAAACACTTGCCTATACATATATATTCTTTATATATTTTATTTTATTCAATTCACTTTTTTTCTACTTAGGACTTCACAATTTTATTTATATTAATAAACTTTGAAGATTTGTTCCGCAATGTTATAAGATCCTTACACGTCCGCGATCCAAACTGAAGCCAAGAATGCTTACTTGCTAGCTATCGAAATAAACAGTTGCGTGATGTTGACAGCCACTCACAATGCAGGGAAGAGAAGCTTTGATTTTTGGCTTGGCTTCTGTTGCGGTAAACATACATGTGGATAATGCATTACAGCATCATCACGTGAGTCTGTTGTCAATGCAAAGCACATGTGTGATGAAACATGTTAGTGGTTACCATGTTTAATGTAGCATGTTACTCAGGGTGACCAACCCAAGAGACTACATTCTTATTAATATTAACATTAATTATGTTATTTTTGTAGAGTATGCACCAAGGGAGCTTGTCCATTCATATAAAAATAATCTTGGCAGGATATGGGCAGATAACTGTCATTCTGGGTTCGGAATACTCTGCGGGAAATGAGCCGACGGTACCAGCATCCGTGCAATGACTGGTGGAGCACTGCAAAAGGACACAATCACCGATTTTAATTCGATGAGAAGCCAATGCCCACAACACCATATGGGGGAGTACCAACACAAACGAATGAGGTGAGTACCTGGTACAATTTATTTTATGCTCGTCGCTTTCTATTTTCAATGTCGGGAACGCTCCCATTTTTATTACGAGTGATAGGCAGGAGTTACTGGACCTCACTATATGCATTCACTGTCCTTTCATTGCAACCTAGACAGAAACCTGAAAGTATACAATGAACCATTTATGTCTGATCACAGAATTATAAGGTCCAACTTGAACAACTTCAATGCAGTAAGTAAAACTGCAAGAAATGCGTGGAAAACAAACTGGGATCTCTTTGAATCGCTGCTAGAAAGCAATCCGGAGCAATGGAGAAGATCCTATGCAACATCATAAAATGGGCACTAACACACAATTACTAAGGTGCTTGTCGGCTGGTTTAAGCCTAAGACCACCATTGCACCTTTCACTAGGAAACAAAAACTAAAACAAATAAGTCTGTCCGGTACACAGGCTCCAGTAAGCGAAGTTATATATTTAGGTGTAATCTTGGACGGCAAACTCATCTGGGAAAAATCACACAGAAGAGGTAACCAGGAAAGCGACGGGCGGTCTAATGCTTTGTCGGAGCTTGGCAGGCTAGTCATGGGGATGAAACCCAAGTATCCAAAGACGGATGTATGTAGTCAGCTATTGTCAGACCAACAATTACATACAGTGCAAAGGCTGGCATGGCTCTGTATTACAAGGGCCATGAGAACTTGCCAACTGACGCCATGGAGTGGCTATTGGAGCTGACTCCATTGGATCTGTAGTTAAAGGATGTGAAAATAAAAAAAATTATCAGAGCGGCAAAAGACGGGATAAAAAGCCAGGTGTATTTCATTGAGTCAATTCGATGCTCTAGGCAAAAAGCAACCACTACTGGCCATTTTCAAGGATAACGCGATCAGGAATTCATTCATTATCCAAAAGAAGTTTTCCATCAAGCTAAGCACCAAAAAGACTGGAGTAATGAATCCATAGTCTACAGGCTGAGCAACAATATGGTAAAACAGTATACAGATGGGATCCTATAACCCTCAATACAACTCTGAATAGAACTGTATGTGAGAGGAACTCTTAAGAAAGCAAAGGTATCGTTGTGCCCAACACTTCACAAACATGAGACGCATGTGTTGTCTCATGTTTGTGAAGTGTTGATTCTTGCAGGACATTTAATGGGCTACAAGTGCAGAAACATCTGACATAATATGTGTTACGTGACGTGTTACTATTCTCAAATGTGTTACGTATACTCGCAAGAACATTATTCACGAACGAATGCAACAATACAGGTCTAATGCAACAATGCAATGGGGCGTCAAATGACAATAGCGTATGTTGCGTATTCTTGTCCACTGAGCTAAGGCAAGAAAACCACACATCCTGCGCAACCGACCCCGTTAACCGGGATAACTCGGTTGACCTAGGGCGGGTGGTACGATCGGAGGTTACGACGGGGACTTGTTACAAATGGGCGGTTGAAGCAGTCTGCAGCTGATCGAAATAGAAAACAGTTCGTCCTTTTTCATTCTGCAAATGCAACAATGGTGGCAGCATTAGGTTATTAAGTTAAAGCATCCGCCTTAACTTCTAACAGTTCTTACGAATTCCCAGTAAATTTTCTCTGATAACTCATAATATCAAATTCCACTTATAACAAAATAAAGTGGAATAGTCAAACGATAATAACTTTCTAACTTTCACTTTGTTAGTGCAAGAAGTTCAAGAAAAAGAACTAAGAAAAGAACAGTTCAGTGGAGAAAAAAAGCACCACCATTGAAGCGCATTGATTTAATTTATCATACCATTGAAAAGTAGTGAAACAAGTGAGAAACCAAAAACAACATAGCTCACAATTGGATCATCCGACAGAAAAGACGAAATTTCCACCCCGATCCATTCACCCTGCATTTCCGTCGCACTATTCACTTTGCGCTTCCCTCACACGCTACACATTTCCTTATCATCATTACCCAACATTAGTGCGATCACCCCAAAATGCATTGGATTCAGCACGATTCAGTATTTCCCGCACAAGTCCCAGCACCAGTAAATTGTTAAGAAATAAAAATTAGTCAGCCTTGATTTGACTGTAGCACATAACGAAGTGTTTTAACTGGTGCCCAACTGGTTCAATTATTTTAATAGGTCCAACACTTTTTATACAAAAATAATAGAGCAACATTTTGTTTCGGCATTACTACATTTGAAGGAAGAACCCGAGCCCAATTTCTAGCCAATTTCTCAACCCAGCTGCTAATCAAATGAGAATTGACTGGACTTTAGTGAAATCCTTACCGGACTTTCGGGTGAACAAGCAAAATATATTTCTGGGCGTCAAGCAGCCAAAACAGTCATTCATTTATTTAGGCCATACGAGGGTACAGACAATTTTTATCAGGCAGTTGCAATCATTAGAAATAAAATAATTGGATTGGCAGACATAATCTTATCCTCTTTTAACACCGTTTAAAATTTTGACGCAATAGCCATGATTTTTTTCAGCGCTATCGATAGTGTAGTAAAGTAAGATTAAAAAAAAACGATTCGCAGTGGCTTTGATTTTTAGCTGTCAAAATATAAGAAAAAGAAATTTATTTGTTCGAAATGGATGTCAAAATGTATGAAAAAAAATTTGAATTCGATTTTTTATCGGCAGTCATTTTTCATTGACGATATTATAGGCAGTTATAGGCAGTAGTTTGTTGTATGTGCTTTACGCAAAATCCTACTTCAGTATTTATAGATTTTTGAAAAAACACGGGAAATAACTGCAAGGGTGGATCATAGAGAACCAAATGAGTGTTTTATGTCAAGGAAAAATGTCGATCGCAGAATACCACGACGAAATAGAAAAAAATTTGACATTACTAATTAATAAAATTTCAATGGATTATTTAGGAAATATCGAATTAGTATAGACTGGTAATATAGAACCGATGCGTTGGGTGTCTTTATTTCAGGTATCAACAGACCAATTTGCAACATTCTCTTCTCAGATGGGTACGAAGATTTGCCCTCTGCTTTAGCTAAGGTACATGGACTTGAAGCAAATCAGCACAGACACAATTTTGCCAAAGCTTTTGATCGGAGTCCTTATGGTACAAAAGGATTTCCTGGTCAACGGGATAATCTTCACTATAAAATAATCTCTGAGTTACCTCCCGAAAATGGATTGTATCAGCAATTGTTGCAGAAGACGGACGTATGAGCGTCGGTAGTTCATCGAGATATAACAGAAATAGTTCAAGGCGAACTAGACAGTCTCAAGTTCAACCAACTGTTTCAACTGAACCGCAAATTTAAACTAATGTTGTAAGAGATTATCAGAATCAAACACAAACATTCGGGCAGCAGAAACACTTAAACGCTGTCAAAAATACAGAGTATTAACTTTTCGGCGATATTGGAAATGAATGAGACTATCAAACCGATGATAATTCTGAATACTCTGATCAACTTAATTTTTTAGAGTAAAGTAGGCTATAATACTCCAATGAAAATTGTAATCGCCGTGTCGATACAGAGTACAGCGTCGAGTACAGCGAAAAATTATATTATAGACACTCCTAGTATCAAACAATTCCCAATAACAAGTCATTCAAAGTCAAGACGTTAAACGGTTTACGAAATGAATAGTTATGAAGTACCAAAATCTCTTCGATCATTCCTAGGACTCTCGGGCTATTATCGCCGCTTCAAAAAAGATTATGCCTAAATTGCGAAGCCCTTGACAAAATACCTTAGTGGAGAAAACGGACACATAGGAACAAAGAAGTCCAAAAATGTTAAAACCAATTAAATTCCGAAGCTATATGTGCCGAATAAAAATTATTTTAGCATCGGAAGATGTTCTGTTTTTATACCCGGACTTTCGTAAGCAACTTTATTTAACCACGGATGCTTCGTCACAAGCAATAGGACGGTGCTCTCAGGATGGTAGACCAATTACGATGATATCACGAACCCTGAGTAGAACAGAAGAAAATTACGCGTCTAATAAATAATAATAAAACTCTTCGAAACTATCTATATGGAGCCCCTAAAATAAGCATTTTCACTGATCAAGATCCGCTCACCTTTTACATCTGCCAGAAACCCTAATAATAAATTAAAGAGGAGACCTTTTATTATAAACCGGGTAAAATGCACCCTCTTCTTCAGACCAAACAGCGCACAGTGAGAATTCAGTAATTAAAATAAAACCATCTGTTAAAAATCTCATAAATAGTTTCAGATATTTCTCAACCAAGACAAAAACAAGGACCGCAAAGTCAAAATAGTATTTCAAAAATATATGAGGCATTTTGTCACTTACTGTTCCACGTCAGAATTAATAGAGCTAATTAATGATGCTCTCAAATTCAATACCTGCAACGGAATCTATTGTAGTCTAGAAATTTTAGAGTGATTGCAGATAATTTTGGTTAATGCTTTTCCGAATGTTAAAATCAAATATTCAAAAAATACGTGCACGACGTTTTTAACAAAAACGATCAGAAAGAAATAATTGTAACAGAACATAACAGAGCTCATAGGTGTGCTTATGAAAATTACAAAAAGATAGTATCTGAATATTTCTTTCCTAATATAGAAAAATTGTGCAGAGAGTATGCATCTAAATGCAAAATATGTAAGGAGGATAAATACCAACGAAGACCAACACATCACCCTATTGGGGCAACACCAATTCAAACGCATGTTGGTGAAATACTTCACTTAGATATTTATAATACCGGAAAGAAATATTTTATTAAGTGCATTGATACATTTTTCAAATGCGAGGTAATTAAACATATTAGATACTTGTAGAAACTCCGTTGACATTAGAAAACCCTTAACAGAAATAGTACCCGTCTTTAAAAATCCGAAAATATTAGTTACAGACGATGAAGGTGCTTTTACGTCTATAGCAACCCAAGCGTTATTGTAAAATGAATTTAATATTTCTACATACGCCGTACCTGCTCTTCATAGAGAATGCAATGGACATGTTGAGCGATTTTACTCAACCCTTGCCGAAATTGCTCGTTGCAGTAAAGATATGTACTCAGGTGTTATTCGGCTTATGTTGTTTTCAACATACAAATATACTAATAATAAAATGGATAATAACACTATCCACTCAGTTACAAGCTGTAAGCCAATTGAAATTTTTCACGGTAATACTGAAAAATCGAGAAATTAAAAAGTTTCCAAGCTCAAGAGTAAGCAAAGTAGAGACCTTTTATACCATAGTAATGGGTCCACTACCACAGAGTTTATGCCATGAGATAAAGTATATGTTAGAACAAATAAGAGAATAGGAAATAAATTTACAAAACAATCAGAAAACTATTCAGGCAGAAGCATCCGTGTAGTCTTGGATAGTCCTATAAACCGCAAGAAATTAAAAAGTGTTCCACTTGTACTAAAAATGCAAAGACTGCAGAGTCGGAAGGTATACTACTGAATTATTTAAGTATAGTATAGATGGGCTAAAATTGAACCTAGTCGATGTACATAACAGCATTTTGGATCATCGGAAAATACCTCAACGATTTAAAGAAGCGACAAGAGGGACCCAGCCGATTATAGAGATATATCGTTCTTAAATGCGTCATACCAAATCCTTAGAGCAATATTGCAAAGGCGTCTGGACGTATTAAATTACTAAAAGAATTCCAGGCGGGCTTTAGGCCTGGTTATTCAACCGTTGACCATAATTTTGTCTTAAGAAGCATAGCAGAGTTATCCTTGAAACAAAAGACCTTAAGGCGGCTTTCGATTCTCTGAATAGAAATGATTTATTTCGGAATTCGGAAAAGTGTTGCAAAATCTATACGATGGCATCTTAACGGCCGAGTGGGATGGTTGAGCCCTATCCGAATGGTTCAAGACGGAGACAGGAGTAAAACAGGGTAACTGTAGATTGTATATATTTATAGAAGTTCTCGCAATGAAAATTGGTACTATAGCGGCGAACGAATAGAAGTAGTAAAAGAATACATGTATTTACAAGCAATCTCACCATGAAAAGACATTTCTAAGGCGCCAATCAGCGCAGCCTGGAAAAACTGTCTTAATAACTCCAATATTGGTCACAGCAGTAAGTATAAAGTGCTTGAAGCAGTAGCTGAGTCAGTGATGATTTACACAGCGCAAGTTTTGGCGTATAAACCTTATGTAGGTCGAAAAGCTTTTACGATTCTTTATCAAGAAAAATTTCTATCTTCCCTTAAATGAGCCAAATTACATGCTGATGCTCGAGACAGGTTTATCGCCTTTATATATTAAAACACTTAAGCCGTACATAAACTCTATACTACGGGTGATTAACATGTCGGACGAAACAAAACAACATGGTAATTGGTGGATGTGTCTAGACCGCACATATGGCCTTCATTCCTTTCTGTGACTCTCGAACAGTGCAGTCGTGTTTTTGAACAGTGCTCAAGTGATATTAGTCTAATAATTAATGAATAGTGAACACAAAGCAAATTAATGCAAAGCAACCAACAAGTGCCCTTTCCATGCATTTAGCTTACAAATAATTAATTGTAATTTTAGAGAAGTAAAAGAAAAGTAAAGAATTTGTGTTTCATAAATTCTCGAGTGACTCTAAGCAACTCTTACATCTCTAAGGCCGTCAAAGTTAATCTCTCATATTTCCCCTAAACTGCAACATCATCAGCTGCACACACTGGGCACCCGCTAAGAGTTGCCTCATTATTTCCCCTATAAGATGCAGCTAGCTTTTGCGGCAAATCATTTCACCCGGCTTGCGTCGTTATTAAAGGTCGAGTAACGACCTACCTTAAAGACTTATGTGGAGTTATGAAATACGTGTGCTCCAGTTGCAAGAAACTTTCGGTTACACATATTATGCATGAATTAAAATGTAGAAGAGAAAAACTTCAGAAGAACAACCGTCCTTGCAATAACGACCTCACAGCCTAACCAAAATAAAACCACGAAATTTCTTCTTTCGACCTTGAAGCATCCTCCTCTGTTAAACCTTCACTAAAGTACCCAAATTTCCTTCATTCCCAAACTCTCAACCCAAATTGTCCTCCTGCACCTACTCTAATTCATTTACCTATTTCACCACTGCCACTCACCTCTGCCCAACCCACATCAATACCGTGGTCCTTTATTGATCCATTGACCCTTCCGCCAAACTCACTAAACAGCTAACCGACTCTGACGCAGATGGGCGTTAAGTCCCTTCTCGCTTACGAGAAAATCTACTATACGACGATTTTGCACTGACCAAAACAAACCTATCCTCTTCCTTTAACAGTTACGAGTTCTTCTAGCTTTAATGCCCTCTACGACGATGGTTTGGATACCGAAGATAGCTCTTCTGGAAGCGGTGTTCTTCTGGCCATCAATAATAATATTGATTCTTCATTCTTTAAATTTTTCTGTGACGCCAACTTTGACTTTGTTTGTGCTTAGCTAAAAATTCTCAAGCGAAATCTGTATCTCTTTTGTTGCTACATGCGCCCATCTCATCCAATTCAATGCTACCAACTCGCCGTTGACGTCATCTACTCCGTCTCCAATGAAATTGATTCTAACGACGATCTCATAGTTATCGGTGACTTTAATCTTCCTCTTTTACAATGGGTTCAATCTGATGACGAGACACATTTTGTGTCTCCTAATGCAACCGCTGATAAAGAATTAATTATCATAGACTCCATTTCTAACGCTGGCCTATATGAATTAAGTGGTGTTACTAAATGTCTTGACAGACAACTCGACCTCATCTTCTCTTCTGACATAGTTAACTGCATTCTCCATGAAAGCGATCATCTTCTGTTTACATGAGAATGGTACCATCCCCTTCACTCTCTTTTCGTTTAGAGAGTTGATCCGCAAATATCACACCTCAAGTCGGCAAGCAGCCGCAACTATAGTAAATTTCATATGCTTAATGATTTTGATAAGTTTAATTCCTTGCTCAACGGTGTTAATTTCAACCTCGTTAACATAAACATTGAAACCACTCTTTCGTCCTTCTATTCCACCATTTTCGGTTACATTATGAAAGCATTGCCTTACAAGCTCCACACAAATTGCTCAACAACCCCTCCTCCTTTCTGAATCTCTCAAATCATAAATTTGGTGACACTGCCTCGTCTGATCCCTAAACTATCGCAAATATATTCGCAGACTTTTTCAGTCAGTCATAAAATGATTACTCCTCTAATCATCTCCTCTGACCAAACGTCATTTAATTCGATTAAAGTAACTTCGCATATTGTTGAAGATAAGATTAACACGCTTAAGGACGACTACAACCCTGGTCCCGATGACCAGGTGTGACACACCTTGGTTACTCTTTTCAATATGTCCATCTCACAAGTATGTTTCCCATAGCTCTGGAAAAACTTCTTCAGCACGGTTTCCTGAAAAGCAGATCTACAACAACGAATCTTACTGAATTTGTGACTTGAGCAATAACCGCATTGGAAGACTGTAAAGAAGTCGATGTAATTGCCACCGACTTTAGTAAAACATTTGACAAAATTTAACATAAAGTTATTAAAATTTAAAGTAACGACTCTTGGTTTACAACCCCTCTTCAAGTGGGTTGAATCCTACTTGTCAAACAGACAATACATAGAAAAGTTCAGATCAACTGAGTCCAAACCCATCGAACCCTCGTCGGGCGTACGTCAAGGGAACCACCTGGGTCCATTCATTTTCGTACCCACTATCAACGATGTCGTCCGTATCATCGACTCTCATCTCTCTATCTACGCAGATGACATGAAAAACTATTCGGCCATCTCTTCTCCTACTGACTACTACTCCCTTCAACACAACCTTAATAGATATTCTGACTGGTGCCAGAAAAATGACCTATAACTTAACGTTAGTAAATACTAATTCATCACATACTCCCGTTAACGCCCACTAGAATCGCATAGAATCTATTTTCTCTGCAACGAACTAGTGGTCTCATTTTAGGCGTTATATGTGATCGCGAGCCCAACTTTCGTTCCCACGTTGACAATATTATAAGTAGAGCAAACTCCGCGCTTGGATTTGTCAAACGCTAGTTAAAAGAATTTTCGAATCCCTATATCAAAATCTCTAGAGACACGTCGCTAAGTAAAGAAAACTTTTTTTTTCTTTTGTAAACTCATACGCATATTATATGTATAAGCTACAGGACATTTAAGTAAGCGTTTGTAGTTATAAGTGATTGCACTTCCTAAACCCAATCCAAATCCAATTACCTTCCGCACAGCTAGCAATTCCTGTACGTACACCTCTCACACAGTCGATGCCGCACAACCAGCACTCATTCAGTACCTCAATACAGTACTCACCTCGCACAACGCACTCATATAGCACGTATCCCAATATCAGCACTTCTTCCATGTCCAAGCAAGAAAGTACGTTAGCCTTTTGTTATTGTTAGGGTAGGTTTAATTCAATTCAATTTATCGCAACCTCGCGCGATTTACGTCTCCTACCTGTCCCCACCTCGCCAATTGAGTCATCATGATCTACACGTGCCGCTACTTCGTCACTACCTCTATCGGATGCAGTGTCAGCGGAATTATATGTATTGTATTTTACCAAAATCGATGTGATTGCACAGGTGATCGCATGAACTGCAGATTTGCCTACTCAGCATCTTGGTGCCTTCCGCTCCACATAAAGTTCATGCAATCACCTCTGCAAATGAGAAGTATCATTAAATATTGTATTATCGAGTTTTGTTAGTCTATTGAGTGCAGTCGCACAATAAAGTTGTATTTTTTGGAACTAAAGTTATCAGACGACTTATTTGGCCCAGTCGTACGGATCAGTGAACGGAACGGAACAAGAAATCGTTATAAATTCCAACAATAAATTATTACATAATCTAATAATTAATTGCAGAAAGTGGAAGCTGCTGTGATTGTGTGAATAGTCATTTAAACTCTGTGAAGTTTTATGCTAACCTTGTCAATAGTAGTGTCACATATGTGCAAGTGACAAAAGATAAAACAATAAACGATATATTGATTTGAATTTGTATTGTGAAACTCGACTGGTGGGTTGTAACCCTTCATCACTAGAAACCATTTAAATCCAACACTATCAAAATGATGGGCCTACTAATCCTAAGCTGCTTGTGGTAAGTGACGTTGTTGTTGTTTACATTGCAATACGTAATTACTTATATCTTATAAAAACAAAATTAATCAAACTAAAGCAATAATTTTATATAACATTATAATACAATTGTTTTTAAACAAAAGAGATAAGAAATATAAAACAACAAATTATAATTAAATTCTAAGTCTGATGTCAGTAAAGAGTAAAACTAAAAAAAGATAATTTCCGTATAATATAAGGCATCTATCAAAAATTTTAAACTCCATTCCGGAAAGCGATCTCAGAAGTAATTTTGAAAGCCCCCTCACAACCTCCATTTCTTCCTTGAACCAAATCGAAATGTCTACCGAAAACAATGACGCAACCTCTAATCCTTCTAGAGTAGTCGTCGTGAATCACAACGACATATTTAATTCACTGAGAATACCGGACACCGACAATACTCCCTACGGGCAAATTCTTTTAAGGGCCATCCGGAATAGGTCAGGCGAATGAGATTTTAAATATGTACGGAACCCCAATAAACTGGGACGGCATACAAAGAAATTGGATTTTACATTATTCTGGCAAGCGAACGGAGACGTCGCTCATCAGAGACCTACATAATGTAAAACAAAATCGAACTCCAATCGGCTCTTTGTATCACAATTCTGATACATGAAAATGATCAAAATGTTATCACGGCAAAGAAAGAATTATTTGCCGCTATGTGTTTAAATAGGTTTTTGTGCGGGTTAAACCAACCACTAGGTTCTAGAGTGAGAACAATGCAGCATGATTCACTGGCCGTTGCACTTACTTGCTGTATTAAGGAGCAAAATATATCGTACCAAACATTTTCACAATTTGGATGATATAAACCTTATAACTCTCCTTACCAACAACATCAACCAAGACCTAACCATCCACCTCCGAACCAATGGCAAGCACACAGCAGGTATCCTCGTCCATATCTCAATAATCATTTCGAACCACAATTTCAAGCACGAATGAATAGATTCCACAGCCCCAATACAACCAAACCTCCAACAATCCCAAATTTAAAACAAGTCAACAAACACGCAACACTAACTTTAACTTCAATGAAATAAACAACCCGGGCACTTATAAACAAACATCCAAGATTCTCAAAATTTTTCAACGCAAGCCTCGAGCAACCAACAATTCAACAAACCCCTTGCATATTAAAATTAACCAATCGTCTGATGTAATAGTCATACCACAAAAATCAAAGCTACTTATAAGACTACCCGTGGACAAGCAACAAGGCACCATCTTCCTGAATTCTGTCGAAATTAAACCCCTTCTTCTAGTAAGCGAAGGCCTATAAGAAGCGGAAAATGGACACAGCACATTGGAAGTCGTTAACGTGTCGGATGCAGAACAATCATTCATGGTCGAAACCGAACTTGGTGCAGAATCATATAATACCTTAGATTTTATCGAAATCAACCACTTCAATATGGAATCGGAAGAAATGATGCATCAGAAGAATATTGCAGAACTAATCTGGACAGATCACATGAATCCAGAAGAACGTAAGGAAGTATTAAAAGTTTGGAAGGAGTATAAGGACATAATGTGAACCACTCACGTTCACAAACCAGATAAAACACCAAATCAACACAACAGATGACGTCCCTATCTACGTGAAATCCTACAGGTACCCCTTCGTGCATAGACAAGAGGTGCAAGAACAAATCCCAAAGATGTTGGAGCAGGGGATTATAAGACATAACTATTCCCCATGGAGTTCCCCCATTTGGATTGTTCCAAATAAACTGGATGCCAGCGGAAAACAGAAATGGAGACTGGTCATCGATTATAGAAAAGTGAACGAAAAACAATCTCAAACGTCTACCCTCTCCCCAAGATTGCTGAAATACTGGACAAGCTAGGGAAGTGTTTAGACTTCACAACCCTAGACTTGGCCAGCGAGTTTCATCAGATAGAAATGGACGGTAAACACACACCAAAAACTGCGTTTACACTCGAAGAAGAGCATTATGAGTATTTCCGAATTATGAGTATTTCAGAATGCCCTTCGGATTAAAAAAACGCTCCATCAACCTTCCAAAGAGTGATGGATAACGTGTTTCGTCTATCTGGACCATATAATCATCTTCTCTACTTCGCTACAAGAGCATTCGGAAAATTTAAGACGCGTTTTTAATAGACTCCGGCAAGCAAACTTTAAAATACAGATGGATAAGCGCGAATTCTTGCAAAAGGAAATAGCCTTCTTAGGGCATATCATAACACCTGATAGCATCAAACCGTACCCCGCAAAAATGTATTCCATTAAAAATCCCAAAAACCCGAACCGAGATAAAATCTGTCTTAGGTTTAATCGGTCATTACCGTAAATTTATCAAAGATCTCGCAAAACTTACTAAGCCTTTGACAAACTGCTTGAAGAAAGGATCCGAAATTACCTTAGACAAAAATTACCGCGATTCTTTTGAAACTTGCAGAAATTTGTTTACTAACGATCCCATTTTACAGTATCCAGATTTCAGCAAACCTTTCATCCTCACAACAGATGCGAGCAATATTGCACTCGGTACCGTATTGTCCCAGGGACAAATCGGCAACGATAAACCAATATGTTTCGCCAGTCGCACACTCTCTACCGCCGAATGTAACTATTCCCTTACTTATTTGGGAGAAAATTCCAAATAGTAAACGACCACAGAACCCTCAAGTGGTTAATGAGTCTTAAGGAACCAAATTCCAAACTTGTGGGTTGGCGCTTTAAGCTCGAGGAATTTGACTACGAAATCGTCTATAAAAAGGGAAAAGCAAATGCAAATACGAACGCCGAAACCCTAAGTCGTGTCAAGATCACCAACACAGATGATGAGGAAGAATTGTACAATAATGAGGATGACTTGGATACAATTAACAGTGCGCAAGAAAATTTAAATGAAATTGAATGATATATCCGAAAAACCTCTGAATGAGTTCAGTATACAGGTAGTGTTAGATGCCAGTGAAAAGGTTGCCCGATAACACTCGAAAGAATATTCCGGAATAAACAATGGCGTGTTATACGTAGACCAAACTTCGACGAGAGAGACATTTTCAAGAAATTCTTCCCATGTAGGAAATTAACGGCTATATATACAAATGACCAAATATTCTCAGTTGTTCAATCAACATTTTCGAAGTACTTCTCCCATAGCAACTCTCCCATAGACGAACAGGACAAAATCATCTGTGATTACCATCAGCAGTCAAATCATCGCGGCATAAATGAGACACACCGTCATTTGAAGCGCGAATATTTCTTCCCTAACATGAAAAATATAGTCACAAAAATTATCAATCATTGTGAGAGGTGTAAACTTCTCAAATACGATCGAAATTCCTCGAACGTCGGATGCAGCGGAATTATATTTATTGTATTTTACGAAAATCGATGTGATTTTTTTGGAATTAAAGTTATCAGACGACTTGTTTCGCGTGTTTCTTTTTTTAAAGGGGAGTATTGTTGCGCCCAACACTTCACCGACATGAGACTACACATGAGACAACACAAGCGACAATTGCTAAACACATAAGTAGGCTACAAGTGCCGAAACATGTGACATAATATGTGTTATGTAATATGTTACTATTTCTAAATGTTTTACTTATATAAGCACATGACTTAGGAACGAATGCAAGAATACAAGTCAAATGCAACATTGCAATGGGGCGTCAAATGACTAGCATATGTTACGTATTCTTGTCCACTGAGCAAAGGCAAGAATGCAGAGGCAACTGGATAACAAGGTTGACCTAGGGCAGGAAGTACGATTGGTGGTTAGGAGGGGATGCGGAATGGACGGTTGAGGTAATCTGCAGTTGAGCAAAATAGAAAACAGTTCATTGATTTTCATTCCTCAAACGCAATAGTATGAAAGGGGGGACAATAGATAAAAAATTCGCGGTGCAATATATCCTCAACAATGCCAATAATACGAACGAGTTCAACGATTTGAAGTCGACAAAATAGTAATGGAGTTATATCAATATGTCCGTGTACCAGATTCAGGGAATACCACACCAAGGATTACATTTTCAATGAGACTGCCAAAAATAGAGCCCCAGTTCGACGGGAATTATCTAAGCTGTCGCCAATTTTGTATCTCTTTAAGCAACTAATTCATGACCATCCGATTTCACCAGCACAAAAAGATAAAACAAAGGAGGTCTTTCAAGCCGTTGTAGGTCTGTATTGTAAAACCAAAAACTGGGATACGTTGATCATTTGATGCTGGGAAAATTCGTCAAAGAAAATCGTATGATGTTCGAACAGGACCTGCAGCATCCAAGAAACAGCCCATCAATAACTGATGTCCTGAAGTTTGTCGAGTTGCGGTTCCAGACTCTTGAAGCCATGAGGAGCAGCAGAAAAGACATCACTCGTTACATCAGAACGAAAGTTTGAAGGATCAAGCTGTGTCGTTGGCAGTTAAGGTAAACATCAGATATTCAATCGTGTCCAGTTTCTAAGTCTTACAGGTGAAGATAGGTCAATGTTAGTTCGTATGCATCGCCTTTGCACAAATTGTCTGAAGCCAGGTTACTTCGCCCTAGCATTCCAGTCAAGAAGGTGTCAAAAATGTGAAAGCGGTCATAATACTCTTCTACATCAACCTAGGATAAGTAAGAACCACCTCCGAAAAGAAACTCGTGGTATGATGGCGAGTGTCAGTAGAAGAAACTTGCAACTGACGAGCTAAAAAGCTTTGCATCGGAAAACAAGAGCAGTGCAAGTGGAGCATCGGGCGGAGAAGAAACTTCTACGCCTGGAAAGAACGTTTCTCGTAGCCTCCAAGCTCAATGATATCGAAAAGTCTAAGGACAAGCAGAAAATTCGGTAATCTAGTAACTGACCAACAGGAAATAGTGGACGTATTTAAGCAGCATTTCCAACAGTTGCGTAGTGGGCCTGACAAGGGGAGAGTGGTAGGGACTCCAGAAATTCCAACTCAATCCGATGAAGTAGACCTCCCATTTACCTTTGAAGAGGTCTGTAGATCCATTAAAAAGCCTAAGAACAACAAAGCCGCAGGCTCAGACCACTTGCCAAAGGAGCTCTTCAAGGCCGGTGGTGATGTTCTGGTAAGGAGGATGCAGCTTATCTTTTGTAAAATTTGGGAAGCTGAAATCATGCCCGATGACTGGAACATTATCCGCAAAAAAGGCGATACTTCCTGTTGCAAAAACTATAGAGGTATATCCCTACTAAACTTCGCCTACAATACCCTGTTCAATGTACTGTGTGAACTTCTAAAGCCGTTTTGCACCGCACTAATCGGCGCGTACCAGTGCGGCTTCCGGCCCGGCAAATCGACTATAAACCAAATCTTCACACAAAGGATTTTGGGAAGACCAGCGAGTTTCAAATCGATACTCAACAACTTTTTAGCTATTTAAAGGCCGCATATGATAGTATTCATCGCAAGGACCTATTCAAAGCGAAGGCCGAATTCGAGATCCCAGGAAAATTGATCCGGTTCTGTCGCATCACGCCAACACATACGCGATGCACCGTGCAACTCCGCATTGCTGTTTGATTTCTTTAATCCGAGGTCAATGAGATCGCCGCCGAAACAAACTGGTCTTAAGGTCAAGAATAAGACGAAATATATGCTGTCGAGCAAGGAACGATCGGCCACACACCACCTGGGGCAAAACATCACAATCGACGCTACAATTTTGAGATATAGAAGGAGTTTGTCTACCTCGGAGACACGTGAATTCCATGAATGACATCATAGCGGAGATCTGACGTAGAATCACACAGCAACCGGTGTTACTTCGGAGAAGGAGAGGTATTCGAACCTCCGGTATAGAGACTACGAAATCGCGGATGCAAGACAGTTGGGTCTTGATCACTAAAATCAGCGTGCCCAGGACCGTCAACTATGGAATGCAGTGATGTCTTGGATCCTCCACGGGTCGTATGCCTCATAAGAACAAGAAAAAGAAACTGTTTGCGTATTAAATTAAAATTGCTGTTCATGTGAAGATTTAAGTTATAGCGAAATTTTAGTATACGTAATTGTTTATGAATTTGGCTTTTGATGTTTTGGTTTCACTGCCTAAATATCGAAAAAACAGAACGAACAAGTTACACTTGCCAGTTTTATATATTTGCGTATTTTTTGATTTTATGCAAACTGGTTTCTATCTTTACAATTCGCATAGTTATCTATTGTAGAATATTTGAATGTGTATAATTTCATCTAAACATACTTATCCAAGTCTCATATAAATAAAATATGTATAAAAAATTGTTTTAACACAATTTCAAACCTGATTATGATAACTCTGCCCAATGCCAGAAACTGTTCTATAGTCACGTACAACCATACCAGCCACTCTTTTCCGACCTTGAGGTGACATGTCACGTCGTGAGCGACGTTCGTTTAAGTCAATCTGAAAGTTTAAATGTCAAAAAGTCGAAAACAAAGGATTTTTTGTTAAGGAAGGGAAAATATTAATTTGTGTATGTGGGGTTATGATACGATGGTATGCGGGTGTTTAACTTGAATTGTTTCAATATTTCATTGATACACATATAATACATAAAAAATCATAATTAAGAGTGTGATATTTCTTAAAGCAATGAGTGCGGATAATAAAATGTACATAATGTTAAAATGTATATATGTGTACATATGTATATGTATATAAATGTATATGTATATAAAAGTATATGTATATATAATATACATATTAACAAAAAAAAATAAATATAAATAGGTGGAACCTGCATATACTCTATTACTACTTCAAAATGCAGAAAAAGCTAATGACTATACATGAAGCAACTGATACCAACTGGAACTCTTTAAAATAAGAAAAAAAAATTATTGAAAACATTTACGATATTGATTACTAAGGCTAATATTTGTAATTGTAGATTAAGTAATAATTATATTGCGACTACATATTGTTGTGGATTTGACAGTATACTTTACATTTGTTTGGTATTCATTTTATCTTAGGTGTTCTTATCTTATTTTATAATTCAAAATAGTAATTCATTTTTGGAAAAATATATTTAGATATAGTGTGGTTATCATACAATATATTTCAAACATCACTTGTAGACAAAACTAATTTCTTTATAAACTTTAGATTACTTTTTAATTTGTATAAGAAAGGCAAGTGTAGAGTCCTTATTAAAATATCTGCAATAGAGTAATAGGTATTTAGTAAATGATTCATTATATATTTGATTCACATGAGGATTATTGCAAATATTAAGACAATAACACTAATGTGTAAATGTTCTGTTCTATAACCGTATTAAAATATGGAACACAACATAATTAAATGTTATACATAAATAGGGATGAAGGAATTAAAGTGATGATTTTATAAGGTTGTATTCGTTATTCCAATGTCTGAATATATATGTATTCGCTGCAAAAATATCGAACAGAATTATATTATCGATCTTGATATGTTCTCTGATATTCTACCTAGTAAATTTATCTGATGATGATAGATATAATTCTCAAAACCTGATTAACAAAATATTTTCAAATATTGAAAAAAACTTAAGATAATAAATTGTTGAAAATGTAGATTAAGTGTTTAAGGCTTCCAACATTTCAAAAGATTTGCAATGTACAAGGAACTATTTTCAGCCAAGCATTTTAAAATACTACCTAAAGGAGAGGATCAATCCTCCATTCTAAAGCTTATGAGGGCGTGTAACCCTACACTGAAGACTGATGATTGGAAATAGGAAGGCTGGAAGAACCTAAGGATCTTACATTATCGCTATTCTGGTGATCAACGAGAAATCTTTTGGGCCTCTAGCAAAAGATGGTTACAAAATCAGCTTCGGAAAGTACCCCTGAACGTCTTTAGAAAGGATAGTGACGCTTTTGCTTCCTCTTCCTCCACGGAAGGTAAGTAACCAACAACCGAAGCTGCACGGGTCCCCAAACCCACACCCTCAGATTTGTGCACTCCACTGAGCTCCGAGGGCATCTCTTAGTTATCTGCCACACTCCTTACTCTACGACTAGACTCAGAAACGAACGTGGAGAAAGAACTACTGAGGAGATGGACTTTTTATTAGACTCCGAGGAGGTAAATAAGCCACCAAACGATTCAGCCACGGAAAAGGATTTGCTTGACTCGCTTAAGAGGCATTCTGTTGGACTCCGGCCAGGCGGACATCACGGTGATTGAGGTATCTGAAAGCCATAATGATAAAGTTCCTTCAGATTAGCCTCCATCACTCGAAAATAGCCTTCTCCAACCTTATTGCCCGTTTATCCAGCGGCGGAGAGGACATTATTCTTACCCAGGAACCCTGAATTATAAAAGATCAGGTAAATGGACTGCGAGTTATTAGCTGAGGACTATAAATATTGGTTTTTCTCTTCATACATGGCCTAAGATGAAATAATCCCCCCGGACGCCATGCAAGCTATAACTGAGCTTGCACTCACCAACACTGCAAGCCTCATAAGTTTTTGCGACTCCAACTCCCACCATCTTATATGAGGAAGCACTGACACAAATGATAGAGGTGAGTCAGCTTTGCTTCAGCTTTGTGAATATAAACATGCGGTAGTGCAGGATGCATTAACTCAAAAACGTAGTACTCGAGTTTATAAGAGAAATATAACCAATCGAGTATGGTAAACACATCTATCGCTTGGGTTGCGGTGGTTTTTGTGAGTAGATTTTTAGTATCAACAAAATCTTTGCCGGTCACACTCGCTTCTTTTGTGAATATCACAAAAATATGATCGCATGCCGGAACCTGGCAGTGAATAATGCTATTACTGCTAGAGGACGGTTTGTAAAATGAATGTCTACGAGGACGATGTTTTCATAGCCTTCTCAGGAAAATATACCCTAGTCTTAAGGGACTTAATGCAACATGGTCTCAATCTAGTTAACAACTGGTAATGGGCTGTATGTTAATGCTCAGAATCATCTTCCTTTCACTAGCAAATTCACACTAAAATTCATCTTCTCGACACCCTGACCCTAAATGGCGCCAGTAGTCCGTTCTCGAACAAGGCGACATACCTCGGCCTTATTCTGGACAGCAGACAAAGCTGGAAGCTCAATATAGGAGAAAGAGTAAAGAAGGCCATTATGGGCCTATATATAAGCAAGAAAGCTATTGAGCAGACCCATTCTCTTATACGGCGGAGTAGTATGGTGGCCAATACTTAAAGTTGGTACCCACCTCAAAAAATTAAGAAAGGTATAGAGACAAGTCTGCATTTGTCTCAGTAGAGCCCTCAAAACCGCTCTCACCGCCGTGCAGTTCGCCTTAAGGCTTGTCCTCAATGGTGTGATTACACCTTTGGACATGCTAAAATCCTACGCGAACAGCACATTACCTCAATTCACTTAGATTATACATCACTAGGCCTATTCTCCAATGACTCTTGCAGGAGCTGCCTGATGAACAGGAGGAAGAAAGCATCCAACACGTGCTCAGCAACTGCCGCGATCTTGCCTCAACTATCAAAGTCACCACAGATTCCTATTTTTACGACAATCAGCAAAGTATCAGTCAATGCACAATTCAAATTTATTGAGGAAACTGGCCGGCTGTTATAATTTCACGGCAACCGTCTTATTTTTGAAACACCCACATGAAGGTGCAATGGTCCTTCTTTTTGGCCTAAGTGCATTGAAGCCATTTTCTAACTTCCTACCTACCTACTTGAAGGAGCGTGGATGGTGATGATAATTTAAACCTATTTAATGTTACTCTTTAATAGGAGGGATCGTACGGTGCGCGTACGTCACCGTCACGTCAAGCTCAGGCTTGAAAGGTCAACTTTGGCTCCTGTGCATGTATATGCACCTGTGATTTGGAGGAACCGTGATCTTCACCAGAATGAAGATTACATGCATGCGGTGCGGGTAAATACAAAACAATGAGTTGCGGCTAAATTTTGCACACATATTCGAAATGATTAAATAAATTCCAACTGTTCCATCGCATGTAGAGGAAGAATGGCGACTGTTTTCATCAGTTGTCATTACTTCTGCATGGGATGTTTGTGGAGGGAAGTGTGTAAAGAGAAACGACGTGGTTTAAAACACCCTGAGTTCAAGAAGCAATCAGAGAGCAGAAGACCTACAGAGACTGAATTCTCTTGAGGGACTCTGCTTCTCGTGACCGGTACACTGAGGCGTGAAGAACTCTCAAGTTGGCAGTGCGAGCAGATAAAGAGAGCAGTCTTAGAAGGAGTTCGGTGAGAAGCTGGAAAGCGACTAAAGATCTGCGAAAAAGGTGTTCTTGCAAACCATTTGCTGACTCAGAGGAAAGAAATTCAACATCATCGAAGGAGTCAAATCCAAAAATGGTGTGTTGCTTTCCAATGAGGAGGACATCTTGCGCAGACGGAGCAAGCACTTTTCGGAGCAGCTCAATCCTGAACAGGGCACTGAGGATGATAGACCCGAAGTCTTAAGTGGGGCGGAGAATAGTCCAACCGTGGAGGAAGTCATTTTGGCGATTGAACCGCTAAAAGTTGGCTAATCCGCCAGCGTGGATGAAATCCGGCCAGAAGTGCTGGGGTGATTGTCCCACTTTTTAAGAAGGGGGACAAAAGCGACTTATACAACTACAGGGGCATATGTTCTTGTAGTTCTGGAAAAGCCGTACGAATTCCTCGAGGTAAGCTCTGGAGTTATCTGCAGAGGTACGAGATTGATGTTCCTCTTTTGAGAGTCATTCAGTCTCCATACACAAACTGTGGCAAATGGCTTCCGGTTTTCAGCTTTTATCGTGGGCGTTGGACTTCGCCAAGGGTGAGTCTGGGCTCTCCTTTTCATCGTTTATTTGGACTGGAGGTTGCAGCTCAGCCGTCGCGAGGTATATTTCACATTGGGAGAATTAGGGACATAGTGATGAACTACATTTGTTTGTGTGTAAAAAATGTAATTAAATTAATTTAAAATTTATACAATTTTCTCGCCTATTCAATGCACTCTTTATGTTAGATGAGTCCCATTGAAGCAGGTGGTGAAGTTTAAGAATTTCGAGGTCTTCATCGAGGGTAATAGGAGGCGTAATGCTGAGCTTTGCTGTAGGATTAGTCACCCGGCTTGACCAAGCAGTTTTGACACAGCTTGGGGGAAATGTAATCAACAATGGCGAATTTTGTTGTCTGACTCAGGCGGCGACCCTACGGTTGCCTGCAGATATAGGTAACAGATACCTTACCGCCGGAATAGTACGCATTGGTTGGATCTATCGTAGGCTCCGAGAAAAAATTTAACCAAAGAAATGTTTTAGATGTCCCCGGTTTAGGTTTTGCCACATAGCAAGAACGGGCAAAAGCCCTACCGATCGATCCAATACTTGTCTCGAATACTGCGAAAATAAATTTAAATCATTGCAAAGTAGCTCAGGATCTATTGTATCAAAAGGTCAAGAGCAATACTCGACGCAGTGTTGCAACATTAATTCGGAAACTGGGCACATGATGCGAAGAAAAACCGCCGTATGAGCTTTTGCTAATACCACGTTTCAGATACCAGCTTTCGACGAGGAAAACTACTTCATAAGGGCAAAATTAAACGATGTTTACATATGCAGGTGTTATATCCCTCCTATTCTTACGGTTGATCAATACGAACGAGTCGTCGAAAGCATAGCTCTTGATACTAAGGATCATACTATAATATTAATAATAATATGGGTGGTGCTACAGCCCGTAGAGGGTCAGGGCCTAGCTTCTCAACAACCACTCGTTTTGTGCGGGCTATTGTTCTCGCACGCGTGGAAGGGACCTACAGTTTAATACCGACTACGAACGGTGTAGTTGAGAAGCTTTTCTAGACAGAAAATACTCTGTGAGCATTGTCAGTGACTCGAAAGAGGCTTATCCGTGAATTATGAAAGGTGGTAAATTCGGGTATCGAACCTGGCACCCTCTGCGTAGGAGTCGACGCACTAACCCACTACGCCACGGCGACCCACATACTAAAATAACAGGTGATTTTAACGCATGGGCAGTAGAATGGGGAAGCGTGCTATCAATAAAAAGAGAGAATAAAAAGAGAACAATGCAAATTTAATCGATCTGTATGGTCCTACAAGACCTTGAAACACTCGGTATCCAACAAGCAAGACGAAAGGGAACGTGAACACCTTCAATGAGGAGCTCTTAGATTGTGTGCTTGTGAAGCTATAGGAGAAGGGAGAACAGCGAACGAGATTAAGCACCAAGTAATGCGACAACTGCACGCTGCCTGTGATGTATCAATATGTCTAACGGGTCCATAAAACCGCCGGCGTCCAATGTATTGGTGGAATGACTGCATTAAGGAACTTCGAGCCTGTCTTAAATCATGAAGAAAATACCAACGGTATAGACGCGATACGTATAGACATTTTATTATTGAGGACAGCGTCCTAAAGAAGGACCGTACTCACATCTGATATTGAAGCTAGCAAAAATCCATGCTTTAAGGATCATTGTACGAAATTTAACGAAAATGTATGGGGTAAAGGAGAAGCTATGCCCAGGTCCGCCTCGGACTGTCGCGCCACCTATATTATTATTATAGTATAAATTATAACAGCGAAAATTATGCGCGCTATTAATCCTCAGAATCGTAGAAACACTTTTCTCCTCTCAACATGACGGATGTCTATTCAGCGAGATCGGAGAACTACGCGAACCCATGCCAGTCGTAACAGCCGATAAAATCACCGCGGCAATGTTGAGGGTAGAAGACCGAAAAACTCCTTGGCCAGAAATACGAAATAGGGCTTTAAAAATAGCGATAAAGGCCCACCTAGACGTGTTCGTTAGCATGTATAACGCATGCTTAAGCGAAGGAATATTTCCTGGACAGTGAGATACCCCGTAATTATTACCGAAAGGTAACAAACCACCCGAAGAGCCATTTTCTTATTGTCCGTTCTGTTTGCTCGGCACTATGGGAAAAGTATAATTATATCCAAAGACACTTTACACACATGTTACACTTGACTTTTGCTTTTAACACGGTGAACTGGTAACGTATTATACAATGCCTCGAAAGATTAAATGTACCGAAGTATGCCAGGGATCAGTGCTAGGTCCTTTACTGTTGAACGTGATGTATGACGCCATTCTACGACTTCCAGCCACCGGTTTTGTAGTTGCCGTGGACAAACGGTTCGAAGAAATCGAGTTGTATTGTAACGAATTGAGTTTAGACCTCGCGGATCATAAAACGGAATCCGTGATCATCGCATGTGGAAAGTTGCATTATATCCAGTCCATTTATATAATATCTGGGAGTGATGATTGATGATCTGTCATTGGTCCCGTTGTTCTGTTCTTATTTATTGTTAATTCTATATTTGCTTATCCATTTCGTGATAATGTCAAGGCCTTTGCGTATGATTTTGCATTTGCATACAGCGCAGCAGGTAGTGTTGAAATCAGTTTTCAATTCAACGTAAATTGCATCTAGATAGGGATTGTTAAGCAATACAAATACGTAGGTGTTATATCGACCGGAATTTGATTTGGTACGACCAGATTATAAGTTTAAAATCTTATTTGTTATCACCTATACGTATATTTTACCACCTTAGTAATAAGCTCATGGGGTTTTGCCTCATCATCATCATCATCTTCTAACCTCCATGAGCCACTAAAGGAATCGCGCTGGTAAGCCACGCAAGAGAGATCTCCAGGCAACTCGATCCTCCGTCATCCTTTAACTCATCAGAAGTTATACCCAAGCGTAACCAGGCGAATTTATGGCCTTGGCCTAACTATCTCAACCTGGGTCTGCCAAGTGGTTGCCTACCTGGTGGAATCGCATTCAAGACCCGCCTCGGAAGTCGTGATGGTGGGGACATTAATGCTACGTGACCAAACCAACGAAGCATAGCTCTTTCCGTTTGAAGAAGTCGCTGTTCAACGTTGAGTTCCACTCGCACTAACGTATTTCTCACCCTATCCCGGCGAGTACTTCCCACAACAGCACAAAGAAATCTCATCTCAGAAGCTTGTATTCGCGATCTTATGCTTTCGGTCATTACCCAAATTTCATGACCATAGGTCAGAGTTGGAACAAATACTGAGTTGAAAACTGCTAACCGTGCTGCCTACCATAGTAAACTTCAGCATTTGATTATAATTTAAAAAAAAGCATGTAGAAAATATGTACAACGACCCGTCTGGCTCATTCAATGGAATTTTTCAGGAAATTAGATTCATTAACCTGTACTTGATTGAGTACTCAAAATATTCTTTAAGAGAGCAAAGCCCTTTAAGCAGCAAAGCCATATTAACCTACGAAGCAACTCTGAAGCCGTCGTCTATTCTCCCCCTTTTCGTAGTTCAAACATGACGAACTTTTATTTGACCACTTTTGTAAAAATCGCTTTCTGAATTCTTAAAATTGAAGCTTTTTATTTACGATCACAATGAATCTGAAATCTTTTTGCCCTTTAACTATCAAACGGGCAAAATCGTAAAATACTCCTCAGATCGAGCTTATCTTTTTTCTTGTGAGCATACATATATATCAATAATGCTTAAGTTTAAGCATTAAGCTAAACGTTTTACCTGAGAATAAAAAATAGGCAATACCGTTTCGGGACGTTTCCGTTTACCGTTTCTTCACTTGAAAGTGAAAAATGAGTGTAATACATGACAAAAAACAATAGTTTAGACGCCGAAAGGCAAATAGTAAGTTAGATTAGAATATTTTAAAGTACCCGCGAAGGGTCAGTAAGATGAATTGTTAGATATTATGATTTTTGATTTTTATGTCATTTTTGTCTAGTAAAAGTTGTCCTGAGAATTAAATAAAAATGAAATTATAAAAAAAAAATTGTGTAATACATACCTATTCTGTTCGTGATTTGGTAACAACTATCACCTATCAAATGTCTATAATACTGAAATGGTGATGCCTACATTGTGAGGTTTCAGTTATTTCGTACTCTGACAAGAAACACACAGGAAAACAAACAAGAATAGTTACCATGGTGTGGTAATTTCGTTTTCAAGTAAAAAATATGATCGTTCCGTTCACTTCGCTCTCCTTTTTCAATTTCTTTCTTTTCCTATAATGAGAGCACAATGTGAAGTCCTCTCAATTTGGGAGAATAAGAATGTAGGGCAAAAGCCAAAATGTGCTTGTCGCCATTTTATCCTTTTGATGTCTTCAAGAGAATATTGCAATTTTGCTCACAGTTTGTGAGGTTTTGCTCAGAATATGATTTATGATACATCACAGAGGTTTGCCAAAATACTGGAGTAAGCCTTACTTTCGAGTTTGAATTCATTCATTACGGTAATTATAGTAATAATAACAATGCCGAGGTTGTAATTCACTAAGACCAGTTTTGTTGCTCGAAGCGAATACTTAAATCAATTCAATTGATATGACTTGTTGGAATCCCCCAAATTGAAAGGAACTATGATTTATTCATGAATCAAATTAATTCTAGCTTACTGTTATATATATACAGTGCCCAAATAAATATACCACATATTTTTACACATACCCTGCAATTTCATAACATAAACATGGCCAGTAATACTAAAACAAAAAAAATCTGTGGGAGTATGTTTATTTATTTGGGCCATTGTACATATATATATATATGGGTGTCGCGACACTCCGAAGAGGACCTGCGAGTAGCTTCTACAGCAACCATCTATGAAAGGTGTTAAATTCGGGTATCGAACCTGGCATCCTCTGAGTAGGAGTCGACGCACAAACATATTATGCCATGGCGACTATACTGAGTTGAAAATGGCTATTTCATTTATTAAAATGTTCAAAACTTCGTTTTATATACATAAGACATTTTAATTAAAAAGTTAAGCATTAACTATTATATTAATTTGTTGATGGAAACCAATAGCGCATAAGGAAGATTTTTTTCGTTACTGGATCCAAAAAAATAATTTTAGGTTTAGTTGGTCGCCGTGGCGTAATGGGTAAGTGCGTCGACTCCTACCCAGAGGGTGCCAGGTGCGATACCCGAATTTATCACCTTTCATAATTCACGGCTTCCACCTCTTTCGAGTCACTGACAATGCTCAAATAGTATTTTTGTCTAGAAAAAGCTTCTCAACTTCGCCGTTCGGAGTCGGCATTAAAAACTGTAAGTCCCTTCCACTAGTGAAAGAACAATAGCACGCACAACCCGAGTGGTTGCTGAGAGGCTAGGCCCAGGTCCACCTCGGACTGTCGCGCCGCCAATATATATATATATTAGTGGAAAAAAGAACTTCCAAACGCAATAAAATTTAATGGTTATCAATAATCTACTCTAAGTTCATATCTATCAAACAGATGTCTCTCAATCAATGTATGTCTCCAAAACCAAGCTCAATCCAAAACAACGGCAATCATAATATTTCCCCAAACTTTTTGATGCGCCTGAGGGGAAATCAACTAACTGAAAAGAAGTGAAATTCAAATATGAAATGTGCTTTGGATGAATCAAATTTGTGTAAAAAGAGATAACTAAAAGAAACGTCATAATAATTAAAAGAATCGAAGTGAAAGAACAAAACATTTGTGTAGATTCTTACGCTTATTTTTCGTTCCACCAAGAATTTTAATTTATCTAAGGAAAACTTTGTACACATGAATTTATGCATCCTGCATGTACAGTGCGGTTGCTTCAGTGAAGATCTTGTGAAATGGAGTTTATCATATTATAAGGGATTTTCAAAATCAAATTGCACAAAAAACAGTGCCGACCGGCCTTCTTGCCTAAAGCTCCATCATCAATGAAAAACCTACAGAAATACAGTTGATATTTTGGGATATACTTTAATACTTATTTGTAGACTTAACACTAGCAGAGTCTTTAGTAAAAAAAAAAACTTAAAGATTAATAATAATAATTTCTTGCTCTAAACACATTAAAAAAAAATCAAATCTACCTTAATACTGGCGATAATTGTAGGCAGACATTTTTAATAATCGTTAATTGCAGAACCATTTTACACCACTGCGATTTATTATCTAGTAGAAATATAAACTTAATAGAGATTTAAAACTACAGTCTTTCTTTCGATCGATAGTCTGGTCGGGTCGTTAATCAGTATGAAGAAATATGGAAGTTCACGCACTGCTATGATTCGGTCTCAGCCGATAAAAACATTTCATTTGTTACAAAATTACTTTTAACGATATAAAACGATAATAAAGTCATACTTTGTTGTATGACGACATGTACTGCCGCACGTCGTTCAAATACATAACTACTTCCTCGGATATAGTAATTTGCCTATGAGTTGTTCATGGTACAAACTATGAAGGACAGCGGAACCAGGTAAAGCTACCCTTTAAATGAAACTTAAGCTTTTTTTAAAGAGAGTGTTCGTTCACATTTAAGGAACATATCGATGCGACTTTTTTTTATGTCATACAAAAGTTTCTTATGCACATTATATTTCAGAGGAAAACTTAGAGTTGGTGTTGTAAAAAGAATGCTCTACATCGGTGCTTTTCTTATAAGCGTGTATATTATGAGGTATGTTACTTACATTGGTGTAAATTTGCTCTTACACAGTGCTTTTCTTCAGGTTTCTTATAAACGTGTTTTTCATATAAGCATGTTTTTTATAAGCGTCATTTAGTGTACTTGATATTCACATAAACTGATTGGGGATAAATTAGAGAGTAGTTAGCGAAAATGCGGAAAGTTCATTCAACTTTGCGCTGAGTTAGCCATAATGGCGTATGTGATTTCCAAGCCCATGTGCATCATATTCATCTTAATTGTGATGGAAATTAATTACAAGTTCAGAAAGTCGGCCTTAGCTTCCCCTTCTCCCATCCCTACCATGTACGATTTGTATAATTTGTAGCTTTTCCCTCAAAAGTCTTAAATATGTGAATTATTATTTCTTACAATTTATAATAAGTCTTCAGTAGTAAGGTAATGTATACCATGCCTCTGTAAATTGAGCAATGTTGTTTTAAGAAAATTTGACTTTTTCTTTGCTTTCCGGAATACTCAATCGCTTTTAAAAAAGCCGTGATTGCATTTCAGCTATTTTAATTATTTCTGAATCACCTACTGTTCAATAAGAACAGAAAGAATCTTAATCGGTCCAAGCCATATTACGCAAGACAAGACATTTTTGTCCCCCTGTGGTTCATTGTGAGTCCTTTCCACAGCCATAATGGCGTATGTGATTTCCAAGCCCATGTGCATCATATTCATCTTAATTGTGATGGAAATTAATTACAAGTTCAGAAAGTCGGCCATAGCTTCCCCTTCTCCCATCCCTACCATGTACGATTTGTATAATTTGTAGCTTTTCCCTCAAAAGTCTTAAATATGTGAATTATTATTTCTTACAATTTATAATAAGTCTTCAGTAGTAAGGTAATGTATACCATGCCTCTGTAAATTGAGCAATGTTGTTTTAAGAAAATTTGACTTTTTCTTTGCTTTCCGGAATACTCAATCGCTTTTAAAAAAGCCGTGATTGCATTTCAGCTATTTTAATTATTTCTGAATCACCTACTGTTCAATAAGAACAGAAAGAATCTTAATCGGTCCAAGCCATATTACGCAAGACAAGACATTTTTGTCCCCCTGTGGTTCATTGTGAGTCCTTTCCACAGCCATAATGGCGTATGTGATTTCCAAGCCCATGTGCATCATATTCATCTTAATTGTGATGGAAATTAATTACAAGTTCAGAAAGTCGGCCATAGCTTCCCCTTCTCCCATCCCTACCATGTACGATTTGTATAATTTGTAGCTTTTCCCTCAAAAGTCTTAAATATGTGAATTATTATTTCTTACAATTTATAATAAGTCTTCAGTAGTAAGGTAATGTATACCATGCCTCTGTAAATTGAGCAATGTTGTTTTAAGAAAATTTGACTTTTTCTTTGCTTTCCGGAATACTCAATCGCTTTAAAAAAAGCCGTGATTGCATTTCAGCTATTTTAATTATTTCTGAATCACCTACTGTTCAATAAGAACAGAAAGAATCTCAATCGGTCCAAGCCATATTACGCAAGACAAGACATTTTTTCCCCCTGTGGTTCAATGTGAGTCCTTTCCAGATGGAAAAGGTGAGGGTGTTCGAGAGACAGTGCCTCAGGGCTTGTCTCAGGTTGTATCGCACACTCGAGTCTGACTACAAGAAGGATTGCTCCAACGAGGTCTTGTATAACAAGCCAAACGTGAGTAGAGTAGATAATTTTATCATTAAGTTAATAAGAAGGCATGTGGAACAGGCTATGAGTTCTACCAACAGTCTGATCTTTGGAGCTTACTAACCCAATGTTATGTATCATGAAAGGGTGCGACGGAATAGCCTCGTCCCACCTGACGCATTCCTCTACTTCTATAAAACCGGCCTGATACAGGTCACATTTGGAAGGATTTCTTATAATCTTCCACGTGGTACGCCCAACAATAGAACGGCGACTCTTATACGAACCGGACGTCTTTCGGGAACACAAGGAGCTCCTCCGGTTCAGTAGAGCGATCCCCGCTCGAGATGGAGAGGAGCGGTGTTTCTTTTGCTGGCTGCATCAAAACCAGCCTCCAATATCGTCAGCTCTTCCATAGTCTTCTGATGTTTAGCGTAATAAGTTTTCTCCTTTTTTTTTTGTTTAATGTCTTTCGTGTTTTGAACTAATAGCGTATTTACATAGGCTTAAGGTAGGTAAGTAGAAAAGTGTACACAAAAAAAAGAAAAAAATATATATATAAATACAGTGTATATATATATATATATATATATATATATATATATATATATATATATATATATACATATACATAGGCTTAAGGTAGGTTAAGTAGAAAAGTGTATATACCAAAACGGTTCATCAGGGCGTATGCATTGCGTATGTTAGGCAGATGTATACACGCCCAGAAGAACGCGCGTCCGTATGTTGTGGACATATTTAGGATAGCTTAAGTTTTATTAGGGCTTAGAAAGGAAAAAGGTCTTAGAAGAGCCAAGTTTTCAAGCTTTCTTGGCAGAAAAAATTAATACGGCTCGGACAGAAAAAAAACAAAAAACGATGGTATAGGCGGAAAAGACAAAAAAAAATTTTGTCTAGGATTAAGTTAGATATAAGATTGGAGCAAAATAAAAATCAATTAAGAAAAGACATTTTTGTGGCTAAACTACTCATGTGCCCTCGATTTAAATCTAAAGATAGAAGAAGTCTGCTATAGATAGCCATACCCGTAATAATATTTTAATATTTTAAACATAATTGAGACAACTTGTATCCTCAAATTAATAAACTGCATGTGCACCTGATTTTCACACGCAGGCGTAACATTCTGGCGATAGACAAACTACTCAAGAACCTGGAACATTGAGTCCATGGATTGATAATCAATTATTTTAGTAATTCAATAAGTAAATACAGTTCCTTAACCCAGAAATACTGTAGAATAGAGAATAAGAGAATGAGCGATGGTATTCTCCAATGCGATTGTCGCCAAAGATTCGGGTCCATAGCACAAATCCGAAATGAATGTTCTACGAGGTACAACCTTATATTCACCTACCAAGTAAAGCCCCCGAATCACGTCTGGGCAGAAAACTACGAGATTATGTGTACATGTAGCTCCTGAAGGAAGTGTTAGAGGGGCAACTGGGCCGAAGAAGCGAGAATACAATTTGTGAGCAAACAATTCGAAGCGAGTTTTCATATACTCTGAAAACAATATTTTATAAAATTCTCTTAAGTGAGTCAAAAATCAATATGTCCAGAAAACTCAATCATTTCGTGCCAGCCTACACTCCCAGCTGATCTCCACCCGGAGAATGTAATCCACCTCCACAACCCACTGAGGAATCAATCGCTGAAGTGCTCAATGCAGAAACATTTAATTGCAGAGCCAGGAAAGTCAATGTATCGTCGCAACCTGCTGAGGAAACAATCGCGGAAATGTTCAACGCAGATGAATTTGGAAATGGTGCGTTATGACAAGTGTAACTGATGGTTTCTCTATACTTGTGTCGGCGTCGATAGGTTTATGGCCCAGCAGGTTTGGCTGTGTAGAACTTGCGCAGATTCCGTAACTCCAACCCCGAACCCTGCAACTTCCACAGTAGTGCCAAGAGCTAGATCGTCGAAGGCGTCGCGAGCCTCTATTTTATCGAAGGCAAGAACTCAGGTCTACGTAAAAGATGCAGTTGCACAAAAGTCACACGAGCAAAAAGATTTGTAATTTCTGTTCATTTATTAGTTCAATATTTCATCTTTTAGAATAGACTAACAGTCTTTACAAGTAAAAGTTTATGTGTGGTAGATACTAATTTTAAGTCGAAGAAAAGAGAAGAAGAAAAAAAAAACAACCAAAACAAAAGATTAACAATTTTCATTATTTGAGACTTTCATTAAGTGACAAAATAATATAACAAATATTATGATTAACGATTTTCAGCCAAATATCTAAATAAAACCTTTTCGAAAAGCTTGTGCCACGAAGTTTTCTTATGTCTAAAGCCAAAGCATTAAACTGTCAGAATTGATTGGTTAGGGATAAGGTTCTTAAGCAGCCGTAAACTTTTCCAATTACCAATAGTCCCATTCAAGACTATAATTGAACCAATCAAGCTTGCTTTTGTAAAGTATTAGACACTTCGAATTTTACGGGCTTAAGCAAAGTTGATTAGCCTTTTTCCAGCTCATAATATTTCTTAGGTCACTGTTAAGTCGTTCTGCTGCATCTTCGATCATTCCTAACTTGTTTTCTATATAGATTTGAACATCGTCGGCATACATATGTACCAACGAGTTTTTAATGGCATTGGGAAGATCATTGATGAACATACTGACCAATAGTGGCCCAAGAATTGATCCCTGGGGTACTCCTGGAAACAATTCAGCAAAGTGTGACGACTTCTTGTTGACAACGACAGCCTGTTTTCTTCTACTTAAGCATGAAGTCATTAGATCTGCTGCTGACTTAAACAATTTAAATTGGTTTACTAACTTGGAAATAAAAATATGGTCGTTAACTATATCGAAGGCCTTCGAGAAGTCTAAAAGTCCAAAAAAGGACACTCGCTCAAGGTCCATCGATCTGCTGATGTCATCACAAGCTTTGTTTCTTCCACTCTCCTAAACTCAAATAATTGAGATTCATGATTGCCAAACAAAGAAGCACTTCGGCAAATGTATGTTTTGTGGTGCGTTCTGTATGGCAGCGAATTCAGAATTTAATGCATTAACATTTACATCCACAGGACACTGTTCCCTATTGCGTCCAACTCCAAGATCGCGAATATTTTTACAGAACGTTTTGGCTGATATGTTTTTGTTAAACCGTTCTGCATAGTAACGATTCTTAGCCTCCCTCACTTTAATGCTGACTTTATTTCTTATAATACGAAAAACAGAATTGAACTCAGGGAGTCTAAGACGCGTCTAAAACGCTTGCTTGTAGGCCAAATTTCTAACTTTGATGGCTTGAAGAATATCAGCTGTAAGGCAGTTTACATTCCGCATGGTTTTCGTCATTATCGGGACGTTAGCTTCAAAAAGATCTTCGAATCTTGTAAAAACTGTACTTGTTCTGTTGTTGACTGCATAAAATAAATTTGTTGTTAATTAGCCCGGAAAATATCCCTCTCTAATTTAATCAAATCAATTCTCTTAAAATCCCGATACTCAAAATTTTCACATATTCTTTGAGGTTCCAGTTTAAGAATGGCAAAAATGAGATCATGTTTTGAGAATGCGGGTACTAATAACTCTTCATATAAGAGGGTATTTTCGGTATTATTGACAAGAAACAGATCGAAAGTGGAGGCAGAACTTGTGAAATGCGTTCAATAGTAATAAATAGTAATTAATCACCAGTTAAAATCACCACACAATAGCTGTGTTTTTTTGCAAGCGTATATATGTTTAAATTTCAATTTGCATGTAAAATACACTTACAACAAAATATGCAATTTTTGGTATACCCAGAGTGTCTCTGCTATACATTCCGTTTAGGTTTCGCAAACGATTCTTTTCATTTGAAGAACATTTTTTCTTATTTTATTGTGCCCATCAAAGATCAACCATTACCTTCCACGAATACACTCCTGACTGCTTAGCAAATGTCATAAATGTCGTCGGTGCTGCCAAGATTTTATGATGAATCATTAAGCGCCGATGATCGTTCTTTTTTGTGCACTTACAAATTAAGCGTATATACGCTTGCAAAAAAACGTAGCTAATATTACTTCGGGGTAGAAAGACGATATGATTTCAAGAGCAGAGAAAACACTCGACAAATCGAGTTCTCTATGGTATATTTCACCCAATAAATATTTATTTGAACAATTATTTATTTCGATGAAGCAATATTCGACAGGAGCATTATCATCAGTGCAATCAATTAGCTTACAGTGAATACAATTCCGAATGTAAATTGCCGTTCCACCACCCTTTGAAGAAGTTCTACCTGTGCGAAAGAGTCTGTAGCCATTTAAGTCTGTCAGCCTCAAGCCATGTTTCAGCTTGACCCTTCAAACACGTATTTGAATTCATAGATTTTTGAATATAGACACTGCGCGTTTAAGTGACATACTCGAAGGTCAGAGTGCTGCTTAAAAAAAGTTTCAATCATAGCACGCAATTTGTAGTCTGTGTTATCAGATGCTAAAACAATATTTCTAGCCATTTTGAAAGATTACAAAACGTATTATATCACCCTAAAGACACAGAAAAGATTCAAAGCACGAGAGATAAGAGAAGGACATTCAGACATTTGGCTTAATTTAGAAGCAAAAAATTATAAAAACAAAAAATGAAAAACTCCAATATTAAAAAATAATGCAGTGACAAGGGGCACATAATACAGCTTACAATGTTCTTCTCGCACTTTTCTCCATTATCTATTGCATTATCGGCAATCAATAAATCCAAACTTTCTATTGATTTGACTAGAAAAGCTTGCGCCGCTGCATCAACTCGAACATAAACTCCTCCACTCAATGTAAAAACACTCCGAAGCTCTTTATTTCGTTTCAGCCTGAGAGCTTTTCGAGAAATCATATGGTTCGAAGACGTCAATATTTCATTTACATAGATGGAGCTGTCAGATTGAAAGCCCAGATCATGTGAACAAACAGTGTTTTTCTGTTTTCCAGCGATCCTGAATCGATTTTAATAGTTTATTTTCTTCATTGGCGGATTTGATATTAAGAACGATTAAGGTGTTGTTGTTTACATCCTTATCCTGCCGAGGTTTTCACTGTATACATTTAAGCCTACTATGGGCTCACAGTTAAATTCAGAGACTTGCTTTTCTACCGCACTACACGAATATGAAATACTCGTCCCAGCCTTATATTTCTACAGACTAAAATCCGCAGATATTTAAGACCAATGTGCACAGGTACCTCCTGTCGGACAGTATTGTGTCTTGACCCCTGACACTTAAGGGTATTAGCAATACCTTGAGCCTACTCGTTCACCCAATCAACCAAGCTGCGTTGCACAAGTCATTACTACTCTGAAGATGCTGTACGACCAGCCAGAACGTACAATTAAAACTCTTTTTTTGAAAATAAACTACGCTACGCCACCACCAATTGCAGACAAATCGTAGACTATATTCAGCTTCGTCATCAAAGTCCAGAACCTGTGTGCGGCTATTGAAGGTTCTGGGCTTACCATCCATTCAACTGACCCTTGCAGGACGTCTTGGATAAGCTGCCAACTTTTATCCGTCTAAGCCCGTCTATAGTGGGCTATTATTGAAACTCTCAACGATACATTTTAGTTCACTGTTCTACAAGATTACTGAAGTTGCGAATCGAGTAACGGTAACTAGCCGGCCTTCACTACTACCAAGCTGCAAACAGATTAACAGATAGACTAACTTCTATGTCGACGTTGCCTCAAGCGCCATGGAAACTATTGATGTAAAGTGGGCTCAGTGTGTTGCAAGAATAACTGTCATCAGAGTCTGTGCTGTTTCGAATAGTGCCGGTGACTTTGTACGGTAAGAATGCTCAGCTGCAAACATTTGCCTTTTTGGATGAGGGTTCATACTTAAAACTCATAGACGAAGACGTGGCTAGGCGACTAAATATCAGGGGAACACCATTCCCCCACCGAACACCGAAATAATACATCTCACACCGTTAAGAGTCTGCAGCTGCCGTCACAGGCTTCAGATTACAATAACCTACGCAGATAGATCAAAGTCCTCGTTTACTTACTGGTATATATAATTGGAATCTGAAGCTACCATTAAAATATAAAGAAGGAAATCCAGGAGTTTTAGTTGCGTCGAAAACTCGACTTGGCCCATCCAAGTCCACGGTTGCTGGAACACTGCACAGCAGATGACAGTGCACAGTGTGAACAAGAACTTAGAGAAGCGGATGGAACGGTAGCGTAAACTGGGTACATCATTACGTGAACAAAAAAATCAAGGACTGCGTTTCGAAGACATACGCTCGCAAGTTATAGCTCAAGGATGCCAAACGGAGACGTTATTCGTGGTATCTTCCTATATTCCCAGTGCGGCACCCAAATAAGCCTGTGAAGTTGAGTATTGTGTGGGATGCTGCTGCGTAGGTCTTATGGAATTTTCTTGAATTCAGTGCTGGTCAAAGGACCTGACCAACTTACGCAACTAACTGCAGTTTTGTACAAATTTAGACAACAACGAATTGCGCTTTGTGATAATATAATGAAAATGTTCCAACATTTCCAACGCTTCTTGTGGTGCGATAGCAGTGGGAGTGAACCCGATAAAAATGTGATGCAAGTGATGACCTTTGGGTCAACATGCTCTCCCGCGTGCTTATATCAAAAAAAAAATGCTGAGGAGTTCATCGAATTGTATCCAGCGGCCGTAAGGGTAATTCTCGACAACCATTATGTGGACGACTTGCTAGTAAGCATTGACTGTCATGAACAAGCCGTTGATCTCACCAAAAATAGCCGGTTCATTCATTATCAAGTGGGTTTCCTTATCCGGAATTTGGTTTAAAATTCAGCAACTGTTCTCATAGCCCTCCAATCTGATTGTACAGATAGAAATCTAAGCATGGAATCCGAACTTGGCACGGAAAAAGTACTGGGTATGTGGTGGTATACCTCTTCAGATTGTTTCGTCTTCCAGCTCGCAAAAAAGCGTAAAATTCCAGAAATTCTGACAGGAGAACATCGTCCTACTAAAACAGAAGGTAATGATGACCATATTCGACCCCTAGGGTTGATTGCCTAACTTATTATGTACGTCAAGATAATACTGCAAGATATCTGGCGAATGCAGATATCTGGCGACAAGAAAATGGGATGAAGAGATTCGAGAAATTCGAGCAGTTTAGCAAGTTACTAAATTGGATCACAAGTTTGAAACTTAAACCGAGATGCTGCTTCACCTATTTGTTAACGCCAGCGAGAACGGTTACGCAGCTGTTGCTTATCGCCGATGCTCAGACGTAAATTTCACCGAGGTAGGTGCAAAAACATGACTGTTGGGTGTTGGAACTCCAAGCGACTCTCGAGGATCCCATTCCTTGATGAAGTAATACTCCTCATCATTTACCAGGAGGGTGTTCTGATCTGACTCAAACAATTTTCTATTCTGGCTACAACAAAGAAAACGTAGAGCCAACAGTCCAATACGCCAATGGGAACTGAGGAAAGCAGAAATTGCAATGCTAAAGGGGGGTTCAGTTAAGTGTATACCGAGAACTAAATAGTCAACTCTCTCGCAATTACAAACTTTGTCCACATTTAGATCAGAATGTTATACTACGGTCCAGCGGATGATTAGAATGTTCGCAAAACGTCAGCAGTGAGCCAAAGTGCCCGATAATTTTACCAAGGAAGCATTGTGTCACTAACCTAAAAGTAATGGACTGTCATCGTCGGTGCAAACACCAGAATCATAAAATAGCTTTGAACGAAATTCGCCAAAGATTTCATATCCCGCGTTCAAGAACTGTCTACAACTCTTTTCGGCGATTCTGTCAAAGTTGTAAGAACGTCAGCTTTGTCCTAAACCCCGTTGACCCAACTTCCCCCGGCCAGGTTGACCGCGTTTAGTCAGCCCTTCGCATTTGTGGGTATTGACTATTATGTTCTTTAAATAATAGTATTTAGCAATAATAACCATATTGCGGACAACAGACAACCGGTGGGGAGTCATGTTAACCCGTCTCACTACTCGAGCCATTCATATTCAAGTTGCGCATTCTTTATCTACCTAAATATACGATTCAATCGGCGTTCCAGGTGACAACGGCACACATTTTCAAGGAGCGGAACGGGAATTGAGAGAAGCATCTATATACGATGTCTTCATTAGAGTGGAGCTGAATCACTATCAGCGAAATCTATTTAAAAGGCCAATATTCATGCATTCATAGAAACTTATATTTAGAAGACTCAAGAACGTATGATTCTTTTTTAAACAATTGAGAATTTGGTCAAGCCCTCGAAGTTGTGATTGGACTGACATCCAAAAATAAATCGTACACGAATACGAAAACATCAGTGGTTGCTTCTTGTTAGCTTGAATTCTAACTGACTCAATACAGAGTGTTAAAAAAGATGCGGAAGAAGACGATGCCACTACATTAACTTTATTGGAAGAAAACCATACATATACCATACATGTGCAACATTAATTGTACACCTAATTCCCAATTCCCATAAGTAAAAAAAAGATAGAACGCTGTAAGCCCGTACATAGTTATTAATGATAATATCGTTCACTCACTCACTAAAGAATAGAGAAAATATTCAAAGAATCAATCCTTTAAGAAACATTATACCAATGAAGATGTATTGGAGTAATGTCTAGGAAGAAATCAGCAAACTGCCAAGTATTTTGATGTTGGCAAAAATGAAATCAGTTCCTCAACCACTTATTCTTTGCTAAATAACAGTTGAAGTGTCTGCTCTAGTCACATGTCAAGGTCGTTACTCCTACTAGGATAAAATCCATATCTTACATACGAGCTATAAAAATATTACCCTAAACCTTGCTATACAGTATAGATCAACATTGATGGTTTTCAGTTCCATCAATAAGACAAATCCTAGACATAACAGGTGTATAATACTTTCAATTAAAAATTTCAACAATGGTAATCGTGCTAATACTTATATATAAAAAATGCAAATTCAGTGCTCCTTTCCCCGCTTCAGGGGAATAATGTGTGTGAAAACATTTAAGGTAAAGTCCTGAATAGAACATTGTTAAAACTAATGGTTAAAACAAGCTATGAAAATATTGATATATGCAAACTATACAGAAAATTATATGTAATTATAACGCTTTAAGGCTAATGTGCAGTGGTTATTAAATAGAAAACTAGGGTTAAGATAAAAGTCAGATTCAAACACAAATGTGTGAGTGATGGAAAGAGGGAGAGAGAAACAGAGACGGTTTTGAAAGGTCAGTAATTAAACGCCTGAAGGAAAACAAGATATGCTTGACAGCTCTGCCGAGGTAAAATATGATGTACTTCCGAATAGATAGATTGCTGTTACAGTTGATTTTTATCCTTGTATGAATAATATTTATTGCTTGGAAAACGAACAAAAATTACGTACATTATTTCATAAAATGCTTTCTCAAATGCAACGTGAAATTCTCTTAGTTTTGAATTGACTTACTATTTATCTTCAAAGAAAAAAAGGTCACTGCTTACTACCCACAATTATATAATAAATTAAGGGATGCTGAATTTCGACAAGCTGTCAAGGACACTATGCTTTTCTTTCATCTTTAGAAACAAACACTTAATCTTTGTATAAATATATTTCATAAACTTTTCATTAGAAATATGAAAAGTATTTTGAAATGGAAACAAAAACTCATTTTTCATTAAAATTGTTTACAAATAATTAATATAGAAAACAAAGTCGATTATAAAATGAATACTACACCAAAATTGCTTTGAGCTTAAAATAAGAATTAAATAAACAAAAACCATGTAGCAATGATATATACATCACATACAGTGAGTACTTGCAACTGACAGAGGAAACCAAACACAAGAAAGAATATATTATTCATTCCATATCTCTTTTCTTCGCTTGAATAAGTGTAACTTTACAGAGCCCCAAATACAATATATACCGCCTAAATAAATATACTCTCTATAGTAGAATTAAGAGGAAAATGTTTAAATATTTTCTTTTTTTATTTTTCTTTTTTTTAAATATTTAATTAGATAAAGACAAAAAAAAAATACCGATAACATAAATTAGGAAATTTGAGAGCGAATATATTCTTGGGTCGCTGTGTGTACAAATAAATAAACTTATTCAATATATACCGTGTATATTTGTATATACATGTATACAACGTAAGTAGTTTTGTAAACATTATTGTATTGGTTTAGTAAGGTGTTTTGACTTTCTTTATTGTTGTGTATTTTTATATCTTGGATCAAATAATATTTTAGTTTACCTCTGGAGGCGGACTGGATGAGCTGCCTAAGGACGATAAACTGGCACCATCACGGCCAGTTGTTATTCCATCGATGTCGCACTCAGATGTTGTATCTGAGTCACTTAAACGAGATGTGGTACTAGGCGGTGATAAATGATCAGTCGGTGTGAGGATAGTATCCATTTGTTCATTTGTTGGGTCGTCTCTACATAACTGTATTTTCGTATATATTTAAATTTTATATGTATATATATATATTCACATATATTATACAGGCTTGTATGTATGTGTATATGTCAATATATATATATATATACATATTAATATACTCATATATTAACATGTATACATAAACATAGCGTTTATATTTATACTTCAGAAGGACAATTATATTGTTCCATAGGAATAATTGAGAGGGTTTATAATTGCTTATTAATAAATCATATAATATGCTGATTATAAATACACATAATGTTTACCAAAAAATTGACAGACTTGATTTATTTTTCCTTTTCCGAAAATTTAAACAGAAGCTATTTAGTATGAAGGATGATTATTAAAATGGAAAGAATAAATATCTTACGAGAGTGACTGATTATGAGCCAAATTTGTTATTCAAAGCTTTGCTGAGGCTTACCACGTGAAAAGTCATTTATTCATAATTTGTGAGACAGTCAGCATTTTGCTTTTCATAAACTACAAATGGGTTTTTTTCGGTTTCAGTATAACTGCTATCTACTGCTACTCCAAACTAGTTTTGTGCACAGGTTAATAGTACTTTTACACCGCACCTAATTCCAACATTTCTACTAGTTTCAACATTTCAGTCCAAATGTTCAGCATTGCACCATATATTTTCCAAAATTTCGAAATGTTTGTTTCCAGCGGAATTTTGAATTTTGTGGCTGCATTTGTAAGTTCGTCAAATCGAACAAACCTCTTTACAAATTCAGCACGTCACTAAATGACTTTTCAGTCGGCTGACAATAACAAAAAACAGCTGTGAACAAAACAATCAATAATTTCAAGTGATAATTACAAAAATTACAATATATTGAATCGACATTAATTTTAATATATCCGAACTTGCGCTTAAGTTCATCATTGAATCAATGAACAAGACTGGATTGTGCAGTTGGTAAAGTGCTTGCCCCTGGTTAGCGGGGTCCCCGGTTTGGATCCCAGTGAAAGCAATGTTAAAAGGCACAAATTAACGGCACTATCACTGGAGAAGTTAATCAGTGGTAGTAGTCTGACTGTGGGTATCACAATGGACTAATATGGTCTAAGTGTGCTGGTGAATGCACTAGAATCCTCTACGTAACCTAACCTAAATGCATCATTAAATCAATAAAGCTAGTTAAAACAAGTTCAACCACTTCTAATTTAGAGTCAGAAAAAAATATTATTAAAGAATTCTGACACGAGATGTCATTTGAAATGTTGAAGTTCCAGTGGGAACGCCAAATTGGATTTCGATTTTTTTTCCCGGACTGTTGGATTAAGGTGTGATATAAATGTTCTATAAATCTTGATAACGAAGCAAGGAAAGACTGTAGGACAAGAGTAAATTCTGGCGTTACTGTTCATATGTACATATTATATATATGTACCATTGAGATTGCTTCTTTGACAGATGAATTCAACGATTTACATTTCACTCTATTTGTGTACATTCTTTCTTAAATTATAACTAAACTTACTTGAATATCTATTTTGAGCTTTAAATGCAAAGCAGAAAAATGCATTTTCTAATTTATGAGTGGGTTTCCCGCCAGCATAGCAACAACTTAATAATAAAAAACCACTATTAACACTGAAACACTACTGTAATACCTTCCTTAAATATTGTTGAAAAATATTTTCTACCTTGATGAGATATGTTTTTTAAGTATCTTGATATGCACGATCAAGTTGGGAGAATAAGCTACATTCATTAGCTTCAAAAAAAGCAATTAAATTATTGACTTGATTTTTCTTACTAAAAACTTTGATTTTTATGACAGTTAGAATCATAATTCTGAAACATTTAATATGTAAACTTTTATATTTGGTGCTAGCTAAATTTGGCTCAAGGGTTGTTGAATATATTTTATGAAATTAAGAAAATATTGTTTTAAAAATAGGTACGTACAAGATTTTTGAACCTAGCATTGTCTTCAGTTATTAAGGAAATAAATTTCCAACGAAAATAACACATACATTTTTTACCAAAAATTACGAATATTTTTGAAACAACAAAAGGAGTGAACAAGAAAATTTTGCTCCATTTCTGATGCAGATACAATATATAATTTTATAAAACCAGCAAAGATTTTGATTTGGAAAACATACGATATGAATTGGATCCTGATGTGGTTGTAAGGAATACCATTCAGCTTCATCATCAAGGGCATGATGCGTTAAATCGATGATAACTTCCCCAATAAACTCATTAGTACCATACCGAAGGTAGTCCCAGAGTGTTACCTGTAAAACAGAAAAAAAGTTATTGATTATATTATTGTATATATAATAATTGGTATTTTGATTATAAAAAGTAAATTACAATAGAATCTCTGTTATATACATTGATTTTTTATTACATACTTTAATCTGCACAAGCCTACATTGCCACATATTATCACACATTATCATACTGTCATGCTACATTGTCACCCAGTCATATTATTTGTCAGCAGATGTCAAATGAATAACACATGGCGCAGCCGGGCCGTTGGGAGTAGGACTGAGATACGGAAACCAGAACCACTTAGCATCGTTGGAAATTTGGTAGATATCTGCAGAGTTTTTAAACAGAACTACGATGTCTTCGCTGTTGTTTCAGATGTGGATAGCAAAAGAGGAGCACACAAAATCGCTATTTTCTTAAATATTTTGTTTGGTGAGCGGGCCAAAAAATATTCTGAGTTGGAAAAAGTGGTCGAAGATTATTGCCAAAGAAGAAAGAAGTCTACGAAGCATTTAAAATTGCTATTAAAACAGCTATTGAAATTGCTCGAGAATAAATTAATTGAAGAACAAACAAAAGATATGCAACAGCAACAAATAAAAAGTTCTGTGGAGCTGTAAATTCAAAGACACAACTAAGCAAAAAAAATAACCTAAAAGAAATATTGTGTAAGCTTTGCAAAACGAAACACGTGTTTAGAAAATGTCCGTCTTTTGGACAAAGTTGTAATAATTGCAATAAACTAAATCATTTCAGTGTGGCATGTTACGCATCAAAAGTACGCGAATTAAGAGACTGGAAATTTAGAAAGTACGGATATTCTTTTGCATGATTTTCAGGAACTAAACTTTAATAGTATGATGATGGTATGAAGTAATCCTTTTAGATAAAGCTCGATACTGAGGCTAACATTAATATACTACCGTTCAGATATTTCAAGTATGTTAAGCAAACTAACATTAAAGCTGATGGATCAGAACCACATGCCTTTGGCGGCTCCGATTTGAATTATAAGGGAACAATTGAGTGCACAGTGATGTGTCCTAATGAAATAACAACGATAACATTCTCTGTTATTGACACACACTATGAGCCTTTATTAAACCTAGAACCATGCGAAAAACTTAATTTAATCAAGAGCTGATTCGATCACCCGTTCAGAGTAAGATAAATTTGTTCAGTTAAATTATGATATATTTTATGGATTGGGCTGTTTCGCCAAAAATATTGATAGTCAATTAAGAAAACATGCAGTACTAGTCGTAAAAGGTGCCAGGCGAATACCATTATCCTTAGTCCAGCGTGATAAAATGGAGTTACACAATATGGAAGAAAAAGGTGTGATCGGACAGGTACAAGGCCCCGTGCTATTTTATGTTGTCCAAATTTAAATAATGTGCAGTACTTACTACCCTGCTGTAAAAGTCAAGATTTTGGCGATTGCATCGAAACATTACAAACAAAAATTTCTTCATACAAATTCACACAAACTCTGCAAATACTTACCTTAATAATGACATAAAATTACTATTGGAGGATCTAGCAGAGGAACATATCACTAAATGATTTCTATGAAAGGAATTTATTCATACGCCTGGTAAAATTTCGAATAAACGAGTACAGAAATTTGTTATGGAACAATTAATTCAGACTGCTTGACGCAGAATTTTGCTAAAATACTGCACAAGAAAAATGATTTTTATCCCAACTTCGAAGTAAACTGGTCATTATTTACAGCTCATTAAGTCAAAGCGGACAATTTAGCATCTACATTTCTGAAGAGTCTCACTAACACAGCTAACTTTTCATCTCCTCTTGAAACTGAAGTTAAGAACCAGGTATCTGTCTGGGACAACTCCTCTATCTCCCTACCCTTTAATGAATTCACAAATGTTGAGGAGAATTCATAGTTCAATTCATAGTTTCGGAGTACAAAAACCGAAAGCCCCTGGTCTTGATAGCATTATTGATCAAGTTATAAGCCTGTTGCCAGCACGTGCCCTAATGTATTTATCATTTATAATCAATGCTTGTTTAAGAACATGAATAGGATGCCAAGGTAATACCTCTTTTAAAACACGGTAAGAATCCATCCGAGCTAGTCAGTTACAGACTCGTCAGCCTTTTAAATGGCTTCAGAAAATTTTTTAAAAAAGGATTTAAAATTAGGATTGAATCTTTTTGGAGTGCTAGATTGTTAAACAACATCTTAACCTTTTTTGCTCAATCGAAAATTCATGGTGTTGGGACTTTTACAGATAAACGCGTGTTGACGAGTGCAGGCGAGAAGAGAAATTCAGCGTTGCCCGATTACAATATTTAGCTTATACATAAAATCCTTAATAACTTTAAGACTCCTTCTTTAGCTGCGTATTTAGTTAACACAAATCAATTCAATCCAAACGATTTTAGAGTAGTTTTCATCAGACATCGCTTAAAGATTTGTTCAAACCTGATATAAGCCCCCGAAGTGCATTTCTTCTGTACTTTTCGTTAACAGAGTTCGCTGAAAGTACGACATAATTATTTTGTTTGCTAAAAGTGTTTTTGTTTCTTATAAACTTCGTCGTAGTACTGTATCCTTCAGTATCCTTCAGTATGATTACCTTGTCTCAATTCAATTCCTCAATTCCTATTCTACTAAATAAATTCGCCGTTTGTCGGCGTACGTAACATCTATACAGGCAATATTAGCCTTACAGTTTAAGACCGTATTAAATGACGAGAACATGGCATCAGCTTGACCACTAATTTTATTTCTTAAAATATTATCATTTTAGTAGTATTGATAGTTTTTGATTAGAATCTCCACTTGAAATAATATGTTGCTGTTCTTGTTTGGTCTGTTGCTGGTTGTCGTCTTATGGTGAGTTTTGTTTAAGATCACTTGAAAATACAAGTCACATGTTTTGGGCGCCAGTAAATAATAGAACGGTTTGTATTTTATATATTTAATTCATCGGACCTCACTGCTCGCTGATCCAACAATAAGTAACGAAAACTAAAGTACAATTTCATTGTCTGTAGAGCGCTTTCATAAACCACCCCTGTCAGCACAATTGAAACTGAAGCTGGCGCTGGTGACGATGATGTTCAGCGGGACTTTTATTCGAGTCTTGTGTTAACTGTATCTAAGTAACTGTAATACAATTTATTTGCTTTATTTATCTCTTAAAAAAAGAAATTAAATGTCGATATATTGTGTTATGACCAGTAGTCTTCAAAGATAGACGGCTTATTTTGTTGCAGTTGGTAGCGCAATATATGATGACTTTTACGATCTTCTAGAAAGAACGTACGATCAATGTCCCAGCTACAAAACCAAAATCGTTCTAGGAGACTTCAACGCAAAGCTGGGCAAGGAAGACATCTTTGCTAGAGGCATCGGAAAGCACAGCCTGCACGACAACACGTCCGAGAACGGACTCAGGCTGTGGGACTTCATAACGGGCCGAAGTCCAGTACGCGGTTTCCTCACGTCAACATCCAAAAAGGGACCTGGCGGTCTCCTGATCAATCAACCGTCAACCCGATTGATCCCAATGCGATCGACGTCAGGCATCCCTCTAGTATTCTCGCTGTCCGAACATTTCGAGGAGCCAACATCGACTCGGATCACTTCCTTTTTGTAGCCAACTTAAGAACACGGATATCGATAGAACAACGAAATAGAGAAAGACCAAAACAGTTTGATGTCGAAAAGCTACAATCGCTATTGACCGCTAGCAACTTTGCAGATCGAGTCTCCCTAAAGCTCTCAGAGAGTCCAACCCTGCCAGCGGAACAATCGACCAACAATGGAACCGTTGTCAAAATGCCATCAGAGAAGCTGCATCTGATGTGCTGGGTCTTAAAACGCCACCCCCAAAAAAACCCCTGGTTTGACAACGAGTGCAGGCAGGCACATTCAGTGAAGCAAGAAGCATACAAGGCGACGCTGGCCAGAAGGACGAGAGCGGTTCGTGAGCTCTACGAACTTAAAAGAAGGTAAGAGCACCTGCTTCTCAAAAAGAAAAAAAAGAAAGAGCATGAGAAGCGCGCTATCGAGGAAATGGAGAGGTGTTACGGCAGAAATGACGTCCGAATCAAGGAGGGATACAAAATTCGGACAGAAGCCTGTCGTGACGCAGAGGGACAACTCGTAGTAGATTCGCAGTCGATACTGAGAATCTGGAAAGATCATTTCTGTAGACTGTTAAGCGGCGAGGAAGACTCCAATACCGCTGTCAGGCAGAATGTTCCACTCAACGCAATTGACGATGATCGACGAGAATTCCGTCCCCTCGACCTAGACGAAGTCAAGATAGCGATATCGAGACTAAAGTCGAATAAAGCTGCTGGTGCAGACGGACTGTCTGCGGAACTGTTTAAGGCAGCTGGAGATGAGCATGCCCGACGGAGGAAAGCATGCCCGACGAGTGGAACCTGAGTATCGTTTGCCCGATCCACAAGAAAGGAGACCACTTCAACTGCGCCAACTACCGAGGTATAACTCTCCGTAATATCGCCTATAAGATCCTCTCTGCCGTTTTGTGTGAGCGCCTGAAACCATTCGTCAAAAAAAATTCTTCACATTACGGCAGATCCTGGAAAAAAACCCAAGATATGCAGATCGACACCCACCAACTTTTTGTAGATTTCAAGGCCGCATATGACAGCGTGCATAGGGACGAGCTATACAACGCCATGTCTAGTTTTGACATTAATGCCAAACTGGTCAGTTTGTGCAGGATGACGATGAAGTATTCTCGCTGCTTCATCAAGGTCGGTAACGAACTAACCGAGACCTTCAATGTCAAAAAACGATTTGGACAAGGTGACGCGCTGTCATGTGATTTCTTTAACATCATCCTGGAAAATATCGTGCAAGACTCACACGCCATCACTAGAGGCACGATCTTCCAGAAGTCCGTACAACTGCTAGCATACGCGGATAACATTGACGTGATCGGCAGAACACAGCGAGCCGTCAATGAGGCGTTTGCTGGCATTGAGGCGGAGGCGGCTAAAATGGGTCTAGCGGTGAATGAGGGCAAAACGAAGTATATGCTGTCATCAAGAAAGGACACACAACATCGACGTCTTGGACAGAGCGTCACAATGGGCAGCTATAACTTCGAGGTAGTCAAGGACTTCGTCTACCTCGGCTCCGCAGTAAACAGTACAAACAACATCAGTACGTAGTAGAGATCAAACGCAGAGTAACTCTTGCCAACCGCTGTTTCTTTGGGCTCAAGAGGCAATTGAGTAGTAGAGCCACCTCTCGAAGGACCAAGCTGACTTTATACAAGACCTTGATCATCCCAGTCGTGCTGTACGGCGCGGAGGCATGTACAATCTCAAAAGCGGATGAGGAAGTCCTTGGTATTTTCGAGAGAAAAGCTCTGCGTGCGATCTTTGGTCCTGTTTGCGTTGACGGTTTCTGGAGGAGAAGATTCAACCACGAACTGTACGGGCTGTACAGCGACATGAGTCTAGTCAGGCGTCTTCGGATCCAACGCCTAAGATGGCTAGGCCATGTAGAGCGTATGGACAACTCAGCTCCGGCCCGGAGAGTCTTCGACTCCGAACCCGTGGGGCAACGCAACAGAGGACGCCCGCACTTAAGGTGGCGCACCCAGGTGGAGAAGGACCTCAACCAACTTGGCGTGCGACACTGGAGACAGCTAGCCAGAGACCGTGCTAGCTGGAGAGGCTTGTTGGTTGAGGCCCAGGTCCACCCCGGACTGTAGCGCCAAATAAAGAAGAAGAAGATATTTGTTCAACCGCTAGCACACCTTGCTCATTTAATTCTTTTTGTAGAACTTAGGAAGTTTCTCAAGACAAATTAATGTTTGTTCTGATATCGGATGTACTAGATTGAAACTCACACTCTAAGAATTTAATATCGCGACGCTCCACAATAATTCGTTTCTTTGGATCGTATAACCTCAAATGAATATCAAACGAAAATAAATTCCTTTCCTTTTGCCTGGAACTTGCTTTTCTTTTTTTATCCAGTGCAAAAACGCGTGAACCAAAAGACCAAAAGAAACCTGAGATGCTTCACTGATAGCCTTCCTCCGTTCCATACCTCAAACGGCGTGTGTTCCGTCGAAGTTTCCGACGACAACCACAATTCCCATGTATTGGAATGCATAACAAAAAAATACTTTTTAAAGAGTCTTATTGCAACATTTTTCCCAGCAGAAATCCAATATGAAAACTTTAAAAAATCATATTGCAACATTTTTTCTCAACGGAAATCCAATTAATTATATTTATCAGAAAAAACACGCTTTATTATTTAAACTTATAATGCTTTATTCATCTGCCTTCTTATGACAAAAAATTACCACTAACTCCGATGCGTAGATCGATCTACCCAACATCTTCTCAGAGAGAAGATATGGGAGACCGTTATTGTTCTGAGAGAGCACCAAGCGTCGCGAGAGTACAACAACTCGCACTTGCATCGTGCAACTCGCATGTGGGGCGAGTGTCAGAGTTACGCCTCTAGGGGTATTCATCACTTATGTAACACCTCCCCCCCCCAAGAACTTTTGGTCCCCAAAAGTATACAATCTTAACATATTTTACAAATCCTTAACTTTAATACATATTAATAACTCATCATATATAACATTTTTGTTTTCCATTTTGGTTAAAGAACAAAATAGATCTTGTTTTTTTTACAAGCTTTAGATTTCAAAAGGAACGAACAATTTTTTTTGTAACAAAACAACTTTTGTTGTAAAAACCATTTTATTTCGCTCAGGAAACCAAATATCACTATGTAAAATGTCATTAAATCTTTGAGGAGTTTCTGTGATTTGCATTTGAATCTTTGGAGGTCTCCTGTCATGTTTCGCTACATTACAGGTTTCACAGTTGTTGACGAATTTATGAATTTCTCGTTGCAGATTGGGAAAAAAGTATCGAGTTTTCAACTCTGAGAACATTTCATTTATCCCTCTATGGTTCTTTCTATGGTGTTCATTTTTAATAATCGTTATCATTTCGTTTCTATCTGTGATGTCCTTAAGTCTTATGTTTGATTTAAGTAGCCTAAGATTCTTGTTCATTGAAAAATACTTGACGTAAAGATCTTGAAACTGAACAAACAAATGAAGATCTTCACAATAAATACAAATAAGTCCTTTATCCAGCATCAATCTCTGCATTATTTTTAACATATCGCTGATACCCTCTTTAATTTGGACTTTGTTTTGTATCTTTTTGTGTACTATTTTTATTGAAATATGTTCCTTTGAACCATACGACAAGTAGATTTGATTTTTATAAAAATTTACTGGCCTTTCTGTTATGTAGATATGTAAGGAATTATCCTCTCTCGCACTGTGAATGGTAGCTCCTGTGGATAAAGCATCGTTCTCATTTGCTGTGGAACTTCTCACTACAGGAATAACTTCTTCGTCATTAAAATGACATGGAGTTATTTCATTGTTGAAAATGTCCACTAGGCTACTCTCTTGCATTTTATTCAAGTTGTTTTTGTTACTGTGCCTACTAAGCCCATCAGCAACGCTATTTTCTTTGCCATTTAAGTATTCTACAGTGAAGTCATATTCATTCAGAAGCAATTTCCAGCGTTGGAGTTTCATATTTGGTTCCTTTAAATTGTTTAGCCAAACAAGGGGCTTATGGTCAGTACGTACTACAAACATTCTGCCATACAAATACGTTCTGAAATATTTGATGGACCATACGACTGCTAGAAGCTCTTTTTCTATCGTTGAAGAGTTCAACTCATGATTATTTAGAATGCGAGATGCAAAGCATACTGGATGGTTGCTTTGACTCAAAACGGCTCCAAGAGCATAATTTGATGCGTCAGTTGTTAATACGAACGTTTTTGTAAAATCTGGGCTGGTTAAGATTGCGTCACTAGTAAGTAAAATTTTTAATGTCTGAAAAGTTTTTGGTATTGAAAATCAACAACATTAACTTTTTCAGTTTTTTTTTAAATATTTGATAAGAGGGTGTGCCACTTTGGCATAGTCTCGGATAAATTTCCGGTAATATCCGGTTATGCCAAGGAATCTTTTTATTCCTTTCTTATCGGTTGGAATCTTCATTTCCGTTATAGCTTTAACTTTATTGGGATCGGGTTCGATGCCATTGTTTACTATAACGTGCCCCAAGTAATTTGTGGCGAGATCAGCGAAATTGCATTTCCCTACCTGTATTTTTAAATTACATTCCTTCAGCCTTTGGAATATCTTTCTGAGAGAGTTAAGATGCTCGTCCAAACTCGTCGAAAAAACAAGAATGTCATCCAAGTAGACGACACAAATCTTGTTTATAAAATCGTGGAGAACATTGTTCATGAGTCTCTGGAATTAGAAACTCATAATGGCCACTTTTAGTCGAAAATGCAGTTTTCGCTATATCACGTGGATCAACCTCTATCTGGTGAAATCCTTTCACAAGATCTATTTTTGAAAAGTAACTGCATTTACCAAGTTTGTCAAATAAGTCATCCATGTTAGGCATAGGAAAACGATCATCTACTGTTTAAGCGTTTAACTTCCTATAGTCTACTACAATTCGCCACTGTTTTTGACCGTTCTTATCATCCTTCTTGGGGTCAACCCAGATAGGCGAATTGTAGGGACTATTACTAGGCCTGATTATGATCTTTTGGTCTAACATTTCTCTCACCTGATTGTCGACTTCATTGCAATGTATCTCTGGGTACCGAAAGAATTTGGTATAAATTGGCATATCGTCTTTTGTATTAATTGAGTGTCGTATTTCGTTAGTGAAACTTAAACTATCACCTTCTTTATAAAATAATGACTTGAAAGAATACAGTAAAGACTTAAGTCTTGATAAATCGGACTGGCTTAGGTGTTTTGCAAACACGTGGCCTGGTATTTCAGTTTTGAATCTTTCAATAAAAAAAATGTGAGGAGGTCTACAAAGAATTTGACTGCTGTTATCATACACTTCTTCTTCATAATTGAAGTATATTGGTATTTTTACGTCATCTATAACAAGTAATCTATTTTTGTAGTCAATAACTGGGTTAAGATCGAAGAGGATATTGTTTCCTATCAATCCGTCAAACTTTGTGTGGAATCGATACTCAATGAAATCTACTAGGTAACCGCTTTTTTTAAATTCATGGAATATGGGGATCCTATAGAGTGTAGTTGTATCAATATTACGACCGAGAACTCTAATCTTATGGGCTGTTGATGGTATTCGCCATTTAGCTTGACACACATTTTTGTTTACAATGCTAAATTTTGCACCGCAATCGATTATAAATCTAAGGGGTCTTATATTATTCTTTACTACTATATAGGGTAGTTTTTTGGATGGCCTGCTTGAAAATTTGGACAGGCACAAGCGTGACTTTGTTCACTTTCGTTATTTAAATTATTTTCTTCGTTAAATGCCAGGTCCATTGGTTCGTGATACTGTCTGTCCCTATTCGTTTGTCGTGAATGACCACTAGGTAAAAAGTTATTTTGTCGTTGTCTTGTTTGTAATGAATTGTTACTTTGTCTGGATTGGTATGTTTGTAAGTTGTTTTGTGTGTTATTGGGTTCAATAGAATTTCTTTGTTGGGTCCTTCTTCTGTAGTTTGATTGACTTGGTTGATAATTAAAATTTTGGAAATAGCTGCTATGTTGTCTGGTGGCATTGTTGTTGTATCTATTTGTGAAACCTGTATTTCCGACTCCATTTTGCCCGAGCTTTTGGTGATTTAATTCTCTTACAATTTTGTAAGCACTATGCAAAGACCGGGGGTTTCGACATAAAATTATGGTCTTAGTGGGTTCAGGCAAATTGTTTTTAAAGGCGTCTAAAGCAATTCTATTATTGGACTCTATTAGATTGTTATCGACTTGCTCAGCATTAAGTAAAAGAGAATTATTTATTCTACTTAATAGGACGTTTATATTATAATTAAAGTTTTCAATTGTTGAAGTCACCCGTTCAGTTCGAATACGATCAATCAAAACATGGAATGGAGTACTTTCACCGAAGCTATTTTTTTATATATCCCTAATTTGCGACCAAAACAAGAGCCTTCCATGTTTCTTGCAACTCTATACGTGCTTTTCCGATGATCTTATCCTTTATGTAACCTTTTTCGTTTTCATCAAAGTCTCCAAAAGTGGTTTCCAAGGCATTTACTCTGTCTATAAAGTCTAATGTACATTCTGTTGAAGCATCAAACATAGGTAATTTATTTATTAATTCTAAAACTAGCTTAAAACAATCCGGAGCACTAAGAACTTCCATATTTGAATGCACAGTTATAACGGTTTTCAAAACTAGAGATTTGAACCCACGCCGAATGTAATGTAAGCGTATTACTCACGTGTTCCCTCATTGGCGTCACCAAAAGATGGTTGATGGAGTACAGCTAACTTGTTGCTAATGCACATTCCCCGTTATCGTCATCAAAAATTGTTGATGATTATGATACGTTGTGTATTAACGTTTTTGGGTTTAGCGTTACTACACAATGAACGTTTATATTATAATTAAAGTTTTCAATTGTTGAAGTCACCCGTTCAGTTCGAATACGATCAATCAAAACATGGAATGGAGTACTTTCACCGAAGCTATTTTTTTATATATCCCTAATTTGCGACCAAAACAAGAGCCTTCCATGTTTCTGCAACTCTATACGTGCTTTTCCGATGATCTTATCCTTTATGTAACCTTTTTCGTTTTCATCAAAGTCTCCAAAAGTGGTTTCCAAGGCATTTACTCTGTCTATAAAGTCTAATGTACATTCTGTTGAAGCATCAAACATAGGTAATTTATTTATTAATTCTAAAACTAGCTTAAAACAATCCGGAGCACTAAGAACTTCCATATTTGAATGCACAGTTATAACGGTTTTCAAAACTAGAGATTTGAACCCACGCCGAATGTAATGTAAGCGTATTACTCACGTGTTCCCTCATTGGCGTCACCAAAAGATGGTTGATGGAGTACAGCTAACTTGTTGCTAACGCACATTCCCCGTTATCGTCATCAAAAATTGTTGATGATTATGATACGTTGTGTATTAACGTTTTTGGGTTTAGCGTTACTACACAATGATTATTGTTCACTACACTATGATATACGTTATCATAACAATGACTCCTTTTGTACACTGTAACACAGTAACTGTAACGATTTCTGTTTTTTTTCTTGTATTTGCGATTAATATATTTAGTTAAATTGTTATTTGTAATAACTTTCGTTAAACCAAGCAGCTTAGATCCTACCGACTGCGCCAATTAAGTACTTAATTGTATTTAAAAGAAAAAACACGTTTTATTATTTAAACTTATAATGCTTTATTCATCTGTCTTCAAATGACACAAAATTACCACTGACGCCGATGCGTAGATCGATCTACCCAACATCTTCTCAGAGAGAAGATATGAGAGACCGGTATTGTTCTGAGAGAGCACCAAGCGTCGCGAGAGTACAACAACTCGCACTTGCATCGTGCAACTCGCATGTGGGGGCGAGTGTCAGAGTTACGCCTCTAGGGGTATTCATCACTTATGTAACAATGTATTGTTAATGAGGTCTAATGAGAGCTATTTAAAAATCAATCACATTTATTTTTTAAATTTTCATCATATCCAAGACGCTACCTTGATATTATTATAAATATATCTTCCTTTCTTTGTTTTGGTTTAATTAATTGAAATTGTTATAACGATACAAGATATGTTATAAGATAATTGTAATTGTGACATTTATTTTTAAGTTTTTTATATGTAAGTGACTAATGTATATGTAGCGGTTTAGCCACATAAAAGAAAATGAAAAGGATCCGAGTATTAGTTTTCTAGTTTATATTTATTTAAAATAACACGTCCGAACACCCCGATGGATAGACAAGAAGTGCCATTTGTTTTTTTTTTTTGTGCAGATTTGTTTTTGCATATGTCAAGATGATGACAAACGATATCGCCGACATGAGTGGTGACACCTAGTGCTTAATAGTGTGTTTTTTTATTGCGGTTTTACCACATATCTCCTCTTCCAAGGAAAAAAAAACGATGTTATGTAAAGCGGACGTGCTTAGTCAGGCGCACTGCATTGCTAGTGGAAGGCCCCGAACTGTTTGGGTTGTTGTTGTTCTCGTCTGGAACAAAATATGCAGGCTTCAGGTGATCAATTGAGATTGGGGATGTTGTTGCCTTTTACGCAGACGATGAAATATTTTTTGTGTCTTTCGACAACTCGGAAAGGTCCATCGTAGGGTGCTGCGAATGATTGACGAATGTGGTCATGTCTTACGAAGACGTGTGTGGCCTCAGCGAGGTTCTTGAAAACGAAGGTGGCTCTTCGACCATGACGAGATATCTGTTGTGGTGATAGTTGCCTGAAGTGATCACGAAGCATGCGCACTAATTCTGGCTCTGGAGTGGTTCTGGAAGATGGATGAAGAAACTCACCGGGTAAACAGATCGACTCACCATACACGAGTTCCGCTGGGGTGGCACCAAGGTCTTCCTTCCAGGCTGCGCGTAGACCAAGAAGAACTGCTGGTAAGGCATCGTACCAAGAATCTCCATGGCATAACAGAGCCGACTTCAACTGCCTGTGGAAGCGTTCCACTAGTCCATTCGACTGCGGGTGGTACGGGGTGGTGCGCATCAAGTTTTTGAAGAGGTCTGATTCGAATTGTCGTCCCTTATCTGAAGTTATTCGAAGCGGGACTCCAAAACGTGGAACCCATGTTGATACGAGCGCTCGAGCAACAGCCTCTGCAGTTGCATTTTCGAGTGGGACGGTTTAAGGGAACCTAGTGAACCTGTCGATGATGCTTAGGCACTGATTATGTCCTCGAGATGGCTTGAGCATCACCAAATCAATGTGGTTATCGAAGCGTTGTGAGGGAAGCGTTGTGACGGAATCTCAAAGTTTGCGATGGGCGAGACTGTATGCCGGTTTATTTTGTTGGCTTGGCAGGGAATGCAGGCTTTCGACCACTCCGCACAATCCCGGTTCATCGAAGGCCAAATGTAACGCTCTGCTATCATCTTGCGAGATGCGTCATCCAGGATGAGCCAATGAATGTAGCGAGTTGAAAACTTGACGTCTAGGGCAAGCAGGAACAAAAGGACGTATGACTCCCGTCGAGACATTTAAGAATAGCTCGACGTCGGGAAACAGCTTAAGCTTCCCAGCTGAAGTGTGGAACAAGGATTTCGCAGGAGTTCGCTAAGCTCGGTGTCAGTTGATTAAGCGCGGGCCAACTCTTCCGATGAGACTGCTATCGAAATTGCTTCCACACGCGAGAGTGTGACTGTGGTGAATAGTCCGATGTACTCCAGTCTCCGAAATTGCCAGGGTGAAGCGCGTTCAGGACGTTGGTCGGTATAAATTATTATATGCCAGCCCTCAAAGATGTGCCGGAAATGCCGAACAGCTTCATAAATGGCGTGCAGCTCCCTGTCGTACGTGGACTGCTTCTGAGTAGATGGTGAAAATTTGCGACTGAAAAAGGCCAATGGTTGCCAGGTGTTTTCATGGCGCTGCTGAAGAACTCTCCGATGGCTTGCTCCAATGCGTCGGTGAAAAGTGCCCAATCGGCGTTGATATCGGGGTGAGCAAGTAATGCTGCATTTGCAAGCGCATTCTTGCAGATAACGAATGATTCCTCTAACTCTGGTGTCCAGCTGATTTCGTTGGAGATCTTCAGATTAGGTCCTATAAGTTGATTGCTGAGCGGTGAGAGGAGCTGTGCTGCATTCTTAATGAATTTCCGATAGAAATTCACAGTACCTAAGAAAACGCGGAGACGTTTTACCGTTTTTGGTAATGAGAAATCCATAATTGCTGACTCGTTCTGGTGGTGGAGAGATACCATGCGCAGATACCAGGTGGCCAAGGAAAACCACTTCCTCTTTACCAAAAAGTGACTTCGACGCATTGATAATGAGCCCGGCTTCTTGAAGTCGCTGAAACAGGATTCTTAAATGCTCTAGGTACTGTTGCTGGTCCTTTGAAGCTACCAGGATATCGTCGATATACACGAAGACGAACGAAAGATCTTTGGTCACCTCATGCATGAATCGTTGGAACGTTTGCGCGGCGTTGCGCAGACCAATCGTCATGAATGGAAACTCAAAGAGTCCGAACGGGGTGATAATCGCCGTCTTCTGAATATTTTCGGGTGCGACTGGTATCTGGTTGAAAGCACGAACCAAGTTGATCTTCGAAAACACTCTCTTGCTATGCAGTTCAGCAGCGAAGTCTTCTAGGCAGCGCACTGGATAAGAATCTGGAATGGTTAGATCATTTAAGCGTCTGTAATCGCCACAGGGTCGCCACTCACCAGATTTTTTGGGAGCGAGATGAAGAGGAGACGACCATGGACTGCTAGAACGACGAGCGATGCCTAGAGCAACCATCTTCTCGAACTCTTCCTTTGCAATTTTAAGACGGCCTGGAGCTAGTCGCCTGGCCTTGCTGGAGATGGGAGATCCGGCTCTCGCTTTAATGAAGTGCAGCGTCGAATATCGCTGGGGCCGCGATGTATCTCCTGGTTGGGTTATGCTTCGGAATTGGCTTAATAGTGTGGCGTATGGTTCCTCGGTGACTGCTGGTGGAACTCGGATGGAACAAGTTTGGGCGAGAGAAACTGCCCCCTTTGCTGAACAACCTGTGGTTCCATCGATGATGCGCTGCTTCTTTAGGTCGGCAAGTAAGCCAGAATGGCTCAGCAGGTCGGCTCCGATGATGGGAACAGAAATGTCTGCCACGAGGAATCGCCAGTTGATATCTCTGCGAAGGCCGATGTTGAGTGTGATATTGACTGTACCAAAGGTGTTGATTGGTTCGCAACAACCGGTGTGTAGTCGAGCGGTATGATTGATGCGCGCAACTTCGCTGGATGGTACACTGACACATCCGATCCGGTGTCGATGAGGAATCTGTCTTGAGTCCGGGTATCTGTCACGAAAAGGCGGCATGAAGTTAGTGTTTTCCTGAAAACTGCACCCTGGCAGGCACTTTTTGGGGTCTTTAGGAAACCTTGTGTGATACCAGCAGATGAAGTTTGCGGATGATGGCATACGTAGATTATGCGTGCTTCGGGGCCAGAAATTATGACGACGTTTTCCATCTGCAGATCGAGAACGCGGCGCATGTGTGGTGGATAGTGCTGTTGTGAGTTCAGTTTCTGGGTGACGTCACTCGTTACAACTGCTGCTACGTGATGTGGAGAATAAACATCATAGAGAATGTCTGCTTGATCAGCTAGTTCTGCGAGCGTAGCAGACTTCTGAATGGATAGGCGGGCACGTGTTTCTTTTGGCAGGTGGGAAACCCAGCGAGTTTTGAGCACTGTCTTGTCTATGTCAGGAACTAAGCTCTTCAGGTGACGCAGGTGTTGTGATGGTGTACGGTCTCCTAATTTTTCTCCGTCTAAGAGCTGAATAATTTTTGCCTCTTTAGACTTTGAAAAACGCTGTATGATTGCTCCTTTTAGCGTTTTGTATGGGTTTAGCACTGGTGGGTCAACGATGATGTCTTCCACTTCTGCAGAATACCGCGTGTCGATTAGTGGTACTGTCCTGTAAAATTTTTGCCTCTGGGACAGAATCCCACGGTTGACAAATTGTGCCTCCAGTTGCGCAAACCACAGCGCTGGTCTTTCAGCATAGAAAGGTGGCGCCTTTATTTCACCGGTTGGCGTGTGTGAAACAAATGCGGCATGTGGTTGTGGCGTGTTATGTGCTTGGTCACCGGGCGTTATAACGGACGTAACGGATGGCATGACGCGGCTCGGCTGAGCGTGTGGCGTGTCTTGCGGTTGCTGTGATTGGTCCGGTGGAACAGACATAACTGATTGTTATAAAAAAAATTTCACGACGCGAGTGCACAACAAAAGCCGATGAAGCGATATTAAATGAAATTGAGAAACCGAGAACTTCAATTCGGGGTCACCAATAATGTAGCGGTTTAGCCACATGAAACAAAAAGAAAAGGATCCGAGTATTAGTTTTATAGTTTATATTTATTTAAAATAACACGTCCGAACACCCCGAGGGATAGACAAGAAGTGCCATTTGTTTTTTTGTGCAGATTTGTTTTTGCATATCTGTCAAGATGATGACAAACGACATCGCCGACATGAGTTGTGACATCTAGTGCTTAATAGTGTGTTTTCTTATTGCGGTGTTACCACATATACAATTAAATGATATATGACCTTCAAACCTTTATCGGATACAGTGTGGATACAGTATAACGATTTATGCGGATACAGTATAACGATTTCGTAACAGACTAGTGCTGCTGGATGTAAGACTATATCATGTATGCAGTTTTATTGATTTAGATCTAGACAGTTTTCCAATTACCTATTCATGAAAGTCTACCGGCTGTAGTTCATTTAGCACTTCATTTGGAAAATGGAAAAAGAGTTTATTTTAATAATAATGAAAATCCCCAAGATCACATTTACTGAACATTCACCCAAATAATTGAAGGTAAGTTATTTTTTTAATGCTCTAGGTGGAACTGGCAGGACTTTCATTCCTCTTTTTCTTTGGCTGGCGCTACAGTCCGGGGTGGGTCTGGGCCTCAGCCAACATGCCTCTCCATCTAGCACGGTCTTGTGCTAGTCACTTCCAGTCACGCAGGCTCAGCTGATTGAGGTCCGTTTCCAGCTGCATGCGTTGGAGTCGAAGGCTTACCGGAACGGAGTATTGTTGTCCATTCCAGAGACCCCAACTCGGTTGACCAGATCGAAGTCGCTGTACATCCCGTAGAGTTCGTCTTTCAGTCTCCTGCTCCAAATCACATCAGTGCTTACGGGACCAAAGATAATATGAACTTTCCTATCGTCCGCGGTGGTGTTTATGCTTCTGCGCCATACAGCAGGACTGGAACTATCAAGCTTTTATATAGGTATATCTTGGTTCTTTGAGAGGGCTTTATTCCTCAATTGTTTTCCAAAACACAGCGATTGCCAAGCGTGATCCTTCGATTTATCTCTGCGGTGGTGTCATAGTTCGGAGCTTAGATAGATAAAGGCTTTCTCTGCTTGGAAGTTATAACCGTCTATAGTAATATTTTGTCCAAGATGCCGGTATTGGTGGACCTTTTTCGTAGACAGCTACTTTGTCTTTCCTTCATTGACTGCAAGACCCATCTTCGCCGCTTCCTCCTCGATGTTCAGAAACGCCCCACTGAAAGCCCGTTGGCTTCTTCCGATGATGTTAAAGTCATCGGCATATGCGAGCAGTTACATAGATTTGTAGGAGAGCCTGCCTCTGGTTTGGACCTTAGAGGTACGCACGATCTTTTCGGCCTTAAATTCGATAAAAAGGTGGTTTGCAGCGATTTGAAACTCCTGGGACATTTCCAATATCAGCCGTAAAGTGAATATTTGGTCAATAGTGGATTTCGCTGGCCTGAACCCGCACTGATGTTGATTAATCAGGCTGTTGACGTAGGGTTTCGGGCGCTTATACAAGACGGCAGAAAAGATCTTGTATGATATATTCAGGAGAGTTATCCCTCTGTAATTGGCACAGTCTAGAGGGTTTCCTTTCTGTAGGATCGGGCAAACGTTGCTGAGATTCCATCCGTCGAGCAAACTTGTTCAGCCTTGTTGGATTTAAGTTTGGCGATTTCTGTCGTAACTTCATTGAGGTCTGGAAGGCGGAATTCTTGTCTTCAGAATACAGTCAGAACTTATACAGTCTGCGAAAGTGATCTTTCCATATTCTCAGCACCGACTGCAATTGCACTACTAGGTTCTAATCCTTATCCTTGCAGGCTTCTGTTCGGTTTTTATGGATTTGACATGCTCGTCATACTTGTTAATAGAATTTCCGTACGTCATTCCTGCAGTAACATAATTCAATCTCATCGATCGCGCGTTTGTCATGCTCCATCTTTGTCTTCCGGAGGAGATGGTGATCTTACCTTCTTTTCTGCTCGTGGAGCCCACGTGTAGCCCTCGGCCTTCTTTGCAGCGCCGCTTTGCATAACTCCTGTTTGCCTGCATGTGCCTGCGACATTCATAATCAAACCAAGAGTTTCTTTTAAGTGACGGAGTAAAACCCAGCACCAGTTGAAGCTTTTCTGGTGGCTCCTCGAAAATATTGCCGCCGGTCTTCAGTACTTAATGTCGGCGGCATAGGACCTTGTAAGAGGTGGAGGGAGACTCGATCGGAAAATTCTCTAGCAATCTCCTGCGATGGTACGCGTGCGACGATGAATTTCCACGCAGCACTTTTTTGTCCTTTATGGTCCATACATATAGATAGTGTTCAATCACCTCGTAGAAGCAGTCTTTGGTTGCGTCATCTTTGTCCTCTGTGGGGGCGTGCGAACATATCAGGCTTATGTTGGTGAGTTTAACCTTGATTCGGATCGTCAACAAGAGTGCACTTATAAATACATCTGAAGCTCAAGACTTCTTGCCTAAGTCTCCTTTTCATGACAGACCCACATACAAATGTGAGCTGAAGTAAATACCACATTTTTTCTGCACCTGCTCTGTTGAGAGGCTGGGCATTCTACGTACAGATTCGAAAATCTTTGTCCTTATTTCGTCTGCTAGTGTCGTCAGCGGCAAAATCTTCCTAAGTCAAATCTATTGCAACGATCACGTTATTGGGCAGAAATCTAATTTGTACGCGATTATAAAAGCTCTGGACAAGAAGGAAGTAAGCCGAACAGTATCGAAATGTATGTATGAACTTCTGAGCACAAGAACAGCTGAGACTCAGACATCAGAAGGTATAATAAAAGTCAACACAACAAGAGGATGTCCTCAACGAAGAGTCTTATCTCCACTCCATGTGGAGTATATTTGTTGGAGTCTGTTCTATTATATTCTATTTCTAATTGTATTATAACATTCCCACTTTTTATAAGACCCCCAGTATTTTTATCCAGCGTTACTTCATTATTTCTATTTCCGTGACATTTTTTACTATAATTCCAATTTTAGGTTTTTTTCCCAAAACACGGGTGAAACCGCAGTGCACAGCTATGTTATAACAGTGTTTGAAATAAATGTGCTATCCATCTATCTCGTTAGGCTTTCACGGCTAAACCTCTGAATCGATTTTGACAAAAATTAAGCACAGAGTAAGCTTAAGTCTGAAGGACAAGGACATAGTCACACCATTTATCCATCATATTTATAAAATTATAATCTAAACGGCTATGTTTTCACAGAGAAAATTGCAATGTGATAAAAAAATATTAACATTTGTTGATATTTTGAAGCGAAAGCAAATTATCAATGTTGATAACATTTTTAATTAAATGAGAAAACGAAAGCTTAAAACATATATGAACATAAAAAAGTGAGAGTTTTTGTTTTAAGAAATTGTATATTTTAGTATTGCGAAAAGGAGGAGTTGAGCGAATCGAGGGATGTGTAAATAGAGTTCGTACTGTACAACCATTTGAGAAACGTTGTTCGTACTCAGTTCAAGCAGACTGTTTCATAATCATAAAATTGCCTCTTACAGGAATTCGTTTATTTTATTTTAATTTAGATTAATCACTCACCTCTAGTAACCGGCCTGTTATATCACATCGCCTTAGTCCTGTATATACAAACGTTTGACCCCACCTTGGTTCGCATGTGCTAGCTAGAGTTTTCGTTCGCCGTTTTGCTTTGGTACCCCTTTCGGGTAAAAGGAACACCTAAGGAGCGGAACAAAATAGCAGGATTTAACTACTGGTACTTATACTGGAAGTAATTATACTTACTTTTGCATACGGATTCCTAGCACTCCCATTGGGTCTTAACGCTAGCCCACTAGCGCATACCAGAGTTACAATCAACTGCAAGGTATTTTGGTCATAGCCCAATTTCAGCTGTAAACGTCCATCGATAGCCGGATCATACTGACAATGACCCGTCGCCGTAGGACCTAACCGTTGATTGTACCGTAAGGTTACTGATGTATTCGGCAAGACTCCGCCTTCAGTGAGTCCTTGCAAGTGCGGTGAACTAGCGGATGCTTGCGGATTACGACCTGTTGCGTACAGGTCCGGTGAACCCGGAGATGTTATCAGAACGCTGGGTTGATCACGATGAATCTCAATTGTATCAAAACCTGTTAGTGGAAAACATCCGCAATTATACCTCAACATATATGCACAAGTTTGTTTGTTTGTAAATAACACAATATACACACACACATCGAATTATGAAAATATAACGGAAGAGTTAATGAATAATGAATTCGAGTGAAATGAATGGGCTTAAATAAATAGAAAGATGTAACAAAAAATTAATACAACATAAGGAAAAGTTTGAAATAATTGATTCATCACTATTTGATAAACATAACTTAATTTTGTTTCTTCTTCTGGTCAAGAACGGAATGGTAAATTTGATCGACATGTATGTGTAATAATTTTTGTATGAATTATTTGAATTTATTCAGTTATTCTTGTTAAGCCTACTATTGCCATTCCGAGGGAAATGCTAAGTTCAAAGTTTTTTTTTTTTTTTGTTGTTTGTCCTTTTTTTCATTTAATTATATCCTGACTTGAGAAAAGATTAATCGAGTCACCTAGGCTTGTTTTCATATTTATTAGTTTCCCGCACATACGACCCACAAATTATTTACTCTATAGCATTTTTAATATTCTTGTCTGTTATGTGGATAGCAAATTTGGTGTAATATATATATACCTTTTGGACAGTGTCTATATGGCGGTGAATGAGTTTGTCGCCAGGATGCTTGAGCTGCGTTTCGACTATTGTTTAACACTATCGTTCGTGAAACAATCAGCTCCACTTGAGGATCGTATCGACTTTTGGCGATGATACCCTGGACTTCTTTTGTAGCTTTATTGTGAAGATTCTGCCCATTCCATTCTATGATTTCGTCGCCTGTTATAAAAATCGAATTTCGGGAACATTCAGACAACTGCACATTATTTCGTTGTGTTTAAAATGTGTTTTACTGCTGTATGTTTATAAATTTGAATTATATTCGTAAATAAGGGAAATAGATATATTTATATGTTGATATATAATATCGAGAAAACACCAATAAAAAATTGTTCCCCAAAAGATATTAAACAATTATCCTAGGTGAAGAGAAGACAAAATATCTACAAAATAACTACGTATTCAAGAAGTCGACGGACTTTTAGCAGAGTTGGGAAAACGATTATTGAAATTTCACACATTTTGTGGAATCAATACATTTTTAGCATGTTTGAGCGATTAAGATCGTTTGCAAAATAGATATCTGTTAGGAAAAATATTAATTTTTGGATTACTCTGAGTCGATTATTTGTAAATTTATTATGTACATGTTGAAATGTTGTGAATGCTAATTTCTTAAAGATCGTTTGCTTTACTTATTCAAATAAACATAAGCGACATTACTTGGGTTTAACGAAACTTTACACCGATAAGTAATGTATTAATAACATATCGCAAATGTCCATCCATGATCCACGAGGATTTATTTGTTTCGGGAGACAAGTCACTACAAGTAGTAGTGGCTTAACAATATTTATAGTAAAATATAAATCAAGATCAAAAATAGTAAACCATATCTAAATAATTTCCAATGTCATTTTCAAAAGCATATGCAATTGGTAATGATAACAATTTTAAAATTGTTGAATTTAATACACATATTACAAAACAGAGAATCAAAGTCTCATACTGGAAACACCCTTTTCCCAAAGTTATCTTAGAAATTAAAATAATGCTATTGTTATCAACATATGGCGTTATCATTTCTAAAGTAGTATATTCTTGGCCATGACAAAATTGTGCTTATTCATAAAACAATTTTATCAAGCGTGAATATTTTACACGTCCAATATTTTATGTAAAAAGTCAGGTGAGCACAAACAGCATTCTGTTTTTAAATAAATTTATATTATTATATTTTTATACATATTTTATAAATACATTTAAAAATTAAGACGCTGAAGCAATTTTATTACGCTTCTCGAACAATGTTACCCACAAGTTATGGCTCGATTTTATTGACCTTATCAATATATTGTACATATTCACAAATAAAACAAAGCGTTTCAATGAAAGAAATATATGCATGTGCTTTAACTATAATTACCTGGCCTCATGTGTCCTTCCATGTCTGCGACAGAACCCCTCTTAACCTTATCAACAAACGCACCATGACCGTTTCCATTGTAATTGCAACCAATATTTTTACCAAACCCTGGCGCTGCATGTGCCAATGGCTGACCGCCAAGAATCTTTAATCCTAGAATATCCTCGCCACCATAGTATTTTCTCAATTTCATATGACCAATCATTCGAGTATTGTCAGCCGATATTTGCCAATTAACTGGGTTCTAAATTTCGATATACATATGAATACATTCGCTTTATATGACTTTCTTTCTCAAAAAGAATTCAAAATATTCTTACATTATCAAACATATGCTTACAAATATCTATGTATTTGTTTCAAAGATTTGTGTTTTGTTAATTACTGTATCTTATTAAATATATGTTGTTATTCTAGCATTGCTTTGGACATACATAGATTACATATAGAGACTCAAGACTGTCATTCTTTATTTACAAAAATTGCACAACTTCTGTCATTCAAACCCATATATATTTACAAACTATCCAAAAACAAAAAATATTATTATTTATAAGACATTTAAAATAATATACTGTCGTTTTCATGAATGCATTATAGTTCAGTTCACTCATTTATGTTTTATTTATATATAGCTAAAAGTAGACACAGAAGTAATTCTGTTTCTTGTATATAATAAAAAATTGTATTATGAATTAAAACAAAGTTCCGTTGTTGAGATTTATGTGTTTATAAGAATTTAAACATATGTATTTACACAGACGTTTGCTGCAAACATAATGTTTGTCCACTTGAAAGAGCCTTAAGGCAACCATTATAGAAAACATAATTAAGGCTACAATCTTAGATCTCATAATTAACAACTAAAATTAAATATCCTGAAGCAGCCAACATTCAAAGGCGATTGATCGACGCAATCAATATCACTTGTATGGTGCATGTAATCGACAAGTATTATGAAAAGGCAAGATTAAAATTGATAAAGAGGTACGAGAGCATTAGTCTGGTAGTTAAGGTCCATGCATTCTTCAACCGAACACAGTTTATAGTGGAATAAGCGTGGTCATGTAGTAAGACATATCGAAGTTCGACGGGTTCAACCGACTTGAACGTTAACGTGTTGGCGAATCCGGAACATATCAAATTAATATTATGTAATGTGGACAGAAGCAAAGAGATTTAGCAGGAAATAGGTACAATTATTATTTTGTTTCCTTAATAAGTAGCACAGATAAAGATACGACGTATATAGCGGATACCATTACGGTTAACTTTCCTAATTGACTTAACAAAAAGGCAAATTGAAGGCAAAAAATCTTAAAATGGAAATAAAATAGCGAAAATCGTTGTTTCCTGCCCTACAAGTATCCTATTACCATACCAATTACAGAAATACCAATTACGATTGAAAAAAATTAGTTACTACTTCTTAGCATAGTGCATACTGAGTTGCGTATGTTAATTTACGAAGACGGACTGTGTGTCCGTACATTCGCTATGTTTCTTTGCTACAGATCACTAAAAAGAAGCAGAATCTAGCGAATTTGAAAAAAAGCAAATCTGAATCAACAGTATACTTGGAGTGCACTTTGGAGTATGTACATTTGCGATCAAAACTGGCAAAAACAAATGCCAAGATACCAAAAGCAACTGCATACATTAGGGCTTTTAAAAGGACACTGGGTAGAATTGAGCAGGTGTCCGCCATAAAAAGTTAAAAAAAAAAAAAAAACAGCACTGCCTGAAACAATAGGAGAAAAATATTGTCTCGACAAAATTTCTACAAAGAACATTAAAGCAGAACTGAATAAGACTATGTACGACTGAGAAATAAACTATTTCCAGGCTGACGGGAACTGAAAAATTCAATTAAATCCGTCGCGTCGTAAAAAGAGATTATTGATGAAAACCAGTAAATCTGAAGTGATTTATCCAGTTTTGTTGGCCACTGTATGTACAAGAACAAACCTAATAATGGGGAAATATTTAGTCAACTAATCAATAAAATGTTCCCTTATTTTATCCTCCATATTTTGTATATTTTCAGTTACAAAAAACTAAAGGATATATATTTTTTTTTTCCTGCATTTTATCAGGTAGTAATAATATTTAGTTTTATTAGCGAACGGGATAAATTTAACTGCTTTATAAATTAGGCTGCAATTATGTACAGTAATAAACAAAACATACTTTGTAAGTAATTCATAAATTTATTTTTAAAAATATTGATTTATTCGAATTTTCTCGGAAATCAGAAAAGGGAACTTTTAGGACTTGATTCAGTGTAATGGATTCAGCAAAATTAGAAGCAATACATAAATCCCAAAATATCTGGCAAACTCAATGGATACTGATTTACTGCTGTAGTAAATATCGCAGATATGTTACGATATACAATAATATGTTCTGGCATAGGTATGCACATCACTACGACATAGCGGTGTGTAGTTTTCACGACAAAAAGGAAAGATAAAAGAATAAAAGAATCGTTGGTTTTGCCGTTATAACAAATGGCTGCGTTTAATCATAATGTATAACAAAATCGTTCGGAAGCAATGTAAATATTTCTGATGTGTATGCATATTTGATTGGACATATATACATATGTATGTGTATCCAAGAGTGTTACGCCTGTTGTCACCATGAACGGGTTCATATTTATTTTTATTATCCAGTTATACATACCCATACTATATTGTCAGGTTATCACAAGAGGGTTTTTATAAGCCTAAAAATTATATCAACAAACGTTCTGAGTGAGTATAGACTCACTCTAGAGACTAGGCTTATGCATCGCCAGAATTATACAAATTTCAGGTATCAGACTCTTAGAAATATTCTAATGGAAGGCAAAAGCTTACTGATTTTGAAGATTGTGGTTAATATAAGACTTTCTATAATAAAATATATTCTTTCAAGTGGATGTATGCAAATGTTTTGATAAAGGAATTCGCATGTTCAGGAACTTTTCACAAAAAAAGTAATAGTAATATATATATATATACAATATATACAATATATATATATATATAAATACATTTATACAAATGTGTCCCAATATGTGTATACCCCTGGCTAGATTTACTTTAATTTAAAAAAAAAAATTGTTTACGTGCACTTTGGTCGCCTTTTATTAAAAAAACGGCGGTGTATAAGCATATACATTAGTGTGTAAAAATACTATATACCAATGTACGTATTATTTATGCAACATTAAAGAAGTTAATGAAGGACATTAAAGATGAACACAGATCAAATAAATTAGCTGTAGACAATCGCACTGAACATAAAATACAAATGAATATCTACAATTAAATAGATGCGACTACTGCCTTCATACATATACGTTTTGTGAAAATTGGTAATTAGAAACAAACATACAACCAACATAAAGCAAAAATAATAAAAACCTTCATTCAAAAGTGCTACCGATTGTACTTTTTGGTTTTTTTAAATTTATTTCCGTGACAATTCCGTGACACGTGTTTCATCGTAAGCAAACGTGTTTGTATATGATGTTAAGAAAGAAAATATATTTCTAATCGAATTATTAAATTAACATAAACAACAAAAAATTAAATAACTAAATATAGAAGCAATCTAAGCGTAACAACCACTATTAACGTGTAATCAAGAACAATGTACGATCTTATTATTTAATATAAATCCGAAACAGCTACGGCTACCAAAAAGAAAAGTTCCCGATTACTCTAGGACAAAAAACGATTGGGTATAAGATATAATATAATTGTTTGCAAAATTATGTGGTTCATTTGCAGAAAATGAATTGTGGTTTGGTATCAATTTGTTATTAATATTGAGCAACAATATACATAAACGAGGTAACAGAAGGAAATTGAATCTATGACTGGTGTGTATTTTTTTGTGGGGGTGGGAGATTATAAGTAAGAAGGATAACATACATTTTTATACATATTAAGAAGAGGTACCTTGGGATAATCCCCACGATTTGAGTCTTCACTACTTGTAAACGTGCTGCTTGTATCGATGCCAGAATCTTTAGTCGCTGAATCCTGACTGCCCTGTCTTTCAATATCCCAATGTGACCACTCGTCTAGGCCAAATTGACCACTAACAGTGCTACCACTACCAACCGCAGTGGTAATGGTAGAAACAGTTGTTGGACCAACAGCAGTAGTTGTTGCGGTTATTGAATTTACGGATGGAACCACTTCAAGATCGCCTTCATCTTCCTGTCCATCAAAGCGTACCGTTTTCTTTCTACGCTCCGTGAAACGTCGATTATCCTGAGCATGTGCGGACGTCGTAATATGTTCATCCCAAAATGGATGATCCGTGATTGTGGAACTCTCGTTAACAATTGTTTTCTGTGCCTTATTGTAACTATGAGTCTGAAGAGGCATTGAGTAAGGTTCATATAGCGATGCATTCATGGTTGGTTCTCCTATCACTATTTGCGGATAATGATAAGTACTATTAAGACTGCTATTCATAATGCTCGCATTTTCGCCACAGATACCCTCATCATGAACACCTTGATGTTGCACATGATGGCTGTGGGATGGTTGATAGATAGCGCAATTTGGATGTGCTATACTAGCGGTGGCAGCGTCTAGTGAACGATGACTAAGCAACTGACCAGAAACCGAGTCGGAAATCAACGAATGCTTAGATTGTGATAACTGGGGTTGTACCGAGGTAGGAGCTCCACAACTGTATCGATCATGATTGGTACGATTAAATGAGTTACGTTGTTGCACATCTAATCTGGTTGTCGAGCGAGAAGTTGGTGCTAATTTATCTGGCTTTGGAGCAGCATTGTAATCCGCATGATGTCGACGATTTACAGCATTCAGTTGATAATCATGTTCGTTAGTGTTCTGCCAGTGATCATGGTTTGCTGGAATTCGCAAATAATATGTTTTGTTTTTTGCCGATAGGTTGGATGTTTTATATTTGATTTATCAATGTATTTTGCAGTATATCTACATGAAAATATCTCATTTTTTAAAGCAAATAAAAAGTATACGGGATTTGAGGAAAATCTAAAGTTAACTTATCTACGGAAGGAGATGTTGACTTTTATCGCATAATTTATTATTTTATGAGCAAATAAGTATTGTTAATTAATAATATAAGTCTGCATTTGTATCGTTTTATTCGACGTTTTAATAATGTTTCGTGAAATCTTGGAGTGTTCGGGAGTTCGGGATAACATGAAACACACATCTATAGTCACAGATTTTTCGTAGGAAAAAGTAATAGAAGATCTCCATCCCAAAGTTAAGAATGTTTATATTTCCAATTATGTTGTGGGCTTAATTTCGGTTAAATTCGATTACCGGATTAAATATCCGGTCTTTATTATGTTTCAATGTGTCAAAACTATTTGATCTCTTAGGATAAAAATAAAACTTTTACAAAAAAACAATTACAAAATCAAACCTTCAATTCGAATACATTGACCACTGTATGTTATTCCCGATTTGAACTGATGTGCGAATGTGTTCAATTACCAAAAAAATATTCAATATACCTTGCTCTTTTGCTGTCAATAAGCGAACTGAATTTTTTAAGTAATTACTAGCATTCCTGTGATATTTTACTAACACCGTAAGTACTACTAAATCCTGTCGCCTCCAAGCATAAACATGCTATTGGCATAGACAAATTAATGATAAATACATTCCACTGCATACAACGAAAATTATCCGATTTCTGTGATACCACCACTCATCGATGCCTCCACCCTACGTTGGATTTTTCATTTGTTGCTCAAATGCGCGTTGGCACAACGCATCTCTCCTTTGCACTGCCAATGCAAGCAGGGTTACGCATTACGCGACGCACTGAATGAAAGGACACCACAAAAATAGGAAGGAATTCGCATGCCAGACTTGCAGAATTAAAACGTATGATTTTCGTTAGAGATCAGTTTTTACATGTTCAAAAACACATTTTAGCTTTTCATTTCATCTATAGAAATCTATAGAATCTATAGAAATCTGCAAAACATCCATTTGCTTCATTTTTTATTTTAAATTGATTGCCACATTTCATTTGGGGCGCCCCTCTGTGCAACGCGACGTATGGGCAAGTGTTGATTAGATTTTATAAGAAGACAATGACAAAAAAGAGCAGTAGGTCTGTGGTTTCAGTGGAAAAAGGGTAAATTTTTTTGGTTTTTTATACCTCTTTTTCTGATATGTGCGGCTTTTGCACTTGTTGTGTTCTACGAATTGTAGTCAAACTCAATATTTCGAGAAAGGAAACAGCCTTCGTCTTAATCTAAACTATAAGTAATCTGTATCCCAAGTTTCATCAAAATGCGTAAATTTATAATTTCATATTCATATCTGTAGGTTGGTAGGTAGATCTGTTTCCATATGAATAAAACATGAAAATATAGACACTTGATTCATTATTCCTAAATTAATTGATTGATTAATGTGGGTGCACTAAGTACATATATTTATTATTTTGAGTGGGATGGAAGTTATGTCTCATATTTCTGCAAAATCATCAATTTCTAAAGATATTTAAAAAAAACATTTTCATTGGTTTGATTTTCAATGGGAGCTTCATTTTCTAGTAGGTCTTGTTAAAAAGAGTCTCCCGAAACAAAATTTCATCATTTTACACATCCACGTGTATATTTTTTTTCCTCAATCGCAGTCGTAACCCAAGGGTGAAGAGTTCTGTAGAGGCACGCATAAAAGGAAAACAAAAACAAAGAGGCAGAGGAATACATATTTTCGAAATGGAAATAACTTTCATGTTTCGAACGTTCTTCGTTCACAACAATACCACAATCAAAAATAAAAAAAAAAAGTTATTTTAGTCTACAGGTTGTTTTAAAAGTGATCTCGATACCCTGGCATTGTACGATTCAAAATTGATTCCGTATTGCATATCACGTATCGTAACGTAAAATGGTAAACCAAGTTTATGTTAATTATATCACTATAATTCAGTGTAACTATTAACTAATTGTGTTGTTGAGCGCCCTTGTTTGTGAATTTTGAAACTTAATATTTTTTTGTTTGTGTTTCTTATATACAATTGAACAAAATGGCAGTGTATAACAAGTAAGCCGTGAAACTATATCGCGCATCTTAGATGAAGAAGATCTCCAAAGGAGTGACATTTTTGGTGGCCTTTTTGTGGATGACGGTAAAATTCGTTCGAAAACTCAGAGTAATTATATACGCCGACTGATGAAAGTCACAATAAGGCTGGAAGTGTTAGATGTACTTTCAGTAAAGCCAAGAAAGGCAGAAACTATGAACTTCTGCATTGACTGCAACACTTCAGTCTGAATTGATTATAGAGCTATGACTTTACGTGCAAATAAATAACAATAAGTGAAATCCGAATAAAGACTGTTCAACTGAGTGATGTAATGCTTTCTTAAAGGAAATTATTAAACTTTTATTTTTTAGGAATATTATTTATGTATATATATATATAAATAGCTTATGGAAATACTTTTTTTTTTCTCAAATTAAATAGATGTTAGTCTATATGGTAATATTGAATTAAGTGGTGAAATGATATTTCAGTTTTGTGTTATTTTTTATTTTGTATAATAATTTAATGATGATGTGCGTACTTATAAAGTTTTAAGCTTTCATTTCAAACTACATTAGGAAAATACAATATTTCATCATCAGATCAATCTGTTTGCAAAAGTGATCAGACTACGCTTAACTCTAATGAGATACAGGCGTATGATACATGGCGTATGAAATGCAGTCAATGACGAAGATAAATTGCAATAAAAAGTTGCACAAATAACAAAACTATATATGTAAGTTAACAGCACGGAGGACATGGGCCTGTGCATCCAGGGCAAAATTGTTGACTGCTCTCAACTTGGCGAGATGCCAGCAACGATCCCCGTTGTATGCACAGGTCAAGTTGACATACAGTCTCCTCCCGGCGCCCTCTGGATAGCCTTTACAGCGACCGCTTAATGGAAACAATGTATGCAGCGGCCCCTTGTCCAGGGGTTTAAATCAGGACCCGATCCTGCGATATATACTTCGGCGATTGCTACACGGAGCGAAGGCAGCGCTCGTTTGAATGCGGGTTTGTTGTTCCACACCCCAACGGAGGATAAGGACGACGACAGCAAAGATGACTTTTACGATCTCCTAGGAAGAACGTACGATCACTGCCTCAGCTACGACACCAACATCGTTCTAGGAGATTTCAACGCAAAGCTGGGCAAGGAAAACATCTTTGCTAGAGTCATCGGGAAGCACAGCCTGCACGACAACACGTCCGAGAACGGACTCAGGCTGTTGGACTTCGTAACGGGCCGAAACATCTTTGTAGCCAGTACGCGGGTCCCTCACCTCAACATCCTCAAAGGGACCCGGCGGTCTCCTGATCAATCAACCGTCAACCAGATTGATCCCAATGCGGTCGACGTCAGATATCCCTCTAGTATTCTCCCTGTCCGAACATTCCGAGGTGCCAACATCGACTCGGATCACTTCCTTGTTGAAGCCAAGGTAAGTATACGGATATTGATAGGACAACGGAGTAGAGCAAGACCAAAAAAGTTTGACGTCGGAAAGCTATAATCGCAATTGACCGCTAGCAACTTTGCCGATCGAGTCTCCCTAAAGCTCTCAGAGAGAGTCCAACCCTGCCAGGCGAAATAATCGACCAACAATGGAACAGTTGTCAAAACGCCATCAGAGAATCTGCATCTGATGTGCTGGGTTTAAAAACGCCACCCTAAAAAACTCCTGGTTTGACAACGAGTGCAGGTAGGCACATTCAGCTAAGCAAGCAGCATACAAGGCGACGCTGGACAGAAGGACTAGAGCGGTTCGCTCAACGAACTTAAAAGAAGGGAAGAGCATCGGCTTCAGCATGAGAAGCGCGCGATCGAGGAAATGGAGAGGTGTTACGGCAACGGGTAAAACAACTATCCAATGGATACAATATTCGGACAGAAGCATGTCGTGACGCAGAGGGACAACTCGTAGTAGATTCGCAGTCGATAGTGAGAATCTGTAAAGATCATTTCTGTAGACTGTTAAACGGCGATGAAGACTCCAATACCTCTGACAGGCAGAATATTCCACTCAACGCAATTGACGATGATCGACGAGAATTCTGTCCCCCCGACCTAGACGAAGTCAAGATAGCGATATCGACAATAAAGTCGAATAAAGCTGCTGGTGCAGACGGACTGTCTGCGGTACTGTTTAAAGCAGCTGGAGATGAGCTGGTAAGGTGCATGCACCAACTCATCTGTAAGATATGGTCGGAGGAAAGCATGCCCGACGAGTGGAGCCTCAGTATCGTTTGCCCGATCCACAAGAAAATAGACCCCTTCAACTGCACCAACTACCGAGGGATAAGTATCCTCAACAACGCCTAAAAAATCCTCTCCATTTTTAGTGAGCGCCTGAAACCATTCGTCAACAACCTGATAGGTCCTTATCAGTGCGGTTTCAGGCTGTGGAAGTCCACCATCGACCAAAACTTCAATTTACGGCAGATGCTGAAAAAAACCAAGGTATGCAGATCGACACCCACCACGAGCTATACAATGCCATGAGCTATACAATGGACTTCGTCTACCTCGGCTCGCAAGTGAACAGGACGAACAACACCAGTATCCGGGATTAAACGCAGAATTACTCTTGCCAATCGCTGTTTCTTCGGGCTCAATAGGCAATTGAGTAGTAGAGTCGAAGGACCAATCTATCAATCTAAAACACCTTGATCATCCCTCTCCTGCTCTATGGTGCGGAAGCATTTAAATCTCAAAAGGGGATGAAAAGGCACTGAGTCTTTTCGAGAGAAAAGTTCTGCGTTCAATCCTTGGTCTGCGTTGATGGTTATTGGAGAAGAAGATTCAACCACGAACTGTACGGGCTGTATAGCGGCATGAGCCTAGTCAGGCGTCTACGGATTCAACGCCTAAGATGCCTGGGCCATGTAGAGCGCATGGTCAACACTGCTCCAGCCCGAAGAGTCTTCGACTCCGAACCAGTGGGACAATGCAATAGAGGACGCCCCCGGAACCGATGGCGCACCCAGGTGGAGAAGGACCTCAATCGACTTGGTGTGTGCAGTACCGGATGAAGAGGCTTACTGGTTGAGGCCCAGGTCCACCCGGACTGTAGCGCCACCAGAAGAAGAAGAAGTTAACAGCACAAATATTTGTCCATCAATATTCCATGTGATCATCACTCGTACAACCAACTGCACTGTAATCCAACACCATTCGAGAGCGAGCCGAAGAGTATTTAAGCAAAAGCTAAGATATTTCATAGAATAGTCGTTTAGCAACCTCTCCACATTTGAAGTGTAAAAATAAAATATATATATATATTTTTTAAGAAAAATTAACAAATAAGTATTTAATTTGCACCCAACCCAGTGGCATCGTGAGTGATATTAATATCCGTGGAGTGTTAAGCAGAAAATTTCTTGCCCGGTTTCTTGCCGCTCCCGGTAGTTCGAAAGTAAAACACAGTAAGTCACCTATGGTAGCCGGGTGACACCAAAAAAATCAGTGGTGCGTGTCACCGAACCATACCTGAACTTCATCGGTGGTCGAAGGAGAGTGAAGGAAGCACCATTAGTAGCGGAAGCAAAGAGGGAAACTGGTGACTTCACAAGCGCGGAATGTTGTCTGTACTTTTAGCATATGATTAGTATTAATAATACCTATAGTTATTTTTCAGTGAAGCATCAAAGAATATAATTATTACTTATTAATTGAAATACAATAAAATCGAAGAATATAATTTTGTTTAAAGTGAAACATAATATTATTAATCTTATTAAGAAGTGAAACGTAATTTTTGCATAAGAAGAGTATTAAATAAGCAAATGTAACGAAAAAATATCGCAAATCAATACATATTGTATGGGAATAGTTAATTTCTTCGTCAATTTGTAATTTTGTAATTTATTACTATCCATATCATGCTTACTAATTTTCACCTTAAAGTTTATTCGTACTGTTTTAATTGTCATAATGTTCTCAAGTTTAATAAGTTCCACTTTAAAGTTTATACGTACTCTTCAAATTGTCAAAATGTTCTCAAGTTTAATATAATTTCACTTTGAAGTTATCCATATTGCTCTAATTGTCATTGTTCTCATTTTCACATGTTTCATATTCACATTATTATATACACGCTCTCTGAACATGTAGTAACAGTTCGATTTGTTCAAATTGATCTTTAACTATCTAACTAGCTCTCTTGTATTTTGCCGCCATGGAGGTAACACAATACAGCCGTTACTAAAATCGCAATCGTCTTTTTCTTTCTCGTTCAACTCTGACGCTACATATTCAGTTTATCAGTTTATATTTTTGTGCCAACAAATATTTGATTTAAACGACCTTACTTTTCATATTAAAAAATCATGCCGGATAAGGCACATTAACTTATATGACCCTATACCGAGGGTTCTCAAGATCCTCAAGGTCTTCAACCTGAGGAACAACTTCCAATCAATAACTCTGCAATGTTAGCGGTTTAGTACTCCCTTACTCTTCGAAAGGTACCCTAAAATATTACGGGATTCACAACAAAATTTTAATCAATGCGGACACTGCATTGGAATCCTACGACACGCCCTTAAATTGCGAGCAAATCCAAGTGTCTTATAATGCAGTACGGAGACAAAAGTGACAAAAGTGTCTTCCTTGGTTCAAGAAAATGGTAATGTATCCGATTTCTTTCAAGTGGAGTACTGGCATTTATCTCTTATACTCAATAAGATAAATTACATGGATGTCTGCACAGAGAGTATAAGTGTGCAGAATTATAAACAAAATGCCCTTGACGCATTCAATAGGTTTCTCAAGGGCGATCTACCCAGACTACTAAGCATACGTGAGCCTGTCGATTTACCACAAGTGCTCCATGTATGTCTTAAACTGGAAAACGAGCACATCATTTAAATAATATGTAACAACTGTTTAGGAAATAGAATAATCATATTACACATTTGCCCCCACGGAGAAACCTTCCACCATTACCTAATAGGCAACAATTCCATAACTTTTCAAACTATCCAAGCTTCATCTTTCATCAACGCCAACAATCTCCAAATTAAGCCAATCATATGTATTCAAACAACTTTTATCCAAATATCTTAGACAAGCACCTACTCTTCCTATAGCCAAGCTGAGGCATTGCCTTAAAGAGGACAACCGTTACGATCGCAACATACAGGCATGAATAATGTTCAAAGAACGTTTAATTTTGATACTAATGTCGACCATGGGGGGCAGGGTCTATGCACACAGGGCAAAGTTGTTAGTCGGGAACAACTTGACGGGATGCCAGCAACGTTGCATAGTTAAAATTGACATACAGCCACCTAGCGACGCTCCCTGGATAGCCTCCACAACACCCGTTGTGAGGTGAACTATTGTATGCACGTAACGCTCTGGTGGTTGTGCGGAGGGCTAACAACCCGCCCACATAAGAAGAACTCCTGTTACGTAAGAGCTAGCAAGCCTCGGATGAACGGACGATTTGCGAATATGGAATGTAAGTGCACTTAACACCGGAGGTTAAGTAGGTAGGCGGTGCTACTAGTGGATTCACCAGCTACTTAAGGTCGAAGGTCATCTACTGCAAAGGGTTAAGTGATAACCTGGCTGTGATCCACAATACACAAACAGATAACGGCTTCAGCTTCACAGACTTTGCGACAGCACGTAATATGATAACAAGCAGCACGAAGCATCCAAACATCAACCTGGTGAACTTCAGACGGTCGAACCGCCAACCAAATCGACCATGCGCTCATTGACGCAAGGCATACGTCTAGAAAATATCCTAGATGTGCCAACATTCATGGAGGCAAACCTAGACTCTGACCATTTCCTCGTAGCAGCTAGATTCAGAGTTCGACTTTCCAACGTCAGAAAGCGCAGGAGGAGTATCGGGCAAGAAGAAGGGAGGAGAAGAAACTTCTACGTTTCTCGCAACCTACCAGCTCAAGGATATCGAAGAGTCCAGGAACAAACAGACATTGCAGGCCTTTTATAAAAAAGCCAAAAGTGTTTCCGCTAGTCTGAGTAAAGGCACCCAGGCTCTTCGAAACTGTGATGGTAACCTTGTTACTGACCTGCAGGGAATAATGGATGTGTTGAAGCAGCACTTCCAACAGCTGGCTTACTATCAGAGCTCTTCAAGACCGGTATCGAAGATTTTCGGAAGACGAAAGCATGCCCGACGACTGGATTATCAGCTCCATATGCCCCATCCACAAAAAATTCGATCCTACCTCTTGCAACAACTACATAGGTATATCCCTGCTCAACGTTGCCTACAAGATTCTGTCTACCATACTGTGTGAACTAATCGGCACGTACTAGTGCATCAGGCCGGAAAATCGGCTATAGGATAAATCTTCACACTAAAGCAAATCCAGAAGACGACCAGCGAGTTTCGAATCGATATGCACCACTTTATCGATTTTAAAGTATTGCAAGGAGCTATTGGATGCGATGGCCGAATTCGGGATCTTTAAAAACTTGATCCCGTTCTGTCACACTACGCTAACACATTTGCGATGAACCGTGTAGTAAGGCGTAAGGCCTTCCGAGCCGTTTGAAGCCTGCACAGGATTTTGGCAAGGAGATGCGCTGTCGTGTATCTTCAATCTGGTACTGAAGAAGATAGTGCGGCGGCGAATTACCAAAAATCATGCTCTACAAAACTCTTATTTTGCTAGTCCTGCTATATGCAGGTAGAAAGCGCATGCAGATAAACAAAACTGCAACTTGGTGACTTCAAAAGATAAATTCTACGACGGTTATATGGTCCCGTCTGCGAGGAAAGTGAATGGAGGAGAAGACGTAACCGCGAACTCTACGAGCTGTACCAGGATGTGGATGTAGTCCGGAAGGCAAAAATCGGTCGGAAGCACTCACATCGATCGCATGAATACCAACGCTCCAGCTAAGAAAGTCTTAGAGGAAAGGTAGCTTTAGCTCAAGCTCTGACCCTGCAAGGGTCGTTGGCCTGATAAGTAAGTAAGTAATAATGTCGACCAGTCAGGCTATTAATTTAGTAGTCTCTCATAAAAAATCCAATTCCCAATAATGATAGCTTCTATGCGCTTTCAATTATGGGTAGATAGAGGTAGCAGCAAAACTACACATTATACGGAATTATCGCTCTTCCATTGTAAATATACCAAACTAAAATTCATTCTCCTATCGTCACTAAAATTTTTTCACGCAATTTTTAGGAAATGATTCACTGAAAGAGTAAACTGACATAATTCACACAAAAGACGACTATATGACTAGTTCTTAACACCGCCGCAAACAACGCCATTGATAAGTTAAAACGTGCTCTTCCTTCCAACGGTACTATTTTATCCTAACTTACTAATTTATCCTAACAGAAAAGAATTTCACCTAACAACTGACGCTTCGAATTATGCCATCGGTGTCGTTCTAGAACAAGATAGAAAATCAATAACTTTCATCTCTAGAACTCTGGAATCTCTTCGAAGTTATTTATATGGCTCAGCTAAAGTTACAATTTTTACTGACCATCAACCTTTAACATTCGCACTCAGTCACAAAAATCATAATAGTATAATGAAAAGATGGAAAGCGTTCCTCGAAGAAAACGACTACGAACTGCTGTACAAGCCAGGGAAAACAGGATATCCTTAGCACACTCAGCTTAATGCTTTAACCTCAACTGTACATACCCACGAAAGCTCAGCCCAACAATTGATTCAGATTGCCGTAGAAAGGTGTTCAAGAATCAAATTATACTGAACACAGGCGAATCTTTTCTATATGATTTTCAAATAGTTTTCCCAATCGTCGTCATACGGTTACAGAAGCACAGTATACCAAGGAAAAACATTTTGACAGATGCGGCCATACAAGAAGAACTAATACTCAAAGAACATAATCAATACCGATAATATAATAGCGCAGAAAATAAGAGACAAATACTCTAAAAGTTTTATTTCTCCAAATGAGAGCAAAAGTTGAGAACAGAGTCAAACGGTGTAAAATTTGCAGAGATCAAAAATATGACAGACATTCTAACGAACCAATAATTCAATCAACTTCAACCCCTTTATATACAGGACGTATTCTCCACTCATTCATATTTTTTACAGCGCAGCGATAGTTCAGATTCTCGAGTATACGAACGCACTGCTAATCCAGTTCAAGAAAGACGGGAATACAGAGCAGTTCTTATAAAATTGTACACATTATTTTCGTACGGTATACGAACGACTTATAAGCAATGTATTAGAAAAAATAAGAACTGAAGTAAAACACAAACATATCCTTCATAATCTTCGAAATTGAACAAATAAAACCTACCTATCCAGGCATACAACGCCCACAAGATTTTAATTTTATGGGAAGTGTGTGGAAGTGGATCGTGGGAAACCCGGATCACCATGACCACGAAATTTTAAAGAATAAAATATATAGTATACTAAAAAATAACAATAAGCAAGTCATTATCAATCGAATGATTGTCGGTGGAATAAATGAAATTTCAAATATCAGTAATCTAATAATAAGAGTTGTAAATGAGTAAGGAAATATTGAAAAGTACAAAGTACTTGTAGAAATTAAGTACAGGCATAAGAAGGTATTACTCTCTGAGAATGGGAGAGAAATTAAAAATTGAGAGAAAGTAAGAAACTAATTTTGCGCTCCCATTCGCATTCATAAGTTTTGCATGGAACTGAGTGAAGCACTTGGCGAAGTTTTGTAGGTATTGCGTAGACATTTTGATTCCTCCTGATTCCCTCCATTCTCTGAATGTGTTGATCAAAAGGAATTGGGATGAAAAAATGTTTACCTACAGAACACAAAAATTGAATATTCTTTACAATGGATGAAAGTGGCTGAAGAGTGTTTGCTGTGAGATAGAGGTTTTTCTGGAAAATGTTAATTTTTTCTTTTTTTATTTTATAGCACATTTTCCTTACATCCAATTCATCCAATTGAAATAAAAATGAATGATACCGGAATCGAATTAAAGACAGTTGACCTAATGTCTGCTTCTTACGGTTATTAGGTAAAGGTTGAAGTTAGGTTGAAGTGGCTGACTGCTGAACGGAAAGACAGCAATCACACTTAGTCCAGCAAAGGCACAATGTGCTGCTACGCGGATTAATGAGTACCTATTCCGCAAACCAGTTGGTGCTTCTAGCAAAGCGAAGAAAATGGCTAGCCCTTATGCTGCTTATTTCAGCCATGGTATTAAAAAAGTAGGCCTCCAGAGCTTGTACCCTTTCTAGCGAGTTCGTCCGTTTCACAATTCTCTGGAATATCACAGTATCCCAAGAAGTTCTCCATCTCTTTATTTTTGCATTGGATTCTGGTGGTGTGTGAAAATATTCAAATTCTTTACCCCGTATAGGTAATTCCGGAGTTTCTGTAAAGAGTACTTCACGCTCATCAGTAGCGTAACTTTCTTCCGTTTTGGAAAATGTTCTTGAAATTATACCTATGGGCCTGTTATTTTGTGAAAGTACAGCTCCAAGGGCATGTGAAGATACGTCCGAGGTCAAATCAAAAGGATTATCGCAGTAAGGATACAAGAGAAGCACATTCTCGAAAGCTAGAATGTTTTTTAATTTTTCTGAAGGGACCTAGGAATTCATCGTCCAATTTAATACTTATATTTTTTTATTGCGAGCCACATTACCGTTCTCACGTAAATATTTTGTGCGGGGTTGTTCAATATAGGCATAGTCCCTTACAAATCGTCTATAATATCCCGATAGACCGGGGAACGAAAGCAGGCTTCGAATTGTTGCAGCAACCTCGTAATTGACAAAATATTTTATCTTGTCCGAGCAAGATTTTATTTGATTTTATATCCTTATTGAATACGATAAATCCCAAAAACTCCACCTACGATTTATAAAACTTTTGACTTTATGTAGGATACGGCCTATGTGCCTAAAATGGCCTTCTTTTGTTTTTGAAAATATAATAATATCGTCAATTTAGATTTGACAGATATTTCCTATGCCTCCTCTAAAACGTCGTCAATCGCTCGCTGAAAAATGCTGGGTACAATCTTCAAACCGAAAGGGAGTCTGCAAAACTCATCCTCTCCAGTATTTATAGAAAGTACGGTATTTTTTCTATCCCGTTCAGGTAGTATAATCTGATGAGATCCAGATTGCAAATCTAACGTTGTAAAGAAGGACGATAGACTCAAATTTGGAAGAATAATTGTTATTTCGGGAATCGGGTACTTGGCGCTTATAGTTCTTTCATTTAGCTTCCTTAAATCCAAATTGGGTTATTGAAGGGCAACCGTGAAGGTCTTATAATACCATCCTTAAAGAGATTAGAAATTTCCTCCTTAACAAAGTTGTTACCTGTCATTGGATAGGGATAAGCTTTGGAGTAGACAGGTTCATCATCCCTTGTTCTAATAGATTCAACAATATTAGTGTTGAATGGCAAGGATTCATTTGGATCGGCAAAAATTGTATATGGCGGATCATCATTGATGATAACTGTTCTTGTATTTCAACAGGTACGATCTTGTTATCATAGACAATATGAATCTCAACTTTAAGATACTTTAAGGTAGAAATATAATAATTTCTCTTCTCCGTCGTTGTTGTATGCCTATACATGCGATTTTATTTGTTCCATGTACTGATCTCAGAAGGAATGTATTATCTATTGGTCTTACACCTTTTATATTGTCAAGAGGTTTAATTCAATTTTTGTTCGTACCGGTATCTATTAACGATTTTATCTGCCGTCCTGCTAGTGTTCGACTTACATACGACAGGAAGGAGTTACTCCCTAAAAAATTCACCTCATCTGATATAAAATCGTGTGCTAATTGATCTTACTCTTCGTCTCTAGTCGAAGTCGTCATAGTATCGAACTTCATAGAGATGGTTCTCAGAGGATACGATAACGACGATCATTTACTTAAATGTCCCTTTTGACCAAAATTAATTACAGCCTTAAAATTGTTTACGGATTGTAAAGATTTGTATCTCAATTGTAAGTCACGAATTGTAGCTTTAATTTGAGATATAGTTTACTTGCATAGGTTTTACGGTTTTGAAGATGTTTGAATTAAGGATTTTAGATTTTTCAATGTCAAGAAAAATTAAACTTTCTATATATTAAGCCCATATGGAAAAACAAAGTTACACATAAAATAAATGTCGAGAATGTATTAGATGTAAGAATGTAAGATGTAAAGAATGTATGTATGTAAGAACAAAACATATGCTATTAATAAAGAATGTGCCAAATACCTAACCTTATCATATGTAATAAGAATGATCTAGTCGATTTAAGTACTTCTGCTTGCATCCCTAAGTTGTTTATTGGTCAGGAAGCAAGGTGCACGGCTATCAACAATCAACATGTACCGATCGTCGAAGAGCTGTCAACAGGCAACGAACATAGGAACATTAGCAATTAAATCATAATCAGTCTAGAAGCAATGTTTCTCCACAAAACAAAAATGACACCGATTGAGCACGAGAGCAGTGCCGAGACATCTTCACCTCTTTACCATGGTGTAGTATCAACACTGTGCATTCAATATCAACAGAAAAAGCACCAACAATAATAGGTATAGAAGAAGCCTCAAACTACCTAAGGTCAAAAGTATAGAACGAGAATTTTCGAATTTGAGGGCTGCGGAGGTGTTAACAGCGCAAATATTCCTCACATTCCACCAACAATGTTCCACTTGATCATCACTCGAACAAGCATCGCTCCCATGGAAAAGCTGTTGACTCGTCGTCTGCGATAATCGAGACATAAAGTGCAATGACTTATAACCACGATCATTTACTTAGATGTCCTTTTTGTCCTTTTCTAAAATTAATTACAGCCTTAAAATTTTTTACGGATTGTAACGATTTGTATCTCAATTGTAAGTCACGAATTGTAGCTTTAACTTGAGATATAGTTTACTTGCATAGGTTTTACGGTTTTGAAGCAACTGCACTTGCCGTAATCCAACAGCATTCAAGAACGAACAGGAAGGTATTTAAGCTAGAGTTGAGATATTTTATAAAACAGTCGTTAAGCAATTGTAAAGGTAACCTCTTCCCATTTGAGAACAGAAAATAAAATATATATATGTTTTAAAATGCTAACCGAAGAATAATGAAATCTGTTCAGCCATTTTCTAGTAATATGTGTGTAAAGCATAGAAAAAACGGATTTTTGGGTTTAAAGTCCCAATACCGGAATTAAGATACTAAAAACCATATCCGACTATACTTCTACTCACGACAAATCGATTGTTTTTTGGCTCTACAGTCCTGGGTAGACCTGCCCTCAATAAACAATCCTCTTCAACTAACACGGTCACACGCTAGATGCCTCTAGTGTCGTACGTCAGGTTAATGTAGGTCCTTCTCGCGCAGACGTCCTCTGTTGGGTTGTCCCATGGGTTCGGAGTCGAAGACTCCTTGGGATGGAGCTGAGTTGTCCATACGCTGTACATGGCCTAGCCATGTTAGGCGATAGATCCGTAGTCGGCTAGAGTCATGTCGCTGTACAACGCATACAGTTCGTGGTGGAATCTTGTTCTCCGCAAACAGGACCAATGCTCGCACGCAGACTTTTTCTCTCGATCATTCGAGAGTCTTCTTATTCATTCGCTCTTCAGATTGTGTGTGTTTCCGCGCCGTACAGTAGGTCTGGGATGTCATCTGGGAAGTAATCTTGATTGGAAAGAGTTAACCTGCGTTTGATTTCGGTACTGATGTTGTTTGTACTATCTACTGCGGAGCCAAGGTTGACGAAGTCCTTGACTAATTCGAAGTTATGCTGCTCATTGTGAAGCTCTGCCCAAGACATCGATATTGTATGTCCTTTCTTGACGACAGCATATAATTTGTTTTTTTTTTCTCATTCACCGCCGGACCCATTTTAACGGCTTCCGTCTCAATCCCAGCCAAAGGCTCATTGCAGGCTTGCTGTGTTCTGCCAATCACCTCAATGTTATCCATGTATGCAAACAATTGTAGAGAGTTCTGTAAGATCGTGCCTCCAGTGTTGGTGTGTAAGTTTTGCACGATCTTCTCCAGGAAGATGTTAAGGAAGTCAAATGACAGCGCGTCATGCCTTGCCTAAAACCGACACAAAATGGCAGAGAAGATCTTATTTTCAGGAGACTTCAGGAGACTTATTCTTCTAAAGTTGGTACACTCAAAGGGGTCTTCTTTCTTGTGGATCTAAATCATACACTAGAGGCAATAACAATACTATTTGGCGGTTAAATTGCTTTTTTATCAGGGACTTTGGCAAATATAACTGGTAATTTGATACTGCACATACGAGGTTGAAATAACTGTTTGCTTGCATAATTTAAAATTTTAAACAAAATAGCGCAACCCCCCTAATTGGAGCCAGGCCTGAATGGTGACAGTATGCGAGTATCTGGTGGCCGGACTGTCCCGTTCGGCAGGCGGGGGGGCTTAGACCGAAGGAATTACGGGTGTAGGGCGGAAGTCACGCCATGCACAGAGCAGTGCGTGCGAGGATCAAAGGGTAACGGACAACGGCATCCACTTAGTATATGAGGAAACTGCCACGTATAGTTTGAATATCGTGGGTATCTCTTCGACGAAGCAAAGGGGATCTAGAACTGTGGACCTTTCGGACGGGTGCAAGCTTTTCCTGTCGGGATTTGCACCTCAAATGTCTGCACAGGCGGGTGTGGGGATACTTACAAGTCCCAGGCTGGCAGACAGGATATTGAAGTGGATTCCATTAAGAGGGAGAGTCGGGATCTTAAAGCTTAGGTTTGAAAGGTCAACTTTTGATCTGGTGCAAGTATACGCACCTAATCTGGAGTCAGAGAACGCGGTTTTCCTGGATGAAGTTGATGCTGCACTTGATAGGTTAGCGCAGATGGATTCCTATATCCTGATGGGTGACTTCAATGCTCATGAGGGTGTTGATGTAACGACATTATTATTAGGAGGAATGGTGATCTTCACCAGAACGCGAACGGAGGGGAGCTGGTGCTGTGCAAATGGTATGTCCATAATGAACACCTTCTTTCCACGCAAAAACATCTGTAAATACACGTGTTACGTTCAGAGTGTTCAACGGAAATCGTTGATAGATCCCTTTATGGTACCATCGTCTAGGAAACGGATGGTTTGTGACGTTCGTGTGATGAGAGGGGCTGGCCTGTCAACTGATCATCACCTGGTTTTGTGTACGTTGTACCTCACTGATAAAGTACCTCTTCTGCCAAGACGGAAACCAAGAGTGGTTACACGCATACGGTGGGAGAACTACAGAGCAGTGAGTTGCATCAAAATTTTGCACGGCACATATCTGAAAGGTTTGAGCGAATTCCAACTGTTCCATTGCCATCTTCGTCATCTTTTTGCGGATGACTTAGTTATCCTCACATCTTCCCAGACGGAATTCCAGAGCGCACTCGATAGGTTTCTGGCCTTATATTCTGATTCTGATCAGAGGTTATGATAATTTTCAGAACGCCTATTCAATGCACTCTATATGTTAGTATAGTCCTATTGAACCAGAACCGCTCTTGGAATTTAGGGCAACTCCGATAGTTAGCGGTGTGCCTCGCATTCCCTTAGAGTATGCATTTGAGCTGACTCTTATCAGTTGCTCCCTTTTGCAGAAGGGACAATTCGCCGCACTGTGGTTCTCACTGCATACGCATCGAGGTTCTATTTGGCAGTTCGATGCTGCGTGTCTGAAACTTTGGCAACGAAAGCATTGGGATATACCATCCGCCTTCTTATACTGTCCCACTCGCACTTGTGGTAATCTAAGAACTTAATTTTCTTTTAGATTATCCACTTTGCTTGTGGGTGTAACCTGCACAATATAGAAGGGTAATTTCCGCCCCTGTCTCTTTGCCTTAACTCTGGTGAAAGGCACCCTCGCACACTTGCTCTTTGACAAGTTAGAGGACGGTCTTCGCTCTGAGCAGCGAGGTAATCTTCAACAGCCGAGACTGGACTAGAAAAACTACACTTTACCCATCCACTGTCTTGCAGTGGATTGCGTACTTTTCAACAACTTTATTTCTACTAATAAAAAACTTACCTGAACCTACGGCCTCTTTACACATCTTGGCAGTTTGTTCAATATCCGCCTTGTAGATGTTAATTAGCGGCACTTTTTCTTTTTTCTGGGGCTGCTGTTGAGTTGTTGGTTGCTGCTGATGCTTTACTTCCTGCGGTCGCTGTTGTGTTGCTGGTCGTTGATGTTGCTGAACAGCTGGCAACTGCTGTGTTATTGACAGTTGTTCAGTTTCTGGCCGCTGTTTTTTCTGGGATATTTGTAGTTGTTGTTGTTGTTCTGCTGCTGGTTGATGTTGCTGCGCTGCAGCTATTGTTGTTTTTGCTGATCCAGCATTCTCCTCGCTGTGGCCTAGTCTTTCAGCCTAGTCAAAGCTGTTGCTCTTGACAGCGAACAGTCCATCCCCTCCATCCGACACGTATTGAACGACATCTTCTTAAGATTCGGCTACTAATGTGCTAGCCGCCGCTTCACTCTGCTCTGCACCCTGCAGCCCATCGGATTTGGGACAAGTTTTCTTTCTACTCCTTTTTGTGCTTTCTTGGGCAACTGTTGACTTGAGTGACTGTTGCCACCGGTTGTTGTAGGTCAGTGTCCGCTTCTAAGAGCGCGGACCGCCCTTTATTTCCATTTTGTCCACTCAATTACTTATTATATATATATGGAATTCACAATAGGACAAAACCATTGGAAGGTCGTTTATGAACATTGAAAATAATAACGGACCGAGAATAGAACCTTGAGGAACACCACTGCGTACGTCACAAAAAGATAACAGTTATGAATTATGGGAGACAGCTTGAACTCTGTTAGTTAAATACGAGAGAATTAATTTATTAGTGGGATGGAGTGGCAGGACATAAAACTGAGGGGCATCATCACCAGGCTTAAGGGGACCGAGATGACGCAGGCGAAGATTCAACTACAAAAGGACTATGTCGTACGAGGATTTCCCTTTTCCGGAAGGTGGACGAGGCGGAGAGATGGGTGGATCCGAAGGGTATCCGGTGGAGGATCCTCAAGCTGTGCCGTGATGACGCAGGGCACTTTACGGACGAGAGGACAATGGACCGAGTGAAGCAGACATTCTGGTTCCCGAAGATGAGGGGTTTCACGAGGAGTTACATTAGGTCATGTGTCGAGTGTGCGTATGCGAAGAAGAGAAGAGGGAGATCCGAGGGGGAACTCCACAGCATAGACCGCGTTGCACTACTCTTCGATACGGTACACCTAGACCACCTTGAGCCAAGTACACCGTAGTACGGGCTGTGAAGTCCGCGAGCAACAGAGGAGTTCTCGTCGTGTTGAACAAAGTAACCGGGTATTTTGGTCTGCCACGAAGAATTGTTACAGACCGAGGCACGGCTTTCACCTCGAGAATATTCGAGCAATTCTGTGAGAAGCAGAGCGAACGGCCAGGTCAAAAAATGCAACCGACACATTCTCTTGTCACTCAAATGCATGCATTCGCCGGAAAGGGGGGAGGATTGAGCAAAGAACTTTTGGGCAGTACAATGGAGTTTGAATTCGCGGAACTGAACAACGTAGGCAAGCCCACACGAGCTACTGCTCGCCTACACGGCGAGGAGTATTTCGGGCGACAAGCTGTTGGTGGAGTTGGGTGAGCAGAGGGGAGTGGATGTCGACGAGATGGAGCGGGGCCAACGCAAGGCCCGTCGCCAGCGCACAACGTCGCACCAGCCAAGTGACCGTGTACTGATCGAGAATGAGCCAGCCCCCACCGACGACTCGCGCAAGTTGGTGCCGAAGTACCGGGGCCCATACGTCGTTGCGAAGGTGCTCCCCAATGACCGGTACGTGGTAGAAGACATCCCCCATATACAGCGCACGCAACTGAAGCTGAACAAAATAATCGCGTCGCAGAGGATGAAGCGCGAGCTCCCGGACATAAGGCTCGACAAAGACAGCAGCGAGGGAGAAGATTTCGATCTCGAATGCTAGATCTCATGTAGGATGCCCGAGCTGTGGCATCAGATGCAGGCGGGTATATAAACCTGCGTCACAGACTACTGAGGACAGTGTATCGATCGTCGCCGGTGTGAATACAGGCTAGTAGTAGTGCGGTGCGCTTATGGTGATTTTTTTATTGTGGTGATTGGAGAGACTGGATTTCAAAGTGTTGACATGGCGTCTCATACAGGCACAAGCGTCTGCACTAAACCTCTATCAACGAACTCTTACTCTCACGATAATCTAGGAGCCGAGCACCTTCGATCGAAGATCGGGTAACCAAACCCCGTGGGACGTGGTCGTTGGCGGCTGCAGACGAGAGAGGGGGGGGAGTGAGCTTGTACCAGTGCTCATCTCTCTTTACGGATGGCGGCGAAGGAGCTGGATCACTGTCTGGCCAACGGCGGTATCCGAAACTCCAGTCGGAAGGAGCTAAGTGGTGCGCAGTCCTTCTAGAGCTCCTTCCACATTTCTGGAGCACAGGTCTAGAAGGTTCTGTCAAGGCCAGTTCGGGGCCTTGGAATTGAGATGGCGGTGGATCCCTATAGCCTAAGAGACAACGCCCGAGGGCCCCCTAAACGATACAAGGACAACGACTTTCGGTTCGGCACGTGGAATGTTAGGTCCCTTAACAGACCACGTTCACCCGAAGAACTCCCGGAGGCCCTTGACTGCTACAAAGCAGACTTTACCGCAATCCAGGAAGTGCGGTGGAATGGACCGGGCAAAATGAGGATTAGAAACTGCAACATCTTCTAACAAGATCGTTCTAGCAGATTTTAATTCAAATCTCGGTAAGGAAGAGATCTTTACCAAAGTATTCGGGAAACACCACATGCACAACACCACATCCGATAAGGGACTCAGGATGGTGGACTTTGTCACGGGACGTAATCTCTCTGTAGCTAGCACGCGGTTCCCACACCTCAAATGTCATCCAGATTGATCATGTTGCGATCGACGTCAACCACTCCTCCAGCATTTTTGATGTTCGAACTTTCCGAGGAGCCAACATCGACTCGGACCATTTCCTTGTTGCAGCCAAGGTAAGAACTCGGATATCAAGAAATCAACGGAGTCGAGAAAGGACATCACTCAGTTCCGTAAGAGAGTCGCTGACTTTCGGTGAGGTTCCTTGTTTTTGTAGTTAGGAGCGACCATGTCTTGTTTCGATGGGCCTTGTTAGACGGTAGAGAAGAATGTCAGAACCAAAGGTTAAACAGAGTAAGTTAAAATGATAAATTATTGAATAAAAAGCGAGTGGAGCCACTTGAGGAATGAAACTATTGTAGTTTTTGGTTTATATATGTACTACCACTTCTATAATGTTATATATTTTCGGTTACACTTGAAATCTCACGAATAAAATCAGACAAAAATAATCACGTCTACTTCTTTTACATATCACTGTATGTATCCTGCGCTGGACTACCACCTGGACATCGATGGTTGGACTTCTCGAGAATGGCATGACTCTCCAAGATTTATTCAAACTAAGAAAAACAGTAGAAAATCCGTGACATTTTTTTATATCTTGAAAAAAAAAAATAATAATAAAATCTTCCTGGCGTACTAACGGACCAGTACATACGTCAACTCCTAAATATGCTTGGTCTAAGCGTTGTGGAGATGGATGCGTCGGTGAAGACGACGTCCTTATCCCAGTAACGAAGGAACGACGCCAGAACAGGAAACTATCTTCAGAACAACTCTCACACACATCAACGACAGTGACGTGGTCAGGTGCGTACATATGTAAGTCCCGTACACTCTCGGTATATATAAGAGCCAGGTCTGTTCATGGGAACGAGAATGTCCACATTACCGAGTCTTCACATCTTAAGGTGTTCTATAGTATAGGTGATCAACATGTGTATACTCTGACAAGGTTGAATCTCTTTTCAAATTGTTGTACTAGTTGCGGCGCAGGCTTTTATTTTTAGCAAGACGAAGAGTAACTTCGCTTCAGGGTTAAGCCACATATTGGTATATTCTTTTGACTATCTATCTATCTGTTCCTAAATAAAGAGGTACACCAAAACAAGTTTTAAGTGGAACTTATAGAACATTTTTTGAAAATTCAACTGACATCAGTGATAATCATTTAAAGGTGTACATATATGTATGCATTTATGAAGCTAGGCGCTCTTTAAAAACTCCAATATGATTGAAATCAATGATTTTATAGCAGCAGTTGATCAATTTATTAGCTAAGTCTCAGAGCAAGACCTTCAATAGCACATACAATCCTATCACTACAAACATTCAACTCCAAACCTTACTCAAATGAAGAAAAGTTATATGTTTGGTGTTTCTATGCCAGAAAATCCATTACCCCTATTCTATCCACAAGCCATTTTTGCGCAATGAGCAAAATAACGGTTTCTATTTAATATGAATATTTCGCAAAGAACGTAATTCTCAATAAAAAATTTTTTTATTTAACCCCCGACCAACATCCGTAATTAATCATCCGAATCACGATTAAAACTTTAACGGAAATAAAGTTACCGCGGTTAACATCGTTTATTTAATTCATGTGTTCCAACGCTCCGTTCGATGACGAACGTGTGACTCCGATTAAGGAAATAAAGACTAAAAACAAAAAGTGAACTCAATAGTGACTCCGATTAAGGAAATTAAGAATAAAGTTAAATTAAAGTTAATAGTGAGTGTTCCGATCAAGGGAATTAAACCAAGCAACTCTGAAACTTTCGGAAAAAAATAATAATAAAATGAATCACCAAAGAAACAAGTCCTTTGATCAATACCGAAAAATTGAGATGGCTCAATCCACAGTTGAGAAGTGTCTCGTGGCACTGACTTAGATATATATATACAAAATAATAATGCGAATAATCTTCGATCGGGAATTGAGAAACAAATTCGGTTACTACCTGCATTCCAAGGAGATCAGGGTACTTGACCTTCGTTCATAAATTCAGTTACCTGAACCATTGGGAGCTATGCAGAAAACGATCAACCACAATTTAGGACGGAAAAATTCAAAGAGTGACAAAGAATATCCTGAATATAGATCCACAAACAACATGGGAAAAGTGGGAGCATTGTCAATCCAGACGGAAACCACAATTCCGATCAAATAGAATACTAGTCAAGCATTTTATACAGTGTAATCCTAAGTTGATGGAAAATTAGACAATTTGGAAACAAAATATAGACAAACTAAACTACAAAAATGACTACCCAACACTTACATACAGTCTTACTTAATTATAGCTAGAAATTTTCAGTATAATAAATAAAAAGCGAGGACTAGTTAACATTGTAGGAAAAGGATTCAAATATTTAGTAGGGACATTGGACTATGACGACGATCAGGAAATAAGACAAAGTTTAGAAACAAAACAACAAAAACATCTTTCAGGGACTTAATGAACAAATATTAATAAATCACCGTTTTAATGAAGTAGTTGACAACATAAATAGATACATTAATAAACAACAAACGGATATCAGAGTCCAATTAGCTAGTTTAGGTAATAGAGTTAACAAGGAATTTGCAAATGGACTATGCAGCACGTATTTCAGGAAAAAATACCACATTCAATTATTAAATGATCACGTAAGAAAGGTAAAAGAGAACCTACTTCTGAGTCAGCTAGGTATCTAGGTAGGGCAAGATATATTTTCATTAGAAGAAACTAAACAGTTCAATATTACATATGGCAAGCTACTTAATATTAAAAGCACTGCTATAAATAATAAAAATCAAATAATGTTTGTAGTTTTGATTCATATCATCATAAGATTTTAAGAGAACCAATTCCAAGCCAAGATAACATATAATTGTTAAGAACTTATCGAGAAATTATTACAGATGAAGACAATTCTTAAAAATTATTAAACGTAACAATTAAATCAAACGATTTAAAAATTACAAGAGATAATTGTGTTAGCAATATATTTAAAAGAAATCTTAAGCTTTACTTCATAGAAAATAAGAACATAGAAATAAAACAAGTTACAAATAACATTATCATAGCAAAAAACATACCACACACAGAAATAGTGCATAATTGTCATAACTATACCATTAATATTAAAATCGAAAGAAGTAATGTAAAGTACGAAAATTATATTTATTATGACAATTATATTATGCCTAATTATGAGAACATATCCATAGAAAACATTGTAATGAACATTTCTACTGAAGCGATACACATAAAAAAAATGTAGAAAACCGGAAACTGATGGAAGAAATTTAGTCGTAAAAAATTCGTAAGTTTCGGAGTAATTTTGATAATCGTAATTTGTGTCATGATAATTCTCGTTTTAAGCTTAAAGTATTTAAGCTTAAAGCTTTAAGTATTAAAAAATCAGATTCTTCGGGGCAAAATCCTAAGGGGGGAGACGTTACGTCAGAAACTCCACTACCTCTATTCTATCCTCAAGCCTCTCCCAAAATTATTCATTGGTTGTTCATAATTCATGGCAATACATATATATACTATGATACAATATATTCTACCACAGGTTATAAGCCTAATGAACTTCTCTATTCAAAATGTACTGCTTCAGAATGGGAAGATCTTAAACGACGAGCGTTTGAAATCAAAAACGAACTAATTAAAAAAATTAACGAAACAAGGCAAGATCCCCCTGATTACAGAAAACGCGACCTAAAAAATGTGAGCTTGTAACATAAAACATTGTACACAATTCAGTCCAATTTAATCTTCTCAGTACGAAAGTACATCTTTGCCATTATCAGTAAAATGTGTGATTGTTTGTACGAAATTGATTTATTCCTCTAGTTAATTTTGTCTTATCTTCACAAACCTGCGATGCAAACATACTCATTGCTCAGGTACACCCAATATCAAAACCAAAAAATCATGTTAAAATGTTTGACATAAGATTTCTGCAAGATATTGGAAAAAGTTTCGATTTCCATGACGTCTTCTTGAACGACTTAAAAATTTCTCACAAGCCGTAGTATTGGATGGCCAAGTTAACTACATCGTTTAATTTGTCTTAAAGTTTTCTCCTAACAACCACAAACACATTGCAGCTATACAACGAATATAGAGCTCTAGTTAGCTTATATATTAAGAAACTAATAAATGAATCTATAACGAATTTGTGGACATAAAATAGGCTGTATTTTGTTACGAAATATTTATCGAATTCGAAACCGGTGCCTTTGTGTTCCTCATTCTTCAGCGAATGGGGAAAGAAATTTTTCATATGAAAATATATTAAGAACTGAATTTACCCTTAAATCCATAGTGGGTCATATATGCAACATACCATAAATACGTAAATATCTTAAGTTGGAAACATTTTATTGGTACAAATCCATGACGAGTCAAATCAGACACATTCTAGGTTGCATTAAATGCGCAATTTTTCAATAGTTTTGGACAACTGCTCGTCAGAGGCGTATGTTTTGAAATCATGTTTATAATGCCGCAATTGTGCATTGTGTTTGAACAAAAAAAAACATACATTTGAGTTATTTCTTGAAGGCTAAATACATAATCTACGATGAAAACATTTAAGAAATAATTAAACAAAAAACAATTTGACAACATTAAGAACTAATGATGAAGAAGTGTTTCTAGAGTCAATACTTAATCACGATCATCTTTAATTGAACAACTCATGCATTTAAGGGCTAAGAGATCGATTGCAAACTTCAACGTGTTCTGTACTGATAGAAACCAAAAACATTATTAAAAATGTTGTCACTGTTTTATAATTAATAAAGATCTTATGAATAAAAATGCGACAACAATCTTCTTCAAAAATAATAACCTTAAGAGTACATCTCATTCAATGTTAATGAAACAACTAGTATTTAGTTTATCACTATGATACGGCGACGATACTGCTGTTTTTGTTTCCTTGTTAATAGATTAATGTAATCTTTCAATTTGCATCCATTGGAAGGAACCCGGTACAATTTTGTATTTTGTTTGTTTCAGCTTTCGGTACAATCGAAAATAGTCGTTTTTCATCACTGTGACACATATTGCAAAGATAAATGTGGAATCAGTCGTGATAGGCAGATAATTAAGAGCTTACAAGCACCAAAATCCCATTGAAAACATTTAATTCGTTATGAAACTGACAGACAGAGAAAAGAACAAATAAATGTTTGACCTCATGCACAATAACTCTCCCCTCTTCTTTCGATAAAAAAATCCTCTTCATATCCTATTAACAAACCCTATTGTTGATAGTTGATTGAGTTGAATTGAGTTGAATACCCTACCTTTATAGACAACACAAATGAATCAAAATAAAATTGTGAATTCATTTAACTGCTTTTGAATATTTACTTCATTTATTTTATTTACTTTCTTATTATACTTATTATATACCTTTATTCAATAATAATATGAGTATGTAACAATTTCGACAATTAACCACGAACAAAAAATAAAAAAAAGTATTTACATGTATAAAATTGTACTTAGAAACAATTCCTGTAATAGCAAATACTTTCCATATGCTAATGAATACTAATCAGCAAATTGAAATGTATAAATATAAGCAATGGATGATGGAAGAAACGAACAGTCCATGAGCAAAGTTAACTCTGAACGCATAGGTGTTTTACTATTTCGTCTATTTTACTATACAATTCTTAATCACGATCATCTTTAATTGAAAAACTCATGCATTTAACCTTCTTACACTCCGCTTCAGCTGAATAGGTGCAACACATATATATGACGTGCATGGATTTATCATGTAATGCTCTTACCTGCTTACACATAGTGTTGAAAAAATAAACAGTGACTTTGATTGTGGCCCTCTTGCACCGCAGTGTATACCAAAAATATCCGTTTTTACTTGCGTCAACAGAATAGGAACAAGTCCAATATCTTCTTTGTCTGTAGATTTTTTACGGATATGGGCACGTTTAATGAATAGTTGAAGTATTTTGAGCAACATTTAATCTTAAAATCAATCTTAACTAAATTTCTTAGCTAAACATTTGTGGACAAAAGCCCCTTAGTACTGTGGATATTGTCAAAATCGATGTGTTGAAGCACCAAGGATTAGGTGGAAGTGGTATAGCCAAACGAAATAAAGTCTTAATGTCGTCTATTCGTACTTGAGAAACGGTGATTTATGCGGAAAAAACATGAATGAAAACATGAAAAAATGTTGTTCCTATTCAGTTGAAGCGGAGTGTATAACTCATATTAGTTAGGAAGCAGCTGAAGTCTATTACGGGCCGATAATATTGCACCACTTAATTCTTAGCCTACTGCCAGGTCGCTGGTTGAGATTGATATGTGCAAATTTTAGCCTGCCCGAAGATCTTATAGTTAAAAACGGCATTGTATACCTCTGTTCTCATTGCATCTTCAATAGATACTAAGTAGTTCTCGACCACCGTTAAGAATTTGCGCCTAAGACCACTTATAATCGAAAGAAAAACCAACAAATTTATAAATAATGAATATCTCAATACTAAAAACAATTTCCAGTGACAATAAAGAGTCAACTTATTAAACTTATATAGAATAATATCAACATCATTAGTGTTAATAATGTGTTTAAATGTACAGTGGTGTATATGTACTTAGGGAAATTAACAAATTATAGAGCAATCAAATTAGGCAGGTAAATGCAAGTATATGCACCAAATCTAGAGTCAGAGTACGCGACAATCCTAGATGAATTTTGGTGCAGCCCTTAATGGCGGAGATGTATTCCTATATCTTGACGGTTGCCTCCAATGCCCACGTGAGCATGGATAAGACGACACTGCGAAGCGTTATAGGGACTGAATACCCTTTCGGGACGTTCCCGGTACAATAAGGCGCGTAGAAGTTACAGCTAAAGAGCATTATTAAAATGACTTTAGCGAGAAGTTGCAAAGCGACCATAGATCTGCGAAAAAAGTGGTGTGGCAAATCATTCGCCGACCCGGAGGAAGGTAATTCAACATCATCTGCGGAGTAAAATCCAAAAAAGGCGTGGTGCTTTCCAAAGAGGTGGCGTAGATGGAGCGAGAACTTTTCACAAGCTGCTCAATTCCAAACAGGGCACTGATAATGAGTGGGGCGAAGAATAGTCACGATGGGGTAAGTCATTTTGGCGATTAGATCGCTAAGAGCTGGCAAATTCGATGGTATGGATAAAATCCGGTCATAAATGCTTAAGGCAATGTGTAAAGAGAGAGTGTTATGGATTTCGTGCCAATAAGGTGGCCTGAGACATCGGTGCGACAGCTGTCCATTTACAAACTGGGGAAATTGTCCCTATTTTGAAGAAGGCGCATATCTTTTTAAATTCTCTCTGGGAAAAGACTACGCGTTGGTCCCGGCAGAAGTACAATCGACCAGCTTTTCATTTTTAGAATGGTACTTAAAAGGCTTGGGCGTATGACAACCCCATCTATAGATTGAGGAACTGGTTCGTATGACCTTACCAGTTCCCCAATGTAAACGTTGGAGTATACTGCTGGTTTATAGCGTTGATGGTCCTCTTTTAAGGGGCGTTCTGTCTCTACACACAAAATGTAGCAATGTTTTTTTCATTTTATTTTACTGCAATAAAGCTGTACATAAGTTACATAATGTCGAACTTTTAAGTTTGTACACGAAAATCTTACAATTTCACATTCTTCAATATAACAAAAAAAACTTTGAATACATCATACAAATTCTTAAATATAACAAAAAATACAATATAAATTGTTCTTAGCTTAACCTAAGAGTGAGGAATGGGGAAAGGAAAACAGCAGAGGGAAAAAGATGGTCCAACTAAAAAGAAGAGATGAAATTGGAAAAAGTTTTACTTATTTTACTATATTTTAACATCGTTGTATTATTAATGAATTAATTCATTGTATAAAATTTAAAAACTTTCCTTGCATTTTACTTTTAATCTCCGGTGGGAGTGCATTCCATAAAAGAATTGCGTTCACTAAAAATGTTCTGCCTATATTCAAGAACTTATACCTGATATCAAGTTGAGGGTTGTTCGGAATACAAAGAATACAAATATTTTGGTGCTTTGCTATGTATAATTTTATGCAGATACAGTAACGAAAGAAATGGTTAAGACTGCAACCAGTAACCCTCTTTGCAAAATCTGAAACATGAACGTACCGGTCTAAATTATAAATATAACGTCCTGAATTATTAAAACCCACATTAGAGAATAAGAGGGAGGATAAATGACTTAATGGGTTTTTGCTTAACTTGAACTCGTAGGTTTGGTTGACCTTAACACTCGTAAGACTTAAAAAGTAAATCTTGCGAACAATTTGGTTAAGCTGATGTTCCAGCTGAGGAAATATTTAACCATTTCCATTCCACGATTCCCAGATTTTTTATATTGTAATAAATATATCATTTATAAATAACATGAACAAGGGTGGACCTACGACAGATCCTTGGGTTACGCTTGTAAACGAAGAACTCTTAGTCGCATGGAAAACAAATTGTGTTATCCGCGCAGATATTATGATAGGAGTCTACGCCAAAAGTAACCAAATTGTGTTCTTAGCTTATGCAGTAAAATGGTATGGTTGGCAGAATCATTTATTATCGAGTTCGACAAGTAAAGTTTATGTAGTTATGCTTACTACAAAAACCTGGTTGCAACTTCTTCACAAGCTTATGTTTCTCTAGATACGATTTCATCTGATTGCACGCTATATTTTCAAACACTTTTCAAATACACACACACAGAATTGGAAGTATTGCAATCGACCTAAATTCTGATTTACTCGCTTTTGGGAGTGAGATAATCATAGCCTATATTCTCACCATAGCACCCGTTTTAATGATGGTTTTAAATATGTATGTGATTTACATAAATACGACATGCAATATAATCTTTATAAAATTGGGATGTATCCCATCAAATCCTACTGCCTTAGACTTGATAGACAAGCTTGGCCTACGCATATGAAGACAACACATCTTAATTAGAACACGGCTTGTTGTGTTGAAATGGAAAAAGTTGAAATCGATGTTTTCCGTTGTTGACGATGCGAAATCAACAAATTTCCTATTTAGCTCGTCCAGATCTACATCTTCTGCAACTCTAGGCATTATTGAGCAGACTCTAACTTCTTTTATTGCCTTCCAAAATTATGTGATGCATGTATTTGCTCTGAATTTATTTCAATGGTTTATTTTTTAGTTGCGTATAAGAGATGTTACATTATTTTGTGCGGTTTTATATTGATTAAAAATAGATTCTCACTTGTCCACCTATGGTAAAGAGGATCGCGAGCTACAATCATGTTTTTAATTTGTTCATTAAGCCAAGGAACATCGAACCTCTTTACTTCTTTTATTTTTAGTGGAACATGCTTGTTCATCAGATGATGGAAATGATTTTTTAACACTAACACTTGAGTATTAACAGCTGTTGAGTAAATCGGTGACCAGTTTTGTGTATGCAATCAGTAAACAGTGCTGAAATATTTGTCGATGGAAAGTGACGCAACTGAATAGTTTTTATTTTTTATATTTTTTGAAGGAGTAATATTAAGGGATGCAACAAATAGGTCATGATGATAAAAACATAGAACAGCTATCTGGTCATAATGCCATAAACGTTTTTGTGACACTAAGCAAACGATTTTGGTTTTTCCAAGATATTCAAGCACCTGCACTAGCAGCCCGCCTACCTACCCCTAACTATAGGTGACTAGCACTTCCCCCGCTTCCAATATTTAACATATTTTTTGGAATAGAAACTATTCTGTTAAGTGCAACAATGCAAGAAACATACTATAAAGAAAAAAAACAAAGGAAATATTGTAATGGAGCAATAACTGCAGTGAATAACATTATTAAAATTTAATGCATATCCTGCAACGATAATAAAAAGAGTATAGAAAGAACACTAAGAGATGGCAATACAATTGAAAGAGAGAGATTATTTATTTATTTATTTATTTAATAAAAACATATAAGAGAGAACAAAGTAGGAAGAGAGCAAATCAAAGATGGAAAACTGAAAGGGTTGTACAAGCAGCTGTGTTCGGTTTAATGGTGCTCAATCAACACCTTCCACGGACTTCAACAAGGGTGCGTCTTGTCACCTCTCCATTGCATTGTATATATGGACTGAATGTAGCAACGCAGCCGATGCGAGGGATGATTCACATTGGGTCCATACCCATTGAATGATCAACATGCCGATTTTAATTTTCATAGTACCATTTTCATTTTCTACCAGTACCATTTGCTTTTTCAAAAGTTGTGGAAATATCTACAAAATATGATAAAAACACCTTTGAATCGGTGGCATAATCTGCACATGATAACACCTCAGTGCCCGGTAAGGAGTACTATCAGACTGCGTAGGTGCGATTGATGCCGATCAATAATGTTGATCTATTCTTGCTTATCATCGGGCATAGAGCCTTTGATGTAGCTCCAATACTTACCCTAAGCTAGCCAGGAGGTCTTCGTTCTTTATAATAGCTTAGAGTGCCCAACGAGGGTCAGTAAGTTAGAATTAGTAACATTGTTCTTTTTACAAGTCTTAAGCATTTTTGTCTACGATTGTATACAACGAATTCAAAATTAAAAAATTAAATTTAGAAAAAGAATTACAAAAAAGGCTTCATTGCTGTCCGAACAGATGATGTCCGAACTGTTTGTATATAGTCGTCAGTGGGATTCGGGCAGTGTCTGGTTGTCAGACATCCGATCTGGGGTGAATGCTGGTCTACAATGTCTTCTCGAAGATGGCCTTGGATAGTAGTTTATTATTAAAAACTATTTAGCGACCAAAGTACAGTTGGGCAGCTACATAGACAGCATGAAGACAGCTATGCGAAACTTTTTTCCGGAAATATATTTAAAATATTCATTATTCATATTAATCATTGTAGGCACTATATATTTTTTTTTCTTAATATTTTATCCGAATCTAGATTTTTTTAAGGTTCTGAGACGCAGAGTTATCAGTGTGGGAAAAAAAATTGTCGAAATATATTTCGCTAATAAAAACAAGGACTTTGAAAGAAAATTTGTTGATGAAGAATAAAACATTATGTGGAGAAACTCTGGTACTTCAACTTGGCAGGCCTTATTAAACTTCAAGCCAATGTTTCTAATCGAACAAAAATTAGGGTGATGGCATGTAAGGTCGGCCCTCTCCAGTAACCAGACGTCGCACCAAACTACCAATGATGCGTAATTTTTAATCCGTTTGTAAAACACACATGCAAATTTGTTTTCCAAAAGGTTAACAGTTTTTCCTGTCTGTGAGCAAAAGGTTGTTGCGATGCAGCTGCTAGTTCCTTAATTAAAATTATAACTTGGAGTCAACTTCTTGTCTAAAGTGAAACGTCGGGATTTTAGTAGAAAAAAAATAGTGGAACTGCTTACAAAAAATAATCAGAAATGTCAGATATTGACAGAAGTTCGTTTCTACTGTTTATGGAAGACAAATCTTCAAATTCTTTTTTTTAAACAAAACGAGAAGAGACCGGCATAAGACCTGGCCTGGAATAGTTAAAGTATGCGTGTAAAGACTCGGACCGACTACTAAATACTTAACTGGGTGACTTCTGAAGTAAAAGGGCCGACTACTCAAAAATTATGATTTCATTAACATTATTGCAAATAATTTCTTTTAGGTAGTAAATACACTAAATATATAAATTGAATTTCATAATTAACACATTTCAATTAATTAAAAATTTGAGGAACTAAAGGTTTCATCATTAGAAACCTAATTAGAAGCATAATTAATTAGAGGTAAGCTCCCTAGAAACAAGGATGCAAAGTATAAACAAAAAATATAGGTACTTATGTCGCATTCTATATTATGTCTTTTAGAGTGGACACAAATCTGTCAGAAATCCTTTACCATTCCTTGTAATAGGAATTCCGGACAGATGAAAGTCTGTGGAATGGTTTCCCTGAACTATTGGTCTGTTAATTTTACCATAGTTTCAGGAGAGCGGAGGAGAGGCTGATGCTCTAAGGTTTTCCAGTTTGATATGAGAGCATCGTACTAGATATTAGTTTAAGAATCTTATTATTGCGTACAATCTTCTTTAGATAGTTCTATAATAGTAGTTTTGTATTTATTTGTTGAAATATACATTCCGATAATTGGGATCTTAACTATAGCACATTTATTGTGTCAATATTATTATTATATTTGGGTATAGTATGATTAACAGAGAGACGCACTAGTCGTTAGGGCCGCAGATTGAACAGCAAATTTTTGAAATGTCTTCTATTTGCTTTTCAGCAATTGCGATGTCAATCTGCATCAACTGCAGCAGATCAGTTGGAAAATCATCCATAGTTTGAATAAGAGCGAGTTACACGACGCATTACGGCGGTTTTATTGATTTAAGTGTGTTATTTCATTAATATCACTCCAATTTCGTCTGGGCGCGCAACCTTGAGGGCTAATCATTTTTTTAATGCTAACTGATAATTTCAACGATTCCCACGTAGATGGTTGCAAACTGAATGTTTCTCACACCACTGTCACGTCGAACAAGTCGATGCAAAGTCAACGATTCCCGCTTAGTTGTAGTTTTTAAGAACTTCGTTTAGTTTAGAATTAAGAAAACATCCGAACTGGTCAGATCGCATATTCTCCGCCAGTATGCCGTAATAAATAATATTAACTAACGTTGCCAAAGTGTTAAATATAACTAGATCCCAATCTTAAGATAAGAACCCACAATTGGAAAATAACTAGACCCACAAATAAAAGTTGGATTAGGTGTTTAACGTGGTGAGAAAAACACACTAGATAAATTCGTCTCTATTCTGTATTAATCCCACCTATATCAATCTTGTCACGAGAACCGCGGGAGCTCTCTGGGCATACATAACTTCTCCGATGTAACACTACCGACTGACGTCCTACTGGAAAAGCGGAGGCAACATCGTTTACAACCAGCAACGACTGATAGTGTAAGTGACATTCCAAATAACAAGGATTTTATATGACCGGTGCACATTTTCTGAAATTAATTTCCTTTTGGCTCTTGCGAAGAAATACCATCCTGTAAATTCTCGTGAGCTAGCGATAAAGCAGATGATTCTAATGTCATTATTATATTTCGGGTTGAAAATATAAAAAATTAACGCAGAACAGTTGCGAACGATTTTGGAGGCCGCTGCAAGCAGTGCGTTGGTGACACAGGCCACTCAAATTAAGCAAGAATTCGATACAAAAATTTGAGAAATAACGAGTGAGGTTAATAATTGGAAATTAAAGTGGCAGAAGCTGAGGTGAATATAAAAGGTCTGTATTGAAAATAGCAAACTGTGTAGCACGGAGGGAAAATGATTAATAAGGAAATTTTTATAGAAGCAGTAATCAGGAAAAAACCCACATTCAAAATATTTTAGAGCGAGTGTTGTATAAACACCGCTAAAATGAAAGAGATTCCAATATACGCGGCCCTGAGCCAATAGGATTGACCCCCCTTAGTCTTAATTTCCACAACTAGTAGTCACATAATTAACCACCGAACAATAAGAGGAAAAATTTCTCAGAATGTATGAGCGGTCAAAAGAGACAGAGAATCAATAATCTGGGTTAACAAGGCCCGAGTCGTAAGGCTACAGATAATGATGTTATAGCTACAGAAGCTGTTGAGTAAATAGACTCCGTTACGAAAGATCAAATAGATTGCGTTTTGGAAAACTTATATCAGCTAAGAATACAATTCTTTAAGGAAAATGTTGAATACCACGGTTTTATAGTAACCCGAGATGGAACAAAAACAGACTCCGAAAAAGTCAGGGCTATCAATGAGTATATTGAACCAAGAAATCTGACCAATCACCAATCACAAAAATTTCAAGGACATTGATAGATAGTGGACGACATTACGCGGGAAATGAGAGAAAGTTCCTAGCCATAGTGTGAGACTTGCGAAATCTTAAGCACTATATTGGACGGATATTAACATTTTCAGTGTTCTCTAGCCTTTGATCTTCGCCGTATCCGGCCGTAACCCGTACCCAAAGATTAAACGGTAGGAAGCGTTAATTGATGAGGATAACGCCAGAATACATTACAAGCCTGGCAAGTATAACTTTGATGCAGATGGTCTCTCTCGACACAACGTGTTTACGCTAGAAACTGAGCTGAAATCTGATGCTACCACGGTGCATAGCGGGAGCTTATCGGTCCGTTGGCGGAATGGGTTTGGTGCTTTGCTCGCAGTTCTGCAGGTTGTGCGTTCGAATCCGAGTGGAAGCAATATAGTTTTTGGTTTTGTATAGGCAATACAACTTATTTTAGCTTTTTTTTCAGAATTCATATTCTGTTTTCCGAAGTATTCTATTTGCAATAAAAATAATGAAAATTATATTTAATAAAATCAAAAATTATGTAATACAAATTAATAATAATGGATTACATAAATGCTTATGACATAGTTCCTGTCGGACGACAGGCTTTTCTACTAGTTCAGCATAAATTAATTAAAAGTTTTCCATCTACTAAGTTCTGGCACTGTTAGAAAATGGTGTCGGACAATTCAGACGGGATTACTACTTCCCAAAAATGACAAAACACCAATCCCATTATATGTTGGCGAGATTTCACTTTCGTAGATAAATTATCCAAGTTTGCAATAGTTCATCTAATATTGTTCAGGAGAATAATTGACTTAAAGATACCCATTCTCTACTCAATGAATATCTTTCCAAAAACGGAGATTATATATTGTGACAACGAAGCGTCTTATAAAAAAGAAACCATCACGTCCTTGTTAAAAATTTGTCAGTTGATATTGTAAATGCACCACCTCCCCACAGTAGTTCAAACGATCAGGGAGAGCGATTTCATAGGAATCTCCTAGAAATTGCTAGATGCTTTAAACTTGAAAAGAAGATTGATGACACTGTGAATCTAACTTTACAGGCCACTATTGAGTACAACCATATAATACACTCAATAACGAATAAGAACCCACGTCGAGATAGTTCAAGCTACTACCGATGAATTCACGGAAGAAATGTAAAGTGGGATTGAAAAAGCACAGAAAACGCAGCAAGGAATAATCTTGTAAAACAGAATAGAGTTTTTGAAGTAGAAGAAATGGTATTTGTAAAACCTAACAGAAGACTATGTAATAAGTTGACACCTTTGTTCGAGGAAAACAAAATACAGGCAGACCAACGGTTTTTATTAAGGGGAGGGTGGTCCACAAGGAAAACCTTCGATAAAATTATCAGATCCTTTAGTTTCATCACAATATGTATGTAACTAGAAGTCCTTCTGATTATCTTGTGTTACTGTATGTTTCTATTCTTTCTCTTTTCTCTTCTTTTTGCATTAGAGCCCATAATGACGAAATTACAGACTACTCGCACTCTGGACGGTGACGTGTTAATATGGGAAGAATACAACTATCTAAGATACTCAACCAACTTAACCGACCTCATGCGCATGACAGAGGAAACTACCGAAATGGCGCATTTGTTCTCGCAACCTGATATGCTAAATATACTTGATTATGTTATCTGTTGTAAGAGTGCACCATACAGAAGTTTAAATTCATGGGCTAAATTTCTTTGCTGGTAAGCCAGACGCCGAGGATTTGCTTCAAATTCAAATAAGGGAAGGGCAGTTTGATTAATCGAACAACAGGCAAATACTTATCAATACTAGAACACAAGAACAAATCAACCAGCATACAGAAACAGTGAAAAAGATGCTCGAACGAGCTAGAAATAATAGCATTTGGAAGCAGGGCTTACTATTTGTCTCCAAATTGAGAAAAAAATGGCAGCTTGAATACCTGCAACTTTTGCATTATTTCCACCAAAGGAGAGATACATCCACGCCTGAATTGAAGAAAGGTGATGTAGTTTTGGTGTCTGATTCGTCAACCTCGCGCCTGCATTGGAAGATAGTCATTATAGATGAAGTATTTCGTGGTCGAGATCAAAGGGTGAGGGCTTGTCCGATGGGAAATATTTTAGATGGCCAATTCAACTCCTGTATTTTCTGGAACTCCAATCGCGCCCAGCCGAGGGTGTTGAAAATTGTATAGCTTAATATTGCGAACTTTTCTATCTTTCTAATGGTACTCATCTATTACATTTATTGTAGTTATTCATCACTTATATTGATCTTATGAGATGATGTAATAATCTTTTCTTATGAAAATAAACAGAGCTCATACTCTTGTAAGACTGCTTTTCATTTTTTAACGCTTGCCTTTTTACACAGTTCAGATATCTTCCACAAGCAAACGAAACAATCTAAGCAAAATGAAACAGTTTGAGTGATCCCAAATGTCACTAAAACATTCTCATTTCAGCTATCCAACATAACTAATACAAATACGGCCTATCTCTCTAAAACTGTCTCGAAAGTGTAGAACAAGATATGTATACACAATTTGTTCTCATTTAATAGATGACGAAACGGAAATATGTATCGCCAAAAATCAGTACATTAAGCGAAACTATCGTCGAAACGTTAGCGCTAGACGATTATCGCCTTACACGCTTAGAGCGCTGTAATCGATAACGATCCTGAACTTTCTTTCACCAGATGCGTCGGGCTTTTTAGGTACGATCCATACCGGCTACTTGTAGGGAGACCGTGAAGGGCGAATAATGCCATTGCTAAGGAGTTCGTCAATTTGTTTATTAACTTTATTCTTCAGTGCCGTTGGGTATGTTGGGATTCTCCCTTTCATCGTAGTGGTATACGTTAAGCTTTCGTTTGGTTCTACGAACTTTTGAACGTTTTGCAGATCCTGGGGTAAATGGTCTTTTCGTATGGTGACGCAGTTAATGGACTCTGAAACTAGTTGCTTGAGCTTTACTTTTTGTCTATTTTAAATGAGGATATAATTTTGTTTTGTGAAAATCACGGCTGAGAGTTCCTTCAGGCTGTCTTTGCCTAGAATATCGTGAAAGGATTTAAGTGAAGGTAGAAAGAACAGCTTTATACGATTTTCTTTAATACCGAAAAGATTAATGAATGTGTGTTGAGTAATCGCAACGTTAACACCAATAGAATTTGCATAAAAGCATTGTGAATTTTGTAATGGATTATTAACTACAGAAGGTTGAATGTAGTTTCTATTGGAACTACATAAAATTAGAAAATTTCGCCACTCTTCGCTTTGCACTCAAAGAAGGGCAGTGAAGTGTCATTTATTAAAAAATGGATGTCTGAAAAATCTGAAGGTTGATCATCTTTGTTGAGTTAAGCAGGTGTATTCAAATAGTCCTGTAAAGATTCTTCTTGATAATTATCTTTTATTCATTTATTTCGTCCTGGGATGTTGCTATGTGGAAATTGCTTTGGGAAGCTGGTATGATAGCTGGTTTTCTTAGTTTGAGAGCTTGACTGGGGTCCTATCTTATAAGCTTTAGTATTGTGTGAAAAATTACGATTCCGGGTTAGAGGATGTTGAGGATATGTTGGCCTGGGGGAATAATTAAAATTTCTGTTTCCTGGTGCTGCTTATGAAGTGTTGGGGTTGCTTTGGTCTTGATAAAAAAGTTGGAAAACCTTTGGCTTTGGGAATATTTATTACTCAAAGGTTGAGATTGGAATGGTTGCCTATGGGGTACAGCTTGAGTTTGGAATGGTTGTCTTTTAAAGTCGTCTGGGTTTTAGAAATTATACTTCGGGGTTGTGACGCACATCTGGTTTCCTTAAATACAATTGGACCAAACGTTTTGATTTTCCAGCCAACATAACTTTAACGCGTGGTGTAGGTCCACTGACTCCTTTATGCCAAGAAGTCTCGGCAAGTCACCTTCAAGTCCTCTTATGAATGTGTTTAGGGCTTTTTCGGGGTAAGTTAGAGTGATACCCATTAAACTCGTGAGTTGTTTTATTTTCTTGTATCGAATTTTGGTATTCTAATGTGTTTACATCTCGCTCGTCTGCGTAATGCATAATTAAGCACTTCGAGATGCTGACCCAATTAAGCGGTGTTTTGTACGCCTCCAGGACTGTATCGACGCTTCCCAATGATCTTATTTCTTATTACGGCTAGTATCCCGTAATATTTTGGCGTGCTTCTTAGAGATTCGCACATTTGAAGCACTCATTCGACGCTAGTCTTCCATGAACTGGATTGTGTGTGTGTCGGATAGATTGTTTATGTGTTCGGGAGCTATTGCCTCATCCGTTGCACAGTTTCGACTGAAATCTAGACTTATCACGCTCTGAATCATAGCGCGTCCTTGAGTTTTAAATACGCGACGGACAATAGAGGTAATAAGCGCGTTTAATTCAGGGGTTGAATTAACAATTGGATGATTAACAAACTATCGGGGTTGCCTGAAGTTCCAGGACTACAAAGCAAAAGCGGTACTGCAGGAAAATTACCCCGGGGAAAAATCAACTCAAATGGCGTCTGGCAGTTACTGAAGGCAGTGCCGCAGCCTCCAGTCCCAAGAGCACACGACCCAACGCCGAATTGGAAATCCTCTATTGAAAGTCGTATGGATCGGTTAGAGGAGCGGGTATACAAAATCTTGGCGCTCATTCAGAGCCAACCATGACAACCGTTTTAATGGCTGCGCAGACAAAAGAGACATTTACAAGATCCCATTGTTAGGGATCCCTCGAACAAAACGAGCTGGACGAACAAAGTTTAATAGCGAAACCAAGCTAACTCGGAGAGGCATACTGGAGCACAGTATTTATAATGTTGTTAGAAGAAACCGCTCCAATTCCAGTGGTGGAGACGGTGTTACTATCTTCATTAAAAATAACGTAAAACACAAAGTACGAGTTGGATACCTGCAACGTGTTCATTTGCTCCGCAGTGGAAGGAGGTTGTATGCTGGGGACTTAAAAGGCCGACAAATCAAGATTCCCAACGATATTGAGGAATTATGAGAGTTTGTTCAAACGTACCCCTATAATTTCAGTAGGGCTTGATAGACACGCTTTTCCAGACAAATGCCAATAGCACTCTCTTCGAACGCGCTCCACATTCCGTCTGTCTTGTCAGAAGAAGAGATTGACATGTATCTAATTCAAATGGACGAGACAATTAAACGAATGATGGACATTACCACTATACACGCACAAACAACGACAACTTGTACCGTAATGCGACAATCGACGCACTCCACAAACAAAAAATTAGACTACTGTCAAGAATAAAAAACTTGTAAAGACGACTTACTAACGGACGTAGTGAGGAAATTAAGACCCTAAAATATCTAATCAAGAACATTCAAACGTTAATTGTCTAGAATGATAGACTTTCTGTTAACTCGTATAGGAACAATAAGTTTTGGGCTGTAGGATCTGATAAGAGAGATAAAAAAAAATCTTAGGCGTAAAAATAGCTATCTTCCGTGTCTTAACCTCCACAGAATGACGGACAATAAACAAATATTGACTGCAGCAGGTATTGAGCTATATAACACTGAACGGGTTCATCTCTGAATAATACACAATTTCCAGAGCATTGGATAACTGCGTTTGTACAACCCATATCCAGGAGAGGAAAATATTCTTCGCATCCGTGCAAGCGCCCGTGAATAAGTCTCCTTCCCAACATCAGCAACGTTCTTGAGAAGGTGATAAATAGAGGTATGATTAACTGGACTAAGGACAAAAATATAATTCCGGATAACCAACTCGGTTTCAAGGCGGGACACTATTCATCCTGCCTCGAAACTGGTGTCGGATATCCAATGGAACAAGAGCCAGAAACAATGTACGGCTGCCTGTTTGATTGATCTTGACAGGCCTTTGACACCGTATGGCTACAAGGATTTTTCTACAAGCTCAATCGGCTAGGTATTAGGAAACCACTGCTGTACCTACTGTGTAACATGCTTACCGGTAGACAGTCGTCGTCTAAAATACCAACGTAACCTCGACAGGTATATTTAAAGTTAAAAATGGTCTCCAACGGGCTGCGGTTAATTCGCCGGTCCTGTTCAATATTTACTTGAGCGATCTGTTAAGTTATCTTCCTCATGAAATTGCGTATGTCGATTACTTGATCGTATACAGATCAGGCAAAAGGATAGAGAATATCACTACTCTCGCGCAGAGTGACTTCGATTCATTCATGAGAGACTGCGTTGACTTGAAGTTGAATATCAACTTCCTGAAGTCGGAAACCATTCTATTCACGACGCCATTGTATAAGGCGTCGGCGAATACGTAAAAGACGAATACGAAAAAGAATTGTTGGGCGACACGGGCAACCACTGGCGCAAAGGACTGTAGTCAGATACCTGGGGATCTGGCTAGATCAATATTTATATTTTAATAAACATGTATATGCTGCTCTAGCCAGGGCCCGGGGCGCTATTGCTCTTACAAAGAGGCCGTTTTACAGCAGCCAACTCGATGCTAGAGTGAAGGTTATCTGCTATATGTCCCTTATCCGGCCAAGGCTCACCTATGGCCATCCTATGTGGTTCAAAGTTGTTTGAGAGGGCTTGTCTTAGGGCTTGCCTTAGTCTTTACAGAACTCCGGAGTCCCAGTACAGAAAATTCTCCTCCAATGATGTTTTGTACAACAGGGCAGACCTGATAAGAGTGGACAATTTTCTATTGAAGTTGATTCGAGGTCACACTGCTAGAGCGATGAACTTGACCAACCGTACCACGAGAAGTATTTCTACATGTTGACAAACACAGTCTGATACAAGACTTAAATGCGGTAGGGCTCTTCCACTAGGAAAGGGTAGTTTTCTTAAGGTAATTAAGGTTTAAGGCAAAAATAAAAAAAAAAATTATTTTAAATAAATAAAATAAGAATGTATATTTGTATACAAGACGATACATGTATACATTATGTTTATTAAGGATATATGCGTATACACCTGTGTAAAGGGTGTATACATGTGTTTACACATATATACGTAGGTAAGCTGAAGTTAGTTTGTAAATTTTTATAAAAACCGTCCAGTTATTACGTTTTCCAACTTCTTCTTAATATTAAGTTGTTCTTTTAAAATTACCGTTTATATTTCCTCACTCTTTGTTAGGTCGAAAGACTTAGAGTAAGATTAATTTAAGCTTAGAGTGCCCGCCTAAGACCAGTAAGTTAGAAATCAAAATATAGTTCGTCTAACTAGTCTTAAGCATTTTTGTCTAGCATGTAAGTTTATTATGAATTGAATAGTAAAAATTTATTTTAAAATTGAAATTTTTGTTTTTGAGAAGAAGAATACTTGAGGTCATACAATTTTTATAATTACGAAACTACTCGCTTCTACTTAGTAATGAAGCGCAAGTATTGTTATACTAAATTGCTTAGTTTTTTTTTTATTTTCAAACAAATATATGTCGCCATTTCATGTAAAATTTAATTTATTTGTGTACATAGTCCCTACAGATTTAGTTTAAACTACAATTAAGAGTAATTTGCAATAATAAATAATTATGTTATGCATTAAAAAAAAGTAAATTTTTTATTTTTTTTTTAACTTAAGTTTTCTTCGTTGATGATTAATCCATTCAGCTACATCAACATCAAGATCGGTCAACCGGTTCAATAGTTACATTTTTATTTCCAACTCTCCCATACAACGGGACTAATGTGCGATGGCGCGCCTCGGCATGGCACATTGTAGCACACAACCCAACCACCAGGCTGCTAGCACACAGATCGATAACGGTGTTATAATAATCCATGATAGTCAAACGGAGGTCACCATTGATGTTGCAATTGAAAAGAACACCAGAGGCACGTACCTTGTTTCAATTGCGAACCTTGCACTAATATAACGGACCAAATTTGTCGACGTGAATAATTTCAAAAAAGGCATCGCACCATCAGCTTGTTGAACATAACGGATCATAACATCGTACTTTCTTACCTACATCGCCCCAGTGAACAAAACATGCAAACCATTAAAGGATTAAAGAAGGTTTAATGGTCACCTCTGGGTCGATACTATTTTTCATCTTAGGTGTGGGAGTGTCCGGGTTGATATATGTAAAGATTTAGACAAGATCCGGGACGAACACGTCTTAAAGAATATAATAGTTAGCCAATAGCACTCAACATTGACGGCTAAGCATTTTTGTAAAGCTAGCTGATAAGTTTCACTGATTCCCACGTCGAAGATTCCTACCCGAATGTTACCCACGTCGTTGGACTCACGTCGATCACATCGCCAATGCAAGCGATTTCCGCTGAGTAGTAGTTTGTAAGGATTTAATTTAGCTGAGAATTAAGAAAACATCTAAACTTATCGGATCGTATATTCTCGGACAGTGCGCCATAATAAATAATATTAAATTACGTCGTTTAAAAGTTTCAATGCTGAGCCCGTCGGCCAGTACATTAAATAAATAAATAAAAACTTGTTTACTTTAGTTGATTTACTTTAGTTTAGTTATTCGGTGTCACAAGTCACTTAAAATACATTTCCAAATCCATGACCTTAGAGAACTGAATTTTTTTGCGTTGCCTCATTTTAATGAAAATATATTACCGGAGTAATGCATTTCTACACCAATTTAGTTAACAAAGTCTGCAATAATAGTATAAATAATAAGTAATAATAATAAGTAGTGCCGCAAAATAAGTTAAAATATTTATTATAGTGATTGTTTTTCTTGTTTACCCACAGTGTTTTGAAACTTCACTGAGCTTATTTCTTTCAAAAGTATTTTGCGATGTTCTTTTTCTTTTGTGTTTTATACTTTAATAATGTAATACTTTCATGAGTAAGATCAATTCCAATTTCATCACCAATAATTGCCTTTCGAAATGTAAATATGTGTTTGCATTGAGTTACACACAATGCCCAGCCTCCTCACCATGAAGCTGTTTTTATCTATCCATATAACAAGACGTGCTACACAAAAATATGTGATTTGATATTAATGATAGTGAAACAATCATTTAAACAATAGCCAGTCATCCAACATTATATTTACCAGTACACAAAGGATTCGTACCTTTATCCTTTCACCAATATCCTTCATAAAATATGTTATTCTTCGTGAATATTTTGTGGATTTAAAACTGTGTTCACAGCATGTAATAGCATATGTTTTTTAATATTATTTGTCTTTCAAAAAAGTAGCAGTTGAAGTCTAATTATTTTCATTAATTTTTTTCACAAACACATAAGTAGGCATTAGATAATGCCTGTACTTAGAGTGAATATATTGGTATGACATACAATTTTCTAATTTTTTTTAATACGATTTGTTTTGTATATGCAAGTATTCAATCCGTTTTCTATATGTATGTAAGTATTGCGGGACTTGTCAAATTTTTTTCATCCATACGTAAATTATTTTTTCACAAAAAGTAAACATAATGTATACCTTATTTTTTAAAAACTTATTTAACTTTAGTACCAAATTATTATGCTGACGAAAAAAAAAATCGAAGCCATTTGAATGGATGTATGAGGAAAAGAATTTCCGAATTCGGAAAGTTGATAACTAAGTTTAGTTTAATGTACATACAATAAGTATATACAAATTTAGCCACTCACATTCGTAACTTTATTATAATGATTCATTCAATTTCACTACGAAGTGCTTCATGAACTAGAAAGAGCACGAGAAAATCGAATTTGATCTATGAATTTTAATTTTTTTTGCCTTTTCTTTTCTGTAAGTTAGTCAACAACGAGAGCAATGAAGAAACTGCTGACGTTTTATGTTTAAACAAGTACTGCTTTTCATGTTTACAAAATAAATCCGTAATAATACAAATAAATCTCTAGCTGGGAAATTATAGTATTATGTTTGTTTTTTCCGCCCGGAGTGTGATATATGGCTATGCAGTCTTAAAATTCGATGGTTACTACTTTCTTTGCGATTTCTATTTCTATTTAATTGCGAAAATATGAAAATGCCTCTCCATACATATTTATATTCAGACATACACATGTAAATGGCATTGTCCATATATTCTGCCTTCCTTACACACACAACTTGATGCGCCAGTAAGAACACTACACTGCTCACTACGAGATGATGGAAACGAACATTAAAAGACCACCGTGGTAGGTAGGTGGTAGTTCCAAATGTATTCCTTTTCGTATTTGTTCTTAAATTTTCAGTATAACAACACATAGAAATACTTCTTCTCACAATCCCTTTCATATTAATGGGTGAGTTCTTATTTCTTTGATACAAATTGTCGTGTGTTATTGGTGGTTACAAAACTATTGAAGAAGGAACTCACACTACGTAAAACCAGTCATGTTTTCTTATATGTCGCTCTTAACACTGGTGTTTTCTATGTCAATTCCATGAGATTTTTATACTCTCAATACCACTAACACTAACCTTGCCTTACAATCGATTTAATTTTTGTGGAACAGATTTTTCCAACACTTTGAATAGAAATTTGAGAAAGATGGGAATTTTATGTTCCTTCGCAAATTTCCCTCATTTCTTTTTCTAGCTGCCAAATGTACATGCGCTAGATGTAATGTAGAAATTGGAATGGCTACTGGAATATGTGGTGAGAATGCGCGTAACATGTAAATACAATTTTAAACATGTAGCTCATGTATTAAGGTGAGCTTCGTGGAATTAGAAAATAAATCGCCTTGGACAGTATACATCAGTAATGTACAAAACAAATATTTGTACTTTGAGATGGAAATGTGAGCAACTGGAATGCAGGGGGTGGGAGGCCAAATTTAATTTGATCTTTATAATTTTCGTTTTACTGCACTTACCGATAGGTTTAAACTGGACGTATAATATTCTGTGGTGGATTTCGCCATTCAGATGTTGGCATCAATGGGGTATCAGTGACAATGTAGTTGAAAAACCCAAATTTAAACAAAAAAGAATTAATAAAAAATGAGAAAGTGCATGGAGAAAGTTCGGGTAATGTGTAGTAGGTGGGTAATGTGGGTCCCTTTTTTGTATATATTATTTAAGTTTTACTATTAAGCTTGAATTTAATCTAAGTAAATAAGAATTTCTAAAGATATACACCTATCAGGTAATTTGCCACCTCTTGGCATTAGTGCGAACATTCGTAGATTCATTTGAAAATACCAATGGAAGGAATGTAAGTGAGAAAATGGGACTCAGCCTCCAAAGTAAAGGCACTTGTTGAGTGAGTTGAGAAATGAGTGTGAACCTCTCTGCGAATACGAGAACCTTTTCAGAGGTTGAACAAGAGGCGATGTGTCGAATGTCTGGCATTTCAAATATCTCAGAAAAGCTTGGATTATTACATAAAAATGCAGGAATGCATTGGTTTTATAGCTTTTTGGAAAGATGATCTGAGACTTCGAATACCAGCAGATAAATTCGATAGACCGAAAGGCTTTACACATTTTGGAGAGATGTACGAAAAATAATTTTCCCGGGTCCCGAATAGGAAAAACAGATGATACTGGTCTCACACAGTTATACTATACAAATTTATTCTTTAATTAATCTATGTCTTCTATGTAGACTACTCTACATTCACCGCCCTATGCGCTCACATTACCTGCCACTTTTTTAAAATGTCAGTTTTCCACTGTTTTGAAACTCTTGCAAATATTTAATTTATGTGAGTAGAATTAAGAAAAATCTTAAGTAAATTATGTTGCCACCATCTCAACGAACGATAAAAATTGTTTACCTTTAAACAATATAAGCACACATTCAACAAAATGTATAATGAGTAGGAATATGAATGAGAGATCGCGATAGGCATAAATTGCAAAATAGTATCCGGTATATACATGTGTATAGACATATGTTCCCATTTACACAAAGGAGGAAATAAGCAAAAGCAATCAGCAATTTGTTGATCGATTTGAACAAATCCCATTCGAATGAACAAGACACACTTTTTTATTACGCGTGCGATATCTATGTAACTGTCTATATTATCTATGATGTAATTCATGGTAGAAGCTTGGTAATATGTACAAAGTTTGGTTATTGTGGTAAAAATATTTACTTTTATGTGGTAAACATATTTATAATTCTGCGTAACGCCTCAAGTTGTATGTTTATGTTACCGTTTGTGGGTGTCGAATTTCGTCGAACTGCGAGCCTAGTTTTTATGGCTATTAATTTGTTAAAGACCTTATGAAGTTTGATCAAATAAGCTAATTAAAATGTTTTATTAATCTCATGTGGGGGTTCAACCGGAGTCTACTTCCGCAAGCTTTATTTTACGAACAAATTGAATTAAGATTCGAAGATCAGTGGAAATAAACTCCCAAAATATATATGAATAAACGAAGTAGATGTACAAAATAAAACAAAGAAGATATAAACGTAGCAGCAAGCAGACTTATATCAACCGTGCCTTGACTGTCGACTAGAGTGCACTAAGAACAAATGAGTTTGATGTAGAGAAAGTTTTAAGAAAATTTGCTAGTACCAAAACTGAAGGTGTTACTTTATTAATTACTGATATTGAACAGTACGCGAACGTGTATAATTGAAACGACCCTCAAAAATACACGTTTTTCAAAGATCGCTCAGAGGTGCTGCGAAATTATGCATAGACCTTGAAGCAAAATCGTTTAACTGCAATGATCTTAAAGTATCCCTCTTAAAAGAATTTCAGATCAAGCTAAGTGGTACAGAAGTGCGTTCAAGACTGCATGAAGGAAAAAATAAAAAATCGACCAATTGTCTATTATAAGATATATTATTTTGATATATTATTGATGGTATTGATGAATTATATTTTATGTTGCAAAAGATGTAAATGAATTAAATCAAAAACTTTTGTATGAAAAGGTATGGCAAGATGAAAATGTAAAACATAAGTAAGAGAAAAAGAGTGAATGCAAGTCAAAGACAATCAACAAAATTGAGCTCTCGAAAAGGCATTGTTTCAACTGTGGGTCGAAAGAAATGAACATTGCAACTGTTCGCAAAAGGAAAAAGGACCTATATAAATGAAATTAAGCCAGAAACATACGGGCGTCAACGACTGGATCATTGTAAAAGTACCGACTTAAAGCAAAAATAATGTTAAGAATTTAGGCATGTAGTATGTGAATAACAGCCAAAGTAAACGGCATACCACTAGTACCTGAAAACTGTATAACACTGCCAGGAATAGAAAACTTACAAAGATAAGATGGGGAAAAGGGCTTGGATTAAAAATTATGTATCGCAAATTCCAGATGAAAAAATTGTCACGATGGATGACGAGCCAGTTCATATACCACCCAACAATTTCCACCCGCAGAACAAAAAATTATAGAAACAAAAAACAGTACACTGTAAGGGTACACTGTGGTTAAATGATGGCGCTTAGGAAAATTATACTAGGAAAAATTATACTATGCCATCTTTGTAGTGGTAGTTAAGAAAGAGGGTTCAAACGTGCTTAATTATCGAGTGTAAATAAAAAAGTGTATAAAGAAATATACCATCTTTCTAACATGAAGAGTAGATTGATAAGACTGAAATATTTTGTTCAACTCTGGACTTGAAAAATGGGTTTATTTCATGTGTCATTTTGATTTGATTGAACAAACAAGTACACACAGTACACTTCCTTAATAACTCACTGCGGTCAGTACGTGTTTGTTAGAGTACCGTTGGAACTATGCAACTAACCACATGTTTACCAAAAACATTAATTTTAAATTATTTAATATCGATATTATAGATAATATCGAAGGCATTCAGGGATTGTAAAAAGTGTTAGAAGTTGCATCTAAAAATGGCCTGGACATCCTTCAATTCAGAATGGAGGCATATCACAGTCCTCTTTAAAGACCAAAACCGTTATCTGCATTCATATTCTGGCAACAACCACGCAGATTCAAAGCTTTATTGGTTTAGCTAATTCCTTTCGAAAATTCAAACCAAACTTCGTCCTGAGGACAAGACCTCTAAATGAAATGCTCAAGAAAGAAGCACATTTTAAAATGAAAGAATCCGAAACCGCAGCTGTGGATGATTTAAAAGAAGCTCTTTCTACTAAGCCATTACTAAGGATTTTTAAATACGGTACCATTACGGTCCTATATACTGACGCTTCAAAAGAAGGCCACGGAGCTTTTCTCTTACAAAAAGATTCCAGATTCCATCCAGTTTATTAAATATATGAGTAAGAAAACCACAAATTCCCAACAAAACTATTGCTCCTGTGAATTAGAGGATTTAGGTATAATAGTATCACTAAATGGTTTGACAACAAGAGCAGGCACGCACATTCAGCGAAGCAAGCAGCATGCAAGGCGACGCTGAACAGAAGGTTGAGAGCGGTTCGTGAACTCTACGTAAAAGACTATGTAAAAGATGGGAAAAGCACCGGCTTCTAAAAAGGGAAAAGAAAGAACACGTAAAGCGCGCGATCGAGGAAATGGAGAGGTGTTACAGCAGAAATGATGTCCGAAAGTTCTACCAATGGGTAAAACAACTATCCAATAAGTACAAAATTCGGACAGAAGCCTGTCATGAGGGGGCAACTCTAAGTAGATACGCATTCGATACTGAGAATATGGAAAGATCATTTGTGTAGACTATTAAACGGCGAATTAGAACCTAATACCGCTGTGAGGCAGAATGTTCCGCTCCACACAATGGACGATGATCGACTAGAATTCCATTCTCCCTAAAGTCGAAAGATATGGTCGGAGGAAAGCATGAACGACGAGTGGAATCTCAATACCGTTTGCCCGATCCACAAGAAAGGAGACCCCTTCAACTGCGCCAACTACCTAGGGATAAGTCTCCTTAACATCACCTATAAGATCCTTTCTGTCATTTTATTTGAGCGCAGGAAACCATTCGTCAATAACCTGATAGGTCTTTATCAGTGCAGTTTCATGCCGGGGATATCCACTATTGACCAAATCTTCACAATACGGCAAATGCAGGAAAACAATCCAAGAGATGCAGATCGATACCCACCACCTATTCAAGTCCACATACGACAGCGTGCATGGAGACAACCTATACAACGACATGTCTAGTTTTGACAATCCTGCCTAACTCGTCTCACTCTCCAGCAAGGTCGGAAGCGAACTCACCGAGACCTTCCATGTCAAAAAGGTTTTATTAAACGGCGAATTAGAACCTAATACCGCTGTGAGGCAGAATGTTCCGCTCCACACAATGGACGATGATCGACTAGAATTCCATTCTCCCTAAAGTCGAAAGATATGGTCGGAGGAAAGCATGAACGACGAGTGGAATCTCAATACCGTTTGCCCGATCCACAAGAAAGGAGACCCCTTCAACTGCGCCAACTACCTAGGGATAAGTCTCCTTAACATCACCTATAAGATCCTTTCTGTCATTTTATTTGAGCGCCGGAAACCATTCGTCAATAACCTGATAGGTCTTTATCAGTGCAGTTTCATGCCGGGGATATCCACTATTGACCAAATCTTCACAATACGGCAAATGCAGGAAAACAATCCAAGAGATGCAGATCGATACCCACCACCTATTCAAGTCCACATACGACAGCGTGCATGGAGACAACCTATACAACGACATGTCTAGTTTTGACAATCCTGCCTAACTCGTCTCACTCTCCAGCAAGGTCGGAAGCGAACTCACCGAGACCTTCCATGTCAAAAAGGTTTGTGGATGAAATTCACATGATTGGTCGAACACAGTGAGCCGTCAATGAACCTTTTGATGGCATTTAAACGGAGGCGGCGAAAATGGGTTAACCGGTGAACGAGGGCAAAACGAAGTGTATGCTACCATTGAAAAAAGACGCACAACATCGGCCAGAACATCACCATAGGCAGCTATAACTTGGACGTAGTGAAGGACTTGGTGTACCTTGGCCCTGCGTTCAATCGTTGGTCATGTTAGCGTTGATGCCTATTGGAGAAGAAAGTTCAACCACGAACAATACGGGCTGTACAGCGACATGAGCCTAGCCAGGCGTCTACGGTTTCAACACTTAAGATGGCTAGGCTATGTAGAGCACATGGAAAACACTGCTCCAGCCGAAGAGTCTTCGACTCCGAACCCATGGGACAACTCAACAGAGAACGCCCCCGTTTAAGGTGGCGCACCCAGGTGCGCAGTTGGAGACAGCTGGCTAAAGATCGTGCCAACTGGAGAGGCTTGTTGGAGAAGAAATACTGCCAAGATTCCGCAGTATAGCCGAATGGGATTCAAAATAAATAACCTTAATTTAAGGGGAAGCAGGCAGTTTGCTAGATTAATATGCGGCATTTATTAGAAAACACAAAATGGAGATTTATTTATTGCGGAACATTTACCACCACTTCAGATGTAAACCAATATTGCATTGGTGACTATGCCCGCACCGCCATTGAGAGCAGTCTGTTTCCACGTGATCCCCGGGCCCCTTTTCTTTCCTGGAACTGCACAAGAAATATCACGGGCTGGAGGCTTTCCATATCTTCGAAGAAATTTGGTTGCGATATTTCCACGAAAATCGCGGTAAGTCCACTTACATTTTGACAAGAAGCGTCTAAATCGAATGCAAACAAGGGTTTACCGCGAAGACTTATCCTCATGTAGTCAATATTTTCGTAAAAGCGCAAAACCACACCGATTTATTTATTACGATCTATTTCGCCTTATACTGGAAGCTAAAAGTTCACCGTGGGTGTCACTCCTCAACTCCCAGAACTGATCATTTACTCCGGTGTCAAGTAACCTGAGAGCAACAATATTGCAATGTCAGTCCTTATTCCTTGAATTGTTACATTGAGAGTGTGATTTTTCTGCAAAGCGTACAGGTTGCTCATATTGACTATGTATTGAACCACATACGTCACCGTACAACAACTCAAAGCATTTAACGGTGAAAGAAGTGTCGCTGCACCATTTTTGTATAGTGTTATCTTTTTTCTTCTTTTCTCCTTTTTCTTCGGTGCAGAAACACCGACAGCTCTTCCTCTTGGTGGTCTTTATAAATATCTTCTGAAGTATATGGTCAAGTTTGTAGCTACATTCGAGAACGAAGCATTCGACTTCGTTCTCATCTCCTTTTTCTCAATGATCTCATCTAATGTCAACCTGTAAGACGTACGATAATATTTGATAAATCAAACGGTAAGCAAATATTTTGCTATAACACTGCCAGTGTTACTTTCTACAGGTGACGCTTCATATTTTAAACGTGGTCCTAATTACTCCAAATGTTACTCTTACAGTAAATTGTATCTGTGTTATAGCTTACAGATTCATTCACCGCAAGCAATTGCAAAATAAGATACTAATTACGGGCATATTTATTCTAGTTTATATTGCAAGAAAAAGGCATCTAATCACAACAATTATGTTTTAAGACATTTTCAAGACATTGTGGAACGCAAACATTTTATTAAAGTGTGACAACATACATTTTTAAAACTCTGTCACCTACAGGTGACAATGGGAATTGCAGAGTTAATTTCATTTTTCCCTTGTATACGATTTTTGAGTTATAACATAATTTGTTAAGGAGCCTATGATATTTATTAAATTCGTATTCGTGTTTTAGGTGCCAATCATTCCAGATGTGTTAATTATGTATTTTATTTGAATTATTTATTCGACTGAGAATAACAATTTTCACACAGGCGGGTTTCCGATTTGGGACCCGATCTTCAAGTCTCTCGTATCCCCAACTTTTATCAAATATTTGAAATTGTTGATTGATTTATCGCACAAGAGTACAATGGTGTCACAACTTAAACCACGCATTTTTAGTTGGCATTAACTGAAGTGGAATACTTATTTTTCCGGAAGGAGAAGATATTTTTTTTTTAATTAAAGTAATAAGTTCTTGAATTTGATTCTTGTAACAAACAGTTTAGTTATTTTAGCAGAACTTCATGAAATTTAGTGTTGCATCTGGACTTACAATACAATTGCTATATGTTTCGAGGAAAAATATTGGCTTTATTTTGAATTGTCGTACTTCAGTCCATTGAGGCCTATAAAAACATTTTGAATCGTTTGGAGTTATTTCACTTTTCAAAAATGAAAAAGTACAATATGGAGGTACTTCAATTTTCATGTATCAATAAAGATTTTCATTTATAGTTCAATCAGAACCAAAATGGTTTAATTTGTATAAATAACAGTTGAGTTGTACATGGCGAATATTTTGCAGGCAAGGTCAAGAATAAAATAAAAAATGTGGTATAGCCTATGAAAAAACAAGAGCAGCTGGAGCCAGATTTGAACAAAACAAAACAGAACGTGAAAAAAAAGCACGACCGACGTACGAATCCACTGAGCCAACGGACCCGATATCTACATATCATGCCCATTTTCACAGAGCGATATATAAGTGTTGACCCATAAATAAACCCATAATCAATCAAACTTTCGTTTTCACAGTGTAAGCTTAACGATAAATACCACTTCAGTAGTGGTTTAACTTAAACCACCGATTGCCATGGCTTAACTGTAAATCACGAGAGTACATAATTGCCATTCGTGTGTTAAAATAATTTTAAACCCAAAATACGTAGAGAAAACACACATAGGCAACCACATATTTGGTCTGATAACGCTAAGGCATTTTATATAATATCCATAGATACCTGGACATTCGCTTGTTGATTTGGAGTGTTCTCTTTTCCTGTTTTCAGCAGGGTACTATTTTTGTTCATTCACAATCACTATATGTTCATCATTTGCATGGTTGTGGGATTCAATAATTCACAATGCCAGTCAGGTCGCCTAAACCACCCTTAAATATTAAGTGTGAAAACGAAATAAGTTTAAGTTCGATCCGACACTTAGCTATACCAGCAAATAAGGTTGTACTGTGAAATCAGGCTTTTGAGTTATTACACTTTTCAAAAATTAAAAATTAAAATTTCTATTTGCTTGAGTTTTGATGTATCAACAAATATTTTAATGGTTTTATTTTTGGGTCTAAATGTCGCTCAAGATTTATGGCGCAAATGGAAACAAAAAACCTACGGCAACTTAAGAAAAAGACCCAAGCTAAGTTCATGACTTAATCAACGGCTCAACACATCCTTAATATCGTGATTTCAACGATGTCCTGTTCAGTTCAAAGATGCTTATCGCTTCTTCAAGCTAGAGTACTTGTGCTCCAAAGATGAAGTGGAATACGTCCTTTCGTTCCTGAAGGTTGCACAAAAGAGGGAGTTCTGAGCGGTGCGGTACAAAGTTTAAGCTTATCAGTTCACCTGTTATTTTGAAAGATATGGCTCAGCATATCCGCTGTGAAACTTGCCATGAAATATGTTCTGTCCTGTAAATTGTATTTCACTTTGCTGTAATATGTCCTATATTGCGACGACTTGCCGTCATCTACGAATTCGTTGAAGATTCTATGCCTCACATTGCGATGCTAGGTCTTCCCATTCTCTGACACATTAGGTATCATTTCTTGATTCATTCCAATGACTCTTATCAAATAGTCGGAATGGAGTTTGAGAGTTTTCAAAAATAGGGGGCGCTACTCCAACTTTCAGGTGAAGCATGTAATTGGTTGAAATCCCTGATGAAATAACTTAGAAGTTTTTCAACTGCTTCAAATGAACAGTATCCTACAATATCTCAACAATATCCCGTTAAAAGATGATGGAAACTGCAGTGGCGCGAAATATTTTCCGTTTTGAGAAATGGCTGATACTTTTATTGTTTTTACAACTACCCTAAATGGAACAAATAGTTTTTTCGCTTCCGCTAATTTGGTTTGCAGTTGCTTATTCATATTTATTTTTTTAGGCGTAATCAAGACACCAAGATACTCTTATTCATACACAATTTCTATATGCTCATGCCTCGACCTTCCCTGAATATCATCATCTTGGACTTTGATAGGTTGACAGTCAGGTTTAAAAATTTGCAGTACTCATCGAGCCGGATTACCAGTAACTGGCTTGTGTCCACCGAGTCTTCGAGGAAGACAATGTCTTCTGCAAGCATGAGAGCTCGATTCCATCTCTAACGTGGTTTGTTATATAGTTTATATATAGGATACTCAGCCCGCATCCCTGCTGTCTCGCATCATAGCTGTGCTAAACGCCTCTGATCGATTTTTTGCAAATTTTTGTACAAAGCTCTCAATACTTTTATAACATTGGTTCAGATTCCGTAACTGTTAAAATTCCGTAACAGATAAAAAGACAAAAGCAGCGCGAAAGTCGAGGCATATGACTTCTTATGTTTTCTCTTGTATATTTCCGCTATATTCCCAAGAGCGAATATTTGATTTAGATAAATAGATAGATATTTATTTCGTCATAAAATATTTACATTGATTTTAGCTATCGCACAGTATCTATTACAGAGATTTTATACATCATATATCCTACTACTGGAAAATGGGTTTAACTTATATTGAATATTTGATTTATTGTTGAACAGTTTTGCCGAAAACTAGCCTGGAATTCGCATAGGATCTTCTTGTTTTCTACTCACTGAGAAATTCTATTAAATAGAACACCAGCAAACAGCTTTGTCGATGTATTTAAAAATGATATACCTTTCTAATTAGCTGGATCGATGTAGTCCCCTGTTTTTGCAATTAAAAATTATTGAGTTTTGGAAACATTGTGGAACATCCACAGTTTCAAATATTCTGTAAAATTCCTGAGTAAGTACTGACAGAATTCGAACGTGCAGTTTTTATAAAATTCGATAGGATTCCGGTCGGTTCCCTTATTTTTCCTTTTTTTTGGAGTTCGCAATGACTATTTTGATTTCAGCTTCGTTGAAAGGCGTATCTAGAAATTCATCAACGGCGCTGCATTTAGAAGTGTTCAAACTGGTCAGCTTGCAGTCCTACCACGATTGAATTTCTTTTCCCGGTTATTACTTTAGCTGCTTTCCAGAAGTCTGATGAAGTTCTCGCTCTGTTTAGCAACGCAATTTTCTGCTTGTCGAAAACTAACTTTTTAGCACGGCAAAGTGTTTTAAATCTTTTATTTGCTGCTAAGTAAATCACTTTGAATGAATTATTGTCGGTCATCCGTAACAGCTTGAGAACCAATTTTGCTTGTTCTAGATGGCGGATTCGACGGGGCGGCTTTCTTAACTATCATTTTTAGGTTCTCCATTCGTGGTGGGATAGCAGCTTCTCCTAAATTTGAGTTCTATGTTAACCTTTGCTTGACATATGTCTTGCAGTTCATTTTTCTATCGTAGCTTGGGTAATAGTTCGAGTGAGATGGTATTTGCTGCATTCATGTTACCGTTAACGTTAAACGAAGCGTCTACTTTCACATGGCCTCAAAACGTTTTCATCCCTACTCCAAATTCCCCAAGCTCCCCGCAAAAAGTAAATTCCCCATAACGATCTCCTACGCAGCTTTCATTTAAAACTCTGCAGTCCCAGGCATTTCCAAGTCCAGGAGTTTTATGTATTTTGCATCACATATTGTATCTTTGGAATTACGGTTCATGTGTACAGGAGTCGAACTAGATGCATTCGCAAAGTTATTTTGTGACAAACCTATTCCGGCATTAAAGTCGTAATGTAAGTTGCTGGGTTATTTAGAACATCACTTAATTTGTCAAAATCATGTAGGCAGTGGTAACAATTTAAACATATTGGGATTATATAGAGAGAGTTGACATCCATTTTAAGTTCTCATACGCACGTTTCTTAAGCCCCCATAAACTGATATTCCTGCAATCTTCTTCCGATATCCAATTATATCACTGCCGCTCGCTTTCCGAACACGCTTGGTTTTACTACAGGACCTATTTCACAGATCATAAAATAGTACATGCATTTTAATAAAAATTTCTGGAAGAACTAGCATTCCGTGTTCCTACATGTCTAATTTCAAAAAAAAAAGATGAGCAATCATTCATTATTCAAAAATCATAAGCCCAAAAATGCTTATTTTTGTGTAATTTCTCATTTGAAAACTCATTTTTGTAGTGGCTACAGCAGTTTGCAGTGCTATATGAAATGTATGATAAATTTGCAATAAAACTGTTGTATGATGTATATGATATTTTTTTGTGAAACAGAATCATACAACTTCCCATATTTGCAGTATAAACTTTAAGTAATACATGTTGTACTACAGCGGCTCATACAACAATTCCGAGAAACAGAAATCATATAGCAGAAGTGTCAGAATCATACAATGTATGAGATGTATGCTCTGTGAAATAGGCCCCAGGTAATCATTTCAGCTGATAATCATTAAAAAAGTTCTTAAGTCAAAAGTTTTCGTAGTTTATTACGTGAGTTTTTATATTGATAAAACATGCCAAAAATTAGTTTGTTATATAATCCTACTACATTATAACCTTGTATCTACCCGCTGTTTTGTTTATGTTTGCACCATTATGGCGGAAACACAATAGTGCGTTTGCGATAGCGTTAGCAATTGCCAGGCACGAAATACAGCGCCGACCTGCGTCTGTGAGAAATGAGAGAGATGAGAGGATCGTAATAAAACGCAAAACGTAAGTCCATCTCACGTCATTATTCAACATGTTGGATATTATTTGACAGAGGGGTGCGCTGTGAGAGAGATTTTCTTCCAGTTTGAGAGTTTTCCTCCAAATTGAGAGTATTTTGTGTCAACTGTCATTTGAGAAATGAACACAGCTGATTAAAAATAATTTAAAAAAAGGGGGCATTATTCTTCAGCGTACCGCAAGGAAATGGTTAGTAATCTGGTTAACAGCATTGATGAGAAAAAAGAGTTTAGTAATCTGGTTAACAGCATTGATGAGAAAAAAAAGTTTAAATGTAACTATTACAGCAATGCAAATTTCTTATAAAGCGTGGATTAGAGTCAGCACAGCTTGCATTCAATGACTTCTTGGGTGATTGCGGTTTTAATAAGGAGGACATTGAAAACTTATGGCAAGACGAATATTTGGGCATAGATTACTTACGGAATCGTATACCAGAGGACTAAATCTTTTCTTGTCTCTTCACTCGTCAATGATGACGTCGCCGTATCTGGTATGCTGACAGATGACAATATTCTGGATGATGTAACGGCTATTAGGAATGAGAGTAGAACAACAATGAAGTAGAACTTATGACGAATAAACAAGCTAAATCGGTCATTCAACAACTTCGATATTAAGTTTCCAATCATATTGTCCTAAAACAGGCTTTTGATTATGAAATATGCTTGGATAACACTATCATCAAGCAACCAAAACTTTTTTTTTTTAATAACATGCTTTTTCTCAATTTTTTGTATCTCAATGTTATTTCATACAATGTTTCTTTTTTAATACATATTTAAGATGTAATTACATACAACATTACATATAATTGAGCCCTAAAAAAGTTAAACAATATGAATTGACAAATCATGTTCGTAATGTTGTTTGCCACCTCGTTAAATCGAAATGTCGACACTTCGTAACTTGCGTTAACTCATAAAAATGTTGTTTCCTTCCATTTCGAATTATAGGGATTGAATTGTATTTCGATTGGTACACACGTTGTGAATGATATAGGAGATTCATAAAACAGGGGTTCTTGGGAATTTCATCTATCGAACTTGCAAAAGTATCAATTGCATTCCGGTGTCAATGTTGCTGTCTGAAGGCCATCGAAAACGGAATACGTTGACCCTATCAATTCTTAGCATGAAGCAATATGTTCTAATAAAGAAAATTGTCAGTATGGATCCGACACCAAACGCAGTATTGTTTCATTTCTACATATTCATTAATAAATATAATCCCGAATATGTGCCATCATCCATACCAGGGTGTATGTATATCCGCACATAGATTGGTTATGAGAAGGTAAGAAAAGGGCAAAAATGTTTATTGTTTCCATTTCGTTTGGTGACCCAGTTGTTCTTATATGGATGGTAGACATCTATGACTACACAACTTGAAATGGTTTGGTACAACATCAATTTGCTGGCTGTTGTTCTACATTGGTCCTATCTACGCGAAATTACCTTTCTATATAAAGATTATTTGTATTAATCTGTTTTAGTTCTGAATTGGGCAGATCTTGATGGCTAACTACAGAACACATAGCGACATTGATATTTCTGATGATAATGAGATGAATGTTCTTATCCAAGAAGAATTTGCCCTGTGTTTGAATATTTTCAATTAAGTGATGTAAGGATTTCTTAAAGATTTTTATTTTATCTAACAATCTTTTCGGCATCTATTTCTTTTGACCTTTTTATTTATTTCTTATTCAAAATGGAGTAATTATTACTTGTAGGTGTATATGCGGGTCAGAACTATTTTTTTTTTAAATAAAAGAGTTGAAACAAAAGAAAAACCTAATTTTATGTTTCAATTCCTTTTTAATATGCAATTCATTCCAGCAAAGTTGGTTGCTTACCAATTGTTATTAGATTAGATATTTTGAAGTTGAAAACAATATTTTAATATATTGTGGACAAATATACCCACGATAGTTATTTGCGTATAGGAAAATATGATAGGTAGGTTAACGTAAACTATTTCATAAGACGTAATATCATCCAAACTAATATTTTTATCTCAAGAAGATATTAAAATCATGAATATGAACATGAAAACAAAAATAACTAAGACTGTAATAACCCAATAAAATTTTAAAAAGAGCGTTTTAACTCAAAATAATTCGTAAACCAAATCACCAAAAATGCAAAACATTATTTTAAATGGTGTAAAATTTTAAATTAATAGTCTTATGTTTTATTGTGTAGCCGGTTAACTAAAAATTGTCTTTCATGAATATAACTTAAGTCATAGTTTTACTGTTCCTACCTCCCAGAATAGTCTTTTCCTCTATTGAAAACTACGATTTTATATTGTGACCACAGATAATAAGTTGCATAGATATCGCACGCAGAGTAAAAAAATATGTGTGTAACTTTCCCAGTCGTTCGATATTCTTTCAAATTTTGTTGTGTGATCAGCAAATTGCTTGGTGTTTTGCTTATTTCCTCTTTCCTGCTCTTGGAATCGTAAATATGTATACACCGGACAGTGTTCTACAATTAATGCCTAAGAATGATGTACAGATTACGTAGTGCGCAGATGAGGCATATAATTTCTGCGCGTTAAATTTTATGAAATATATATAATTTGATTAAAAAAAGCGATTCAAAATAAAAAACGAGGTGTGCAGTGTTCTATTGCCAGTCCAATAACAACAAAGGCTTTCCTAAGGACCCCGCTATTCGAAAGTTAAGGAAATTCAAATTCAGTTCTAGATGAAGAAGCGGATACAACTTGAAGCCGGGACTTGTCCGACCATTGAACCACAGTCCACAGCGGTACCTTCATCCAGGGATGTAAGGATGAAGTATAAAATGAAGTAAGCATGATTGCAAGCTGGCTGCGTGACTCACTCTCTGAGTAGTTCTCGAAAGAGACAGACGTGTTTATTCCCTTTCAGAAGTTCAAAGTACCAACAATCAAACAACAGGTTTTGTAAACTAAATTGTTTGCTTATATAAAAATATATTCACATATTTAAATTGTTTGTGTAATATTATAACCAACTGGTATTAAAATAAGATAACGAAAAATGGCAAGTTGAGATAGCTGCGAAGAAGAGATGACTGTCAATGAAAGCGATTGTGTTGCTCGATTTGTAACAGAAAACTGCATTTTGGCTGAAAACTGAGCAGAAAAAATCCTCGAAGTGCAAGTAGGAGTAGGAGACTCTCAGCGCAGATGTCAAAAAGGACATCACTGAAATAAAAGAAACGCTGAAAGAAAATTAAGGTCTGTTGAGTTCGACGTGAAGGAGACAATACGGAAAAATAACGACCTCCTACATGCACTGATTGTGCAAATTAATGAATTGAAAACACACTGTTAACATAAAGATACTATCATTACAAGTTTGAAAAGTAGATTAACAGAAATCCTCAAAAACAACGTAGAAATCGCAAATATTCCTTTAAACAAAGACGAAAACCTCTTTGACGTGGTTTAAGGGGTTGCAGCTGCGATTAGTGTTGAAATAAAGGACACTGATACTGAATGTTCAACGAGTTATTACATGACAGACCTCAGTAACGCAAAAAATAGTGGTATCTTTCACAAACGCAATTTGTAAAGAAAATCTGCTAAAACACGAGATACATTTAAAGGAAATAATATTGTAATATTATATATTAGTGAAAGCCGAAAACAGAAATGTAAAACACAAAATCTATATAAGCAACCACTAACTGAAGTAAATCGACAACTGGTATGACAAACTAAAATTCTGGTACGAAAAAATAAGGGTGCAACAGTTCTGCGAATCACCGATATTGAAGAGTTAAACAAAACAATATGATACTCAAATCTCAACTTGACACGTCGAACACAGTAAAAAAAATTAAAATGTCAAAATGTTTGACAACACAGCAAATGACAGCAATGAAAATGAGTGTGTTCCGATGTCAAGTTTACGGACATAAATGTTAATAATATAAAAAGCTTGGATTGTCTGTGTCTTCATATGAATGTAAGGTCCTTCAAAAAAAAAGGAACTTTTTTATTTGTAGCATAGGTAATATAATCAAGTATCTTAAAAACAAATATACAGAAACAAATATATATGATGACGAAAATGGTCTGTATCAATTAAATGATTTTAACGCAGAATTTCCAAGCAGACCAAACAGAGGTGGCGGGAGAATTGTTGTGTTTAGTAGAAAGGAAATTCGATATGAAGAAATTTACTACAGGACGGGAGACATGTATATAGAGGTCAACGATGATCAAAATACGTACGCGGCGAGATATCTCGAAAATATCAGTGGTAAAGGAATGCAAAATGTTTTCAATCAAATACGAGAGTGGACTTAAGCAGAGTTTCCAGTACAGAAATCTATCATTAGCTGGTACGAAGTGAGCTTAAAACAATTTATGCAGCTACTGCAGAATCGAATGTATCTGATCATTACACACTAATGTTCGGAATACAAAAAGATTCTAAACCACAGACCAAAACAACAGCAAAAACAGTGCTAAACGAAAACAAAGTGCGTAAAAAATTGTCGAGAGTGAACTGGAACCTTCTGAATAATGAAAATACAGTCGATGATAACTTTAGTAAATTGACTAATATATTCAAAGATGTGTATGAAAAGTCATATGTAAATATTAAGGTAAGGCAAAGAAAAAAACCAAAGCCATAGATAACAGCGGAATTCCTAAGTAGAAAGAGATACGCTGTATAATAACCGGAAAAATAACAGACAATGAATGAGTTACGTAAATCAATATTGATATTTCCGAAACTATGTAACGAAAAGGAAATCGGAATATTATAAAAATAAATTTATAGGGTATAGAAAGGATTCAAAAAGTAAATAGCGACTAATAAACAACTTACTAGAAGGAAACCACAACACCATAGATGAACATAGAAACAACGGACTCAAATATGACAGCCATAACTAATAAAATAGCAACACAGTTCACGGATAAAATAAAATCGATTAAATGTAAAACATATAATGATAGAGAACCTAGTACAACTCAGTCAGCATTCCTTGGACACGCATCAGAAACCGAAATAAGGACCATCTTAGACAAAATTAAAGTGAACAAATCTGCCCGCTTAGATAATGTCAGGCCTTAGGATCTCAAAAACAAGTCGAGTGTCTTAGCACCCACCGTCACGCAATTAGTGAATAAGTCTTTGGAGGGAAATCGATTTCCGAAGAAACTTAAAACAGCCACTGTAAAACCTCTAGTCCTCTACAAGTCCGGAAAGAAAACTGTTAAAAAATAGAATACTTTCAGCTGTTAACAAAGTGTTAGAAGAAGTAACGGCGAGACTACAAGATTATATTGGGAAATAAAAAATCATAAACAAGACCCAGTACAGTTTCCTAAGAAAGCGAAACATCAACCAATTACTGAGAGAATTTGCCAACAATATAAACAGTAGTCTGAATAAGAACCTCCACTCGCTTTTGAACTTTGTAGATTTCAACAAAGAAATCAGAAGAATGCTGGAGGAGATAGGCGTTCGTGGTCAAATTAGTTTGCGAGTTCTTCGGAACAGAAGCTTCATGGTGCGATTACAATAAAGTTGTAGCAATCTACAAAATATTGTGGGGTGTACCCCAGGTATGTATATTGGGACCTCTTCTATTCATTATATATGTGAACGATATGCTATCTGCTGTAAGTTCAATAATGTGCTTTTACAATATATGTAGAGGAATGAGAAAGAGAACAAAAAAGGGGATTCTGTAAGAGACCACCGAGTAGTGAATACGTGCGTTTTATTTCCTTTTTTGATTAATTTTCGACTTTAAATTCAGAAGTAGGAGTGGGCTCATCACGCCATAAGCTTACGGTACATTTCGGGTCGAAAGAAGATGAAAATAAAAAGCTTCGCTAAAGCAAAAAAAAAAAAGCAATAGTATAACAATATAACAACAATGAATCAATCGGTCGCTTCACAGGACTTTAGCCTTGCTGAGTTGCGCGGTTGGCTTCAACGCCTCGGCGTGTCGACGAACGATACATAGAGCGCAGTCATCATTCGCATAAACGAAGTGCCGGTTGTCATGCGAGGTGACCCGCTGAAAAGCGAAAACGGCACAAGATGACCAGGCAATCGATCAACGGGGAGGGGCGGCAAGGCAGGATGGAGAAGAACGTCAGCCGATAAAAAAAGAGCTTGAGCCTACTAAGGAGGGAAAAAGAGTTGCTGCTGAGGTAGAAACAGGTGCTTTCTAAGATGACCAAGCTGCGAGCGATTGAACAGACAAGCGAAAGGGGGACAGAAGGCAAATGATAGACAACGTGCGAGAAAACGATGGCATGCAAACGATCGACCAAAAGGAAGTAAGTACGAGTGCGATATTCCGTTACGAACTGCTGCTGAAGGATTGGATGCGCCTAACCCCCAGCTGTACGGCGTGTTGAAGGAGATGCTGACTTAGCTCCAGGCGCCTGTCTGACAGTTGTTGACATACCCTTAGCGGTGCGACCAAGACGCGTTAGCGAGAGTAGCAAGCCACACACTCCATCCTTTCAATATACCAGACTTTTTTACATATTTTAGAATTGCTTTTAAATCTATACAAATGCTTAATTTCTGGAATGTAGAGGAGTTTACTTCCTCTAATTAAACCTTCAGAAAACTCGAAACTGTATATTAAATCACTAAAACTTGTCATTTTTTCACCTTGCGTTTAAAGCTGCCGGCGTACAACGAATGATAAGCGTACGAGTCGGTAAAATGCCATTAAGCAAATATTAACAACAGTTAATATATTCAATTTGAAATAACGGATTTGGCAAACACAACAAAGTGTACAATTTCGGGCACATTTCATAGTGCCATTTGACCTAATGTCACTTCTACAAAGTGTCATAACCAAATTTTGGCACAATGTCGCAAACTAAATTTGGCCCTATGACGCTTTCGAAAGTGACATTATTCCAAATGTTAATATGCGGCCCTATGACACTTTAAAAAGCGTCATTATGCCAATTTGACAATGTCGTTTGGTACAATGTCACGGCACCGCGCGGAAGGACACTAACCAAATTCTCGGTAGCTTCGAGAGGAAAGTCATTCGTAGTATCTTTGGACCCTACTGATGGTCTTTGGAGGAGGAGACCGAACGACGAACTGAACGGGCTGTACAGCGACATCGATCTGGACAAACGAGATCGAGTCTCTCGTCTCCGATGGCTAGGCCATGAAGAGCGAATGGACATCAATACTTCGGCCCGGAAAGTCTTCGACTCCAACCCCAAGGTACAACGGGGGGAAGGAAGACCACGCCTCCGATGGCGCACGCAGCTCGAAAAGGACCTCAATCAGCTAAACGTGCGAGGCTAGTAGCAACTATCTCAAGACCGTTTTAGGCATGTTGGCTGAGGCACAGGTCCACCCCAAACTGAAGCGCCAGCGACAGAAGAAGAAGACGATTTGTTAGACCGGTTGGCGAATAAGAAAGTTCTTACAAATTTTGATCTTAAAAATTGGTTTTTTACACGAATAGATTCATAAAGATTCGGTAAATATATATCGTTTATCACCCCGTTAGGACAGTTCGAGTTCCTGCGAATGCCCTTCGAACTAAGGAATGCTTCATCTGTACTTCAGAGGTATGTAAATAAAATATTTGCTGATATGGTTAAGTAAGAAGAACTGATAATATATATGAACAATATGATGATAACCACCGAAAGTTACGACGAACATTTTCGGAGTTTGTCTGGTTTTTCGAAGATCAGTGCCGAACAGACTGAAGCTAAGGATAGATAAGTGCGAATTTTTTCAGACAAGCCTTAAGTGTTTATGCTATAGGGTAACAAGCAGATGAGAAGGATTTGGAAGCAAATAAAAACTTCCCAATTACGAAGAATATTCAGTTCGTTCAAAGCTCTCTGGGGTTAGGAGTTTTATATTAAGACCTCTTAAATGCGTTTGCACATGCATTTCCATGCTTCCGTATTGCGTCATGCTGAGTGGCAATATTATTTAACCGGGTCGGTCATTCGTATATCGCTTTAGGTTCTGCACATTCGAACTGGAGCTCATTTATTAATGGGCCTGGTATTTCTTCTAGTTTTATTAGGTTTTTTGAAAGAATGTCTTTTACGTTAGTATTAGTAAAATATCCCTATATGGACTTACTAACACCTTTCGTGTCTCTAGATATAAGGATTTATTATTTTTATTCGGGATTAGTTCAAATATTAATCCGGATAAGGTTTGGTCTGAATAAATAGTCATTAATAAATTTAAGTTCTGTTTGCGGTAAAATGTCGGTTGGAACAATACCAAGCTTACCAGAAAAAACAAATTTGCTCTAAGTCGTCAATGTGGTTTCGTAGCAGGTGTCATAATTGATTTGCTATAAGTATTACACATACTTCATTTAGTATTCTACGTTTCTATTGTAAATTTCGTCGTGTCATGTCATGTTAAAATTTGTTGGTTTCTAATATGTTCTATTATATTATGTATTTGTATTGCAATATCTATGGTAAATTTTACTTGTTTATTGTTGTCTCTGCTAAGCAGTTTTTTATTGTATTTTATTCTACAAAGAATAATAGTGCCACTTGTACTTGGAGGAAGTAAATAGAAGTAGTAAAACTATTATAATGTGCATGGTGGATATTTTATGTTTTTCGTTTTAGTCGTTTTGTGTTATTCCTTTTAATGGTAAAATTGGTTCTATCTTGGTATTTTTGACTTTTCGTACGTGTATTTTTGTTTTTTCGTACGTGTGTCTTGAAGAATTTATGACTATTATTTATGTCTATTACATGTTCGTCGCCTAATTTTTCTGTCTCAATTTTTCTATATTTACTGTGGTTTTTACCTCCTGTGATTTCTTTAATGAAATTTGGACCTGATTTGATCTGTATATCCTTTCTGTCCTTGTTTAGTTTATTTATAATATTTTCTTTTCTCTTGAATCGCTGGATATTCCTCTAGCATAGTTTTCCCGTTTAGGAAATCGATAGGTTTTCTGTTGGTTGTTGTGTGGATTGTGTCATTATAAAATCGTACAATTCGTAATATTTTCTCTTTGATAGTTTCATCCTTATATTTCTCGTCATGTTTTAGTAATCTTATGTGTTTGTTGGTAGTATTATGAAGCCGTTCTATATCAGCATTGGATGTATGATTGCTATTAGAAGTAGAATGGGCTTCTATGTTTTCATCTTTCAAAAATTGGTAGTAATGCCTTAAGACCGAGTTCAGTATCTACTACTTTTTTATTAATCTTGACTTAAGCACTGAGATATTGTAAAATTTTAGATTTAAACTGTGTCCAGGTGCGCCCAGTAACTCTAAACGTTTGCGCATACTTCGTGAATTTGTCTCTGGTAGTCATAAAAAATTGTTTTCCTAATGTGTAGAAAACGTCGTTGTGGACAGCGTTGGGTTTTGCTTGTGTTTCAGTGGTTTTGTAGGGTATTTTTGGGGCAATTTTATCATATTTATCTAAACTGCATACTTCGCAGCTGTTAAGAAATTGTGTGATTTTATAATTCTTTAAGCACAACATTATATGTGATTGTTTCTTTTTGATTTTCAATTAATAGTTAAGCTTCTCTTGGCTTGTTATATCCTCTAATTCTTTAAAACATTTGATGGTTTAAAACTTTTTGTTATTTGAGAAATTCTTAGTAAAAGTTTTTTCGAATAAATCTAGAACTCATCACCTTGGATTGAAATAATTTTTCATAAAGGTGATTATGGATTGTTCGTCTAATTCCTTGGCGTTTACATTTTTTTGGTTGCTGCTAATTTCTTAAGAATGTTTTAAGTGTATAAGTGATACAGATACTATTTTATTGATTATTATTTGGTTTTTAAAAATATTAACAATGGATTCGATATTGTTTTCCTTTTTTACTGGCGTAACATCGGCTATGTTTCCTTGTTTGATCTCTATTCTTGATAGTGCATATCGGCGTTGCCATTTTTTATTCCCTTTTGATACTTTATGGTGTATTCAAACTCTAAAAGCTTTAGCCTCCATCTTACCAACTGCGAATTAGGTTCTTTATTGAAAAAAGTCATGTGAGTGGTTTGTGGTCAGTTTCAATACTAAATTTGCGTCCGAACAAATATGGTCGGAAATATTTTGTGGACCACAATATAGCTAGGAGTTCTTTCTCTATTGTAATATAGTTGATTTCGTGTTCTTTAAGTGTGCGACTTTCGTAGCAGATTCGGGGGTTATCTTGCGGGAAGACTGCTCCAATCTCGTAGTTAGGGTAAATTCTTTATCAAAATCAGGATAGCGTTAGATTGGGTCTTTTGTAAGAAGTCTTTTTATTATTTGGTATTTATGTTTCAAAATTATTTCGGTAATCTGGATCATTTATGTTAATGATTGCATCCTTTTTACGAAACTTAATTATTGATTTGACAATCATTGAATAATCTAAGTATATAAAAATCAATGTTATTTGTTTGTATGTTTGGGATTTATGGGCTCTTCAATGGTAAAAGATAGAGCACTGATGTCTTGTTCAGAATTCTGTGGAATAGATTTTAGTTTTGGTTTTTAGTATCCTAATTCCGTTATTGGGGCTTTAAACCCTTTTATATGATTTTTTTAACCAAAAAAACAACAGTGTTTCTATGGTCTACACTCATATTATTACAAAACGCCTGAACAGATTTGAATATCAGTCATTATTCGGAAGTAATAAGAAAAATTTAATTATTTGAGATTTACCCATTTTACAGATATGCGTAGATCATTGCAATCAACATCACACCAGTGGAGTTCGCACATGCACATCCATTCTGAGAGCACACACAAAGCCACAAACACACTGTTTACTTCCACCCCACTTGATGAAGTGAAGTTGTGATGTGCCATTTTCTCTTCCGTATATTTGACTGGGTTTTGCCTATATACATACAAATATGTAGATTGTATCGGGGGATTTGGTAACGCTCTTTTTAAGATAAAGAATGTTGGGAGACATGTTTGTATGCGACGACAGATTTTTTGCTGGCTTAACTCGTCAAAGAGTTGTTCGCAACTACGCCTGTCGCCGATTTGTTTTGTAATATAACTAACTCTAGTGTCATTGTAGCTCCGCCTTTCAGCTTGATAAGACAAATTCTAACTAACTGATAATAAAAATGAAATAAACTGACTGGTAATAAAAATATAAGTATTGTACATTTGTACAGCAACTGATAATCACCTTGCAAATCGGAGAGAATACGCTCCGCATTCGCGGGCCAGAGAGTCGAGTATCGAGCGTACGCAGTGGATTGCGGAACAGAATTTGAGAACCTCCCAAGTCCGCGCGAATTATGGTTACCCTTTCGGGAGCAAATAAAACTATCACCTTTCGAATCTTTATTTTTTTATTTTCGACCTCTCTTCTTCACAACGGTCTAACAACTAACTCTGATAATTGCTACGTTAGTACGAACCTCAGCCACAAAAACTTGACCAACAATTTTCGCTTCACTTGGGTTAGCAGCATGTTAAAAAGCAAACAACATAACCGTCCACAAGTCTGGCTTGGCTTGGGTTTCTAACCTTGCTTTACAGTCTGCTCGTTACAGCGTAAGCAAATATGAATGGATGAATGCTCGCTCTTCGATGGGACCTAGGGATGGGTCCTTCGCCCACAGTATGAACATACATTTTCTCATGGGAACATGTTCCCAATGTTAATATACATTGTTCCGTTTTTCATGGTGTCGTAAGATTCCGCAATCGAGTTTTAGCTCACAGTAACAGATCGGCTTTCAGATACGATCCGCAGATTGATTATGCTCAACAGCCTTCCGTCCAAATCGGATCCATTAATTAAATCTGCTCTAATTGTTACCCGTGCAAAACCGGGCGAATGAAGATCTCGTACATAAAGGTGACAATAAATCTCTTCAAAAAGAAGAACTATTAGAGTAAAACTCAGTCAATGATTATTGACCAATTAGCCAATTAGCTATATAATAATGAAGATCATTTGTATTATTGTTCCCTTAATATTACAGCAAATTAATTGTTATTTTTACCTTGTTAATTAATAAATTTTTATTACAAAAAATTTTAAATTTTTTATTTTTGAATTTGTGTGTTCGAATTTGTGCATCGATTTAAAGTATACCGGTATATTGTCATTTAAAATGTGGTAATTTATTTTTGCTCTACATGGGATATCTATGCAATTATATTATCTGTGTTTTTATCATGTCATAGCCGTTTTGTGATGAACAATTTTCGTTACAAACTAGCTTTTTGAAAAAGTGTTGTGCAACTAATGTTATTTATGAGAAAGGACTGAAATGTGGTGAATTTAGGAACATAAGTAATTCACATATATTTAGTATTATAAAATGACTCCAAATACAATTCACTGTATTTTCACAATTACACAATAGAGAAATGACAATTAACTAGCTTTACTCGACCTAAAGTAAGTAAAATAGAAATAAGGCCATAGAAAATTTTACTCACGCGATTCCCCAAGTTCGCTCGGATATATTTTGCGAACCCGAAAATTTGAGTTATCCCTTACTTCGGTAATCGTAAATAAACTCGGCAAAGCAGAGTTATTTTTTCCCTTCTGCGGGTGCTTGTCATTAAGTTCTAAATGAGCTTAAAAAAACGGGGACTAAGAGAATCGCCTACTGAGGACGTAGTTATAATTGCCCTTGCTCAAATTTTTTCCCGAATATCAGCGAGTTAGTTGAAAGCAATGCAATCAACGTGATTCGGAGTTGATATATGATTTTTAAATGACAGTGAAACCTGCTAAAGCTGGCCAGCTATGGTGTAAGAATTTTTTGCCACTTTAGGCAAGTGGCCAGGGGGTCGGTTTTTTTTAAAACATTTCAATAAAGATCTTCGTTCTTAGTCGTATTAATCATATGCGTTTATTCAAACCACTTAAGCAAAAAATAATCCATAAAAGATGTTTTAGTGTCCAGAACTTCTAAAATTAAATCGAGTTGGCTTATACAGACATATAATGAAAGCCGATTATCATTATGAATAGCATTCTCGGTCGTAATGATCAAAAATCAAAGATTCAGGCACAAGATGCAATATCCCAACAAGATTTAACACTAAAATTAGGTAACAGTTATGTCTGCCTGAACACTTTATTCAAAGTATTTGTAAACACACACAATAGAATACAAACGCCAAAATGGGCACCAGCAACCGACTATGTTTCTGGCCAGCTTTCACAGGTTATTTAGTTCGAAAGATAAAGAAATATATCTAAATGTGCGGCTAAGTTCCAAGATAGACAGGTGGCCAACATAAAGAGGTATTAGGAGGAATATTTGTATGGAGTTTTTTGGTGCTACCATTTACTGGCCAACTTCTGCAGGTGGCCAACCTACTGGCTTCACTGTAAGGTATGCAATGCAAGATAATATTGGGAAATAGAATAACACATACATGCGCTTGAGACAGAAGGATATAATTATTACTAGACTCATGAATCATGTTAATCTCATAAGTCAATTTAGGGTTGTTACGAAAACAGAATACGAAAATAATGGGATGTCCTTAAAGTATTCCATGAATGTTTATATAATCTTATCAATGTGTTTGGTTCTTATTAGACCTAGGTTCTGACCTGATGATGAAGATGCTGGCTAGGATTTGCAAATAAGATTGCAAGGATCATTATAAGATATAAACGTTTAAGTTAATTGTTAAGTGTTTTTGTTTTAATAAAATTTTTTACTAATTTACAGGATAAAAATATTATATAGCATAACCTCAAATGTGTTCAACATCTCACTTCCTGATGAAACTACTTTATAGATTTTATAAGTAAAAAATAGAGTGTGCTTTAAAAAATAACAGAACATGGACTTCATAAGTATAATAAAGAAAACTAAAATAAAGAATCCCGTAGCTGGGAAAAGAAAATTAAAGAGGAATAAAATAAATTACAATTTAAAACATCAATAATAAAATATTGGGAAAACATTTTATTATAATTAGACTTACCATCATAATTGATCTGTTGCCCAGTATTAACCACATGAATTTCTTCCTCTGAGCTACTGAACGAGTGTTGTTGTGACGATTCATATGGAGATCCACCATTTGGACGTTTGTGCTTCTTTTGATCATCTACATTTTGAAGATGGCTGTAGGTTCCACCAGGGTCAGATGGTTTAACTAAGTCGGTTACGCCAACTGGTTGTGAATAGGGAGCAACTTGTGGAAGTTTCTGATTGAGAATTGATTGCGATAATTGGTAATGTTGACTTGGTGGTGTGGGCAGTTGAATTGGCATGTGGTAGTATGTCTGTTGTGGAGTGTTATGTTGCGGTTTTTGCGGATAGCGTGGTTGACAATTTTGTACAATTTGCTGTGAATGATGGATAGGCCGCGGAAGACCCATTCCTTCCTGTTGATGTTGATCTTGCTGTATCATTTGCTGCTGGCGTGGATGTACCAAGTGTGGGTGCTGTCTCATGAGGCCGTCAATTTCACCCTTATGTATGAAAATAATTGAATTGCTGAAGATTGATACTCATGTTTGCCTAAAGGCAATAATGTGATCGAATCAAAATAATGCACTACCTGATAGAATTTTGGATCATCCTCATGATACAAGTTGCTGCCGCTCTGTGGTCCACCTTGGACGCAAGGAAACTGCTGCGGAAGTTGTTGGAGTTGCTGTTGATACATCTGCTGCTGACTCTGTGCGTGCATTCGTCTATGACATGGACTTACAACATCAACACCGCTGTCCGATTGTGACACCCGCCGATTGTTCGATTGCTCCTGCTGGGAGTATTGCCGCCGGAGAGTACTACCAGTCCGTTGGATAGGAAGATTCTCTTTTTCGGCTGCACTGCGTGTCCGTTCCAATTTTGGACGTTTATCAGTCGAATCGTGTGATTCGACGATGGCCTGTACGAAAACCATCAAAAACAATAAGACTTGTCAAAACAACTATATCTTTTTGAATGGTTTCTACTTACACTGCTACCATCAGGTTCGATTCGTCGTATGAAACCATCTTGGTTAGGTGTCTTGTTGATCCATTGACCCGTCTTAGACAAAAGCTCCTGTTTTTTGCGACACAATATGCATACCCATATAACCTGCATTCACATATCGCCATAAGAAATACAATTAGGTATGGTGACACATAGATATGTAGGTACAATTTGTGGAAATCTTAATATATTGAAAATATTTTTATTGGAAAATCGAAACTTAAAAAAATTAACAGCTTTTACCATTTTCCTCTTCAAATTTTTTTCTCTTTTCTATATATTATTTTTTTTTTTTGGTTTTGTACATTTTGAATTATTTTTTAAAGCACTAATTTCGTGTACTTAGTACTATAAAATACTCATGACTTATGAGTATTCTTATGAGTATATTGTCTTTGATTATTTTGCAAGAGGCATAGAAGGATTTCGTCTGAAGCCTTTTGCATACTTTTAATAGAATTTTGTGACAACTTCTTAACAGGACCCGAGGACTTGGGTTGCGGCGAACTAAACTGGTAAAGCATACAACTAACGCCGGCTCTGAAAGCCTTTAAAACAACCGTCCCGGTGACTACTACGGAAAGCATGGCATTCTCGGCAAATCATAGACGATATGCTCAGGCGAGTCTTACTCTAGCTTCTGGGCATCACCGATTGTCATGGTGAAAAAGAAAGATGGATCTACCCGATTCTGGGTGTATTATCGCCGGCTAAATGATGTCACAGTAAAAGACTCTGATTTCTGTTGCCAAAGAAGGATGGACACTTTGGATGTGGTGGCGCGATTTTCCCTATTCAGCACCGTTGACTGTCAGTCTGGTTGGCAAGTAGAGATACACCCAACTGACAGTTAAAAGATTGCCTGTGTTACTTATGATGGCCTGTGGCAGTTTAAAGTCATGAGTTGTTGACTCACAAATGCCCAGCAACATTTGAAAGCAATCATGTTTTACGCGGTCTTCCGATGGAACAATGTCAGATTTACCTAGACGATTTATTTATTTATGGCTAGAACTTTGAAATAATGTTTTCTAATTTAGAAATTGTTTTCAGCCAAGTACTGCGTGCCGCGAGAATGAAAATTAATACATCTAAATCTCAAATGTGTCGAAGAACAGTTTTTTGCGTTATATCATCAACGGAAATGCTTCGCGTCCCGACCTATCAAAAATAGAAGCCATTATAAATTGGTCAAAGCCTGTCTTCGAAAGTAAGGACATCAGTACGTTCTGAATTTTTTCAACATTACACGACCCTTTCACAAGCATATAGAGAAAGACATACTGTTTATTTGGTCCGCGGAATGCGATGAAGCGTTTCTCCGCCTGAAGACATGTCAAAGGAATTTATTAAGGAATTGGTGCGGTTTAAAGTCATGTTCAGGACGGGGAGGAGATGGTTATAAAGGTTAAAAGTAAGGCACTAAGCAAACCTTAGTAAAAAGTTAAAAGAATTATTGTACTTCACGGAAAGAATTGCTCTCTATGATCAGTGTGATAAAGTACTATTATGTGCATCTATATGGGTGCGAATTTTTAGTTCGAACCGATCAGCTCTTCAGTGGCTGCTGTCATTCAAAAACCAGGATTGACAACTTGCTCGTTGCTTAGAACAACTGCAGCAGTACAATTATCCAGTTCCACATTGGCAAGGTACCAAGCATATAATCGAAAAGCATAAAATCGAAATAGCCGTGTTTTTTTCACAAATCTATAACAACAACCTAGCACATACAACAACCTACTGCCTATAACTGCCTATAATATCGGCAGTGAATAGTGACTGCCGGTAAAAATAAGACTTCGAATCCCTTTTCATATATTTTGACAGCGATTAGAACATATAAATTGTTTTCTTCATATATTCTGACAGATAAAAATCAAAGCCACTGCGCATCATTTTTTTGAATCTTCCTTCAATTCACTATCAATAGCAATGAAAAAAAACACGACTAGTTTAATTTTATTGATAATTGAAAATTTTATTAATCTGAGACACATTATTTTTTTAACAGTGGCATTGACCTACGAAGCCATTTGACTTATCTGCAAGAGGTTGTACATTTTATTAATATTTTTTGGATCATCTTCTAAGTGAGATAATATTAAAAATTATAGAAAATGCTGTTAAGAATTACTTTCAATTATTTAAATATTGTAATTAGCCGTGTTTTCTTCATCGCTATCGATATTGAAGTGAAGTAAGATTCAGAAAAACGATTCGCAGTGTCATTGATTTTCTTTGTCAATTAATTTTTTTGAAATTGATGTCAAAATGTATGAAAAAAAAAATAGAAGTCGAATTTTTATCGGCAGCCAAATTTTCTCTTTTGTATGTATGTGTTTTACGTGCAAAATCCTACTTCACAATTTATAGATTTGTGAAAAAAACACGACTATTGTATGAATATAAAAATCAAAAGAAAAGAAAATATAAAAAGCAATTTATAGCGATATTTGCAAAAGTACACAATAATAAATATGAGTTATTTTTCTAAGAAAAGTCTTGAATATTTTTTATAAGTTTTTAGATCATATATTTCTTAGATGCTGCGGAAGCTGGTTCTGCGTATTTGGCACTTGCTCCGTGAGTGACGGGAGTTGATAAAGTCTGAAGGTGTGCCCTTCTTGTTTCGAACGGATGAGCTATTTGTGGTCGAAATTTAGTGTCTTCATAGTACTCAAGAGCAATGGTAATTTTGAAGATTTCCTTAACGTTGAACATATAGACCTTCGAAGTGTTTTTTTTAACAGAAGTCTTACGGAACTTGCTTTGACTACCGTGAAGGTTGGCGATATGCGTTTGCGCAGCTCCTCCCCAAGCCATTAAACCACAATGAATCCTATGAATGCATAATAACCTTGTTTTAATACATTATATGGAGCTTTGACATATATGGATCTGACAGGCCAGCGCAAGTTGTGATCGTCCCAACTTTCTACAAAGAGAGTTAATATGCATCCCACAAAAAGTGGCAATAGATAACAATGCCAAGCCATTTGTACGTATCAACGAATTCAATAGCATTTTATTCTGAAGAGTTGTTACACGAAAAATTCGCAAGTACAGATTGGTATACGGGGTACATTGGACTACGGAAATTTTGTTGTTGATATGTTTAACACAAGACCATTATCATGGCACCATTTTCCCATTTCTTCCAGCCCTGTCTACACTTTTTGAGACTTATTCGGAGAAACAACTTCATCCAATTCTACAAAGTCATTCTACAAAGTTCATACCAAAGAACATAAATTTATCCTCTGTCTCAGGAGATCTTACACGTTTCTCAATGTTGCATTTGCACTTTGATACGACGAAGAAAAACGAATTTTTTGGCGAAGTGCGTTCAAAAGCTCCGATCATACTGAACGTAACCCTTTAAGTACAATCATCCTGAAATTGGATATTTTGATCAGTTATCGTATATGCTATTATTTGATAGGTTAAATGTAAGGGAGACATATTCTTCCCTTACAGTACTCCCCGGATAATAGCACATACGTATGAGGATAAAATTGTGCTGATTATAAATAGGTTTTCAATGAAATTCCTATTAAGAGATGACCTTAGGTAGATTCCTCAAGTACTTTTAAATCATTGCCTAAGCAAATGTGTGCATGTCTGATTGTGGCGGATATTCCGATGGAAGGAAATTATGGAATTTTTAGAATCCAAAATAAACACAATGTCATTCACTATGATGGGTTTCACTTCTTCAAACCATTTGCAGCGACCAGTTTTGACAAATAAGTTATTCAATAATCCATCTTCTCCAAAAGGCATATGCAAACTGCTGAAGAGGTTTCCACCTTCTTCGAAGTTTAATATCTTCGTCTCCGATCTCTACTAATGGCTTTGCGCCCCTAGAGCTGCCAATCAGGAAATGGTTAGACGTTAGGGCTTCATCTTCTGCGTGATAAAGCGGGATGTATGTGCGAGGTATAGAATTGACAATCATATCCACCTCCCTTAGCATACCCGTAAAAGTTCATCCGTCGGATAACGTGAGGGCATTATTATATGGAGTACGTCCTTGACAGACCAATTCGCCGTTTACTGTCGTTTTTAATTGTTCGTTCCGTGCTGTCCTCGAAATCCGTTAGGATTATCAAAGTGATATTTCAAAAGTCTATAGGCGCTTGCGACATTTTCTTTGAATTGGAAATATTTCCGGTTGTATTACTAATGGCTACTTTTGTATCTCTTATACTTTCCATAATGGATAGTTACTATCTATTATTATATTCTCATGGAGTGTGACAGGTACTTACGTATATTGGTTAACGTTGAATAGATTACGTTAAGTAGAACTCGAATGTTTTTTAAATTGGTTACCAACACCTCATTTATAGGATTTGTCAAGTATTTACTTCTTTGTGTTCCCGTATGATTAAGAATGCCTATCCTGCCTCCATTGCCTTCTTTAATTTATGTTTGTGCGACGGACGCAGCTGTTACTAGCTATGCTTTTTAAGTGACATTCTAAGCCACGAATACAGTTTAATGGTCAAGTGGGCGGCTATGAGTATAATAGCTAAAATAAAGTATATCTCATGACATAATTTTCTATCAACTGCTTCTACCCCACTTATAAAATTGTCACTCGGCTTTTCTATTTTAGATTGTTTGTCCACAGTCGCTATTATTATATATTTTCTTATATAAATATAGATAGTTTTATTGTTTTTCTTTTGTCTTTAATGTAATGTTTGTTTTACATTTTTTTTATTCTGAATTATTCTTTAAAGCAATATTTTTACATGGTAATGTGTATATATTCTATCTATTTTGATGTTAACTTTCCTTCGACGCCGCCATTATTTCCTTTTCGTTGTCGTCTCCTTTTTTTCCTTCTTTGTTGCGTTTTCTTCCACTCCTGTTGTCGTTTTCTAAGTCGTCTCTCTTCTATGGTTGTTTAATTTTTCCTTTAAAATTGTTTAGTTATTTATTTTCTTCATTTTATATAAATTAGCTTTTATTGAAGCAAAGTTTTAGATCAGGTCATCTGTGATACTAAATTACGTCTTCAAGTTTGTTTGCACATATTTTTTTATCTTAAACTTTTTTATCTTAACTTAAGCGAACTTAGTCTACACCTTGAGTTGTATGTGCTTTGAAAACCATGGTTGAATTTGGAACCCTGTTTCGTTTTTAGAAGCCAGCTTGAGGATGAACGATGTGAAAGTCATGTACTATCTGAATAGCCTCTTCTTCAGTATCGACGCTATCTAACATGTCGTCTACATAGTGGTTTTGCAGGAAAACATCACCGCTCTCGGAAAACAATCTTGGAATTCTCTGGCGCTCAAGTGTTTGATATACTTAGGATAGCTTGATCGACAAGACATAGCCAGATGGTTTCAAGGCACCTGGCCCCAACCAAAGAAAACGCTGACAATTGTGGTCCTTTATGCAGATTCCTACCTGATGATACATTTCAGCAATAACTCCTCCAATCGCTACCCTTTTTTAACCATCTAGTCCTTTTTCTGAGCATGCTGTTCAGAGATACATAAACTTTCGCGGCAGCATCCCAGACGAATTTGAATTTCCCGGGTTTGTTTATGTTAAGAACGGGACATTTTTTTCACATCACTTTTTTAGCATAACTTAACCTGGAGACGCATAGCACGCCTTAATGTCATAGGAAAACTGTCAGGATGCGGTTTGTCTTCATGTTCTTAAAGCAAAGCATGTCTGGAAGTATCCTATTGTAGTTGATCATACTCATCTTTATCGAATCAGAGAGCTGAAGGCTAAGACTGCAGCAACAACAGCGGACAGAAACTGCACAATTGCCAGCAACACAACAGTTGCCAGCTGTTGAGCAACATCAGCGACCAACAACAAAGAAGCGCCCAGTAACAAAACAGCGACGGCAAGAAGCAACTCAACTGCAGCAGAAGAAAGAAAATGTACCGCCAACAATAAGAAGGCGGGGTGGCATTGCCCAATGCTTTCGCTGCCAAATGCAGTATCGATGAGTAAAGTGCAGTGAGAATCACGGGGCACACCGCTATCTATGGGTTGCCCTTAATTCCAAGAGCGGAAAAAAATGGTTCTGCAGAAGCAGCCCTCAGTGAAAAATCCACTCGGGGCAGTCATACCCTTCACCTCTAAAATTACCAACGCCCAACTAGCATCAGGCCTGGGGAGCACGGAAAAGCAGCACCTACCAAAGGTAGTGCCGCAGCCTTCAGTGGCAAGAGCACACGATCCAACGCTGGATTGGAAATCCTCTATCGAAAGGCGTTTGGATCGGTTAGAAGAGCGAGTAGGCCAAATATTAGCGCTCCTGCAGAGCCAACCACGTTAATCATTTTAATGGCTGCGTAGACGAACGAGTTCACTTACAATATCCTTGCAGTGAATGCAAATTCATTGATAGGGTTTCCTCAAAAAAAGACGTCTATAGATTGTTGGACGATCAAAGCCCAGAGCTGCTGCTGATTAGCGTAACCAAGCTGACTCGGAGAGTCATACTGGAGCACAGTAATTATAATGTTATTTGAAGAGACCGACCCAATTCCAAGTGGTGGAGGCGGTGTTGCGATCTTCATTAAAAATAACATAAATCGCAAGGTAGTGTATAATAGTGAAGTACGAAGGTTTCATTAGTTATCGGCTTGCATCATGTGCATTTCGCTCCGCAGTGGAAGGAGGTTGTATGTAGTGTCGGTCTACTCCAACGGGAACAATGGTTCTAGAACGACTATAACAGAGCTCGATTCACTCGATTCACTCTTTCGATGTGTAAGTCTGTTCGAAACGATGTCTAAACTGTTAGAACACTTTCGTGTATCTCAGTGACCACTGCGGACTCAGTGCCGAAATCAGGATTCCCAACGATATTGCGGTATTAGGAGAGTTTGTTCAAACGTACCCCTACAAGTACAGTAGAGCACGATCCAAACGCTTCTCCAATAAATCGAGAGCACTAGATTGGCATGTATCTTATTCAATTGGACGAGACAATCGAACGATATCATGGTATATTCGTACAAATAACGAAAACTTATACCGCAATGCGACAATCGACGCACTTCACCAACAAAAAAGCAGACTCCTCACAAGATTAAAAACCTTGTACAGGCAGTGACAGCAACTTTTATTGCTAAGATTATAGAATTTCGGTAAATCCGCACAGTAAGATTCATGCTCAGCGTGTTCCCTGAGATAAACAAATTCATTAGACGTAAATATAACGATCTTCAGTGTCTTAACCTTCCCAGAACGACGGACAACGAATGTATACTGACAACAGCAGGAATTGCTCCAGATAACGCTGTACTCGACGAAGATTTCTGTTTGGTTGTAGACCCGCAAGGAAAAGTGGAGGTACTTGGCGCAGTTTTCGAGGAAGTGTACAAAGTAAACGAGAGTGTTCGCCCCAACCACGACCTGGAAAACCGCGTACTGGCTAACAACTCTCTTCTTCGTAACGATCTACAACAATGGCAATCTTTGTCGTGTTCGATAGATGGTCAATATGTACATGATCATTTTTAACAAAACTCTGAATAATGCATATTATCCAGTTCCAGTGAAGACACAGAGGTTATGGAATACCTTCCGAAGAAGAAAGCAAAGGTGGAGATCTTAATTTCTTTCCCATGAAGTGTTATATGTGTAGATTTCAAAAGAGAATCCGCCATGGATCTTCTGGCGGCATGAGTGTTCATGCTTGGAGGAAATGACGTTTTGTTCGTTGGGGAATCTGTGCACGTCGGAATGATGAAAAAAGTTACATTTGTTCAAACCACATGTAGCCTTCACAGAACATGTCATAGGAAGATGAAGTTTTAGATTTATTCTGCAAAGTTTGTTCTTTCTTGTTTTTCACTTGTCCGGTGGTTCAATATAACGAATGATATAATGTTCAGGTGTATGAAGCAAATTTTCCCTGTACGAAACATGTAAATGTTCCTTCAAAAATGTTTCTTTCATTAAAAACCTTAACAAAAAACTGTTCAAAGTAAAGAAGTAACACAGAAATATATTTATGAACAATAAATCCATAGATTAATTTTTCTTTTACTAGCGTCGGCGAAAATATCGACGTGTATCCCTCAGATTTTTGAAAATTTTGCTTGCATTATTCTTATAAATGCTTGATTTTAGAATTGAAAACTTATTTGAAATGTCCTTAAGCTAGGCTCCGATCCTAACGCGACCGATCATTTAAGTTTTGAGTGAAAAAATCGAATCGGATATTAACCCCCTCGTTCTTACTCCAAACTAAGATGTGAGATGTGAGACAATGAATAAAACGAAACTTGTAAAATCCAAAATCATTGTCATGTGTATATCCACAATCAATGGAACTGCTTTGTGTCCTTCTTATCGAAGACAACAAAAACGATCGTTATATCGAGTGTCAACTCTTTATTTTCGTACTCTATAGCTATAGAGAAACTAATGCATTTTAAAAAGTGTACGCTACATCGATCATTGGTTATATGTACACTCGTTATACAATCACCCCATTGCAAATTACACAGAATTTAGTACAACCAATATCTGGCTGTTCAGTATGAGTATTAAGCATGCGGCGTCAAAGTATCCTCATTGAAGTAGTACGGGCCATGGCGATAGTGTGCTTGTTGCAGCAACCATTTGCTAAATTCTTTTAGCATGCAATCCAGGGTGAGCTTGTGCATTCCCCAAAAAGGGCCTATCAGCCCAGGGAGTTTGGAAACCAGTCCCTGTTGCAACTCTATATTGCATAAATGACTCTAACGATTGCCTCAAACGAAGTAGGTTCTCAAAATTTGAAAATTCTGAATACAATTCGGTAGTCTGCTCGAATTTTATCATAAATAAGAGCCATTCTTCCGGGTATCGATCAAATTTGGAAAGTTCTTTGCAAATTAATTTTCGTGCCGCAAGACCGCTGGAAGTATACACGGAAGCCAATTAGATGTGTTCGTATTCATTGATTGGGACGAGGGCTTTAGTTCAAATTTTCAAAAAAAAAGTCTCAGGAAAGGATCTTGTTTTTGAAATTGTTTGTTTTTTGTTGTGGAACTGCTGTTGTTGTGGAACTGCTGGGAAAAAAGAAATAGGCGGAATCGTGTTCGTACTCTTTATGCAGGTGGACTTTATCCGGATGCTCACCTTCCCCTTCTTCTGATATTAATCTTCTTAAGCAGCATCTCCTATGTTTGCTGAGTTATTGACTCTTTCTGCTTAAAAATTAACTGTTGTTCTCGGAGAAAATTCATTTCGGCATATAATTGATGAACGCTCCTCGAAGAAGCCTTCGAGCATTCCGAACGAGGATCACGCTTTTCAGATGTCTCATTCAACCTTGAGCGCCGAACTTCGACATTTAAATATTCATCGCGATCATCGTGGCCATTACCACTCGTAGTACCTACATTACCGTTGGGATTCCAATTAGGCACTAACGGAGCGCCGCGCCATCCCAAGCTCGGCTTGACATTCTCTTTGTTGCACAAAGGGCAGCTGAATGTTTTCGGCTTTATCAAACTTTTCTTTGCTCCTTTGCAAATTTTTGAAATGGAAAAAATTTTCGAATTTCCCAAAATGTATATTTAAAAATTCCTAAAAAAAAATTCAAATTAAGGGTGCATGTGAAGATCAATAGATGGTTAATTACTTTAGTTTCTCAAATCTTCAATTCAAATTTAATTTGTTTCGTATGAATGACAGCGACAACAAACAGTCAAGTGTCAATGTCCCCAACTAATCTTTCGACGGCATTATCAGATCGACTGCAACACTCGATAAAATTACTTTTGGATGCCGTGTGAAAAATTCAATATTCCTTATATCTATGCAGAAATTATTTCTTCGCCGAGGGATATGTTTTTGATAAGATAATTATCGATTTTAAGTCACGCGATGAAAATGTTCCCCTATCTTTTATCACATTTTAACGTTCATTATTGTAACTATCTGCATTTTCACCGGAGTCGTCTAGCAAATGGTAATAATTCTCATTATTGACCATTGTTAAATCTTTTATATATAAATTTAAATAACAGTGTTTGCTGGGAGGGCGATTATAGCTTTCACCACAATCACTATAGTATTTGCTCGGAATAATAGCACTTGCACTCACATCAATTGATGACACAATAATATGACCTCATGCATGGAGTTTTAACTTTTGGGTTTTAAAAGGACATAAATGGGGCAAAATTGTACCACTCATGTTTAGAAGTCTTAAATTGTATACTTACATCAAGCCTAGAAGATCTAGCTCCCAATGTAGTAATTGCTCTCCAAATTTTATATACAATACCAGTCACTGTAGTTTCAGAAAAAAGTAGTTTTTCCAAACTCAAAACTATAAAAAATTACCATTAACACTCAAGAATGATTTGAATGTTTGTCTATATGTCGACAGAGTGGGAGTTATTAATTCATGAACAAAATACTATAATGAACTATGAACTATGACTATTAAAAAATTTACCAAGCCAAAGGCCAGAAAAGTTGGTTTGCGTGTATTCCGTTGCATTATAACTTCTTATGCTTATTATATCTTTTATCCTCACCTTAAAAAAATCAATAACTTGGGTTCCTTGAAGTATTTATTTGTACACATTTTATATTATTATTTACTTATTCTTTTTCTTTGTTTATTTTAATAAATATTTATATTAATTTATATTAGATATGCATGTATGAAACAGAGGATAAAATAAAATTCTTTAAAAGTCTACCTATTGTGTACTCTGGAAGCGACATATGATATAAAAAATTATGAATGGTGGGCTTACACAGGGCGCTTATTTAGCTCTAGCCGGCCCTGAAGAGCTAATTTCCGACCATTTCGAGTAACTGACTAGAGAGCAAAACTGTCAAGAAAATTCTTCCCCAACTTCGCCGTGCCCAAGAATACGGACGAAAACTAATTTCACTTTTCATTGATTCATTGCCACTCAATATTGATAAAAATACAATCAAGTTGATTTCTTAAAAAATCTTATTGTTTTACAATGTCTACTTTGAAAAAATATCTGTAAAACGATTCTAACCATTTCTGTAAAATTTGTGGAGAATATATGTATATTCAAAAATGTGTAGACCAAGTTCTTCGGATGCCAAATGATTCGGTGCAATTTGATTATTTTGGAGACCCGTGACAAGATCCATTATAAGGTAATTAAATCCTGCGTGGAGTCTTTGATATTATAAGCGAAAATGGAGAGAGCATATAATTCAGGTATCTACCACCACTTCACCAACACGAATACAGATAAAATTAAAGGAGTATAACTTTTATAATTATATTATGACTTATGGTAAAAAATAATTTTTGTATTGAATTCGTTTGGGTTGCACAAAATGTTCTTGGACACAAGAAAGATGAAAGCTATGCGGAGCACATTGAAGAGATCTTATATATGTACATATGCACTGTTACTGTAAATATGCGGAATGTTAAATTCGATTTAATTATTTATTGTCTGGTTTAGTTACATAATCTGCTCGGATCTTGAAAAGTGGACACTGTTCTAACTGTATAAGGTAGGACAGAGAAGGTACTCACCTTGTTACTACGTAATGTAACCTTTCCACCACACCTTGCGCAGCATCGTATGTTACAGTAATGACATATGTGTCCAACCCCATCGGCGAATTTCGTTTTGAGGCAGATGTGACAAGTGGCATCTAGTTCAACGCCAGCCTTCTTTTGCTGTTCCGACCTTTGACGAATGGCATTTTCAAGAATCATAACTTCGTCTTGTTTACGTCTAAATTACGCAATAAGAAAAATACCATTAAAAAGAGCTCAAGAGGAATAATAGTAGTGATTACGACGTCTCTCATTTACCTCATAATCTCATTCTGCTTTTCTTCCTCCTGCTTCTGGCGCATAAGAACATTTTCGATTTGTATGCGTTCGTTCGGTGTGAGATGTGACAAGTCCGGGATGTCCTCCATTTTAAACGGTTATTTAATGATTATTACATATGATCGTTCAGAGTGTCGAAGAATAGGTGTATCGAAACGACGTATCGGTCTCGATAGAGGTTGTTATTCAATTTTTAGGTTTTTGCGTTCGATTTTTGTTCAGTTTAAGTGTATATATGATAGTTTCTTTAATCTTTTACTATTGACAAATTACAGTTAAGTTGTGTGTTGAATGATTGGCTTTGTTATTGGTGGTATTGTGCTGATTGCGGCAACGTTTGGCTACCTTTCAGGAATTTCTTCTAGGAAAAATATCTCCCCAATTCGAGACGAGGACAAACTTAGCACTGTTCATTTGATATTCTATCACGATTGACCACATCGATTTGTTATATAGACGTATCGTCATTTTTAGGCCCTTTTTAAACATATTGTTGTACTATTTCATTGGCTTTTGAGCAAATGCTCTTATGACGAAAAATATTTTTCATATTACTTAATGAGCTGTAAGAAAAAAAAGGTATATGTTAAAATTATTTCTTAAAATTCAGAGGATGCAAGATATCAAACAAAGACTCAAAGTACTATATCAAATATTCACATGTTTTAACATATTATAAATAATTCAAAAATCATATGATGAAACGTATCTCTTTATAAGAAGGCGGTATGTATGTAAGGATGTATGTCTGTTAGTATGTAAGTATGCCGGTATGTCACAGCTATACCAAAAGTGGACGAAGAATATACCTTAAAAGTAATGTGGTCCGTTGACGGAGTGGGTTATTGCGTTGCTCGCGATTCTTCAAATTGACTAGAAGCAATTTGTTTTCTTCTTTATAGACAACGCCATCTTTTTTTCTGCTTTGCTTTGTATGAATAAACATTACTTTTTTTTTAATTTAAAATTCTTTTTTAATTTTAAATTCATGATTCTTAAAACTAGACAAAAATGGTTAAATCTATATTAATATCTAAACAATTCATGTTCTTAAAATCAATCCTACTGACCCGTCGCAGGTACTCTAAAATAATCTAAACTTACTTATCCATTTGCCTTTCGTCGTCTACTACTAATAATATCTGTTTTTTTTTCAAGTTCATATGGACAATGTTTATTGTTTGTTCTTACTGGCCAAGAAAACTTAGAAAAAACTTGGCGCTCCAAAAAATTTTTTGTAAATTTTCTTAAAACTAACTAAACCTAAGCTCTAATACTAAACCGTAACCCTAATAAAACTTTAACTACCTTACACTATGTCTGTGACATTGGGGACGTGTGTACAAGGGCGTGTGCGTTATTTATATATAACTAGATATCGTACCCGGCTTTGCCCGGTACTTTACCTGCATTATTACCGCATTTTTTAAATTAAAACAATAATAAGACTGCTCACTCAGAGAAGAATTTGAATTTTTCATTTGTCATTGATGCCTATCCCACTCTCATTCACATCCCTACTCATAATGAGTACAATTCGTTGCCTGTGTGCATACATGTTGAAGTTTGAAGTATGAATGTGTGCTGCAGCAAAACGGACGGAAATTACGGTTTTTTCTCAACCATTTACACAACAACAAATTTCAGAGCTCTGCGACGTGCAGTTTCGGAGCCTTTGTCGGCCAGACACACAAACTTTCTGCTTTATAGTTAAGACTACATGCATTTGTACACATTTTTTTGTGTTCGTTTTTCTTTTATTTTTTTTGTTTTTTTTTTCTTAATCTAACTTAACCTAACTTAAATATGTGTAAGTCTATCTATCATATCATGCGCTGGCGATGGCGGAGACTAGTTCTAGTGTAACCGCCAAAAGAAGTGCCGCTCCTTTGCATTCTCTCTCCTATCTCTGAACCGGAGTTGATAATCGTGTTCGAGAGCGATATCCGATTCATAGTGAAGTCGCATGTCAACTGTTCGGCGCACAGCGTGGAAGATTATAGGACATCTTCCAACAAGAAAATCCTCAGGTGGAATAAAGCCGGTGTGGCGCGAGTTACATACTATGGCAACCCTAGGATGTACAAGCTCGAGAGTAGCTAGTGATTACAACATGCTTACGCATAGCACAGAATGTGTCTTTCACCTTTGCTCAAATAGCACGTGCGTTGTCAGCCGCAGTCGCAGCCAATCATGATCTCAACTCGAGCAGTTGTTGTTATCCCAATAGTTTACGCATAGCATCTCTCTCACCTCTTGTGCTGAATGAAGAGAACACTCTCAATGGGAAATGAACACATTGTTGATGTCTATCTGCATCATATGTGTGGAACATGCGATCTGTTGCTATGCAAAATGAGTATAATTGCAACCCTGTTAACTCTCGTTTTAAAATAGAATGCTAGGAGCAGATTTTGAATTAGCGGACCTCGGGGAATATTTAAGCGAGGTGAATTGGACATGTGGTTCTCTTTTTTTTAAATTGCAGTTCGAAGTGCAAACATTTATTAATGTAAAATAAATAAATTGGTGAAAATAAAATAACAAACATTAAACAAAAACCTAGTTTTATTAAAAAAAACTCATTCAGTGGTGAAGCTGTACAGTGTACCTGCGTAATTCGCGCCCACTTATTATACTTAAATTTCGGGTAATAAGCCCCGAAGATCGGACTGTTGGTAGACATCATACTTATAGGAGATTCAATTCAATTCAATTTCGAAAAAATATATTTCTTAAAGTACCACCCTTTACTCACTATATGCACACACATAATCACTATTGTTCTTTTATACACATATCACATAATTTATGTAATCGTAAATCGAATGGCCAATATTTAGTTAAGTTAACGCTATCCTATGCTATCCTATGAGATATAACGCATGAAATGTTATCTATATGTTCTTCTGTACAAAATGACATGAAAAGAGTTCAGTTGCAATAAAGCGATCATCCAAACAAGTTGTTTTTCTTTTGCTCTACGTGCCTTACATCTTATCAGAAGTGGGATCGCTGTCTTTTTACTTCAGTCCAGTTATAAATAAGCAATTGGAGCAAAATGACCACACGTGCGAGAAGTTTTATTAAAACTGCAACTGTACGGCAGCTAAAAGAAAAATTGACAGAAATTGGATTGGCAACCAATGGAACGAAAACAACGTTGAAGATTCGTTTGGAGGAGGCGATTTCTCAGTTGAATGATGAGCAGATGGATGAGTATTTTCCGGGGAGTATTTAAGAAGAAGTAAATCTAAATGAAAATAATACTGATTTAGATCTGGAAAGTAGAAACGCGTCGCAGGAGCTGCAGCGCTTAAGAGCGGTCCTGAAGATGAAGGAAGAAATCCGATCACTGCAGAGAAAATTGGCCGAGTTCAACAACACCGTGGAACCAACTGAATCGAGGCATTCATTTGGAGACATCGAGGGATCTTTGCCATCATTCTCCGGTGACGATAGCTTCCCAGTTTCAAAGTGGATAAAGTGCTTCGAAGACTCTAGAACTTTATATAACCTAGACGATTCCAAGTGTTTTATTTATGCACAGCGCCTGCTCAAGGGCACCGCAAAGTTGTTCTTACGGTCAACATCGTGCAAATCATGGAATGAGTTAAGAGAAGCTTTACTCAAAGAATTTCATCAGCTCGCTACAGCCAGCGATGTAAATAATACCCTTCGGAATCGAAAAAAACATAAAGAAGAAAATCTTCAGCAATACGTCCTAAGCATGCAGGAGATTGCGAGCTCAGCCGACATCGAAGAATTAGACGTTTATTATCAAGGGTAATCCTGATTCCATCTTCAACAAACAAATTTTGCTTACAGCTAATAGTATCTGTGAGTTGAAAGGTGTTCTCAGAAAATACGAGAAGTTGAAATCGGAGTATAATCAGCCAACAACAGGCCGAAATGTGTTGCAGCAGAAAAGTACACCTCAACAATTTCACAGCAAGTCCAGTTCTAAGTGTTATAATTGCAACTGTGATGGTCACATAGCTACCCAGTGTCCAAATCCAAGGAGAGAAAAGAGCACATGTTTTCGGTGCGGGCAGAAGGGACATGTTGTTAAGAACTGTCCACAATCAACTTCAGTGATGGTGCTGCAAGAAGCTGAGTCTGCCAAGAATACATTCTTACGGGATTTCTATGGAGATTTCGAGTTCCAGTTTAACATCGATCAACACGAAGCTGTTAGTACGACGATGAGAGCAAGAACCATGATTGACACCGGCAGTCCCATCAGTTTTGTTCAGCAGAGATACATCCCATCCTATTTGATGACGTCTTCAAGATCTTCAGCAGATGATTTCGTAGGTATTAACAATAGTAAACTTGTGATATTTGGAAAAGTGTATTGTAATGTTAAGATATGTAATGAATATGTTTATTTATGTTTGCATGTGGTAAAAAACGATACGATGAAAAATGTGCTAGTATTAGGTAGAGATTTCTTGCAAAAATCAAATATAAAACTTGCGCTAGAAGATGCAATACAGACGAGATATTCCTTTGATGAAAATAATAAAAGTGATTGTGATGATGATAGTTTAAACTTAAGGATAAATGAAAAATTAAGCTACGATGAAAAGGTTAAAATAAGAAATTTAGTTTCCGCGAGCTTAACGAGTAGTACATTCTCCATCGGTAATGGTGATTATGAAATGAAAATAGTTTTAACTAATCCGAATAGTTCTTTCAATTGCACACCAAGACGTTTGCCTTATGCCCATAAAATACAGTTACAGAAAATCATAGATGATCTACTTAAGAACAATATCATTCGCGAGAGCAACTCACCGTATGCATCACCAATTGTTTTAGCTAAAAAGAAGACAGGTGAATTGCGTTTATGTATAGATTTCCGCGAGCTTAACAAGATCACAGTGAAAGACAATTTCCCTATACCCTTAATTGAGGATCATTTAGATAGATTGCGAGGGAAAAAGTATTTCTCAATACTGGATCTACGAAGTGGATTTCACCATGTTAAAATGTGTGAAGATTCAATCCTCTTTTGTCACGCCGTTAGGACAATTTGAGTATTTGCGTATGCCTTTTGGGCTGAAAAACGCCCCGTGCGTGTTTCAAAGGTATATAAACTCCATATTTAAAGATCTGATAAGTTCGGGAAAATTACTAGTTTACATTGACGACTTGCTGATTGCATCGGAAACGAAAGAGGAACATTTTATGATTTTAGAAGAAGTTATGGATATAGTAGTGAAGAAGAATTTGAAGCTGCGTTTAGATAAATGTTTGTTTATGTATTGCAGAATCACTTATTTGGGATATGAGGTCTCTGCAGATGGAATAGGTCCCAATGAGGATGGTATAAAAGCGGTGAAAGATTTCCCTATACCCATAAATACTAAAAGTGTTCACTCTTTCTTGGGCTTATGCTCATATTTCCGTAAATTCATCAAGGACTTTTCAATTATTTCCAAACCGCTATACGATCTTTTAAAGAAGGATGTCGAGTTTACCTTTGGTGAAAAGGAATTATTCGTTTTTGAAGATTTGAAAGACAAATTAGTAAGGGCACCATTATTGAGAATATACAATCCGACAGCAGATACTGAATTGCATTGCGATGCAAGCAGCATAGGTTTTGGTGCAGTCTTATTGCAGCGCCAAGAAGATAAGTCTCTCCACCCTATTTTCTTCTTTTCGAAGCGTGCCACCTCTTCAGAGTCTAAGTACCACTCTTATGAGTTAGAGACATTGGCGATAATCTATGCACTTAGACGATTTCGCATTTATCTGACGGGCATAAAGTTTAAAATTGTAACAGACTGTAAGTCGTTAACTCTCACTCTTAATAAAAAGCTTTTGAATCCTAGGATATCACGTTGGGCACTCGAACTGCAAGATTACGCTTACGTCATTGAACATAGAGATGGAAGAAGGATGAATCATGTTGACGCGCTTAGCAGATGTCACAATGTTCTAATAATTGAGTCCGAGTCCTTTGAAAATTTATTGGCTGCTCCTCAACAGAGAGATCCAATAGTGAAACGATTAGCTGAGATGTTAGAAAAAAAAGAGAGCCCTTCTTATGAGCTAATTAATGGTCTCGTGTACAGAAAATTGAATAATAAGGTTTTCTTTTATGTCCCTTCCCGAATGGAGCGAAACGTTGTACAAACGCATCATGACGCCTTGTGTCATGTTGGTGTTGAGAAGTGTTACGATTTTCTGAGAAAGACGTACTGGTTTCCTTTTATGAAGGCAAAGATTAAGGACTATATCGATAATTGTTTGAAATGCGCACACTTCCCCGCACCATCTGGTAAAAAAGAAGGCGTTCTACATAGCATACCAAAAGGTGATAGAACTTTTGAGATACTTCACGTTGATCATTATGGTCCACTACCATCATCTGTGCGAAACTCCAAGAAACACATTTTCTTGACTGTCGATGGCTTTTCAAAATTCACCAAACTATATGCCGTGAAAAGTACGACTACAAGAGAGGTTATTGCTTGCCTTGAAAATTATTTTCGTACGTATAGTAAGCCAATACGTATAGTCTCTGACAGGGGAAGTTGTTTCACCTCGGATGATTTCGCAAACTTTTGTTCCAGATGCAATGTCCAACACGTTAAGATTGCTACCGGCTCGCCTCAATTCAATAGACAGGTGGAGCGAGTCAATAGAAGCCTGACTCCTATGTTGGCTAAAGAAAGTGACATAGAACCTGGTGATTGGACAAAGCATTTGTGTAAGGTAGAGTTTGCTCTAAATAATGTTGGACATAAGAGTACGGGCTTTAGTCCAAGCATGTTGCTTTTCGGTGTTGCTCAGAAAGGTGAAGTATGTGACAAGATCCGTGAATATCTGGAAGAAAATTTTATAGTTGAAAAGGCAAGAGATTTAAATGCATTAAGGCAAGAGGCAAACGAGAGAACTGTTCGAAGTCAAGAAGTAAACAAAATGTATTTTGATAAACGGCATAAGAAACCCTATTCGTATTCGGTAGGTGATTACGTTTTAATAAAAAATATTGTGAATACTCCTGGGGTCAATCGAAAACTTATTAGTAATAAAGGGCCATTTGCAGTGGTAAAAATACTCCCAAATGACAGGTACTTGATAAAAGACCTCGAAAACCTTCAGATTTCCAAAATTCCTTACGAAGGAGTGGCATCCCCTGAGAACATGAAACCGTACGTAAATCGTAAATCGAATGATCAATATTTAGTTAAGTTAACGCTATCCTATGCTATCCTATGAGATATAACGCATGACATGTTATCTATATGTTCTTCTGTACAAAATGACATGAAAAGAGTTCAGTTGCAATAAAGCGATCATCCAAACAAGTTGTTTTTCTTTTGCTCTACGTGCCTTACATACTCCTTGCAAGATGTCGTCGCGTTAATGAAATTATAAAATTATCTACTCTTCTCGTTAGCCCTGTTGTACAAGACCTCGTAGCGATAGTACTTTTTGTACTCGGACTCAGGTGTCCGATACAACCGGATACAGGTCCTAAGACACCGTCTCTCAAACACCCTCTTCTTTTCCATTTGGAAAGGACTCACTTTGAACCAAAGGGGACAACAATACACCATGGCCTTATGAGGGCCATGTAGCAGATTACCTTCATCCTGGCATCAAGTTGGATACTGTAAAAAAGCTTACTTGCCACAGCAAAGGCTTTTCTAGCATTGGTCAAAGCCTTCTCTATATGTTTGTTAAAATACAGAAAATGAACCAACCAAATGCCGAGATATCTGACTACACTTCTCACGATTAACGCCTGGCCCTGAGGGTCAACAATGCAGAACTCTTTCCAGTTCATACGCGTATCACTTGAAGTTCCGTGCACCGGGACACTGAAAAGAACAGTTTCACATTTTAGGAAGTTGATAAGCAGCTTCCAGTCTAGTCATTCTAGTTATCTTATTTGCATCCCGTTGCAACAAGGTGTTAATGACGACTACCTTCGGTTCTGATCTGTAAGCCACTAGGTCATCGGCATACGCGATTAGGTGCGGCATAGACCTTAGAAGATCTGCAGTAAATATAGAAAACAATAATGGGGATCCTACTGCCCGCTGTTGTAAACCGTTTTCTATACTTAATACTCTACTTGACGATACGCCGCCACATTTAAGGACGAACTTCCTACCTGTTATCATATCATACATATCGTACACTGCTTTTTATCCGTTTTCCCTTGTATGTCGGAAACCACTTTTGCAGCAGCATGCACTGGCGAATGCTCTGCCCTAAATCCAAACTGGTTGTCCAGTAGAATATTGTTGTTCTCGACCCATGTCTGCAGAGCTCGAATGACAATATTTTCAAATGCCTTGCTGATGCAAGGAAGAAGACTTCGACCGAAGATTTGACGGAATGCTTTTGATCCCGTTTAGGGATTGGTTGCACTAAAGCTGTATTCCAATGTGTTGGGTAATGTGCATTACTAAGCGCATTGTAAAACAGTGTAGTGTAAATTTCCACTGCAGCCGGAGGGAGATGGTTGAGCACTATAATCGGGATACCGTCTATCCCAGCCGATTGCTTGTTCTTAATGGACATAAATGCCCCCTGGAGATCTTCTTGAGTGATCACGATGTGATTTACATCATTGGCGATGGAATGACTTTCCATATTTACACCATCGAATCTGGTAAAACCAGCATTCTCAGATCGCCATCGACTGATCTCCTCACGGAGATAGAAGTGATTTACCACGGCTCTGTTTTCGAGATCGTGATTTGGCCGACTGACCTCGTTGACCTTATACACTTTTTCAAAAACAGCGCCTATGGTCTTAACCTTCTCTTGGAGATCGAAAAATTCGAAAAATTCGTTCTCTAGTACGGACTCATCTGGATCTATATCAACTGATGTCAGTAGCTGCGCGTTGTCGTTTGTTCTCGGAAGTCCGACGATCGGAATGTTATTTTGATCTTTCCTTCTGAATAATTTATTTACTTGCGGGATTTATTCTCACAATGCCAGCTTGTGGCAAGATATAAATTTATTTTATTAGCTGTTGTTTTTTGATGTCTGACTTCAGGGATCTGACTTCCGGATTTCTCGGATCTGTAAACCGTCTGTGCAAGAGTTTGAGTCTGTGCGTCGATGGTAGCATTCCGATAGACATCGCAGTCATCAGTCGGCACTTCCTTCGGTATCGTTCTATCCATTGTACGCACTATGGAATAAACATTTCATATTCTGTTTTCCTAATGCCCAGTTTTAAAGTGCAAGTTTGAATTCCACTAGTGGTTTAAACTTCAGCTCAAAGCCTAAGTCAGTTTCACGGTTTTTTTCCTTGAACTGAGTTCAGTTTATGCATTTTGCTATATATACAACTGATGTTCGATAATGGTACTAATCCCTTTCTCATTTTTCTTTCCATTACTTTTTGTTTCGACATTTGATGAAAAATATTAGATTTCACTGCGAAACCGAACGTGTTAAACCGAAAATTTTAATTCAGTTTATGGTTCAGCTCAAATTGAGTTCTTCACTGTGAAAAAATTTAATTTGTCGCAGAAACAAAACATATTTTGTTGCAGCGACGCATAAGCATTAGCAAACTCGAAAGGGAAATGATTACTGTCAGATTTATGATATTGTGGCACGAAGCTCGAGGGTCATGATTACTTAGTAAGGCAGGTAAGGAAAAAGATCTCAAGCATATCTACGCAGAGATGATTTACCCGTTATTTATTCTCATGAAATTTGAACTTGCGATGACACGATCTTCCATCACATCTCAAATGCGCTGGATGGTAGTGAATTTCTCTATGTATGTGCTTTCTAATGTAAACGAATAAATATCCTTGAAGGAACTACTCTCGTTTTTTTATGGACATTACCCATTTTCATACAAATAAACAATTCATTTTTCCGAAGTATTCTATTTGCAATGAATATAATGAAAATTATTATTATTATTTATATTATGTCATAAAATTGATTACGTATACAAATGCGTATGATATTCTTCCTGCCGTACGAAATTCTTCTCAACTAGTCGTAACATTAGAGACAAAAAATAAATACATGGTCTTGGATTTTCTTGCTCTACATCTATTTGAATTGAATAGATTGACTTTAAACTAAAATTAATGTACACATTTTTAAGGAATCAAAAATATGTTCAAGAGCGCGCTGAACCTCCGATTTGAATACTACTGTTATGTCTAATTTTCTTTGAACACAAACAGCGATATCAAAACCAGAACCTCCAATACACTTGATTATAAGTGTCCTATATCTATGAAACGACCGACATGACGAGCACTAGAAGCACGAGTATATTCGCCTATCAATGTAAAATGTCACGTAAATAGATTCGTGTGTAAACAGAATAAGGCTGCGATTCCGGTGCAAGCGAATTTGACTCGCACAAGCATGAAGTTAGTGGTTATGGCTCTAGCGAATTTACTCCAGCGTTGAAAGCGAAGCGTGGTGGCCGTCGCGTTGTGGGTATGTGCGTCGACCCCTACGCAACTTAACCTCGCTGCGTGGTTTTCGGAGAAAATAATCTTCATGGTCCCATCTCTTTTGAATCACTGGCGCTCAATGAGTAATAACTTTCTAGAAAAATATTCTCAAACTTGGCCGTTCGGAGTAGCCAAATAGTGAAATGCGTCTTTTTTCGCTTTCATGTTAAAGTCATGTCATGTAAAAATATTTGTTTTTGTTTTCTTGAAAGGAGCACCATTTAATTCAACATCTCGCACCTTGCCCTCCAAGTCAATGATATCTCATTCGTCCTTACTGTTATTAAAATAGATATTATTACATAAGTAATAATTAAGCACGGGATATATCTGTTCAAAGAAGATGTGGCTTTCAATTTGCTTTCATTTCTGTGTAAAATGTCAGACACTTCCAAAATTTTTTACAGTTGACATTTTAATACTATCGGATCACTATATTGTATATCTAAGCTAGTGTCGCATTTTTCTGCCAATGCTGTCTAATCTTGAACCCATTCCACTCTTTCACTGAGAGTATATTTTGTGAGAGTGGTCGCCGTGGCGTAGTGGGTAAGTGCGTCGACTCCTACGCAGGGGGTGCCAGGTTCGATACCCGAATTTACCACCTATCATAATTCACGGCTCCACCTCTTTCGAGTCACTGACAATGCCCAAAGAGTATTCCTGTCTAGAAAAAGCTTCTCAAATTCGCCATTCGGTGTCGGCATTAAACTGTAGGTCCCTTCCACGCGTGAAAGAACAATAGCACGCACAAAACACGTGGTTGCTGAGAAGCTAGGCCCAGGTCCACCTCGGACTGTCGCAACACCCATATTATTATATTATATTTTGTGAGAATAAGCGGGAGTCTATGCGCGGGAAGTTTTAGCACTTCAAGTAGGTATGTAATCAAAATGCAGCTTTAGTGTAATATGTACTTGGTAAGCCGGTTTCTAAGCTAAGCGCATAATTTGGGGTGGTTAACGGAAGACGAAATAGTTTCAAAAACTCGGTATTTTGCAGATAGTTGTATTTCCTGCTTAGTTAAAATACTGTTCCACGAAGCGCTTATGAGACTTTTGGCTGAGGCTATTTTTTTTCAAGATAAAGATGGAATTTCATGTTTGGGGTCAGAATTATTCCTAGGTATTCATACTGTGTGACTATTTCAATCGCTTTAGCGTTAGAGAACCATTTTTATCAAGGTTTACTGTCAGGTTACAAGTTTTGATAAAGCTTAATAGTTTGTTGATCATTAGTTGTAGGCTTTGATGTGATTCTGCAAGTAAGACAATATCATCTGCATATAGCAATACTTTTATAAATTGCTCTGCAATGTTTATACCCGCAGGCAAATGTGTTGATATGTCATCCATTAATAATGCAAACAGAGTTGCACTCAGAAGACATCCTTGCTTGGCTCAAGATCAGGCTCAAACCATTCTGATACATTTTCATCATCCCAAACACTTTGGCGCGTGTTAATGTTCAAGCTTTTGAGGACTTTGAGCATCTTTGTTGACATTCTATTGAGTGGAATGCAGCTTTAAAGTCAACAAAAAACAGGTCGAGTTTTCTATTATGCCTAAGACTAAAAGACTAATAAACTATGTGCGATGGTCGAGAGTGCGAAAATATGGTCAACTGTTAAATAACCTTTTCGAAAACCTGCCTGATCTTCTCAAAGTATTTGGGCTTCGTCAACACATCTATTGATTCTCTTCAGATATATTTTGATTGCAAATTGTTTTAGCGGTGGAGTAGTATAGCAAGGAGTGGTAACTTCGCCTTTTTATATATTGGGTACAGTATTGAATTTTTTTTCTAATTTGCTCGTGCTCAAGGTTTTGCTTATTCCCCTTTGTGACCGGGGTCTAGACTTCACTAACCGAAGGTAGAGAGGAAGAAAGGGAGAGGAGTTACCTGTGCACATTGGTCTTAAATATCTGCGGGTTGTAGTCAGTGAGATTCAGAATATTAGGCTGGGAAGACCATTCGATATTCGTGTAGTGCGGCTGAAGAACGAGTCTCTGAATTTAACTGTGCGTTGGAAAGTAGGCTTAAGGGTATAGACGGGTATTGCGAGTGAATTCATAAAGAGGAGGAATGCAATTGGCTAGCTCACTTGAGCATCGTTTGTTGAAATAGCGATAAAACTCTTGAGGTACTTCTCCTGTTCTGAAAATCCGGTTGAACGTATAAAGCTTTCTTATTAAGAATTCTGTTGGAGCGATTTTATAAAATTCATTCCCTATGCGATCAGGTCCAGGCTTTTTTTTGTTCAGACTGTGCAGACAGTCATTAACAACAAGAGGCTCTGCAAATTGAAATGCTTGCTAGATATCTGTTGGGTTAAGCAAATGCTTAAAATACTCTACTAGTTTGGGAGCTGACACATGGATTACGCGGACATTGTCTAAACCATTAAGTGAGTCTATTCTTTACTATTATTTGAGGTTGAGGCTAAGATATTGCCTAGTTAGGTTTCTGTTCATACTTGTGGAGTCCTTAAGTTGTGTTAATATAATAGTATGAGAGAGCATTTTCTGAGTGAGGTGGTATAGCTTTTTGGAAGCAAGAGTTAAAAAATCGAACCTTGCAGTAGTGGTTAAATGGATAAAATATGTACTATGTCTTTCTGTCTCTGTTCTTAGTTTTTTAGTTGGTATTCATCTGTCCGATTATCTTTCCAGATTAATCATAAAATCAGTTTAACAATCAGAGGTTAGCCTTTCCGAAAATGGCATATGATCTGAAAAGATTTCAGTTCATATCTTGAAGGATGATACTATAGGGTGGAAGTTTTTTGATACAGCGCAGGTATCTATTACTGATTTCCCTTGAGCTCCAATAAATGTGTACATGCCTTTTGCATCTTCTTTACAACAACCACTTAGGATAAAGAGATTAAAAGCCTGGCACAATTCAAGAAAAAAGCGTTGTTCATAACCTTATCTTTTGAGTTTCGTTTCACAATCATTTCTCGACCAATGAAATTAGTTTGAGTTGGAAGTATCTGATTTTCCCCTATTCTAGCATTAACATCTCCAATGAGCATAATATTATCTGAATCAATTGTGTTATGTATATCGTTGCGTTATGTATATCGTACAAATCGTTATCCCAGAAATAGCAGTTAATATAAGTTGGCTAGATGTAAGAGGTTGCATTTAAGTGATGGAGTTCGATATAGACTAGGTTATTCATACCAGTGAAGATACTATTTACGATTTTTCTGATGCCATACAGGGAGCCTCCTGGCTCTACAAATTATGAAATTATGTTCGTGATGATCTGGAACCTAATGCAGCTTAAAATCATTAAAGTATTGATTATTAGTTTCTTAATTGTCGCTGGTAATAAATTAAGGAAAAATATGTCATGACTTTTTCCGAATTCAAAGAAATCAACGTTGAATAATTTACTTGCCAGTCCAGCAATATTTTGTGATAGTAAGTTATTTTTTATTTTCAATTTTTTTTGGAATTTAATTTATTACTACTTCTTGCGTGAGAGACAGCAACACTGTTTCAATCGTGGTGTTTCTTTTGTTGGCTAGTTATTCTCTTAGATGGTGCTGTTGTCGTCTTGGAACCTTTAACAGCTGCGATTGGTATCTTATCATCAAAGACATTTGATGCAGAGTTTCAGTTCCGTAGCGATTACCACATCTTAAAAATCCATCCAGTGTTAAGTAGAAAGTCTTGCCGTTCACCTCTAGTTTAAGTCAACTTATTTTAGGAGACGCTGATGGATGTTTGGACTTATGGCACGTCGTTTTTTTGCCGTTTTTTTAGCACGGTGCAATCGGGATGTACATACACACCTGCGCACGTGTTTTTTAGCATTTCTCACCAATTGTGTTGTTATAATTTTGCTTCTTGCTTCAACTTTTATATGTTGTTTATTCCCATTTGATCGCACAGCTATAATTTCTTCAAATGTGACGTTTTGGCTGGATTAAATTTGTTTGGTTATGTAGTAGACAGCTTTTTTGACGATAATCTTGTGCTTGTTTGTCTGCCGGGAATGTCAAGACAAGTTTTTTGTCTTTCGATTACTTTTCGAGGCGTTCAATCTTTTTCTCAAGTGAGTCCTTCTTTACTCTTACTTGCTGTAGCTCTTGCACGAGTGACTCATTCTTTGCTTTAAGTGTTTTAATGTGCGCAAACATTTCCATTTTATCTTGTTTTATCGGCAAGTCTTTTATTTTCTCTACCGAGATGTTAGTCAACATATCCTTTAGATCCGATATATACATTGATGCGACAGACATTTCTTCTCGGTGCTGTTTCTTGTTTGGGCTTGGTGTTTCGGGTGATGTTTGGAGTAAAGTTCTTTTGCTCGACTTTAGTGCAAACAAGTTTGGCGCAAATTAATTTTTATTAATTTTTGGGAGGAGATCAGATTATGTCGTATTACGACTCAAGCAATAATAGATTACTTCGCGTATTTCAAGTTGTGTAGTCATTTATGTTGACCATTTTCCAGTGTGCTGTAATATCGTTTTACACACATTTTTTATATTTAATTTTGATTCAACCCTTTATTTTGTTTGAAGTCTCAATAGATCTTGCAAACGAACTTATACGAACGACTGACTGGATGACCAAACATAAAGGAAACACCCTTTCACTAATCATCATTTCTGCTCTTTTCAGCTTGGGACGGATTTTTCAACAAAACCAAGAAAAATTGCTGAAATTATGAATATAGAACTTTTGAACAGATTGGCCGATTTATGTAAAATTTGAGAGCTAGGATAAGTAGGGAATGTAGATAAAATTCCTGAGAATCCTTTTTATGAATCTTCTGATATCTGTCACAACGCTGTGTATTAATCGAAATATATCATTTTTAGCTTCCGTTATGCTGCAGCACACATAGATACGTCTGCTCTACCACGTACGCACATACTCAACAAATTGTATTATTGAGACGGAATGTGAATGAGAGATCGGGATAGTCATAAATGGTAAAACAGTGTCCGGTATATGCATGTGTATGGACATATACGCCCATCTGCAGCATAGAGGAAATAAGCAAAAGCAACAAGCAATTTGCTGATCCAACAGAATTTGAAATAAAATCATTTACTATGCACGATTAGAACGAGTTCGATCAGACTGGGACGTTGTAGTAAGTCTCATTCTACTAAAAAAATGGCATATTTTTTTTACTCTGCGTGCGATATCTATGTAACTCTATTACCTGTGGTAGAACCTTGGTAAACTCATGTACAAAATTAGGTTATTTCACAACAAACAGTAAGATTTCGGAAACACGAACGGTTCTACAAGATGAACAATTCGGAAAGCAGAACGAATTTGTAAGAGAACGTTCTTCCGGGCAAAAGTCTACCATACAGAGGTTTTTTAATAAAAATGTCTGAATAAGTGTATTTTTATAACTTTTATAAATAACTTTAAATTTTTGTGATTTTTTAAAATAAAATTAAATGTTTTTTTCGTGGACATACCTGTATACGATTTAATTTGACTCTCGAAAAGATGAACAATTTGAAAAGATGAACGGAGCATGTTCATCTTTCTAATATTCTACTGTATTTACAATTTTACGTAACCCCTGTAAAATTTTCTGTTTACGTTAACCTTATGGTCGTCGAATTTCGACGAAGAGGGAGCCTAGTATAAGCTCTTCTTCACATCTATGAAAGAGAAAACACAGTTTTCTATTCGTCCACATGTACGTAGGGATAAGGTTAGGTAGGGGGGCTGCTAGTGCTTTCACTAGCACACTTGGACCATGTTGGTCCATTGTGATACCCACGGTCAAACTACTACCACTGATTGACCACTCCAGTGATAGTGCCGTTAATTTGATCCAACGGCAAATGGTGACTGGACCAGATTTGAAAACCAGATAAAAGCGTGTTAACATTGCTTTTACTGGGATTCGAACCGCGGACCCCGCTAAGCAAGGGCAGGCACTAAACCAACTGCGCCATCCAGTCGTGTAAAAACACTTGTGCGTAACAATACCTCAACATTATATATATCAACCGATTTGTCGTGAGTTGTAGGAAATGGCCTTAAACCAATTTTATATGATTTGTTAACTAAAAAAAAATGCCTTTTTGTTTTCCACACATAAAGGGTTTTTCAATAAGGACTTAACAATTTTGAATTTAATTTGTGAACACCCTTTAACTAATCATCAAACTGCCACTGTCAATTTATTCAGTTAACTCAACATATGCATCTTGGTAAAGTACATGAACGAGCAACGTCTGCAAAATATAAGAATGTTCTATCGAAATTCGGTGTCAAATGTGTTTGGAAAAAAGAAAATATTACTAAAAATTCTTCTCTTTTCCTTCCTTCAATCCCGGAACCTTGCATTTCCTATTTGCCCCTTTTCAGTAACTCTCTGTGTGTGTGACAGAACAAACTATTAAGATAAGATAAAGCCCGCAAGGGTGGAAAAACAGCAACTTAAAGAGAGAAAATGAACAGTCGGCGGAAGGTTAGATGAGCTTAGGGAGAGGTTGTTTTAGATTATTGCAAAAAAATAGTTGCACTTCAATCGAAGCTGCTGTGGAGGAATCAGTGATTGAAAGAAATTGAAAAATATATATAATCAGTTTTTGATCCAGCAGATCTGCTCACTGGCCTCACGGCATCTCAGTTTATCGACAAAGTCAATTCTCTACGCGATGTTTACTCTTGGAATGACAAATTGATTTTATTTGCTATAACGACGAAATTGAAGCGATCACCTCGAATCTGGCTCGATGGTCACAATGAATTATTCCAAACGTCGAAGTCTTTTCCTACAGCATTGCTTGGGAGTTTTCCATTTCCATGTTGTCGTGGGGTGCACATCACAAAAAAAAAAACTTTACTAAACCTAAAATTTTATTGTACTGGTCCTCAAAGAATGAATTGTAGGGATTGTAAGCATTTCTTTCACTTAGTACGTGCATATTTGACTGAGAAAGACGCTAATTATTACAAATCTAGTGGAAATGGTTTTAGTTGGAATAAGTGTGCAGTATTAAGATGCCTCTTTACATGACCCAACACCATCAAAATCAATGAGCCACAACAACAACACACAGTCTAATGCAGCTACTCTCCCAGCTGGAGATTCCACGACAAATCCTACGTCTGATGAGTCAGCAATCGATGACGTAAGCAGGGAGAGGCAATGCACTCTGCAGATGAACTACGCTAAGCTCTGAAAATTAGACGTAAGAAATAACATGGCTGAACCGAGAAAAGAAAACGTAGAGCTCAGGCCAAAAGTGAATTTCTTTGGAGTGTAAGCTAAAGTGGCCTCAACAAGATCTACTCAGTCACTCAATTGTTACTGTTGGTTTAATATAATATATAATATGGGTGGCGCAACAGTCCGAGGTGGACCTGGGCCTAGCTTCTCAGCAACCACTCGTGTTGTGCGTGCTATTGTTTTTTCACGAGTGGAAGGGACCTACAGTTTAATGCCGACTCCGAACGGCGAATTTGAGAAGCTTTTTCTAGACAGGAAATACTCTTTGAGCATTGTCAGTGACTCGAAAGAGGTGGAGCCGTGAAGATATGAAAGGTGGTACATTCGGGTATCGAACCTGGCACCATCTGCGTAGGAATCGACGCACTTACCCACTACGCCGCGGCGACCACGATATTGTTGGTTTATCTGGTGTAAATGAAACCAGCGTAATTGTTTAGCTAGTAAAAACACAATTATTTAACAATTCTCTGTCTATTAAAGTTGCAGACTGCAGTATAGAGAGTTGTCTTTTCATGACATAAGACTTAGAGCACACACTAAATACTCTCAATCGAGTAAATTAAATAAAGCAATAATCTACATTAAGTTCTCTGCCATTATAACAAGTGATCGAATTCTATGCGCAAATAGGATGAACAAAAACAAGCTGAGCACGTATGTGACTGACTCCACCTTTGATGATGACAAGAGTAGTAGCAGCAGCAGAAAAAGCAGAAAAGGAAATGGGACCAAAATATTTATTAACGACTCTCTTACCCATTACAGTCAAGCATTATTTTTGAAGACGAAATAGACAGCAAAGACTAAGGGAGCGAAATATGTACATATATTGTATGGTTCAAGAAAAATTTTAATAAGAAAAGATAAGAGTGGAAGAGCTTTATCAATTAAATATTTTAATGATCTTGAAGGGGGCTTGGGCCTGTGCATCCAGGGCTGAGTTGTTGATTGCTATTTTTTTTTTTTTGTAATTAATTTTTATTTCAGGAATTCATAGCAGACTTACATACTTCACAAAAATGATTAAAACCAGTCAGACGAAAATGTTTACTACATCTGACTTACTGGCCAATGGCGGGCACTCTAAGCTAAATATAATCTTATCAACCACCAATCTTATATCCATGTATTTAAAGAAAAAACACTTACGGCCCGAATCTTATCGTTCCAGTAAGAATTAGAAGAAAGTCTGTAATTCTGGACAAATAATGTCTAAAGGTTCTTCTTCTTTCAGTGTCTTTACTTCCTCACTACGTCGGTCAGTAAACCACCTGTACAAGGTTTTTAGTCTTGACAGAAGTCTAGTTTTTGTTGGTGAAGTGCGTCGATTGTCGCATTGCGGTACAAGTTTTGGTTATTTGTACGAATATACCGTGATATCGTTCGGTTGTCTCGTCCAATTGAATTAGATACATGTCAATCTATTCTGAGATTGAGTGTCAATGGTCACTGAGATACACGAAAATGTTCAAACAGTTTACCGTCTGTGCGTTTGTGTCGGTCACCTGCAGTCTTGCGTCTAACAGCAGGAGATCCAGATACGACCCGGTTCTGGGGAACGACGAGATCTCTGTTGCTTTCAAATCTATACTCTACACTGTGCACGCAAAGCCAGCTATAAAACTGGTCTAATCTGCGATAGGAAACTATGTTCAACCAATATCCATGTCAGGCATTTAAGTCCCTGCCCAAAATCAATAGTTCTCCTTCGCGTCCAGACTTAGACATCCAACTAATGAAACCTTCGTACTTCACTATTATACACTTCACCTATACACTACCGGCTCCACCACTTGTATTACACTAATTACTTTGCTCCAGTATGCCTCTGCGAGTCAGCTTGGTTACGCTAATCGGCAGCAGCTTTGGGCTTTGATCGTCCAACAATCTATAGAGCTCGTTTTGCCGTGGGATCCCTACCAATGGATCTTAAAAATGCTCTCCGTCTGCACAGCCATTAAGACATTTGACGTGGTTGGTTCTGCAGGAGTGATGCAATTTTGCCGACCTGCTCCTCTAACCGAGCCAAATTCCCTTCAAAGGCGCTGGTTCGTCTGCACTTGGTACTGAGACTTACGGCGCTACCTTTGGTGGTTGCTGCTTTTTCGTGCTCGTCTGACCAGCCGCTTTTTGGGCGTAGGTCAATTGAGGCGGTACGGGTATGGCTGCCCTGAGTGGGTTTTTCAGTGGGGGGCTGCTTCTGCAGAACCATTTTGGATTTCCGCTCTTGGAACTTAGGCGGTGTGCCCCGCAGAGTACGCACCTGAGCTGACTTTTGTCAGCTGCTCCCTCTTTCCCCAGCGGTCATTCCTCCGCCTTGTTGTTTTGTAGCAGTTTTGCATTTGGTAGTTCGACTCGGCGTGCCATCGCGCCCTGTAATGCTTTCCCAAGCACAATGATAGTCAGCCAAACGAACAATATCGTTAGGCTTATCTACTTTGATATTGGGTGAGAGTTGTACAATGAAGTACGGTAATTGCCGCCCCTACCTTTTTGCCTTGGGTGTAGTAAAGGGCTTGACCCCGACAAACTCGAGTCCGTGACACACATGCTCTTTGAGCAGTTGGAGGATTTCCTCCGACTCCATCGTCCGAAGAACTCAATCCTCGAACGCTTTAGCACCTTCTTAAATTTATTATATTTATCTACTGTCTTGCAGCAGATTGAGTATTTCGCAAAATCTTTCTTTTTCCTTTTTTTTTAATCAGGAAATTCCCACTACCTACGGCCGTCGTACATAACTGTGCAGTGTATACAACATACGGCTTGTACAAATTAATTGGTGGAACTTTTTCTGTCTTCTTTGGCTGTGGATGTTGCTGGTGTACTGCATGTTGCTTCTGCTTCTGTTGTTCCGATGTTGCTAGCTGTTGTTGCTGGGCTGATTTCTTTTGCTGTCTGCTGAAGCAGATTCTTTTGTTTTGTCGCTGCTGGTTACTGCTTTTGCAGCTGACTCGGTTCGGGCAACTTTCGTTGTTGTTGTTGCCCGCGTTTGTTGAAATGCTTGTTCCTCCTCTTACTTTCTCCTTTCGGGAGCTCTTCTTCAAATTTCTCGAATCTCTTGAAGAAGTTTGTCAGTCTCCTCCCTCAGATTCGATGCGGATAATAGTCTCCACTTCTTCTTCTGTGTCGGAAGGCATCGATTCAAAGCTAATACTGCTTAAGGCAAATCGGCCCTCTCACCCATCAGACACATATGAATTTGAGTCATCTTCTGCATCGCCCCCGTGGGTAGTCTCGTTCGATGACGTAGACGCTGCACAATCTTCCTCTTGGGGTTTCTTATGTGACGCGTTTGTATTCCGTCGTTTCGCACAAGAGTAGCTCTGATTTTTCCTCCTCCTCTTCGTCGTTCTATCGTTAGGAACCGTTGCTTGGTGGCGTGACTCTTCTGTCACCGGTTACTGGTTCCCGCCGTCCGCATCTAAGCGAGCGGACTGCCCGTTCTCCTCCATGACTTTCACTGACCCACATGTACAGTGTAATTTTACCGTGGGAGGAAAAAAAATAAAAAAGGAGATATGCTCCCTGCTCTCGGAATTCACCACCAAACTAAATGTACATGTGATTCATGCAGTCAACAGCGAACCGGAAAGAGTCATGAAATACAACGACGTCATTGATATGGACACCAACATCATTATCAATTCTGCATCACATTATACCTAGCGAAAATGAAACAAAGAAATCAAGAAATCTATCTAAGCGCAAAGTGAATACACACATGAATTACTACCAGACCAAAAACGAACAACAAAAAGAAACTAAATGAAATTGCAATATTGTTATTAAATATAATAATTTGTTTATGTTTAAGTTAATAAAATAGAATTGAATTTATTCATACATTATTAAATCCGATTAAAGCGTTAGTTGCTAAACCTCACCAACACGCCGTTCGATCAGCAACATCAACGACCAGCTACATTTTCGTTCCCATTTATATTTTTCATTCTACCTTTGTACTTATTATTTGTGATCAGTAGCGTCCTTTTCGTCATGTCACCTCCCATTTGTTCACATGTTATTTTTCCTCCCTTTTGCTCTATTTGTTTACCTCCTACTGACACCCTTGATGCTGGCGGGATTTAAAAGAGGTCAGAGTCAAGTTGCACGATTGATGTCTTGAACCATTGATGGATTTCAAACCGTTGATATAGCGTCTCATGCAGGCACAAGCGTCTGCACTTAGCCTCTATCAAGGAACTCCTACTCTCACCTCCATATGCTGGAATCTGCGGGCCGAGCAGCTTCGATCGAAGATGGAGTAACCAACCCCCGCGGGACGTCGTTGGCGGCTGCAGACGAGTGTGCCTGTACCAGGGCTCATCTCTCTTTATGGATGGCGGTGGAGGAGCTGGAAAATGTCTGGCCAACAGCGGCATCCGAAACTCCAGTCAGAAGGATCTACCTGGTGCGCAGTCCTTTTAGAGCTACTTCGACATTATCGGAGCACAGGTCTAAAAGGTTCTTTCAAGGCCAGGTCGGGGCGAGGTTACCGACACCGGATAAGCCCGGACCCTCCGCCCGAGGGTTACATAAAAGGGCCTGGCCTCCCAGTTGAGGGTTGTGCGGGAGGTTAACTCCCTCACCACGTAAAAAATTGAATGTTTCAGAGACATCCACATGCCTCGGATACGGACGGAATTAACGTTGACGACCCCAGCAAACGATACCGCAATCCAGGAAGTGAAGTGGAATGGGCCGGGCAAAAAGAAGATGAGAAACTGCGACTTCTACTACGGTGATTGCAACAGAGAGAGGCTTCTTTGGATGTGGATTTGTTGTTGAACGATGTCCGAAAGTTTTACCAGAGGGTGAAACAGTTATCCAGTGGATATAAGGTTTCTATAAGGTTTCGAACCAAGCCTGCCGGGACGAGAATGGACAACTAGTAGTAGAGTTGCAATCGATACTGAGAATTTGGAAGAACCATTTCTGCAGACTGCTAAACGGCGATGATGACACCAATACCTCTGTCAGGCAGAATGTTCCACTCAATTTGGATGATGATCGACGAGAATTGCGTCCCCCCGACTTAGAAGAGGTCAAGATACCAATAACAAGACTGAAGTCTAACGAAGCTGCCGGTGCGACGGATTGTCAGCTGAAATCTTGGAAAGCACGCCCGATGTGTGGAATCTCAGTATCGTTTGCCCGATCCACAAGAAAGGAGACCCCTTTGACTGCGCCAACTATAGAGGGATAAGTCTCCTGAACATCGCATACAAAATCTTCTCTGACGTTTTGTGCATTCGGCTGAAGCCGTTTATAAATAACCTGATAGGTCCATATCAGTGTGGCTTCAGGCCAGTGAAGTCCACCATCGACCAGATTTTCACACTACGGCAGATCCTGGAAAAGATCCAAGAGGTGTAGATTGACTTTTTTGTCGATTTCAAGGCCGCATACGAGAGCGTACATACGGATGAGCTATACAACGCCATGTCTCGTTTTGACATTCCTGCCAAACTTGTCAGGTTGTGCAGGATGACGATGGAGAATTATCGCTGCTCCATCAAGGTCGGTAACGAACTCACCGAGACATTCAATGTCAAAAAAGGTTTTAGACAAGGCGACGCGCTGTCATGTGATTCCTTTAACATCATCCTGGAGAAGATCGTACAAAACTCACACGCCAACAATAGAGGCACGATCTTCCAGAAGTCCATACAACTGTTAGCATACGTGGATGACATTGACATGATTGGCAGAACACAGCGAGCCGTCAATGAGGCGTTTGCTAGCATTGAGTCGGAAGCGGCTAAAATGGGTCTAGCGGTGAATGAGGGCAAAACGAAGTATATGCTGTCATCGAGAAAGGACGCACAACATCGACAGCTTGGCCAAAACGTCACCATAGGCAGCTATAACTTCGAGGTAGTCAAGGACTTCGTCTACCTCGGCTCCGCAGTAAAGTAAACAAGCAACATCAGTACCGAGATCAAACGCAGAGTAACTTTGCCAACCGCTGTTTCTATGGGCTCAAGGGGCAATTGAGTAGCAGAGGCATCTCTCGAAGGGCTAAGCTGACTTTATACAAGACCTTGATCATCCCAGTCCTGCTGTACGGCGCGGAGGCATGTACAATCTCAAAAGCGAAGTCATTGTTCTCTTCAAGAGAAAAGCTCTGTGTGCTATCTTTGGTCTTGTTTGCGTTGACGGTTTCTAGAGGAGAAAATTCAACCACGAACTGTACGGCGACATGAGTCCAGTCAGGCGTCTTCGGATCCAACGCCAAAGATGGCTAGGCCATGTAGAGCGTATGGAAAACTTAGCGCCGGCCCGAAGAGTCTTCGACTCCGAACCCGTAAGACAACGTAACAGAGGACGCCCGCGTTTAAGGTGGCTTACCCAGGTAGATGTTCTTCAACCAACTTGGCGTGCAACACTAGAGACAGCTAGCTGGAGAGGCTTGTTGGTTGAGGCCCAGGTCCACACTTGACGGGCAACATTTTTTTGTAAAAAAAATAGTTAAACTTACTTAGTGAAAGAATTAAAAGAAAGTTACTGATTGTTTCATTTAAGTCTTAAACGATTTGCAAAGCTGGGAAAGGAGGAGATCTTTGGTAGCGCTGTCGGAGAACATACCTCACACAACATCACCTTCGCCACTGGATTTAGGCTAATCAAATTTGCAGCAGGACACAACCTCAATGTAGCAAGCACACCATCAACCAAATTGATCATTTAGCTATGACGCGAGACAAGGATCGAGGAGATTGAGAGATGTTACTGCAGGAATGACGTATGGAAACTCTAGCAAAAGGTAAGACGAACGTGTCAAGTTCACAAAAACAGAAGCAAGAATAAGGATGGAAACCAAGTAGTGGATTTACAGTCGGTGCTGGGAATATGGAAAGGTCATGTCTGCTGACTGTATAATGGCAGAATAATCCATCCAATGTAAGCGATGAAAGTAAATGCAAAGTATAGAAAAAAACGGGCAGTCCGTTCACATAGAAGCTGACGGCGAGAACCTACAACCGGCGGCATCCAACAGTTGATCAAGAGAGTACAGCGAAAAGAAGGAGGAAAAAACAGACCTCCTCCAATCGAAACGACGGAACTAACGCGTCGCCGGCTGAGGAAGAGAGTGCATCGTACAAGACATCAGCCGAGGCCGATGCAGAAGATGATGTATACTCTTATGTGCCTGATATGGGGAGGGGCGATTCGCACTAAGCATTAACAGCTTCGAATCTGTGCCCTCCGACTCTGAAGAAGAAGTGGAGACGATAATTCGCTCGGCAGAATAGGTATCTGATCTGAAGGAGGAGACGCAAAAACTCCTCCACGAGATCAGGCAACTACTAGCAAGCTCTCTCGCAAGAAGAAAGAGAGAGGGGGAGCAAAATGTTCTACGGGTCGGGCAACAACAACAACTTGCCCTGCGACAATCAGCTGCAAAACAACAAAAACAACTGCAAGCGGCAAAAAGAAGAGGAAGCAGCACCAGTTCAACAGCAGCTTAGCTACTAGCTTAATCTAGGTTTTAAATTTACCTTTCGGCTTAATCTACGCTTTTTCTCTTAATCTAATTAATCTTAATCTTTTATTAAATTTTTCATTTTCCAAGGAAACTTATCAAAAACTTGGCTAAGCTAAACTACTTAAACTACCTCATACTAACTTACCCTAACATAAAACTTAACACTATCTTAACTATGTCTATATATATTATGCATATGTCTAACATATATAATTTACGACGCCGTATTGGAGTCGCCTGTCCACTGTTCGACGTACGACATGGAAGATGATAGGACATCCTTGTGGATCTTGTACAGGTCCAATTGCGTATAGATAATGGAATGCTTCGGGAGGAATAAAGTCGTTCAGGCGCACCCTTTCATGTTACATAATATTGGGCTAGTAAACCCTAAAGATCAGACTGTTGGAAGAGGTCATAGCTCGTGCAGTGTGCCTTCTGATCATCTAAATAATAAAATTATCTACCCTCTTCACGTTGACCTCGTTGTACCAGACCTCGTTAGGATAGTACTTCTTGTACTCAAACAGGTTTCTGATACAGACGAAGACGGCTCCTAAGACACTCATCGAACAACCTCATCTTCTCTATCTGGGAGTAACTCACGTTGAACCACAATGGACAATCGCACACCATAATTGGGCGTACGATGGCCATCTTGTAGTATCAAGTTGGCTGCTGAAAAACCTTGCTGCAGCAAAAATTTTTCTGGCTTTCGTCAGTGCAATATCTATATGTTTGTCAAAATACAGATATTGATCCAGCCAAATGCCAAGATATCTAACTACACATTTTACACCTAACGGCCGACCATGCGGGTCAACTATGTCGAACTTGCGCTAGTTTTCCCGCTGTTCCATGTACAATGGGGTCCGGAAAAGACTAGTTTCGCACTTCTGGGAGTTGATAAGCAACTTCCAGTCGTCGCAAAATCGCTGATTTTCCCCGAATTCACGCTGCAACAAGATGTTTATTACCTCGACCTTTGGACCTGATCTGTACGTAACTACTTCGTCGGCGTACGCTGTTAAGTGCGGCATGAAACCTATAATATCTGCAGTGAATATAGAAAACAAGATCGGTTAACCGATGTTAAAGGCCGTAGTGGAAGTTATGTCACCAAACGACGAACTTTCTACCTGATATCATGTATACCAATGGTTTACTTCTGCAAAGATTGACCAACTTGAGGAAGAGGCCCTCCAGCCATACGGTGTCGAACGCCTTCTCCAAGTCAATCAGACAGGCACCCATGCACTGATTTTTGTTTTTATTCCATTGTATTTCGGACACTAGTTTTGACGCGGCATGAATGGTATTATGCCCCGCTCGGAATCCGATCTAGTTGTCCGGTATAATTTTCTTTTCATCAACCCATTGCTTCAGAACTCGAATGACTATCTTTTCGAAAACCTTGCTTATGCGGGGAAGAAAACTGATCGACCGAAGATTTGTCGGAATGGACTTATCTTTGTCCCGTTTAGGGATCGGTTGAACAGTAGCTGTTTTCCAAGTGCATCGGGTAATATGCATTATTCAGCGCATTGTTGAACAAGGTTGTGTTAATTTGGACCGCTTCGGGGGGAAGATGGCGAAGCACAATATTCGGTTTTCCATCGATTCCCACTGACTTTTTCTTCTTCAGCGATTGGTAGATACCTAGAAGATCTTCTTGAGATATCAAGATGTGATTTTCATCATTGGCGACGGCACTATGTGTCATGTTCTCGTCATTGATCCTGGTGAAACCTGGATTCTCTGATCGCCATTGACTTATTTCATCGCGGAAATAGAAGTGGTTTAGCAAGGCTCTGTTCTCCAGATCGTGATTCGGTCTACTAACCTCGTTGACCGTATACACTCTCTGGAACACTGCACCAATAGCTGTAACCTTCTCCTGGGGATCTTCGAACGCAAAGAAGTCATTGTCTAGCACTGCCTCATCTGGATAGATGCCAACAGAAGTCAGTAAGTGTTCGTTGTCTGTCGTCCTGGGAAGTTATTTACTTGCAGGAACATACCCGGGTTGTTGGATCGAACAGCCGGGATTTTGTTACCCCAGTGCAAGCTTATAGCCAATCAATAGTTAATACGAATTAATTGTTGGATTTCTTGATCTACGACTTGCTCCGACAATGCACTGACTTCCACATTTTGCGGAACTGTAAACCACCCGTGCAAGAGTTTGAGTCTTGACAGCAGCGTACTTTTGTGCACGTGAAGTGCATCGATAGTAGCATTTCGATATACATCGCTGTTATCGATTTGAACTACCTTCGGAATTGTTTTGTCCATCGTACGTTTAATTACATCGTCCATTTGTATGAGGTACCTGTCAACATCTTCGTTCGTCAGGTTTCTGTTTATCAGCGGATTGATCCCACTCGAACGTAGTTCTGTGGATAAACTCCTGGAGAAGCGTGGCCAGCGGGCCTTATTATAATTATAAGGGTGCCTTTGGACATATTCCTCCAGTCCTTCCACCTCGTTCGGGAGCTGACTAGCTGCGAAGAGCCAGCATTGATCACTCTCGTACTCAACAGCAGTTAGTCAGTTCCGTGTGCGTCTTAGCACGTCTAGCATAGTCAGACGTTTGTCTATCAGCATCAGATCCAGATAAGACCCGCTTCTAGGATACCATGACCTATCGGTTGCAAGCAAATCTAGCTTGAACTCAACATTGTGCTCTACCAACGAGTTATACAATGAGGTCCCTCTGGTTTTATGCACCACTCTATATGCCTCGAGTTCAAGTCCCCGGCTACGATATAGTAGCAGATATAGTAGTACATCTTCCGAGCTCAGTCGAAGGCTAGTTACAATAGTATCGAGCTCTGAAATGAAATATTGATTGATGCCTTGTCAGACGCATAGATAGCGATCATATATAGCTGCTTACCACCCCGAAAGGGGATTCTTGAGCAACGCACCAACCCACTTCGCCAATGGAGCACATTAGTTTAAGAGGTTTTTTTTCGACTAAATTCGGTATAGCTGTGACATAGTTACATACATAGATCTTTATTATAGTGGATAATACATAACAGTAGATAATACAAACGGATAAGAAAATAAAATCTGTACCTCAACCTTCAGTTACATGTCGTAATATATTATACGAAATTAAATTTGAATAATGAATTTTTTTATGTAATTAAATGTATGTGTATATATATTATAAGGAAAGCTAAGTATATTGATGTTTCATTAAAAACTATTTTTTATTATTTTTTTTATTTATTATGACATCAATCAGATTACAATCAATTAGCCCAACTCTGGTAGGGACACAAAAGAGTTAAGGGAATTCTTAACTTTTCCAAAAAACTGATTTTAAAAGTATTTGCAAACGTACATATTCGTAAAATACGAAAAATCAACGTGTTCACATGTGTCGAATAAAAATTCAACTATTGTCCGGTACTAGCAACCGTCAAATGATATGTGCATACCTACATATGTATGTCTTCCAAAAAAATTATAACGGTAAATGTCATTTGCATTTGTGTTTCGTGGTTTTCTTTTCCTCCACATAAGAACGACAAAAAATAGCGGAAATGGAAAAACAAAAAACAACAATGACCTGGAAAAGTTAAGACAAAACTTAAATACTTTGCTGTAAATTTAATCCATTCAATCGGGGAATAACCATTTGACATTCCACTGTGAATTTAAGCATTTCCCTTCATAGATATTTATGTATGCATGTGTTATGGATTTCATGACTATTTGGTTTTCCATCTATATAGATATTACCTAAGGTTTAAGAAAGTAAGTGTCATTCCAAAAGAAGACATTTTTCGAAATTTTCTTCAAAGCAAAAAAAACAGAGCCTAAAACAACAACAACGATAATCTGAACAGCAACGGGAGCACCGCCTCTCTCAAATTAGGGATTACTCAAGTGAAATACGAGCCTCATAAACACCAGAGGAAAGGTCAGCTCGCTTATCCACATTAAGAAGCAATGCGCCTAAGACCATTTCTAATGAGTTAGCTGATGTAAGCGAAATCCATCTACATACAATGAGACATTATGCCTCTACAAGTCGGCCAGCTCCAGCATCGATTAGCAGACAAGATCAACTCGATTCTGATCAAGTCTCTGCTTTATGGTACGAAAAGGACCGAGCTGCTTTAAATTACAACCATAATAAATTATTTTGACGATGATATTGTCACATTAGGGACAATGACAAACGTGTGTGACATGTCACACTACAAAGCTCTGAAATGGAAGCATGAATCAATTGGAATGTGTTGTTTAGGTGGAAAAGTGCAATTCGATGAATAGCTTCTCCAGAGCCCATTTTTTCTTTTATTTCTATGAAGCATAGTTCATCTAAGAAATTGATTCAATGCAAACAGCATTTCAAATGACTTTATTTAGTGCTTAGCAAATTGTTGAACAAGGACTTATGCCAACATTTAAGGTGCAAGGACAGGTGTACCATTTGGTTGGAACTCTACTTCCAGTAAATAATTTTCACAAATCCCTTCAACTTAGAATAGATTTTTATTTTGTTCTTAAATATTACAATGGTATGCCCCCATACAATTTACAGTTCAGAGATGTAATATGTATCAGTATATCTTTCAAATGAAATAAATTTATTTATAAATTATTACGTTAAGCAATCAAAATTTTACCAAAGGGAAACAACAACAAAAACCTTCAATTATGTAAAAAAAAAAATAATAATCATAAAATAAAATAAGTAAATAAATAGGTAAATAAGCAAATAAATAAATAAATATGTAAATAAATAAATATATAATAAATAAATAAATACATAAATATATATATACAATGAAATAAGTAACTAACAAATTTATAAATAGATTCATATATAACAAACAGAAAAATTTATATAAAGATTAACAACAAACGATGTATGTGTACACATGTATATATATAAATAATAACATTTCACAATTTTATACAGACAAGAAAATCCGTACATATAAAATACAGAAAAGAGGATTAACAAAAGTACGTTGAGTCTAGTTTAGTCCGGTATTTTCAGGGAGGTTACATCTGATTAAAAATGTTTCAGTGAGCTTGCGTATTCTATCAGAGATCAATTCGTTAGCCTTTTTATGAAGATCATGGGTTGAGTGGTGCCAGGGGAGATTGAGCATAATTTTCAGCAATTTGTTTTGCTGTATTTGCAGTCTTTTTATATGGCTCTTGGCACAAGAACCCCATGCTTGACAACCATACAGCAAAATAGATTGAAAAATGAATTTATGGATCAACATTTTATTTCCATTTGTCAGTAAGGACCTTATATTTAGAGCATCTTAATTGCTACACCTGCTTTGTGTAAAGTTTTTGAAATATGTTCCTTGAATGTGAGTCTTTTATCAAGGTATACTCCTAGGTACTTCACATGTGACTCCCATTTTATAAATTGGCCGCTTATTATTAATTGGTTTGGCGGTAGAAAGCAAGACTTTCTTTTTCTTGTGTTTCTGTCGCATACTATAAATTTGTCACAATGTTAAGACCAAATATATGAGACGAAAATATGATAGAATCATCAGCATAAAGAGCAAATTCGCAATCCGGTAAGTGCGGGATGTCAGACATGTACAAGTTGAACAAAATTGGGGCAATGACCGATGCTTGGGGAACACCTGCTGCAACATTTATTGCACGTGAGGGACTGTTATTAACGAACACTTTGTACGTACGATTCGAGAAAAAACTCTGAATAATTTTGGAGAGGAGTGTTGGAAAATTAAATTGAATCATTTTGTACAACAGGCCATTCTGCCATACGGTATCAAATGCCTTCTCGATATCAAGAAGAATCATTCCTGTAGATTTTCCAAGAGCACGATTTTTTTTTAATTCCATTGCAAATTCTTAATATTTGGTAGCTCGTGCTGTGGTTTCTTCTAGAGCCAAATTGTTCATGAGGAATGATAGAATTTTCATCAATCATTTTTTGCAATTTTTCGTAAACTTCACTCAGGCTGCTTAACAGACTAATATGCCTGTAACTATTAGGCTCGTTGACAGGCTTGCCTGCTTTAAGAATGTGGACAACTTTTGCTTCCTTCCAGTCTGTTGGAAAGTACTGCATTTTTAGGCAGGCATTGATTAAAAATGCTAAGAGTTTGATGCCAGTTTTAGATAAGTTCATAAGAAAGACATTCTACAATACGTTTAACAACGGCCTCAAATACAAATGCACTTAATGGTGTATCAGATGCTGAATCGTCCAAAGTCTGTATGGCTCTATGAACATATTCACTATTTGTATCTCCAAGTAATTGTGAGACGACGTTGTTTTGTGTAAAATGTTCAACGAGGACATTAGCTTTATCGGCATCAGTAGAATAAATTTCACCAATAGCCTCGAGGCACGGAATTTTCCTATTTTTGTTTTTAATAACTTTGGCAATGTTCCAGAAAGGTTCAGATGCTTTATCGAGACAGCTAAGTTTTGTGTTCCACTCTTCATTACGTATTTCTTGAATGGCTTTGGCTATTAGTTTGTCAAAGTATTTTGCCATTCTTTGAGAAAAGGGTTGCCTGTACCTCTGCCAGTTTCGCCTGTGCATATTACGAATTCTTATGAGTTCCAAGACGTTAGCTGGAAGTTTTACACAAAAATATTTTTGTTTTACCTTTGGGATGCTAGTATCCGCAGAGATAAGAACATGTTCGGAAAAATTTTTGACTATTTCATCAACATCTCGCTTACTGTTTACATTTTCAAGAGCAGTAGGGAGGTTTCTCAATCTAGTGTTAATTTCAGAACGAAACTAAGACCAATAAGCTTTTTTAAGGTTCTGATTATATTGCACGAGTTTCTCACCTGACCAGGGAAGCTGACAAAGGACTGGATTATGATCTGAGGGCAGATCATTTATAGTGACAGGCTGTGTTAAAAATCTTGGTATATTGTGCAACCGTGAACTAACATAGACTGACCAAATAGACAGTGTAGTATCAAAGGTATATGCGTCTCGATAGCATTGAAAAAGAGAGATTTTCAAAAGAGTCTAATCCCCTGTTTTTTTGTAGTTTTATTTCTTTCAGTTTCTGACGATAAACAAATCTAAAGTAATCGTTACACAATTTATTACAATCGGTGTGTGCTCCTAGTTTTACTGGCATCGCTAAGCGATCCATTACTTGACGCGCATATATCTGAACGAGTAAACGTAGAAAAAGTGGAATGTGTGATGTTGTCTATTTTGACAAAATCGGAGATGTCCAAATTATCAACAGTCATTGGAGTATTTTTATCTACTTTAATTTAACAACATACTGTCTTGAATTGACGGAAATGGAGACATACCTTAAGCGTTTGGAACAATTTTGTGCGAATGATTGATATATCGATATCGATCGATAATAATATCCTATTATTTAATTTAAATGCTGAGTAATACGGTAGAACCAGGGCAAGACGATCGCCCTTAGATATTGTAGGGACCTTGGCACACGGTTGATTTGGAGTACTACTAACGAGAATCATTAGTTCGAGTTCCTTAAGAAACAGACTTCTATAGCCGGCTTTACATTTTGAAACTAACTACTTCACAGATAAATAATCAATTTAAGATTTTGAATATAAGTCAATAACAGAAGGACGACCACGAAAACCAGAAGGAAAATAAGTAGGACTAGAAGGAAAAAGACCACGAACAGGTAACATAGCAAAGAGGTCAGATAAAATATTGCCCCATGAATTTTCCCGGCAGCAGCCCCAATTTCTGTGCCTGCAATTCAGATCGCCTCCAATCAAAAAGTCTCCACTAATAGTGAATAAATTTCTTAAATCAGATTTCAGTTGCTGTTTCTTGTCATTTCTTGAATTTCTACCAGGAAAATAAACACAGAATATTTTCAATGCACTCCCATTTCCTAGAGTGACTTCCATAGCAATGTTTTCAACATGTTGTGTTTGAATGCTTCTTAAAAGCTTATGTTGAATTGACCTCTATATTAGGATCGCTACACTACCTCCCGTTCTATTTGTTCTATCCAACCGATAACATTTAAATATTGAGGTTGATATTCGCATTGTTGTTATTCAGCCATGTTTCCGTGACTAATGCTATATCAATATTATTAATGTTTACAAAATTAATGAACTCGACACTCTTTTTTCTAATACCTCTTGCATTTCATGTTAAAATATTTAAATTAACGTTCATTAAATTACTCAACAGTATTGTACAAAAACTTAGTTTCTAATTGTGCGATGGCATTAAATTGATCTATTCTAGTTTTACAGGACCCTAATTTTGTTGTCATTTCCATGCAAACTGCATTTAATTCTTCCATGGAGAATAAGTCACCATGATTGGTACTTGTACTGATGTTAAAAGACGGCAAAACTGCTGCATTAGTGGGTGCCCAAACTTTAGGTGCGGAGTTGTTGTTGCAGTCTACTTCTATCGGATGATTTGCAGCCGCTCTCTTTGGTAGAGCAGGGAAATCATTCATTGAGTGAAGCGATATGGTGGCCTTATTGTTGTTGATGCGCAGCTTCACTTGATTATTTCCGTTGATTGAGACAGATCGGTTCGTCTTTGCTGCAAGCTTCTGCTTCAACTCAAAATAGTGATTACTTACGCATGCGTTGTCGGTAGATTTGTAGTTGACTTTGCAGTTTGCACATTTGAATACGTGTACTTTGCATTGTTCAGTTTTGTGTGGACCAGCGCAATTACCATTTCCATGGCCAAACAAATGACAGTTTCGGCATTGTATTAATTTGTTTTTTTTTTTGTTTTCTATAAAGCTCCATGACACTTGTGTGTGGAATATGGCGCTAACGTTTTTCCTTAGTACGTTCAGTTTAACACTTCCATTTTCAAAAAAATAATGTAAAACGTATCGGTGTAGTGTTCGTATTTTTTATTGAAAGATTTTATTTCTTTGCATTTTAAGCCAAGACGTATGAGTTTATCTTTCAAGGAAACAATGTCGACTTCACCAAGGCCATAAAGCACAGCTTTGAAAACTTGTGCACTCTTAATATCATGTGTAAAAAATTGACAATTGTCTTCTTTTAGATTTTTGAGGACTGAATGATATGATATAATGATATGATTCCATAGAGTCGCATATGATTTAATGCCGATAGACTCTTCATAATGGAATAGTCTGAAATGTTTAAATTGTTCATTGCACTATGCACACACTCGCACGTTTTTTGCAACACTTTAATAGGTGGCGGAACATTTTCTTGCGAATTATTTGGCGATACAATTTCATCCGCGATATCACTCTCATTATCGCTATCAGGCAAACATTGTAAGGGGCTCCAGTAATTGGCCCGGGAGTATTTACTATTTTTTCCCATTGCAATTGACGATTTGAGTCTTTTTTCAGAGGACAACGAGATGTCCTCTGTTTTAGGGGATCGCGAGCGTAAGAATACAAATATGGAGAAAAAACGTAGGTACTATATCACACCAGGAAGGTTCGATGCGCTAAGCTTTAAAGCTGCGGCTGAACTGAAATCCCTTCAACTTGATTTCATCCCGTATGTGGAAAATCAAGCAACTACGCGCAATGGGACCAATAACAGGGCTTAAATATGCAACTCATATCTTAATTGCAAGAAATGTTTTATTTATAACTGCAATAGAATCCAATCAACATTTGCGCGATTTTCGTTTAGTTACTCACGCAAGTTAAACTCGGGGTGGAGAGCATCGTGGTAGATATAATGCGCCTACAACAAGTGAGGTTGCAGTTATATTGACTTTACATGAATTTGAAAACAGGGATATGATATTGCACGGTCGGACTCAGTCTGTGCCTAGAATATGTGAATCTCCCAGATCCTATGACGCTTTACAATATCCGCTTTTATTATGTAAGGGAGAAGACGGATATTGCATTAACATTACTGAAATAAAGTGTATAACAATACAACCTGTCTCGAGGATAAACCGATGAAACGGTAAAATACGTTCAATGCAATCCACCGTTTCGGTCAGTTGTCCAATCAGTATTGTGTTACATATATTCGATTTAATCGAAAAAAAAAAACTTTAGAGGAGAAAGTTGCATACATCTACACAATGCCCTGTAAGCTGTACATTTTACCGTCCACTGTAACGGGGAGTCCATGATATATGCATGAAAAATCACAAGATGCAATAACATATGTTGGAGCTTATGGCCGTCTTGATCTCTTATTACTATGACGTGCAACAGCAAATGATCGGAAATAACAAACAACTTACTTCCGGGCAATAAAAGCTGCGACCGACATGATGTTATGAAATTAATGAACCTGATAACCAAAGAGGATATCTTCGAATAATGCAACTTTTTATATTCAGCATTGAGGGGCAAAAAAGAAATCGCCGCACGTACACCTGTTACTTTGGCTTTCTCAAAAGATTCGAACCGAATCCTGACAAAGACAAAAGAAATTCACGATATCGTAATAAAAAACGTGATCCACGGTCCTTGTGGTACTGTTAACACAATGTCATCCTGTATGTGCACCAAAAAATATCCAAAACCTTTTCTGGACCGAAGAAACAGGAGGTGATGGCTACCCTATGTATAAGACGTTTCTCATCAAGCGGTGGGAGAACTGAAGAACTATAAGTGAATAAATCAAATTTATAACCGAATATTTTCGAATATTTAATACACATATTAATGTAGAACTAAGTAGTTCAGTAAAATTAATTAATTATATCTCCAAGTATGTTAACAAAAGAGGTGATCTAGCGACGTTTTCGTTCCAAAATCAACAGGACGAAATATATATGTGGACGATATATTAGTACTTCGGAAGCAGTGTGGCGAATTTTGTCATTAAATATACACGAACGCTTGTCTACTATTGTCTACCTTGCACACAAATTCATTAGAAGCTGTCGAGGGAACTTTGAGGGAATTAAGATCAACTAAGACGCCATTTGGCGGTGTAGCGAGGGGAATTCGAGCAGACAAAGTTAATTCGTGGCTTAAGAAATTGACACTATGGCATTTCGTTCAAAATATTACTCTTTCAAAGTATATTTCCGTAACGTTATCGATGCTTAAACATAGCTAATATGCTGCTGCCAATTGGAAATAGAACTGTACAAGAGAAAATCGCAAAGCTACCCTTTCCGTTAGAAAGCAAGTAAGCGACATTAATGAATTGGTGAATTTCATACATCCCTCTGTTCAATATATAAAATACCAAGACCACTTCTTTGTTCAGTGAAAGAGCTATTCTGGCTCCAAGAAATGATTTTGCGTCCAAAATCAATGAATTCATTTTAAGCAAGATCAACGATGACGTTTAAATTTATCGATTCATTGACGCCGTTGTAAATACGGATGACGCAGCAAATTTTCCAACAGAATTTTTAAATTCTACGAAGCCAGCGGGACTATCAGGACATTTAATTTTCTTAAAAGTAGTCAATAATTTTATAAGAAATTTGTTTACTCCAAAACTGTGCAATGAAACATGGTTACTAGTTAAAGACCTAACAGATGATAATTTATTTACTCCATGAACACCGAGGATACAATCGGACTGCCAATTTCTTTTTATAACTTACTTGTTTTTACTCGCTGTAATAGCACAGATAACAGTCTAAATAATACATTTTAAGGATTTTCGATCACATTTGATGGATGTAAACACAATACGAACTCGGTACTCGCAACTAATCGGGGTTGTTGCATTTTTGCACCTACCGAGGACAAATTATACAGGTAGCAATATGGAAAGTAAAGGAAATTTTTACGCGACTTGAAACAGACGATATGTTCATTATTTTGCTTATTTTATTAATTTTATTGAATTGAATTATTGATTTTTTAATAAAACATTACAAATGGTTTTACTTTTTTCGCACGTTTGTACATTCAAAATGCAAAAATGGAGGAGTTGCGTGGATTAGGGGTTGCGATTACCGACTTCGTTACGCATGTGTGTATTTTATGTGTGCTTATAATAATTTATTTATGTAAAGAAGAATGTTTGTATGTAAATATGTATATCTGCCTTTTATTCAAATCCTTTTGTGTTTTGAAGATTTCAACTAACGTCGCAGACTTTTTCCTTATCTTACCATAGCCCGAAATGGTAAACGCTTTCCTTTAATCTGTTGTTCGCAGGATTCGATTAGTTTTAATCACACGCTATCCTTAAGCTGGTTTACATCGTATTACGCGCACAATCAACCCTTGTTAATAAACCATAAATATGCAGTAAGAATTATCCGTAAGTGAATCGAATAAATCAAACCTTACAACTTTTTAGGAACGTCGAATTTCTTCCTGTAAGAGGCTTATACTGGTATATAGTTTTAAAAATATTCTTTGAGAAATCTGTTTACTATCAGGTTAGAATTTCTGAAAATTACAACCAGGATTTTTGTAACAGTACCAACAGTTTATAAATTACATTTCTTAGGTTTCGCTTCGTGTAAGAATAAAACGATCGCGTCTGAGAGATATCGTTTTGCCAGCTTCACATAAGCTAAAAACTGTCAGTAACTATCGTCTCGACGTCTGATTTTTGTCGATACATATTTCAGTATCGTCTCATATACATATATATTGCTTATTCATATCTTGTTCTAAGCTTAGAGTGATAGATCTCAATTGTCTGCCGTGGCATAGTGGGTACGTGCGTCGACTCCTACGCAGAGGGTGCCAGGTTCGATACCCGAACTTACCACCTATCATAATTCACGGCTCCACCTCTTTCGAGTCACTGACAATGCTCAAAAAGTATTCCTGTCTAGAAAAAGCTTCTCAAATTCGGCGTTCGGAGTCGGCATTAAACTGTAGGTCCCTTCCACGCGTGAAAGAACAATAGCACGCACAACACACGAACGATCATGGAGATAGGTAAGACAATCAGATGGTATAGTAATGAATTTAAAATAATGAAAAAAAAAAAAAAATACAAAATAATGTAGCACTGATAACGAATGAAGATTGAGAATGGACTAAATATAAGGAAGTCAAAATTAAGTAGAACATTGTAATAACGATGAATAAGTTAAATCAGAAAATAAGTCAAGCAGGACAAGTGACAACCACTTTCGAGTCACTGACACTGCCCAAAAAGTATTCCCGTCAGGAAAAAGCTTCTCAATTTTGCCGGCACGCACAACATGAGTGATTGCTGATAGAAGCTAGGTCAAGGTCCGCCGCGGACTGTCGTCCCTCCCATATTAAAAGTAGGCAAAAACAAATGTATGAAAAAAAGCTATGCAATAAAAAAACTTGTTATTGAACAGCAAAGAAAACAATCTAGAAAGTTATATTTAACAGCATAGAGTACAAAAAAATAGCAGTATTGCTGAACATTTTAATGAATATTTTGTGTCAATTAGAAAGAGGTAATAGAATCCATGGATACAGAGAACTATGTCAACTATAATAATAATAATATGGGTGGCGCTACAGCCCCTACAACAATTTCTGGTGTCTAAAAGAAGTTCTCAGAAATTCACTAGTCAAATGTGATATATCTTCATGACGAGCTATGTACTCCTAGCTTGCGTTGGAAAAAAAGTTAACATTAAACAACTTCAGCGTAGCTAACAAGGGGTAAGATAAGATAAGAAAAAAACGTTTTGGTATAGTATCAGTAGGGATATAGCTGTGACTCAACCAGAGTTTGTGGAGACATCCATACATCCGTCTAATAACACGGTTCGCATGGTCGCAATCAGACAATTTAGAGTTGATAGCAAACCCAAGACTAGTCGCTAATTCAACTGTGGCAAGTTTATCTCCCGATATGAAAACTCATGGCAAGGCGCTCACATTCAGATTTGTTTTGGAGATAGGAATCACCTAGATTTTTTGTATTCAAGAGTAAGCCGTCGTAATTGACAGTTTTAACAAGGTCCGACATATTATTATTCTGGCAAGCTGTGTATATTTGGACATCATCTGCGTATATATGTACTGTGGTTAGCTCTTAAACCGGATTGTCCTTCATAGAGTAGTTTATTCTGAGAGATGTAGTCAAGAAGTTGCTTGGCAATAACTTCCTCTAATTTCGACAAACATGGATGAATGATTGGGAACTAAAAAGAAAAATAAAAACAAATGCAATTTTTCTTGGTATAGTAAAAAATTAAAACAAATGAAATTTTTCTTGGGATGGTATAAGTACGGTAACCATTCGTCCCGGTTTGCTCGGGATAGTCCTTTATTTGTACAGCCTGTCCCGAGTTTTTTTTTCTCATACGGTACGAAGCAGTGTCCTATTTCATATTTCATTTAAAACTTTTTTTAATATGCGTAGAAACGCGTGACGGGTACAGCTAGTATACACATAAGAAACAGAAAAAATATTTTCATTCCTTAATAGACTTTGAAACCAAAGAAACCGATATGTATCAAACCGGTTTCATTTGTAAGGCAATAGTGGAAAGATGGTTTCAACCCACTAAGACAATGCAATAAGTGTTGCACTTAGAAAAATTATTTTTTTCATATCATACATTTGTGTGACTTGCTCGCCGAAAGATCTTTATGCTTACAAACCCACCGAAAAAATCAAAATATTGTTTATCGCTAGTATTAAGATCCAAAAGTTAATGAATGCACACTATGTCCAACAAATAAACAAATTGTCCTAACTTTCTTAGCGTTAAATAACGCTAACTTTATAAAGGAATTTTCATAACAAGCTGTATCTGGACTATGTAAATCTGGACGCTTCGTTAAAAAGATTCCATAGAAATCTTAGATAAGTTTATTATTTTGAGATTTTTTAGTGGCACGTGCAGATTTTATTCCTGCACTTTCCATTCATATTCTTGGTGGTTTAATTATTTTGACCTTTTTCGCACTAGATCCCTGTGTGTGAATGGTATTTTGTGTGAAGATATGTGTTGTTTGTGTGGGTGAGAACGAGTCTCATCTTACTCATTCTCTTTCCAATCAAATATATCAAATTAGTAACTATCGTAATGTGATGCACGCGCAAAGATTAAATGTGCACGTTTTACTCAAATGATTCCATTGAAATCGCGAATTGAATTTATTATTATATGACATTTATTCTCATGGAAATTGTTGAGTGCTTGTACAAGAAAATATGCTACAACCTTTTTATGTTGGCTTTTTCGGGCTATTTTCTTGTGTGTGCTTTGTTTTTTGTGCGAATAGATCAAGTGATGTATTATTTGTATTACCAGATAATAATAGCGTTCAGACATCGTTTAGAAATGCACGCGTACTTGGACGAACTAAAATCTTAAGAATGAGAGTCCATCGATTACTTCTATTTTTTTATGTGGACTTCAGAATACGTCTCTAAGAGGTTGGTGCCCTGAGCTTTTGCATATCCTACACACACCGGCCTTGATCTCAACTGTAGACGATAAAATAAAATCTATCATGCTAAATGCTCCAAACCTTTAAATATGAAAATCTTTGTCCACCGAATTCAAAGAACGAACAATTCTGCTGTATCTTGATTAGTCGACTCCACTCATGTGAGTCCCCGTACATTGTGCCATACCTAGTAATTGGAAAGTAAGTTGTTCAGTAAGTGGAACCTAACAAGATTTTTAAACATTTTGACTGCAGTAAACGCCTTTTAAAAACGTCAAAATCGGGATAATCAATCGCAAATATTTGGATGACAACATGTGACTCATTACAAAGCAAATTTTGTTGACACTCGATCTGAAATACTCACCATTCTAGCTGGAGTAATCAGAAAATACATTGCCCAATTGTAACGCATGCGCTTAGTATCGATCTCTTTCATTGCTGCCTGCTGCTAGCTTGCTCATTCTCCCAAGTCTCCCAAGTCATAGGAATATATGGCACACTTACGGGACAACTACTTCCAAACAATACTCATGTGTACTTATTCAAATTTAGTAACTACTTAGTTATATGGAATTATGTGAATAAATTATTAAAGTAGTTTTGAGACGACGAAACGGTTTCGAATTTCGTAGAAAACGTCCAACTGTTGATCACTGTGTGAATGTGCATTTATGTGCTTAATTAGACAATAATTTTGCAACAACCATGTGATAGGGGTGAATTTTTTGAAATTTTAAGGAACCCACCACACCACGTATTTCGATATAACTGTATGTGCAACTTCACGTATTATACCACTTTTAATAAATCTCACCAAAGAGAATGGTATAAAGGTTGAGAGTATGAATAAGAATACAACTTCAAACATATTACGAAGGGATGAGTTTTACTCGTCTATTGCCTATAGAGAGCTTCTGGGGTTGTTAATTTCTATATAGCTAGTATGAGAGTGTGTGAATAATATTATATGTATGTAACGGAAAATTAAGGGTTGTATAGAAGAGTATGCGTAAAGAAATCAGGAAAACGTTGATGGTTGAATTTAAGATTTTTTCTCTGTTTGTCATTGTCTTTGTCTTTTATTCTCTCATAATTTGTATTCTATTATTTGTATGTTACTTTAAAGAAAAAACTAAATATTTTCAAAAGAATTTACCTCATAAATTGGTACAATATTCTTGAAATGTCTGCTATTAATCCTTTTCTCTAACAAGATACTCCATATTTTAATCAAGAGTCGCCATCTGGTAACACTTCTAAGTAAATTTTTTTTCTACACTTCTTGATGGTCAGGATGTTCTACAATTTCCTTAGAAAAATAAGTTTACAATTTTCTATAACATACTTTTCTGTTGTTCTTCTCCCTCATCAAGATTTTATGTTTGCAGGTAATGAGTTAATTTAGCACAGATATTGTGAGTTTAAGCTTTTAACTTGGCGTGTACCATATCATCTCTATGAGAAGAATCTAGGAATGCCATTCAAAAATCCAAGGTACCGATAAACATGATACTTTTTCACAGATACACGAATAAATTGGGTTTAAATTGCAGTAGACAATAATAGCACTATATTAGATCTCATAAATGTCGTGATTAACCAGGCACTCGCACTATTAGCTGTCCAATTTTTCTGATTAGATGAGATACGAGATGGAACACAACTGAAAGTACATCATATAAAAAGTGCACACACCACAATCCTTATTATACTTTAAACGGAAATGTTATATTTTTTCGGAGAGTGGAAAAGAGATATACAGTGTTCAAAAAATCTAAAAGCACAATGGGTGTGGGAAAATGGTATAAAAAACATTCACCACACTAGATTTTGTTCATGTTTGTTTTCGCTCATTTTTTATGGAAATTTCGTCGATAATTTTTCGTATCCCTGAGTAAGTTTGTTTAACTTCACTAATTTTACTGTCGAAGAAAATTTAAACAAAAAAAAACAATAAATGTTTTCATATCACAAAAGGTGGTATGTGCACAAGACACTACAAATAACATGAAACCGAGATCAAAATATAGAGAAATGTTTTTATACTGATTGAGAGTAGAGAAAGTTTACTGGTCTATGACTCTCTTTTCCACGTTCCGGATGTATAGAGGAAGCGAAAAGTAAAAGCAGGGAAAATAGATCCAATTTCTAAAAATTTTGTAATCCCCGTCTTCATATTTTTGTTTTTGATTGGTTTTCACTGTCATATGTCCCTTTGGAAACTACACAATATAAAATATAAAAAAACTTCTTAGTTCGGTTCAAAATTAAATGAATATTTGATTAAACGTTAATTTATTGCCCGAATTACTTCCGATATATATATATATATTTTTTAAAGCATTCAACTCAAAAATTTTCATTTCACAGAAAAGAACGTATTTCATTTATTTATATATAATTACAAATTTACTGAGAACTTCAACTTGATGGACACGAACACGACGATGACAGTGATGGTGATAAAAGCTCATCTTGAAAAATCGTGCGAGTCAGCTCTCTTGTGGGTAATTAATATACGTGCGTACATATCTCTGTGCAGAGCTGTGCTATACAAAGTGAATACTATATACAACCATTCATATATTCCCACTATAACCAGCCGTTTGTTGCAAATCGTGCATATTCTCGACTCGACCTGCTGAAGTCCTATATCAACTTCGTTCCATCTCTTTTAAACATTTCCAATATAAGTCTCTTTGTCTCAGTCTCTCTTTCGCTCCCTTAAACAGAAGCAGAATGTTGTGTATTCGGGTTCATCACAATAACAAATACTTGAGAGGCTTATCTTGAATAGGCCGCTTTTACATGATAAAACTTCGATGCATCAAGTGTCGCTATTTATCGGAAGTAGCTTCACACGGTAAAATTATTAATTTTCTTTTCGATAAGATATGATATCCCTTTCTCTCCCCTTCCCACACACACGTTACCTCATAGTCATAAATATATACGATAGATGCAAACGATATCAAATGCTGATAATAACAATACTCAAATGACAGGAGAAGAGCGAAAACTCACTCGAATGTTGATACTATTTCTGCACTCATGTTTCGCGTGAGCTTCTTGCACTTTTCTCTTCCTTGCCAACAAACATCGCATTTCACGCGACAGAATGTGACCAAATTTGTGTGAAAGCGGCCTTACCAAACATAGTGTCAACGCTTTCAAGCTTTTCACCACACTCTTTTATTCGTTACACCCTTAACGTGAACACAAATTTCCCAATATTCCAATTTACTTCATTCCTCCTATTATGTCAACCAAATTCCTGAGGGCTTCATGCGTGGTAAGAGAGAGTTCCGATAGCAAAGATATTCCAATAAAACCTGAGGAATGATTTAATGATGCGCGATTTCATTGATTCTGTTAGTACAGCAAAATTGTGAGTGTGTGTCTGTTGGATGTTTATCTCGTTTCTTTATGTCAGATAAATGCTGACGATAAATAAAATACTTTTTAGGCCTTTTGACGTCATAGAGCTTAATATTGATCTGTTTTGATTGCACGTTTGCACTCTTAGATCTTGACATATTATATATTAGGCCTGCAGTACTATCATTAGTAATGGGAACTATCGAATAAAAACTATCGACTTTTTCGACAGTTGCAAAATATTCATTTATTCGATGGTGGTCATCCAATCCAATGAAAAAACCCATTCAAATCTTTTATGCAATAGTTTGAATGATTTTTGTGTACTAACTATGGCGACGCTGCTCTCAGTGAGAATTTTATGTATATACACATATATAAACGTATAGTCAAAATCTGAAATGAAGTATTACAATGTTAGAACACTTCATCGACGAATTTGAGTGCCCTTTTGACAGATATTGAATGAATTTTTGACGGTTATTCACGAAATAACGTGAATGCTGATTAGATTCTCTGATTGGTTTGAGAAAATATAAAAAACAGTTGTCGAAAATTTGAAGGGACAAGAGAGGTAGACATCGGGTATCTCTGTAATACTTCATTCCTGGTCAAAATATTTTTATGACCAATTTTTTACTCGTCAAATGGGTTTGCAGATGCTCGCAGAGAGAATTTTGTGTATTGATTGAGCTCTGAGAGGGAAACGATTTTGTCACTTGTATGGACTTTGAAGTATCGAATCAGATGGAACAATTTTCGAACAGTTTTTGCTTTGAGTGAATGATTTTTTCACTTGTATGGACTTTGGACTATCACACAATTTGGACAACTTACAATTAAGTTTCTTATGTAGCTTTAAAGCTGCAAACCCTGCATAAAATGTAAGTGCCGCTGCTTGTAGCTTCTCTGAAAATCCTTTGGATAGAATTATTTCTGACACATTGCCTTCGCCAGCAAAATCTTCATCGCAATTGCCATTGCATTCGATACTGTTCGAAATCTATTCTCATAAGGTAATCTTCTGAGAGGGCTTCAATGTTCGCTATCGTCACATTTAAGATCATCACAATCTGCTTGTATAGCAAATATTCAGGCCCAGAATTTTCTTCTCGTTTGCGCCCAGTGATTTGTATGGCATTCTGTTATTAACAAGGGAGCTTCGTCACAACAGACAGCAATAGCTTCTGGTCCACATTCCCAAATTTTTGCTATTGTTAGCGTTAAAATATATCTTCCCCACACACCCAATGCAGCACACATGTATATCCATATAATTTCTATCATACAGATTAAATTTTGTAAATATTATGAAAATTACAATTTGTAATGTCTAATCAAATTAAAATCAATCTGATTACAAAAGTATTCACATTTCAAGTTCATATTTCCAACATAGCACATATGACACCACCCAACACAGCTCATTTATGCCACACACACAATAATGTTCAACTGCTAGTGCGATGTACACACATCAGCTGCATGGTTTGGTCGATGATTTTGCATATATTTCTTTTACACCAATAATGTGAAAAGAATTGTTCGGAGTGAAGACTAATTTCACTCAAATCTCATTTTTTATTTTGTTTTGTTCTTTAGAGGACAGAGCAAACTATAAAAGAATTGTTTATATATGAGTGGTATCATTTCGCAATATACAACAACAACGCCCAACAAAAGTCCAACCACCCAACCTACTGAGAGCAGTTTGACCGCGGTGCGTCTTCATTCTCGTTCTCACGCACACACCACCTTGTAGTTAGGTAAGAAACAGAAATGAAGTATCACAGAGATAGCCGACTTCACAGCATTGCCCCCTCGACGAATTTGACGGATAATCATGAAATTTTTGACGGTTATTCATGAATTTTTTACAGTTATTTACAAGTTATCGCACATTGTCTCATACTTACACACACTTGTAGGAAAAAACCCCCACCCAACGGAAATTGAGACTCTTTCGTAAATGTTTGCCCTCAATGTCAAACATTCATGAATTACCCACAGTAAAGCAAAACATCGAGGAATCTGTTCGGCAGTTCAACATAAACATAAACAGATTCATTTCATCAGTTAAGCAATTCCAATCACCATTAACAGTTTTACTTTTACATATTGATGAAAGTAATATTTTAAGAATATATGTACAATTTTAACAGAACGTTTACGAATTGAAGAATTTATTTTGACGATCCCAATTAAAATGTTTACGATTGTATATAATAACATGAAAATCATGTTAAAAAATTTGTAGTATAAATTACAACAGTATATATTTATGGGTTATTATTTATAGAAAATATTCCAGACAATATGAAGAAGAATAATGAGTATAATCAAACAAATGTTGTATATTAACGCGTGTGTTAGGTATTATTTCAAATTTGGGGTGATGATTCATTAATTTTTGAAGTGATTCGACATTTTTTCCATGCCTTATTGAGTTTATTAGCATAATTTGCTTCTTTAAGTACACAACGCTTCAACATAGCAGGCATAAAAAATTTGCAGACCGGATTTTACTTAATGTTTTTTTTACTGTGAAACGCGTTTCATTTATCATAATTTCTTATTGAACCAGAATTTGTTACATGTTATATTTGTTTGAAAGCCGTGGTTGATGAGCCAAATCGTCAATGTGAACGCTCTTTACAACAAAACGGAAGACTTGTTTAGCGGTAGGCAAAGCATTTTGACTTTTCACAGTCAGCAAATCGTCACGAGAAATTTTTGTGTCTGAACGCCGGTATAAACATCATGCTTTACATTTATGAATTGCTATTTTTCTCTCATATATGAAGTCGATGTAAAAGACCTTAAAAAAATAATAAGAAAAATGTAGTGTCATACAGGCCTAGGATTGCAAAAAACAACTTTGAAATCTGATTTGAATTCATTTGAGTCCTTGAATGTGCAATTAAAAAAAAAACGCATTGCAGTGATTATTTGTTATTATTGTTTTATGTGATTATTTGAATTCCATTTCGACCGAAGGAAATGGCTTTAAAATGTGTTTTCGGATGCAGCAATTACCGTCATACTTACAGCATACGAGACGAGACAACGTAAGTACAATTTTGACTCATTTTTTTGTGGCAGCAGGAACTATAACTGTTATGCACGTTTTATTTTATTTTAATTAAACTACTTGTGTCTACATTTATATACGATGTGAAATGTATATAAATATTGGCGTATTTCAATACTATCTAATTATATAATACAGTAAATAATGGATATAAGAAAGTCTAAAAATTCGTATTTAAGCGCGTTTCTTTTTTATATGTGACTTTCTCATCACATATAAACGTATTCGTCATTTTTTATATGACTGCTTTTTGTATACTGCACATAATAAAAACACATACATTCGTCTATGATTGTCCATATTGCATATCTTCTATAAAAGTGTAATAGTGGCTTCAATTGGAATAATGTTTTGTGAACATGGGTGTTGGATATATTCCAATTTTTTATTGACATACATCATCATCTAGTTTAATATTTTCTAATTTCAAACAATTTGCGGAATGCAATCTTGCGGCGGCACCCACAGATTTCGTGGACTATATTCGAAAACTAAATGAACTATTTTCTCAGCATTTCCAGTATTGTTACCACATCAAGGGTGTGGCCAACCGCATATCCGAATTGCTTCAAACCGGAAATGAATATAGGTGTTGTGAGAATTTGCCTCAGCATTTCATTTTGCAATATTTTATAAGAATTCGTAGTTATTTTATAGTAAAATTTTGGAATAGGGATTTGTGCACACCAAAATCCAAAAAGCTTTTGCGCGTGTCTCATTTGTAAATATGTACATGCTTTAAATCATACTAGTCTTCCATTTTTATGTATTTATGCAATTATTATCATACTTCAACTTTTTTGTTACAAATATTAAATTTATTTTACTTGTAGAGCGGGTGATATAGGCCTCTTGGGGAAACCGAATATCCGGTAAAAAAAAATCGGTTAACGCGCCAAAAAGCCGCATCTTCACATCACATTATGCACATTCAAATCAGAAATATAAACATTATTAAATTTTATTTGACTTGCTTATTATCACTTTACCTTGTTAATTCTTCTTTAACACATATTCAACTTTTCTGTTGGTCATTGTCTTGTTGACGTTCCCTTAAATGAGATGAAATTCTGTTCTTGCGACTCTTCCATTAATGATAACTTGTCTAAGAGAATAAAACAAAACAAACATTTAATCATCTCTGGTTCATAATTTGATTATGCGAATTCATATGGATCATGAATTACCAATTTTATTGAAAAATTAAGTTATTCAATCGCATTTTTGATCAACGCACCCGGTCGATGTAATGTTTGATGAGCACAGATGCACAAGCTGGTTACATTTTCAGTAAATCCAGAAATGTAGTTTCAGAAGTTTTGACCCAACAAATCTATTCGTTGCAATGTTTCTATTTGTTGTGCTTTCTCGTGATCTTTTGACATACGCATTTGTGTTTTAATTAAGAATACTACGAACACAACTTATTTTCTGTAACATTAATGAATGATTTCCCCATGTGTTGGCATTTGGGCTTTGCACGTTGTATCTAGGAAGAACAGATTATTTTGGAGCATGTTTAACATTGGAAATTATTACAAATTGCCTCAAAATATTCTCCGTGCCCAGCTTCAATTTGTAGCTTATCATGGTCACCGAAACGAAAAACCATTGCAGTGTTTTTTCAAAACTATACTAATAGTACACAGTAAAAAATGTATGTACGCATCTCAAATGCAAGAAAACGATTGAAATTGAATAAATTAGACGTCAAATAATTCACTACTCTTGTTTTCAGGGGAAGGCAATCAGCTGTTCGGTAGAGCTCACACGTATTCTCAGATCCGTGTCGGTGAAAAACCTTATAAAAAACAGTTGTCAAACATTTTTAGGGGCAAGGGAGGTAAAAGTCGACCATCTCTGTGATACTTCATTTCTGGTAAGAAATAACTCGCTTTGTGTTCGTATTCAACAACATGTGGGCATGGGGGGGGGTATAAGATTAGTTAAAGTAGAGCAGAGTGAAAATGAGTTATCACTCTGAGTGCTTCCGGATATATTTGAGAACAAAGAGCCTAATATTTTCCCGTACTCACTGATGTAGTAGTTCCTCGCAATCATAGATGGCGCACTAAAATTTTCTTCAAGTGATAGTACTTGTGGCGACCTGACACAATGACGCCCGTCAAAAGTACTGTAGCGACCTCATACAGCGACTGCGGTAAACAGGAGTAAGGTTTCCTGTATGTGGAGAACAGATGTCGCCGGTCATACCAGAGAGATTTCTCGGCCGTTCCAAGCTACGGTTAGAACTTAAAATATCTGTAGTAAAAATACGCATTCATTTTTGGTCTTTCATCCAGTTAATTTCGTGTACCATTAAACTTTCAATTTACCTATTGCGTAGAAAATTAAGTTGGTCAAACCATTCATTTAACTTTTAATAAAACAGTTGCCATTTTTAATAATTAACCAACAGTGTGTTTCATTAGCTAACCAAATCAGCTAAATTGGTGACCCCGACGTGATTAATCAAAAAAAAAAAAGGACATACAATGGCTGATTCAGATAACGGTGATAGTGCACAAATACGCAGTAGTAATGGCGCAGCAGCAGAGTACCCCGACGACTTCCAAGAGATCGCTGCTCTGAGGAACCTCAAGATTCCCCCGTTCGGGAAAATCAACCCAGCCCTGTGGTTCGTGCAAAGGGAAGCGCAGTTCCATAACCACCGCATCAGTACAGACAGCAGTCGGTTAAACGCTGTCATCGCTGCCTTGGATCCAGAAATTCTGAACGAGGTTTCCAACTTGGTTCAAAAACCACCAGAGCAAGATAAGTACACAATTTTTAAGGAAACTCTTTTGCTAGGTTCTCAGATTCCAAGTAGCGACAGTTAAATAGATTGTTAACATCACTAGAACTTGGTGACAAACGTTCGTCGAGTCTTCTCAGGGAAGTGAGGAGACTAGCAGGTGACAATTTTCCGGACGACATGTTGCTGATCATCTGGATGTCTAGAATGCCTAACGATGTGCGGGGCATTCTGTCTGCGAGCCGTAACGTCGACCTCACTGCGCTGGCGGAGATTGCTGACAAAATTATGGACAACGTAAGCACTAATACACTTTTTGCAACCGAGGTGTGTGATGTGACATAGAACAACGACTTCGACAGGCGATTAACTGCGATAGAGTCCACCGTTATTCAATCGCGAAGCAGATCCCGCAGCGTGTCACGCAAACGATTCGACTCACGCACAGGAAAGTCACATGAACTGCGCTCTGATTTGTTGTGTTTTTTCCACAAGAAGTTCGGAGAAAATGCTAGGAATTGCAAGGCGCCATGCAACTACGCAGCAAAAAACTTGTAGATCTGTTGTTACCTGAGGCGGGTAATAACAGGCCGGATCTGAACCACGAATGCCCCCTTAACGTTTTCGACAAGAAAACCCATCAAAAATTCTAATTGGATTCGGGATCTACTATCTGCGTTTTACCTAGACCCAGCAACTGGAAACACGGCAGGGGCGAAACAACACTTCTCGCGGTAAGCAACTCCTCCATCCACACGTACGGGCAGAAGACGCTTACCCTCAACCTCGGTCTTCGACGCGATTTCACTTGGGCATTTGTCATTGCGGATATCAAGACTGCAATTATCGGAGCAGACCTACTTGCACATTATGGACTCATCATCGATTTGAAGGCAAAACGCATCGTCGAGAAGACAACATCGCTTACAGTTCCAGGAGAAGTCCATTCCACCGGCGTCACAAGACTTTTGTCCATCAATGGACCCTACGTTGGACTAGTAAACCAATACCTTCTGGCTAGCAGAACAAAGCCCGTCGTCAAACCGATGTCCAACCTTGTGCAACACCACATCATCACAACAGATCAGCCCGTTTCGGAACGTCCACGACGACTAACCGGAGACAAATTGAAGCAGGCCAAGGAAGACTTTGAGGACTTCGTGAGGAAGGGATACTGTCGCGTTTCCAGCAGTCCTTGGGCCAACCCCATTCACCTTGTGGAAAAAAAAGACTGGTGGTTGGAGATGCTGTGGTGATTATCGCCGACTCAACGCACAAACTCAACTAGATAGTTACCCAATACCACGCATTATGGATTTTACCGAAAATTTGCACAACAAGAGTATATTTTCCATCCTAGACTTGGACAAGGCCTACCATCAGATGCCGATGGCACCGGAGGACATCATGAAGACTGCTGTTACCACGCCCCTTGGTTTTTTTGAGTTTCTAGTCATGCCATTTGGACTAAAGAACGCAACTCAAAAATTCCAAAGATTTATGGATATGGTTCTTCGTGGTCTGGACTTCGTATTCTGCTACCTAGATGATGTTCTCATCGCGTCAAAATCTGAAGAAGAACATCATCAACACGTACGGCAAGTCTTGCAGCTTCTTAAGGAACACGGCTTGATAATCAAAAGATGTGTATTCGGTAAGTCTGAGATAACATATCTATGTCACACCATCAGCAAATCCGGCTGCAAGCCACCAGTAGACCGAGTAGAAGCGATTTCAAACTATCCGAAGCCAACGATTATCCTGGAACTTCGTCGTTTTCTCGGAATTGTTAATTATTATCGCCGATATATTCCGAACTGTGCAACTATTCACGCCCCATTGAACGATCTCATCAAGGACTCAAGGAAAAACGACGAAAGACCTGTTCCATGGACTCCGACTCAGCTAAGGTAGCCTTCCAAAATTGTAAAAGCAGCATTAAACACACAACGTTGCTCAATCATATCAATCCCAAAGCATCGTTAGTTTTCACACAGCACATCAGCCGGTGCTAAACTGGAACAAATGGAATCCAGCCATAGGCAACCAATTGGTTTGTATTCCTGTAAACTTTCGAGTGCACAAAGCCGATACAGTACCTACGATCGCGAGTTATTAGGAATCTATCTGGCAATACGATTTTTTAAACATCCTGGACGGTCGCAGATTCACTATACAAACTGATCATAAACCATTAATTTATGCATTTCAGCAGCGCTCAGACAAAGCTCCACAGCGAATATTGAGACACTTGGATTTCATTTCTCAATACACAACAAACATTATTTGCTTACCTGGTGAGAACAATCTTGTAGCCGACACATTGTCACGGATCAATGAAATATCTCTGCCAACACAATTTGAACAACGTGAGCTGCATCTATCACAACTGCTGGATAACGAACTGCAAAATATTCTAAAGCAAGGTAATTCATCACTGAATCTATCAAAAATAACCTTAGAAACAGATGTAAAAATATACTGCAACATCTCGAACGATAAGCTTCGACCATACATCCCTGTGTCCTTACGACAGAAAGCCTTTGCATCTATACATGACCTTTCCCATCCAAGTGGAAGAATGACCAGTCGCCAACTCAGGGAAAAGTACATTTGGCCGAACATCAGGAAGGACGCGTTAGAATAGTCGCGCACTTGTATTCGATGTCAGCGTTCAAAGGTAAATAGACACACACACTCAACACCAGATTCAATTGCAGTTCCTGGTTCACCGACTCTTCTAAAAACAGACCAAGGCACACAGTTTGAGTCAGCACTTTTTAATGCATTCACCAATCTCTTAGGCACAGTACGCATACCCTCGTCACCATACCATCCAGCGTCAAATAGATTAGTCGAACGAAGCCATTAAGGCTTCTGCAGCAGAGATGGTCTACGGCAAGAATTTAAGAGTTCCTGGTGATAACAAGCAAGATGCAACCAGCTAAACAAGAACATCGGCGAATCCGATTTTAAATTTAAAAAATAAACAAACGTGACATTGTCATTAGAAGGGGAGTACTGTGGCGACCTGCCACAACGACTCCTGTCAAAAGTACTGTAGCGACCTCATACAGCGACTGCGGTAAACAGGAGTAAGGTTTCCTGTATGTGGAGAACAGATGTCGCCGGTCGCACCAGAGAGATTTCTCGGACATTCCAAGCTACGGTTTAAACTTAAAATATCTGCAATAAAAATACGCATTCATTTTGGTCATTAGCTAACTAAATCAGCTAAATACTATTATGACCCTATTCTGGCACACCTCTGGGATGTGTCACAAGTCACATCTGTCTCACAAGAGGGTCTTGAGTCACAAATTGCGAGGTTTTCGCATTGGAGAAAACATGTTTTGTCAAGTTCTTCCAAATTTCGATTGTTATTCATTTTGTTCCATGTTTTTCTTCTCATAAATTGAGAGGACAATGTGGAAATAGAGCAAAGAGTGCGAAAAATTAAATTTTTGACGTGAAAACAAGTTCACCAGGTGTGTGTTTTCTTGTTAGCTTTTTGCTGGAATACCAAATTGCTCAAACCTCACAAGCGCGGCAACATAGTTTTTTGGATGACATATATTTGTAAGTTGTGACCACCTCACAACCAGAATAAGGGCATTAATTTCATATACAATGAAAGAAGGAAATGAGTGGTAGAATTGAAAAAAGCGTGGTAGATCTCGTTTACATACACAATTTCTAAGAAATTTCACATAATACATTAACGTTTGGATTTAAAATGGTTGATTTGGCGTCTCATGCAGGCACAATCGTCTGCACTTAGCCTCTATCAACGAACTCCTGCTCTCACCTCCAAGTGGTGAAATCTGGGAGCCAAGCACCTTCGATTGAAGATGGGGTAACCAATCTCCGTCGTTGACGGCTACAGACGGGAGAGGGGGCTCATCTCTCTGTTTATGACGCTCATCTCTCTGGCCAACGGCGGCATCCGAAACTGCAGTCAGAAGGAGCTACCTGGTGCGCAGTCCTTCTAGAGATACTTCCACATTTTCGGAGCACAGGTCTAAAAGGTTCTTTCAAGGCCAGTTCGGGGCTTGGAATTAAGATGGCGACGGATTCCTACAGCTTTAGGGACAACTGCGGCGCTCGCAGTCTCAGCGAGGTTACCGACACCGGATAAACCTGGACCCTCCGCCCGAGGGTTAAATAATATGGCCAGGCCTCCCAGGTGGAGGTTCTGCGTGGGGTTAGCTCCCTCACCACGTAAAAAAATTGAATGTGTCAGAGACAACCAACTACCTAGGATACGGACTGAATTAATGTTGACGACACCAGCAATCGATACAAGGACAAGGATTTTCGGTTCTGCACGTGCTACAAAGCAGGCATTATCGCAATCCAGGAAGTGTGATGGAATGGCCCGGACAAAAAGAGGATAAAAAACTGCGACATCTACTACGTAGATTGCAACAGGGAGAGGCGCTTATTTGGATGTGGATTTGTTGTTCGAGGCAGACCTAGGCAAAGTGTCTTAAGCTTTGTCTGTAAAAGCGAGCGCCTCATAACAATCCGCATCAAAGCTAAATTCGGGAACATCAGCCTGATTTTCGCCCACGCCCCGACAGAGGACAAAGATGACAACAGCAAGGATGAATTCTATGATCTCCTAGAAAGGACTTACGATCAATGCCCCACCTTCGACACCAAGATCGTTCTAGGAGATTTCAATGAAAAGCTGGGTACGGAGGACATCTTTACCAAAGTCATCGGGAAACACAGCCTGCACGACACCACATCCGATAAGGGACTCAGACTGATGGACTTTGTCACGGGACCTAATCTCTCTGTAGCTAGCACGCGGTTCCCACACCTCAACCGTCTACCAGATTGATCATGTTGCGATCGACGTCAGGCACTCCTCCAATATTCTTGATTTCCTAACTTTCCGAGGAGCCAGCATCGTCTCGGACCATTTCCTTGCTGTAGCAAAGGTGAGGACTCGGATATCAAGAGATCAACGGAGTCGAGAGGCCCTTGACTGCTACAATCGCAACGGACTACTAGAGTCTTTGCCGAACGAGTCTCCCGGAATCTCTCTCTAAGTTAGTCGCCGCCGGCACAAACAATCGGCGAAGATAGAGGGCGTTGTCAAGACGCCATCAAAGATTACACACTACGGCAGATGCTGTAAAAGACACAAAAAATGCAAGTCCACACCCAGCACCTATTTTTCGATTTCAAGCCCGCATATGACAGCGTGCATAGGGACTAGCTATACGACGCCATGTCTAGTTTATAGACATTCCTGCCAAACTCGGCAGGTTTTGCAGGATGACGATGGAAAATTCTCGCTGCTCCATCAATGTCGGTAACGAACTCACCGAGACCTTTAATATCAAAAAAGGTTGTAGACAAGGCGACGCGCTGTCGTGTGACTTCTTTAAGATCATGCTGGAGAAGATTGTGCAAGACTTAGACGCTAAAACTAAAGGCACGATCTTCCAGAACTTCGTACAACTGTTAGCATACGCGGATGAAATTGATGTGATTGGCAGAACACAGCGAGCCGTCAATGAGGCATTTGCTGACATTGAGGCGGACGCGGCTAAAATAGGTCTCTCGGTGAATGAGGGCAAAACGAAGTATATGCTCTCATCGAGAAAGGACGCACAACATCGACGACTTGTCCAAAACGTCACCATAGGCAGCTATAACTTCGAGGTAGTCAAGGACCTCGTCTACCTCGGCTCCGCAGTAAATGGTACAAGCAACATCAGTACCGAGATCAAACGCAGCGTAACTTTGCCAACCGCTGTTTCTATGGGCTCAAGGGGCAATTGAGTAGCAGACGCATCTCTCGAAGGACTAAGCTGATGAGCAAGTCTCTTTGAGAGAAAAGCTCTGTGTGCGATCTTTGGTCATGTTTGCGTTGATGGTTTCTGGAGGAGAAGGTGCGTTTAAGGTGGCGCACCCAGGTGGAGAAGGACCTCAACCAACTTGGCGTGCGATACTAGAGACAGCTAGCCAGAGACCGTGCTAGTTGGATATGCTTGTTGGTTGAGGCACAGGTCCACCCAAGATTCTAGCGCCAAATAAAGAAGAAGTAGAAAGGAAATATGTAACTCAATGCTTAATTTTTTCAAAAACAAGAAATTTTTTGGAAAACAACGATCCTTACATTGTATGTGACGGCACTGCAACCACTACTAGCTGGAAAAGAAATAATTCGCTGCATGGAAATGGAATTAGATCGGGCATAACTTTTCATTTAATATGTTTAAACAGTTCAACGTTATAAATCATTACATTAAATATACGATTGTACAATTTACAATCTTTATATTTATTTCCAAATTATAAATATGTGACAATTATTTAATTATAGGAGATGAAATCCTGTTGAAAGAGGCATATATTCAAGTTAAAAAGTAGGTGAAAGAATGAGAACAAAAAAAACTAAAGATAAAAAATTAAAAGAGGGAGATGGTAGCCTTGTTACCTGATTTCAAGCTTTAAGTACAAAAACATAACAATGATATTGAAAATTAGGTAAGTAGTAATTACTTATTTATTTAAATAAAATAAAATTTTTTAATTAAATAGAACGAGAAAAAAAAAGCAACAAATAGGTACTTGGTGAATAAATAAATAAGTATATAAATAAATAAATAAAAAAATATATGTTAGCACGACACGAGCAGCAACGACCTGCAGTAATACGACCTACTAGCCTTCACCGTGGATTGCACGAGTAAAGTGTGGGAATGCGTTCCAGCGCAACTCGCATGTATTACCGATCAAGTGACCACGCGAAGAAGGATGATCCACCGGGGATACAATCGTATCAGCTAGCAGAACACCTGTGTCAGCATGCGACCGGCGAACGATGGAAGGTGATGAGAAAAGACTAGGCAGGCAGGGCAGTCAGTCGATCGGCGGAAACAGTAAAGATAAATAAAGTAAACTTGTTACGATATTTCGATTTTTGATTTATTTTATCCGTAAGCCTGCCCTCAGACTGGCCCAATAGTCTGAGGGCAGGCGTTCTCGATTTTTTTTTGGAATCCCCTTCAGGGACTCCTTTAACTTATATATATTAATTAATAAATAAATATATATACATATAAATAAATAAATAATATTGATTCAACAAAACAATGAAGAAAAAAAAAGAAATATAAATAAATCATGTAGATATAAGTAAGATTCCGAATAAAAAAGTATATATTGTTTAGTAAACTTGAAATCAAGTGTCGATTTATATCGAAAAATGCCATGGAAAGTTAAGCATAATTTTGAATGACTTATTCTGTGTAACTTGTAGTTTGCGTTTATAGGCTTTAGCACATTGGCCCCATACTGAGGAACCTTAAAACATTATCTGTGGAACATTTTTTAAAAATAGCGAATGGCTTATTTCATGTCAATGAGTGACCACTACTTCATCTCTTCACGACATTAGATGGATCTACTTCGTGCCCTCGTGAATATTCTGGCCCTATCGGTGGTCGCCGTGGCGTAGTGGGTAAGTGCGTCGACTGCCAACTGACTTCAGTTGGCATCGATCTAGATGAGGCAGTGCTAGACAATGACTTCTTTGCGGTGGAAGATCCCCAGGAGAAGGTTACAGCTATTGGTGCAGTGTTCCAGAGAGTGTATACGGTCAACGAGGTTAGTAGGCCGAATCACGATCTGGAGAACAGAGCCCTGCTAAACCACTTCTATCTCCGCAATGAGATAAGTCAATGGCGATCAGAGAATCCAGGGTTCACCAGGTTCAATGACGAGAACATGGCACATAGTGCCGTCGCCAATGATGGGAATCACATCTTGATTTCTCAAGAAGATCTCCAGGGTATCTTCCACTCGCTGAAGAAGAAAAAGTCAGTGGGAATCGATGGAATACCGAACATTGTGCTTCGCCATCTTCCCCCCGAAGCGGTCCAAACTTACACAACCCTGTTCAACAATGCGCTGAGTAATGCACATTACCCCACGCACTGGAAAACAGCTGTTGTTCAACCGATCCCTAAACGGGACAAAGATAAGTCCATTCCGACAAATCTTCGGTCGATCAGTCTTCTTCCCTGCATAAGCAAGGTTTTTGAAAAGATAGTCATTCGAGTTCTGAAGCAATGGGCTGATGAAAAGAAAATCATACCGGACAACCAGTTCGGATTCCGAGCGGGGCATGATACCATTAATGCCGCGTCAAAACTGGTGTCCGACATACAATGGAATAAAAACAAAAATCAGTGCACAGGTGCCTGCCTGATTGACTTGAAGAAGGCGTTCGACACCGTTTGGTTAGAGGGCCTCTTCCTCAAGTTGGTCAGGCTTGGCATAAGTAAACCATTGCTATACATGATCTATGACATGATAACAGGTAGAAAGTTCGTTGTGAAAAATGGTGACGTAACTTCCACTACGGTCTTTAACATTAAAAACGGTCTGCAACAGGGGGCCATTGGTTCCCCGATCCTGTTTTCCATATTCACTGCAGATCTTATAGGTTCCATGCCGCACTTAATTGCGTACGCCGACGACCTAGTTGCGTACAGATCAGGTCCGAAGGTCGAGGTAATAAACATCTTGTTGCAGCGTGACTTCGAGAAAATCCAGCAATTTTGCGACGACTGGAAGTTGCTTATCAACTTCCAGAAATGCGAAACTAGTCTTTTCCGAACCCCGTTGGACAGGGCATCGCGGGATACGCGCCAAAACTGGCGTAAGTTCGGCATAGTTGACCCGCATGGTCGGCCGTTAGCTGTAAAAAGTGTAGTTAGATATCTAGGCATTTGGCTGGATCAATATCTGTATTTTGACAAACATATAGATATTGCTCTGACGAAAGCCAGAAAAGCCTTTGCTGCGGCAAGAAGGTTGTTTTTCAGCAGCCAACTTGATACCAGAGTGAAGGTAATCTGCTACATGGCCCTAGTACGGCCTATTATGGTGTACGGTTGTCCATTGTGGTTCAACGTGAGTCCTTCCCAGATGGAAAAGATGAGGGTGTTCGAGAGGCAGTGTCTTAGGAGCTGTCTCCGTCTGTATCGCACACCCGAGTCTGAGTACAAGAAGTACTACCCTAACGAGGTCCTGTACAACGAGGCAAACGTGAATAGGGTAGATAATTTTATAATTAAACTAATCAGAAGGCACACTGCACGAGCTATGACCTCGTCCAACAGTCTGATCTTTGGGGCTTACTACCCCAATTGTATGTACCATGAAAGGGTGCGCCTTAACGGCTTTATTCCTCCCGAAGCATTCCTCTATCTAGACACAATTGGCCTAATACAGGATCCACAAGGATGTCCTATCATCTTCCATGTCGTACGCCGAACAGTGGATAGGCGACTTCAATACGAACCGGATGTCGTTCGCACCCACGAGGATCTCCTCCGGTTCAGTAGAGCGATCCCCGCTCGAGATAGGAAAGAGTCTGCCAAAGAACAGCAATTTTACTGGTGGTTACACCAAAACCAGCCTCCGCCACCGCTAGCTTTTCCACAGGATCAGGTAGTTGACCATAGTGGCCAGCTTACATAGTTTTTAAGGTAGCTTTAAGAGAGAAAAAAAAAAAAAAAAAAAAAAAAAAAAAAAAAATAATAATAATAATAAAACATTAAATCCAAAAAAAAAAATATATATATAGGAAATAAAAACAAAAAAAAGGTGCATCACGGCGTATAAATTATATATGTTATGCATATACACAACATATACGCCCTGGTGCACGTGTCCGTACTGTTACGGACATAGTTAAGATAGTATTAAGTTTTATGTTAGGTTAAGTTAGTAATAAATAGTAATTAAGTTAGAATAAGGTAGTTTAAGTAGTTAAGTTTAGCCAAGTTTTTACAAGTTTTCTTGGCAAATGAAAAATAAAAGATTGTCTTAATGACTAAAAAAAAAAAAAAAAACGTAGATTAAGCCTAAAGGCACATTTATTACATAGATCAGATTAGCTTAGAGTACCCGCATAGGGTCAGTAGGTTAGTATTAAGAACAATTGTAATTCTTAAGTTAGTTAAGCTAGTTTTAAGTAATTTTGTCTAGCAAGTAAGAAATATAAAATTGAATTAAATAAAATTGCGTTAAAAAAAAAAAAAAAAAAAAAAGTGCGTCGACTCCTACGCAGAGGGTGCCAGGTTCGATACCCGAATTTACCACCTATCATAATTCATGGCCCCACCTCTTTCGAGTCACTGACAATGCTCAAAAACTATTCCTGTCTAGAAAAAGCTTCTCAAATTCGCCGTTCGGAGTCGGCATTAAACTGTAGGTCCCTTCCACGCGTGAAAGAACAATAGCACGCACAACACACGTGGTTGCTGAGAAAGCTAGGCCCAGGTCCACCTCGGACTGTCGCGCCACCCATATTATTATATTATATTATTATCGGTAATTTACTAACCGCTTTCGAACTTACTGACGTTGCTCAACATTCACCTGTGACCGGAAATATACCTGAAATCGAGCAAAAAATCGTTGACGAATTTAGAACAGAATAAAAATATCTTTTCGAAAAATGTCAGGCTACAAAAACAGGATATTGTTCTATCGGACTATCAGCCTGGGAAATGGCACATTCAAGACAGGTCACAACTGCAAACAGACAACTTAAACTTTACATTAATTCCAATGTGGAATATATAATAGTATGCACCAGTGCAGTTTTCGATAAAAAAGAAAACTGATATTGAACAACAGGTTGTTCAACTCATCTCTTTTTCAAGATGCTTGTCTGAGAACTTAGTGAATCGTTGATCCTGTTAATCAGAGAAACGTTTTTTTTTTCGCACATTCTGAAAACATTTTAGTGGCAATGCTCGTCGAGAAAAGGGCATACTACCTACCAAGTCCTAACATCGTTTTACTGGGATATTTCTCCAAGCTTGGATGTTCTCAAATAATTTTTGGAGAATTTTGATCCTAAGCTCCATTCAACATCAGCCCATAAGTTTTCAATGGAGTTGAGGTCGGGACTTTGAGCTGGCCAGCTGAGAACCTTTACTTTTCTTCCTAAAACCAATTCCTCACTAATCGTGAAGTGTATTTAGGATAGTTGTCTTGTTGAAAAATAAATGATACTGGCAAATTTTCAAAAGCGAAAGGCTCCATAACATTCACCAGAACGCTTTTTACACATGCTGATCCATCCTTCCATTAATGCGCACAATAGGCCCAACACCGTACGAGAATAAAATGCCCACACCATAACATTTCACCCACCATGTCTTATGGTTTTGATGATGTACTTCGGATCGAGTTCTTTGTTTACAAGTCGCCTTACGTGAATCTTGCCAGCAGAGTATTTCTTTTCAAAATGAGAATGGTTTTTTGAAATGCTCCTTTGTGAATTCTAATCGACGTTTTATATTTTGTGCGGCTTTTTGCGGACAATGCACCCCCGCAAACCACCTTCTACTAATCTGTTCCGGATGGTTCTTGGTGTAATCTGAGTAGTCAATTCTCGAAATGGCTGATTGAATATCCTTGCTGGTGAAAAATAGGTTTATTCTTACTCAGCCGGCAAATAAGTCTGTCCTCTCTGACAGTTGTCTTTCTTGCAAGTTTCTTTCTTTCGGGGTTCTCCTTACTACCTGTGCTTGTAAAAACCTTAATTGCCCCATACTCCATTTTTTTGGAACACATCAAGTCCTTAGCGACAGAATCCATGGAAGTGCTTTCATGGCAGTATTTCTGAATTATAAGCCTTCTTAGTTCTGGTGTACAACTCTTATTTTTGCCCATTATGTTCAATGATATTTGCTAAATAACAAAGGTAAAGTAACTCAACATTACAAATATACTAAAGGAAAATATTACCCGTAATATAACACATCTATTTCAATATTACCCCAATGTTTCTAATTAATTTTCCACAGAATATTACCCTAGATATTACTAATACCAGTTTTTTTCGTGAAATGATATCTATCATTTCAATAATCAATACAGAATGCAAGAAGATAGCAAAGGCGTAAGGTCAGTTTGGTACCAGTGAAAAAAATATTTACACATTATTTAGAGTGTTTCTAATTAGTTTTCCACCACTATATGTCAGAGAGCTAGCTCTAAAACGAATTATAAACAAATTATTAAAATAAATGTTGCGAGCGGAGAGAGGATAATATGCCACACTTTTAATAGTATAATTTTCTGTCTTTATTTGATTTAAAAAACGAAAATGAAGAAAGTAATTAACGTATAAACTTGAAGAGTTTAACGGGAATTCAAAATGAATAAGTGATCTATGAAATAAACTGAACTGAATTGAAATGAATAGCAATGAATAGAAATGAACTTTAAAAAATTATATCGTTCTTTGTCTTGAGATCAAGTCAGGACACGTTCATAGAGTCATTAGTGTTGATAGGGGGATTGGCAGCATTGTCAGGTTCGCTAAAACCTGGTACGACGGATGTCTCATTCGGCTTACCATCCCTTTCGTAAGCAGCTCTGATGTCCAGTATTGCGAGTTTAACTGTGGGCCGCTGGTAGATCCCAGTAGCTGTTTGTACCGTCGCACTGCGCACTTGTCTGTTTCGGTTGATTTTAGTCTCCAATACCCTTCCTTTTGGCCAACAGTTTCGAGGCAGGTTATGGTCAACGATTACGATGTCCCCGATTTTAAATGCTGCTGCTGGATGAAACCATTTCGTGCGCCTTGTGAGAGTAGGTAGATACTCTTGTACCCAGCAGCAGAAAGCGTTGGTGATCCTTTGGGTGACAGCCCAGTTCCCTCCGTAGACAAGCACCATTCGATGCCCCCAGGAGGAAATGATTAGGGGTCAGCGCCTCATCTTCTGCGGAGTCGACTGGAACATATGTAAGCGGCCCTGAATTCACTGTTGCTTTGACTTCTAATAGTAAGCTGTAGAGTTCTTCTTCTGTTAGTGTTTTATTCGGCAGAATGTTGGTTAGAGCAGTTTTCACCGATCTCACTAGGCGCTCCCAGCTCCAACCCATATGAGGCGAAGCTGGTGGTATGAAGATCCACTTGGTGGTTAAACTAATGAAGTTTTCTGCTACCATTTGGTGGTTGATGTCCTTACACGCTTGCTATAGTTCCCGACTGGTTCCTAGGAAGTTGGTGCCATTGTCGCTATAGATTTCGATTGGTGCCCCTCTTCGCGCGATGAATTTCAGCAGGCAATGAATGCATGGTGGGCCGCCGTGGCGTAGTGGGTAAGTGCGTCGACTCCTACGCAGAGGATGCCAGGTTCGATACCCGAATTTACCACCTTTCCTATTTCACGGCTCCACCTCTTTCGAGTCACTGACAATGCTCAAAGAGTATTCCTGTCTAGAAAAAGCTTCTCAACTTTGCTGTTCGGAGTCGGAATTAAACTGTAGGTCCCTTCCACGCGTGAGAGAACAATAGCACGCACAACACGAGTGGTTGCTGAGAAGCTAGGCCCTCGCGCTCTACGGGCTGTAGCGCCACCCATATTATATTATTATTATTATAATGAATGCATGAATTCGTTGACAGCGCTTATGCAATCTCTATGTGCATTGCGCGCACTGTGAGGCACGTAATTAAAACTCCCCATAGCTTTTCATTTCTAAGGCCGATTTTATTCTGCATTGGTCCAAAGTAGTCGATCCCTATGTAGGAGAATTAGCGCGTGTACGAGGCCAGTCTGGCTGGCGGTAAAGCTGACAGCTGACGGGTGGTGTCGGTGTAGAATCACGTATCTTACAATATTGGCAAGATTTTCGAACCATTTTCGTAACCGCTCTTAGTGATGGGACATAAAAGCGTTGACGTACTTCATTTACAACGGTTTCGTGGTTTACATGATGAAATTTTTTCGTTTTATGATCTTATGATGAGGTTTGTAGTCATAAAATCATACCACGGAAGGAGCTGTTCGTCCTCGGATCCTTAGAAGGTTATCCTTATCTAGATATGCGTTCAGTTTGTAGAGAGCACTGTTTTTGTCGATGAGGCGTTTCTTCTCTATGTCCAAGATTTCTTTGGAATAACTGTCGGCTTGTGCTTGTCGATAAAGGGGGATTTCTGACTTAGCATATTCTTCTGAGGATAGGTTCCCTTCTGGTAGAGCTAAGCCTTTTGCACGGTTCTTGAGGATGTATACAAAGCGATAGATATATGCTAAAACTCTTACCAATTTCTTCCACCTCGAAAACTACTTAACCTCGAATAGCGATTTGTTTGGGATCTTGAGGTGCATCATATGTTAATTTATTTCCTCGTCAGTTGACACGACATTGGGGTGGTTTGGCCATTGTTCGGGAGCGAGATACAGGAACTCCGCTCCTCGGTACCAGCTATTCCCAGAGCAGAGAGTTGGATTCGGCAGCATCTACAGCATTTAGTTTCGTTGAAAGTCAGCTCACCACTATCCGAATTTTCCATAATTTTTCCGACGCGAAGTTCAACCAGTCCATAAATACCTTTGAGTCCGTCCAGAAATGTCTTGATGAGTTTTTAGTGGTCATAGAATTCTGAGTTGATTGAGCTAAGAGGGTTCCAAGTAGCGCTGCTTCTAACTACATTCTAGGGATGGATAAACCTTGTGTAGAGCAACTCTGGTATTGTCAATTAACTGCACCGACACCGCGTGCACTCTACATCCTTAGATAGATGACGGCAGCGTAGGCCTTTTCGCTTGCATCAACAAAGATGTGAAGTTGGTGGGTGGACTTACTTGGGAATAGCATCTGGGTATACCGATTTTCTCTAAACCCGGTAATAAATTCAGCTAGTTTTTCCATTATCCCTGTTGAGCTTCTGTTGTCGTTTCTTCCCACTGAATATCCGATCGCCATATTTCTTGCAAGAGAATTTTCGCGTATATTAGGTAGTTCGCCAGCAGTCCCAAGGGGTCATAGATTGACAGGAGGATTCGGAGAACTTCACGTTTAGTTGAGGTCTTATGGCCATTTATTATATTCTGGTTCTTTCCATTGTACGCAATTATGTACATGAAAGTGTCGGTTTTAGTCGACCACCGCATTTCTAAAACTTTCTCCGTTTCTTGTTCTGATGTCATGTTTAAGTTTTTTTTTTCATATTATGTTCGCTGAATGCTTTGGAGAACGCTGTCGAATTCGGCATCCAGTTTCTCATCTCGAGACCTCCTTGCTTATGGCTGTTATAGATTTGCGTAATTGAATAACTACTTCATCTGAATCAACGCTGTCGCGGTAGTCGTCACAACCACATAATGGTTTTGAAGAATTGCTTTCACGGGTATGTGGCTTCGAAATCCATGGTGTTTTGATTTTTTATATACTGGGCGAAGCTGGGTGAACATGTTACTCCGAATGACATAACCTGCTTGACGTATATTTCAGGCTCCAGCATATTCTCTTCGATCCGCCACAGGAATCTTTGGGAATGTTGATCTTCCTCTTTTATAACGACATGGTGGAACATCTCTTTTATATCTCCGCAGATGGCTACTCGTTTCTCACTGAAGCGAAGTAGAATGGAAATAAGCGACGATAATTGGTCAGGTTCTTTCAGTAGCATTCTATTTAGTGATATGTCGTTTACCTTGGCTGCGGTGTCTCAAACGATGCGAAACTTCTCCGGCTTATTAGGGTCTCGCGAATGTATTTCTTTTAACTCCTCTTCAGACAGTTGCCGGGCATATCCTTTTTCCAAATATTCCAGTATTCGCTGCTTCATTCCATTCCTTAGTTCTGGTTCTCGTGATAGTTTTCTCTCCAAGCATTCTAACCCCCTCCTAGCCATGGTGTAGCTATTTGGTAGATTAACCATAGCAGACCAGTTTCAAATCGCGTTCCTCTGCGACTGGTGTTTGACTTGAGTATTTGTAGAGCTCGCATTTCGTCCTTCGATAAGCAATAGTCTTCGGGTTTTTTTGTTCCCGTATTCCCGACCTCGTAGTAATTTCTGAACAGCCGATGACGACTTTTGTTGGATTCTTTCTCTCATTCACAAATGTGGAAGGTACTGCGCTGGTAAGGGCTCCAAGTTGCGTCTTTTCTAGAGGGTTCATAGATTATATAGCCGACTCCGGTTTTGATGGCTATGGGTTCGTCTTTTATTTCCTTTTATATGTATATGACCGTATTAGGAGGTTCTTCAGATGCTGAAATTTTTCTCGAAGATAATGAGCGTTGACAGTTTGCGCAGGTAGACGTAGCTCGCGTGCGTTCGGAATGTTTGAAAGTGTGAACTTCTTCTATCGATTATCCATTCCGGAGATCTTTAATGTAACTCTTTTTGATCCCTCTTCAACTCTTTTTGTGTCTCCAGTCCATTTAAGACATAGCGACTGTGGCTCTCCAGAGAGTTTAAGTTGCTTGGCTATGTCCTCATCAAGAAGGGTAACGGAAGAACCATCTTCGAATAATGTATAAGTTTCAACATTTGAATCACCCTTACTGAGTACAACTGGTAGAACATTAAATAGCACCGATGATCCTTCTGCTGAGTCGAAGTGTTGATTCGATGGTTTTGCCTTGTTATGGCTCGCGGTCCTTCCATTGTCGTCGAACTTGTGAAGCAATGGATGATGTCTACGGGTACAGTTGTTCACTCCACATAGTCTGTGCGCATCAGTCATTTCCGTGTAACGTCCAGCATGATCGGCAGAGCTCACGTAACCAACAATAACCAACGATTTGTCTCCGAGCAAGTTGTCAGTATTCAAGCCCTACCACCTATGCTCCATTCGTCATCCGAAGATTTGGCAATAGCAGAAGTTCTGTATCTGGAACTGATGAAAGAACTGCAACACAAAAAACACTCAGCTTATTCACAAGATCTTACTTACGTCATAATCTTGGCAATTCTTCTTATGATAATGTCAATTGCATACAGACGAAACACAAAGAACAAAATAACATTACGTCACACCACCATTAACAGCAACAATAAAGGCACCACCCACTCTTGCTACACAACATTAAGATCAGACCAACATCTCCTGAAGCTATCCCAGTATTTACAATATTTGATTCTAATAATATCTGCGCGAGTTACGTGTCGCAACATGTCACTACAACTTCCACTGAAGCAACATTGCATCTATGCACTTGTCTTTGTCTAGTCCCTCATTCCCCATATTTGGTTACGTTTAAATTGAGTAGCGTCCTTTTCATTTCTTTATCTCTACCTGTTTGTTTTTGTCAAGCCTATTGTTAACTGTTATATCTTGTTGCTTTGTCCACAGTGTATAGATGCTAGGCAGTAATTGGTAGACCACCGACGAAGTCGGTACATATTTCATAATGTAATTAAGTAAATTTGGTTCGGTATTGTTAAATGTTTTTGTGTTTTATTTAATTATGGGAGCGAAAACGTACATGCTCCCGAACGTAACTCGCGGGCGCATCATTTTAAGGAGGGAAGAGTTAACGTATTTTCATACCTCCAGTCCATTTCCCAATACAAGAAACTGCAAACGCATCTGTTTGACGAATGTATTTCAACACATTATGGGTCAGTGCGCTGGTCGCTTCGTCAATAATCGCTGCGTTAACATCTGCTCTTCGTTACCTCCACCTTGCCGAGTAATGCAATTCAATAATTAGGTCAAAATAAGTTAGCGTAAGTTAAGTGTTATTTGTAAAAAGTTTAGTTAGTCTTCAATAAAGATTCGTAAAGAAAACAATTAATTTATATAAGCCCGCCTTACAAATTACTGTGAGCATAGGTCATCGCCAGTGCGATCGCAGTGGTACTAAGAGAATAAAGGGGTCATTAACCCAAAACAAAATTCGCGTTTGTTTTACTTTTCACACTGCACTAGTGCTTTGTAAATTTTGTTCAACTGCCTGGGAATTTTAAGTGCTTGGAGATTCAGCCAGGGTTGAAGACGAAGTTCTAGGGTGTGTGTTCATTTTTGCTGGATGATGCAACAATGAATGGTCTATTTGTTGGCAAAAGTAGGACCGCCCTGGCCTGGGACAATTTTGTGCAATATGGCTGTAGGCTAAGCATTGGGTATTCACAACCTTCCACTCCTTCTTAAGGTTACTTTTAGCTGTAATGCATTTGAAGGGAAAAAAAGTATCATCACAGATAGGTACATATTTAATTTTTAAGATCTGAGCACAACTTTTTATATTTGTTCTTAGAAACAAATTGCTAGGATGTTTTCTGCACTTTACTCTTAATTAATTTTTTGCAATAACCTTTAATAAAGCGTTAGATATCCACTGTTCGGGTCTTATCGATAATTTGTTTCTGGGCGGATGGAAACAAAATCTACCAATGTGCTCTTTTTGGGAGGCCACGAACGTTTTGTAGACAGATGACACATCGCTACAATTGTACACATCGTCCCAAAACTCAAAGCATTACCTATTTCTAAGCTTAGAAAGTCGATTTTTTTCCAGACAATGAGAAGATTTTGTATTTGTTCTGGCATTACTACCCTTAACATTGAATAAAAGACCTTAAAATGGTCTGTAATCATCAGGTCAAAAACACAGACTTCGCAATTCTTATTAGTAATATTACCAAAATGCCCATAGATATGATCTAGACAAGTACCTGAAACAGACCTAGTGGGCACATGGATAGAGCTCGTCAGACCTTTTGAGGCTAATAAATTCAGATAATTAGATACATTAGCACTATCGTCTAGACAATCAATATCAAAATCATCTACAATTATTAAAATTTTGGATTTCTCCTTAACTAGTACAAAAGTAAAATCATTTATAAGCATCAGGACAATAAACATATGCAACCTGTAAACACATAAGAAGGCAAACACTTCTTTATCTACTTCAATGGAAACTCTTAATATATCAGCACTGGGACAATTGATTCGTGCAACGTTAACAATCTTATATGCATCTTCAATAAAACAACCCCCACCACCTGTAGCGTAATTTTCATTAGTGTTAGCAACCCGGAATGGAGTAATCTTTTTCTTCGAAATTATAGATCCACATTTCGGACACAAACACAATATTAGGGACACACGCAAACTAATCGATATGAATTACAAGATTAAAAAAGTTTTCTCTTAAACTATTTGGAAAAGCAATATCACATACTGGAGTACAATGAATGAAAGAAGAAGAGTTATCTATATTATTTTATTTTTTTTCTTTTTAATATCTAAATTATTTTTTGCAAACATAAGAGCAATCGAATATATAACTAAATAAGTCCACATTCCACCCTCATCTCTTCTTATTAAAATTTGATGATGACACTCCACAAAAATTCAGTTTTGACCTGAGCTCTTTGTTTTCCTTTCTCAACTCAGTCAATTCTCGGAGAAAACAGTTACCTCTTTCGTCTAATTTCGAGAGTTTTGCGTAGATCATCTATAGAGTGCATTGGTACACACTTCAGAATCTTTCCATGGCAAAGCTGCTTCGTAGCGGAAACCGTTTCTCTTTATGCAGGAGGGGATTTGATGTTCCGCTAGACAATGGATTTAAGCTACCAAAAACCAATGGATTCCAGCGACCAAAAGAAGGTTGTGTCACTATCGCTCAATGCAGGATGAAGAAAAATCCGTGCTGAGAATAGGAGAGCATAAGTTTATGTTTGAAAGGGTAGCCTTACCACATGAAATGTGAGACCCTTGGACAGTGCACCCAAATATGGTTTCTATTGTTCTCAAACAAGGCGATTTGCGCCTTTGTTTTCCAGTAACTATGGCCCAATAAAAATCGGAGCCCACAAGAACACTCAGCCCCTCCTCCGACTCGACAGAAACTGGGTGTCAGCTAGCTGGATTCCTCGAAATGCAAGACATGAGCTTTCTGGTGCTGGAAGGACGTCCACACATATTTCCGTAACCACAACTGCTTCTAAGTAAACGCCTTTCTTGCTGAACTGACTAAGTATAGCAACCCTCACATTATCTAGGATTTGAAACGGAAACTGCTTCTTACTTTCGAACGGGATAACCGAAATACTAACTTTTCCAATGTATATTATGTCAAGTTTTCGCACCAGGCTCTGATGAATATAGGTATGCTGACTGCCATCGTCAAAAATGAATCGATTAAAAAAACTTTGATTTCTGCTTGCCGCTGTGGCAATGCCTCAAGCTGTCTTGAAAAAGACATTTGAATTATCTAATGTAGAATTGACACATAAATCCATTGCACTTTGATTTTCGCAATTCGTTGCATTCACTACCGGTGCTGCGATGACATTAGTTTTCACAAGGGAAGAGTCGCATATTGAGGTCGAATGTTATCCTTTACATTTTTTGCAAGAAATCCACTTTGCACTCTTACAATTTCTTGATGCATGCCCACGTTTTGTAAAAAGAATGGGCACATTGCTGTCGCAGTCTCTCGTATTGTTATATTCGATGCGCAAAACAAACATTGCTCTCTTTCGTTTGTCGCAACTAAGCTTGTTGCGGTGGGTGGGATGAATGATGCATTTTTAATATAAATGTTAGTAGAAGAGACTGGGACAACACGACTTCTCCCAAGCGATTCCATTTCCCGCATTAAGAATAGCATGATGCCCTGTACCTGTTTGTCTCCAATTTGTGAAAGAGTGATTGTTCTGATTCTGCGGTGGTAATCTGCACGAAGCACCACTGATATACAGCGAAGTAAAATGGATTTGAGCATCACAAAGTATTGGTGTGAAGGAATTTGCATGCATGCTGTAACTGAATTGTACCGATTACGTAAGCCAAGTATATCTGTTCTTGAATTAACAGGTCGAAGAGCAAGTAACTGCTGCATGTACTCATCGACCAGGCGATACAGAGCGTATCACCAAACTGTTGTATCAAGAGCGTGACAGCCGCATTATAGCATCTCTCCGTTGCAGAAACCCCTTCGATTACCTTTTTAGCATTTCGCACCAATACACTTTCAAGATAGCTGAACTTATCTGATGATGTTAGAGCAATTCTAACGTTGGTACGGAACTGGTTCCAGAACGGCAACCATCTTGAAAATTGCCATCAAACTTTTTTAAGGTTAATACCGGCAACTTAACCGGATAGTGCACGACACCTAACACGTTGAGAGATGATTCATTTCGATTGGTTGTCTTAGGTATTTGCCTCCGTTTGAGTTTAGCTAAAAGTGAGTTAAGTTTAGCAAGCGTTCCTATGGCAGAGTCCTGGTACTCTGCAACCTTTTCAAATTCTTTGTCAATATCTTCTTCATTGACTAGCCCCTTATTCCTAACCTCTTGATTGAAAGTGAGAAAACTTTCGTGAGTGGCTGTCAAACGCTGAATATAAAGAATTAACTCTTAATCCTCTTATTCTTAACTTAAGTATTCTGTAGCGGACTTCACAATTTTGGTAACTTGACTTCTGTAAGCAGACCGGCCGGAGAATTCCATTTTGCGAACGTCCAACGCAAAACATTTTTTAAACGAAATTACCGGCAAGAACTTGAAAGAAATGAAAGTCCGAGATTCAGTACAGTCTAATCTTTTTTTGTCCGCAAACGTCAAAATCAGAGATAATGGATGATAGAGATATCCAACTTCGGCCATTTTTACCCCTAGCCCACAACGAAGATGTAGTGGTAATCCCTTGTATTTTACTTATACATTTACAACGCTCGTCAATTCACCACAATGTGGCGGCCGATTCGTGAATTTTGTGGGAAAAAGCGAAAGATTCATGAATTTAGTGGGAATCCATGTACTTTCCATGTAACGTACATGGATATGTTGTTCGGAGGGTGTTCAAATGTTGACTCGTATTTTGAAGGGAATTTTCTTACATTGTTATATGGATTTTCGTGAATAAAAATGTATTGCAATGTCCATCTAACTGGAACTATTTCACCCAAAATTAATTCTTAAGTGTATATATATATAGCCTATTCATATACCATACCTGACAAATTAACTCAAAAAATGAAACCCGCTTTATACGCTTAAATCATGAATTCTGAAAAACATGAATTCAATTTAAACAATTTGATAAGAACAATGGCAAGATATTGCAACTTTTACTAATGCTAAAAAATGGTTGTCAAAACATCTTATTTGTGATTCACGCTTCAATAATATTTTTATTATTGGTTAACTGAAGGTGTGAATGTATTACTAATTTTTATTCATATGAAAAAAGTCACACTATGTTATGCATTCATTAATTATGTCCAAGTATTTCAGATTGTAAATAGCTCAAAGTTTTAATGACTCAACTTCGTGAACATAAGCTTTGTTCGTTCGTTTACCCCACCATACTGTGTTGAAAATTGAACACCGAAATTTGAAAAAACGTTCAAATAACGAGCGAGTTTTCTAATAAGAACGCTAATTCACCCCAATACTAAGGTGGGGAAGGGTATCAGCTGTCTCCACAGCTGTTCTCAAGAGCTCACACGTATTCACAGACAGGGGACAAAAAACGTACAAAAAACGCTGTCAGATGAAATCAAGGGACAAGGGAGGTAGAAGTTGGATATCTCTATTATAGGTTATCTCTGGTCAAAATGCTGAAGGCAACTGACGCAAAGCGCGGTATAATGAACAGTGGTAGTTGAATTCATACACACACCTACATAATTTTCAACAATGATTTTAATCCCCATTGAAATTTTTTAGTATAATAGTTCATAATTTTTTTCTTCGCGAAACAGTCAATGCGCTTCGCCACTGGTTTTAGGAAGACCACATATGGAAGATATTTAAGCTTTTATTTTGGATTCACTTTGTGCGGTAATTTCATCATCACTATCATCGTCTGAATCGATTAAACTTTGAAGAAGACAATATTAGCTCGTTTTGGAGTTATATCCAGAAGATTTTTTTTTTTAAGAAGACAATATATTTTTTGTGCGTTTATCCTCTTGACGGGTGATTTTCGATAATCAGTGAATATGCATGTTGAAGTCATGGATTTTATTGACATATGTCAAAACACTTATTTCAAACATAAACATGTGTGCTGATTTGCAGAACGACCGGTCTGTAGTAGTTTTTTGCAAACAATTGTTTGACATTGGTATTGAGAAAATTTCTGTTGAAACATCGTCTGAATACATTATATGCTGTAACAGTTTTTGCCACTTAATTGAATCAAATACCGAACTCATCGAGATAGTATTCCCAAACATCGCTTAAAATTGCCAATGTAAAAAACGTTGATTTTAACGAAACTCATTTTCAGATACAAATTATGACAGCTGGCGAATTAATGGCATACAAATCAGTTGTTCCGTTACAAACCCAGATAATGTTGTCAACTTTCTAAAGGAATTTTAAAATTCTCTGGAATTAGCAGGCTTACCACCTTAAATCTGATCTTAATCGAGTCCACAATTTTAAAAGGGAAGTACAAAGCCGAAGACAATTTAATTCCAGTGCAGTTCCAATTCCAGCACGTCTTCTATTTGCAATATATCAATTATAAAATCGCAAGGGTAGTCGTTAAGTGTTTGTGGCATCTAAATATCTTGAAAATGCATGATTCTCACATGAACAATTGTTGTCCCCTGTTCTCGTGTCGGAAATCAGCAAGATTATTTTGACGCGTCAAGAGAATGATTTTTTGTATTTATATTTGTTCTATTTCGAAGTTTTTCAATTATTTATTTATAGTTAAAACAGGACAACGTATGTTGGGTCAGCTAGTAAGGAACAAAAATATGTTGTATCAAATATCTAATCGTATAGGTGATAAGTTACCCCATTCGAGAAAAGCAAGAAAGCTTAAAATCATACAAAAAATTAATACAAATACAATACGTACGTCAACGGAAAGTGATGTTAATCTGTGTTATAATATTTTCGATTGCATTATTCATCATGCAATATGTTTGATAGTAAATTTTTACTATTAATACAACTTTAAGAACTAAGTATACGCATACACAGACTTTAATAGTTTAAAGCCAATGATATGATATGTGTGTACAATCAACTAAATAAATATACAACTATATATATGTATATATATATATAGGTCATCAAAGAGCGCCAATGGATTAATTAAATAACACTACAAGTGTGTTTTCTCTGATAAGCATTATTCGTCGAATACTTACCAGCTAAAAAATCTTTTGAATACAATTTACTCCAGCCCCGGCACACTCGCATTGTCTATCTCATCATAATCTGTGAAAGATATTTCTTCAAACCGAATGGAATGGAGCAGAAGATGATCTGGTTCAGTCTGTCCCCATCATTCGAATGTATTCGGTATAGTTTCGGTATATTCTTTGACACTCAAGTACTCAAAATATAATTTTTTCCAATAAAATTGACTTAAAATGAAATAACAACTGTAAATAGTAAACAATTATGAACAATTTTCATAAAATCTTTCTGCTCCCGATGGCTTTCCTTTGTGGAATAATCACACCTGCATACAATTTAGATCTTACAAGTGAGTAACATAAAACCTTGCAAGTATCTTTATCTATATTGAAAAATATTAAACTTTAAGTTAATAATTGAGTGATTGGCATCAGAGATACACTGCCAATGAGGGTCATCTAAACATAAGCGATAATCATGACATGTGTGGTATGGATGTATAACGCAACATATGGTGCACAGAGGAGAATAACAAGGGATTTTATTGCACAACAAACGCAAACAATTGTTTTTGATGTAAAAGTTTTCTTCTCTAAAAGAATATTTAATTTTGATACAATTAATAAGTAGATGAACATTGTACAATATATATATATATAGGTGGGTTCTAGCATGCGACTGTGATTTTCGACAATCAAATTTGAAGTGACAAAAGAAATAGATGTTATATATACAAACTTAAACGATCGGCCATCTGTGAAAGGTTTTCGCCCACCATGTACATAGAAGGAGGATAATCTCTATTTTTCGACATGACAAGAGCTCATATAATGGATGAAAAGTAGAAGTGTTAGTGAATTTAATTTTTTACTATATGTTAAACTGGTAGTTTTTTTCTCATTTCGTTGGCCGTGGCGTGTCTTAATGTTGATTCTTTAGTAGCCAACCAAAGAATGAGCACTGATTTCTGTTCAGAGTACAATTGTGATGTTGGGCAACTGTATGTCCTGTGGAGACCGAGTGAAAGGCTCCTTATTAGGCCAGAGAAATATGCAGAGACAGAGCCTGAGCAATTGCTGCCTGGGCAGGTTGCTTCCATTCTTTAAGACAATGCTCTCTTGCATCCGCTATTACTTGTTATTTACACCAGAGATACCGCCGACGGCTTTTAAGGTCATGTTTTATAACCATCACTTCGAAAGTTCACTTGGAAATGACTGGTTTTCTTTGAATAATAACATTGTAGAGCCCACTATCCAGTGGTCGCCCACTCGTACAGTTACCCTACATGTTACCATAGACAAATTAAACATAAAGGTGTCTGTAACACCTGGACGTTGCACAGTGGGGTAAGACACCACAAAAACAAGAAGCAATTTGTATACCAGACTTAGATAAATTAAACCTGTTATTTTCGTTAGAAATCGGTTATTATAATTATGTTCAAAAACACAATTCAGGTTTTCAATTCCTCTTTACTTATCTTGTACTTAGAAATAAATAGCAAATCTATAGAAATCTGTATAGCATTTATTTCATTCATTTTATGTTTTTGATTGATTTGCACGCGACTTATGGCAAGGATTAATTGGATTTCATATGAAGACAACAAAAATAAGTCTGTGGTTTTAGTAGATCGCAAAAAAAGGGTGTTTGTCTGACGTGCGGTTTTTAGACTTGTGCTCTCCGACTTGTAGTCAGAATAATTATTTCGAGAAAGGATATAGCTACCGTTTTTGTATAGGCTATAACTAATCTATACCCCAAGAATAAATTATTAAAAGAAACTCCATTTGGAACTCCAAATTCAATTAAAGTTTCTAAACAAAACTATCTTCCAAAGTATCGTGTGAACACAGAAATTCCATATGGAACAATACATCAAGTATCCTTTTATAAACCGGAAATCTTCCCTATCCATGGAAAAACAAAATTTTTCTTTGAAGTCAATATATATAGTATAATAGTATAATAGCAAACATAATTCAAAGACTGTCCAACAAATTCTTACAACAACTGTAGCATTGCTGTTAACAGACTTGTAAATGAATAAAATAATTAAACTAATAAATTTATTTCTACTTGCTTGTTTATCTTATCGTTTATATAATTTGTTTATTTATTAATTTATTTATACATCGTTATTATTTATTTATTTTCTTATTTTTTTATTTGTTTGTTTATTTATTTATTTACTTATTTACTATCATAACTCTTTTTTAATTATTTATAAATTTTTGTTTTATGTTGGAGGTTTTTTTCTCTGTATTTTCCTCCAAATTAGTTTGTATTGAAATGTTTCTTGTTTTCGACTATCTAGATAATATTTCAATAGAAACATAAATTGATAACAAATCTGTGTAATGTAAAGTGTGCGATGTTAAATCAAATGTATTTGTAATACAAAGAAAGAATAAACTATACATATAATCTATCCATCTTAGCTCTTGCTTCCATCCGATATAGAAAGACTATATAAGGTAAATGTACAATGTTTGATATACATTTTTTGTTAGAAATGAATTCAATAAGACAAGAAGGCAAATTCAGTTTATATGTTAAGACAATTAAAAAAATAATAGAATGAAGGATAATGTTATTTGGATATATTTCTTAACATGCCGCCGCCGCTGGAGGACGCTACAGAAATTGGTAGTAGTGCTAGTTTGGTAATAGTTCGCTTAAACTGCCCGTTCTTGGAACATATCCATCCTTGCATTACAACGACATCACCAAGTTTGAAATCCCAGTTGGCCTGCTTCCATTTTGATCGTTGCTGAAGGGACGTCAGGTAGTCCAGTTGCCTTCTGTCCCATGGCAACATGTTTTGTGTGAGTTTCCAACGTCCCAGTCGATTCTTTGGAATGTCCACATAGTAAGTTTCAGGTATGGTGGTGTAAGGACGATATATAAGAAAAAGAGATGGTGTCAAAGGATATAAGACAGTACCAGAAACGACAAATATTGGAATTGAGCTCAACAAAACCTCTATTTGGGCGAGCAAAGTGCCCATTTCTTCGAACGTAAAAAGATTGCTTCCGTCTACGCGATGAAGATGCTGCTTTACATACTTGACATCAGCCTCCCACAATCCACCAAAGTGAGGAGCGTGCGGGAGGATGAATTCCCCATTGATGTTCTCTACCGTCAGAGCCGCTCTTTCAAAAAAGCTGAAATGTGTATGCTCCATTTTTTTGGTGCAGTATATACCCTTGACCATCAGATCAATCCAATTTCACTCTTATCATACCGGCCTAATGAATATTTTCTTTTTTTTGCTTTTTGCAACTTAAGTGGTCTGCGAATTTAAGATCGTTTATCTTGTGCTTTTGGTAAGGACCGGCGCTACTTTGGGCTAAATCTGCCTTCTCTACTACATATTCCCAAGAAATTTTGTTCTTGAAGTATGTTCTGTATTTATTTTATTCAAGCATAATCTCCGTAGCTGATTTGAAAGGGCTTTTCATTGGCAGACCTTTAATTTGGTTGTAATCTTTTAGCAATTTTGATGACTGTACAGCATTAAAAATTACTTCAAAAACAAAATAAAAAATAACCCGACACAAACCAAAAATTAAAAACAAGTACCCCGGTTTTACTATTTGGTCTGCACCATTCTGTAGGTCGATCTAATTTACTTAACAATGTTCTCTATCCATTCATGCATACATGGTATCCTTTTTGTTGAGAAAACACAATATGAAATCTTTATTCATACAAAACAAAACAACATAATAGTTGTATTGCCTATAATAAACTAAAACAAACTACTTCCACTTGGATTCGAAAACACGACCAGCACACCAACCGACTCCGCCAACGACACAATTAGGTTTAAGAGTTTTTTCTGCGGGTTCAATAGGTCACAATGCGATTGCTTACCTAAGCCATTCTTAAATATTGATTGTCAAAACGAAATCTTCTTAAGTGAAATTTATGTTCGATCTTACACTTAGCTATAAACGGGCATTAAGGATTTTTTCGGGCACATTCGAAAACACATACTAATATCGTTTTCAAAGTGAAAGTTTAATCTGAAGAAGGAGTCTGCACTTCAGTTCAGTTAAGCTTCGTTTGTGTAATGCGATCGACCTTTTTTTATTTTTTTATGTGCAATTTTGTTTTATTTAAAACATTTTAACTTACATGCTAGATAACAGTACTTTCTTAATAATAACCTACTGACCCTATGCGGGTACTCTTGTGCGATCGACCTTCCAACTGCAAATCTTATTTGATTATTGATGTAGTACCAGTGATTTGAAGTTCTAAAATGCATTTGGTTGGAACCTTTGTGTCACCTACATACAAAATTACTTCAGACAATCCATCCCTGAGTTCGACCAGTGAAAGGTAAATAACAAAAATATGGAAGTAAAAAACTACCTTGTCGCTATGCATAAATAGGGACACAATTTCTCATCAAATGTCGAAAATAGAAAAACTAAATGGAAGGAAAAATGAGGAAGGGGTGGATTTCAATATCGGACAACAATTGTATTGAGAACAAAATACTCTCGCTCTCAAACGAAAAGAACAATAATAATGCTGCTGTGTTGCTGAAATGATGTAAAAACGGGAGTATACTCGCGTTTAACTCAGTTCAAGGAAAGAAACTGACGTTGAACTAAATGTGGAGCTTAAACTTGCACTGTAAGACTGAGCCTTAGGAAAACAATATATAAAATGTTTTCCTCATACAAAACAATTCAAAAACAAGTTTTATTGTGTATAAAAAATATGCCTAATATATATAGTTTATACTCCGTGGTGCACACTTTTTTCTTTTTATATATTTTTTTTTGATTTTTTTGTTTTATATTTTTTGAATTCATTTTTTTCTACCTTAAAACCTGATTAAGCCGGCCACTATGGTCAAATACCAGTAAAATTGTTGATCTTTGGCAGACTCTCTCCTATATCAAGCGGAGATCGCTCTACTGAAGCGGAGGAGATCCTCGTGGGTGCAAGCGACATCCGGTTCGTATTGGAGTCGCCTCGCCACTGTTCGGCGTACGACATGGAAGATGACTGGACATCCTTGTGGATCCTGAATAAAGCCAATTATGTCTAGATACAGGAATTCATCGGGAGCAATAAAGCTGTGGTATATAATATTGGGGTAGTAAGCCCAAAAAATCAGAATGTTGGACGAGGTCATAGCTTGTACAGTGTGCCTTCTGATCATCTTAATAATGAAATTACCTTGCCTGTTCACGTTTGCCTCGTTGTACAGGACTTCGTTAGGATAGTACTATTTGTACTGAGACTCGGATGTACGATATAAACGGAGATAGCTCTTAAGATATTGCCTCTCGAACAACCTCATCTTTTACATCTGGGAAGGACTCACGTTGAACCATAAAGGACAAACGTACACCATAATTGGCCGTACGATGGTCATGTTGTAGATTACCTTCACTCTGGTATCAAGTTGGCTGCTGAAAAACAACCTCCTTACCGCATATGTACATATGTTTGTCAAAATACAGATATTGATCCAGCCAAATGCCAAGATATCTAACTACACATTTTGCAGCTAACGGCCGACCATGCGGGTCAACTATGCCGAACTTGCGCCAGTTTTGGCGCGAATTCAGCGGTTCCATTTAGAACGGGGTCCGGAAAAGGCTAGTTTCGTACTTCAAGGGCAACTTACAGTCTTCGCAAAATCGGTGAATTTTCTCGAAGTCACGCTGCAACAAGTTGTTTATTACCTCGACCTTCGGACCTTATCTGTACCTAACTTAGTCTATTAAGTGCGCTATTAAGTGCGGCATGGAACCTAAAACATCTGCAGTGAATATAGAAAACAATATCGGGGAACCGATAGCCCCTGTTGCAGACCGTTCTTAATGTTAATGAAGTTACGTCACCATTTTTCACAACGAACTTTCTACCTGTTATCACGTTATATACCATGCTTGTGGAAGAATCCCTCCGACCAAACGTAGTCGAACGCATTTAGACCGGCACCCGTGCACAATTTTTGTTTTTATTCCATTGAATGTGACATCAGTTTTGACGTGGCATGAATGGTAGCATGCCCCACTCGGAATCCAAACTGTTTGTCCGGTATGATTTTCTTTTCATCAACCTATTGCTTCAGAGCTCGAATATGTAATGTTCTTTACTCACCGCATTTTTGAACAAGGTTGTTCAAATTTGAACCGCTTGGGGGGAAGATAGCGAAGCACAATATTCGGTTTTCCATGGATTCCCAATGGCTTTTTCTTCTTCAGCGATTGGTAGATACCTAGAAGATCTTCTTGAGATATCAAGATGTGATTTTCATCATTGGCGACGGCACTATCTGCCATGTTATCGTCATTGAACCTGGTGAAACCTGGATTCTCTGCCCGCCATTGACATATGCCATTGTGGAGATAGAAGTGGTTTAACAAGGCTCTGTTCTCCAGATCGTGATTCGGTCGACTAACCTCATTGACCGTATACACTCTATGGAACATTGCACCAATAGCTTTAACATTCTCCTGGGGATATCTGACCGCGGAAAAGTCATTGCCTAGCACTGGATCTCGACCGATGCCAACCATCTGGATCGATGCCAACAGAAGCCAGTATGTGTTCGTTGTCTGTCGTTCTGGGAAGTATAACGATTCGAATGTCGCTTTCATCTCTCCTCCGAAATATTTTATTTACTTGCCGGAACATACCCGTTGGAGGTTCTTGATCTCCGACTTCTATGCCCTGACCTCCGCGTTTTGCGGATCTGTAAATCGCCTGTGCAATAGTTTGAGTCTTGACAGCAGCCTACTTTTGTGCACGTGAAGTGCATCGATGGTAGCATGTCGATAAATATCGCTGTTATCGATTTGTACTACCTTCGGAATCGTTTTGTCCATCGTGAGTTTAATTACGTAGTCCATTTGTATGCGGTACCTGTTTACCTCTTCGTTCGTCAGGTTTCTGTTTGTCGGCGCATTGATCCCACTCGAACGTAGTTCCGTGGATAAAGTCCTGGAGAAGCGTGGCCAGCGGGCCGTATTATAATTATAAGGGTGCCTTTGGACATACTCCTCCAGTTCTCCAACCTCGTTCGGGCGCTGAACAACTGCGAAGAGCCCGCAGTGGTCATTCTCGTACTCAACAGCAGTTAGACAGTTCCGTGTGCGTCTTTGCACGTGTAGTATAGTCAGTCGTTTGTTTATTCGCATCAGATCCAGATAGGACCTGGACCTCGAACACTGAAATGAAATATTGATTGATGCGTGCCTTGTCATACGCATAGATAGCGATTACATATACCACCTCTAAGGGGGATGCGTGCGATACACGTTTCTATGGCCTAGAATCTGCACACTTCACCGCTAGTGGTATGTATTTACTCCAATAAATTATCAGTGTTCTGTAATTGCAAAACTAAAATCAATCCCAATAAACAGTAATCATTCCAAATAAATAATACAGTCCAAAAATACCGTAACCACAATAAAGTTACTGGTAGCATCAATATTTAGATTTTGGAAGGTAACATATTGAAAAGTCTGAAACCATTACTTGAAAAACGACCCTTGCAATGATCAAAATAATTCAGACAGTCGTGACAGTGAGACATGTGTATGAAATGAAGCATTACAGATGTAGAGTTTTATGGTACATATTATTATAATTAGTATTAAGGATATGCAGTGGCAACACTTATCTTTAAGAAATCCACATGGAAACGTCCACGTTACAATAGGTTAATTCTTTCTTTTTGGAATGGTGATTCAACAAGAACAACGGTGACGTCCGAATTCTACCTCTCTTGCCCCTTAAAATGTTTGACAAATGTTTTTTATAGCATTTTGTCCAACCAAATTGAAAAATGCATATCTGTCAAAAAGGCACTAAAATTCGTCGATGGACTAGCGGCAATCAGCTGTGAAGTCGGCTATCTATGTAATACTTCTACTTTATGGACTTGGTCCAACCATCTCATCCTAAGCCTTTTAATTATTGCTTTCGTTTGCATGAATTTCAACGCGGGATAAAGCATCTGCATTCAAATTAAGTTTGCCTTTTTTATATATTACTGTGTAGTCAAATTCCTCTAATCTTAATCGCCAACGAACCAGTTTCGAATTTGGTTCCTTGAGAAAAAAAGCCAGGTTAAAGGCTTGTGGTCAGTAATGATTTGGAACTTTCTGCCATAAAGGTAAGGTCTCAAATATTTGACTGCCCAAACGATGGCTAGCAGTTCCTTTTCAATGGTACTATAATTTTGTTCGCATTTTGACAAGGTACGGCTAGCGTAACAAACCGGTTTGTCCGAACCTATAGTTCCTCGAGACTACACAGCGCCTATTGCAACATTACTCGCATCCGTAGTCAGGTTGAATGGCTTAGAGAAGTCTGGGTATTGTAGGATAGGATCGTTACATCACATCATTCAAAACAACTGACGTATTTAAAATTCAAAACTATTTTGTTTCCCTTACGTAGACATTCCGTCATTGGCTTTGTGATGTTGGCAAGATCCTTTATGAATTTTCGGTAGTAACCGAGAAGTCCCAAAAAGGATTTTATTTGCTTTGGCGTTTTGGGAATAGGATAGTTTTGTATTGCGTGTACTTTATCGGGGTTTGGTTTGACACCATTTGGGGTTATAAAATGCCCCAAAAAAGAAATTTCTTTCCGCAGAAACTCAGATTTGTCCAATTGAATTTTGAAACTGGCATCTCTGAGTTTTTCAAAGACAAGTTGCAAGTTATAAATATGTTCCTGTAATGAAGTGGAAAATATAATGACGTCGTCCATGTATACTAAGCATACTTTCAAGCATACTTGAAAATATTTTAGGACGTTGTAAATTATGCGTTGAAAAGTAGAAGGGGCGTTTTTAAGGCCAAATGACATTCGAAGGAATTCAAAATGTCCGTTATCGACGGAAAATGCTGTTTTCGGAATGTCGCTTAGATGTATTTGGATTTGATGAAAACCAGACGCGAGATATAGAGAATTAAAATACAAAGATTTTCCGAGTTTGTCCAAAATGCCCGTGATATTGGGTATTGGATACTTGTCATCCTCAGTAATTTCATTCAACTTCCTATAGTCGATGACTAATCGCCACTTTTCTTTTCCACTGGCGTCTTTTTTTTCGGAACTATCTAAATTGGGGACGACCAGGGCGAAAAACTGGGACGAATAATACCTTGGTCAAGCAATTTAGAAATCTGGTTTCTGATTTCTTCCCTGTGGACATATGGGTAACGATACGATTTTGTGTAAGTCGGAATGTCGTTGCTTGTTTTGATTTTATGTTTAATCTCATTAGAAAACGTTTGCTTTGCTTTTTCTTCCTCTGAATTAAGATGATCGGTGCGAATATGTTTCAAATCAAATTGGCATATTTTTTCAGGACTTGATATTGAAAAATTATGTACTTCAAATACAGTTTTTGCATTGATCACTTGTACTTTTATTGGTTGTTCAACAACAAATACTTGAGGAAAGTTAAGCTGGTTATTTACCTCGTCAAACGCGTGCCAATTATCAGCATGATAAAGACCCTTAGAAATATTTAAGCCTTGTTTTATTGCAGCAGTTAGACAGTTCCGTGTGCGTCTTTGCACGTGTAGTATAGTCAGTCGTTTGTTTATTCGCATCAGATCCAGATAGGACCTGGACCTCGAACACTGAAATGAAATATTGATTGATGCGTGCCTTGTCATACGCATAGATAGCGATTACATATACCACCTCTAAGGGGGATGCGTGCGATACACGTTTCTATGGCCTAGAATCTGCACACTTCACCGCTATGCACGACCTTATGACAAGGGCCCTTTTTGATTAAGAGCGCGACCCCACCCTCTAGGTAGCTTAGATCTGAGTGGGTGCGTTTGGCTCAGTTTAATTTAGCAAACCATCAACATATCAGGATTATTGGTGTTAGTTAAAAGGTTACCGAAATTTAATTCTCATTCTGTGCGGATCAATGAAATCACATTCACTGCTAGAATTTTAAGGTTGCAGGCTGCCTGCGCAGCCATTATACCGATGATGTTATAGATGAGGTGTATTCTCTCTACTTGCTCCTGGAACTGGTTTTGGAGCTGAACGGTCTGCCTCTGGATAGAGAGCAGGACAGTCTGAACCGGTCGTCTACCCGATACCCATTTGGGCATAGGAGACTGCCGGAACAGCTGCCCTCACTTCTACCATTTTTTCTTTCCGTTTGGCCTCTGTAAATTTCCTGATTTCTTGGACCTTAGGGCATCCCCGATAGTTTGTACGGTGGCCGTTTGTCTTGCAGAGTACGCACGTACTCTGCTCCTATCATCAACTTTCTCCATCCCTAAAGGACATTCCCCTCGATTGTGGGTTCCTGCGCATTTGACGCAGCGAGATTGCATGTTGCAGTTCGGCGCAGCATGCCCCAACCTCTTGCAACGAGCACACAGGAGTGTGTTCTTAGTCTTTTTTTAATGTATCCCATTTAACAGACAGAGTACCTAATTTGGTAATTAAGGACTTACAAACTACAGCTCCGTTTTTTACCATTTTGGTACGGGCCCTACAAAAAATAGGTCACTGTGATTTAAGTTCCCTTTTACAATCTACTTAATTCTTGGAATTGCATACATACATATGTATATGCATTAGCATCCTTTAATATATTTTGACCCCGAGCTAATTTAAATACAACGTAGACCTGACATTACGATTTTTTTGAATATGTATTTACTCCAATAAATTATCAGTGTTCTGTAATTGCAAAACTAAAATCAATCCCAATAAACAGTAATCATTCCAAATAAATAATACAGTCCAAAAATACCGTAACCACAATAAAGTTACTGGTAGCATCAATATTTAGATTTTGGAAGGTAACATATTGAAAAGTCTGAAACCATTACTTGAAAAACGACCCTTGCAATGATCAAAATAATTCAGACAGTCGTGACAGTGAGACATGTGTATGAAATGAAGCATTACAGATGTAGAGTTTTATGGTACATATTATTATAATTAGTATTAAGGATATGCAGTGGCAACACTTATCTTTAAGAAATCCACATGGAAACGTCCACGTTACAATAGGTTAATTCTTTCTTTTTGGAATGGTGATTCAACAAGAACAACGGTGACGTCCGAATTCTACCTCTCTTGCCCCTTAAAATGTTTGACAAATGTTTTTTATAGCATTTTGTCCAACCAAATTGAAAAATGCATATCTGTCAAAAAGGCACTAAAATTCGTCGATGGACTAGCGGCAATCAGCTGTGAAGTCGGCTATCTATGTAATACTTCTACTTTATGGACTTGGTCCAACCATCTCATCCTAAGCCTTTTAATTATTGCTTTCGTTTGCATGAATTTCAACGCGGGATAAAGCATCTGCATTCAAATTAAGTTTGCCTTTTTTATATATTACTGTGTAGTCAAATTCCTCTAATCTTAATCGCCAACGAACCAGTTTCGAATTTGGTTCCTTGAGAAAAAAAACCAGGTTAAAGGCTTGTGGTCAGTAATGATTTGGAACTTTCTGCCATAAAGGTAAGGTCTCAAATATTTGACTGCCCAAACGATGGCTAGCAGTTCCTTTTCAATGGTACTATAATTTTGTTCGCATTTTGACAAGGTACGGCTAGCGTAACAAACCGGTTTGTCCGAACCTATAGTTCCTCGAGACTACACAGCGCCTATTGCAACATTACTCGCATCCGTAGTCAGGTTGAATGGCTTAGAGAAGTCTGGGTATTGTAGGATAGGATCGTTACATCACATCATTCAAAACAACTGACGTATTTAAAATTCAAAACTATTTTGTTTCCCTTACGTAGACATTCCGTCATTGGCTTTGTGATGTTGGCAAGATCCTTTATGAATTTTCGGTAGTAACCGAGAAGTCCCAAAAAGGATTTTATTTGCTTTGGCGTTTTGGGAATAGGATAGTTTTGTATTGCGTGTACTTTATCGGGGTTTGGTTTGACACCATTTGGGGTTATAAAATGCCCCAAAAAAGAAATTTCTTTCCGCAGAAACTCAGATTTGTCCAATTGAATTTTGAAACTGGCATCTCTGAGTTTTTCAAAGACAAGTTGCAAGTTATAAATATGTTCCTGTAATGAAGTGGAAAATATAATGACGTCGTCCATGTATACTAAGCATACTTTCAAGCATACTTGAAAATATTTTAGGACGTTGTAAATTATGCGTTGAAAAGTAGAAGGGGCGTTTTTAAGGCCAAATGACATTCGAAGGAATTCAAAATGTCCGTTATCGACGGAAAATGCTGTTTTCGGAATGTCGCTTAGATGTATTTGGATTTGATGAAAACCAGACGCGAGATATAGAGAATTAAAATACAAAGATTTTCCGAGTTTGTCCAAAATGCCCGTGATATTGGGTATTGGATACTTGTCATCCTCAGTAATTTCATTCAACTTCCTATAGTCGATGACTAATCGCCACTTTTCTTTTCCACTGGCGTCTTTTTTTTCGGAACTATCTAAATTGGGGACGACCAGGGCGAAAAACTGGGACGAATAATACCTTGGTCAAGCAATTTAGAAATCTGGTTTCTGATTTCTTCCCTGTGGACATATGGGTAACGATACGATTTTGTGTAAGTCGGAATGTCGTTGCTTGTTTTGATTTTATGTTTAATCTCATTAGAAAACGTTTGCTTTGCTTTTTCTTCCTCTGAATTAAGATGATCGGTGCGAATATGTTTCAAATCAAATTGGCATATTTTTTCAGGACTTGATATTGAAAAATTATGTACTTCAAATACAGTTTTTGCATTGATCACTTGTACTTTTATTGGTTGTTCAACAACAAATACTTGAGGAAAGTTAAGCTGGTTATTTACCTCGTCAAACGCGTGCCAATTATCAGCATGATAAAGACCCTTAGAAATATTTAAGCCTTGTTTTATTGCAGTCGGATTAATATATATGTCTCCTTGTTCAATGTCAACAAGTAGACGACAGATAATTTTACTTAACCCTGAGGCGACATACTTTCTTGACATGACGTTTGGTTTGAAATATAATGGGATTTGTACATTTTTATTTTCTAATATCGAGTTTTTTAAATCATCCTTGAAGCGTAATTTCTTCATTTTATCATGAATTTGAGAAGAGTTTTTTGACCGATGATTGACGGGATTACCACTGTGGTTGTTTGAAGATTCAATATTAATAAAATTCTTCCAGAATTTTGAAACGTACTACGATTTCTAAAATAACTGTCCGAATTCCTATTTGTATTGGCACTGTAAGTGTCCATTGGCTCTGCTGGTGGAAATTTCCTACGAACAGAGCTTTGATTTGAAATATTCTGAACAGTTGGCCTTGTTAAATCACGTCTTGAATTATTTGAAGTGGAAGATGGTTGAGAATATGAGTTTCTTTCAGTTCTATTTTGATAATACGATCCTGATTTTGGAAATCTACTTTGGTGGGGAAAGACTCGTTCTTGAACGTAGTAGCAGTTCTGTTTTCTTATACAAAAATTTAATGCCTCTGTTAGCGTCGAGGGCCGCATGGCCCTTACCGTTGACCCTAACGGTTCTTTTAATCCAGACAAAAAACTATTTAAGCACATTTCATTGAATAATGTTTGTTTCGCAGTAATTATTTTCGAGTTGTTTTCATGAACCCTTACATGGTTCATCATCACAGATAAAATATCGATTACACTAGCATAGAAATTTTCAACCGTACCTGTACCCTGCCTGAGTTGATGTAGATCGCGAATTAAACTAGGTTCATTACACTTATCGGAATAATGCATGACTAACGTTTGTTTTATATTTGTCCAATTTACCTCCAATTTACCTGCGTACCATATAAATTCTTTTTAAAAAACGGAAATCACCAGATGACGGAGGACGTATTACAACTATTAGACTTCGGGAGCTCTTGAACCAATCGTAGTGGATAACAGCTGGGTTGTCCCTTATTCTCAACTACTGTCAAAAATATTCAACGCAAATATAAATGTGGATTCTTGGACTGTTAGAAGACGATAACCATCGGGGCTCTACTAAGGTATTATGTTGCTCACTGCAAAAGTTGAGATAATTCTTCGCTATATTAAACACTTGCGAACTGTCCAGCCCGATACATAATATAATATAATAATACGGGTGGCGCGACAGTCCGCGACGGACCTGGGCCTAGCTTCTCAGGAACCACGTTATATTTTTCTTTCCCTAGTGGAAGGGACCTACCGTTTAATGCCGACTCCGAACGACGAAGTTGAGAAGCTTTTTCTAGACAGGAATACTCTTTGAGCATTGCCAGTGACTCGAAAGAGGTGGAGCCGTGAATTACCAAAGGTGGTAAAAAGGTTCGGGTAACAAACCTGGGACCATCTGCGTAGGAGTCGACGCACTTACCCACTTCGCCACGGGGCCCACATATACAACACCTCAGCGCAGTGGAGATTTGTCCACTGATGTTAAAAGAGAACTTTAATATGATATCGGATCATTAGAACTTTAAGTTAATCAAATGGTACCTCATTACCATTTGAGAAAGACCCCTATATGCAATATTAGCAAGAGCAGCAGCCGCGGTACTCTTCTACAACAGTGCAAATTAATTCTATTGAACCAGTGTACTATCACATAAAAGATATTCGCAGCAATCGCACGTTGATGGGTGGTGAAGCCGTAGAAGTCAGACAGATTTTACCTGTTATTGAGCTTGGAATTCCAGCGGATAAAATGAACGCGTGTCTCACCTCATTTCCAACATGCCAGTCCAGATTTATAATGACCTTGAATCAGGAGCCTATGTGAGAAAACTACTAGATATTGGAGAAGTTCGCACATATACTGATGAAGCCTCAACATTTCTTTCACCAATGATTTTTGTCACGTTGTTGACTCAAAAGATGAGCTTGTTTTTCCAAACTTAGAACAAAATATCCACAATGAAGAATGGTTGCGTGAGAGAACTATTCTGGCTTCGAAGAACGACTCAGTTACTAAGATCAACAACAAAATCTTAGAGAAAATAGCCGGTGATGTAACAGTGCACTTTTCCATTGACACAGTTATGGCCGCCGACGACCTATCCAATATCATTTTTAAACTCCTTCTAACTATCCCGAGTGCCATCTTATAAGATGGAGCTCAAAGTTGTTGCCTCAATTCAGCTGATGCGAAACCTTGACGCTCCAGGACTATACAATGGAACCAGACTGCGTATAACAGAGTTGGGAAGAGATGTGATCAATGTCATACAATAAAGCACAAGATGCCAATATAACGAAGCCGCAAATTTTATCTGTGAAAAGAGGAAGCATTAGAAATATGTTATTAAGCCAACACTCATCGCCTTATCGAACGAAGAATCAAACACAGACCTTGCATATTTTTTCTTCTTTGACTAATAACTAGATTTGTCTAATAATATTAAGCCCGTATAATATGTATCTTAAGTAGAATCTATGTATATACTTCTTTCTTTGTTTTAATTACATTAATGCTGTATTATTTTTTTATTGTAATTGGAATATTATTATGAAAAATAAATGCTTACTTCATATAAACTTGATGCCAATTTTTAATTTATTTATATTTAATCCAAGCCAATCTATGGATTATAAGTGAAGTTATGCCACACTATAATGCCTACGCGTACGAAGTCGCCGGTGCATTTTTAGATATAAAAAAGTAAAAAAAAAAATGTTTGTATTTCCTTTGTGGACATTGAAACCAAACCGATTTCATTTGAAAGGCGATTATGGTATGGTGATTTCAGATCACTACGACAATGCAATAGACGCATTCGTTCAGTTTATGATGTCGATTTTCGACTCGAAGGTCAATCGTTAAGTGTTGATAGTTCAACATAGAAAATTATTTTTTTTCAATTTATTTAAGTATATCATAGGTACATTGAGATGAATATCTCTTATAGTACTAAGAATAGTGGGTTAGAAAATAATTATCAAAAGCTTTATATTAGATGTATACTTAAGTCTTAATTTTACTATAATGAAAGATACAAAACGAAAGACAGCAAAAAGGGTTAAGAAAATACAATAGTTCAGCATTTAAGATAATTGTGAAAAATTTACAATATTACAATATACAATTAGTTATTAATTATTACAATTTAGGTGGCGCTACAGTCCGGTGTGGGCCTGAACCTCAACCAACAAGCCTCTCCAGCTTGGACGATCCTTAGCCAGCTGTCTCCAACTGCGCACGCCAAGTTGATTGAGGTCCTTCTCCACCTGGGTCCGACATCGGTTCCGTGGGCGTCCTCTAATGCGTTATCCCACTGATTCGGGGTCGAAGACTCTTCGGGCTAGAGCAGTGTTGTCATGGGCTCTACATGGCCATCTTAGGTGTTGAATCCGTAGACGCCTGAATAGACTCATGTGGCTGTACAGCCCGTACAGTTAGTGGTTGAACACCTTCTCCTCCAAAAATCGTTAGCGCAAACAGGACCAAAGATCGCACGCAGAGCTTTTCTCTCGAAGAGACCAAGGATTCCCTCATCCGCTTTTGAGATTGTCCATGCCTCCGCGCCGTGCAGCAGGACTGAGATGATCAAGGTCCTGTATAAAATCAGCTTGGTCCTTCGAAAGATGACTCAATTGTCTCTTGAGCCCATAGAAACATCGGTTGGCATGAGTTACTTTGCGTTTGATCTCGGTACTGATGTTGTTTGTACTATTTACTGCGGAGCCGAGGTAGACGAAGTCCTTGACTACCTCGAAGTTATACCTATTTTTTCAGAAAAATTAGGTATTATCCCAAGCGATATCTTATCCTTCCCAGAAATTGAACTAATTCATATATTCACATATAAAGAATAATATTTCAAAACCAAAACATTTTTATCATTCTATTAGTCTCTAAATAGCCCAATCGAGCCTGTCCCAAATAAAGAAAATAAATATCCTATACCAACATTAAAGAATTACTGCACTATGAGAATAATAACATATACGACATATTTGTAAAAGATAATTTCGAGAAAAACCTTAAAAGACTATACAATGATTGTTTAGGAAATATATTTATGTCAAAAAAAGCTAATTGTGAAGTCAAGCTATTTTCTGGTAAAGAAATAAAAGAAATTTCACAAGGTTTAGTAATATGTAAAAACTGATACAAGGAATCAATAATACATAATTGTACCAAGCTAAAACTTAAAAACGAATGGACTTTCACTGTCAAATTTCAGAATTATAACATAGAAATAAATGACAAGAAATATGTAAACCCTTTCATTAAGATACAAGATGTGCTTATGTTACCTAATTACATGACAAGCATTAAAATCAATAAAACATTCGAAAATATAAAATGAGAAAACAGATCTCGAACAAAATGAAACGAATTTCTTTACAAGAACAAAAACACAAATATATTCTGTTTGATCACTGACATCTTTACTGTTGTAATTATTGTTATATTCATTATAATTTTTGTGAATCGTAAGCTAAAAGTTAAAACATTGCTTATTTCGTCGAACCCTCAAACTAGCCGTGGGGGTGTTACAGTTGCATCCACAACCCCCCAATAAAAAACATAATATAAGCAAATATGTAATGCGCAAGCGATCGATTCGAACCTAAATAACCCATAGTGCGATGAACGCCGAATCGCAAAATAAACAAATTACCAAAACTGCGAAGCACGGATTATGCTTCGACGCCTTCGATCGATTACTTGCGCAACTTCGATGAAGCGAGTGATCATTTGTGCAGACTTATAATTTTGGTCAACCAATTCACCACTCGAAAGAATCGAAAGATTAAATGCAAAGTTAGTTTTAAGAAGAAACTCCATAAATAAAGTTAGTTAACTCGGAGAAATACAAATCTTTTTTTTTCTTTCGCTCCGTGTACCTTCAAACTTAAAATTGCTAGGCTCATGTCCTGTACAGTTCGTGGTTGAATCTTCCTCTCCAATGACCATCAACGCAAGTAGGACCAAAGTTCTGCAATTGGCAAGAGTAATTCTGCGTTTAATCACTGGTGTTGTTCGTACTATTTACTTGCGAGCCTTCACTACCTCGCTGCCTATGGTGACGATCTGGCCCAGTCGTCGAAGTTGTGTTTTGCCCTCGTTCACCCCTAAACCCATTTTGGTCGCTTTCGCTTCAAATCGATCACGCCAACGTCATCCGCGTATGCTAGCAGTTGCACGGACTTTTGAAAGATCGTACCTCTTGTGTTAGCGTGGGAGTTCTGCACGACCTTCTCAAGAATAATGTTGAAAAAGTTACATGACAGTCCGTCGCCTTTTGTAAGATCTTTTTTTGACATTGAAGGCCTCGGTGAGTTCGCTTCCGACCTTGATGGAGCAGCGAGAATTCTCCATCGTCATCCTGCACAACCTGAACTTGAACTTGGCAAGAATGTCAAAACAAGAAATGGCGCTGTATAGCTCTATTCACGCTGTCATATGCGGCCTTGAAATCGGCGAATAGGTGGTGGGTGTCAATCTGCATCTCTTGGGTTTTTTTCTCGGATCTGCTTTAATGTGAAGAGTTGTTCGATGGTTGATTTTCCCGGCTTGAAACCGCACTGATAAGGACCATTTTTTCATCATATTTATTGTGAAATTCACTTATATACTAGACAAAAATACTTAAAACTAGTTGGACGAACAGTGTTAGTTACTCATTCTAACTTACTGACCCTTGGCGGGTATTCTAATATAAACTTAAAACTTATTTTATATCTTTCGACTTAACCTAAAATTAGTATGTAAAAAGAAAATTTTAATATGACTAATATATAATAAGAAAACAATTTAAAACTTAATGACAGTACATTTACACTGATAAGGACCTATCATGTTGTTGTTTTTTTAAATATGATTTTTTAATATGCGTAGCAACGCGCGCCTGGTGCAGCTAGTAACGTATAAAAGTTTCAGCACTGTAGGATGGTTGACATCTATGACTACACAACTAGAATATTTTTTTTCAAACAAAACAATGCAAAACAAGTTTTCTTGCGTATAAAAAAGAAAAAAATAAATTGCTAACTTGGGCCAGCCGGATTCGAACGTACAACCTGCAGAATCGCGAGCAACGCACCAACCCAATCCGCCAACGAACCACATTAGTTTCAGGATTTTTTCTTCGTGCGTACATGCTTACATACAAAGCGCTTTATTATTAGTAGATACGTCATTTGCCGTTTATGCTGGGAACAATTTTAATTTTACTTGTTTACAATTTTATTTGTTTACTAAAAACAATCATAATTACAATATTAGCGAAGTTTTGAAAATGCATTTATAACATTACTCCTACCATCACCCTTGAAGAAGACCTCGAGATGCTTGAACTTCTCCACATGCTTCAATGATGTGAAAATAACGAAGTCATCCGCAAAAAGAAAATTACTCAAAAACGGGTGGATGGCGCAGTTGGTTAAATGCCTGCCCCTGATTAACGGTGTTCCTGGCTCGAATCCCAGTGAAAGCAAAGTTAATACGCTTTTATTTGGTGTTGAAATCTGGTCTGATCACTATTTGCCGTTAGGACATAGTGCTAAATCAGTGGTCCATTGTGTGGGTATCACAATGGACCAATATGGTCGAAGTGTGCTGGTGAATTCACTAGCAGCTCCGCCTACCTACCTACCCTTAACAGTACTAATGTGAAAAATTCCTCGCCTCGGCTGCGCTGCAATCAATTCACATAAATAATTAAGAGGAGGGCCACGGTGAAAGGTGTTGATTTAGCACAGTTAACCCGAACACAGCTTGTACAGTTTGTATATAGAGACTGAAGGCCCTCAAAAGTGGACCACCAATCTCATACTCCTTTGTAATGTTATGGTTTTATGAACTCCTCATTTTACGCAGCATCAGCTGCCACTCCAAGCCGCTTCCATAACAGAACAAATTAAATTTTTATTTTGGTTTATTATTATTATATTTATTATTATTATTATATAAGTCTAAGCTCTTCGGAACTAAGCTTCCGCAAGATTCGCAAGAGTCCTACAGTGTGTCTTGCATTCTCGCATGTATGTGTACAATCTGTGATTGAAGACAGTATGTTCATCGCGAAACACGAACAATGTGTTTTTTTCTTAACATTACAGCACATCTGCTACTAATTTTTATTAAAGAAAAATCTATCTGCCACGTTCTCATTTATAGCATCATTCTCGGATTATGATGAAAGCTACTATATAAGTCCCTGCCATGGTTGGCGTTCCGGGGATCCTGACGTGAATAACTTCGACCTGATTCGCAACTATAAACTTGACCAATATCATGAAGAGCTTGTGCATCAAGTAGTTGGATCAAATGATTACCAAACGGCTTACCATATTGAAAGATTAACAAATCTAACAATCGAATCAACACAAGCTTTCCCACTTGGTGTACCACATGAATTCTCTTTCGAGTGCACCTTTAGAACTGAAAGGCCACCTACTCGACCATGGTATCTCTTCTATTTGTCCGACTACGAATACTCTTCGCAACTTAGTATGACCATAAATCCACTATACGGAACTATTGATTTTGCGCTACCATTGTTTGATGGAAAAATATTTACAGTATCGTTCTTAGAGTCAAAGGTAAGTCAGAGTGTTATTTCTGTGACTTTATCTTATTTGGTTCTTGCAGATCTTCAATGGATTATGGCATAAAGTAATGCTGGGTCTCACACAGGACAGTGTTCGTTTATGGGTCGATTGTAAGCCGGCCCGTGATGAATATGGTCGCGAACGTATTCCTTTAAATAAAAGAGCTCAAATTGATGCAGCGGAGGGATTTTTTACTTTAGCACAAGATGTTAGATCTGGCAATACAGTACCTGTAAGTTATTCAGTATTTGAAAAATACTTCCTTAGTATCTGAACTCACATGAATTGTATTTAGATTGACCTCCAATGGATGGTTCTTTCTTGTGATTCTGATAAGCCTAATCGTACAACCTGTGAGGAGTTACCTCAATACGATCTTAAATTTAAAGAACCTGATGTGGTGGACCCAGAATCTGAGGAAGAAAGGCCAATACTTATGGCTTCCGCTGGAAGAACAAGAACATGTCCTGAAACGTGTCCTAGAGGTCCTCCAGGACGTGATGTAAGCTCTGCATTATTTTAATACATTCTGTAGTAATTAATTGCTTTTGTTTGTAGGGTTCCCCTGGTCCACCTGGGCCTCCAGGATTAGATGCTACATCATTATTTCGAGGTGGCGAAGGTGAAAAAGGTAAATTTAGTTTGCGAGGTTTTGATGGTCTTCCTGGAGAAAAGGGTGAGCCTGGTGAAGTTGCAACTTCTGGTTTTGTTAAAGAAATTTTGCAACAATTCTACGATGAGATCCGTGGCGTAAAAGGAGAAAAGGGTGAGCCTGGAGATGGTCACATCGTAGAACTAAAGGTACTATCACTGATACCATAAGAAATTTGTCACAATACCAAGTGTTGTATAACTACTTAAAGGGAGTAAAAGGAGAACTTGGCCCAATGGGAATAAATGGAATCCCTGGATCTACCGGTTTGCCCGGCATTAAGGGACAAAAAGGTGAACCTGGTAGATTTGAAAATATTCAACATTATATTTCGAACTACCAAATCGGTCAGAAGGGAGAGAGAGGTTATACTGGTCCTCCTGGTGAGCCTGGACATTCAAATAGTGAACTCATGATTTCCGTGAGTATTGTAACCATTAATATTATTTGCACATTCCTAAGTTCGTACATTTAGGGTCAAAAGGGTGAAAGAGGCGAAAGTGGACCTCCAGGAATAGACGGGTTACCAGGCATACCAGGTCGGCAAGGGCCAGCAGGAATATGCATGTGTGAACAGAACGCAAATTCTGGTATCCAATGAACAAATAATTGCCTTGAATCATTCTTTTTTAAGACATTTAAATATTTACAGGTCCACGTGGCGCAATTGGAGAAAAAGGCAGGGACGGTGCACAAGGGTTGCCGGGATATCAAGGAATACCTGGATATCCAGGCCCACCGGGCCCACCTGGACCACCTGGTCAACCTGGATCGCCTGGTCCTCCTGGAACCAAAGAAAGCTTTCGCTACGAAGATAGTGAGATCAGAGACATTTGTATAGGCGTGATAAGAGGTTAGCTGCAAAATCTGCAAATAATTGATGATTTATTACCAGATATTTACAGAGTATATTACCGAGATTCAATCAACTATAATTGCTGCTCCCGGAGCAATTGGTAGAGGTATACCCGGAAAAACAGGTCGTCCCGGCCAAAAAGGCATTGCAGGTACTTTATTGCAAACGAGTATGTAGAAAGCGAATCTTAATTCCTGTTTCACAGGAGAACCTGGACCACAAGGGCCAAGAGGTGAAAGAGGCTTTATTGGACCACCTGGCTTACCAGGACTTAAAGGCAACATTGGTCCACCAGGGTTTGACGGTATGAAGGGAAATCAAGGGGATGACGGAATCGGACGTGATGGGCCACCAGGTCCACAAGGTCCACCAGGATTTGACGGACGGCCAGGAATGGATGGCATCACGGGCCGGCCAGGTGATCGAGGTGATCCTGGAATCCCAGGTAAGTCCATATGGTTACTATTTATAATGTTTAAAGGGATTATAAATTGTTGTGTCTTTCCTGTAGGTGTTCCTGGATCGTCGGGACCACCAGGTCAACCGGGCATTTGCTCACCTTGTCCTTACCTATCGTATCCACAATTTTATCAGCAACAACAAACTAAAGGTCCCTCAAATGTAAAAGGCTAAATAACATTCTTATTTTGTGAAAAAATGTAGCAACCTAATAAAATGGTTTTTAAAACAAATGTTTCGAGATCTTATCTACATATACACTTCACTTCAAGTGAATTGGTACATTCATTTGGTTCAATATTTGATATTGATTTTTTTAAAGTAATATTATTTAATTTCGAATTATGTTATTTTCATGCTAGACAAAAGTACTTAAAACTAGCTTAACTAACTTAAGAACTTACAAATGTTCTTAATACTAACCTACTGACCCTATGCGGGTACTCTAAGCTAATCTGATCTAAATGTGCCTTTCGGCTTAATGTACTATTTTTTCTTTAGTCTTTATGACAATCTTTTATTACTTTTTTATTTGCCAAGAAAACTTGTGCAAAACTTGGCTAAACCTAATTGGCTAAACGTAACTACTTAAGCTACCTTATACTAACTTAACTTAACATAAAATTTAAGCCTATCTTAACTATATCCGTAACAGTACGGGCACGTGCAGCAGGGCGTATATGCTGTTTATATGGATAACATGTATAATTTATACGCCGTGATGCATCTTTTTTATTGTTTTTGTTTTATATATGTATTTTTCTTGGATTTTTTGTTTTATATTTTTTTTTGGATTTTGTGCTTTATATTTTTTTTAGATATATTCTTTGTTTTATAATTTTTTTTTCTTAAAGCTACCTTAAAAACTATGTAAGCTGGCCACTATGGTCAACTATCTGATCCTGTGGAGAAGCTAGTGGTGGCGGAGGCTTTTTTTCTTGTAACCACCAGTAAAATTGCCGTTCTTTGGCAGACTCTTTCCTATCTCGAGCAGTGATCGCTCTACTGAACCGGAGGAGATCCTCGTATGTGCGAACGACATCCGGTTCGTATTGTACGACATGGAAAGATGATACGACATCCTTGTGGATCCTGTATAAGGCCGACTGGGAGGAATAAAGCCGTTAAGGCGCACCCTTTCATGGTACATAATATTGGGGTAGTGTTCGATAGATAGTTCAATGAAAAACAGTGGATTTGTATTTTTTATTATTTTATTTTATTTCGCTCTGTGGACTGTACTTGTTGATGCACACAATAGAAGTGAAAGAGTTCATGTGACAAATTAACATACTCCACCTGTTCTTTTCGTTTTGCACTCATTAGCTCCGATGGAATTTTCAATCGCTCGATGCTGTTGCAGCCCGAGTTGCCGAGAGGGTCGCAACGTACTAGACCCCCCCCCCCCCCCCCTAATTGGAAGTTAATCTTTAAATCTTTAATTTCTGCCGGAATTTCTTCCTTGGGAAGGATGCACAGTTTTTGAATTGGTCGCACCACCGTCGAGTGTTCCGTTTTGATGTCAGCGCTTTGCACCAGCCCGTCCTTGCACCGATGGACTGTGGTAACTCTGCCCAGGGCCCATACCGTGGGTGGTAACATTTCTTGCTTGATGAGTACCAAGTCGCCCTCCTGTACATTCTCTCGTCGCTAATTCCGTGACGCTGCTGCAACGTGTGGATGTACTCCTCGCACCATCTTCTCCAAAAATGCTGCTGCATTTATTTATGCTGTTTCACATCTTAAGCCGGTTCTGCGGCACCGCACTCACATCTGCCATCAACGGCTGCACAATCGGTTCCCCGATTAAAAAGTGTCCTGGCGTAAGTGCACACACATCGATTGGATCATCGGACAATGCGATGAGTGGTCGTGAATTGAGACATGCCTCAATGAGGACTAGGGTGGTACACTGCATCTCGAACGTAAATATGTTCTTGCCCATTACTCTGCGCAAGTGGTGTTTCGCAGACTTGTGTGGCCCAGTTGGCAAGATGAACCTCCACTCCGTGGAGGTTCCAATTGAGCGCTTATCTGGTCACTTGGAAGTTGATCTTTGAAACATCCTGCCATTCTGCGAAGCTCTCTGTCTGCAACGACAAACGTGGTGGCGTTATCGCTCCAAAGCACTGAGCACGCACCGCGCCGACCAGTGAACCGTTGGAATGCTGCCAGGAATGCTTCAAAGGAATGGCTACTCAGTGCCTCTAGGTGAATTGCTCTTGTCGCCATGCGTACAAAAACCGCAATGTAGCCCTTCTCTATAATTTTGCATTGGCCCGCTTTTCCATTAAGGTCTACGAAAGGCGTGAGTGTTAGCAGATTGCTCGAGTTGTCCATCCCTTGATTGCGCTTTACTCGTTCAATTTCCTGCTGATACGCTTCTTGTTGCGTGTCCTTGATCCAATAGACCAGCGCATATTCCCGCTCTGACGCTGTGACCGGTCCAGTCCGCACTGTATTAGGGTCTTTCCTCGTCTTCCGTACGAACCTAAACACTAATGCCGTTATCCGGAGGATGCTTTGCAAGGTTAATTTGCGCTCCAAAAGACTTAAGTCGCCGATGGTCAAATGGGTTGTTCTTAGGCTCGTCAAGTTTCTGATGATTGCTGGTTTCTGCTCCGAAGTTGCTCCTGCTCCGCCCAGCTCTGTTAACGCCTGCTTGCTCGATGACATAAATTTGCTCAGCTCGAAACCACCGGTACTTAGTGATGAGACTTTCTACATTGCCAAGGCAACTGCTCGTTCTTTTGTGTCTGCTCCGGTTAGCATGTCGTCCATGTTTGATTCTTTATTGTAGCTAAAAAGTACATTTATCTTAAAACTACATTGCACAATTTACAGAGATACGGTATACACTACCTTACTACTGAAAACTTATTATAAATTGCAAGAAAATATATTAATAAATTAATTAGGATTTTAGAAGGAAAAGCTACCGAAAAACCTTCATTAAAACAAAAAAAAAAAGAAACGAAATAATATATATTCTAGATACTAGGTATGACGGAAGGGGAGGCGATGGCCGACTTTCTGAACTTATATTTGATTTCCATTACAATTAGTACCAGTACCAAACTTGATATAGATAACAAACATATTAAATATAATAAATAATAAATATTAAATAAATATAATAAATAATAAATAACAAATAATAAATAATAAATAATAAATATATAATAAATAATAAGTAATAAATAATACATAATATATAACAAATAATAAAAAATATAGTAAATAGAACAAAAAACCAATGTTAACAAGAGTAATGAGATATAAATAGTAATCTGTGATAATAAGTAAGGTGGTATTTAAGTGACTAGATTGGAAATCAAAGGATTATCAGACAAACTACAAGACATATTGTAATGATTTGATAGTCTTAAGATTTTGGCTTGGACTTTTTCAACATTTGCCAACAAATGTAACTCTTCAGTAGAGAAATGCCATGGGAGATCAAATATCATTTTCAGCAGTTTATTTTGACAAATTTGCAGTTTGCGTATATGGCTGATTGCACATTTTCCCCAAACGGGACATCCGTAGAACAATATTGCCTGGAAAATTACCTTGAAAATTATCAATTTATTTTCAATACTAAGCTTTGATTTGCGATTTATAAACGGATAGAGAATTTTAATGTTAGCATTTAACTTACGTATCGTTTGTTGGATATGTAAGCCAAATGTTAATGTTTTATCCAGGTGTACACCAAGATACTTGGCACTGTCTTTCCACTCAGTCTGAGTTCCGTTAATTTGAAGTTTGTTGCTTGGTAAGAAACAGGCTTTTCTTTTTCTAGTAAAAAAGACAGCCTGAGTCTTTGAAGCATTTATTTTAATCTTATTGTTACTGAGATACGTTAGTACAACATCCAAAGCAGATTGCAGATTGGTTACAATATTCGAACCAAAGGCATCTGATGAGAGAATGCAGGTATCATCAGCAAACATAGCAGATTGACAATTATTAAGTTCTGGGTAGTCAGAAATATAAATAGTGTATAAGATAGGGCCAAGCACAGATCCTTGAGGAACACCTGCAACGATTGAGTACTCGCTTGAAAATTCGTTATTAACGGACACCTTAAAAGAGCGCTCAGATAAAAATGAATCAATGATCTTGACAAGGTAAATAGGAAAATTAAAAGACATAAGCTTGTGCAGCAAACCTTTATGCCAAACTGTGTCAAAAGCTTTCTCCACATCAATCAATACCATACCTGTACTCCTACCTTCAATTAAGTTTCTTTTGATGTAATTCGAGATACGGTGAACCTGTTGGGTTGTGTTATGGTGTGCCCTAAATCCGAATTGCTCAGGAGGCAAAATATTGTGAGAATTCATGAACGTCACTAATTTATTTTTAATTACTTTCTCGAAGCATTTGCTCAAGGAGCTAAGTAAACTTATCGGTCTATAACTCTCAGGCAAGCTAGAATTTTTACCCGGTTTCAAGATTGGGATAACTTTGGCAGATTTCCAATCTACGGGGAAATAACTGAGCTTGAAACAGCTATTAAACAGACCTTGCAGAAATTGAACACATTTTTTAGGGAGATGTTTCAGATATAAATTCTTCATCTCATCAAAACCAGATGATTTATTTGTTTTTAAACAAGAAATTATACTATTCACTTCCGCAAAAGACACAAAGTTAGAACTACCATCAAAAGAAGTTGTGCTTAGCAGTTGCATGGAGTGCTCAACTGCAGAAGAAATATTGTTATTAGTGATTATATTATGAGTCATGCCATGGTTATCAAAAAACTCATTAGCTAAGGCGTTTGCTTTATCGAGATTTGATATCATTACAGAGTTTCCTACTTTAAATGCAGGTATGTGAAAATTTTTCCTTTTGATGACCTTGACCGTATTCCAGAAGGGCTTGCTACCTTTCGCTAAATCTTGTAACTTATAATTCCAGGATTGGTTTCTGAAATCTGAAATCAACAACTTAATGCTTGCATTGAGTTTTTTCATTTGAGAGAGATAAAAACGATTTTTAGTAGCAATCCAGTCAGATCTTAAGATATTCCTAATCTTTATTAGCTGTTTTATATGAAACGGCAGCGCGTTATCGCTGTCACAACGTTTAACTTTTTTGGGAACAGATTGCTGAATACTCTCCAGAACTGCACTAGTAAATGAACCTACGGCCTGATCAATCATAAATTGATTGTTAGCACTGGTTACATCTTCAAAGTCACCGATTTTTTGCCGCATAAGACGCTTGAATTTGTTCCAGTTGGCGTTTTTGAAGTTAAAGACTAAATTACAAGCTTGGACAGGAATTGATAGAACTTTGCACAACACTGGCAAATGATCTGAACTAAGATCATTTATAACCATAGGTTGCGTGAAAAGTTCCGGAGTGTTTGTCAAAAAAAGGTCCAAAGTTGATGGATTTGATCGAGAACTTGTTGGTATATATGTTGGATGCGGTGGAAAAAGTATATGAAATGGGTGACTTGAATTAAGATCAGCAAGTTCGTTACCCCAAGCATTAGCTCTCAGGCAACCCCAGCTCCTATGCCTACAATTTAGGTCACCTCCTATCAAAAATATGTCATTTAGACTTACTAATCGACGAAGATCATTTTTTAGTTCAGACCGCTTTTGAACTGATGTTTTTCTAGCACCCGGGAAATATACTGAAAATATTTTCATTGACCTCCCATTAACAAAAGGTATTTCTAGACCAATATTTTCTACCAGTCTTGTGCAAATTACTGGTATAAGTTTGTGTTGAATAGTTCTTTTAATGACAATGGCAACACCGCCTCCCCTTTTATCATTTCTGTCTAAACGATAACACTTATAATCCTTATTTGATAAGCTTACATCTGAATTCAGCCAAGTTTCTGTGACTAAACTAATATCTACATTAAATTTACTTAGAAAAGCAAAAAATTCTAACACTTTAGCTCGAATGCTTCTAGCATTCCAACAGATTATGTTCAGGCTACAATTCATTATTTACCTTGATATAGATACTTAACAGCTAATTGTGCAATGGTATTGAACTGCTCTGCTTTTGTATTACATCTACCAAGCAGCGTAATCATCTCAGCTGTGAGCGCATTGATCTCTTCCATGGTAAAAAGTACATTGACTCCAGTAGGTCCACCACTGCTGATGTTGTTGTTGCTGATGTTTGTCCAAGCATTTGGAAGTTTATTACAGCTGACTGCTGAATTTGACACAGCACTACTCTTACGTTGAGTATTGAGAGCAGGAAATTCATCGATGTTCGTTGTAAATGCTGAATGCTGCTGAATTCCTCTCTTTGCTGGGTGAGGATTGTTTCTCGCTGCAAGCCTCTCTCGCATTTCAAGAAAGCTTTTCCGGCTAATGCACGACTGATCGGTAGATTTGTGCGTGCCCTTGCAGTTTGCACATTTAATGTTGTTGGAATCACACGTTTTGGTGTCATGGTTCTCAGAGCAAATTGCACAGTGCGTTTTGATGTGACAATTTTTTTCACCATGGCCATACATCTGGCAATTGTAGCATTGTGTTAATTTATTCTTCTGCCTCCGAGCAAAGTCCCATTTAATTTGTGTTTTGAAAATAGATCGAACATTTTTTTTAAGCTCGTTGAGTCGAATCGAACCCATTTCGAGAAAAACAATATAGAACACATCAGTAAAATTCTCATACTTCTTTTTAATGATCTTAATGTTTTGGCACTTTAGTCCGTGCTCCACTAGTTCTTTTTTCAACACATCAATAGGAACTTCGTCCAGACCATACAGAATGACCTTGAATGACCGTGCTGATGGCAAATCGTGGGAGAAGAATTGCCAGTTCTTTGTTGTTAACACTGAACGCACACTATTAAAACCATTTATGTCATCGCACATGATTTTAATTCCAATAGTCATTTTTTTAATGCAGTAATTTTGAATGTTAACTTCGCGAAGCAAGTTATGCACATTATCACTCGTTTTTTGGAGAACACAAATTGAGGGAATTTTTGATTTTTTGTTCGAAATTGGTGGGGTAACAATCTCATCACACTCAATTTCACTGTCAGCGTCCATTAGACATTGTAATGGTTTATAGAAATTAGAGTTATTAACTTCAGAACTCAATTTCGATGTCTTTTTTGACTTTGAAGACATGTTGTCTTCAATATTAGGGGATCGAGCTCTTTTTGAAATTTTGTTGCTTTTAAACACTGCACAGGATGAAACGCGTCACACAGGTTTGAGACCTAAACAGCGACTGAGTCGTCCATGTTAAAAATTATTTGTTATGGCCTCATATGCCAATGGATGTGTGTCCTTGTTGTCGTATGCGCATTGGTGCATTGCTCTCACTGCGTTGTAACTGCTGGATGCCAAGCCATATGTCACCACGGTCAGCCAATATTCCTGCAGCTCGTCATTTGGGCTCTCTCTCCAGAATATTGTCTGAAGATCCCACTGCTCTGGATTAACACGAACTTGACGGAACATCTTCTTGACGTCCGCAGTTATCGCCAGCTTGAAACATCGAAATCGATTGATGATTGCTGCTAAGTCATCTTGGAGCTTCGGGCCATGAAATTAAATGTCGTTGAGCGATACCCCACTATCACTTCTGCACGATACGTCGAAGACCACATGAAACATCTTGTTCACACAGTGATGTGGTATTTGGTAAGTATGTCCTTTCGCTCGTTGTACGGCGTTTATCCACCGGTTCCATATGCCCTAACTCCCGGTATTCGCGCATGAAGTTTAGGTATTTGTCCTTCAGCTCTGGATCCGCACTTAATTTCCTCTCAACTTAGAAAAACCTCTTCATGGCTACAGCTCGCGTGCTCCCCAAACTCTGCGCGTGAGCATTTATAGGGATTATTATCACGTATCGTCAGGATGCGTCTCGGTAGTGCGTGCTCTTGAAGTTATCTTCCACCTATTGATCGTCCGGCGATACTGTAGCTGCTGCTCTCAGCTCTTCGAGCTCCCAAAACCGCTTCAGCTGCTCGCTGAGTCTGATTTCTGGTGAGTCAGTTGCTGCAACCATTGCTCTGAGCGCTCGCCCTTGCGCTGGCTGAAGCTGAGACTGCCCGAAGACTATCCAGCCCAGATGTGTGTCTTGCGCTCTGAGGCCGGAATCGTACCTTATGATGTCACGCTTGATTATCTCCGCCCATACCTGTGTACCAAGTAACAGCTCTACTCTGCCAGGCTTGTTGAATGTTGGATCAGCTAGTGTGAACACTCCCGAATCCACAATTTCCTGCTGCGGTAAGCTTTACCCAGGAAAGCACGAAGATATTTTTGGAATCACGCACATCTCACAGCTCAGTGAAAAGGTTGGATCTGCTTCGGATAGAATGTCCAATTTCACCACTCCTGTTAGCCGCACACTGGCCTTGGAGCCGATTCAGTAAGTCACGTTTGCGTATTTTTATGCACATCCTCTGGACGCACTGTCCGTTGATGAGGTGGATCTGGCTACCGCTGTTCAACAGCGCTCTCGCCTCCATGATGTGAACTGTTCCAGCTCGGATATTGATAAAAGCGGTTGCACTTCCGACCTGTTCCATGTTCGCAGACGTGTCGCTGCCCCTTACGTCATCAGCATCACCTGCGGCTCTGCTGGTAGCTGATGAGTTGATTGCTATTGATCGAGCCTCTGCTCGGTAACGGTATAGCGCGTGCTGTGACTTGCATAGTGGGCCCTTTGGTAATGTCACCGGTCTATTTCCGCCAATTCCACCAGAGTCGCTTTTCTCTCTCCGTTGTTCAGCCGGCCTTGCTATGACTTGGACCTTTCGTTCTGATCGTAGAATGCCGAGTCTAACGCACTCGCTCGTCGCTCCAAGAATTTTGCGAATTCCTTGAAAGTGGCAATTTTATGCACATCGTCTCTGGTCATCTGCCATGCGTGGTTTGTTTCACCGTCGAGTCTCGCCCTGAGCATATTGACGATGAAGGGGTCTCACGATGTGATATCGAGACCGAGCGCTCGTAATGAGCTCAGATAGACGTTTGCTTCGTTGACTAGATCGCGAATCCCTTCAGCTCTGGATGATACCGAACTCACCTTGGGAATTGCGTGCAAAGCGTTCAAATGCGCATCCACGATATTTTGCTTGTTCCAGGCCGCGTCGTAGTAACTTGCCATCTGCTGATTAGCCTCGCCGGAGCGCCTTCGAAGACTAGCCTCAGTCAGCACATTTTCGTAACCTTTGCCATGGTCGGGTTGTTGTGCACTTCCGTTAGGAAAATATCTCGAAATTCGCGCCATTTTGTGTAGTCGCCCCTAAAAACAGTTATCTTGGGGGGTCGCTCTTGACGCACATGAATTACATTCGGCTGCGAGTTGGAACTGCTTCCCGCCGCTGATCCAGCTACATCTTGGCGTCCTAGCTCTGCAATGCGCGTCCGCCACCGCGTGGTAATTGTCCTCGACTGCTGCCAAGTACTCCGCATGTGCCTCCGACTCTTCCGATTGTACTGCTCTTTCCACTAGTGGCGCATAAGCCCTGTAGGCTGCCTCCAGCTTGGTCTGCAGTAACGCCTTGTTCGCTTATTCGAATTTGTCCCCATCGATGAATTCGGAAACCCGAATGAGGGACGAGCGAAAGACGTCTCACCGCACTAAATCCCCATTGTCGCACTTGTTGCTCACTTTGTTGGCTCAATGCAATGTCTTGAACTTCGCTCTGCCGTAAGACTGCACGATTCGCAGCAATTCAGGTCGACCCTTCGGAAATAGCTACGAACTGGTGCAGAATCGAGCGGTTGCACGATCGCCTAAACGCAATTGAAAATGATTGAAAGGCTCTGCACAGCCTTTTGCACGATGCTTGCAAGATAGCAGGAAAGTTTTTGTACTGCACTTGCACAAATTTGTGTATACTGACATGGCATGGAACCTAAAACATCTGCAGTGAATATAGAAAACAATATCGGGGAACCGATAGCCCCTGTTGCAGACCGTTTTTAATGTTAAAAAAGTTACGCCATCATTTTTCACAACGAACTTTCTACCTGTTATCACGTTATATACCATGCTTGTGGAAGAATCGCTCCGACCAAACGTAGTCGAACGCATTTAGACCGGCACCCGTGGACAGATTTTTGTTTTTATTCCATTGTTTGTCGGATACCAGTTTTGACGCATTAATGGTATCATGCCCGCTCGGAATCCGAACCATAGAGCCCATTGCTTCAGAACTCGAATGACTATCTTTTCAAAAACCTTGCTTATGCAGGGAAGAAGACTGATCGACGACCTTGTCCCGCTTAGGGATCGGTTGAACAACAGCTGTTTTCCACTGCGTGGGGTAATGTTCATTACTCAGCGCATTGTTGAACAATGTGTAAATTTAGACCGCTTCGGGGGAAAGATGGCGAAGCATTGGCTCTGTTCTCCAGATCGTGATTCGGTCTACTAACCTCGTTGACCGTATACACCCTCAAGAACACTGCACCAATAGCTGTAACCTTCTCTTGGGGATCCTCGACCGCAAAGAAGTCACTGTCTAGCACTGCCTCATCTGGATCGATGCCAACTGAAGTCAGTAAGTGTTCGTTGTCTGTCGTCCTGGAAAGTCTAACGATTTGAATGTCGTTTTGATCTTTCCTCCGAAATATTTTATTTACTTGCGGGAACATACCCGGGTTGTTGGATCGTACAGCCCGGATTTTGTTGCCCCAGTGCAAGCTTATAGTTAAGCCGTAATTTATGCGTATTAATTGTTGGAGGTTCTTGTTCTCCGACTTCAGTGCCCCGACTTCCGCGTTTTGCGGATCTGTAAACCGCCTGTGCATGACTTTTAGTCTTGACAGTAGCCTACTATTGTGCACGTGAAGTGCATCGATGGTAGTACTTCGATAAACATCGCTGTTATCGATTTGTACTACCTTCGGAATTGTTTTGTCCATCGTGAGTTTAATTACGTAGTCCATTTGTATGAGGTACCTGTCAACCTGACAAACCTGCCTAATTGCCACGTCCACTATTCCTACCTGAATGTTTCCCACGTCGTTCCCGTCGCTAGCGTATGTGTGCCAGACGCAAAGTCAGCGATTTCCGCTGAGTTGTAGTTTGTAAGAACTTCGTTTAGTTTACAATTAAGAAAACATCCGAACTAGTCGCATCCCTTATACTCCGGCAGTGTGCCTTAATAAACAAACTTAATAATATTAATATTGCTGAGCCAGTATATTTGTCTAAATTACAATTAATTGCAACCCTAATTCTATTACATATTATTATTAATAGTAAGTAGTAAGTAATTAATTCATTAATAATTCATAACAAAAAAAAAGATATTTATATAATGAGTCTTAAGACCTATGGCTAAGACGCCAGCCTTGTAAGCAGAATTCTAAATGTGTATTTTATAGCTTTAAATACAAACTGAAGTTACAACTCAAGCAGATTCAGTCATTAACAGCATTCTATATTTATAAATTGATTTTAAAAAACTGATAAGAATTTCCCAGTCACATTCGTTTAAAAGTTGTAGGGTTTCGAGCATTGTCAATGTCTGTTTTCCAAAGAAGGCTATCCTTTGTGGTCTGAATATTGGGCATATACTTATAATATGAAAGCAGTGTTCTTTCGATTTCAGATTACAAATCGTACAGAATTGGTTGAACTTTCCATTATAGGGGTTACCATTTAACTAGTCATGAAAATAGTTCCTTTTGTTCAGGCCACAATTTAGTTATTTTTTTTATTCATTTTCATTTTCGGAATTCATGAAGACTTACATACTAGACAAAAATGCTTGAAACTAGTTGGACGTACATTGTTACTATTTCTAACTTATTGGCCCTCGGCGGGCACTCTAAGCTAAACTTAATCTTATCCTATGTGTTTCGACTTAAACTAAGAATACTTGCATTTAAAGAAAATTTACTTTAACTGTTCAACTTAATATTAAGAAAAATTTGAAAAAAAAACTTAATAACAGAACTGGCTATACGTAAAACTTATATACTAACTTACACACTACCTTAAAAATGATTTAAGCTAACTAAAGCTAAACTACATGCATATACATATGTATATATGAATATATAGACATGCATATACAAGTATTTGATATATATAATGTATACACATAGGTACACAGTGGTGTACGTACTCATTTTTATTTTTATTATTTACTGCTTACATCTACCTTAAAAACTACCCTAGGCTAGGTAGGTCGGCCATAGGTTGCTGCAAGACAGTGACCGACTTCTCCCCCCTTTCAGGGATACGTACTACCCTTATTACCCAGGGTCTAAAGGGTTCGACGAGGGAGTTCCCTCTCTCCCCAGCCACCAGAATTTTCGACGTTGCATTGCAGCATCCCGAACATCTCTCCATGGTACCGCCGTACTGAACCGGAGGAGACCCTCCTCAGCTCGTTGTGCGACGGAACGGTCGTGGTTCAGTCGCCCATCCTCAGTTGAACGGGCTATGTGGAAGATGAGCGGTACCGCATTTATATTCTGTAACAGTCCGTTCTTGTCTAAATAGAGACAGGCTTCTGGGGGGACGAAGCCGTTGTGCAGTACCCTTTCGTGGTATTGTGCATTGGGGTAGTAAGCTCCCGAGAAGTTATTGACCGAGTTCATCGCTCTAGCAGTATGACCTCGAATCAATTTCAACAGAAAATTGTCCACTCTTATCAGGTTTTCCCTGTTGTATAAGACCTCGTTGAAATAGAATTTTATGTACTGTTACTCTGGAGTTATATAAAGGCGAAGACAAGCCCTAAGCCAAGCCCTCTTGAACAACCGAATCTTTTCCATTAAGCTTGCACTGACGTTGAACCACGTGGGACAGCCATAGGTGAGCATTGGCAGATGAGGGCCATGTTGCAGATAACCTACACCCTCGCATCGAGTTGGCTGTTGTAAAACAGTCTCTTTGTTAGGGCAAAAGCGCGTCGGGCTCTGGCCAGAGCAGCATCTACATGTTTGTTAAAATATAGATAATGATCTAGCCAGAACCCCAGGTATATGACTACAGTCGTTTGTTGCTTCCTCGTGTCGTCCAACGATTGAGAACTACCGCCAATTCTTTTTCGTGTCCGTCGAGCCCTTACACAACGGCGTCATGAACAGAATGGTTTCCGACTTCCGGAAGTTGATACTCACCTTCCAGTCATCGCAACTTCTCATGAATGAATCGAAGTCACCCTGCGTGAGAGTAGTGATTTCCTCGATCTAATTGCCTGATCTGTACAGGATCAAGTCATCGGCATACGCAATTGCATGACGAAGAGAACTTATCAGATCGCTCAAGTAAATGTTGAACAGGATCGGCGAATTAACGGCACACTGTTGGAGACCATTTTTTACCTCAAATATACCTGTGGAGGTTACGTTGCCATTCTTGACAACGAGCCGTCTACGGGTAAGCATGCTACACAGTAAGTACAGCAGTGGTTTGCTTATACCTAGCTGATTGAGCTTGTAAAAAAGACCTTCTAATCATACGGCGTCAAAGGCCTTCTCCAAGTCAATCACCCGTACATTGTTTCTGGCTCTTGTTCCATTGGGTATCCGAAACCAGTTTCGACGCGGCATGAATAGTGTCATGTGAAACCGAACTGGTTATCCGGAATTAAGTTTTTATCCTTAGTCTAGTTAATCAGAGATCTATTTATCACTTTTTCGAATACCTTGCTGATGCTCGAAAGGAGACTAATTGACCGGAGGTTGCACATATTTGAAGAATCTTTTCCTCTCTTGGATATGGGTTGCACAATGCCAGTTTCCCAATGCTCCGGATAATGTGCATTATTCAGAGAATTATTAAACAGGATAGTGTCCATATTAACTACTTCCAGAGGGAGGTGTCTTAGCACAATGTTGAAGATCATAAAAGAGAAAAAAGTCGGTTGGATCATAATTTAGTGGACTGTATAGTATCCTGCTTTCGGACTCTCGAGCCTTTATTTTTCAAGATTTATATTTTCAATATGTAAGTGTCGCCACAGTCGTTGCTAATAATTTGCCACCTTGCATACCACCAATCTGAATTTCTTAACTAGTACAAAAACAATTTCTTTGCTATTCTTGAATCATCATATCTGCATATCTTAATTATAAATTCAGCCTGTGACTGTTTTGGTGGTGGTCTGTTGACAGTTTTGGTAGACTTGCTTCTAAGTGTATAGCGTAATAAGGTGTATTTAATGGGAGATTGAAGAGCTTTTTAATGAAGTTCCTTTGGAATTCTTCAATTTCTTCATACTCATAAGCCCCACAAACTTGCGAGGAATAACAGAGAGTGGATTTAACGACTGAGTTAAATATCTTATATTTTATAGATAGATCAATTTTTTGTTGTAGAACACATTTTTCCACGAGAGGTTAAGCAAACTTTGAGAGCTATTGGCTTTATCTCTAATTCACCTCTTTAACGATATTATTTATAATATTTCACCTCTTTAACGGTTTCAAGTGGTTGACCATCGTAGTTCCATTGTCTCTTATTATCAATTCTTGGAGATCACGCAAAAACCATCATTTTCGATATTTCTGTATTGATTTTTAATCCCCATCTCTTACAGTAACATGACAAGCGGTTGGACGTCAGTTGCATATGTTCCGGGGATTCTGCAAGTACGACGAGGTCATCTGCATATAGTAACACATTGATTGTGGAATTAGCAATTCTAACACCTCCTTGCAGAGCATCTACTATGTCATTTATATACAGAGAGAACAGCAGCGCACTGAAAAGGCATCCTTGTTTCACACCTGTATTCATTTCAAACAACTCTAAATAAGTAGTGCCATCCCAAACTGCTGCATTGGATTGCGTGTACATTTCTTTAATTACTTTTATAAATTTTGAAGATATGCCGAGTTGGGATAGGTTGTAGAAAAGGGCATTTCTGTTAACAAGGTCAAAGGCCCCTTTAAAGTCCACAAAAAAGAGTACACTTTTTTACCTCGAGTATGATACGCTTTGACAATGGATGTCAGAGTAAATATCTGATCAATAGTGTAATATCCATTTCTACAGCCAGCCTGTAGATCGCTTAAAAAATTGCTATGCTCGATCCATCTTTCTAGTCTTTTTACCAAAATTCCGTAGAATATATTGGCAATCGTATTCATACCGGAAATTCCCCTTTAATTTTCTGCTATGTCGTGGGGTCCTTTCTTATGAATTGGAAAAATCACAGACTTTTTAAAAGAGGATGGAATTTCCGCTCCAGTAAAACTTTGTTGTAGAGAAGATTAATCAAGAATGAAGGTGTTGCATTTTAAAAAAATTCGTATGGGATTCCGTCTTCACCTGGGGTCCACTGAAGATCACAACATTTATTTCTTCAATAGATACATCAACGTATAGTGTTTCATCAACAGTTAGTGGCTCATCGTAGGAGATTGTTAAATTCGCGGCACTAGTCAAAATTAACTTAAAGTGTGTAGCAAGGTCGTCAGTAGATACGCCTACACCGATTTTATAACTTGATCCATTTATTTCTCTATATCTACCAAAAATCTTTTGAGCTTCGAGTTTGACCTAAATCTAATGCTAAATTCAGTTTTCTTTTGGAGGCATAGGTTCTTGTAATAGGTATTAGCTTCAGTATAAACATTTTGTATGTTATGGTTTTGTGTGGATCGCATCGCATTGTAGAAGAGCAAATGATTTTGAACGTGCTTTCAATATTATTATATATACACATATTATTATATTCATCTATTTTTTAATACACGTTTATTACTGGTTACAATTAATCTTTCACTGAATAAACATAGATTATATGCCCAGTATACGCTAATTGAAATTCCATTATTGATCCTAGTGATTAAGATACTTTCTTTATTTCTTTATTTTGCAAGAAATAGTTTTGAAAAATAATTCGTTTAATAGATTAACCTGTACGTGCGGACAGATAGAATTTAATTGAAAAAGTTTAAAATGTCTGGTTCGCCGATGCAAATCAATAAGTCCGACGGTAATAATTTCACGTCTTGGTATGTCCAAATGACAAGCTCACTAATCACATTGGATTTTTGGAATGTGATCGAGAAGATCAAGGACGAAAAGCTGGCTGATGTGAATCCAATTGCGTGGGAAAGGACCGATGACAAAGCGTTGGCAATGTTAACTCTATGTGTTAAACTTTCTGAGTTGATACATTTAAAAGGATGTGATACTTCGAAATCACCGTGGGATAAATTAACATTGACCTATAAGGGAAAAGGGTTGCCCGTAAGATAAATTCATTTAAACAACTTAAAGTGGGGCAAAAATTCACGAGTCAAATAAATGAATTTTGTCGATGCTCTAAACGAAATGGACAATTTTGTGGTTGCAGTAGAGAGTCACGACGCTCTTCCATCAGTTGGTCAACTAAAAAACAAGATTTTAGAAGAAGAACATCGACGAAGTGTCAGGGGTTAAACGAACGAACTGGTATTTACAGCCAAACTAAAGGAACAGCGAAATAAAATTCAATAAAGTTCATCAAGGAACAGCGAGAAACAAGGCAAGACAAACGTCAAGTGCTTGTCGGTGGGATGAGAGGACATATAAGATCGCAGTGTAGAAACGTAGAAACAAAAGCTCGAGTCCGTCTCAAGCCTACTCAAGAGACACACATTACTTAGACAATAAATGTTCAAAGAAGGCCATTTCAGTCACTTACATATCAAGTAATGATAACGTAGCAGATATTTTTACAAAATGTTTAAATAAGAACAAGCATATAAAAATGGTGAAGAAATTGTTTTAAATTTAATATCATGAATTTTTGAATTGTGGTTGAGATGGAGTTTGTTTGAATCACAATTAATTGCAACCCTAATTCTATTACATATTATAATATTCATCTATTACTTACCCACGTTGATTACTGTCAAGAATTAATCTTTCACTTGAATGAAAACTATCTTTGTATTAAGACGTGCTCTCTTTTATTCGCTCCACTAACAATATTAAATAAACAAAATTGGAGCCTAAGCTTAAAATAAAAACCAACGATTGGAAATTAAATAGATCCACAACTAAAAGTTGGATTAAGTGTTTAGTGTGCTGTCAAAAACAAACAAGATTAATTCATCATCATCCTATATTAATCCCCTAACATCTGCCCAGACGGAGCTCCAACGCGCACTCAATAGATTTGTGGCCGTATATGCTGATTCTGTGATGAAGGTTAACGTGGACAAATCAGAGGTTATGGTAATTTCCGGAACGCCTGTTCTATGCACTCTACATGTTAGTGGAGTCCCATTGAAGCAGGTGGAGAAGTTTAAGTAATACTGAACTTTCCTGTAAGATTGGTCCAGCTGGGTCAGTTTTGACACAGCTTGGGATATCCGTAATCAGGAAGCCGAGCTTAGTGTGAAAGCCATGTTAGCAGTTACCAACTCAGTATTTGTTCCAACTCTCGCCTATGGTCATGAAATTTGGGAAATGACCGAAGGAATAAGATCGGGAATACAAGCTGCTGAGTTGAGATGTGTCCGTGATGTTGCGAGAATTTCTCACCGGGATAGGGTGAGAAATACGATAGTGCGCGAGGAACTCAACTTTGAGCAGCTTCTTCATCGAACGGAAAGAACTATGCTTCGATGGTCCCCACCATCACGACATCACGACCGATGCGATCCTTGAGTGCGATTCCATCAGGTAGGCGACCACTTGACATACACAGGATGTGATGGTTGAACCAAGTCCCTTAACTCGACTGGTTTCGCTTGGGCATAACCCCTGATGAGTTAGAGTCGATAGCGGAGGATCGAGTTGCCTGGAGATCTCTCGTACGTGGTTTACCCCCGCGAACCTTTTAGTGGAATATGCCAGAAGATGATGATGATGATGTTCGACGTCTAACGGATGGTCGTTTCCAAGTGGCTCTCCCGTTCAAAGGGAAGTCCATCCTATGCCTGGTAGATCACGAGAAGGGGCTCTTATGCGCTTCAAAGGCTTGGAACGCAAGCTGGAAAGAGATCGAAATTTACGTCAACAATACACAAACTGCCTTGAAGATTACTTGATCCTTGGCCATATGGAGGAAGTAGATGAAGTCTCAGTTCCAGACCTGCACCACTATTATGTGTCACATCACGCAGTTATTAAGGAAGGGAGCTCTACTACCAAGCTAAGAGTGGTATTTGAAGCCTCGTTTAATACAGCTGACGATGTCTCATTAAATAACCAATTGATGAACGGCCCGGCACTGCAACAGAACATCACGGTGATCATTCTCAGATGGAGTAGCTACAGATGTACCGTCCATTCAGAGTGCTACAACGTAATTCGAATTATCGGCTGACTCTGTGGCGCAAAGATCCAACAGACATCTTAAGGACATATCGGCGCAAAACTGTGACCTTTGGCACATCACCTGCCCCATACTTGGCGATACGCACACTTCAGACAGAAGAGGTTGGTGAGTTGCATCCCAAAACTGCTGATATGATCCGCAATGAAATACATTGATGACTTAATTTCCAGGAATGAAACCGTGCGAGAAGCAAAAAAAAAAAAAAATCTGCGAAGTTAGGGAGATTCTATCCGGAGCTGGGTTTCACCTACGAAAATGGACAGCCAACCATAAGGAACTGATCATGAGGCATCCTTCTCGCTACCCACCGAAGGAACTGACCGCGTAAAAACATTGGGTATGCACTGGCTCTCTCTGAGTGACCAATTTTCGTTCAGCTATACACTCTTGGACTGTCAACAGCCAGTAGAAATATTTATAGAAATATTATATAGGAATATCTTATCTTGAATAGCTCGCCTCTTCGATCCGCTGGTGTGAAGGGAAAATTCTTTAACACTAGCAAACATTTTAATGCAACTTCTCTGGGTCCGTAGACAACCTTGGGATGACCAGGTTGATCCTTCCATTCGAGATGAGTGAAGGCGATGTACAATGTTTGGCCGGCTTTCAATATGTAGCAGCGGTGTACCTTCGGGTGGAAGATGAATGCGGCAATGTCGAGATGCATCTGCTCACGGTCAAATCGAAGGTCGTACCAATAAACACAGTTTCTCTTGCGAGATTAGAATTATGCGAAGCCGTAACACTCACGAAACTACTTCACCATATCACACAGGCTCTTGAGGGGAGGGAGTTTCTCATTTTCACATGATGACTCTGTGCTGGATACGTGCAGGGCCCGCGAAATGGGAAACCTTTGTCCCAAACAGAGTTAGGTTAGGTTAGTGGGTTGACGCGGGGGGGCCGCGCCACGCTGAGATCCTATTGAACCCATTGTGATGCCCATGGGGTGAAACCCTTCTTATCGTCCCACTCGCCGGATGATGATAAAAACCTCCTGTCTTCAAGGGTGTTGGTTATCGTCCTCCTCCATCCAGCCATCCAGACATCCTAATAAACCTGTAAAGAGATTTTAGTGGGATATCTGATATGCCATGGAGGTCATGGAAGAAAATTTCTCCCAGGGTTTTTTGTCTCAATTTACATAGACTGGGTATTGTCAAAGATAGTGGGATGTATCCTCAATCTCCTCTTCGTCCCCGCAGCCCCTGCAAATGGTTGTCATGGGTAAGTCCCATTTTGTGTTCATGATACTTCAGCTGATTATGACCAGTGACAGGTCTGACCGTCATCCTCAGAACTTGGCTATATCGAACGAGTGGATTCGCCCCCTTTTCCGGGAAGTTCATCTGCTACCTCGTTACCGGTTATGTCTCTGTGACCTGGGACCCAGCACAGAGTGATCGAATGCTGTGTGCCAAGAACCTTGAGCTCTTCGCGACAGCTTGCGACTAGCTTGGACTTGATTTCGATAGCCGAAATTGCTTTCTGTCAATTAAGAAGGTAATATCAGCTGGTGGTATTTCCAACAATGATATCAATTTGGCCGCTTCTTTGACCGCAAGGACCTCCGCTTGAAAAACACTGCCGTAGTCAGGTAGTCTGATAGAGCAGGGCATGTTTAACAATACGGATAAAATGACCGCGCCTGTTCCTCTTTCCATCTTTGGAAAGTATAAGTGGTCCGTATAAACATGTGGTGGGTTCATTTGAGCTCCACGCCCCCTTGTGGGGAGTTACTTTTTGAAGGGTATTTCGAAATCAAGGGTGGGGAGAGAGTAGTCGTTTTCTATTTGTTCGATGTGAGGTCTATCAAAAATACATGCATGACCATATGGGCTTGGATGCCAGTTGTTGGATTGTGTAATGGCTTCCTTTGCGGCAGTCATCTGTGTATAGAGGTCGAGTGGAAGAAGATACAGTAGCACCTCTAAGCCCGCTTGGGGGTGGTCGATATTGCCCCTGTCACACCTAGGCATGCGCGTCTCTGTATGCTCGTGAGCAGCTTTAAGTTTTACATTTTCAGACAGGCTTGCCACCAAACTACGCTGTCATATGTCAGGATCAAACTCACAATCGCTGTGTACATCCACAGAATCATTTTGGGGTTCTTTTGGCCGCTTTCTTTGCTCTTCCTTCTATATTTGGCTTCCAGTTGAGTTTCCTGTCTAGGATTAGACCAAGGTATTTCGCACTTTCCCTTAGAGTGAGGGTTGTTCCCTTAATTTTGGGAAGATTGATAGGCGGGATGACCTTTTTATTGGTAAAAAGGACCAACTCTGTTTTTGATGGGTTAATCCCAGGACAGCAAGATTTTGCCCATTTGAGGATGGTGTTGATTGCGCGTTCCACTAACTCGCTGAGTATCGACATTTCAGAGGAGATGACCCCACCCTGTGGGGTGCCTCTTGGGGCTATGGCTTTTACCGAAGAGTCGCCTAGAGTTGCGTTGTAATTTTCTTACTGAGCGTATTGGTTATCACCGACGTGACGGATTGCTCAACTCTATTCTTTGCGAGTGCATCTTTAATTGCATCGGTCTTAACATTGTTAAAGGCACCTTCAATGTCTAGGAAAGCTGCGTGGGCACCTTCTTTGACATTTATTGATTTTTCAACCAGACTGACAACATCATGTAGCGCGGCCTCCACGCCTTTACCCTTCATGTACGCATCAAGATGATCTCCTTGGTCTTTTGTAAAATAATGGGGACAATTCCATCGACTCCCGGGAACTTGAAAGGATCAAAGGAGTCGATGGCCCATTTCATTCTTTGATGACTTACAATTCCATCTGCAACATATCGTCCGCTGTATTGGAGCGTGTCAGTCGCCGAAGGCTCGTTCTGTGTGCATCGCGGGAAATGAGTGTCCACAAGGAGACGTAGAGTCTCAGTTGACAACTGTGGCCATAACCCATCACTATTCTTAATGAAGCCAGGGATAGCGCGACTCTTGGCTATGACCTTCCTTAGTCTTACAGTCTCTGTGGAGCATAGGATCTCGTTACATGTGACATATGTCTCCCGCTTGGATGTAATAGCTGCTTTTTTGATGGTCCGTAGACTGTCCTTGTATGCATTCCAGTCTTCTGGGAGCCTGGAGGCCTTGGCTGCATTGAAGAGGCATCCAGATTTTTTCCTTAGGTTACGAAGATCATTATTCTACCATGGTGGAGATCTCTTATTTGAATAGGCCCGAAGGGGGCACGCCTTTTCACGTGACATTTGGAAAAAGGAGGACAGATCCTTGGCCACCTGCTCAATGTCATTCGTGCACTGAATTGTTTGATGAGACAAATGTCTCGTGAGCCTTTCTACATTCATTCCAGTCGGTATTCTGAAACAAAGTTCCTGAATTTACATACTTTACTTTTTTCATTGGTAACCGTAAAGGTTATCAATCTGTGGTCCTTCCATAACTTATCATGTTGAGGTCCTTTTTGTTGGACAGGGTGATATCCAACACTTCCTGCCTGTTGCAGGTGACGAAAGTGGGTCCACAACCAATGTTTTCAATATTTAAATTATTATATAAAATATAGCCGAAAATATCGTTACCTCTGTCGTTAGTATCCGAGCTTCCCCAGGCTGTGTGGTGTGCGTTAGTATCGCAGCCAAGAATGACGTCCCACGTCCCTTTATTGGCCTTTGCCACAATACTTTTGGTGATTGGGTCCGGGGGGTTATCCGCACTGTCGGGCATTCATGCCAATATCAACGGGAAAGTGTTCCTTCACTCGAATTTGACTACGGCTTGATCTTCATTACTGTAAGTAGGTAGAAGGAATAGGTTTAGTTCATTTCTAGCTTCAATACAGGATCTTATCCTACTTACGTCACCATTCGGGTTGGATAAGTAGGTCTTCAGGTTTATCCCATTAAGCCTCTGGCTCTTGCCATGGCTCTTGTACCAGTGCAACATCTATTATCCCCGTGGACAGGAGGTAGGCCAAGTTAGCGCTGGCCGCCTTGCAGTGGTGGAGGTTAATTTGACCCACCTTCATTCGGGCGACCAGCGGGTTCTAGGGTTTCTTTGTCGACCGTTGCGGGCAGGATTCGAAGCCTATAGAGGGTAATTCCCACCTGGACCTTCAATTGCTCCTGTCGCAATAGCGGTACCGACTTATGATCCAGAAGGATGTCAACATCCATTCCATTGTTATTATACTAGCCCATCGCGATAACCTTTGAGTTCTGACTATGCAGATCCTAATTTAGATATCGGAGGTTGAGCTCAATTCTCTGCTTCGGCAGGTAAGGATCTTGAAGGTGAATACGACCCCTTGGCCTGAGATAGTTCAGGACTTCACCTTTATCTACTACTCGTAGGTCGGCTTTTTCCCAAGGGGCAGCCGTCTTGGCTATACATTTTTTCCAGGCAATCAAGGGTTTCCTTGTTTCGGCACTCCACGATTTTAAAACCCTTGAGGGTAGCCAGCTGTCCGAAGCGAAGGACTACTACCTCATTCTTCATGATAGCGTCATTCAGGCCATCAAGGATTCTAATTTCAATGAGGTGCCATTGATTTGTCGACAGTTTCTTCTCAGGGTTACCAAAGTCAACCACTGAGACTTGCGTGCGTGTTTTTGCTACTTCCGAGTATTTTGGCCTCTTGGTCTTCTTGTACATCGATGTACGCGGGGAGAGCGACTCATCATGTCGGCTCCCATTAGCGCTCCCATTAGCACTCGTCCTATGAACTTTGTAGTGGAATGGTCCCACATTCCTTTGATCTACGTGTGACTTTGAATATCGAGGACAACCACCTGCATTACACACTGACGAATAGAGGAAACCAGAAGACTCTTCGGTCCGGAACTAAATTGTCCAATACCTAGCCAGCTTAGGCGTTGGATCCGAAGACGCCTGACTAGATTCATGGCGCTGTACAGCCCATACAGTTCCTGGTTGAATCTACTCCTCCAGAAATCGTCAACGCAAACAGGACCAAAGATCGCACGCAGAGCTTTTCTCTCGAAGAGACCAAGGACTTCCTCATCTGCTTTTGCGATTATCCATGCCTCCGTACAGCAGGACTGGGATCATCAAGGTCTTGTATAAAGTCAGCTTGGTCCTTGAAGAGATGGCTTTACTACTCAATTGCATTTTGAGCCCATAGCACCAGCGGTGGGCCAGAGTTACTCTGCGTTTGATCTTGGTACTGATGTTGGTCGTACTATTTACTGCGGAGCCGAGGTATGGTTGATTTACCGATCCTCAAATCTTTGCCGGCTCACGAGAAGAATTGCGTACTGCAGAAGATTTGGGACTAACTCTCGAACACAAGGCTCAGAAAGAACAAGTGGTCCAATAATTCCCGCGGAACTTAATGAGGCGACTAAGATTCTGTCCCACTCATAGCAACATAAAATGTTTCCACAAGGGGTGGATAAAACAAGAGGTATGGGTTCCTTGAATCCGTTCATAGATGGTGATGGCAACCTGCGAGTCAGGGGAAGACTTAAAAATGCAGATCTTTTCTTTGATCAGCAACACCAAATAATCATGGAACCATCTCATTACTACACACAACTACTAATCCGTGAAGCACACAGCAGGACTTTCATGGCGGCATCCAATTGATGATGGGGTACTTGGGCAATAAGGATCGGATACTTCAATTAAAAAGAGCCGTCAAGGAACACATACATGGGTGTCCCATCTCCTATAGGAACCGTAGCAATACGGCTTATCAGTTGATGGGAGATGTTCCCAGCATCACGTTGAATATAGCGAAGCCCCTCACGTACACTGGAGCTGATTACGCTGGACCTCTAGACATAAAGACATGGCGAGGCAGATCTGGCAAAACTAATAAATAAGGGTTATCTGGCTATATTTATCTGTCTGACAACCAAGGCGCTTCTTTCGGAGACTTTGACCGACTTTGTGGTACGAATTTCGCTGGAGCCGAAGCAGAACTATACAGTTTATTGGACCACTCGAAGAATGACTAGAAGGAAATTGCTGAAGTCTTGGCAAATCAAGGAATTCCGTGGAAATTCATTCCCCCTGCTTCCCCCCATTTCGGAGGGCTAGGGGAGCAGGTGTAAAGAGTGTGAAGTACCATCTCAAGAGAGTGGTCAAGAAAGGCGTTTAGGCGCTTAGGTCTACTTAAGAAGAGCTTTCCACGCTTCTGTCACAAATTGAAACGTGTCTTAACTCAAGACCTTTATGCCCCCTTTCAGAAAACCCCGACGTCTTCCATGCCTTAACTCCTACAGACAGGAGTAATCATGGAAAAACAAACTTAAGCGACCTGTGAAAGACGATCCAACTTCGTATGCAAAAATGGCAACAGGCGTTCTTAACAAACAACTGTCATTAAAGGTCGGTGACTAAGTCATCTTAAAGGACGAAAGACTACCTCCATCCAAGTGGAGTCTAGGACGCATCGCGAAGCTCAAACCCAGGCTGGCGAATTCAAAAGGGCCATCACTAAACTTTGTCCATTAGCAGTAAATTCAACCACTAATGAAGACATAGCCCTACCTAACCAGATATCACAGTAAAGAGTCAACACGTACATAGATACAGTCCACTTAAAACATATATCCACACAAGCCGCCCACTATGCACATGCACACAAACATGCACCTACCCTTACAAAATCAAACCGAACAGACTTGAAATTTCACCCTTAGAAAAAAAAATAAAAATAAAATATATATATTCCCTATCTTAGATGACTGAGTGTTTCTCGTCACTTGCCCTTGTCATGATCTATTTGTAAGCAAATGCATCAATTCGTCTCTCTTCTTTGTACTCCTAACATTATCAATGCAAGTATGAGAATGAAAGGTTTCGACAATCACACAACACAGGGAGCAGAAGAAAGCCAAAGAAAGATCAATGCAGCCAGATCGGGGTTATTTTAGAGAATTTCCCTGGAAGACGAATGCCAAATCCGCTACAGATGTTCATATATAAACATTTAGATGAACAATAAAACTTAGTTCTTATTTTATAACCATTTTCCGTAAATTTCTATACACTTACCGGGTCTCATTAACTGCCATTTTTGTGTGGACACTTTACCCTTTTAATGTGACATAGTCGCCGAAACAGGTTCAAATAATTTTCAAACTGTGACTTGGTCACAAATCCGGCACGAAGGACCAAAATTGTGTGTAGTGTTGTAGTCAAAAGAATCTAAATTTCACTTTCACAAAGTGTAAGTGGATCAGATCACAAAATACTCCGCTTGAAACTCGATCACCAGACATCACCAAAAATACATATATATATATATATATATATATATATATATGCAATAAAACGATCCGTATTGAATCACGGTATAATATCGAATGTCTTTATTTTACAGAAATAGTATTTATACATAATTACAATTTGTTAAGTTTGTAGCAATTTGATTTTAGTTCTACCACAATTTTCTTTAGTACAAATGCGAAACGTTATACTCTTAACACAATGAAATGAGCTTTATTGAAATAAACATTCATAAGTAGTGAAAAAAAGTGATGCGCTTGAACAAACGGTAAGGAAAACATCTTTGGGGGAGTAATCGGAAAAAACAGTCCCCGCGAGACGACAACAGATAACGGCTTCTGACTCACTGACTTTGCGACAGTACGTATTATGGTCATAAGAAGCACGAGCTTCCCTGGCTAAAGAATCCACACAGAAACCTGGCGATCTCCGAATGGTCGAACCGCCAACCCGATTGACCATGTGCTCATTGACGCAAGAAATGTGTTAAATATCCTAGATGTGCGAACATTTATTGGGGCAAACATAGACTCTGACCTTGAGCCACCGCAATTTTGAGCTCGACTGTCCAATGTTAGAAAGCTACACCAGCCAACAAAGAGGAGATTTGACATTGGACGCTATAGATTGTCAGAGCCTAAGAAAAGCAATTACGTGAGAAATTCTCCGGTAAGCCTTCGACGAACACCCACGAGATGCGGTTACATTACCACTTGGCCATCAAAGAGGTAGCCGAAACCAACCTAGGTTACCTACCATCTTCGACAAGAAACCCGTTGCAACCACGAGCCATAACAAAAAGCGCTGTAACGGAAAACATGAGCAGCGCAAGAGGAGTACCGGACTAGTAGACGAGAGAAGAAACTTCTGTGCCAGAATAAAAGGCCTCTCGCAACCTTCCAGCTCGAGAATACCGAAAGGTATAGGGGTAGCAAGAAAATCCTGGCCTTTTATAGAAAAGGCAAAAGTTTCGCGCTAGCTTTAGGAAAATCACTCTGACTCTTCGAAGTAGAGAGGTTAACCTGATTACTTACCCGCAGGGAATAGTGGATGTGTCTAAGCAGCACTTCCAACAGCTGCTTAACTGGCCTGACCAGGAGAGAGTGATATGGAATCAAGAAATCCCAACTCCAGTCGACGAAGTAGTCTACCCAGATTTGAAGAAGTCGACACAGCCATTAAAAGGCTGAAGAACAACAAAGCCGAATTGGGAAGATGAAAGCATGCCCGACGACTGGAATATCAGCTCCATTCACAAAAAAAGGTGATCCAACCTCTTGCAACCACTATAGAGGTATATCCCTGCTCAACTGTGTGAACATCTAAAGCCGTTTTGCACCGCACTAATCGGTACGTACCAGTGCGGCTTCCAGCCCGGCAAATCGACAGTAGACCAAATCTTCACACTAAGGCAAATCCTGGAGAAGAACAGCGAGTTTCAAATCAATACGCACCACCTTTTCATCGATTTTAAAGCCGCATACGACTGCATTCATCGGAAGAAGCTATTCGATGCGATGACCGAATTCGTGATCCGGGGAAAACTGATTCGTTTGTCTCGCACCACGCTAAGATCAGATCGGCTAAGGGCCTTCCGAGCCGTTTGCGCCGGATTTCGGCGAAGAAATACGCTGTAGTGTGTGTTCTTCAATTTAGTACTGGTGAACAAGGCACTATATTCTATAAGTCAATCCAACTGTTGGGATATGCAGATGACATCGACATTGTCGCGCGTTCCCAACGTCCCGTAGTGTTAGCATTTATGTGAATTGAAGAAGAGGCTAAGCGAACTGGTCAACGAAGGTCAACGAAGATAAAATCAAGTATATGCTGTCGACAAAAAAACGTACCTAGGATAAAATATTACTATCGACAGCTACTATTTTGAGGTAGTGAAGGAGTTTGTTACCTCGGGGTAAACGTGAGGTCCACGAATGACATCCTACTACACACAGATCCAACGTAGTGATTACCCTTGGCAACCGATGTTACTTCGATTTGTAGAAACAACTGGGATCTTATTTCGCTATATTATAGGAAATGAATCCGAAAATCGGAAATTGGTATTTTGTATGTTGTATATTGAAGTTATGCGAACTAGTATATAGAAATTTGGTATTTTGTATTCCGAAAGTGGATGTCAAGATCGTTTTTGAAATAGTAATTTCAAAGCCAAGCAAAAAAGACAAGACATACCAAGAATGAACAGTTGAACGGAAGCAGAAATCAACTAATAATAGTAAGTCGAATCCAAGGTCATCTCTGGTTGAAGTTGAATTTATGTGCAAGCATGAAAGTCGGATTTCTTCCATATGCAGATGAAAGGCAGAAATCCACAAAAAATACATTATGCTTTTTGGAAAGATCCCTCCAATTTCAAAAGGAAATTCAGGATGAATAAATCCTTAGAGGATGTTGCTCGGTATCAGAGGAAAAACATTCAATTCATTGCAATAATAATTGATACGCTTTTTTAGAAATAATATTATTAATTTATTAAATGAGTTAAAATGTGAAGGAAATAAATTTAACTGAATCGATTTGCAACTGACTTATGATTTGAGTTTTTGTTTATTTTATTTTAACAGCTTAATTCTCAAAAAATACTAGTAAGAAGTTGGCAGCATTCAAACCCAATCCGAAAGTGATTCAAAACACGAATTGATCCGAAACTGATACGAAATATGTCCCCTGGGCTCAAAAACAAAATCATGCTCCACAAGACTCTTACTTTGCCAGTCCTGCTATATGGAGCCGAAAGCCGGGCGCTAAGCATATCTGCAGAGCTGATTCTTGGTACCTTGGAAAGAAAAATTCTACGTCGGATCCGCGAACAAAGCAAAAATCCTTCAACTCCACTAGCTCGGCCACATCGAACACATGGACAACAATGCTTCAGCATAGGGGGTCTTCTCATCCGAGACTCCTGGTTCGAGGAGAGGAAGACCGAACATCCGGTATAAAGTGTAGTAGAGTATAGTATACTATATATATATATAGTATGACTGGAAGCAGCGTGCCCAGGACCGTCAGCGATGGAAGCAGCTATTGCTCAGGCTCGAACCCTTCGGTCGCAAGCTGATAAGTATGTAAGGTGACTCTTATATGTTTAACAGTGCATTATCATGGATAAAATTATGCACAGTTATTATATTTATTTGAAAAACTAATTGTGCACAATCATACAATCATCCCAGACTGGTAATGTTATCACTACCATATCAAGACACATAAACTCCTCGTTTATTTTAAATCTATGCCACTAGGCTTTGGAACTCCCTCACACCTCAAGTAAGGCAATTGTTGCAAAACAGTTCAAAAAAGAAGTATGACAAGAAGTTTTGAAAAGTTTGGCTGCATATAGGGTGGCGCTACAGTCCGAGGCGGACCTGGGCCTAGCTTCTCAGCATCCACTCGTGTTGTGCGTGCTATTGTTCTCTCACGCGTGGAAGGGACCTACAGTTTAATGCCAACTCCGAACGGCCAAGTTTGAGAAGCTTTTTCTAGACAGGAAAAACTCTTTGAGCATTGTCAGTGACTCGAAAGAGGTGGAGCCGAGAATTATCAAAGGTGGTAAATTCGGGTATCGAACTAGGTAAAGATAAAAAACTAGGTATATTGAGTTTTTTTGTTTGCATATATTGTTGTATATAATTGTACTATAAAAGCCAATGATGTTTAACTTGCACGCCGAAGTAAATTGAGTTGAATTCAGCTGAATCGACTTAAACAGCGACTCATACCGGATTTGTACGTTGTGGCTTTACATTTTTCAAACCAGATCCTATGTGGAATGAAATTTTAGGTGACTATTACATTTGATAGCCATGACAGCCAATGTTTGAACTAGGGCGTGAACGAAATCTTTTGATAAGTTTGGCTGCATTGGAACTCGCTAAATTTGTCGCAGGCTTTTCGATTTTTTAGGCAAGGAAGGTGAGACGTGCTCGCCATGCTATACATGTGTGATAAAGAGATGACGCATTTGTGCGAGAAGTTGAGAATTGAGATCTCAATTGCAGAGACTAAGAAATTTCCTGGCTTGGGATGACAAAAGGGAATTTGAAAAAAGTCGGCGACGAATTTTGCAAGTTTGAAAGCGGCCTTTAAATGATCGTGCGACTGGCCAGCAATAGGACAATTGTTTGCCAGTTTATGAACTTTGAGGTAAGCGTCAGCAGCTCTCTGTGATTTAACCAAATGGAGAGGATTAGTCCCTCAATAATGACATTTGGTCATATGACTGCTTATATTGTCTAATGTTTTTTTTTTTTTATAAAAATGAGGCTTATCTTTAGATTTTAATGCAATTATTCAGAATTTGGGGTATTTTGTACACGATAATGTATCACATTCCGGGAAATTGTATAGGACAGGAAGAGCATGAGCAGATTTTTTTTTTATCGTATTAGAGAAGAGATGGAGTGTGTATATTTTTGCACAAATGTTGGACGGATCATGAAAAAATAGATAAAAACGAGACGTGCAGGTATACAATGAAATTTATTATAGTTTTGTGCTCCCATTTCGTTCATAAATACATATATTTTTTCCTTTGTCGTTTAGTCAATAGTTAACTAATGCTACATTCTTTGGTTAACATAATTTGTGATACTTGTGTATTTAAATTTTTAGTTAATTGTTAAAAAATTCGAAAAAAAAATATTCTAATTACTTACAATATATTATCTTACACTTAACAATTTAACCTATTTAATAAAATAAGCAATAAAAATACAATCATACAAAATGATAAAATTGTGAATGCTGAACAGATTTCTATTTTTAAAATTATATAAATTGTTTTAATTTGTTACTTAAAATGTGAATTAACAAGCATGTGACGAGTGGTATTTGAAATTATTTTATTGTTATTGTCTGCTTCGGTTTTCATTGTAGTGAATTAATTCTATGAAATGAATAGTTAAAATATATAATAAAATAATTCCATATTTAAGAAACACTGCAAAATTTTGAAAAATAACTACTTCGCTATGTATTCATGATTAATTTTTTGGAACTTTGATATCAACGTTTACGATATACGTTTACATATGAATAAAAATGTTCGATATTCTATTATTGCAAACTCTGAATTTATGTAGAGGAGTTACAAATAAGCAAACAGTAGCATCGAAGATTTCCAATTTCCGGACCGGAGCGGAATTATGAGAAGATGAATTTATTATGATAAATTCTAGATCGCACGTAATTTCAAAAGTACCAATCAATCAATAAAAAAATGCTGTACCTAAAAAACAAAAAGACTATGCATCTTCAAAGGCACGTAATAATTTCTGTCTCTTCCATAATAAAGTTTGTTCATAAATATGTACAGGAATTATCAAATAATAATCAAATAAATCCGACCAATTAAAACCAATAAAAATCTTATTGAGTACTATTGATTAATCCCTTCGTCGTAGTCGTTGTACTTCCGTTATTGTTATTTTGGATACTGTGACTTTTTCAAAATACTCTCCCTAGGATTTAAAGCAATTTTAGTCCTGAAAAGGCTTAACAAGGTTAGTGTATATTACGATATCTGCAGAGGAAGATTTTAGATGTTGCCTAGTTTTAATTGATAGTTAAGGCAGCTGTCTCTTTAGATAGATTATCATGTTCTTAAAATTTTTGATTATATAGAATTATTTATTGGACAGTATAAATGACTTTATGTTTACAAAATTAAACTTGAGAAATGTGTTAGAAACCTCTTTACTGAAATTTTTTCTAAATTTATTCCTATGTATACATAGTTATAGGATTTCGTTCTGGAAATAAGGAACTTAAATAAATGTTTTGTACTTTTTCGTTGACAGAAAAAAATTTTAAATACTGAAAAAATGACAATGAGTATTATCTTTGTATATGAAACATATATATTTAAACAGACGATTTTTTTAGTAGTTCCTCGCGTCGCCTAGAGAATCAACCTGCATTTCTCGCAAAAGAAAAACAATTTTATTACTCTCTGCAAATTGAAGAGAAATGAAATATTGAGTGAAAACAAAGAAAAAAAAGCAATTTGCCCTCCAATTCTCATTCATAATTTTTTGCATGGAACTGAGTGAAGAACTTGGCGAAGTATTTTAGGTAGTGAAAATATGTTTACCCACAGAGTATGACTATGAATGAAAGAGGTTGATGTGTGTTTGTTGTGATATTGAAAATTTTTGGTGGGAAGTTTCTTTTTTTTATTCGATAGAACATTTATTATGGGCTCATAATTTTATTTTATTCCGCATTTTTCTGTTTCATCTTTCATCGTTTCAAACACAGTGCAAAAAGCTGTCAACACGGCATAAAATGTAAGTGCCGCCGATTTTAACATCTGTGAACAATATCAATTGACATGGTTTTCGGTACTGTTGGAAGTATTCCTATAAGATGATCTTTTAATGGGACTTCTTTATAATCACATTTAAGATCATCACAATCTGCTTCGACTAACAAAGATTTAACCCAAGAATCTTCATGAAATACGAGCTGTTCTCGTGTAAACGTGTGTAAATTGTAAGCCTTTCTGTTTCCATTTACTCGTACTGTGACCAGATGTTTGATATTGTTAGCTTTAAAATGTCTGCAATCTCGTATTACGACTTTTTTGTAAAGTTAGAAATAACTGTCTTAGTGTTTATATTTAGCAAAATGTTGGCAAATGGAGGGAACGGAAACGTGAATGCTTGAGCATTTAGATCAGAACAAAGAGCGTAATATTTTTCAGTACTCCCTGAAGTAGTTGTTCCTCGCTATCATAGGAGGCGCACTCAAGCGATAGTACTATTAATGTCATATACAATGGTATTATGTAGCTAGGATGAAGAGTGAAATAAATATTCAATTTTGTTGATAAGGTTAAGAAGTATGAATAATTCAACAAATAGAATTCGGGAAGGATGTGGTAAATGCGATTAATCCCAAGAACTGTAGTATGTGTCTTTTAATTTTCGAGCATTTTTTTGAGTTGGTATTTGGAAGAGATAACTTGTATTCATATTTATTGTACATAAAGGCACTGTCTTTTGAATATGCAATTAAATTACTTGATCGAGCATATGATAGTCAGATCAAGTGGGTCGCTGTGGGGAATCCTCAATTTACCAGCTTTCATAATTCGCAGCTCCACCTCTTTCGAGTCACTGACAATGTTTAAAGAGTAAACCTGTCTCGAAAAATGCATCTCAACTGCGCCGTTCGGTGTCGGCATAAAACTGTAGGTCCCTTCCACTCATGAAGAGAAGAGATCCAGGTCCACCTCGGACTTTCGTGCACCCATATTATTATATTCATCCTGATTTCCTATGTCGTCTGCCGTTTTACACGATTGTCGTTATTCTGTCGCTTGTTTTTACATCGGTATTCCGTAATTTACACGATGGGTCAAATACGTAGTAGATTTATTTCCGCACGATGGCAGCACTAATGATTTTATTATCAAAATTTGGAGATTAAATTTCAGAACAAAGAGAAAATATTTGTTGATCGTTAAGGAGTATTAAATGATTAAATCGTTTAAAACACGTTGAGATTTGCAATGAATAGTTCTGAAATGTATTTAGCACCGTCTTCAAACGAAGAAATGCAACATCGGATTTGGAAACAAATCTATTCGATTTATTAAAAAAAACTTTCAACACAGTGCATTCCAGACCGACATGGAATTGAGAGATTGTACAGATTATCCCTCATTTTCACCTATGCAAATTTCGCTTTACTGATAAAACAATAAACCACTGAATATAGTTTTATTTATTCAATTATGAGGCTGAGAAGGTAACTGTAAAATCCCACCTTAGTGGTGTAAAAATATATACCTATGTATGAATATAGTTTACATTTCATTTTAAATATTAATGGAATTCACCGTTATTCTAATCATGAAATTTCTTGCAACATGTTTCTGATATTCCAGGTACAACTGGGGCTAATAATAAAACACCAAAAGCATATACATAGCTGGAGGGCAGAAATATTATAATATGATCAAAGAGTAGGTGATGTTACCATATTCGAAATGCTTGTCTGTTTAGAATTGTTACTGCTTGGTGAACACCCCTCTATACCGAGAAATTGACGGGCAGTAATAAAATCTTCCCGAAGAAGATTCCGGTATTGCCTATATATAGTAAGGCAATACCATGACCTATTAATTTGGTTATGAAATTGTATCTTTTATGTAATATAACTTTCACATACATATTTCCGGTAAAGGTAATATTGTTTTGTGAACTGTTCAAAGCTCTTTTTGATTACTTACTGTATTATTTACACATTTTAATTCTTCGGATTCTTCATAAGAGGTAAAATCAGAGGTAAATGCAAAAATATGTTTTTTACTATCTGAGTTTTGTAACATTAAACGACATTCGCTGATATAACTATGTTTTTATAATAATACCGGCGGCGCTTACACAATGGATTGCTGTGCTGTGTGTGCTACTATCACACGAGTGAAGGGGAGGGCGCATTTTCGAGATAATTTTTCTAGTTAGGTATCATGTGTGAGCATTTTCAGTGACGCCAAAGTTGAAAAAGACTGTTTTTGTTTTAATTCAAACTCGCTACAGTTTTATGACGTGTCCGAACTGCAAATTTTGAGAAGTTTTTCTAGCTAGTTATTATTCTTGGAGCATTGTCAGTGACTCGAAAGAGGTGAGTCGTGAAAGTTAATTTTGGTTGTACCGAAGTTAAGTTGCGTAGGGGTCGACGAGCATGACCACAATTACATATCAACAAAATTTTAAAAAACAATGTAAAATTAATAGAAGTCACACATTTTATAAATGCAGGATGTAAATGTTTATAAAACAGTTTTCTATAAAATATCCGTTAAAATCGTTTTCATCAATACAATCAGTAATAATTATAATACACCTCTCATTGCATAGAAAAATGGCTGTAAGCTTTGATTATTTAAAAAAAATATGCATGTGCTCTCTAAAAAAATATCTTGGCATTTCCTTTCACATCAGTTTAATTTTATGGTTTTTAACTTGGAAGTAATAATACAAATATAATGTGGAATACAGTGAATACATTATATGAAGTTGTACAATTAATAATCTTTAAAGATAAGGTTGTAGCTACAAATAATATTGCTCCCAATCAGTGTGTTGAATAAATTATTGGACAGTTGGGTGTACAATGTGGTTTTAATCTTATTTCCGAATTTGGTTGCTAAATTTTGGGACTAATCAAACACTGTTCATTCATACACTTATAAATCTTGCAATCATCATTCGCATCGAATTGTAGTTTTAGTTATTTGTATTCTCTATTATTTTCTTTCTCTTTCTAAGGCTTTTACTCATTTTAAAGCGTAACTTACATCAATGTCCACTTAGTCGGTATAAAATACTAAAAAACAAACAAAAGTGTATTGTATGCTTAACCTAATGACTATATACAGTTACACGATAAATAAAAAATAACTTCGAAAATGAGAACAATCCGCATCCGTATCGGCGTATGTTTCCGAACCGGAAATAAATACTCTTAGTGTTTTCAGTGATCCGTGCTAGCCGTTTCATCGATATTACTGTCCCAATTGAATTCTGTGACCCCCTGTTTGTAGTTGATATTTCCGAGATTCGCAAAACGCGTCTCGAAATTAGAATCTTTGGCTTTGAGTCTTTCAAATCTGTGTGATACCATATAAAAAAATATATTTAGTCTCATTAAAACCACCTATGCTTACCTCTGAAATAGCAGGTTCTTGGCGAATATGTATAGTTCCATATCTAAACTATTTAGCTGTTCAATGTTTTTTCTTTGATCAGAGCGCAAATTACTAACCGCTGAATTTGAGATCGTTGTATTATGCTGTTCAAAAGGTATTGCAAAACGGAGATTGAATGTTTCCTCAAATATATATTGGGACATCTGCAATAGAAATTCATATTATTGAAAACTGTTTATTGACTAAATAAGGCAGACCTTCTGATATTCTGTTAATCCAAAATAAGCCATAGCTGCCAGATTTCGTTTAGCGCTTGCCAACATAACACGATCGCGTTCGTGTGACGGCATCGATGTTCTGTTGTAGCAGTTTACTAATGCTAGGTCTGCTAACATGCGGGTTTGCCTATTGGCTGCGAGATTACTATCGCAAGCGGCAAAGTCATCCAATGTTACATGCAACCAATCCTTGCCTACTCATTTTAACGTTTCGATAGTTGTAAAAGAAATATGTTTGTTACATTGAAATAAATTACCTTCATAACATGGCGGAAGTTCTTCAGTGGTCGCCTGCCGACCTAAGCACCAGTGTCTTGACCCTTTCCACGTGGCACCACGCCGAACGTGTCGGTATTCCGACATGTACCGAGAAATAGGCTCTCGTAACAGTGTTATATAAAAATATCTCCGCTTTGCAGTTTCCCCTTCGTTTTTATCCAACTCTTGATCCACACAAGACGTGAGCTCAGTCCAGTCGGCATGCAAGCCGCATTTCCAACCTGTCGAATAGCGTGAGAACAGCCAGTTTTCATTACGATGTGGACGGAAGCAGTAGCATCGTTTTCTCTGACGCTGGCATTCGCAAGGACGCTGTTTAAAAACATGAATTTGAATTGATTAATTGAAGTAGGATATGTAGGAGTAGCTTATGCAAGTTAAAATGAAATAAAAGGAAAATTAATGTAGGCGAATACAAAGATTATCTTGGAAGGAATATTGTGTATTCATGATTAAGAATAGTTACAAATATTTAAGTAAAATCACAGTCACCGTCTAGCTTTCACAGCGTGCACTTCGTGTTGACTTTTTCCAGTTAGTGTTTTGCGACTGATATCTCCTTCGGAAAATGTATAGGCATCTCGCTTACTCTATATTCTTGCTCTCCTGTCATAACAGCGTGTTTCAGCCTTAACACAAAGCGCGCAAATAAAGAAAAAATGGCCCCGTGGCCAAACAAACCAAAACCCGGGAATGGTTTTAGTGATCTTGCAGATATTTCTGATGTGCAAATCACAGAACCTTGTCTCAAGAGGTACAGATCTGTCGAAGATTTCCATAGTTTACCCCAAACACAACCTCAAAAATCCCAGATTTGTCATTATCACTGCCAAAGATGCTAGCAAACCCCTTTCTTCTGTCAGCATATTTGCCCTACGAAAAGCAATTGATGGAATTAGCACCGAGTACGAAAGTATCTCGCAGTTGAGGGATGGGAGCATCCTGATCCTTACTAAATCACAAAACATTGCAGATAAATTCTTGCGTACTACAAATCTAGCAAAAACCAATGCCCCGAATATGTTAACCTACACTCCCAACTCAACTCATCTAAGGGCATAGTTTATGCACCGTGTCTTATCAATATCAATGAAGAAGAAATTATAAATGAAATGAAATCGCAAGGTGTTACGACCGTTTATAAATTCACAAAACAGGTCGACGGGAATACACGTCCAACTGGGTTAATGCTATTTACTTTTGACCTTTACCAATTTCCAAAAACTGTAGAAATTGGTTGGTATAAAGCTAAAGTGCAGGAGTATGTCCCCAATCCCATGAGATGCCAAAACTGCCAACTCCTCGGTCATACCAAAAAGAGGTGCAATAAAAGTAGTGTGTACACGTATTATGTGCTCAAATTGCTCACAGACCCATCCCTCTTCATCAAGACAATGTCCAAAATACCTACAAAACAAGGAAATCTTGAAAATCAAAACACACAATAAATGTACAATGGCCGAAGCCAAACGCATACACAAACAAACACTTCCATCTTCTTCTACATCTCATTTAAGCTCCTACTCAGAGCAAGTTAAAACCACAAACTCAAAAAAATTCCGGAGTTACTACCGCCAGACCTTCACACTCTTAAATCAATAATACACAAACGAAAACACTTACCACCGCCGCAGCTTATAAAATTCCACCCACTAAAGACACTACCACCAAAACCCTTCCAAACCACTCACCATCAACACCAAGCACTAACATAACTACCTCCGAACCCAAAACGCCTCAACCTCTAATAGCTTCTAAACCTCTTATAAACTTACCCCTAACGAGCACCAATAATACTTCTGTCCAAAACTTCCCAATAACTGCACTCACCAAAGATTAACTCAATTCAAGCACATATTACATACCTGATACAAGCAATGATGCACAGTAAAATAAATAACTTAACCAACAATTCGTCGTAGACCCCCCCCTATCCCCAGACAAAGGAGTTCACGACCCATATCTTATCAACATAATACCCACCAACCAAAAACAAAAATTCTCCAGTGGAACATAAAAGGTTACATAAACAATTACGACGAGCTTAAAATCCTAATTAAAGAATATAACCCAGAGATTATATCAATGCAAGAAACACACTGTGCCTTCAATGTTATACCAAACGTACCAAGGCAATACACGGGTTATTTTCTCAACTTTCCTCATAATATTTCATCTAAACAGAGAATGGGTATTCTGGTTAAAAACAACATTCCGCATAAAAATATTCATATAAACTCTAATCTCTTAACGGTAGCTATTGAACTTTAACTTCCTCCTAAAATTACAATAATATGTATCTATATCCTCCCCGACCAACCATTTACTGTAACCGACTTATCAAATATTCTTCACCAAATCTCTACTCCCATCGTCCTTATTGGAGATCTTAATTCTTGGAGCTTGACTTGGGGTTCAGCAAATACCAACCCCAGGGGTGCTATCATTGAGAATTTTATATCTAAACACAATCTTACAATACTTAATGATTGCTCTCCCACTCACTTTTCCACACATGGCACCTTGACACGTGTTGATGTCACCTGCTGCTCTCCAGAATTATGCGCAAAAACCTCTTGGCAAATATTAGATGATATAATAGCGACCATTTCCCTATTATAGTTAAGATCACCAACGGCCCTGCACACTATACAACACCTGTAAGCCCAAAATTTAAAACTGATTTTGCTAATTGGGCTAATTTCCAGACGGACATTGTAGATTATCTATCAGTTAACATTGCATTAACCAACACAAATAAAGAGGCTGCCACAATTCTGAAAGCAATTCGCACAGCTGCGAACAAATCAATTCCGCAGAGCTCTCCCAAAGTCACCAAACGCAATGTTCCATGGTGGTCGCTTGAATTAAATCACCTTAGAGATGAAAAAGTGTCAGCCTGGAAATATTTCAAAAGACATCCATCCCAAGAAAATTTGATAGCGTTCAAGAAGAAGAATGCTAAATTCCGTAGGGAGCTCAAAATCAGCAAGGCTAAATGCCTTGATAGCTTTACTTCGTCAATAAACCCTAAATCATCTTGCGAAGAAATTTGGCATAAAATCCGGCCTAACCGGTAATTACACTCCAAACAATATTAGGGTAATAGAAGCCCCTAATGAAACCTTCTCCACCCCATTGGACATATCTAATCACTTTGCCAAAATCTGGTCAACCCAATCCAAAGATGAAAACTTCCATTCAAATTTCATCACCCAAAAATACGCTACGATTAGCTATCCCGTAAGCAGTTATTCAAACTTCAATCCAGCACTTAAAATTGAAAAACCAATAACATCTCTAGAACTACAGTGCTGCCTTAACAAATTAAAGGGCAAAACCCCTGGCAGGGATAGAATATCATATCCAATGATTAAAATCAATAATGCCTAGAATGTTAGCCTTATATAATAACGTCCTTAACATTGGTGTTATTCCAGTCTTGGAAAACGGCCACAATAATTCCTATTCCTAAGCCGAATAAAGACATAAGCAATGTGGATGGGTACCGTCCAATATCCCTAATCCCTTGTATATCTAAAGTCCTCGAGAAAATAATTGCGAAACGATTACTTTGGCTTATGGAATCAAAAAACCTCATAAGCCATAATCAAGTGGCCTTTAAACCTGGCACAGGTTGTACCGATGCCCTATTACACCTTGATCATTACATATCAAACGCCATATCAGTTCGCAATCATGTCACAATCCTAGCTCTTGACTTCGAAAAGGCATTTGACCGTATAGGCATTCACATTGTCCTAAATTGTCCTAAATAAACTCAAAACGTGGGGCATAGGTCCCAAAATATACAATTACATATGATCCTTCCTCACCAATAGGAAAAGCGTTAAAGCCAACCACTGATTTTCGCCCTCTTTCCCACTGGTAAATGGCATTCCACAGGGCTCGCCATTATCAGTCATACTATTTATTATCGCTTTCAATGACATCAGTGCGATCATAAGTGAATATCCTACTCTCGATCATTGCATTTATGCTGACGATATTTATATCATAAACAAACATAAAGACTTCGCCCATACTAAAAATGTGATATCTAAACTAATGGCAGACATAACAACTTGGTGTACCTTTTCTGGTGCTAAACTCTCCGTACAGAAATGCAAAACCTTACACATCTCCCGCAACATTTCTTGCAACAACATTAATTTAAGTTTTAACAATATTAATATTGAAAATGTTACCAACTTAAATATTCTAGGTATAGTATTTAATAATAAATATTATTGGAAGGTGCACTGTGTAGAACTAAGAAAGAGCCTTGTTGCGAGAACCAACGTTGTTAATTATTTAGCCAGTAAGAAATGTAACACTCAAATCAATACCCTCTGTGAAATTACAAAAGCGTTAGTGTTAAGTAAAATCGATTACGGACTATTTCTATACGGCAACAGCCCCAAATCTACAATAAACATTATAAAGGCACCCTACTATCAAGCCGCGAGAAGAAGCATAAATGCATTTCCAACAAGTCCAATAAAGAACAAACTAGTGGAAGCTGGTTTACCGTCTATAGAAGAACGGATATTTGAAACAAAAATCAAACTTGTCGCCAAATTCATCTTTTCAAATAAGTCGGTTATTGACAAAGACATATCATCTTGCTTGAAAAATAAATCTCCCAAACGTCTCCAAAGTGCTATGTCATCATCTTATGCTGCCGCCAGAGGGATGGAAATTCCCCTTATCCGCCCCTTTAAATATGCCCAAATACATCCACCTTGGTCAATCAAGCCTTCTTCTGTACTAATCGAACTAGCCCAACATCGAAAATTAAATACGACTCCGGCTTAAATCCAACGACTGGAAGTTTATTTTCACCGACGGATCCAAAACCAAAGACAGTACATCTTTTGCATGCATATTCGAAAACGACGACTTACTGGCCAAAGGAATTCTCCCGGAACAGGCTTCAATTTTTACAGCCGAATCGATAGCAATATTAAAAGCCACAGATATCGCTGCAAGAATGAAAGGCAAGTTTATTATAGCGACGGATAGCTTCTCAGTTGTAACTGCTATCTGTAACCCAAATTATAATGCCACAATTATCAACAAAATCAGAGATCGGGTGATTGATATGCCAAATAAAGTAAAAAGTACCAAGTCACGTGGGTATAATAGGGAATGAAAGAGCGGATTTAGCTGCCAACCTTGCACACCGGTCCCCAGTCTTCAAAACGATTGTTTACACAAAAGAAGACTTTACCAGGATCATCAAGAACAGCTTAAAAATTAACCAACTTCAACTCTTGGGCCAACTATTCCCATCATTATTCAACAATTAACAACAACAGACTGCATCCTGTATATCCCACTTCAACGCCCAAATCTATGATAACTACCTTTGTTAGATTGCGATTAGGGCACACAGCAGACACACAAACATCTTCTTAAAAAGGAAGATCCGCCCACATGCAGTGGCTACAGATCTATATTTGACATAAAACACATTCTAGGCATTGGCACATGCCCCTCTGCAACCCAGCATAAACAGTTTCTATCGCTGCAATATCAATCTATCCAGCAAATTTTAAACGAACCAACACAGGATAATGTTTTTAAAATATATAGCTTCATCCAAAAATGTAAATTCGATATTTAAAATTGTAATTAGTACTATGGAGCCGAAAGTCTCGCAACTTGCGCTCTTTTCTTTCTGTTAACACTATAATTATATTATATGTTAATAAATTATAATAATAATAATAATAATCCTAGCATAAATGCACTACCGCTTCTCGTTCATACCGCCCGTTCTGCTGTGGATGGGCGACTCAACCACGACCGCTCCGTCGTACAACAAGCTGAGGAGGGTGTCCCCAGGTTCAGTACGGCGGTATCAAGGAGAAATGTTCGGGATGTTGCAAGGGAACATTGAAAATTCTAGTGGCTGGGGAGAGAGGGAACTCACTCGTCGAACCCTTTAGACCCGGGTTAGAAAGGGTAGTGCGGATCCCCTTGTCGGTCACTGTCTTGCAGTGAATTAGATGCTAATCTAGTAGCTGCAAATGATGATGAAATAAAAAATTGTATACACATGCGTACACTAGTGAGTACCTATGTGTATACATTGTATATATCTTCATTTATATACATATATACATATATATATTTAATATTAAGTTTAACTTAGACAGCCCGCCAAGGGCCAGTAAATTAAGATAGAATCATTGTTCGTCGAACTAGTTTAAGCATTTTTGTGTAGTATGTAAGCATATACATACTAAATTGATAAATAAAAATGAATTTAAAAAAAAACAGCCATGACCCGACACGTTCCGAAAAATCAACCAAATCATGGGTAAAAGAAGCTACCACAAACACCGACAACAAGCGAAGGAGACGCAAACACACCAACTTTCAACCATCACCGCCCGATGAGGATAGAAAACAGCTCACAACAGCCGAAGAAAGCGCAGGAAATATTCAACGTTGCCGAATGAGGAAAGCAGCCGGAGCCGATGATATTTCGAATTTCGTCCTGAAGCGAATGCCACACACGATGATGATACCACCATCGAATAATTGCATCAACAATTGCTACTTTCCTAGCAAGTGGAAAATGGCAAAAATTGTCGCAATACCAAAAAAAGAGAACGCTGTCAGTGTTTCAGGATAGAGGCCTATATCGCTATTGAACAATATAGGCAAGATCCTGAAGTACCTCGCAGTGCGAAAACTAAAGCGATGGTCAACCGATCTAAACGTCGTCCTGGATATGGTGGATGGATTCCGGAAGAAACATTCAACGCTCCTATAATGAAGTTTCACCACGATGTTGTAGCTGCCCTGAACAGTAAGGAGGTCACCGTCGTCAGCTTCTTAGACGTGGAAAGGCCTTCGACACGGTCTGGATAGGGGGACTCAGCTACAAGCTGAACCGATTGGGATTCTGCTCCAGCCTCATCAGAATAATTTATAGCTTTCTGCATTCCAGAAGATTCTATGTTCAAATTGAAGACAGCAAATCAACAGAGCGGAGCAACAAGGCGGGAGTTGCTCAAAGATCGCAGCTGGGACCGTGGCTTTTCAACATCTATACGGCAGATCAACCACATCTAACCGACAAAGTGGACTGCTGTCTATTTGCAGATGACTCGCCAGCTCGAAGTCACCACCAATAGTCGCGCTAAGTGTCGAAATCCAAACAGCGAATAAATTTTAACTACGACACCAAATGGGGTATTCGTATTAATGCTAGGAAATCGGTACTCATGTGATTTAGGGGACCATTCCAAGGAGGATGCAGATCAGCTGCCAAATGTCGGATCATAAACATAGTTCTCCCTAACGGTACACACATTCCCACAAGCGAAAGGGTTTCAAGTATTTGGCGTTAACTTCACAGAGAGGTTAAAGTTCAACACCCATTCGAAACTAACCCTTAAGAAGGCTAACCTAGGTTTCCATCGCATCTATCCCTTGATGAGCAAGCAAAATGGATTAAGCCAGAGGACTAAGCTGCTGCTCTACAAGCAGCTTGTACGGCACATCTTAACGTACGGCTTCACAATATGGCGTACGAACATGTACCGGACTCACCTTCAATAGGGCCCGTCAAAGACACCACAACAATAAGGTTTACGACCAAGCATGCACCATCCCCCTAAAGCAGTACATGGTGACACTGTTCAGAAAGCAGCTACTAGACATCAGCAACCATAGCAATGAGGAAATCAGGAACTTGAGAAACACAATCCCCGGACAACGCTATCTCAACGCGCTAATCTAAATCTTTCAAACGACGTCGAACAACGAGCTGAATAGCAATCACCATCGAGGCTAAATCGGCTACCACACTACCACTCCATCCCAGAAGAACCACCATGGATGCACGGATTTCGACAACCCGATGTAATCAATAGACATTGTAGGACATTAGAAATAAACAATAAACCGACAATAATACCAAATGTTAAATTTAACAATGTACATCAGTTGGGCCTTTATTGTTGAGCCAACACCCTAACCTTTAGTTTGTAAGCTTAGTTGTAATCTTAATTGTAAAAATAATTTTTCTGTTCAATAAATTTCTGAACAACTTAACGTTCGAAAATTGTAGTATATTTGGGAAAAGGTCATCTAAGGATAGAGTAATCAATCGCATGGGGAAACATGTCATAGAACTCTGCAATAACAACAGACATGGAAGACATATAGTATGTCTTCCATGTCTGTTGTTATTATTATCTGTTATATTATATAAAAGAGTACTTTGAGATGAAGAAGGAGAAATGATTTTTGTATTAACTTTGTATAAAAAGAATTGAGTGATAAAGTGAACAGCTTTTCAGTAGGGGCCCAATTTTGTTCTATAGTTTAAAAATGTCTCCAATTCACAATTAGATGCACACTTGGCTACAAAAATTTATGAAAACCGATAGTTATGCACTGGTCCCTTATGTACAAAGTATCCTATTAGAGCCTGAAATACAATTTTACGATACAATAGATACGATTTTCGTCTGCCGTAGACTTACGAAGGGATAGAATTTCTTTTCTACTTAACGTTCTTGTTAACGAATCTGTTCCATTTTTTTATAGACTTCGAAAATGCACCACATCTTTACATATTTTCTGAGTGCAAGTCATTTACAAGAATTAACATACACTAACATACCCAAACGTTGGGTGCATATACCCCACATCATGTTATCGAAAGACTCGTGGACGGTTGGTTGCAAATGAGGTGCCCTGATGGCACGGATAAAATTTACGAGTTGGGAATATGAAATCCAAAAATTGTAAACATTAACCTCCTTTAACCTACACTCATGTAACTTGATAATTTTATGATTTAACAAAGAGACTTCGCAACTGCTCTTGTTTGAATGCTGTATAAAAATAGGAAACTGGTTCAAGCAGAATATTGTCTTAGTGAAATTTCTTTAGATTTTATTAATTTTTTACCATTCTATTCAAATATATTGCTGCCGTAAGTTGTTGAGGAGTTATTATTTGAGGGCTTAATTTAGCGTGCTTAAGATTAAGAAGAAAGATTTCAATTTCTCGGGGATCGTGCAAAGTTTGTCAACATAAGAATTAAGTACGACGCAAATACCGCCAATCTTGACTTTGCTCATTTTCTCTAAATGAGTCCTTAATCGATTTTTCTGATACAGTTAGGTACGCATTCAAAACCTTAAATTGATTATTTATCTGTGAAGTAGTTAGTTTCAAAATGTAAAGCCGGCTATAGAAGTCTGTTTCTTAAGGAACTCGAACTAATGATTCTCGTTAGTAGTACTCCAAATCAACGGTGTGCCAAGGTCCCTACAATATCTAAGGGCGATCGTCTTGCCCTGGTTCTACCGTATTACTCAGCATTTAAATTAAATAATAGGATATTATTATCGATTATGACATCAATGAATCGCTTCAACAGTTCGCATACAGTTTCGCTGATGGAAAACTTCATTCACACAAAATTGTTCCAAACGCTTAAGGTATGTCTCCATTTCCGTCAATTCAAGACAGTATGTTGTTAAATTAAAGTAGATAAAAATACTCCAATGACTGTTGATAGTTTGGATATCTCCGATGTTGTCAAAATAGACTCCTGCCACACATTCCACTTTTTCTACATTTACTCGTTCAGATATTTGCGCGCCAAGTAATGGATCGCTTAGCGATGCCAGTAAAACTAGGACTATACACCGATTGTAATAAATTGTGTAACGATTACTTTAGATTTTACTGAATGAAATAAAACTACTACTACAAAAAAAAAAAAAACAGGGTATTAGACTCTTTTGAAAATCTCTCTTTTTCAATACTATCGAGACGCATATAACTTTGATACTACACTGTTTATTTGGTCAGTCCATGTTAGTTCACGGTTGCACATTATACCAAGAATTTTAATACAGGTTACATATTCGACTGGAGTTTAGTTCTATGGAGGGGAAGTTTGAAAGGGAGGGATGGTATTTTGAAAAGGGATCATTGGTTTAATCAGGATTAACAACCATCGTTTAATTTGCAACTGAATATTCAACCGTACTGTTCCTCTTAACATTGAGAATAATAACGGCGCCAGAATAGAATCTTTAGGGCACTCCATTGTGAACATCACAAAAATACGACAATTTTTAGTTATATAAGACAGCTAACTTCTTAGAAGAAGTTCAATTGATTGGAAGATTTGTGACAAAGTATTGACGGAGTAACACTGCCGAATGCTTTCGAAAAGTCAAATATGGCTAGTAAAGTTGTTCTATCTTCGTCAACAGTAATGTCATCGGTAGCTTTAAGCAAAGCTGTAACACAGCCTTGTCCTTTACGGAATCCTTACTCGACTCACGATCGATTCGAACACTTTTGACAAGAAGAATTGCAACTGGCCGATATTCAGGCGGGTTTGTTTTCTTACGATCCGGGATAATCTTTGCAAAGGTCAGGATACGTCGATGTAATGATTATGGTATTAAAAATGTGGGTGATGTAGGGGAGTATGATTGGAAGCAACACTTTTATAAAGTCGAGGTGAATATCATCCAGTCCAACAGGCTTTGTTTTTATGGAGAATATTGCACAACCGACTGAGTATGTATCTCCTCCTCCTACTTCGTGCACCGAAATCGTCTACATGGTCGTGAGGAGGATTCTGTGAGTCAACCACCGAGATGTTTAACTTCTGAAAACACGAGTACGACGTGGGTTTCAAAATTGTATAATATCTCGACATTTTTATTAAAGTCAGACGACATGGTTAGACTATTCCAATCAACATTTCACGGAAATCACGATATTTTACGAACATGGTGGACAATTTCTTACAACTGGAATGTCAAATGTAGGAAACCCATGGTCGTGGTATAGAAACACAGGCACAGTGAGCTGACTATATGATTTCGCTAAGCTCTGATCATTGGTTAAAATGACATTGAGCGATGACGGCTTTAAATAAGTGTTTAAAAAGCTAAGGTTGAGAGAGCGTATTGTGGTACACAAAAAAGAGTTTGGTGCCACAGGTTAAGATTAAGATCTCCACAGATAATTACATTTGGTGTTAGTGAAGAAATCTCTTCAATAATATCAAACTAACTATCAACAAAACTAACAACACACTTATATTCACCACTAAGGATTTCTATGAAATAGAATTTAATTGTGTCTCATTGGAGCATAAAATGTGTTTCGATTTTATGTTGTTCCGAATCTAAATGGCAACGGCTCCAACAATCCTAAGACAGCGATCTGCACGATAGAGTTTTGTAGCCTTTAAGAGAGAAAGCGAGATCATTCACTTCGGGGTCGAGCCATGAAACAAACATAATGTCGATCGAGCTGTTTTCAAAAATGAATTTCAACTTGTCGATTTAATTCGCCAGACTTTGTCGATTTATATGACATACATGAAGAGTACATGAAGAGTATCATGGTCATGGAGGCGTTGTCTTCCTTTACCGCGTTGTCCCTCTGGCTTGGAGTGGAAGACTTTCCGGGCCGGAGTATTGGTGTCCATTCGCTCTACATGGTCTAGCCATCTGACACGAGCGACTCGAACTCGTTTGCCCAGGTCAATTTCGCTGTACAGTCGTACAGTTCGTCGATCAGTCCTCCACACAATATCAGTACATACGGGACAAGAAGATAATTCGAAGGACTTAAGACCAAAGCGGACGAAGAGTTTGGTTAGTGTTCATACAGCAGGACTGGGACTATCAAGGTCTTCTATAGACATAGCTTGGTTCTTCGAATGAGGGCTTTATTCCTCAATTGCTTTCCAAGCCCAAAAACCCAGTCATTGGCAAGCATGATCCTTCGTTTTATCTCTGCGGTGTCATTGTTTGCGTTAACTTCGCAGCTTAGGAAGACAAAGTCTTTCACCACTTAGAAGTTATAGCTGTCTATAATAATGTTTTGTCCAAGACGTCGGTGTTGGTGGACCTTTTTCGTAGACATCATATACCTCGTCTTTCCTTCGTTAACCACCTCCGTCTCTTACTACTCGATGGTCACAAACAATTCTTCCGATGATGTTAATGTCATTGCATGTCACTGCATATGGGAGCAGTTGCACAGATTTGTGGAAGATCGTGCCTCTGGTGTTGACGTTTGAGTTATGCACGATCTTTTCGAGAATAATGTTAAAGGAATCGCATGACAGTGTGTCGCCTTATCTAAATCCTTTTTTAACATTAAAAATCTCGGTAAAAATCTTTACCGACCTTGACGGAGCAAGGGGCATTCTCCATCGTCATTCTGCGATGACTGACGAGTTTTGCAGGGATGCCAAAACTAGACAATGCGCTGTACAGCTCGTCTCAATAAATACTGTCATACGCGGCATTAAAGTCGATAAATAGATGGTGAGTATCGACTTGAAACTCTTGTGCCTTTTCCGAGATCTTCCATAATGTGAATATGGTGGATTTCGCTGGCATGAACCCGGACTGATATTGACCTATCAGGCTGTTAGCGTAAGGTTTCAGGCACAAGGATACACAACAACGACGTCTTGGACAGAGAGTCACAACGGGCAGCTATAACTTCGAGGTAGTCAAAGACTTCGTCTACCTTAGCTACGCAGTAAATAGTACGAACAACACAGTCACCAAGCGTCTTTCAAGCCGGTAACATCGTTTGTGATTTCGCTCTCTTCTATTGTTCGGTAAAGTTTGAACGGTACTTTCTCTACTTATCGTTGTTTCTTTTACAACTATTCTTTTTCAATTTACCCAGTTAAAAAAGCATATTTATATATTAAACGAGTATAGTGTGCAGTTTCAAATCATGGCCCTTGGGCCATAAAAGATGTCAGGTAACAGTTTCGAAATTCTCGACATGGAGCTTCAACCTGGCCATAATAATAAAAAACGGAAAAAAACGATATATTCGCATATTGACCTCAGCCAACCGCCTCAAACTAATTCAACCCTTTCTGATCCCAAATACATAATAATTTCCTCCAACGATGAAAAAAAACCTCTTTCTTCCATTAGCATTTTCTTATTAAAAAAAGCTATTGACGGTATCAGTACCGCTTACGAAAATATATCGGAACTACGTGACGGTAGTCTCCTCCTCCTTGTTAAATCTCAAAAAATAGCAAATTTATTCCTCTCTAAAAAAAAATCTTGCAAATCTATGCCCAATTTCCATTAAACTGCATTCCACTTTAAACTCTTCCTAGGGTACAGTATATGCCCCATGCCTAATTCAAGTATCCGAAGAAGAAATAGTGAAAGAGATGAGCAACCAAGGGGTGACTGAGGTTTATAAATTTAAAAAAACAACACCCGATAAAACTCTTCGAGCCACAGGTCTTATTCTCCTTTCATTTGATCGCTTCCGTCCCCCAAGCAATGTAAATATTGGATGGCATAACGTAAAAGTTGAGGAATACTTTCCAAATCCGATGCGATGCCGCAATTGCCAACTCCTTGGACATACTACCAAGAGATGCACTGGAGCTGCCTCCTGCGAAAATTGTAATCTTCCCCCTCACGAACCTAACAAATGCACACGTACTTGCTGTGCCAACTGCTTACAAGACCACTCAGCATCTTCCAAATTATGCAAGCGGTACCTCTTGCAAAAAGAAATACTTAAAATAAAGACAGTAAAAAAGTGTACCATGGCTGACGCAAAAAAAAATGTTTAAGGAACAAAACCCCATCCCGTTATTTTCTGCAACATACTCCGCTGTCACACAAAATGCCTCTATTGCTATGCCACTCGCTACTTCTCCAACTACATCAACCGTTAACCGCCACGTAATTCATGTTCCCCCTCCCAAAACCTCCCCAACGGAACTTTCTCTTTCTACCACACAAAACTCAAAACCTGCTCCCAAACGTATCCCATCGCCCATCAAACAGAACAAAATAACCCCATCTTCCTCCACTTCCTCATCCACACCTGTTCACATTAAACAAAATAATATATCAAAGTCTTCTATTCTAAATTATCCGAATTATAAAAATGCGATAACCAAGAGCAAAAATTCTGACTCCACACTCACTCCGCCCTTCCCTACCAATACCCCAACTTTTCTTCTCCACCACCCGACTCACACAATCCTACTGTTACCATCCTTCCTCTAACCCTACCTAACCAACCTTCACCACTCAATAATATAACTAACACTCTTATCTCAAACAACACTTACTTCAGATCAGACAATAGTAATGATGATGAATCAGACTGAAAACAAAACTTATACCATAAACTCAGACTCCGCGGCTCGGGGATTGAGTCGGCCAGGCCCCTCGCTGGGCCTGGGTGCCTCAACATCCGTACCGCGGAGTCATAATGAACACCGCACCAACTACACCACACAAAATTCTACTCAACGTGAAACCCGTCGCGTTGACAAGAATTCTTCGTCTAAGTCAAATACACTTTTCCGCATTTTACAATGGAACTTAAATGGCTATAAAAACAACTTACATGAGCTACAGCTATTGATAAGTGAAATGAAACCAAACATAATTTCCCTTCAAGAAACCCATATTCCGTTCAACTCCCATCCTTTTCCTCCAAAGCAATATTCGGCATATTTCCATAACCATGACTCTATCACAACTTCCAAACAAGGCGTAGGCATTCTCATTCACAAATCTATTCCACACTCCCCTATCATAATTAACTCAAACATTTCAGCTATTGGTGTCGAGATTGACCTCAATATCCATATAACTCTCATTTCCCTTTATATTCACCCCGATCAAAATTTCACTTTACAAGACCTTGAGGCTATTTTAGTTGGTATAAATACGCCAATACTTTTAACTGGAGACTTCAATTCTTGTTGATCATTTCATTGTTAACTCAGGGTTATCAATTCTTAATGACGGTCGCCCCACCCACTTTTCGACACACGGTACATTTACTCACGTCGACTTATCGCTCATATCTCCTTCCGAAATCTACCTGGAATATTGCCGACAACCTCTCTGGCAGAGACCACTTTCCCATTTTTGTCACCCTCACATCTGGCCCCTTCAAATCAAACTTAAAACATAACAAATAATTTCTACTCGACCGAGCCAACTGGGACATGTTCTGTTCCACACTAACGAATGAACTTCTCACCAGGATAGCATCCCATAACATCAACAAGGAATCCGCTATTATCCACAAATCCATTCGCTCTGCTGCGAACCTTGCTATTCCTCAGACAAGCGACATAGTTCATAGGAGAACAGTACCCTGGTGGAATGTAGAAATTAGTTGTCTTCGGAAACAAAAACAAACGGCCTGGTACAGATTTAAGAAATCTCCCACTAATTCCAACCTTATCCTTTATCGCAAGCTGAACTCTAAATTCAAAAAAAATGTCAAGGCTGAAAAAAAGGCTTGTTTCGAAAGATTTACTGCAAACATTAATCCTAACTCCAAGCCACAAAAGCTTTGGACCGACATCAAGAAATTAACATTCACTCCTAACACCATCAAAATTATAAAAACTAACGCAACAACAATCTCCATTCCATCAGAAATAGTCGAACATCTGGCTCAGACATATGAACAACTTGCGGATGATATAATTTCAGTACAAAATTTATTCTCGAAAAACATAATTTCCTTAACACCCCAAACATATCCTTTAGTCCTATTCCTTCCGCTATTTCGATTGAATCCAATATTAATATGACAGAACTCTCAGCCTGTTTGAATACAGTGAAAGGCAAGACACCAGGCTTCCACCGAATTTCCTACCCCATGTTAAAAAACTCCCCTCCAATTTTAAAACACCGCTTATTATCCCTTTATAACAATATCTTCAACTCAGGAACAATCCCACACACATGGAAAGTTGCTAGTATTATCCCAATACTCAAACCAAACAAAGATCCATCCTCCAGATCCAGTTATCGTCCTATTTCCCTCCTTTCTAGTAAAGTCATGGAAAAAATCATCGCCAACCGCCTTCTTTGGTTCATAACAAAAGAAAGATTACTAGACAACAGACAAGTTGCTTTCGAAACTGGTACCTCCACTCAAGACGCCCTTATTCATCTTGACCACTTCGTGTCTCTTACGTTATCTGAGAAAAGCCATGTTTCAATTCTAAGTCTCGACTTTGATAAAGCCTTTGATCGGATTGGGGCACACGTTGTATTAAAGCAACTTTTAAAATGGAAAATTGGCCCTAAAATGTTTGGTTTCATAAAATCCTTTATGAGCAACAGAAACTTCCGAGTCAGACACTTTGACATATACTCGAATATCCATAAATTGAAAAACGGTATCTCACAGGGATCACCACTATCAGTAGTTCTATTTGCCATAGCCTTTAATCAAATCAGCCTTATAATTGACAACTTTCAAAAGGTTGAGCACACACTATACGCGGACGATCTTATCATTTTTTCTAGATGTAAAGATCTAATAGCGGTGGCTGAAACTTTCTCCCACATTGGCGAGACTTTGCTAAGGTGGTGTGAGTACTCAGGTGCCTCTATTTCCTATTCTAAATCCGTAATTTTTCACATTTGTAAAACGCATGCTTGTAATAAAAATATTGTATTAAATTTGAACAACATGCACATACAAAATGTTAACAATTTAAAAATACTTGGACTTCTATTTGACTCTAAATATAATTTCAATAACCATTGTACACTCATTTAAAAAAATCTCACTGCCAGGGTAAATTTAATTAAGTATCTATCGTGCAAAAATAGCAGGGCTAATATTAATACTATAGTAAACATTATAAAATCGATTATTCTCTCAAAAATTGACTACGGTCTACCAATATATGGTAAATGCTCAAAATCTTCTCTTCAACTAATAACAACACCTTACCACGCTGCCATCAGGACAAGTATGAAAGCTCTTCGCTCAACTCCCATCAAGAATATACTTACTGAAGCAGGACTCCCCCAGTTGACTGACAGATTTGACCATCTTATTTCAAACATTATCCAAAAAATCAACTCGCCACATATGTCACCTATCCACAATGATGTGGAAGATCTCAAAAACATGAATCAGTTTTATACAACGCTCTTTCTTCAGCTAAGGAGTTAAATATCCCGATCCATATATTTAAACACAAACGGTTGAATCAACCCCCATGGAACCTGCCTAAGCACATGATAAACATGGATCTATGCAACTACAGTAAATCAAATACTAATGCCAACACCTACAAAGCTTTATTTCTTAGCATCGCAAACAAGTACAAATCCCTTGGTTGGAACCTTATCTTTACCGATGCTTCTAAGACAAAAGATCATGTATCATTTGCAGTTGTCGATGAAAATAGATCAATCATCTCTAAAGGTCTTCTTCCAAATTTTAGCTCCGTTTTCACCGCTGAAGCGTATGCTATACTAAAAGCAATAGAACATTCCAAAAATAACAAGACCATTATTTTCTCAGACAGCTTATCTGCTATATCTGCCATTAAAAACATTTCCTCCTGCATCGAAATCGTCTGCACAATACGTGACCTTTTGATAAAATATTGTGCAACACTAAAAATCGTTTGGATGGAAGTCCTTGGTCTCTTCGAGAGAAAAGCTCTGCGTTGGATCTTTGGTCCTGTTTGCATTGACGGTTTCTGGAGGAGAAGATTAAACCACGAGTCAGGCGTCTTCGGATCCAACGGCTAAAATGGCTAGGCCATGTAGAGCGTATGGACAACTCAACTCCGGCCCGAAGAGTCTTCTACTCCGAACCCGTGGGACAACGTAAAGTGCCTTAACCAACCATGGTGTGTGACACTGGAGACAGACTGTAGCGCCAAATAAAGAAGAAGTGGAACAGTGGTTCATAAATTCCTGGTGGAAAAATTATCTAGATGGCTAAACTGTTCCATGAATCGGTTTCCCTAAGTAGATACGACGAATTTAAAAGTGTTTTAATAGCAGAATTGAAACGTACACTGAAAAGTACTGATATTGAAAAAGGAAAGAGATTCGACTTCGACGGTGGTCTACAAATTACTAATCTTACCATCTATACAGTCTGACACTCACTGAAAGCCACAAACACACTGTGGCGATGCAGTTGCTGGTTATCTTGATAAAAATTAAAGTCTGCTTGCAGTTTTCGTAACTGTGGGCATTGTGACTTTTCCGTAAATAAAAAATATTATTTATGATTTTATTATTTATGTCACTTATTATAGCATTTTATCTTCGTCATGGATTGCATTTCATACGCCAAAACGAACATACATAAAACGGTTACCATTTGAATCAAGGAGACGAATTCCCTATTCTGACGATAACTGATCATTTCAGCACTCCGAAGATAATTTACTTTGCTCAATAATTATAGTTCATTCATTCCAAACAAAATAGTCCGTCATTCGAATTAGCATATTGAATTTAAAATGAAACGCTATGTATAAGTGTCATCCCGCATGCGTATTTAAAAAAATAAAAATACTGCTTTAGAGTGTGTATAAATCATTTGATATTGCCCGATCAAACTCAACAGTATGACGGGACTGTAAAGCAGCAATAAGAGTTGAAGTTGCAGGCAGGTAGTAAATGAAAAAATATCTAATTATGTAACCATGACCATTCTCCAATTGGACATCAGACAATAGGAGGGAGACAACCACTATTTTTTATAATAACATATTGTATATAGTGTGTACAAAATATTAAGCAAGTCGAAGAAAGAATAAATGTGGAATAAATGTTATTTTTGTCTTGAAATTCACCTTCAAATCCAAATCACGTACAAGATGCCTGCCGAAGGATGTCCCACCAGTTTTCTGTATATGCAGGAACACCATGACATCATGTCCATCCATATCGAATTGGAAGTCATCGTTAAGAACATCTTCATAGCTCAGTCCTGCATTCGCTATGATATTCTGTTGTATTGATTTACTAATGGAGGGTACCGCGGCTGCAGCCATAGCGGAAACTCCACGTTGGTATTGTGAGACTGGATCATTGAACTGTAGGATATCCGGCTGCAATACCATTCCACGTTTTGTTAATGCACAAACCTGTGGAATATAAATAGAATATATATTTGGCTAATAGAACTAACGGGTTATGAAATAAGCTAAATGGAATATTAAAACAGAGAGTACATTATTTTTTATTAAATTGTATTCCTAGAACAGACGTTACCCTACTTAAATAGATACATCATGGATAAAATACTGATATCATTTTAATTTTAATGGGAGACCTAACTTAAGCATTTTTATGACTTATTTTCAGTTTTTTTTATTCACATTGGCTTGGAAGTAGGAAGGGTGGCACTAATTGATTAACTCTTAATGTAAGCAAATTTGCCATATTGATCGAAAAATTATAATCCGGTCCACTGACTAAATGTGATGAAACATCACATGCGTTTCTGACTAAATTTAATTATGCTGATCGCTGATCGAACGATGAAACTGTTTTAATTCCATAACTTTTGAAAACTTTAAGACAACGAGTACAGTGTGGTAGTAGTGTGGATACACAGTCCATTTGTATCTACAGAACACTCAAACCTATCCTCTTCTTCATTCGCATAAACAACTAAAGAGGTCGCGGGGATAAAGCACACACGGTAGCTCACCACGCTACTTGATCTCCCGACATCCACTCTAACGCATAAGGAGTTTTGCCAAAGCACAACCAGAGGAGTTTCTCAACTTTTCCCAATCACCTCGTCCTCGGTCTACCAAGCGGTCGCCAACATGATTGAATCGCATTCCAGGCACGCTTCGGAATTCGTGATGATGGGGATATTCGTTGTACGTGAAGTGACCAAACCACCGATGCATAACCCTTTCCGTTCAGCAGCTGCTCAACATTTTCTACAATAAGCTCGACCTTCGTGATAACGGATCTTCCTGTTTTATAACCTGGCCAATCCTAGAGGAAAGCTCTTACTATTACTGGCCCCATCACTCATGCCTCTCCAGCCTGCTTAAATTGGACTCTACTAAGATTTAGAGAGCATTGAACAGGCGTTCTGGGAGTAACCAAAACCTTTCATTGGTCGTCATAACAAATAGTTATAGCTTAAAAAAAATATTTATATACAATGTTCTATAATTTTGTTTTAATTTTACTTATGATTACCTTTGGTTACTATTTTTGTACTTCTTGATATTCGAAACTTAGGATAAAGAATAGGATAGGATAAAAAAAAATTATTGAAATGTATTCAATTCTAAAGTATTTAATTTGAAAATATTATGGTGATCATTTCATAAATGTAGAAAATGTGTGCAGTTTTAAATAAACAGCGGCGTACAATTCATTCACTTGGTTAGACTTGAGAAACTCTAAAACTTAAGAGAGCAGAAAGAAAACTCTGCATACAATTTTTGTTTTTAAAATATTTTACATTTTATTGGAATGCTTTCTTATAGCGGTCGTTTTCCCTACTCGCGCTTTATTTATAGTGATAGCAAAAGCAAGGCCAATAGGAACTTGAAGATGTTTAAAATCAAATAATAATTCAGTTAGAATTATTTGAATTCTGAGTTGCATCAAGTTGCACCAGTGAACTAATGTATACAGCGGACGCCCTGGCGGTTGCGCGGACTCATGTTACGGAGGAGCAAGCAGCCTCGGATGAACGAACGGACCTACAACGACGACACGGCACGAAAAAGACAACGATTTACGAGTGTGCTCCTGGAATGTAAGAACACTCTACACTCCAGAGGCTGCTCAGCAACTTGAAAATATTCTCACGCATTATATACGGATATTACTGCGATCCAGGAAATGCGCTGGACATATTCAGTTTTTCCAAGAGGTTGCACATATTGGGATGCGGATTCGGTGCGGGAAAATGGTTAAGGTCGAAATGAAAAAAAAATCATGCTCAGAGACTTCAATGCCAAAATCGGTAGGAAAATATCCTTGTCGGATATATATATATACTCACATACTTTGCAACAGCACGTAATATGATACTTATTATCATATCAGCACGAGGTTCACTCACAAAAGAATCCACACGATGGACAAACCGCGAACCTAATCGACCATATGTTCATTGACGGAATGCATGAATCAAATATCATGGATGTGCAAACATTCATGGAATATCATGGATGTGCGAACATGCCTGGAGCAAATGTCGACTCTGACCATTTCCTCGTAGTAGCAAGACTCAGAGCTCGACTGTCCAATGTCAGAAAGCTGCACCAGCCAACCAAGAGGAGTTATGACATTGGACGCATGAGCACGCCGGAGATTGCTAGAGCCTACCAAGAGCAACTAAGTGAGAGACCTTTCGGTATGCCCATATCGAATACAAACGCCAACGAGATTGCATTTCCGTTCGGTCATCAAAGAGGTAGCCGAAACCACCTTAGCCTAAATACCACCTCCGACGAAAAACCCGTGGTATGATGGCGAGTGTGAGCAGAAGAAAGCAACTGACGAGGCATACCAAAAAAACGCTGCAAAGGAAAACAAGAGCAGCGCAAGAGGAGTACTGGGCTAGAAGACTGAAGAAGAAGAGACTTATGCGCCTAAAGAAAAGGTCTCTCCCAGTCTCCCAGCTCAAGGATATTGAAGGGTCTAGGGACAACCAGAAGATTCGGGCGGTCAACAAAAAGCTCTTCGAAGCAGTAAGAGTAACCTTCCCTTCCGGTTAGTAACGGAAGCGAATAGTGAATAAATTTAACAAGCACTTCCAACAGATACTATCGGGCCTGACCAGAAGAGAGTTATAGGGAATGAAGAAAGTAGTCTTCCTACCTACCTTTAATGAAGTCGGCACAACCATTAAAAGGCTGAAGATCAACACAGCCGCAGGCTCAGATAGCTTACCATCAGAGCTCATCAAGGCTGGTGACGATGTTCTGGTAGGGAGCATGTACCAGATACTCTGCCGAATTTGGGAAGGCGAAAGCATGCCCGACGATTGGAGTATGAACTCCATATACCCCCTCCAGAAAAAAGGTGATCTAACCTCTTGTAAGAACTACAGAGGTATAACTCTGCTCAATGTAGCCTACAAGATCCTGTCGAGCGTAATGTGTGAATATCTAAAGCACCGCTCTAATGGCCATGTACCAGTGCACCTTCCGGTCCAGCAAATCGACTATAGACCAAATTTTCACACTAAGGCATTTCCTGATAGATACACACCATCTCTTCATCGTAAATAACTATCTTACGCGATAGCCGAATTCGGGATAACGGGAAACTGATCCGGTTGTGTCGCACCACGCTAATAAATACGCGATACAGCGTGCAGTTCGGTTCAAAGAATTCCGAGAGAAGGAGATCCGCTATCGTGTGATTTCTTCAATCTGGTATTGGAGAAGATAGTACGGCGGACAGTTGTAAATACGGAAGGCAGTATCTTCCACAAGTCCGTCAGTACTGATAGGATACGCAGAGAGAGACTGTCGCGCATTCAAAACGTGCCGTAAGCTTTTACGGCAATTGAGGAACAGGCGAAACAAACTGGTGTCAAAGTCAATGAGAGCAAAACAAAATATATGCTGTCGAACAAGAAACGTTCTGTCACACACCACCTTCGTCAAAACATTACGATCGACAGATACAATTTCGAGGCAGTAAAGGTGTTTGTCTACCTCAGGGCAAAAGTTAACTCCAGGAACGACATCACTGTAGAGCCCTTGGCAAGCGCTGTTACTTCGGTTTATCAAAACAACTGAGCTCAAAACTTCTGACTCGAAGGATCAAAATTATGGTCTACAAAACTCTTTGCAGAGAGACAGGACTTTGGCAGCCCTGTTATACGGAGATGAAAGCTGGATGATAAGCAAAACTGCGGAGCTGATTCTTGATGCCTTGGAAGTAAAAATTCTACGTCGGATATATGGTCCCGTCTGAGAGGAAGGTGAATGGAGGAGAAGACATACTCTACTACTAACTCTACGAGCTGTACCAGGATGTGGATGTAGTCGGGAAGGTCATTCCGTCGACTACACTGGCTCAGCCACATCGAACGCAGGAACACCAACGCTACAGATAAGAGGGTCTTAGAATCTGACTAGAAATCAAAGCATACCAACATTCAATTTACATTCACGAGAAAATAGAACAAACATTCGAAACAATATACAGTGACTAATCCATATTGACTGAAATATCTTAATTTTTAATTTAACTATCACTTATCTCATCCTTGCGTAGAAAAATACGCGTGAGCTACTTTTTGTCTTTTCATATTCAAAAACCACATATTGAAAACTTTCGAAATTTTCTGCCTTTATTCAGGAAAAAAAGTTTTGAAAAAAAAACATGGAAAAGTAACTTAAACCCCACATGCTAAGAAATCTACGGAAAAATGGAGGATGGAGTGCGGGTTAATTTTTGTTTTTCATTCACATTCGGTATAAGTGTGACATACTTACATACAAAACACTGTATTATAAAGAGATTACATTTTAAAGAAATGAAATCTTAATAAAATTGGCAAGTTAGGTTAAGTATTTAGTTCTAGGAGACACGTCCATTTCAAGAGAAAATTCTGCGTTGAACATGTACGCGGAACTATATAGTTCCACCGGTATGAAGGAAAGATGTGCATGTTCGAGGATCTTTGTAGGTTCGTGTGACATGTTTGATATGCAAGAACGTTTGTTTGTAAGAATGGACTATGAGTGGATAATCCTCACATTAAAATTTGAAATTGAAAGAACTGCGTACGAAGCTATACATACACCACAATATTAAATTTTACGGGCTCCATGATAGTTGCCAATTGCAAATAGGAGGAACTAAAGGACTTATAGAACAACTGGGTTACTATGGCGTGCACTTAGTCCGAAAATTTACATTACATCTGGTCGCTGGCTTAGACTTACAATTCCAGTCCGGAACCCTATAAAACCCAAATACGCGCAGAGAAATATAATAACCGTTTAAAACTCTCCAATCCTTATCATTGTCTTATTAAGTGGTTTTATCTAAATCATATACTCCTACTGATAGGCAGGAGGAAGTACTTAACAAAGACTAGGTTGAAAAAGTTAACAAATTATTCGGCACACTCACCTGATCTTGACAGAAGTATCCGAATCCTATGATACCGGCAATAGCCAGAAAAAGGCAGAACACGATTATTGTCCGAATCTTGGAGCGTGGCTCCATTTTCTTGATTTCGTAAACACCGCTAGGCAATAGTAGGGCAAAATCACTATCTACTTGGACCGAGACGCTTTTTTGCATATCCACCATGATACGAATTCGCATTTACACTCGCGCACGCGGGGGGGATTGTGGGATGAGAGGGTTAGGGGGGTTGAAACTGAGAGGAAGATTGTGTATATGATGAACCTAATAGCGTGTAGGCGATTACAAGACGGACAGATTTGCAGTCTGTTTCTATTAAGGAGCTTCGTTTCCTTTAGTTGTGGAATGAGCACATGGAATCACTGCTAGAGTGCGAAACACATCATAGGTATTCCCGGAAATGGTTGACATAGTAAATTAATTAATGCAGATTAACTCCATCCAAATAAAGTATGTCCGACATACCGCTTTCGGGATATTTCATAGAACCAACTCCCGTTTTTGTTATCATTACCGCTCATTGGTTAACGTTCAAAATAAGTAAATAGTTGGAATCATAGATGTGCTTCAGCTTATATCCTTTGCGCATTGACGTTAGCAAATCAAGAGGCACGAGGTTAACGATACTGGTGTTGATTTTAGCTTCATCAGTAAATATACACCCTGTAAACAAAAGAAAATAAAAACAATTACTTTTACGATCTGAAAATTGTGTGTTAAGTGTCGCGTATTATTATTGTAAATTTATTATATCGCACCGTCACAAACTGCTTCTCCCTTGAAAAATCCTCGCTAATTCGTAAAACTGATATATGTAAATTTTACTCCCCTCGTTATTTCGTATTTTATTTGCAATACAATGAACACAAAACCTCTTATAAATCGTAATTCCTTTTTTAAACCTGTTGGAAAGTTTAATTCAAACGTGTAATTACTCTTTTAATGAATCGTTCTCTTTATTCATTTTTCAAATTCTCATTCTTATATATATTTCACTCCTCAATAAGAACGAAATTTTAGCAAAAATAAATGTGATCATGAACGATGAGTTCCTAGTTATAATATTGTTATCCAGTTTACCAAAATCATTTGACGAAAGGTCATTGCGGTAGAAGCACGCGACACATTATTTGAACTCAGTTCCCTAAAAATTAAACTTTTGGAGGAAGGAGAAAGAAGATCTCAATGGAATGAACAAACTGTATGGCGTATATGCATTCTAAGCTCGCACTAAATACTAACAATCCTGGAGGAAAGAAAGATCGAAATGTGTTTTTAATATAATATATAATATATTCCATTCTGACTGCAGCTGATCTTGAAAAATTAAATTCTTCGAATTCGTGTCTCGACAGTGGTGTTCCAAGAAGTTAAGGAAAAAATCTTTCTCGCTGGTAATAATTTTATTGAGGCAGTAGGAAAGGGTGCTGTATGTTTCTGAACTGCGAGGTAATTTTATGTCGGTAACCGAGGCAGTGGAAAATGGACTATTAGTGTCATTTAATAACAGAGTTGCCGAAATAACAGATAGGACTGGTAGTGTTGTGGTAAGAGCTCAAACACAAAATAATTTATTTGTATTTACAAACGTAGAAAAAATGTGCTATTATTCATCTGTTGCTCATATTTTAAGATGGCATGATAGATACGGACACCTACATTTTTCAAGTCTGCAAGTTTTACAAATTTAGGAGTTGGTGCATGGCATGAAAAGCCTTAAATGGTAACGTGTAAAACCTGAATGAAAAGTAAAATTTCCGTCAAACCTTTTCCGCAGTCAACCCAAAATAGATCAGAACACTTGTTGGATGGCAAACATACAGATGTGTATGGTCCATTTTGAAAATTGTCATATAGAAGATCTAAATATTTCGCTAATTTATGTCACGGCACATTGTTGTCTACTTTCTGAAAACAAAGAACGAAATTTTTGAAAAATTTAAATTGTTTAAGGCAATGATCGAGTGCCAAACTGGTAGAAAAATAAAAGTTGTACGGAGTGACAACGGTACTGAGTACGTGTCTATTGATCTTAACAACTTCCTGAACGAAAGTGGTATCAACTTACTATGGCGTATACACCACAGCAGAACGGCACATTGGAACGTGCCAATCGAACATTAGTGGAGATGGCAAGGAGCACGTCGGCGCATGCCGGAGTGGACGAACATACGTAATAGATCGCCAACAAAAGCTTTAACTGTTAAAAAGCCACACGTAGTATGACTGGAAAGAAACAGTACAATATCCCAAAGTTTTCGGTGCATTAGCTATGGCTTTGGACAAGACATCTACAAACAAGTTCGACCCAAAAGATTCCTCCATTAAGAAAATAATAGAAAGAAATGTTTTGTTTGATGAACATTTTGAATCGAAAATTAACTATAAAAGTTCGTTTGAGCTTTTTCCCTTAGATAACCTTGAGCTGTCAAGTGCTGACATCGAAGTACGTCCGATTGGAGAAGAAGAAAAAACATTTACCACAACATCTGAGACTGCCAAAGACATATCATTTGACACAAAGAACACCGTCACTGAAGAAGAAAATCAGGAAGTCATAAATACTGCAGAAGAAAATATAAATTATATATATAAATACTAGTGAAAGAGTAGAGCCAGTCGGCGGAAGCAATTCAACATTCTACATTTGGTGAATGCAGACATTGACATCGAGATCCCACAGACAGTAGAACAAACAATGTCCAGCGAGAATGCTGAGGAGTGGAGAGGGGCCATGCGAAGGGAATACGAAGCACTGACGATCAACAACGCAGGATCGTTAGTAAATCTACCACCGGGAAAATAATCTATTGGTGGCAAGTGGATTTTCGGCTTAAAGAGAAATAAAAATATTCCCTGTTGTACGTTACGTAACAATAAGAATGTTATTGGCAATATCAGCTGATCTGAATTTATATTTGCATTAGATGGATGTTTCTACAGCGTACCTACCTCAATAGCGAATTGAAGGATGAGATATATATGCGTCTACCGGAAGGATTTATCAACACATAATTTCTCGACCGTGTATTGAGATTAAACAAAGCTATAAGTTAACGAACAACATTGTTAACACATCATAATATCCCACATTCCTAACATGATTGCTTCCACCAGTACAACAGTGGAAAACACCTGACACCATTCTACATTCCTAGCATCAAGCATCCGACACTTTCCCACATTTCAAATAGAAGATCCAACACGCTCCCAGTGTATTTCGCTGACTTTGCGTCTGGAGAGACAAACAAAGATCTTCAATTTCATTCTCCTATCTTTCCTTTGTTCCCACATTTCCGCCGCATAGGTGTTAAGTTAGTTTTAAGAACACTTTGTGTTTAGTTTTTAAGTAACTTCTAAACGAATCGGTTGAATAAAGAGGCGAAGCCTCAAAAAAATATTTTTTTGAAGTTTTCTTAATAGGAAAACTTAATTTATATATGGCTTAAAACAGTCTGGCCGTGAGTGAAATTCTAAGCTTGACAAAGTTCTCAAATATATCGGTTTCACCGTATATAAAAATGAACCGTAAAATGAATGCAAAAGATAAATTGAATCAAATTGCCATTAAAGACATGACATTTCCGAAAGCTGCTAATTCTGTCTCATTAAAAAACGGAACATTTGAGATCCACATATTTCCGGAAGATGGAGAAAGTCGAAGTTACGTTTTTGTGAGCTAAAAATCGTGTTGCTCGTTTAAAGATGGATACTTTCACTAAGCTGATATGTCGCAATTGGAGCAGCTGCCCTCATAGCTGCTCATCTCCATTCATACCTGAAGAGGTGTCTAAAAGTTTCTATTGACTAATACTTTCTCAGGACGGGTCGAAGATTGCTTTAAACTGGAATCATGAAGATGTGAAAGGATGGGAACCCTATGTTCAAAATCGAGTTGATGAAACACGACGACTAACTGCTGTTTCACAATGTAGTCACTATCGAGGAAAAGGCAATTCAGCTGATATTCTCACACGAGGTGTAAATGGCAACGTTTTACTAAATTTCGATTTGTGTTCTCTCGTTCGCAGCTGTCTTGCAAACAGTGACGCGTATTGGACTCTAGAAACTTCCAGTGGTGTGGCGTACATACAACCCGATTCATACCTATGAAACTACGCTTTAAAATTCCACTCTTCAACCATGTATCGATATAACAAGCAACATGAATCTTAATACGTGCATATAAAGTCGAATCCGCTTGTAAACTTTTGACGAGACTTAAACGAAACTTTTGATTATATGCAACAAGAAGTTTACCACGGTAGAACAAAGTTGCCTATATCCGAGCATCGCATTTTTTGTGTTGCAAATAAGCGGAGTCGACTGTAAACATAATATATTTCTGTTTCCTACACCTGCACATGCAAGAGACAAATTCTACGAACACACAAGCCCACAACCTGCTTGTCAATCGTTTTCATATCGTTCAACTGTCTTACTAGACATACACTATGCATACCTCTTCTCCAACATCACATGACACGTACTCAACCGCAAAGCGACAGCAAAATAAAGAGTGTAAAATCATAGTCAACCGAAAAATCTCGAGTTATACAATATCTGGCTGGTTAGAACAAATTGGTTCTCTGTCCTTGTTTTGCCTTGCTGTGGTTGACTCCTCTCTATTTAACACAGGCTTTCTTATGCAAAAAATAAATCCCTTTTCATCAACTTATTTGCTGATTTTGTATTGCTTTCTCTTAGAAAAGAGTAATAAAGACCTAAAAATCGTAGTAACCCGAATAATGTCGTTTGCGTGTCGGGTTATTTTGTAACTAGTTGTAAGCTGGTTGCTTGACTCCTCTGTGTGCACAAAAATAACTGGCTTTTCATCGACTTATTTGCTGATTTTGTCTTGTTTTTCTTACATTTTTTCTTTCTCATTTTATTTCTGTTTGAAAAAGTTAGTTATCAACAGATTGCCATGTAACTTGAAGTGATTTTGAGTGTAATTATTGCTGTGCAATAAAAAATAAATTATTTATAACAGTGGAAAGTGGGAAAAGTTTAAGTGGTGATATTTTCAAAATGTCATTGTTAACAGGGAATTGTTGAATGACGTTTCCTGTAAGTTGAATTTCCCAAAAAAAAATATTATAGAGTTCCTTCTAGCTCTGTTCCTTCTAGGAAAATATATTATAGGACGGAATAGATATTAGGACGGTTTTGTTTCGCATTTCAATGCATCTATGTATACATCAAAGATATGCTTGGTTGACTTGATTTTGTTTTCCTTGTCTCCTTTTTTCAAATTCTCCTAGTGTTTGGAGCCGTAAGGGCTACGCTGACATAAACAATTTATATAATTCGGCAAAAAAAAATCAAAGCGGAAAAAACATATTTGTAGCTGTTCAACTTTGCACGAATTCGGTACCAATCGCATTGAATCCTCCTTAGGTAATTCCTTTGTAGCTCACAACAAAAAAGTTGATAGAAACTGTAAATTACTGGAGAAAAGGTTTATTGACGTGAGTGAGAGTCGTAATGCAGATGATACTGTGGCAAAGAAAAATTAATTGGGCAATCTTACGATTGTGCGCAGTTATGTACGAGGAAGTGGGCGGTGTTAAAAATAAAGTTCTCGATGCATGTCCAACGGTTAATTTTATTCCTTGCTACGCACATGTTTAAAAACAAAAGTTCTCGATGCATGTCCAACGATTAATTTTATTCCCTGTTACGCAAATTGGTTTTTTTTTTCGATCATTAGAAAATCTACCAGAGCAATATTATTATAATATATAATAAATATAATAAATAATTATATATATTCTTTTTTTAATGTAACATGCATAAGCATTAGACGTGATTAATTCTTGTCTGATCATATTCGCGAGTTTCACACTGTAGTAAAGAACATATGTAAGCCATGAAAATAGTGCTAGTGCAAACTAACTGAACACCGCATTAGTTTCGCGTATAAAGTGATTTCACTCGCTGATCTTTATTTACGTATTCAGTCTAATATTCATCTGACTTTCTCATCTCGGTTTTTGCCCTTCTTCGCCAGTGCTCAACAATGCCCATCGATACAAGAAGTTGTGGCTCCCAACAACAGAAACAAGGAACATCACCAAAAATCAGCGACGCTCTCACGGAACTTTGTGAGGGAAATTCAGCCAATATTACGGACAAACTCTCGCTTAGAATTGAAGAATTTCATTTAGAATTAGAACTTCACCAAATCGCTAAAAGAGGTGCTGGATCGGAAAATTCCGAAGAACTGCGAAGACATCGCGCGTCTGGAGCTTCTTATGGACGACTTTGAGGGAGAGAAAACATGCTCAGATGCAGATTTTCGGAGTACCCATAGGATTCAACTCATTGAAGAGCATTTACATTCATGAAAGCCTCATCAAAACCAACTACAATTGCCAGTAAGAAGCGTTGAAACTTAAGCGAAAAGCACTCCTGCTATCCGTCCACGCTTACAGACTAATGTGCGCCTATCACCAGAATCACGATAGACCCTGATCCGTAACATGGGTGATCTCAAGATCTCAAGTGGTCAGACAGGGGATTTATAATGAAAGTGAACAATAAACTCACACAGTAACTTTGAATTTCATTTTGAATTTAATTTTCTATTTAGCTTAGAATTGTTTATGAATTACTCTCTTTTATTTTCTCTCTTTGCTCCTTTTCAAGGGTATTACTTCGGTTCTCTTAACGTAATTTCATCTCTCTCTTCTCCCGAGATTACAAAGCCTTGTCTGTATTTGATCTCTCTTGCTACTATAATTTCTGTATGGACAGCATCGATGACAGTAATTTCAGCACGAATGAAAAAACAAACTTCTTACTAAAAATATTATCTAAAAGCCACAACGGTCGGCATGTATGTCATATTAACCCTCAAAGATCGATGAATCTAGGTTTATTTTTTAAGATAGTCCCATCGATATCATGTGTTTCTGAGACATGGTTTGACACTAGCGTCATTTATGAAGCTTTTTCTCTCAGACTCTTCCGTGCAAATCGCCGCCTTGTTGAAGGAGTGGATTTATTTTAAGAACAAAATCAAAACGAAATACCTACTTTGCTCAAATTATACTCACTCTAAACAATGTTATTTTATTGAAATCTTAAATGGTGAACATAGATGTGTTCTTGGTACCGTCTATATACCACCAGATGTTGCGCATGCTAATTATGTATGTGATATAATTGAAAGGGTCTCCTCATCAACACCAAATTTCATTGCTTGTGGAGATTTCAAAATGGGACCCAACTCCCAGCACAATGCGCTCCCTCAAGTTATCCTTCTTAAACACCACTGAACCTATTCATTTTAAACCAAACTGCTCACCGTCATTAATTATACAATCAGCTTACCGTTCCTGTATTTTTGTACCACGATCTAATCATTAATGTTGAAAATGTTCCACAACGTATTCGTGTCATAAGAAGTGAAACAACACCATGGTTAACTGATAGAATTCTCATTGCTATCAGAAAGAGAGATTTTTCGAAGATGGAGACGTTTTCGCTGCACTGATATGCACAACGAACATAAAGCCTGTAGAAACCATGTCACGGCGTTGATACGGTCAGCCAAGTTCAATTATTACAAATCATCAATTGCGACCAATTAATCAGATCTCTATGAAAACAGATCCGCAATATTATAGGTATAGGTATAGGTATAGCAAATAAACGAACTAATGATGATGATATCAACCCTGAAGAGCTAAACAATCGCTTCGCCTCTGCAGCCCCCACAGTTCCCAAATAACAATCGAGATAATGCCTTTGAATTAGGTAGAGTCGATGAGTATTCAGTCGGTAGTGCAATCCTCTCCGTTAAGTCCGAGTCCGTGGGTCTTGATAACTCTCACCCTGACTTTGTTAAGGTCTTGCTTCCTATTTTACTTCCTCATATCACCTATATTTTCAATACCATTATCATAACCTCGACTTATCCGACACTATGGAAGAAAGCAAAGATAATCCCAGTCCCCAACCTGACTGATTATCGACCCATCTCTATTCTCACATTTTTATCCAAAGCTTTCGAATCTGTCGTTAGCCAAATTCTTAAAGACCACATTGAGCGAAACAATCTTCTGAGTCCTTTGCAATCAGGTTTCCGCAAACGTCACAGTTGTGTAACAGCGTTACTCTTCCGCTTGATGGACACCTTGACGTGGTGCGGGGGCTTAAGCCCGCAAGCCTGCTGAAGGGATGACTCTACCAAGGTTGAGCTTTCGTGTTGGTAGAGGCGTCCCAATCAGAAGGATGGGGTGTCGGGCTAACTAAGTCAATCAACCCCAAAGCTAAGTGTCGGTGTGAGCAAACAGCAAACCGTGCCGAAGGGTTGAATGATGGGATAAGTCAACCGTGAACGAGCTCCTTCAGGTGCTGTCATAGCAGACCCGGCTATGCTATGGCGGCTACTATATACCGTCTTACTCGTAGGACCACAACTATAAAAACCCAAAATGAACAAAAACAACACAAACATTAACAATAAAAATGAACAAAACTCAACCAAAGACGACTCTATTACTAGACAACAACAAGACAAAACACCAAACGCGAGAGACAAAAAACGGGAGGCATACTTGAGTACAGCAAACCGACCCGGATGGAGGGGCGCCGAGAACTGGACGTTCAAACGACCGAGATCCCAGGACGAGGCTCACAAGGCACCGCAGAAGGTAAGGAACACTTATACAATACAGTAAACTGAACCTTCAAGGATGTCGTCAAAGGTGACCTCGTAGGCATGGTCGGAGATTTTGATAGTAAATGTCTCAACCGACCACAGTTCTTAATATTTTCTATGTTTCCGCAGAAAGCTCTCCATGCTTCCTTTTGTGCTATCTTGACCTCTTTTTTATAGTTCCTGAGACTATGCTTGTAGAGATCCCAGTCCCCAGAGATCAGCGGAGGTGATTGGGAAAAACGATCTGGTAAGAAAACCAGGCTACCTGGAAATCTAAACAATGGCTCAAAAACACACGAGGGCGCCGGACTATGTGTATTCGCGATATCGCCGGATATATCCTTTTCCCTGTCTCTTCGACTGCCCAACCATTGTAAGTTATTCCAGGCAGAAGTTAAAGCTATCCAAGAAGCCGCTTACTGTCGTTGAACCCGATAGACGGGCTATCTATCGCCATTTACATAGATAGTCAGGCGGCCATAAAAAATTAAAAAAAAAAAAAAAAAACTTTGCGTCTATCTCTTAGGGAGATAGCGGTTAGATGCTACCTAACCCTATGTTCGGTACCTGGGTATAGTTGTTTTCCAGACAACGAAACGGCAGGAGAGTTAGCAAGATTAGGGTGGGACTGCCACTGGCAAATAATCAGGATGGGGTGTCCTGATTATCTTTCACTCCAAGTAATAAACACCATGTTACTTACAGATGCCTTCGACTCCGCTAATCGGAGATGGATGGAATTAGATACATGTAGGACTTCGAGGCTTATTTGGCACTCACTTAATCCAAACAAAGCTAATATACTCCCATAGCTAAACAGGAATGTAATAAGAAACGTAGTGGGCATTATCACCGACCACTGCCTTCTCCCATTCTCTCATGCCAAAATAATGGGAGCCCCCACAACGACTACGGCAGAAGCTTTAGAGACGATGAGGAGGAAGAAAATACGCTTTATCTCCGGCACTTGTCCAGCTCTTGCAAAAACTGGAAAAGATATACTAGGCAACTACTTTTTCAATAACCTAGAGGAAATGTCACACTTAAAGATAAAAGACATAGCTAAGTTTATCAGGAAAACAAATTGGCTGTAAATCAGCGCAGGAGTGAAATTGTCAAAATAGGCGACTAGAATACCATTAGGTAGTTTTTTCGTTAGCGTAGTCACTTTAAGAGGATCCGGTGAAATGCACTGGCAGTGATATCACAAAGGATCCAACCAGGATCTAAGTGGGCCACAACTGCTAGACTGGTGGCTATCACCCTAACCTAAGCTATCGGCATAGATGGCATATACCCCATAGTTTGTTAAAACTCTACAGGGCCTGTTTGCACTAGATCTACATACCAATGGATGGAAGAAAGCAAAAGTAGTCTTCATTCCAAAATCGGGAAAAAGGTAGCTTTCCTAGATATTTAAGGTTCAACAACATAACACCAGAATTCATAGTAAATAGACTTAAGCGAACTGAGTATTCATAATATTATACGCTGGATAAGGCTAATGCTCACAAGCAGATAAATCCAAACAGATTGCGTTAGCAGCCGAATGGTAAGAAGGATAAGACGGGTACCCCACAAGGAGGTATACTCTCCCCACAAATTTGGCTTATTACCGTAAATTAACTCCTCTCGTTAGAAAGGTATGTTTGTAAATTACCTATGCGGACGACATCGCCATAACCGTCAGCGGAAAATACCTCCAAACCGTATGGGATTTCATGGAAAAGGAAGAAAAAGGATCAGGAAGGGGCGTCGGGTATGATTCCAGATTACTGCAGTGTTTTCCAGGCAGAAATAACAGCCATTCGTGAAGCTTCTGAATAGCTGTTGATGAGGACGATATCGAACGAGAGAATCGTCGTTTTCACCGACAGTCAAGCAGCAATTATGGCACTCGAATCATCATTTTTAAGATTAAAATTGGTCAGACTCTGCCGTATATCAGCCTAACGGAATGGTGGGTCCGTGGACATAGTTATATCCTAGGAAGCTTAGATTAGGTAAGCGGGCTGCTAGTGCATTCACCAGCACACTTAGGCCATATTGGTCCATTGTGATACCCATAATCACACTACTACCACGGATTGACTAATCCAGTGATTTAATGCCATTAATTTGGTCCCAACGCAAAATAGTGACTGGACTAGACTTGAAAACCAGATAACAGCGTATTAACTTGGCTTTCACTGGGATTCGAAACGGGACCCCGCTAATCAGGAGCAGGCACTCTACCAACTGCGCCATCCAGTCGTTGGATATCCCAAGAAACTATGAAGCAGACGAATTAGCCAGAAACGGAACAACAATCATTGGACCTACGTTTGAAACAAAATGAAAACAAAAATCACAGAGCTAGCGATCGGCAGTGTCCGTAAAAGATGGAATAACCTTAACACTTACCTACATGTGAAACAAGTATGGCCAAACCTGGTGCTTCAGAGAACCACAGCCATACTCAGTATAGGCAGGAAAAACCTAAGTAACATAGATGGAATCCTCACCTCACGGACACTGCACAATGGGTAGACACGACGCAAAACTAGGATTACCATACGATGATGCATGGATGAGGAAGAAGAGGAAAACCCCTCTCATCTACTCTGCAACTTCCTGCACTGGCCTCCGATTTATGCAACCCTCGATTTTCATTACACTAAAGTATTAAATTTGTTTAGAAAAAAAAATCTTGCTTTTGTACGTATCAATTCCAACTTTTCGTTTTCTGATTTTGTAAAAACCATGTTCAACAATAATGATTTACATTCGTTTCAAAATTGTGTTTTTTTATCACATTGCCATTTCATCTTCACAAACATAGCCGTTTGGACTAACATTCCGAAATTGAAAAAATGTGACCCAGTAAGTGCAACTGTCTTTATTTCTATTAGTTGTGTAAATCGAGTTGGTACTGTAATGGATACATTCGAAAAGGATGTCAAATCAATCAGGGCTTTCGTCCAGAAAACAAAATGGTTCCAGGAGTAATGGACATAATCGGGTCAGTGGCAACATAATGCACTTCTGGGTCTAAGTGAATCCATCACATTCGATGGAAGCCACATAACCTAACCCGACGATACACTGATTTACGCCGAAGTCTATGAAAATAATTGCATAAATAAACTTATGGATGACATGAACAAATTAAACAAATTAAGAAAAAACCAAATGGATGGAAGTAAGTAGAGTAGAGCATGTAGATTACATTTGTATAAAAATTGGAAGGAAATAGTATTATTTTAGAAGAATTGAAAAATAAAATTGGACTTCTAAACACGCAATAATAGTCTATAACACTATTGTCTAACCCCGTTTCGAATATTGCCCCACAATTTTGTATTGAAGGACAACTCAACTGGCTGCGAAGGAGTGAGATCTATATTGAATTGCGATAGATTAACACGTATAAATATTATGCTAAAAATACTGTAATGGCTTAATACAACGCAGACTGAAACTAAGTGCACTGATAGCAATATTTATAATAAAGAATGAGACAGCACCAACCTACTTGACACTGCCGTGATACAGCCGTATCAGCTTCGAAACATGGTCGACTTTAGAAAAGGGACTGACTGAAGAAAAGATGTATGCTTCTCCTTTATAGCACCATTATTTAACAGTATTGCACAAGACTCCCCCCTGTCAGTCGTCATCTAAGTCGCATTATCTATTCACATTATAAAATAGATCACTGCATAAACGGTGACGATATTTACATCGAAAAACAAATGGAATGCGATGTTAACAGCGGCGTAATATTCGAATCGATTTAAAATTGATTGAGATTGATCGAAAAACGAGAGCGGTCCCAGTTTAGATATTTGGATATCAATAGAGATGCTGAATTGTGAAAAAATGTTCCTCGTCGTTAGCTACATACTACCGAAAAGACCGGTATGTGTACTATATATGAACAACATGTTGCGAACGTCGAATTTAACGCTGATCAGCTGTCTCAATAAAACAATTTTATCGTTATGGGCGAGATAGATGATTTATTTCCAGTATGAATTCCATACATTTTTAGTTGTTAATGCAGCGATTAGATACATATTTATATTACTTCTGGAATATTATTACTAATGTTGTACATTTTCATGGTCAATAAAAGATGGGTCTTTGAATATGGTTCTTACAACACACGAAAAATCATCAACTCAACAAAAACTCCTTCCTTGATGTCTCCTCAGAAGCAAGGAACAATTGTCTTTACGGATGGATCTAAAACAACATGGTTTTAGAGGAATCCTCCCTGCATCTTTCTCCATTTCCACAGCCGAAGCAGCAGTCGTTCTAGAAACAGCGGCTCACATTTTGAAGAAAAATGGAAAACAACCCTGTCGTTGTCTTCAACTATGGCACAAAATTGGACGTATCAAAAGATATGGAGAACAAATTAATACCCCTACTAAACAGATGGACGTCACATAGACATCACTTCTCCATAATCTACAAAACGTCTACAAACTTAATGATTCATCTTGTCATTGTCATCACACACCATCTAAAAAGGGAAAACGCTCCAACCTTCTCTCTTTGCAACTCTACATATGATTTTAACCACTAACTAGCAAACTGCACAACAATAGGTCAATTAAACCAATTCCACAAATCTAACAATACTCCATATGAAATACTTCGTCAGATAATTGACTCCGCTTCAACTGAATGGGTACATTGGATTTGCATGGATTTAACATGGAAGGAAAATAATTTTTAATTTCACTGCAATTTTTATAGGAAAAAATACATTTTTAAACCTCGATATCTATTAAACTAAGAAATTAATCAATATTTTCATTGTATTTTGATCTTATTTTGTCCAGGTCTACAAAATGGTTTTTCAAACCTTATCATAGCCACGGAAACCCCAAAAAATATGGCTAATATGTTATCATTCGAACGATTTCTAAGAAAAAATAGTTTCACTTCAAGTAGCAAATGTTTTGTCTGATACTGTAAATGCAACACTCGCAACTGATTGTAAAATGTCAATAACGTACTGTGGTCCTCACACTCGAATCAGCAATACACAAACTAAACAAACCATCTACTGCTTACATCCCGAAACCATCAAAAAATTACACTAATTTTTCTGCCAGGACTATAATTCGTCCCGCGAGCACGATGGTAATTGAAAGTCCAGCAGGCAAAGGAATCGGGGATATACGATTTACGTGGTTTCATGTTTTCAAATACAATTGTAGATCTCGACGATATAAGAAAAATAAATATAGAGTACAAAAGTTCTCGCTTTGCCTAGTTTAGGAGATATTGAGGTTAAATCTGGAAATTACACTTTAGCTCCAGGCGCCTGCCACGCAGTTGTTGACATACCCCTAGCGGAGTGACGATGTCGCGTGAGCGAGTTAAACCCTGCGGAAAAAAGGGGTTAAAACCCTACGAACGAAGCGAGCCACCCTCATCATGCTTTATACAGGACAGTATGCCTGCTCCCCCCCTATTTGCAAAATTGACTTAGTTCCTTGAACCGTAATTTAAATAGGCAAAAAATTAAACGTTTAATCACTTTTTTTTACATTTTGTGCTTATTACATCAAGACGAAAATAATTGTGTCTTCAAAACTCGTTTCCACGGAAATCGAGCCGAAAAGATTCCACGGAAATCGAAATGGTGCCAAGGAATCATACAAGTTCAAGAAATTTTTATAAAATTATCGAATTGAATTTGCTGGAGTCACACAAAATTGTTTATTTATTCTCTCTTGAAAAGCACAGAATGACGTCGCTATACAATAAAAGTACTACATACATATGTGTATAGTTTCAGATAGCAACCCCACGATGCACGATTTGTATTTAATTTTCAATTCGGTTTCGTTACACCTCAAAATCCGTGAACAGCTAACTTCGAAAACATTCGAAGAAATCCAAAACTCTTCCATTTCGATAATCTATGAATAAAATTAGTCTTCAGAATTCTAATTGAAATCGCTTACATGGCGATGCTTCTAATGCGATTTTTCAACTGTTCGCATAGAAAGGGGACATTTCTTTCAGCATTTCGTTAGTAGTGTACTACATGTATCACGCTTCGGCAACACTTTGCCAAACAATCCCTCTCACACACATGCCAGGCAAAAAAAATTGTGCTTAGTTTTGCAGTTCATTTTCGAGGCATATTGATCGTTCTCATGGCTAAGACTATTTTCCTATGTATATTTCTTTACAAATATTTAAATATTCTCACAACTAAAGTCTTCTCTTACCAAAGAATTTACTTGTGTTTGTTAATCCCGTCAATGTTGTCATGCCGTCGCTTTATAACAAAAAATACAGATGCAGTCTGCAACTTGTCTGGTATTATATTATACCTACAAACTCAAACAGAAGTGCAATGCCCAATTTGCAGTGAAAAACGCGTTGTTTAGAGCTTGTCGAGCTTAGTAAGACAATGTTGGGTCTTTTTACACAATTAATTTCTTATCCACTTAATCAAAATGATTGTACATATGAAACTGAATATTTTTCACCACGATGGATAATGCCATCAAATTGTAAAAAATAGAGCCACACACAGGCGAGCCCCTCCGAGACGAAATGTAAATAAATACTCTACCACTTTACTCGCGCTTAATTTATCGTACCCATTCCATTGACCAAATGATACATTATCATACTTAATTGTCACAAGATAAGTGACAATATGCGTATATGAACTTATTATTTTATAATGGAAAAAATTTGATATTTTCACACAATTTGAACAAAATTATAACCACTCCACCCACGACTTGAGTTTACAAGACGCCATCTTGTTAAGAATTGACGGGTGATTTGAGAAATGTCAATTATAACTCAGCCGATGACAGCTAAATGGACTTTGTTTTAACAAAACAGGATTTAGCTTCCACACTTCTATTTGAAACTTGGAGCGCTAGTAGTAAAATGGTGTATGTCCTCGGTTATCCAACATGGAACCTAGCGCCGCTTGTGACAATTTTTAGTACCATACTAATCACATTAAATATCGTCAGTACTCTGATAGGAGGGAATTTGAATGGAGCATTCAAATTTGGTGGGAAATACAAAGAGTTAGTTTATTTAACAAATTTGGTATTTCGAAAGCAATTAATGATGCAATATCGGGAAAACGTATGTCTGTTATTTAATAAGTGCCTCTGAAGGGTTCTGCAGTGATAGTTTACTTGAAATCGTTCATGAAAAATGTAAGCAAACCACTTTTGCACCAATTCGTTATGCATTTTCGTTATATGAATAGTGAATAATATTAAGTGTTGCTTAACTGCGTATTCATTATATTATAATAAAACAATACTTGCAATAACGAAATACAACTGAAATTCGAACATTCTTGCATATGACGTGCTCCTAATATCGCTACAATTTTTGCCATGGTACAAGTTAAGAGTTCATAGAAATTGATTCCCGTTTCAAGCAATAAGATTATATATTGTAAGCAATTTCAAAAATATTTTGCAAAAAATGTTGAGCTTGAATTAATTTCTTTACGGCACGATTACGATTTCCGGGATTTCACGTTCGGAAAACGCACTTTTGTAGATCTCGATGAAATAAGAACAAAAAGTAGAGTACCAAAATGCTAGTATTTGCCTACTTTAGGAGATAAAAATATTTTTTTTTCTATGGGATTTCTCCATTGAAAATTAAATTTGTACCACGTGGGACAGAATTTTATTTGCACAGTTATGAGTATGAACGCATGTACGATGATATGATTTTGCATACCTTTAGGATTGTCGGTATGAAAGTTCCATGCATAAATCTCAATAAAAACTTCGGCATAATTTTAGGCGAAGTCAGTCATTCTCGTTTTTTACTAGTCTAGGAGATATGGAAATGCCGCCCAAAATAAAGTATGAGGTGGGTGCATCGCTTCGCTCGCGATCAGCTTTTCAACCCTTTTCCTCAGGTCTTAAACCGCTTCGCTAAGGGTATGTCAGCAACTGTCTGGCAGGCGCCTAGAGCTGAACTTTAATTTCCAGATTTTAATTTTTTAATATTCTTATCTACACTTGTACCTAATTTTAAACATCTATACCCATTTTAAGAAAGAAATTTTATTATTTAAAAATTATTATTATATAATTTTAAATTGCTTGTGGATAATCTTTTATGTACGAATAAAGAAACTTGTGGAGGTGCCTTGTCAACCGCCCTTGTTTCTGATATATCAGTGACACTGATATCAAAAAGGTATCGGTGAAGAACTTGGTGTTAGTCAAGCTACGATATCTCGGAATGTGAATGCAGTAGTTGAGTAGCAGTAGCAGAGTTGCTCATGCAACTGATTGGATCAAGTTTTCAACTACCAATAGTGAAATAAAGGAAGCAAAGGAGTTATGACAAGGAAGTTTAAGTTTCCGACAATCGATTGTACCCACTTAGGGATAGTGAAACCAAAACTCTGAGGCAGAGATAACCTATAATAGAGATATCCAACTTCTACCTCCCTTGCCCCTTTATTTCATCTGACAGCGCTTTTTATACGCTTTTTGTCCCTTGTCTGTGAATACGTGTGAGCTCTTGAGAACAGCTGTGGAGACAGCTGATACCCTTTCCCACCTTAGTAATGGGGTGAATTACACTTCTTACTTGAAAATTCGCTCGTTATTTGAACGTTTTTTCAAATTTTGGTGTTCAATTTTCAACACAGTATGGAGGGGTAAACGATCGAACAAAGCTTATGTTCATGAAGTTGAGTAATTAAAACTTTGAGCTATATGAAATACTTGAACATAATTAATGAACGCACAACATAGTGTGAATTTTTTCATATGAATAAAAATTAATAATACATTCACACGTTCTGTTAACCAATAATAAAAATATTATTGAAGCGTGAATCACAAATAAGATGTTATGACAACCATTTTTTAGCATTAGTAAAAGTTGCAATATATTGCCATTGTTCTTATCAAATTGTTTAAATTGAATTCATGAGTTTTCCAGAATCAATGATTTAAGCGTATAAAGCGGGTTTAATTTTTTGAGTTAATTTATCAGGATATGAGTAGGCTGTATATACACTTAAGAATTAATTTTAGGTCAAATAGTTCCAGTTAAATGGACATTGCAATACATTGTTATTCACAAAAGTCCATATAACAGTGTAAGAAAATTCCCTTAAAAATACTAGTCAACTTTTGAACACCCTCCGAACAACAAAACCGTGTACGTTACATGGAAAGTACATGGATTCCCACTAAATTCATGAATCTGCGGCTTTTTCCCACAAAATTCACGAATCGGCCGCCATATTGTGATGAATTGACGAGCGTTGTAAATGTATAATTGAAATACAAGGGATTACCACTACATCTTCGTTGTGGGCTAGGGGTAAAAATGACTGAAGTTGTATATCTCTATCATCCATTATCTCTGCTCTGAGGTGAGTACATAAATCGAAAATGTAAACCAAAGAAATTTTGACTAGTGTTGATGTGAGTTGCCCTGGATCCGTACATGACTGTAAAAATGCATAACTTGTTCATTGCTAGAGTAATGCATATTAAGAGCACTAAGGTGTACGTATACTCACTAAGAAAAATATCGTATTGTGATACGTAAGATAACAGAAGTATTCAAGACTGAGAGAAGCACGGGAGCTAGCACAACAAAAAAATTAAAAAATATTTCAGCTCTAGTCTTTCAACGTTCTGACTATCTACCTTTTACTTATGGATACCTATACTTTTAAGCATAACCCTATAATTCTACCTCATATTTGGGAACGAGATCCTTAGTTTTTATGAATACGGCCCAGTTTCTCTATTTGTTCAACCATTAGCGTTACCCGCCATGCACCACGTGATATATAGCATTTCATGTGTACTTTTGTTATGTTGTAAATATGTCTTTTGCATCTATCTCGTACTCTATAGTCATCATTCTGGGATATTTCGTCTGTCTGTTGTCTGTTGGATTATCGATTATCATTATCTTCAAATAATTGCTTGGTGCATCTATTTTCAACAGTTTTGCCTTTCACCACTTACAACTCCAGGATATACTTTGTTGGCAGATCCAATAAGAATTGCATTATTTGGAACCAAGGTGGTGTATATTTTTTCTTCAACTGATGGCAACAATAAAAGTGTAGTGCCATGTATTGGTGCAGGAGCTTGCTCGTTTTAGCTGCTTGTTCTGGTTCTCCAACTCGTTAATCGTGTTAATAGGGCAATTTTTCTTCACATATTCCCCTTTGGTGTGTTTTGTTTGCAAATGCACCGTATCTTTGTTAGACATTTTCTTCACTCCTGAACACTCTTTCGCGCTATCGGTGAAGACTCCACTCGTATTTTTGTCGATGTTTTCTTTTATGTAAGGCCTTGTGGTTTTACCTTTTTTTAAGTTGGCTTTATAGAGTAGCCCTTCTCTGTTTTCTTTGCAGTGTAAACTAAGAACAATAATCGTCATTTGGTCTGTTACTCTGATTACACTTTCGTTATGCTAAAAACGTTTCGTCTATTTGAACTGCCTTGCCTTCTCCTCCAAGAATTATATTTGAGTGAGATGAAATTACTTCAGCTATTTCTCTGCAATAACTGTAGTAATCAATTATTGCCACAGCTTAGTTCACATTCACCATTTTCTTAACGCGGTTAGTTTACTTGCTGGTATGTCCAAATCACTGGTATGTTGCTCACGAAGCACAAAATGATGGCCAAAATATCATTTATTTTGATGTGGCAACAGTTACCATCAAAAAATGTACCAGCGCATGGATTTTGAATTTTTCGGCATGGTTTGAATTTTTGTTCTTTTGATCCTTTCATTGAATACCTCCAAATCCAGCCCAATTTCTTCCGTGCGTTTATTTCCGCATTCATTCATCAAAGAGGAGGCGTTGATACCTGTGAAGGAAGAAGTTTCATATCTTGTAAAAAAATTACTGCAACATCTTCAGATGAAATCAATCGAGGTAAGGTTGAAATAAAATTAATTAATTAATGAATAATAAATTACTTTTGGGTGCAGTTGAGGATGTGTAGACACTCATATAATAATTTGTTACTTTAAACTATGTAATACAAATTGTATTTCTGTTAAAACTGACTGTATTAATCAATTGATCCACCCTATTGGATTTTAGAATACCATGAGCCCATAGGCAAAATATATTTTTAAACCTCCACACCTCCTAAACTAGGCAAAAATGAGCATTTTGACACTTTATATTTTATTCTTATAATATCTACAAAACTACGCGCATTTTGACATTTTATATTTTATTCTTATAATATCTGCAAAACTACGTTTTCAGAACGTTCGGGCTTTCACATTTTCAGTAGGATACATGTAAATCATATGTTAAAGTCGAAATGAATTTTCACAGACCGTAATATCTGTGCCGAACTGTGCCAACCTCCTGTCAAACCTCACCAACGATTCAGACTCCCACTACTGAATCACAGATGTTGCTGACAACATTAAGAAGACTTTCTTGAAGATTCTGCAACTGCGATCTGGAAATTCTTAACTTTCCTTAATAAATTCAAAAAGTGTATTTTTTCTGCCTTCTGCGTTCTAACGTTATTTTTGTTCCATTGTGGTCCTTTTTTTGCCTTCTGCAATTTCCATTGTTCCTGTGCATTCCGCTATTTCAATCCTTTGTGCCTTCTGCAATTTAAAACATTTGTGCCTTCAGCACTTTTAACAGTTTGTTTGCCTTCTGCAATTCCTACCTTTGTGTCTTTTGCAATGTAAAACATTCTTGCCTCACCTTTTCTTCAACAAAGTAAAAATGTTGCATTCAGACAGTCAAAAGAGTGCTATAGACTATGAAGCTGCATCTCCGACCAACTCGGGTACTGCACTGAAAGTCAGTGTGCTTTCCGAAGTTTAAGATTTAAAAAATGTTAGAGTTCCACCCTTTTGGAGGATCAATCCAGCACTATGGTTTGTGCAAGTTGAAGCGCAGTTTCAAAATAACCGAATCTCATCGGACAATAGTCGGTTCAATACCATCCTCACATAGTTGGACATGGAAATCTTAAATGAAGTGTCAGACCACCAGACACACATAAGTATCTGCCATTAAAAAAACCACTTATTTCAAGATTCACAGACTCCAAAGAACGGTAGCTCAACAAAGTGATGACGTCACTGGAGCTCGGTGATAAAAGTCCTTCAAGCCTATTTAGCCAAATGAGGGGACTAGCAGGAGAAAATGTGTTTGGGGTTCTGTGCCATTCTCCGACGCGTGCACTTGTCTCCGCCCGTGCATTACGCGCGTGCAACAATTAAAATCAAACCCCCGCCGTCCCTCCACCAACCACCCATAAAAGCTTTGCGAGTGGTTAGTGCAAGTGCTACTCAGAAGTGTTTCGGTGTCGAGTGCGTCCGAATGGATGTATGGGCATAACACCTAAATCGATTGTTGTTGGGAAGCTAATTTTAAATTTGCACATCTCAATTCTGCTTTACCACACGGAGTCGGAGTGGTTTTTCTCTATATAAGTTTTAGGGTTGATGTGAGCAATGTGCGTGGGCTTAGAGCGAATCTCTTCGCTATGTATGTCCACCTATCCCGTTACAAACCAGCTGTCTTGGCGCTGAGTGAAACACAGGTAGGTGAGAATATCGACTTATCGGATTTGAACCTGCCTGGATATACATAGCTTGTTGCCGCTTTTCTTTTTATACCGCGGTCTCACCATTTACGTGCGTAGTGATGTAGCTTATCAAATTCACCCACAGAACGGCATCTGTTAAAACCCGGAATTTAATTTTCTGTTATTAAAACTCCATGTCCGTAAGCATTTAATCCACTAATTCTTTATTTATAGAAGTCCAAACATGGATAACAATTTCAATACTGTCACCCCTAGTTTCGTCGGATCATTGTGTCGTATCAGCTAATTTATCGTTATCACCACAAACAATTAGAGAACAAATTCCTATAAAAACAGTATGGTAGTACAAGAAAGCCAATTGGAGCGGACTTAACAACATCTTAAGGAATTTTAACTGGTCACTATGCTTCCCCGATAGTGACGTGGATGCCTCTGCTGATATGAAACATACTTCTGTTGGGCATGAGAACATTTATTCCTCATAGAGTGAAGAATATCAAGCTCAAAGCAAACATGAGAGGGTTGAATTTCCGTACATACAAAGCCAACCCTACTGAGGAAAACCTGAACGGGCTAAAACGGGCCAGAAATGACTCCAATGCAACTATCAGACGTAAAACAAAATATAACAGAAACAAACAACAATTCCTACGCTCATTTACAATGACATTCCAGCTGTCAGTTACTTAGACAAAGCTAATCTGCTTGGGGCTCATTTTGCAGCCAACTCAACACTGCCAGACCCAATATGTCGATACCTGTACTTGAGAGCGTTGATGTCGCCATGGGATAAATATACTTCCACAATAGTACAGTTGCAAGAGTAATTAAAGATCTCGACGTGCATAAATCCGCTGGGCTGCATGGTATTCCCCCCATACTCCTGAAGATGTGTTCAACTGTGCTGGCAAAACCATTGCGTAAGCTTTGTCATCTATCCTACTCCTTAGGCCTCTTTCCGAGTTAATGGAAAACTGCATTTGTCCAGCCCATCCCTAAAAAGGGCGAACCTTCGTCATCCACCTCATACCGACCTCTAGCACTTACGTCCCTTCTTTCTAAGGTCATGGAAACGCTGATAAATCGTCAGCTTATGAAATATCTTGAATCGCGGAAGCTTCTTAATGACCGACAATATGGTTTCCGCACCGATAGGTCCACTGGTGATCTGATAGGTTATAATAATAATAATATGGGTGGCGCGACAGTCCGAGGTGGACCTGGGCCTAGCTTCTCAGCAAGCACTCGTGTTGTGCGTGCTATTGTTCTTTCACGAGTAGAAGGGACCTACAGTTTAATGCCGACTCCGAACGGCGAATTTGAGAAGCTTTTTTTTAGACAGGAATACTCTTTGAGCATTGTCAGTGACTCGAAAGAGATGGAGCCGTGAATTATGATAGGTGGTATCGAACCTGGCACCCTCTGCGTAGGAGTCGACGCACTTACCCACTACTCCACAGCGCCACTCACGGCGATCTGATAGCTTATCTCACCGAAAAGTGGAACCAAAAACCTTTCAGGCGGAAGCAAGATCGTTGCGCTGGATATTTCTAAAGCATTTGACAGAGTTTGGCATCAACCTCTCGTGTCGAAAATGCGTGCCTATGGTATCGTTGAACCTCTTCTGCTATGGATTAGAAATTACCTTTCAAGCCGGTCAATTCAAGTTGTTTTGGATGGGTTCAAGATATCCACCAAATAAATGCTGCTGTTCTCCAAGGCTCAGTTCTGTCTCCGACACTCCTTCGCATTATTATAAATGATCTCTTGTCTGCTACTTCCAATCCAATCCATTCCTTCGCTGATGGCGTTTCATATTCGTTCAAAGACTCAGAACCCCGCCCTCCGCCGTAGAATTGTAAGCGTAAGCGGTAGCGTATGTTAAGCACATTGAATTCCGATCTTGACAGCATAATTAACTGGAAAAAAACAATAGAGTAGAATTCAATGCTTCAAAAACTCAATGCTGTCTGCTGTCACTCAAGCGAACCCTTGATAACCAGCCATAATTCCTTACTGGCGCTTGTGTCGATGAAACCGGAAAACTTTCTATCCTTGGTATGTGTATCAATACCACACAGCACTTAGTTGGAACGATCACATATTTGAGGTCGCCAAAAATACTGCAAAATGTTTAGGCATCCTTAATCAATGAAAGAAATATTTCACCCTCTTTGATTTGGCTTTAATTTATAAGGCTTACATCTGTCCCAAGCTTGAGTACAACGCTCATATCTGGTCTGGTGCTCCCAAGACCACCCTGGGCCTACTAGCGCGCAAAGCAGTCATTCGACTCGCTCGAACATCGACGTACCGTCTCTTCTTTGTCCGTGTCTTATCGCCTTTTTTTTTACTTATCGCTATGTCTCTACTTCCAAACAACTTACTTGTAATTCTTTCTGCTAGCCACAACGTCGACCTTACTGCGTTGTCAGAAATAGCAGACTCCTAGTAGTGTTTGCGCAGCCAAAATACGAGCGGACGGCCGAATATATAATCGAATATACTCCGAATATACTGAACTCGACCGCCATCTCAACAACATGGAGTCTGTACTGTCCAATCTGACAACAGTAAGCTGATGCCGCAGTAAATTCCGATCTCAGTCACGGAGCAGGTCTAGGACTAGAAAGAGCACTTCTGAGTGAGATTCACCAATGTGCTACTTTCACAAAAAGTTTAGTAAAGAAGCTCGAAACTGCAAGAAGTCGTGCAACTACATACCAAGAAACGCGTAAAAAGAAAAAGAATGCCGCCTGTACGTCTATGACAAGGAGACACACATTCCGGCTCAACTCGAAATTCTAAAGCTTAACCAGATACCTATCCAATTCCACACATTATGGATTTCGCCGAACAGCTGCACAACAAAAGTTTTTTCTCCATCCTTGATCTCGACTAGGCATATTATCAGATATCAGAAAGAAGAGGAAATCGAAAACACCACAGTTACAACACATTTTGGTATTTTTGAGTTCGTGTTTATGCCATTCGGACTGAAGAACGCTACTCAGACCTTCCAAACACACATCAACATGGTGTTACGTGGACTGGACATCGTCTTCTGCTACATAGACGATATCCTTATCGCCTCTTACTCGGATGAAGAACATCGTCTTCACGTTCTGCAAGTCTTCCAACTTCTCCACGAACATGGCCTTATCATCAACATTAACAAATGTCTCTTTGGGAAGTCTGAGGTCATTTACTTTGTAAGGACAGCATCAAACGTGCAACGTTGTTATATCATGTCGATCCGAAAGCAGCACTTGTCCTAACGACGAATGCTTCGGATATCGCAGTTGGTGTCAAATAGGAACAATTACGTCACAACCAGTCCAGCCGATCGGTCCATTTTCAGCAAAGCTGTCACGTGCTCAAAGAAGCTATAGCACGTATGATCGAGAGTTGTTGGCGATTTACCTTGCGATTCGTTTCTTCAAGCACATTCTAGATGGTCGCAATTTCATTGTGCAAACAGACCACAAGCCACTGATACACGCATTCCAACAACATTCGGACAAGGCACCACAGCGACGATTAAGACAACTGGATCACATCTCCTAGTTTACAACGAACATCACCTACCTGCAAGGGGACCAAAATTCGGTAGCAGATGCTCTTTCGTGATTTAATGCTTTGAGATTACCAGACAAGTTCGACACGCAAGAACTTGACGAACTAAGGACAATTCTGAAGCAGAACGACTCCTCACTCGGTTTGAAAAAACTGACTACCGAACTTGGAATCAAAATCTATTGCAACATTTCGGAAAACACAATTCGTCCTTATGTACCAGCATCTCTGCTTCGAAAGGCCTTTGAATCCATCCATGGTCTTTCTCACTCACGTTGAAGAGCAACTAGCCGTCAACTACGGACAAAATACGTATGGCGCCTTGGAATGGTCGCGCAACTGCGGGCAATGTCAACGCTCCAAAGTCCATCATCAGACCAAAGTCCAGACGGACCCAATTGTTGTTCCCGAGCACCGCTTCACCACGTTCATATGGACTGTTCTAATGTTCCACGAAAAAACCAACTGGTTTGATGCTCTTTCCACAGTTTTATTGGGACTTCGTACAACGTACAAAGAAGACATAAAGGCCTCCGCAGCAGAAATTCTTTACGGAACAAATCTAAGAATTCCCGATGAGTTCTTTGCTAACAACAACACTTCCTTACCCAATCCACAGGCATTCATTGAGAAACACCGAGATGCTATGCGCAAGTTCCGCTCAACAGCTACTGCGAATCATTCAAGCTCCAAGTCATTTGTCCCGCCAGACCTCTATACTTGCTCGCATGTATTTCTGCGATGTGGTGAAGTGAAAAAAACTTATATATTGTCCTTTTAACCTTTGAAGCAAGAAAATCTTGAAAAGTGTAAATTGAGAACTGAATTTTGAGTCCATAATAATTAACTTGAAGTATAATTTTGTATATAAAGTAATGCTTTCATTTTTGATGAGAATAAATAATTCATCTGGGTGGACAAGATACCACAATTGGTGACCCCCAGAGAAGAGCAATGATTGAAAAACGCACAGTTCAAAAACAGTACAACGATCATATCCAATTTTTTGATGAAACGCAACTCCTTGCAAAATGAACCCCATTTTGCACACATTACGAAGAGACGTCAAACAGAAATCGAGGTTGGGATTAGGAGTACCGACGCAGATACATATCTAAATTGACGGCTGCGAGAGAATTTCCTTTTCAAAAATAACGGGAAGTGTCGAGTACCGCTTAAACGCACGTACATACACACACATATATATACAGCCGGTAGAAGGGAAGAAAGCCAACAGGAAAATAATATAACGGGCATCACGATGAAAATTCCCTCGTTTTTATGGGAATCTCCGCAAAGTGTAGGCACAGTTAGGTAGTTTCCGCTGCTTATTTGATGGTTGAGCGACAATGCAACCACATCTCGTTGGCGTTGGTGTTTGACGTAGGCATACCGGGGAGTCTCTCACTAAGTTGCTGTTCGTAGGCTCTGGAAATCTTTGGTGTACCAATATCAAAACTAAACTTTTGTTTGCTGGTGCAGATTTCTGACATTGGACAGGCCAGGTCTGAATCTTTTTTTAGTTGGCGGTTCGACCGTCCGGCGATCGCCAGGTTCCTGTGTGGCTTCTTTTGCGAGAGAACCTCGTGCTACTCGTGACCATATTACTTGCCGTCGCAAAGTCTGTGAGCCGTAATTTTCTGACCACTGCGCCAAAGATGTTCTGCGTCTTGTGCACATATAAGACTACTGTAGAATGGGCCTTGGATTCGGATCAGAGCCAGGAAATCACTAATCGCTAGACAGTGGAGCCGACGTATCTGTAATTCCTGCAACGTGCAACAATCGTTTTTCAACATCCAATTCTGTTTCACTGTTTGTAGCTAACGGCAGTGAAATTCGCACCTTCGATACAAAACGATGAACAATCGATCTAGGTCTACGATCTTTTCCCTGGACGTTTATAGTGGTAAACTTACAAAGGCCTATATTTGTGGCGATTTCTTAAGAAATTATGGATTGCTGATTGATCTGAGGCGTTATCAGCTGATTGACGTCCGAAAACATATGAAGACAACTCCGAGGCCGAAGTGAATCCATGACGGTGACAACACATCATATCGAAACGATGTCCTTCCGTTTCCGCTCTCCCACGCTAGTTGGATGCAGAAAAACTAAAAACAGCAAACATGCAAAATTTCGGTACCTTATGGAGAAATGAATTTGTCGACCTTTCTAGAGCAACTGGGCAAGTCCGTTGCATATGGTGCACAAAGCATAAGGAGACTGGCGCTCATGCCGTGACTACCGAGCACTCAACGCTATGACGAAGCCGGATCGCTTCCCGATCCAACTAATACAAGATTGCTCTCATATCCTGCATGGACGAACAATATTTTCGACCATCGACTTGCAGCGAGCCTTCCATCAAATACCCATTAAGCCAGCCGATGTTGCGAAAACGGTCATTATCACTTCATTCGGACTCTTGCTGTTTGTTTATATGACATTCGGGTTTCGAAATGCTACACAGACGTTTCAGCATCATATGCACGAAGACCTACGTGGTCTGGAGTACTTTACATTTTCCTACCTTGACGACATCAAAAAGAACACAGGATTTACTAATAATGTTTCGAAATGTGCGTTCGGTAAGTATAAGGTCCAGTTCCTAGGACACGAAATCAACAACGAAGGAATCCAACCACTGGAAGAAAAGGGCAAAGTGATCCAAGACTTCAAACAGCCAACAAAAGCTAGGGGTCTGAAGAGATTATTGGCAATATTAAATTCTATTGACGGTTTTTACCTCACGCGACAAGTAATCAAGTAATACTCCAGTCTTATAAAGGGTAACAAAAAGAACGATCCTACACGAAGAACATGGACGACGGAAGCAGAAGTGGCTTTTCAATGGTGCAAAGAAGACTTTTTGTCACATTCGGTCGTAAACGCAAAACTGTTCCTTTGTACAAATGCATCAGATATTGCAGAGTTGCAAAGCCGTTGTGGTTTTTAAAAGAGGTACAGACTTACCACCGTGAGCTATCAGCCATTTATCTAGGAGTGAAGTACTTTCGCCATCTGCTAGAAGGTTGGACGTTCAGCATTCACACTGACCATAAACCCCTTGTTTATGTATTTATGCAGTACAACAGCTGGATTACATAGCCCAGTTCAGCACAGACATCCGATTCGTGAATGGTATCAACAACAACGTCGTTGATTCCTTGTCCCGAGTCACAGACTTGTCACACATCAGTTTGAGCTGGATAACTGGAATAGGAGGACATTAAAAAACTTTGAGAGAGAATACTGAGAACTGACTCGTATGTTTGGCATCAAACATCATAGGACAACACCCTACCATCCTCAAGCGAATCGGATGATCGAGAGGTTGCATCGTGGTCTGAAAACATATATATGTTGTTATATTTCAGAAAACTGGGTTGATGTTTTGACATCTGTAGGCTTGCGTTCGACGTTCAAGGTTAACATAAACTCAACGTTTGCAGAGATGCTTTACGGTATAACATTGCAAGATGATACCGGTTCCTACTTCGGCTCACAATAGTACCAGAGTATTTATTCAACCCAGTCTACAGACAGCATCACACGTCTTTGTTCGCAATGACTTCGTTAAGTCAACATTAAAACAACTATATAATGGCCCTTTTGAAATTCTGAAAAGAAGTGACAAGTATGTGGCAACAGGAACGGGTTAATATATAACTTTCCCCTGTTGTCCAGCGGCGTTTAGTGAGACACGCTATTCTACCCATGTTATGGTGTCGACCACGGGGACTGATATTTCGGTACTACCCGTTACGCAGGCTATCAAGGAGTTTTGCCTCGACCCCAACTTCTCTAAGCGAGTGCTTACGTTAGACACATTCGCACAAACTTCCGTGCAGTTTCTCCGTCACACCATCGATGCCAATCACTCCTTTTGCGAGTGTCAAATATCAAGAAATTGAAGATTGTTAAATTTGCCGATCAAAAACGATTTTTGTATTGCGTATCGCGGTTAATAAAATTGTTGGCTATTCTGAATAAATTAACTGCTGTGACTGAGACGTTTATTTTACTGTTAAAAACAGCATACAGTATGTACGTATGTATATACATAGCTCCGTAATCAGAATATATCCTTATGAGTAATCCTTTTCAGTTTTGTGAAGAATTCTTGTTTAACGAACGCAGTGTTTTGATATTCATTGCAAGAATTACAGGGATATATATATTTGTATTGTAGTGACCTTTTTTCGAAGCTTCTGCCTTCGTCGTCCTCAAAAATCCGATTGACTAAATTACATTTATCAAACATTTGAATTGTTCTGAATTGACACTCACAACACCCCTTTGGCTCTATCACAATCCAAAAATGTATCAACTATCATTCGTTTACAAACGCAATATCAACGAGTCAAATTTATAGTTTATTCAATTGTCAATGGCATTCGCCCTCAGGCGGTGTAGGTCAGCGCTATAATCAATTACGAACCGCATAAAACGGTAAATGGCATGCGCAGATTCCTCGGTTTACTAAATTTTAATCGCCGATTCATGCAGTACGCTGCAAAAGCAAGGTTGTTGTTACATAAATACTTGGACGGAAGTAAAAACCAGAATGACAACAGCGAGATCCACTGCATTCGAATTATGCAAAGCACACTGGCGAGATACAGTGAACCTAGCCTTTCCAGCACGTGCACGTTGCGTTCATTCGTGTACTCCTTACCACGGTTAAATAATATAAGATATCAGGTATTTCTAACGAATGTGTTTCTGAATTTGTATGTCGATCAGGAAACGTACTTGCTTCTTTTGATAGCGTGCAATTACCGGTGAAAAATTGTTAAAATATGACAATACAAGACATCGGTAAATCAAGACCGATATTCAACGGAACATTTTTTCAACATCAAGGGTCATTTGCCTCAAACATAGAATTATTTATCACCTTTAAAAAGAAAACAGACAAACGGACAGGATGCAGTTGTTAAATATACGAAATGTAAGCAAAGTATCCAAGACAACAAGAAACGAAACACATGGTCAAGTGCTTCGAGATTGTGCAACATTATATCGGAAAATAAAGTTAGGTGCATAGCAAATAAAAAAAAAGTTTTCAGAAGATAAGTTTGAAGAAGCTATTGTAGGTTACACATTACATAGCCAAGCTCTATTGAGTATAGTTGAGGATGAACATCCAAGAGTAATGTTTGATAATTTTTCTGTACGGAACTTAAGACATAAGAGTCACTGTTCTTTATGTAGAGAGATAATCACGAAATTCGAGACGTATAACGAAAATATCAAAATAGAATTGAAAAATATCAAAATGGAAAGTCCCAAAAAGTTTATGGGTACAAAAGTTCACTGCATACTTTTGAAAGAAAATCTACCGCACTTCCTTGTCGTAGGTTTGACGGAACTCATGGGTATAATAGAATTATATCTTTCTCAATAGCATCAATAAGGAATACGATCTTAGGGTCAACAAAATTGCTCGAATTTTGTGAAGGCATTTCAAGAGTATGGGCTACAAAATGCTGATATACGAAGTAGTGATGACCTAGAGTCACACTTTTGATACATTAACAGATAATGTTTATCTTCGTAAGCATAAAAGAGACATATTCTGAGCCTGATTGTAATTAAATATGTGTTTATAGGTATTGCAAATAATTCGATTGTTGACTAGATAATGTAGTCATGCGAAAGTGTTCCAAACTATTGTCCGCTTGCGCACTACCCAAAACAGCCGAGATAAGTAAAAATTCAACGGGATTGTACTTCACTCGGCCGTGCATAACACCATGAAACTCAATGTTTGATGCTTTAGCAAAATTTCCACAAAACAAAAACAAAACCATCACAGATTGGCTGAATTTTCATATTTAGAAGAGAATCTAAAGCGTATCGCACCCAACGTTGGTGCACTAGATAGACTGCAAGGTCAGAAAAACATGTACAATTGTTATGTTATACCGTGCCTACTGAATTGAAAACTAAAACTACTAATTTGAAATTCAAAATGCAAAAAATTCGGTCAGAAGATAATGTAAGGGTTCTGCTCTCCAGTTATTGATAGTTTAAAAAAAAGGTTTGGAAGCAACGTTCAAAGACATATTGAACATTGGTAAAAAATAAAAAGATGCAGTAATTGCAGCCCTAAGTTTTTCGCAATTTAAAAATAGATGGGTAAGAGCAACAGGACTTGATCCACAATTATTTCGCAATAAACTCAGAAAAGCTGTCAATACTGAGCTGTGCAATTACGGAGTATTAGGAGAGTTAGCAAATGTTGCCACATCGAAACATGATTGCAACGATTTTAATTTGGGAACTGAATTGGAGAATGATGATTATAATATACTCTCGAAGAGTAGTTATCACCAAGCTGAACTTGAGGTTCACAAAATGCATTTTCTAAACTTGTCAAATAAAAATTAACAATCTTTTTCCATTCAGGTCTTGAGTTATTTTGGTGACAAGAGAAGAGATCTCACTATGTTAAGTGAGTTCCCAAATGTGACACCTGTTTTTATAATATAATTATATTTATATTATAATTGTATCCTGCCATCGTCGGCACTATTAGAAAGGCAATTTTCCTTTGAAACGCTGGTAGATATGCCAGGGGCACCTAATTTTAACGATAAAGTTTGTTATCATGACACTCGCAAGAACTAATGGAATTAGTTAAAAAACGTTTTTTTTTTCTCAAATAAATGATTTGAAATTGTTTCAATTATGTTTACATATTTCTTAGCAACTATGCAAATAACAAATAAAATGTTATTTGGAAAATATTATTTGTTATTAAATCTTGTATTATTATAATATGTTATTATTTATTTATTTTATTATTATATTAAATTAAATACGCACATCAATAAGCTGCAAGACTGCAAGATACTATTATAAGAAAGATAAATAGCAGACATCCAGCAGGCACACACAATTCATGGAAGGTACTAACTTTAAAACAGAGTTTCAAATTGACGCTATGCTTACATAATTATGATGACAGCCGCTTCAAAAGATCCATTGACCATCAACACAACACCAGACGACGAGCTCGAGGTATGCAGCAAACACCACTATACAACAATAACTACTGTATACGAAACTACAGTGTTCCAACAGTGTTTAATGAGCTGCCCACAAATTTGACATGCATTGTAAATTATAAAATCCAAAAAAAAAACATCTAAAATATTTTTTTCTTGCTGAAACATAATCATTACAACCTAACTTTACACTCTTTCCCAAATTCTATTTTAAATTAATCTAAAGCTCACTTAAAAAAATTGTATTATAAATATTCATATGCAATCTTCTGGAATTAAGCCCCTCAGGCTTCGCAGATAAATTAAATAATGTAAAACTTAAATAAACTAAAACTAAGAATTAAATAATGTAAATAAATAAGTAATTTAAATAAGAACTGCCTACGTTTGGTTTAGTGTCGTGTATAAAAAAAAACTTAAGTGCTGGATATCAATTTTATTGAAAACGCTTTTTTCAGCATCCAACGTCAATATTAAGAAAATAATTCCGCCAGTTCTGTTTTTAACTTTTCATGATCGCATCGTAGGCATATTCTTGTTCTTGATTTAAGCCTTTCTTTGAACGGTTTTCTCAATGCCTTGGAATCGTATTGGGTTTCACGTCTCAACTCTTCATTAAATAAATAGCTCAATTCTCATAGGAAAATGTCAATATTGTCAGAATGTGTATATACAGCCCTCGCTTTGAGGGGATTTTTTGATATCTGGCTTCAATCCCCGGTAAGAGCACGATTTTCACGGCCCACCTCATTCATGTCCCTGACAATGCTCAAAGAGTAATAACTAAAGTAAGATCTTTGTCCATTCGGCAAACAACTGTAGGTCCCTTCCACTCGGGAGAGAACATCGTATGCACAGCACGATTGGTTGCAGTAGAAGCTAAGCCCTGCCCTATACAGGCTGTATCGTTACAATCGCCTACAAATACTTACCCAACATCAACATGACCAGTCTTACGATTCTATGGCAAACAATCATTGCAACAATACAATTTTCAATTCAACACCGTGTGCATATTTATTCATGGGTTGAAAGCATCTCGCAGTAACAGCGTTGCCAAAACTTTTAAAAGTCACGGTCAAGCTTGGCTAAATTCCAAATAAATTCAAGTGCGAATATAGTATTTATTACTTTTACTATTGAACTTGGTCAGTGCAGGCAGCAATGTACGCGAGTAATACTTATGCAATACATTTGAATAATACAACATCGCGAAGCGAATCGAATACCGTAATCTTAACTTCACCAACAAGCGCATGTTAGCGTCCATGGTGCACGGAAACTGGAATAATCATGTATGACTTAGGAATTGCAAGAAAGCCTTCAACTAAGACCGAACATGTATACATAGTTAAGTTAGAGATGTGAACAGAATTTGTAATTCACTCAGTCAGTAGTTTGAAAGTGAAATTGTGTCAACCTAGACTGTGAAGGTGAGAATATAAGTTAGTAACGTAGAACGGCTAAAATAAGTTAAATAATGACCATAATTGTTACCTACAGCCACCCATGACGATATTTAAGGTCATCAATTATGGTGGAGTTTGCAGTTTGACAAGAAAATATTGGACTGCTAAGTACTGCGTTTTCGCTTCGAAAATCGATGTCTCTTTCTCTTAATGGAATTTTTCAATTTCAAAGTCTTTTAAAAATCGTTCTACTGACCTTTTTCTCCTTTACTTTTTGTAAAAGTGTTTCGTATTATCAGATTAGCCAAGAACTTTTTTTTTTAAATTTATCTTATACATGTGTCGAAGTGTATATTGTATATTGTTTAACATTGTTTACTTTTGGAAGTTTTTTCTTGACTTGATAACTAGTGCCATTTAGTAATTTCCATATACAATACATATACGTATTTTTTACACGCATTTTTTTACAATTAAAACAACTATACGTCTTCGTCTACTGTCATATCGCTAGTTGACAGAGATTTTGTCATTACTATGCACCAAGATTTTGATGTGATGTTTCTTACTTGTCCTTTTTATGTCCTCGTTAATAGTGTGTCTTATCAGGTTTCGGTGGATGTTAGCATTACTTATGTATGATGTTTCCACATTTGTTTCGATGAAATTCAGGATTAGGAATGTTGGCTGAACATCGATAACCGATAATAATCGAACGGAAAACATCGATGCTCGTTAACATCCTTTTGGATGATAAGGGTAACTGGTCATATGGTTGAATTTCAATTTGGTTGAAAGACTCTTAAAATATCCGGACGAAAATTGTGAGCGTCGGTTTCCAAAATGCGGAGAATGCCATGGCTAGAAAAAAAAAGTTTTTAGAAATTGAATGACATACTTCGTTGTAGCTCCTTCTACCTTTATAAAGTTGATGTACACTGAGTAACTGTCTATTATAACTATAATCTTCACCATAAAAATAAAATAAATCTGCGGCTGCTATCTCAAAAGGGTGAATTGGTATTTCTTTGGTTCCTAATTTTATTTAGTTAGTCTGTCATTGGTAAACTTGAAAAAAATTACGTCTCTAGCATTTCGGTCACATTTTGTATTGGTATCAAAGATTAAATGAGTGTCTCATCTTGCTTGGTGATTTTGATTAGTCGGTTTAGTTCATTATCAGAGATCGAGAGAATGAGTTGAATTTGTTAGTGGTGATCTCTCTTTGCTGTATTTTCGCAGTCTCTACATAATGGGTCAGCCAGGTGCACGTTTTTGCCTTGCTTACACACAACGTTTGGGTTGTATGTAGGAAGGAGAGAAGGAGTTACAAAATTAAATTCGTTCGATACAGGAGCCCAATGCAATATCCTGTCACAAAAAATAATTCAAAATTTATGGTCAAAAATAACACAGTGTACAACCAAAAATCTGATATCCATCAGTAACCACCGTACGAAAGTACTTGGTGAATCCACAATCCTCTGCATCATCGCTAACCGACAATGCAGTATCACGTTTAAAATCGCAGTCGAACCCATTGTGCCAATTCTTGGAGCGAACACATGCGAGAAGCTTGGTCTAATAAGTCGTATAAGTGAAGTGAATCTAGACGACAGTGTTTTTGAAGGCTTAAGCTGTCTAAAAAATTACGACTACGACATTGACTTGATCGAAAACCCAAGGTTTGAGATATGCTCACCTCGCTGCATTCCTCATAAGATTCGAAACGATGTTAAGAATGAACTCGAAATCATGATTTCATTAGGCATCATCGAACCAACAAAGGAAGCCTCAGACTCGGTGTCACCAATGGAAAAACCAAACAATTCGAACTTGCATTTATACAATCATCGTCAACCGCAATGCAAACTATAGAAGAAATTGCGACTCAAATTCATGGCTACAAGTATTTTACCCTTCTAGTGGTTTGGGAAAATTCACTACCCACAGTAAGCGTATACAAAAATATTTATCCATCACAAAACCTCCCCGTCACTACTGGAAAAAGTTGACACCTTGGATATGGGATGTCGACCAACAAGAAGCCTTCGAAATGCTCAAGTCAAAAATAAGCCAACAAACGGTGCTGAGATTGTACAAATCCAATTTGACGTCAAACTCCAAGTCGATGCCAGTTCAACGGCTTTACTAGCAGTTTTACTGCAGAAAGAACGAGCCGCAGGATTTTCCTCAAGAGCACTATCGGAATGTCAAACCGGTTACTCACAATTGGAAGAAGAAGCACTCGCGGTTGAATTCCTCTGTAAAAAATTCCACGAATGCGTGTGGGGAAAAACTATCGTGATTCATCCCCACCACAAGCCGTTGGAGGCAATATTTCAAAAGCCTCCAACTGATTAAATTTTAAATTTTGTTTGTCAAATTTAATTTTTGCGAAGTATGTTCATATTACAAATTTAAGGGAATTCCCCTTTTGCGCGTACAAGCAAATTTACTGGTCAAGGCAAATGTGAATAGCACAAATTTAGGGGAATTCCCTTTTTGTGCATACAAGCAAATTTACTGGCCAGATCAATTGAAATGTGTTAATATTTTGTGAAATATCAATGCCATCAGACGTGTTTGGTAAAGAAAATTTTTATTGGCAAATTTGTTTTTCCAATGTTACATTAAATTTAATGCATTAAGATAAAAGGTAAGCCAAAAAATATTTTATAACTATTCAGTTATTTTTATTATTTAATTTGATAATAATATTTTTTAATAAAATAAACATGAATACTTGTTCTTAAAAAATCTTCGTTTTTCGCTAATTTTAATAGGTTTTATAGATTAGGAACAAATCACCTATTTTCGCATACGATCAATGTCTTTTTTTAAACGGTATTTTCTGGAACCAATCTACCGTGTAAAAACAGAATTAGTTGTACTTTGTTGGTTTAAGTGTCAAAGAAAGACAAAGAAAACAAACATACAAAATCACTTCAGACAACCCATCCCTGATTCTGACCAGTAAAAGGCAAATAATAAAAAAATGGAAGTAAAAAAACTTCCTAGTCGCTATGCATAAAAAGTGAGAGATAAGTTACCATCAAATGTCGAAAATAAAAAAAGTAAATGGAAGGGAAAATGAGAAAACATACTGAGAACAAAATGCCCTCGCTCTCAAAAGAGAGAAACAATAATTATGCAGCTATGTTGCTGAAATGAGTTTCAAACGGGAGTACACTCTCGTTTACCTTAAACTACAATTTGAACTCAGTTCAAGGAAAGAAACTCACGTTGAACTGAAGTTCAAACCAAAAGTGGAGCTTAAACTTGTAAACACTGTAAAACTGGGCATTAGGAAAACAGAATATGAAATGTTTATTCAAACAAAACAAAGCAAAAAAAAAATGTTTCTTATGTATATTAAAGAAAAAAATAAATTCCTTCCAGCCGGATTTGAACACTGCAGACGGGCAACCCCTTCCGCCAACAATTTTTCTTCGTCCACATTCGGCTGCGACGTACCTACATACATTACATAGCGTTTTATTATTTGAGATAAAAATGAATCGTCGAAATGTATGTAGTACCATTGCTTCCCAACGAATGCATTTAATTGGACCACCCTTTTTGTTACTTTCAGGGGAAGGTTCGTATAAAAGAAAAAACATCGCATACTTAAACTAATTACTTTAATGTATAAATTATTAAAAATATCTATTCATATACGCTTCTATAAGTTCTTCTTTCGCAATAGCAAAACGATGTTCCGTGTGTTTTATTGTGTTTTTCAAGGCTTATTGCCGTGTTATTTACATATAAGAAACAGAAGTATTTTTTAATTGAGCTTGTAGCACTTTCACCATGATGCTTTGAATATATTACCCGTCGGTGTTTGCAAATTGAATGGCAGCTTGAGCGCAGAATGAGCGGTTAATCCTTTGAGATTTAATGTCGTGTAAGAAAATGCCACCAGTGAGACATTTTTAATTAAAGGTTGTTAGTTTCATTGGTTTCTATGTTCAACGCCAACTTGAATGCTGTATGAACAGATCGACAGGCTTCCAACAGTGTAACTGCAATACAAGAGAAAGCAAGTGAAATTATATTTTGTTATCGATTCTTTGCCAATAACAATTTTATTAAAAATGCGTTTTTCAGCTGAATATTAAGAAAAGAAATTTGCCAGGTCCATCTATCACTACTTTCATAAGTGTAGGGTAGGCATGTTTTGTTCTTTATTTGAAAGGCGAACGTTTCTTTGAACGGTTTTCTCAATGCATTGGAATCGTATTGGGTTTCACGTCTCAATTCTTGATTAAATGTGTCGTACATTCATCTACTATAATAAAGCACTATGTTTGTGAGTATGTAAGTATGTCACAGCTATTCCGAATGTATGCGAGGCACATATATGTACATATATCCGGACTGGCAAAATAAGAGTTTTGTAGAGCACGTTTGAAGCTCAGAAGTCGCCGAACCAAACTGTATGGTGCATCTCGTATGTGTTAGCGTGGTGCGTGACACAACCGGATACATTTTCCCGGAATCAATGATTCCATTTTCCCAAATCGATGATGAGTGTGTGTATCGATCTGAAACTCGCTAGTCCTCTCCAGGATCTGCATTAGTGTGAAAATTTGGTCCATAGTCGATTTGCCGGGCCGGAATCCGCACTGGTACGTGCCGGTGCAAAACGACTTTAGACGTTCACACGTACGCTGGACATGTTCTTATAGGCGACGTTGAGCAGGGCTATACCTCTATAGTTGTTGCAAGAGGTACGATCGCCCCTTTTTTGGCAATACATAAGCAGGGTTTATTCCACACAAAACCAATTGTTTACTTGGTGGGTATTTACAGACATTCGGACGGCAGACAGTGGGTCAGGACACAAAAAAAAAAAACAGGAAAAAATTTCGAGTGCCAGAATTTATTTTCATTAGTTTTACATATTAATGTTATATTATATTCAAAAACACATTTTAGCATTTCAATTTCTCTTTTCGTATTTTTTACTTAGGAATAGCAAACCTACAGAACCTACAGAAATGAAAAAACGTCCATTTCCATCATTCATATTGGAATAAAAAATAAAAAAAAAGTTGATTGGACTTCATATGAATACAATAACAAAAAAAAAAATAAGTAAAGCCATGCTTTCAGTGGCTCGCAAAAGAGAGTACATATTTGGTTCGTTTGTACCTGTTTTGTGTATGCCAATGGGTATGTGCGGTTCTTGCACTTATTGTTCGAATTGATCACCGAATTGTAGTCAAACTCAATATTTCGGCTAAGGAAAAAGCTTACGTATTGATCTAAACTATAAGTAATCTATATCCCAAGTTTAATTAAAAACCATTAATTTGTTTAGGAGTTGGAAAAAGGTGTATGATTTCATTTTCAAACCGGTGATGGACCCAATAGTCAACCCTTTGACCCAATTTTCAAAAGTTTATTTTGGTCTTAAAGATCCGTTACTATAATAAAGAATATTATATGTAGCATTTCTAATTATGTGTGTGAATACGTTAATTATGAAATTCAAGGCAGTCTTAGTTTATTTACTACCAAAAACAAATTATTTACAAAAATGTTAATGAAAACATAACTTTTGATTAGACGTCCATTTCAGTAGACCTCCATTTCAGAAATCGGTCAGTTAAGTATTTAGTAGCCGGCCCGAGTTTTTACATTCATACTTTCACTATTCTAGGCCTCACAACTCAACAACTCGACTTTAGACTCAAAGTTACAATTTTAACGAATAAACTTCGATTGCAACAACTTTTTGCTCAAACTTTTTGCACGATTAGTGGAGGCGGCCGAACTTACATGCCATCACCCTCTGTGTAGGTTTCCCAAGGAGCTGCTGCGAGAAGAGAGGAGTAATGCGGCGGCGATGACCGAAGCCGAAACCGAAGAAGAGGAGAATGTGCACTATGTGCCGATGGAGGAGAAGGCCTGTTTGCAATTAGCAGCAACAGCTTCGAATCGTTGGTTGCTCCAAAGAAAATAGAGTGCAGAATATGGAGGAAAAAATTAAGAGAAATTGGAGTGTTGAGGGAAATGACTCTCGCCAGACAAGCGTTGGACCAGAAGAAAGAAGCGCAACAACAAAAAAAAAACAGCCAGTCCATAAGTCGAAGACGAGTGTAGGGCTGAAATAACAACTGCCCGCAGTCCAGCAAAAACAGTTGCCAGCAACCCAACAACTACAGCTGCCAGCAGCTCAGAAACAACAACAAACATCTGCACAGCAGCACCAGTCAGCAGCGCAACAATATCAACAGTCAGCAACACATCGACACAGAAGTAACATCCAAGGTCAGCAGCCCTGCAACAGCAACGGCCACAAAAGAAGGGAAAGGTGAAGCCCATAAATATCTACAAGGTACATGTAGAACAGACAGCAAAGGTATGTAAAGAGGTCATAGGAAGTGCTAATTTTATTATAAGAAAAATAAGGGTTATGAAAAGTATTGAATCCACTGCGAGACGGTGGAAAAATAAAATAAAATTAAAGAGTTTCCTTTTCATACACGACAGAAACCGTAAAATGTTACACGATGTTGTTGAAGATTCCCACGCCGATTGAGGCGGAGAAGGTCTTCCAAATGATCAAAGTAGCGAAGACCACCTATTATATTGTACAGCTGTCGTTCACAAACAAACCGGGAAATCTAAACAAAATCGATTTATTAGATTATCTAGATTACGTCTGCGAAAGTATTAAAAGAAGCGACAGCTCGACTCCACTTATTTGCAACACAAAAAACGCAGTAAATATGTTGCAACGAATCGGAGTTTTCATATAACCGATATTCGGATACAGGCAACTTTGTTGCACAGTGATAAATTTCTTGTGCATTTTTCTTGCATATAACCGAAAGTTTCCTTTAAGCAGAGTGCATAAACAATACGACCAGTCTCAGTTTGTTTTCTCTTTTCGTAACATATGTACGGTGTGTGAAAAAAAATACATATATATATACAGTGGACTCTCCCTAAGTCGATCTCTCCTTAAGTCGAAACTCTCCCTTACTCAAACTTTTTCGCCATATTTTACATACATTTCCCTCAACTTTCCATACAAAAACCTCACTATCCCGTGACAATTCGTTTTATTGATTCATTTTATACCTTCAAATTATTTTTTTAAATTTATATTTTAAAAATTTAAAAATAAAAAGCTGATTTTTCAACTAGAATGTCGCTGCTACCGCGGAGTATGATGCCAAAATCAAAGTGACGAAATATATCATGAAGTACGATGCATCAAATTTAGACCTAACGGTAAATGCACAAAAAAACAAGAAGGGATAATTTAAACGTGCAAAACTGGATATATGATATCTGCTTGCTTTTTATTTTCTTTCAGCCGTTAGAACAGCTCTAAACATCTCAATTAAATTCATTGTAAGGAAATAGTTTTGATGATGAAAGACCGCAAAAGCTAAAATGATGTATCCAGTTTTGCTTGCCACTGTAAGTATACCGAATTTGAACGAAGAAAAAACTCTGAAAAAATGTCGCTAGCCATTACAACAACACGCACAAATTGGAAGGGTTGGCATTTTTTTCGATCACATTGAACAAACGAAGTTCAACTCGACTGAAGTTAAGAAATCACTCTGGAAACCGAACGGGATTAACGAAAATTTGAACTTGGCTTAAGATTCAGCTGAACTTGAGTTCTTCACTGTAAAACTGGGCATAAGTATTATATTTGTAGTGAATATAATCATAGAATTATCTTTAAGGTGTCTATGATATAATGAAAATTGCATTAGAAACAAAATATAACTCATTTTCTCCTGAACTACAAAGTCAAAATAAGGATGGTATGTCGAATGTGTTCGAAAAAAATCCTTGATAGATATCGGGTCCGCTGACTCATTGAATTGACACTTTGGTCATTTCATCATAATTTCTTTTGTTCATTGGCAATACCATTTTTTTGTTTTTTATTTAAACAATACATATTCCGTAGGGAATATAACGAAAATTATTATAATTATAATTTATAATTTATATTTTGATAGGTTTTTATTGAAATATCAACTATTAGATTTCAATTTATCGAAACGGCTGCCAGCTCCACATAACCTTTCACTGCACAAAACTTTTGACAGTTTTAAAATAGTCGTCTCTTTCGTTAGAAAGAGAGACATTTATACTTTCAAATATAATTAAGGGCTCGATGACACATCATTAAGAACTCGATGACAAGTAGTGTTTGTGCACAATTTTCAGCCGCTTCTTGATTCAGGGGGAACATTTCCACTCACCGTCTTGTGTAGCAGGCAGAGGTCCAAACAAGTCGAATGATAATAGATACTACAACACGTTGATTACTGAATATTGCTTGGAGTAGAGCTGGTTTCATGTTGCATGGTTTATATCTACTACATGGGGTTCAATTAGCGATAAATTTGGCTATGTCTTTTCTGCTGACCTGCAGTTGGAGCATCGTGATAATTTTGGAGATGGTTTTCCTTTCGTGAGTTGGTATGAAAAGTTGTGTATTTTCGCCATCTGAATCGGATGAAAACCTATAGAGTATTCCATCATTCAGGATGTACCCACGGAATGTCCATTGAGGCAGGTTTTTTTTCTCAAATGATTCCATGATGGCTCTTAATTGATCATCTTTCAGCTGCTCTTCACGAACGTTTTTTGAGTTCCTTGGAAGTATGTCTACGATTCAATTACAGATTTGGCATGAATATTCAGTGTGATTTTGACTTGACAATGTGTCTGCTACATTATTTGTCCATCCGGGAGTGTACTCGATTTTGAAGTTATTTGGTTGGAGTCGTAAAGCCCCGTGCAATCTGCCATTCGGTGATTTAAGGGTCATTAAGCATTTAAGAGGCTTATGATTTGTGAGAAGTCTTACTTCACCAGCCTCAATGTAACCTCCACTGCCGATACGATATAGAGAACTCTTTCAATTGTGAAATAATTGCGTTCTGCTGCTGTTAGAAGTCGGGATGCATATTAGTTTGAAACCGTTTCAACCGGATTTGATTTCTACTAGCTGGTGACAATCGGTATGGGATTGTGGCTAGGTGCATGTTTCCCTATACTTATCTGATGTGTGGTGAATGGGGTTGGGTCATCCAGTGGATCGAACACTGCGTTATGCTAACCTAGAAGTGTATTGAGCATTTGTCTTTCTTCATTTTGTAACTCAACACTTTCATCATCCCTCAGTTCAACATCTATAGCATTTATTTCAGTGCTGATTTCAATTTGTTCCAAATCTTCTTGGGAACGTACTAAATTTGGTTATAAATTTTCCTTGTCTCGTATATTTTCTGGAGTTCTTTCCGTGTCTCTCAACGATTCGAAGAATATATTTTGGATGGATTTTGGCGAATATACGTTAGATATACTTAAGCTAATTAGAGAGTGCGACCCAAAATTGGCAACTAAGGATTCGAAAATCGAAAGACTGGAAGAGCCCAGGGAATCTTAAAGAATCGCAATTCTTGTGATAAATGAACAATCACTATGACCTCCGGAAAAAACCGATTTCAAAAACAGTTACTGTTTTAGCAAGGTGCCTCAAAGCAGCGCACTGCACTGAGCTCGGATATGTTACTAGGTGAATCTTATACTAATCCCATGAAGACCTACAAGAGGGTAAAACACAGTAAGAAAAAGAGCTACTGGAGTCGCCGCAGGAGATAGACTCTTTATCAGACTCCGGCCAAGCGGATGTCACCAGAGGTATCTCCTTAAATAAAAGATGATCAAATTTTTACAAAATAACCTCCATCACTCTACAATAACTTCATCCAACCTCATCCTCCGCTTAACTAAAAGCGAAGAAGACATTGTCCTTATTCAGGAACTCTGGGTCATAAAAGACCAGATAAATAGACTTAGGACACCCAACAATATACTATTTTATGCAAGAGATACAGGTACACCAAGAGCTTGTATTCTGGCAAAGAACAATCTCAATGTCTCTCTTCTTCCCAGCCTGTCCAACAGCGAATAAACAACGGTATGTCTTGAGCTAGGAGACTCGAACTACTGGATTGTCTCCTCCTACATTGCCTACGTTGGAATAATACGACGGACGGCTTAGAAGGCACAACCAAACTAGCGCTCACCAATAGTGGAAACTTTATAATTGGATGTGACACAAACTCTCAACACCAATTATGGGATAGCACAGACACTAACAAAAGAAGTAAGTCATTATTAAACTATATACTTTTAAATAATCTAGAGATATGTAACAAAGGAGCGGATCCGACTTTTATAAACAGAATCCGCCATGAAGTTCTAGATCTCACCATTATCTCAAAAAATCTGTTCCAATTAATCACAAATTGGATAGTCTCCAGAGATCACTTCTATAAAGAATCCCTAAACCTATATAAAAACCGAACCTAGGAAAATGAAAAAGGCAATGTGGAAGAAATTCTGCGGAAAAGATCAAAGAAGTCCCAGAACTCTCCATGCTTTGAAAGATCCTCTGTCAAACTGTCCAAACGTATCGAGCTACTTGAAAAAAACCGATGACACATGGACATCATCTAATGAAGAATCTCTCAAACTACTGGTAGATAATCCATTTCCCGAAGCACACAACAGAATGCCCGAATCAAAACCAAGTAGGAGCCATTCCCAATCTACATCCAGAATCCTTGATAACAAGTCACAGGATACAATATACTATGAGTGGCGCTACAGTCCGAGGCGGACCTGGGCCTAGCTTCTTAGCAACCATTCGTGTTGTGCATGCTATTGTCTTTTCACGAGTGGAAGGGACCTACAGTTTTGTGCCGACTCCGAACGGCGAAGTTGAGAAGCTTTTTCTAGACAGGAATACTCTTTGAGCACTGTCAGTGACTCGAAAGAGGTGGAGTCGTGAATTATTAAAGGTGGTACATTCGGGTATCGAACCTGGCACCCTCTGCGTATGTGACCTGGAATCTCAATATTGTCGGATGAGCAAGGAAAGCCATCACGGCCCTGTACATAAGCAAAAAAGATATCGGGCAAAAATGGGATCTTCAACCACACATAACACACATGACGTAACAGTATGGTGGGCCATGAGAACGACTCCCACCAATGCACTTGAAACCATATTAAACCTTTTTTCCTCTAGATATTCTTTGCAAGCAGATAGCAACCTACTATGCAAGCCGATTGAAAGCATGAAAAGCAAATCAATCCATCTACCTAAACACTGCAGATTTTTCCAAGCGGAAATAATGGCGATCAGCGAAGCCCTCTCTTGGCTGAGGTGGAACGTGATATCCGCCGTGATATTTGCATCTTTACGGATAGCCAGACACCATCAAATCCCTAACATCGACTCACTAACCAAAGCAATCTAAAAGTCAATGTCAGATCGAATACAGGCAATACGTGATAAATTACCAAACAAATCTGGCTTAGTCTTGCCCCAAAAGATCTGTCAAATCGCTATTAGACTTCATTGAAAATTCTGGCTTGCTCTCGTAATAACCAGAAATGAAGTATTACAGAGATAGCCGACTTGACAGCTGATTGCCCCCTAGTCCATTGACAAATTTGAGTACTTTTTTGACAGACATTCATGAATTTTTGACGGTTATTCACGAAATAACGCAAATGCCGTCATATGATTGGTCAATTTGGTCAAGGAACACGTCCTAAAAAACAATTGTTGAAGTCGGGCATCTCTGTAATACTTTATTTCTCGTAATAACCACCCTGGCCCTACGCCTTTCATTTTAGACAAACCGACGTGGCAGTACAACGGGCCTACTTTAGCCTAAGTGCATCCAAGCCACCTACCTAACTAAGTCACTTTATTTCATTCCTTTTATATGCGACTACTCCAGAAAAACGGAATATACTTAACAGTACGGGGTGGATCAATTTAATACTTTCGTAGCAGTAGCAGTGATTTTTCATCTTATTCAAAACTTAAATCTCATTTAAAAGCTAATTTCGATATCCGGGATTTGGGTGAACCACGAATAACTATTGGATTACAGATTTTACGTGATCGTGCTAAGGAGACTTTATTAATTAATCAATCAAATTATATTAAATTAAATTATTACAAAAAGATAGCTGGCTGGAATGGTAACCAGAGATAACTTATAATAGGGCTATCCGACTTCTACCTCCGCGTAGACAATAATAGGATAGGACAAAATAATATAATAGGACAAAAACATCACGTATATTATTTGATAAAATATATTGACTCTAACGATAGTCCGAAGATATGTGAAAAGCTTAGTTTTGTTGTTCATTAACAAAAACTTAATTTATTTTTCTTCCTGCAGTTTTGTTCACAACGTAGTCGCAGTATGAGGAACCAAAAAGATGCACAAGAAAGGACCTTTTAAAGTTCAAACTAAATCTTGTTTTAAAAAGTCCATAAGTTCTGAAAAAGTGTAAGTGTGTAAATTGTGTAGAAGCATTTTCCACACCACCCTCGAGGTACGCTTATGGTGCGTTAACCGAGTTTTTTTTAACCGGGTGTTCGGTTTCCCCAAGAGGCCTATTGCACCCGCACTAGACAATATGAAAATATATATATATGTATGTATAAATGTATGATTTAATCAATAAACAACATGCACATGCAAATTAAGGTAAGCAAATGTCTTTTGTTTCATGTTCGTGGTGGGTGTTTTGTGTTTATGTAAAGAACGTGTGAAATGGGTGAAAATGGAAGGCTTATGGAAATAATTTGATGAAATCGTATAATTATGGCACATGCGTAACATCTTACCCTTAAAGTCGGGGTCGCTCAAGTCCCTATTCCAAAATTTTAACATAAAATACAACCTATCTCTAATAAAATATTTCAAAACGAAATCCTCCGGCAAATTCTTACAGCAGACAAACTTCCTGTCTGAAGCTGTGTGAAGTGATGTTGCGCTACACCCCGTTGATGGTAACACTCGTAGAAAAATTCAAGGAATTTTTTTACGATTTCTCGAATGTATTCTTCGAACTCAAGTGGAACTGCAAATAGATTGCAGTCTTTATATTGCTTAAACGATGTGAATGTTAAGCTCAGGGAAGCTTCTGACAGCGAAAGGACGGGTTTTGGCAAAGTGCAAGTATGGCTTTTATAACACTTCCGAGAAAGCCAACCGCAGACAGACTTAAAACTATTTTCTGCCAGGAAATCGTTTACTTTTATACCTACAGTCGGATTTACATTGGTAATGCCTTTTGGCATACCGCTTACCTTGCTTTACACCCACGATGCTTGTCTTACCAGAGGTTGGTCGCTGATGGATTGCAGTCTCTCTGCTTCATTGCTTTTACAGTTGCCAGCTCGAACAATTTTCAAATATTCCAGCCCCCAAAGCTTCTGGAAAATGCTTTTGAAATGCAAAGCGGTTACGCGCGTACCTTTTCCTCCAGCACTTCTCGCTTCACCGAAAACTTTCTCAATAAAATCCTGGTTAAGAAGCCGAGTAAGAATGAATTCAAATCCGCATGACGAAAGAAATTGCCACACGGTATTGAGTGACGAGATATTCAGCAACCAGCCCTTTATAAAAGAAAAGTTGTTGATTACGTCCTTGCCTTTGGAATTAATAACTCTAATTGAACTTAAGATTTTTGTTGCCTCTCGTAGGAACTCCCTTTGATTTTCGTTTTGTTGAAAACCTCTCCTATATAGACTTGTGCAAGATCTTGATGATGAATTAAAATGTCGAACAGATTATTAAAGAATTCTAATAATTCTCCAGTACTTAACATAGTTTCGGGTCCTTGACCTGAACTGTAGTAGGTGAAACAATCCGCCAAAACTGTGTGCCTCAAGACTTGGGAAGCATACTTAACTTTAATTTTTTCGAAACAATTTGGCCTTATATGAGCATCCGTTAACCTTGGAGCAAGCTTGAACTCAAGTTTTCTTTCCTCGTTATAAAATTGTAGGATGTTTTTAAATGTGGCGCGAAGATTACTTGAAGAGAAAATCATATCATTCGCGAAGACACTATTGCGGGCTCTTAATTAAATGTGGAGAATCATAGAAGAAATGAATTCTACCATCATCGACTAGGAAATATGGTCAAGTAACGTCTACATCTAATGATTTGGTAGACCGCGAAAGTTTGACCCCTGGTCGCAAACCAACTGCACTGAAAATAGACCACTGTCCCGAAGAGCACGTACAGATAGAAAAATTATTATTTTTTTAAATGTGAAGGAGAATAATACACGGTGGGATGTTTCCAACTCTTCGCGATGCCTTGAACCATGGGTACTAATACAAATTTAGCCGGCCACTTTGATCGGAACTCATCTTCACCGAAATCTTCCTAGCCTATGAGGTTATTAGTCTTCCTACAATAATCAGTATGGGCTGTTAAAGACATCTCGTCAGCTAAGATGTCAGCCCGGTGATTTAGGCCAAGTGGAACTGTAGTTGCGAAGAGTGTTAACCGCTGGAAGATTAAAAGATTACCGGAGTGATCTATACGAAACTGGCGATGTAAAATGAATTGAAAGTGCCAATATTTTCAATTCATGAGTGAACCTATTTCCCTTACTAAATATCTTGCAATTTTTTAACATGCGCGACAATGGTTTCTATGTCTTTTGTGCTATTGTGGCAAAGTTTCTCCTCATTCAACCTAACGTGTTTCTCTTGGAGTTCTTTTATCTGAAACTCCAGTCCAAGAGTAGGATGTATTTGTCCCTATCTTCGATAATTTTTTGCAATTCGCGGAATTTTTCTTCCATTTTCAAAACTGTTGCCTCGACATTAATTAGTCTTTGTCGAAGGCCTACTTTTTTGGGAGTAACATTTCTAAGTAACTCACACGTTTGTACCGCCGAATCTTCACAGATGATGTCTTCATGCATAATGAGATCTTCCTCAATGAAGACTTTATTTATAGCAGACAAATTGTCGGGAATAGCACTTGCTGAAAGTCTTTTACGAGATGGATTGCAAAACATTTCATCTGAAAAATGTTTGTCACACACTCTCTCCGGTCTCTGCAAGCTGTCTAGTCCCAGACATTGTCGCCACTTCTCTTTCCTTTTAAAATAGAAGTGGCATTTTAGAACATATATCTTATCATAATATACTTATAAGTATGCTATACTTATAAGTATGCTATTATCTTAAGTTATCTTATGTCTATTACGATGATTTTTGTTCTTTATATATATTTTATATATTCGTTATGTCTAACAGATTTATCTTAGAACTAAGTTGCCTTATCATACTTAAGACTTCCCTTTTATGTACACATTTTGTTTTTTTTTTACCGCAGTACGTAGTTACGCGTGTCGTTCAGTCCAGCTAAAGGACTAATTTAAGGAACAGGTTTCGTGGGAGGGTCGTCAAGTGCTATAAGCAAAATAATTGATGTTAAAAAAAGGTAGAATAAATAAACTTACACTTAATAGGAATGCACGTAGCTAAATGATTTCTGTAGCAGTTAGCTGTGTTATCAATTACATAAATAATACATAGCACAGGGAACTAGGTACCAAGCCTAGTATGAACTAGTATGAATATGTGAGTATGTATGTATAAGATAAATATACCTAACTATACTTTAATACACCAATGCCAACAGATAGATTATAAAAAGAATTATATGTTTGAATAGATATGTGAGTATACACGTTATAACAAGGTTATATAGGGTTAGATACATTAGGGTTTGAAATGAATAATTAGGTACACACATATATGGGCATGACTGGAACTAAATTTTGCATTTTAAATAGAGGGGTGAGGCATAGAATTGATAATTAGAACGCGAAAAACCGCAAAATGCGAAAGGTACAAAAAGTTTCCCACTCAAATTGGGAGACGAAACTACAAGATATTTAAGATAATAAACTTACATGATGTCGTCTTTTGTTCCAAATGGAAGGAGGTAACCCTCACACCCAAATACGCAAAGTTTCATTTTGGTTTTTTTTTAATTATTTTCTCACTAAATCGATAATGTAAAATTAACTTTGATGTGCCTGGATTGAATTTGCATTTACATAATAAATTTTATTAGATTACATATTATTTTCTTAAATTTGTGCAAAAAATGCTGACTTATGTTTGCATCCGCATTCATATTATTTATTTCAAAGTATGTACCTTTAAAAGTATGAATCAATTTCTGAATACTGCCCGTAGAATAGTACCTGGATCGTGGGCAAATTTAGCAATCTGCAGCCATTTTTTCCACTAAATTCACGAATCTGCGGGCATTTCAAACTAAAATCCACGAATCGGCGGCTATTGCGTGGTGGATCCATGATTTTTGTAAGAGTATTTGTGAAATACCAATACTTTTGCATTTTCTCCGGTGTGAACCAGGGGAAAAACTGGCCGAAGTTGGATATCTCTATTATCCCTCATCTCAAACGGCCGTTAAATAAACGTTCGTACCAGGAACTTATGTCACATTGCATTATGTAAGTATGTTGTCTCAATTTAATCAAGACTCAAGGAAACAGCATTGGAATTCAGCTTTATCTGTTCTAAGGCACTTAAAAGGAACAATTAATTCAAAGATCCTCTATTCCAGATCTGGGACACCAATTTGTTCTTATTCTGATTCCAATTGGGCAGAGGACATCAATGACCGCAAGTCGCAATCGGGCATTGTCTTCGTTTTTGCTGGAGCTCCGATCTATTGGGAATCAAGAAAACAATCTATAATTACAACACCAAGGTATGCTGGGAAAACTGACAACGCAAAACTGGCAGGAACTGTCTGAAATTATTAATTCCGCATTATTATAAAAGTATTACCTTCTCACTACAGATTGATTCGTGGTTCGACATCTTCAGTGTCCATACCAGGATATTGGAGGAGTTGCAAAACATTGTGGTAGGAATGCGGCTTAGTATAAGGCTAAGCATAAGGTCACTGACTTTGCTTTTCGAATATTTAAACTAAAACTTTGGTGCGGAATACATTCTTACCTATCGACTGAATCAGGATATGTTGGAGTTATTTTTTGGAGTAATAAGTGCCAGAGGATGTTTGTATGACCACCCGAGTTCACTTGAGTTTAAATACCGTGTACAATCCTATTTAGTCGGTAGGAATGGAGGACTAACATCCGATGGCGCAAACGTCGAGACGTTTATTAAAAACGAAACACAAATGGGTGCTGATCTTCAAGCTGAAAAGGAGCAGGTAATTGAAGAAAGTATGACCATAATTTCAGATCTTCTTTCAGATTTAGTTGTTGAAGAGGACCAGATAACAGCTGAAGACGATAGCACAGATGTTGCAGTAGATGAGATGGACGACATAAAACACGACGCCCTAGAGTATCTGCCTGGATACCTCCTAAATGGCTTCAAATTGAATGTGGGCAATTTTCTTGTACAGTTACGCGGAAAGGATAGACAAAGAAGCCACTGATCTGACTTGGACAAACTGATAGAGGTCTTCATAAGCCGAATCAAAAATTGATGGCAGAATTAGAAAACATAGATAAGATATTTAATAAAAGCAATGGAAATGATTGTGAACTATGACCGGGTACAAATTATATAAATAGTATGTTCAAATAATATTCAAATTCCACTTGAAGCCCGCAAATTATCAAAACTTTTTTTAGATGTAGAATGTACTTGGGAATAAGAATTCAAAATATAACAAAATATATTTCCGAAAATAACTGCCAAAATAAATTGCACGCAACAAGAAAACTAAATAAAACTTGTTCATGAATATGTAAATAAAAACACTTTCATATCTGTATGTACATTAAATCTTTGCACAGAAATTGAATTTCAATATGAGTTTCGTTTACTTTCTTATGACCGAGGGATACAGGTGACGTCACAAGGTTTGACATATAAAGAGTATGATACCTTGTATTCTATGTATCATGATCGAAAACTATCAATAAATATCGATAGTCTTGTACAGACTATCAATTATTATCGATGGCAGTGGCTATCGTTATAGACGAAACACGTTTTTCCAAATGCAAGCCGCAAATGGAAACTTGCTTAATATATTTCGGACCACATACATGTATATAGTTAATTTTTTGGATAAACAACACTGCAAAAATTATGTCGGAGTTTTTGTTTGTAGCAGTGATTACAAGAAATTCGTTCGGTTTCCAGAGCGAAGAAATCACTAAACTCACTCTCAGGATTAGTCAATTCAGATTTTACCGATTGAGGGAAGGTTTTAGACAACTCTTCATTTTTAATAAATTTTCTGTTATCATATTGCCATTGGTGATGATAACGTTATTAATTCGATTTGCGTCGACTTGTTAGTCTCGCAAAATGTACGTGCAGTACAGATTATCTTTTTGTTTTTAAAGGTTTTTCACTGCGCCTGATTTCCTTGTTTTTGTACCGATTTTTATATTATTTATAAATATCTGTCTGTAGAATATCAATTTCGGGTAATGTTTCGGACTATTTGTCCATTTAGAATACATATATTTATGTATATTTATCAAATTCATACGTAATACACTAATGCAATTAATAATACAATAAAGAACATGGCTCAATAGGTACCCATTAAAACTATTTCCTAAATAATTCGATCCCAAAATTGGATTCACAAATTATATTCTCAATATTTAGTTTAATAATCCTAACCTTAAAGATGTTCCCAATAGGAGTAGTACAAAATAGGATTGCCCACGTTTATTCACCGCTACCGTTGCCTGAATCTCACGTTGCTGTGTTGCTTTTTGAATGTTTCTCATTTTCAATAAAATTATTCATTCGAGAAATGTCCTTTAAAGCACTATGAATACTAAATTCTTGTAATATTCCACTTGAATTTTATCGACCGATTGGGAACGCGTTTAGTTTTTTTTTTTTGCATTTTACACAAATCTTGGTTATATGGAATCGTGGTTAACTGCACTTATTACCGTTACTATTAATAACATTAATTGTATAGCAAGTAAATCAGAACTATTTCAACTTCATTTAGCCCATTTGCTGACGGATCTGAAATCTTTGATGATTTTCCGCCCATAATTGACTATTTTTCTTAACGCGTCAGTCAATCAGTATATATACGAAATGCTTTTTTTTTGCAATTTTTCTTTACCCTTTGCACTTTCAAACACGAGTATATTTTCCATCGCCAATTTTACACTTTCGTCATGTAGTGTTAAACGACAACATTCAACTTTGATAGTAGATCGTGGACTGCACGGTTCTCTATTCCATATTTCTACTCACACTTGCCAAAATTCAAGGCAAGCATAACCAGGTGATAGCGTGCACGATACCAAACTCTTGAGACCTATTAATAAGTTTGTTTTTTAAATTATTATCATTTTATTTGTTATTATGAGAATTTGAAAAAGTGTGAATAATACCAGGCATTCAACAAAGAAAATGAATATTGAGTTTAAAAAAATCTTCAAAACAACTAATTTTAATTACTTTTTCTCCTTCTGATTTTCGTATGATTACAATTGAATTTCTAATGCCCGACTTCACAGTGTGAGCTTAAGTGTCGATCGTCTAAATCGTAAAATCTTTTTGTGTCATTGCTAAACTTAGAATCAATAGAAATTTCGTTTTCACAAGGAAAGTGCAGTGTCAATCCAGAATGTACATAATTGCCATTAGTGTATTAAAATATTTTAAACCGCAAAATACAAAGAGGAAACCTCCAACCAAATATTTTGTCTGGCAAAGCTCCTGAAGAGAACAAAGGGCACACAAATTTATAGATGCACGTGTATTGGGGTGGTGTGAATAAAAACTGAGAAAACACTCCGAGTAATAACACATGAGTGGGTGCAAAGTATATGCAATAATGTTTCTAAAAGGACAAACGCGAAAAAAAAAGAATTATAACTCATGTCCTTTCGGGGACACAGGGGATATTTTCAAGAAAGTGTATTGATTCGAGTTTGATAACATGGAATGGTTAAGTACTCATTTCCTTTCCGATATTCCTGAAGAAACCCGTGGTGGTGCCATACCTTTGATTGTTTTTTGTTTTTTTATTGTAATGGGAAGATTGCCCGTCTATTTCTTATCGCCATTTGATTTGACTCGGGCCTTCTTGCTATCAATTTTTTTCCTTATTTGCGTGATGTTCAAGTTAAACCCATTGGTTTTTTTTTTTAATTTTTCTTCCACAGCTTTCAACTCAAATTGCTTTTTATTTTTCACATCTGGTGTTTAGCTTTTTTCCAGCAAGCACGGAAAATTGCAAACACTTGATGAAATCGTCATCGTCCACTCCAGATTTCCTTTTATTTTTGAGGATTCAGGTTTAATCCGTTAAATTATTCCTCTTCCGCCGCAGTATTTTTAAATTGTTTTCACTTTTTTCTCTCTTGAAGTCACCTCCTATGCACACTCAACTTCTATAAGCGATATCTAAGCATATAGAATCCTTATTCACACCAAAAGGAGGAAAGACTCAGCTGTAAAAATATCTGAGTGGAGAGCATTCGTTAAACTTAACGAAACAAATTTTGATTTATACCAGATGGTGCATTTACTCCAAAATTCTGAGGAAATGCTCCCACTCAGTTTTTATTCACACCACCCATTATAACAATATCCTTACATGCTTGAACATTCGCTTGTTGAGTTGGTGTGTTCTCTTTTCCTTTTTTCAGAAGGGGCTGTTCGTGTTCAATCACATCGATATTATGTTCATCATTTGCATGGTTGTGGGATTCAATAGTCCACAATGCCAGTCCATCTATGGCTTGCCTAAATCACATCTAAATATTGAGTGTAAAAACGAAATATTCTTTAGTGAAATCTAAGTTCGAGTTGGCAAGAGTTACTCTGCGTTTGATCGCGGTACTGATTTTTTTCGTACTATTTACTGCGGAGCCGAGGTAGACTATGTCTTTGACTACTTATTAACCTAATAGTTGCCCATTGTGACGTTCTGTCTGTCTGTTGCGTATCCTTTCTTGATGACATCATATACTTCGTTTTACCCTCATTCACCGCTAGACCCATTGTAGCCGCTACCGCCTCAATGCTAGCAAACGCATCATTGACGGCTCGCTGTGTTCTGGCAATTACGTCAATTTCACCCGCATATGCTAACGGTTGTACGTACTTCTGGAAGATCGTGCCTCTAGTGTTGTAGTGCAAGCCTTGCACGATCTTCTACAGGATGATGTTAAGGACAGCGACAGCGCGTAGCCTTGTCTAAAACCTTTTTTGACATTGAAGGTCTCTGTGAGTTCGTTACCGACCTTGATGGAGCAGCGAGAATTCTCCATCCTCATCCCGCACATGCGTCCTTATGAACACTGTCATGCGCGGCCTTGAAATCGACGAAACGGTGGTGGGCGTCGATTTGAATTTCTTGTCTTTTCTAGGATCTGCCGTAGTGTGAAAATCTGGTCGTAGTTAAACCAGCAGATAAGGTTGCACTGTAAAATCGGTCACAACACAAACAATTTGCATTTATTACTGAGTTTCAGGTTATTCGCCTTATTTAGTAAAGATCGTGTATTCGCAGTGAGACATTCATTGATATATGTCTTCATGTTGCTGAATTTGTTGCTGCTGTTGTTGTTGCTACTACCGTCATTATCAACATTGACCGAAGAGGTTTTTCTGCTCTCACGCATCTTCTTCAACACAGCCTTCTTGCGCAAGATCGAAGAGAACTTAACAAAGACGATGTTAGTCGATGGATATTTATTGCTCTTAGTGTTCTCTCTCAAATTTTTGCGAGCAATATCCATCACAATTTCGCTGGCATTGAACTCCGCTCCATTGAGACTACTTAAAAAAGATGGCACTCTCTCTTTTGTATTAGCATTGCATACATCGGACAAGCCAACAATGTCTACAAAACACTGTTTTCCTCTCTGCTCCAGCGAATGTAGTTTCCAGCAAATTTGCCTTCTTTTAAGAGAGGCATTTGTTTCTTCATGAGCACTACGTTACTCAGCTTAACTCTGCGAAGAACATTTGCAATTTAATGGTTAAATCACCCAAATTGTTGACGTTATGGGTAATGAAGGTAATGAAGACGATAGAGCGGCTCTACTTTGAAATGCAAAAGTATTCGTGCGCTACAAATACTCTGAGAACTACAAATATCGTATTTATAAACACTGCGCTCTTTGATTTCAATTTCGCTTTTTTTCTATTTTCACACACTTATCATGAATTATTCTTTAGAATTTGTACGTTAAATTTTTAATTCATGTCTATCGACTTTAAGATTGCAAATACCGCGCTTCATTCTTACACAGTAATTCCAAGAGACAAAAGAGCTTTACCAAATAATTAAAAAAAAACACAAATTATTAGATTCGTAATTTGAAAACTAGAAACGAGCTATTTGAGTACGGAAAATCCCCATCAACTCGACTTTAAGATCACGTTAGCATTTCGTAGTAATAGTTTTTCGACTTGAGTCTGACAAGAAAATTTGTTTTTCCGGGAATACAGAATGATTTGAGTTGCTTAGTATTCTGTGTACGCTCTCATTTTTGGTTTTTGACGTGAAGTGTGCAAGTATTGATGTATGTACCTATATATGTACATAAAATGTATAACATATTTATACATATATTATATATATATATTATATTCTCTTATATATATTATTCTATATTAAATACATACAGTGCCTCACAAAATTGAGCATACACTCACAGCTTAAACATATTTTTATCTTTTTCGCCTTACAAAAAGTAGTTGATTAATAAAACTTAAATGCAGTTCGAATTGACGTACTTCAATTGGTAAAAACCATAAGCAAAAATTTGAAAATTAAAAAAAAAACTTGCTATTTCTAACCAAATTAAAAAAAGGCATTTCATTTTAACACACAAAATTGAGCATACACTTAAAGTAAATTCGAGTTACGACTAAAACACAAAACCAAAACAGTTACAAATAAAATTTCAGTAACGCGTGGCACCTCCTTCAGCATCTATAACAGCTTGTAACCGCCGTGGCATGGATTTTACCAGTTTTTCAGTAAAAGATGGCTGAATCCCTTCCCAAGCTGCCTGAATTTTAGATTTTAGCTCCTGCTTATTGGAGCAGGTACTTTCTTTAACCCGCACTTTTATATCGTGCCATAGATGTTCAATAGGGTTAAGATCCGGCGATTGTGGGGGTGTTTGTAGCTGCTTTGGAGCGTTATAAAGCATACTAAATAGGAGGTGTGCTTCGGATGATTATCTAGTTGGAAGTACAAAACACCTTCCCAAAAGCTTTCCGGGTGGTTTACATATTGTCTAGCAAACTCCAATCTTTTCTTCTTATTAACTAGGGAAATGTACGGCTTTCTTCGGGCGATCCTACCATTTAAATTATTCTTTCTCAAGACTCTGCGAACGGTTTCCATTGAAAGAGGCTTATTAATTACGGATGACACCTCAGCCGTCAACTTGGATTGGACTTGATTGTCCGAACAATATACCGCTCGTTTTGTTCTGAGAGCAATTTTTTTCTTCCCCTTCCAGGTCTGTTTTTTAGTGTCCCTTCATATCTATAATTGTTTATTATTTTTTGTACCGTTGCATGCGATCGCCCTACAGTTTCTCCTATTTTTCGCATCGACTTCCCCTCGCAAGCTTAAATATGAGCATTCTCGTTGACAAAGTAGTCTGTTTTCGCATGTTTTCCATATTTTCGCACAAAGAAGAGAATATCGGTCTTTTCAGTTCAAATGTGCAGAAATGATCATCAGGGACATTTGTTGCTTCATTCCTGAAAAAATTTGCATGTATCGATTCTGCGAAGCTTGTGAGTAACGCACACATGACACCAGTATGCTCAATTTTGTGTGTCGATTTCAGGGGTTGTTTCCTTTTTCATGCGAAAAGTACCGGTAGGAAGTCGCCTGTCAGTGAATTTGGCATATACTCTTGCTTAAGATATGTATTCAGTTATGATTGTATCCCAAAAAAATAAAACAAAAAAGTGGTCGGCCTTAAACCAGCACGAATATGAAGTAATGATAGGTGTATGCTCAATTTTGTGAGGTACTGTATATATATATATTCCTATGTTCTTTCAATAGTAAAAATTTTAACGAATATCGATGTTTTGAGTTCGATTGTTAACGGTTATGGATGTCCAGCCAACGATGTTGACATCGACGTCAACATCGATGTTTTGCCAATTCCTTACCTTACTGAATTTTCTGCTGGGTCACATAGATATCTTGGGATAAGAAGATAAGAAAACATGTTTATTGTTTCGTTTTCGTTTGTTGTTCGGTTGCAAGATCCATAGAGACGTAAAATAATAATAAAAAAATAATAATAAAGAGTTACAGCAAAATGAAATATAAAAAATGTGTGAGGACGGTTGACATCCATAGAAGAAAACAGACAAATATGTAAATGCAAAAAACAAATATCTAATGCAAAAAGAAACCGAGTGAGAAGAGCAGGTAGGTTAGCAAGCAACCAATATACACTATATACCAAACAATAACGAACTCCAACTAGGTATTAAACCTTACAGTAAAAAATGATAACCCAAACTTTATCAAGATCGATTAAGGACTTAAGAAGTTTTTAACTAACCAACATCAAGACGGAAGATTTTTGTATATTAAGATTAGAATATGTAGACGATCACGAGAGCCTCTGATCATTTTCACACATAAATAAATTCTTTAATATCATATTTGTATTACTTTTGAGAACAGATGTATCACATATATGTAAATACTTGAATGTGTACATACTTACATTCTGATCTGTAATACATACTGCCTTCAAGCATTACAGCTTAAAGTTGATGGAATTGTCCATCTCCTTAAGCTGATGTTAGGTTAGGTAGTTAGCTGATGCAGTCAAGAGTACGGTATCAAGCAAAATATACTAAGACTACTATACTTAGATTTGTATAGAGTAAGACTTGCCTTCTAGATGAATTAAAATTACAAATTCAACAAAATTTATTTTTTTTCTGAGGTCGACAACAACAGAGCTGTATTTGCCATGATCAAGTGAAAGTCCCTCCATCGCAAATGACGAACACGACGATAACAACAATGACAAACAGGTGGTGTAATACTTCGACGGCAATTATATGTATTTATTTGGTAAAAGTCAAAAATTAAATGATAGCAGGCTGCACTAAAACAGTGTGTTAAAAATTACACATTGTCTTCGTAGAGTGTAATCGACTTATTCTCTCGGGTAATCTATCGATTAAATATTAAATAAAAAATACCAATGGTGTCACCATGCCATACATATACAGCTGGGTTTTCTAGTGGACTAACCGTGTGTATTATGCTTTTACTTACGGTCTTCCCTCGTAACTTCAACGCATATAAGTAGTTGAATTTCGTACTTATGGGAGTGCTAACCTTAAGAGTAAAAAATGTTATTTTCCCCAGGTTATGCAACGTATCCAATGACAATGGCATGCAGGTATGAAATACATTGATCACCATAATTGAAAAATTACCAGGGCAATCGTAAAACTTTTTTGTTCTGCAATGCAAACTGAAAATAATGGGGTGTAATTTGAGGTGCCTACCTGTAGAGAATTTTTGGTATGAGGCAGCAATAATTTTAATGAACATTATTAAGTGATTACTGTTAACGGATTTTTTGTCATCGCTGTCAGATGTTACTGGAATTCCAAAATATATCAGACATGTATAGATGCCAGTACGATTATATTAGCGTTCATAATCCATTGATTCATATTAATCCAAATTCTAATATTTATACGGTTAAATAGTAAAAATCCATTTATCACCCAATAATTCTACAAAACAACATGTTATTCAATATTAGCATATATTACACACTTATCTCTACAGCAGTGTAGCAGAATTATGAAATTAATAGTTTATAATTGAATGCGAAATCGTCTCAAAATAGAAAAGAAAATCGTTTAGGCACACAGTCAAAATAAAGAAAACGAAAACTTATACCAAAAGCAAAAAATGAAACGAGATAATAAACCGCATTAGCAACAAATAATGGAGAAAGTTCATACACTCTTCCCTGGAAAAAATGTGCCTTACTTGTTAAAAGAAAGAAATACTAGTGGAATGATAGAACATAGCATGTTTCATACATTTTGTCAGAACAAACATACGTACATGTTGGTTCTTTATACCTAACCATTGCATGGAGGCAGATGTATTCGATGACTAATGACTTAAATTACTGCAATACTTGGTTCTGACTTATATAATCAACTACTTTTTTTTCTTGAATAAAACTATTTATTTCAGTCTTATTAAGAAAATATTCAAATATGTATGTATGTATGCATGTACATTATATGTTGTAGCTCGAAATAATTGTCATATAATTTTTCTTACAACTTGCTTTAAACATCTGCTAAACGTATCGGTTTTATTCCATCTACCAGCGTCTTAGGTTGAAAATGTTCATCACGTGTGGTCAATGTCGTATTTTCGATGTTAGGTGCATGTATAAGGCGAAGAAAAAGAATTCGTTATTTAAAAAAAACCGAACGTGTTATTTGTTCTCTTCTTCATACATATATGTATGTACGAAATCTGTGTGCGTTTTGCCGAACCCGATGTGTTGTACCTGAAATGTCGGGAGAAATTTAAGGCGTCATTTGAATGAAGGAGAAAATCTTTTTGTAAAGTTTAAATTGTCTGCCAGCTTTTTAAGTTTGTTTTTTTTTTTTTTTTGCATATCCGTTTCTTACGGAAATTTACGGTTATGAAAGAGAGAAGACAATTTTTGCTTCATATTTTTCAACTAGTGTTAAAGAGATTACATCATGCGGTCAATGTGTGTCATCTATACATGTATTTTAATTAACATACAAGTAGGTACATACATGTATATAACTTTTGGGCATTTAATGGAATTGGTATATTTTATCTATATACTCATATCGCAACATGCACGTAAGTCCCTTAATTAACAATAGAGCGATCGCGTGGTGAAATTTCGCAGACCGTAATATCGTAAGCTGAGCAAAAAGTTCTAGGTAGATTTACTTTCTACTAACTCGAGCGTTTTGATAGTTGTGAAGGAATTTTCTGTTAATCGTGAATTTGAATTTTTGGCGGACTGAAGTGAATATTTGTATAAGTAATTAATTTTTTAGAGTGATTTATTGATTGTAATAATACATTATTATTCTTGCAGAATATATTCCGAACAGTGGACCTGTCCACTCGAGAATTCTATTTAGTTTTGAAAGGCTGAGTGTATCGTGTTTTGGCATAACATTCTCGTATAACTGATCATATTTCTTTTGTGATTTGGCCTTTATTGTAAACGACTGATAACATCTCACCAACTGGTAAATTTATTAATTTTGATTAATGTTGTGCATACTTGCAAGGGTTGAAATTGAGTTTTAGAATAGAGAAAATTGTTATACCCCTTCTACGATTAATGCCTATACAAGCCATGCCTGAGTCGTACTTTTGGTATAAAATAGGCCCTCTTATCGAGACGATATGTATTTGACATGAGGCTCGCAGGAATAACTACCTCTATTGATGAATTCATTCAACAGAAGCTTATTATCGCTTCAGTCCTAAGTAACAGTTATTCAATTGAACGATTCAATGTTGTCAAGTTTCAATGTGTTCATGTCAATGTAATAATAATAAATCAGTCAGAGTTCGAGATAATATAAGCCCATCCTTGTATATTATCCATAGAAAAACATACATATTCTGTTTCGTTACAATGTCTGTAACCATTCGATTCTATACGTTCATTAAGTTTAGCTGCTTGTCTTTTCTTGTTATTCATATTTCTATTCAGATTTGAGTTGATAAGTCATTCTTGCCATTTATTTCTTATGTATGTACTATTTCACGTAAGTGGTGACTACGTTTGTTGAGTGCAGAAATTCTTACTCTCACTACAAATCATTTAATACGATAGCAAAAATTTCCATAACTTTTTCATGAAATATTCTGGTAAAAGGCTGCAATTGACACCGCTTTGTCGACCTAGGCATATGATTGGGCCTGTCCTTTAAAAAGGAGTATTTCTTATTAACACACCGACTCAAACAGAAACGAGCTTTGTCGCTGAAGGCCATTATTCGATAAGAATGCGAATCTTCCTGCTTTTGAAATGCTTACACATCGCAAATTACCACTGTCAGTTCTTTCGGTAGACGTCCAGAATGCTTGACTTACTGAAAATCCCCATTACATTACACAAAAAAATATTCAAATTGTCTATATGATAACATTTTCTCAAATAATTTCCAAAACCCATTTCAAAAGAAACATGATATTAATGCTTTACAAATTTTGTTATTTCAAGAGAAATTTATCTCACTTTCTTTTTAAAAAAATGTCTGCAATAACAAAAATTTAAATGTCGTTTTATGGGTGCTTTACTTACTTCTTTTGACTTTTTTGAGATAATTTATGAAACTACAGCCCTTTTCGGGTTATTAGTATTAACATACGTTCGACGGCAATTAAAATAAAATAAGTAATGCGTTGATTTGATCAGTCTCAAACAAATTAATTATGTCTTTTTTTACTTTCCATTATTTTTTCACACCAATGAATGTCATATCATACAGGAAAAGAAGGAATCGTTGTCCACCTGTATAGGTTTAGAAAATTATGTAAGGAAGAAAAGACTGTCGTGCGACTGCTGTCGGAATGTCATAAGCATTTATATTTATGTAATCAATTATTATTCAATTATATTATATTATATTTACTTTTATTAAGTATAATTTTCATTATATTCATTGCAAATAGAATACTTCGCAAAACAGAATATGAATTGCTTATTCAAACTTGTATTGTTTGTTCATACAAAAAATGTGGTATTGCCCATGAAAAAAATGAGTAGTTCCATCTAGATTTGAATACAAATCGTGAAAGAGTATCACCAACGCACAAATTTTCGAAGAAAATTCTATGTGCCATCACAATATCGAATTTTATGGTCGGAATCTTTTTCCTTAGCGGCGTTGCCTAGTTACCATTACCCCTGTGGTTCGTGTCACCATATCATAAATATCACTGTAACATTCGCCAAAGGTAATGTCTTGTTGTTCATCTTCTCTTTCGGGCTTGCTAATGCTTATGCGTCGCTGCCACGAGGTATGTTTTGTTTCTACGACAAATTGAATTTTTTCACAGTGAAGAACTCAAGTTCAACTGAACCTTAAACTGAGTTAAGATGTTCGGTTAAACAAGAACGTTCAGTTGAACCTGGTTTGTTGCGATAGAAAAAAAGTCTAACTGTCCATCTTGTGAGTGTACGTACACACTGCTTGATGTATTTGCTTTATTTTGTAGGTTTAAAGTGCCTTGGGATCAATCCTTTGGAGCTTTTGTAAGCTTTTGATAGATAGATGACAAACAAAGAAAACAAACATACAAAATCATTTCAGACAATCCATCCCTGAGTATGACCAGTGAAAGGCAAACAAAAAAAATTAAGTAAAAACAACTTAGTCTCTGTACATAAAAACAATTTTTTATAACACACAATTTTTTATCAAATGTCGAAAATAAAAAAACGTAATGAAGGGGAAAAATAAGGAAGAGTATCAGTTGTAAGAGCGAAACAATGCATCTGCGCTGCTGAAAAGAATTTCAAACGGGATTACAATCGCGATTAACTCAGTTCAAGGAAAGAAACGTTGAACCAAAAGTGGAGCTTGAACTTGCGCTGTTAAACTGGGCATTAGGAAAACTGAATATGAAATGTTTATTTATCCTGCAGACTCGCGAGTAACGCACCAACCCACTCCGCCAATGAACCACGTGAGTTTCAGAGTTTTTTCTTCGACCGCATTCGGTATAGCTGTGACATACTTACATACATACATAGCGCTTTATTATTGGTTGATGCCATTGGTGGTCGTCATGGCTTAGTGTGTATGTGATCGAGTCCTACGCATTTTAACATTTTAACTGTAAATTCGATCTCCATTGGAACAAACAATTTTTGAGGTCCTATCGTTTTCGAGTCAAAGAATATAACAATCTGATATATATATATATCAACCACAAATAATGTAGTTACTCTGTACTCTTACTATATTACCTGTGATACAACTGTATGTCTTCTCCACTCGTCGGAGAAAAATGTCAATCACAACACGTGTGGTTGTTGTAAGCGCTAGGCCGGGTTGTACCTACAGTGCCTCCAATGTTTGCGAGAATGCGTAATTAAATGGGCATATCTAATATTAAAAAATGAGATATCTATATATACATATCTAAATTAAAACAATATTTCCTTAAGATCCAAAACTATTAAAAGTATTTAAAAATTGAAAAGAAAACATATGTAAAACATAAAAACGGCATGTTTCAATTATTTTGCACGGGGCTGTGTTTATAAACAGTCACTCTCAAAATAATGTAGGCAGCATAAAGGTAGGTTCTCAAAAATGAATTTCAATCACCTATGCGCTATCCTTATATATTTCCTGGTTTAAGTACATTCTTAATTAATATAAAACTACATTAAACATTTTTCATGAAGTGCCACTTGAATTAAATTTTAGTACATACGTATGTCTGTCGCCGTTCGGAGTCGGCATAAATCGGATTGTATGTCGCATCAACTCGTAAAAGAGCAATAGCATGCACAAGATGAGTGGTTTTTATAGAAGTTAGGCCCATGTCCGTCAGGACTGTCGCGCCACCCATAGTATTATTATTATATATGTGTATACATACATATGAATATTTACAACTTTCAATGTCATTGGCTTATGTAAATTATGCATTAGTGCCCACCTACAGCGAGACTAATTGTATAATGAATTTTATTTCTAGTCAGTCACCCGCTTATGCTTCAATATATTTAATTACCTACATTCCACTCTTAAAATCACTTTGAAGTCTCTCCTAAATGGCATACTCACCAGACAAGAAATACAACGATGCATTCCATTTTTGTGGGAAATTACACTAACATTATCGGACGAGTATCAATAATGACACTAGGTCTGGTACTACATGATTTACCTGCGGCGTCTGATGTACATGCTCTTAACGCCACCCCACTGCAGATCGACACATGATAGCACAAATATATCAAACAACGCTGACGAGCTAGAGATACTCCACCAACAACATACCATCAATACAACAAAGCATAAGCATCAATACGTCAGACTAAACATTACACATCGCATAGGTATTACCTGCTATATCACCACGATTCGGTGCGTCGCAGAACTGACAAAGTACCAGGCCATATATAAAGAAGTGGCGAACAAAAAATTTCGTGTCATTTGAAAGATTTCGGTCGAGCCGTACGGTGATTGTGTTTGTTTTGATCGCTTGCTTTGAAAGTGTTTTTCTGTAATACTAGATTTCAACTTTCTGGGTGAAGTGTTATTTTGAAGAATACGAAAACAGAACAGAAATCAACATGAAAGCGTTTGTTGTGACTAGTGTTTACTTATTAAGTGTGTTGAATGTTGGATTGGCACAATTCTCAAATGGGCGTGTACTGGACCCACCAAATCCCCAGCTGTGCGCACAGCGGATTATCCATGAAAAAACACCAGACGGAAAAGGGTAAGAAAATTGGTTATTAAACAACCTTAGGTCATGCATTTTTTGGAAATAAAGTAATTTAATTAAATTTGTATTTTTGTGTAAAATAGATACTTTTTTTCCTGGAGAGACCCCAGCCTTAAGGGAGTTGAAGAGGATTGGTTAACAGCTAGGAACTATTGCCGAAGACGTTGCATGGACTCTGTGTCTCTAGAAACGAGTCTAGAAAATGAATGGATTAAGGCTCGTGTAGTAAATGAAAATGTAAGCATTTTTTACGAAATAGTATAGATCAGACCGGCTATGACTCGTAAATCCGATATATGAACATTTTATTTCATTAAATTTCATTGACTTGTTTGGAAGAAAGAAAGTTTTCATAGTATAACATCTTTTGTTTAAACAGCTTTTGGACGAAACAAGATTTAATTTCCAAATACTTGAAGTGAAAATTCCAAAATTTTGTTTCAAAATAACTAACTATGTTTCTGATATTTAAATGTGAATGAAAATATTTTATTCGTTTCTTCGTGAAATATTTAAATATTTCTTGAGAAAAAGGAAACAAATATAATTTTAATTTTTCGTTCCTTTATTATTTTCAAAAAAAGCTAAAATCTCCTTACTATTCTTCGTTGCAAATGTACATATAACTTGTATAGTGTATAAACATTCGCACAATTTCTTATGCTGGTTCACAGGTAAACAATTTGCATTTACTGAAGCATTATTTTCAAAATTAATCGGTTTATAGTGCGTTGAATGAAATTTTCAATCCAACCAATCTATCTGATTGCTTAGAACATAATATAGCTCAAGGTCTTGGTAGTGGAAAAGTTAAAACAAAAAAGAAAACTGACTCGCGAAAACACCAGATTTGTTTCTTATATTGCATGAAGATATGATTGGCATGATTAATTAACAATACTTAAATTTATGCAATTTTTGCCATTCCACTTAAGTTAATATCTCATTCCATATTTTACCCAGTTATCTCTACTTATACATGCGTTAATTTGCATTTGAATAGTTGTCAACACAACAAATACAATTTCACTATCACTTTCTATTTCAATTCCATTATACATAGCCGCTATCATTTAAGATCGTCACATATTAACAAATAACCAAATGCTACGTAATGTGATGTAAGAAAAGCGAGATTTCTGCATGCTTGATTTGAGTTTAGAGCTTTATTAGTTATATTCCCAGATTATGATATAAAAAGTGAAGAATTATCTCAGTGTGTATAGCGTTGGAATATTTCGAAGATATTTTCTAAACTAATTTTCAGAAAGACAAAGAGAAGATATTCTGCACGCATTTGCAAACATATTTATGTAAATATTTCCATTTAAAACTAAGGAACCATATTTTATTTATGTATTCAACATGGTAATTACTGAAATTTCATTCTTTGTTCCCCTCTTACCAACCGCATAAGGCTTAGTGTGATCGCACTCATCGCTTTAAACATTTTTGTGAGTACAAACAATCAAGATAATCAATTCATTATCGTTGGAAAAGTCTAACAAACACTTCCAACATATAGAACGCATTCATTAACCAAAATCCAGATTAAAGAATATAGCGCTTAAAGTCAGGGGTGATTACTAAACCACGGGCTCGTCGAAAGATTTCAACATAAGACTGTCATGTGTACGTAAACAAATTTTGCAAAGAAATTGACGCCCAAGAGCAAAAACCTTTCCATTACATTAAATTGATTCACTTTCTCTTTTCTCTTATGCCTCAAATACTTAAGCGTTGCTATCAATATCCAGGAATATAGCAATATGACACATACTTGTTTTAGCATTGTGCTGAAGATGACACTGTTCATGACCCCACAAAAGCTCGGCCTCCATATTCACGTAGTAATTTTTTTCATTGCTTACAAAACTCGTGAGGTGCTTTCTATTTCATTCAAAGTTTGTCTGTTGTACACATTGGGAGAGTGGGATTTCCCTCTGAACGATGGTAAAATGGAAATCGGCACAATAAAAACTGTGTATAGCAATGCTGCTGGCACTAACACTACCTAAAAAAGAGTTTACATAGCTTTACATAAAGTTAAATAAATAAAAGCTAATGCATGCATACATGAATGGACGAACGATCGAAATCAATTAGCGAACTCCATGCGTACGTATAATATGGAGGAAGATATCAAGTGAGAAATTGGAGTTTCTTCTCGACTAGATATCGTCTTAGGAGGCTTACTTCTATAACACTCGGGCTTGTTCATTTCCTGATGCATATTCTCATGCTTTGTCAGTAAACTAAAATACTGATTTGTTTCGTAAATGTACTTTCCCCGTAGTATTTTTAAACAAGTGTATATTCATATATAGAAAAGAGTCAGAGTTTAGTAGCGCATGGCACAAAATTTCACATCCGTCGAATATATATAATATTATTTTGAACGATTGAACTCTGAATATAAATGACTAAAAGGTGCTTAAATTATTATAAATATAATTAGTAATATTGTAATGATAATTCACAGGCGTGAGTTTGCGTGACTTTGTTTTTTTTTAATTTCATAATTTATTGTGTGGTGAACGATAGTTCAAATTCGGATAATTAATTTCATAATTTTCAAAGCATTAAGTAGAATGTGCAGCTGCATGTAATGATGTTAGATCAAGATCAGATATATATAAAAGCTAAAGGCTAAAGTGATTATCATTCTATACGATACTTTCGTCATAGGAAGATGAAAATCTGTTGATCGCTTGGAGCAAGCGAACCAAATGTATGAAAATTTATTTCCTGTCTTTGTGAACTCTGTTTTCGATAAAAACTATTAGTGCTTTTTTAGTAATGTTATAATTGAACGTGTGTAAGTACATATATGAAATAATAACATTTGGCGTTACTTCCAAGATATATTAGAAACACCTCAGCTACTAAGTGACTTACATTTCTCTTTAACCAACTTAGCACCGTAAGGAGATTAATACGGACAGATTTAAAGCAATTCATGAATGAAATTATTTTTTACATTTATTATCGAGAACATTTTTTTTTGCGTTTCTCTATACTATATACACTATATTATTATACTTATTTTTTTATTAAATTTTATTTTATTAAATTATTATATTTATGTATATTTTTATCATCTCCTCGATTTTTTTTATATTTCCATTTTTTTAGGTTAAGTACATATGGACCAGTGGTCGCATTTGTGACTTTAAAGGTTGCGAACGCCCCGATCTTCAACCTACGTCAATAAATGGATGGTTCTGGACAGCTACTCTTCAAAAGCTAGCTGCAACTACAGAACGTCAACAAGGTGATTGGTCTCCAAACGGGGGTATTGGTCTTCCTCAGCCTGATAACCGTGAATTAAAACAAGGCGGTGCATCTGAAAACTGCTTAGCTCTCCTTAACCAATTCTACAATGACGGAGTCAACTGGCACGATGTTGCATGTCATCATAAGAAGCCATTCGTATGCGAAGAGAACGATGCTCTCCTGAAGTATGTTCGGTATACCAATCCAAATCTCCGCGTTTAAGAATTAGAAAGTTCCCTGGTTACCGCAATTTTATATATGAACCACGTCGACACCCAGAGGAGAGAGATATTTTGTTAAGAACATACCAAAAATGACAATAGCTTGATTATGTTTTAAGTTATTTGCGTTCAGTTATATATAAAGTATATAAAGTATATTTCATTACATATTGCATTTTCCTCTTCTATAATTTCAATTTCTGTTTTGGAAGCTAACGATCGTAATATAATACGATACTTGTCCGCTCATTAACGCGGGCATACTCTGCATACTGTAACTGTAAATCTTAACCTTTTGCTTTTCATATTATAAGTCTAATTTATCATATAGTTATGGGCAAGATTTTTTATAAATATATAATTTATGATTTTGGAAGAAAATAAAAAAACGAAACTATTAAAACGATTTTTACTTTATATTATTTATAAATTGCATAATGTGCCCTTAGTAGTGCTTTAGCAAAATGTGTGTATTCGTTTCTGAGTAGCGAGTATTTAGGTAAGTACCATATAACGAAACGTTACTCCTCAATGTATATCGTTAATATCAAGGTGTCGTTAACTTTGATTGCCTTTTCGCTATTACTTTATTCTCTTCTCTTCTAGTTTACATGTCAGTGATGGAAATCGACTTCTTTCGATTGTATTGAACGCTGTAACAAGAATGTAAAGATGAAATTGTACTGGGCTCCTTTAAATGGATGCAAACACAAAAATTCAAAAACAAAATTCATTTATTAACAAAGAACAATAACGTTTGATTTGTTGTTAATATTAAGGTATCATAAGCAAAATAAATATTAAGTTAATTAACTAAAAGTTATTATTTTTGAAGAGGATTCTTTGTCACAATTTAATTCACAAGATCTTTATTAATTATAAAACTGACAACATTCATTTTAATAAGGTTTTTGGTTTCTATCACAGCAGAACACGTTGAAACTTTCAATTGATTTCTGAATTTAGTTTTTATTATATTTTCGTATGAAAGCATCCTTTCAACGTTTGCTGAAGAATAAAGAACTTAAAAAGCACCCTGAATAATTCGATAAATATTTTGCAACATAAACTCGTTAGATTAATTTTTTAAAAGCTCAATTTTTGCTTATAAAATCCTATAAAAATTCATTTTTCAGTTTCTTAATATATATGCAGTCAGCTAGAGCTATATATTCGTTGTGTATAGCTTATACAAAACAAGTTTAACTATATAATTAACTTGATCATCCAATGCATTGTGCTTGCCTTGTGATCAATTTTGAAGTGCCTTCAAAAAAACGTCATTGAAATCGAATCTTATTCCAATATCATGCAGAAATGGTATGTAAAACATTTAAGAACGATTTTTTGTTTTGATATTAAGGCCGCTTTCACCCTTCGCTAAATACGTCGCTGACTTTTCAAAGTTGTTGGCCAGGGAGGTGAGGAACAAAGGAAATCGCATACATTGAAAGAAGTCGGCGCGAATTCACCAAGTGTGAAAGCGGCCTAAGTAACTGAGCAATCACATAGATTTTTTTTAGAGAAGATAAGACAAAATCAACTAAAGGAATAAAAAAATTTTGTACAAACAATTAAAAATTGTGATGAAAATGGCAAAGATGTACTGTACACTGAGAAAATTAAATTGTAATGAATTGAGTGCAATAGTAAGTCTTTTTCCATCAGTGTTCTCTATACTGTTTTTGATGTGTTTTGCCACATTACGCATCGATATGGTTTGAGGGTATACCCTTTCCGTGCTGTGGGTATGTGATGTGTATATCTCTCTTGAATACGGAAATGTGTCGTATCTGTGGAATACGATTGTATCGCTATGTATCTAGTATGCAAAGTTTCATTTTTGTACGAATTTTGTGAACTTCAACATGATCAAAAAGCCGAAAAGTTGGTATTGTTCATGCCTACTTCAATTTTATATTCAGTTGAATACAACGTTTCTATTTGAGGTCTTAAAATCAGATGTATCAAGTTTAACATAAAATATTAATGTTGAAGAAAGTTAAGAAAGTAACCAGTGACGGTATGAAAGTAATGAGATTTAGATTCAAAGTAAAGAATACGTACGAGTAGTCGATTTGTCGTTACTTTTACAGCCCTAACCGTAAGTACATAGCGTATACCATAGTAAGTCAGATTTTAATTTGGAAAAGCTTTCCTTGGTTCTTAATGTGATACTACTATAATGTAGAGATATAATAAAAAAATAATAACATTTTAGTTTTGTTTAAGGGTTTTCAAAAAATCTTGAAAAATGAGCATCAGATCAAGACATCAACAGTAAACAACGATTTTTTCCGATCTATAAGTATATTATAGTAAGTACATTATAGTCCTATTTCACCTATCCATCCCCACCCAGACAAACATTTTTTCGCTGAACCTACAAAAACAGTCTTTTGAAAAGCTTTTGGAGTGTACATGGTATTTATCAGGTAAGGCAAAAAAGGTTATTTGTTTCTATTGTTACTTGTATTCACTCTAGCGATGAGGAATCTGCGAAAATCTGCAATTCCTTTTTGTAGATTCTTAAATCTTATAACGACAATAACAATTTGATTTTTCAATATAAAATGAATATTTTGTTTAATGATAATAACTTATAAAATGCGATATTGAAACATTTACCGTAACTATGTTTTTTAAAATATAAACTTTTTACTCACTTACTCACTTACTCACTTACTTATCAGGCATACGACCCGTGGAGGGTCCGAGCCTGAGTCATCCAGACCAAACCAGAGGATCGGTCTTCCTCCCCTTCTTGAACCAGGAGGCTCGGATTCGAAGACCCTCATTGCTGGATCATTGTTGTCCATGCGCTCAATGTGACCGTCCATGTGCTCGATGAGCCAGTGCAGTCGACGGATTATTGCCTTCCGGACTACATCCACATCCTGGTACAGCTCTTAGAGTTCGCGGTTGTGTCTTCTCCTCCATTCACCTTCCTCGCAAATGCTGATTCTACGTCGGATCTGCACTAAGATGTAATTCCTGAGGTAAGCAAACTCCATTACTATCTGAGAATTGTAGCTGTTGATTGTGTTGTTTTGCACTAGGTGGTGTGCGGCGGATGGTTTCTTACTCGACAGCATATATTTTGTCTTATCCTCATTGAGCTGAGGCTCGTTTCCCCTGTTCCTCAATCGCCGTGAATGCTCCACTTCGCGTGACGATGTCGATGTCATCTGCGTATCCCAACAGCTGGACTGACTTGTTCATTGAAATACTAGAAAGAAACATCGCTTCCTGTTAAATCTCAGAAATGGTATAGCTTCACACCCATTTCCTTTTTATATGATGTTTTCGGCAACTTTTCTCAGAATTCTGTGATCTATTATAGCAAAACATAAAGAACTACAATTAAAATTATATTTTTTTTAATATGTGTAGCAAGAAGATAGGTACGGAAAGGCGTATCTTCTCCTGACCAGATTGCCAAAATCCGGTGCAGGTTTCAAACGGCTCGGAAGTTCTCGAGCCGAACTACACGGTGCATCGCGTATTAGCGTTGTGCGACCCAACCGGTTCAATTTTTCCGGGTTCCCGCAATCGGGCACCGCATCAAATAGTTCCAATGAATACTATCGTATGCGGATTTAAAATCTATAGCAAGGTGGTGCTTACCCATTTGAATCTCTTAGGTCTTAGAGAATCGCCGTTTTTGTGGATGTGGCATATGGAGCTCTGATTGTAAACCATCTGAACATCGACTGTAGTTGGAATTTTTTTATTCCCTACCACTCCCTTCTGGTCAGGCCCGTTAAGAAGCTGTTGGAAGAGCTGCTTAAACACATCCACTATTCCCTGCCGGCCAGTAACATGTTTACCCCAACAGTTTCGAAAAGCCTGGATGGCAAGGCTTTTGGCCTTTTTTTTCGTATTTTCTGTTTCCCTTTAGACTCTTCGATAATGTTGAGACCTTTTCCTTAGGCATAGAAGCTTTTTCTCCTCCCTTCTTCTAGGCCAGTACTCTGCGCTTGTCTAATTTTTCGTTGCAGCGCCTTTTGGTATGCCTTGTGGGTTGCACGTTTCTTTTGCTCACGCTCGCCATCATACTTCGGGTTTTTGATGGGGGTGGTAGGTAGCCTAAGGTGGTTTCCGCTACCTCTTTGACGACTGAGTGGCATTGCAAACCACATATCGTTGGCATTGGTGCTTTACATAGGCGTTACGGGAGAGTCTCTCACTAAGTTGCTTTTCGTAAGCTCTGGCAATCTCCGGTGGGCACAGGCGTCCAATGTAAAGACTTATCTTTGTTGGCTGGTGAAGCTTTCTGACATAGGACAGTCAGGCTCTGAATCTTGCTGCTACGAGGAAATGGTCAGAGTTGACGTTTATCCCTTTAATGTTAACATACATCCAGGAAATTTGACGCACGGCTTCCGTCAATGAGGATATTGGTTGGCGGTTCGACCGTCCGGAGATCGCCAGATTGGGAACCTCACGTTGCTTATTATCATATTACCGGACAGGCTCCGTAGGCACCGTCCAAGAGGTTGTAGTAATCCTCTTTGATAGAGTCTTCTGCCTCCTCGGTAGGAGCGTGTGCACATATTAGGCTAACGTTGTATAATCGGCATTGGATGCGGATCACAACCAGATGATCACTTATCGGCTTAAAGTAGATGACTTTCGACATTTACAGTTTTCCCACAACGAGTCCGTATCCCAATATGTGCAACCTTTTGTGACAGCTGTAATATATGTCGCACTCTTTTTTCTTCATAATGCCTTGGCCTAGAGGATGCTTTTTCATAACGAGATTTCTTTTTATGTTGGCGGATCGTTAGCCCTTCTCACAACCACCGGTTTGGTGCGAGCATATGCATTTCTTGATGACGGTTCATCACTTACGATGATGGAAGAATCATTAGCAGATGAGTTGAATTTAATCGGAAAATTAGAACCACTATGTCTCAAATAGACTGGAAGTACACACCGCGAGGAGACTGGGTCAAGAATCGTTTCCGTCGAGATTTCCGGAATAGAGAGTACACACCCCAAGCTTCCCATGACCAAGGCACGTACAGTAAAATATCTGAATCTTCCTAGACAAAGTGTGGACGCGGCAAAACTTGCCGCATCTGCGAGGCATACCAATCTCGTCATATCACCATGCAGTTCCCCGTTTGCTGATCGGACTAGACAACCTTAAGTTTGCGTTACCTTTAAAGGTACAAGGGAAATCTGATCTCCAGTAGTAACTAGAACGCGTCTTGGCTGGGTGGCCTATGGCCCAATGTCGAGCTGCATTAAACGCACAGTCGATAGCCATGAATTTCACAGCTACCATATTTGCGAATGTGAAAGGAGCACCAACGAACTACTACAGAATATGTTGAAACAATATTTCTCACTGGACAGCCTGGGTGTAACAAAACCAGCCAATACTAGAAGAGCAAACACACCGAATAGGGAATTCCTTTGAAACCGCATTGCTATGGAAGTATGATTACATACAATTGCCCGACAGCTTTCCAATGGCACTTCGACGGTATCAGTATCTTCAAAAGAGGTTAGCACGTGACCCAGACTTAACACGTATTCTGAAACACCAATTCGCAGACTACCAAGCGAAAGGGTACATCCACAAACTGACTTCTAAGGAGATATCCCAACATCATCCCCGTAAGTGGTACTTACCAATATTCGTCGTAACCAACAAAAACAAACCTGGAAAATCAAGAATAGTTTGGGATGCGGCAGCTAAGGCCCATGGAATCTCGCATAACTCTGTACTTCTGAAGGGACCTGATCAGCTCGCTTCACTCACGGCCATACTTTATCGCTTCCAAGAACGTCACATCGCAATATGTGGGGACATCAGAGAGATGTTTCACCAAGTACGAGTCTACAGCTATGATTAACACTTTTAGCGCTTTCTCTGGAGTCATGATGGCAGCAACAATCCGGACATCACCGTGATGCAGGTATTAACATTGGGGCGACATGCTCACCGAGCTGCGCTCAATTTGTTAAAAACCGAAACGCGCAAGAATATGCATCCGAGTTCCGACGAGCTGCTAACTCCATTATCCACAACCACTATGTGGATGATTTCTTGGAAAGTGTGGACTGCGAAGAGGAAGCGGTAAAATTGGCTAAAAAATTGGATAATAGGATTTTCTTCGAATGCCATGGATGGTAGTGAATTTCTGTATTCATGTGTTTTCGAATGTGAACAATATATTTCACGAACTGTGTTTAAATCTAGTTGGAGCTACTATACTTTTTTTCATGGGCAATACCACTTTTTTTTGTTTGAATAAACAAATTCATATTCCGTTTCCCGGCGTATATTATTTGCAACGAATATAATGAAAATTATAATAAAAAAATTAAATATTATGTAAAATAATTGAATAATAATTAATAACATAAATGCTTATGTCATTGCTCCTGTCGTACGCCAGGTTTTCCTACTAGTATGATAGTAATTGTACCTGAGTGTGTATGAAATTTTTGTTCAAGCAAAACAAGGCAAAGTTTAATCGCGTATAAAAAAGAAAAAAATTAATTTCTTCAAGTTCGATCTGAACACACAACCGCAGGAGCGCGAGCAATGCACTTTTAGTAGTAGTAGTAGTATCTTTATTTAGCAACAATGTACAGTCTTTAAATACAATTGAAAACTTACATAGATATGGTAACTATCTACCTTACTGATGATGAGGCTATAATGCAAACACAAATAAATGGAAAAAGGCTATATTCGAAGGAAAAGCTAAAAAAAAAAACCTTCGTTCGTATGTATCACAGTATGTATGTTTGAGCTTCATGTTTGTGAAGTATTGTAATATTAGTTCTATGTTCGTTGCGAATTAACAAGTATGTGATTAAACAAAAATAAATAGGAATAGTTAACCATCAAAGTTAAATATGCAAATTAATAAACAAATAAATAAGTTGATTAATTAATTAATAAACAAATATATAAATATATAAATAAATAAATAAATAAATAGATAAATGAATAAATAAATAAATAAATAAATAAATAAATAAATAAATAAATAAATAAATGAATAAATAAATAAATAAATAAGTAAATAAATAAATAAATAAATAAATAGATGAATAAATAAATAAATAAATATATAGGGAAATAAATAGGTAAGTAAAAGAATAAATAAACTATTAACATTAGTAAGCAATAACATCCTTGGGTTGCAATGTTACCATGTTGAATATATTTAATTGCTTTGTAGACTAGATATTATAATGCTATTGGACAAATTACACGATGTGATGAAACGTTCGTTAAGCTTGTCTAACCTGGTTGCTACGGTATCTAGATTAGCTATTTCATGGAGTAGCGAAGTGGAAAAGTGCCGTGGTAGTTTTAAGATCATTTTAAGGACTTTACATACATAGCGCTTTATGATTAGTAGATTCTTAAAAAGGAAATAATAAGCAAAAATGTGCGTAGACCAATGCAATCAACAGCCCACCAGTGGAGTGCTCTGGCTGGGATTTGTCTATATATATAGTCAAACACAAGTACATAGATTGTGTGGGGATTTGGTAGAGGAGACATTTACACGGGACCTTATGTTGTGAGTTTTGTATGAAAATAAAGGATGGTTTCATGGTATTTTAAAGAGGCTGTCTTGCTTCTTTAAGAGCTTGAGAGTGAACTTCAAAATCACAAAAAAAAAAAAACACATATCAACATCGTGTGTGTAAAATTTTCATCTCTCTTCCTTAAGGAAGTTGTTATGCATAAAATGCGAGAGAAACGAAAATCGTGTTGTTACGAAGGAATCTTGTTTAAGTTTAAAAGGTTACTGTGGCTATCACGCCTATCACCCACCGAAAAGGGTAAGAGGCGGTCATCATTGTTTGTACGAGATAACATCGAACACTTAGTATGATTAAAGATAGAATCTCATACAAACAATTATGTACAGTTCGCGTACATAACAAACACCACTCATATAACGTGTCGTCCATTTATTGCCCATCCCGCAGTAAAATTGAACAGTACGAGTATGAAAACACATTTCTAAGTCTCGGTCCAAACTTTATAATCGGTGGAGATTTTAATCCGAAGCATGCCTTTGGGGGTCAAGAGGCATCTCGCAAAAAGGCAGAACACTGTACAAAACCGGTATGAAACTTGGTTGCGATTTTTACTCGACAGGGAAACCGATCTACTGGCCTACGGATTTTACGAAAATACCAGACGTCGTAGATTTCTTCGTTATGAAGGGTCATTCGCGAAATTATCTAAAACTGGAAGAAAGCTTTGATCTCAGTTCAGATCATTCTCCATTTATATTGACAATACAAATTGGCAAGCATTTAGGAACTACTTGCAAAATCATGTTGAACTTATGATACCGCTGATAACCCCATACGAATTTAACTTGACAAATTTATTGAAAATATACTGTGTGTGTACTGGTTAAGTGCCTCACTTAGTTGTAGTCTTAAAAAATACAGGGAAGTGGTTTTAGTGAGTAAAAATCTCACACTTGTATGTACGAACGTTGCGCTGTGGTGCAGCAACACACATATATCTGATTTTTACTTAATACTGACACTTTTCACAAAATATAATCTAAGATATAACAACATGAATATAGGTGTTCTTAAATCTTGGTACCGATTTTCCTTTGATTTCCTTTGATTCCTTTGCTGTCGCCTTGGCTGTTCCTTAGATTTCTTTTAGGTTTCCTGCTTTGACTGCTATTAAAGCACCATCGCCAGTGAAGTAAAAAGATTTGAGGTTTTGTTTCAAAATATACATTCGATGCGACTGCTCCCATTTGAGTTCCGAATTCAACTGCCCTTAGATCCCACATCCACACATGCAAACCAAGACGCTCTCCCCAACACGTGATGGAATGTGCTTACGTAGCATTTATACAACGATCCGCATTCGGTCTTGGAATGAACAGAATTACTGCGAATATGTACGGGCTCACCTTCGATAGGGACCGTCAAAGATAACACAGCAACAAGAAGACTTACGAACAAGCAAGCACCATCCCCCTACAACAGAACATGGCGACACTGTTCAGAAAGTAGCTACTGGACATCAACAACCCTCCTACAGAGGTAATCAGGAACCTAAGAAACACAATCCCCGCGCAACACAACCTTAACGCCATAAATCTGCTAAACGAGCAAAACTTTAAAACGACGTCGAACAACGAGCTACGAGCTAGTCCATCATCGAGGTTAAATCGTCTACCACACCACCACCCCATCCCAAAAAACCAACATAGACACACGGATTTGAACAACCCGATGAAAGTACTAGACATTATAAAATAAAATTTCATTTAATTTTCACTTTAAATCCCGCTTCGAAAATGTGATGGGTATATGTGCTAACATTTCATTTTAATAAGTGGGATATTCCATCAGTTGAAAGATTGGTTTGAGCATTGGCTGGTTTCAATAATTTCGTTGCATATTTTTGGGATTCTAGCATGCCTTTTTTGATGATAAGCATAGTTTGGCTTCATAACAAAAAAAAATTCATAAGAATAGGCATGTTTAATTGAATTTCCTTTCGATAGGGGGCAACATTGAGAGAAATTCAGTGAAATTTACCATGGTAAGGTCCTTCAAAATAAGGAGTGTTCACAATAGCGGGATTCCCACTAAGAGACAAAATTCCAAGGGAAATTTATTCATAATAAGCAGAAATACCAACAATAGAAAATTAACAGTATACCAAGTCTGTATACACTTTAAATATTATTCCTCAAAATGTGATCCAACAAAACAAAAGTAAAATCAAGTTAAGAACTATTTAATGATCACAAGATTGTTGTTCCTTATGTTGCCCAGCAAATTAATCTTAGATATGGTCTTCATAGTTTCCAAGTCCTTTATAAATGAAGCCAGAACGTCCTTTGTTTCCTCCAAGTTGGCGGATTTCAAGTCAATTAAGTTGTCAAGTCCTTCAAGTTCTACAAAAATAAGATGTTATAAATGCATCGTCAACAAAGTTAGATTAAAGAAAACCAACCATTTACTTCCGTTTCTATGTCATCCAACCTATTCATTACCAGGCCCTGCTGTACTTTGATATGCTCTAATAATCGGTGCTGGCACTCCACGGGATCGATAGGCGCCTCAGGTTGTGGGATGTGTGGTTCTGTTTTGACTTTTCCCTGATTATCTAGAATTGGCTTTTCATCTCTACTCACATCCTTCATATCCACATCTGTTTCTTCTGCCTTGATCACCCCCTCCGTTTTAATGACATCCTTTGAAATAGGATCCCACCGTTTTTCCCAGAGATACATCTTAGGGTGATCTTTATTTTCGGCTATGTTAATCTTTACCTGTAAGCTGTGGAGAAAACGCTTGAGCTCAATAAGATTGCCCGATAGCGTATGACTTTTTTTGAGGATATCAAATCTCTCAGGATGCATGGGGTTTTCTTCGTGATAGTTAGCAGCTGGGAGTTTTCCTTCATACATCCAGTCTTGGTCATGAATGTATTTACGGCTCTCTCTTCCTCGTTGTGGATTGCGACAGATGTAACAGACATATTTATCAGGTACGTCGCTCTCCTTATCTATGCCATTACAGCTACCGTGTTGCCAACATAGGCAGAGTTCACATTGTATCATCAAGCCGTCTTCCTCACCGTAAGAGCAAAGGCAATTTATGATCTCTTCTTGCTTCATGCGTACGATTTTGATGAGTTCGCCATTTTCCTTAATGTATTTGGGAGAATCACTGGGATCGGGAAAGCTACTCGTGGTGACGCTTCCGTCGGCTGTATTTGTAGAATCACTGGCGACTACTGCTAGAAGTTTGGCTCTCTTTGTCGGAGCTGGTTTATCTGGGGTGGCATTGAAGGAATGCCGAGTTTCCTCGAAATCATTATCACCGAAACTTGATTCGAAAGGTGGTACTAATGCTGGGCAAGGTGTTGTGTGAGCAGCAGTGAGATACTTTTTGGTAGTTCGCTGTCGGTTACTCTTTCTGGCTCCGGCATTTGATGATTTCTTGACGAATGGCAATTTGATTTTTTTTGCCTCAGGCGTTGCAGCAGGAATGCTACTAACTGTTTCAACGGTCACCGGTTCAGCTGAACTAACTGGAGGTAAAGCCAATGGTTCTAACGTCGATTCTGTATCCCCTGTGAGAGATACTTCTGAAGCAATGAAAGATGATTCCAATGTTGAGTTATTCTTAGAAGAAGTATTGAAATTCTTCGACTCATCAGTTGATGGTGGAGGAGGAGAAAGACAGGAATTGCTGTTTGGAGTTGTTGTATGATCTGGAGAGGCTGCTGCTGTGACTAGTGGAATTGGATTTGAACCCTTTCGGTGACCTCGAGAGAGCTGCATGTCTTGTTGATGCATTTTTGCAAAAAACTGCTGATTAGGTATTTGATTCTTTGGATGTGGTTCTGAGTCTGGATGGCCTATGGTTCGTTTCAATGCTAAATCCTGCATATTGGGGCATGCACCGAGATGCCTAGAATAAAGGAAAATATGTAATTTTAAAACTGAATAAAAATTTGTAGTTCTACAGCCTACTTGATCAAATCTTGATGATAATGTTTAATGTGAATTTGCAAATGATTTTCCTTCCGGAAGTTTTTACAACATCCTTCTTGTGGACACCTAAACAAATTATCCACAATCTGAACTTTCAATCCACCAATAAATGCTATAAAAAGAATCCAATAAAATAAAACGGAAATAAATATTTTTTATGTATTACCATAACCATCTTCAAAAGGTTGTACAACTGGTGAAGTTAATTCCTCAGTTTTTGAAAATCCAACTTTATGTTCTTTAAGTTCCCTCGTTTTAGCAGTGGTCTCCGTTTTTGGCGGTTGTAGTGTCATAAGTTCCATAGGAGGAACAGCTGTGACAACTGGAGTTTCAGGAAATGAGCCTGTATATATGGTGCTCCCTACCGTGCAAATATCCGGCAGCGGACTTGAAACTGAAGCTGGTTTTGGGGGAGGCTTATAGTCAGCAGTGTAAACATATGCGTTTATGTCTTTCGCACGGCGCCTATGAATACTAAAATCATATATGTCTGGGTTGTACACTTGACCGGCGTCTTCAAGAGCCTGTTTAAGATCGGCTTTCGAGCGGAAACGTTTCCCACTTGGATTAACGAGTATTACATCCCATTTACCAAGCACATTCGACCTTTGGTACATGTGCTTGACCCAACCTTCTGGTAAGCGCCAATCTTCTACAATAACTGTTGGCTTCTTGTGCTCGCCAATCAAAAGAAATCCTTCCTGACCAATTGGCTGGTCGTTAACCCAATGGCAAGTCCATTCCCCATCTTGTGGTACTTTCGGTAAATTCAATGAACCTATAAAAAGTTTCGGCTGATATAAAACTTATTCATGAAAAACACAACAGTACTTACCTAAGTCTAGAGTGTCCATAGAAATTAGAGGCCAATCTTTTCTGCTGTTCTTCTTTGGTTTCAATTTCTTTGCAGATCCATCAGACATTGAGGATGAGTTTTCACTTGATAATTCAATTTTTGTTTTTCCGTTCTTTGGTGGTCTTCCTACTGAACTTGGTGACGACATTTTTTCAGATATCAACTTAATTTTGCTCATATGACAGCCACGGACTGTCTTGATGAATCCATCTTCAAATATGACTTCGTATAAGTCATCACCAAGCACTTTTTGAACTGTCGCCGGAAATTTTCTAGATCCTGACCATCGAGCAAAGCATTTTTCGTTAGCAATAAATGTAGGTGTCAGTTTCGCTGAAGATTTCTGCCTCAGTCTCGGGCTGTTCATTGGAATCCATTCCTCTGACTCAGCTCGTTTGGATTTACCAGTTTTCTCAAATTTGATCAACACTTCTCGATCATCATTATCAACTTCTATCACTTTTCCCGAGTGCCACTGACCGTTGATCTCTTGCACTTCCAGGCGCACCCCTGGAGTGAAAGTAGTTGGTGCACCCATTTTTAATGGAGTGTTATCACGAGAACACGGGCTACCCAACGGTGAATCTTCCGACCGAGAAACTTTCCGCTTTGAATCTTTTGTAATACCAGCAGCACGGTTTAACTCCGCTGTCTCCGCCATTATTTGTGCTATTGTTGCCTCAACTGTAGAAGCCGTGGCGCTTTCCGTCACCGCGCTATTAACTCTACTAACCGGAGCTGACTCTATGCTACTCGAACTGGAATCTGTCTTTCCCCACGGAAACACTGAAGGACAAGCCCCATTCTTTAACAAATATTTACCACCCTTCATTGGTTGAAAATCTGCACGTCGAAAGTGTCTTGAACATACCAATATATTCTTCGTAATATTTTTATCACCAGGAAGGTGACAGTTTTCAATCCAGATATCCCTAGTTTTCGAATCAAAAGGGAATGAATGAAATGTAACCCCTTGATGTTCAGGCAGAGTTGATTTTGATTCACACCCTTCTATAACACAGCGACGAACCATATTTCGGGGGAAATAATCGGCAATTCTTTGCTTCGACGAAATGTTATGTTATGATTAAACAAATAATGAAAATTATGTTTACGTCTTTTAAGAATGATTATATCAACGGAATTTTATTATTTATTAATTTAACAACTTAATAACCCTGCTAACGCAATGACAACTTAAAAAACCAATGAGAAAACAAAGCACTATATACAGAGATAACCTATAATAGAGATATCCAACTTCTACCTCCCTTGCCCCTTGATTTCATCTGACAGCGTTTTTTATACGCTTTTTGTCCCCTGTCTGTGAATACGTGTGAGCTCTTGAGAACAGCTGTGGAGACAGCTGATACCCTTCCCCACCTTAGTAATGGGGTGAATTAGAGTTCTTATTTGAAAATTCGCTCGTTATTTGAACGTTTTTTCAAATTTCGGTGTTCAATTTTCAACACAGTATGGAGGGGTAAACGAACGAACAAAGCTTATGTTCATGAAGTCGATTCATTAAAACTTTGAGCAATTTACAATCTGAAATTATTGGACATAATTAATGAATGCACAACATAGTGTGAATTTTTTCATATGAATAAAAATTAATAATACTTTCACACGTTCAGTTAACCAATAATAAAAATATTATTGAAGAGTGAATCACAAATAAGATGTTTTGACAACCATTTTTTAGCATTAGTAAAAGTTGCAATATATTGCCATTGTTCTTATCAAATTGTTTAAATTGAATTCATGAGTTTTCCAGAATCAATGATTTAAGCGTATAAAGCGGGCTTCATTTTTTGAGTTAATTTTTCAGGTATGGTTTATAAATATGCTGTATATATACTTAAGAATCAATTTGAGGTCAAATAGTTCCAGTTAAATGGACATTGCAATACATTGTTATTCACGAAAGTCCATATAACACTGTAAGAAAATTCCCTTAAAAATACTAGCCAACTTTTGAACACCCTCCGAACAACAAAACCATGTACGTTACATGGAAAGTACATGGATTCCCACTAAATTCATGAATCTGCGGTTTTTTCCCACAAAATTCACGAATCGGCCGCCATATTGTGGTGAATTGACGAGCGTTGTAAATGTATAAGTGAAATACAAGGGATTACCACTACATATTCGTTGTGGGCTAGGGGAAAAAATGGCCGAAGTTGGATATCTCTATCATCCATTATCTCTGACTATATATACTCAACATACTATGATAAAACTGTACTACCGCTGATATGTCAAAAAAGTTTCTTACCACATAACTGATGAAGATGTTAGACAGTTAAAATAATGGGAAGTACAAAATGTAATAGCATCGGTAATAAAATGAATATATATATATATATATATATATATATATATATCTTATTGAAATATATACATATTACTTTGAAATAAAATAATTCGAATTCAGGAAGGTTCAACTAGCTGTATATAAAAATACACTCACCACGATCGTATTAGTGGGTTTTTCCATACAAAGCATATATAAAGACAGTTATTTCCGTGGTTTCGTCTTTTGAAAACGCGGTTTTATAGATCTCGACGAAATAAGAACAAAATATTAAGTACTAAAATTCTCAGTTTTGTCTTGTTTAGGAGATATGGAGGTGTAAGTATACTTTTTTCTCCTATGAGATTTCTTATAGAATATTTTTTGTTATTATGTGGGACAGAATGAATTGAAAATCGATCTTGCATATCACTAGGTGTGTTAACAGGAAACTGACATGCATAAATCGTAATGATAATGTAAGCATAATCTTAGGAGTAATCATTAAGAAAAAGTTTAGGAGACATCGGGGTTTAAATACATACTAAGAATTCTGCCCTTTTTCGGTTTAAATTTTGGAACTAAACTTCTAGGCGCCTGCCAGACTGTTGTTGACATGCCCTTAGCGGAGTAACTAAGTCGTGTGAGCCGTTTAAGCCCTGCGGACAATTGGGTTAAAATCCTGTTCACATATCTGTAATACTTAATTTCTGAGTGTCATACTCGTTATCAGTGATAACCTATAATAGAGATATCCAACTTCTACCTCTCTTGCCCCTTGATTTCATCTGACAGTGCTTTTTATACGCTTTTTGTCCCGTGTCTGTGAATACGTGTGAGCTCTTTAGAACAGCTGTGGAACAGCTGATAATCCTTTGTAATCGGATAAATTAGAGTTCTTATTTGAAAATTCGCTCGTTATTTGAACGTTTTTTCAAATTTCGGTTTTAAATTTTCAACACAGTATGGAGGGGTAATCGAACGAACAAAGCTTATGTTCATGAAGTCGATTCATTAAGACTTTGAGCAAATTACAATTTGAGATACTAGGACATAATTAATGAATTCACAAAATATTGTGAATTTTTGCATATAAATAAAAATGAATAATACATTCACGCGCTTAGGTAACTAATAATAAAAATTTTATTAAAGCGTGAATCACTTAAAATAAGAAGATTTAACAACCTTTTTTATGCATTATTAATAGTTGCAATATCTTGCCATTGTTCTTATCAAATTGTTTAAATTGAATTCATGAGTTTTTCAGAATTCATAAATTAATCGTATACAGCGGACTTAATTTTTTGAGTTAATTTCTCAAGTACGGCTTATGAATAAGCTGTATATATACTTAAGAATTAATTTGAGGTGAAATAGTTCCAGTTGAATGTTCATTGCAATACATTTTTGTTCATGAAAGTCCATATTACAATGTAAGAAAATTCTCTTAAAAATACGAGTCAACATTTGAACACCCTCCGAACAACATACCCATGATGTTACATGGTTCGTACATGGATTGTGGGCAAATTACAAAATCTGCCGCAATTTTTTCCCACTAAATTCACGAATCTGCAGCAATTTCCCACTAAAATCCACGAATCAGCCGCCATTGCGTGGTGGATCCATGGTTTGTGTAAGAGTATTTGTGAATTACAAGGGAATACCAATACTTTTGCGTTTTTCTCCGGTGGGACTTAGCACGTTCTAAGTCCCAACGTAATCGTCGGCAGAAGTTCAACCCAATGTGCTTTGTTGTCGTGGCACATTATCGCCGATTTTAGTGTGCGATGCCATCGTTGGACGAGTCCGTTTACTGATGGATGTTATGGAGATCTTCGTATGCGCATGCATCCCACCAATCGTATTAATCTAACCTACCATCTAACCCACCAAAGATGAGGGATTCGAACTGGGTTCCTTGATTGGTTGTAATGGTTTTTGTTGTACCGAATCTCGTGAACCAGTTCGTGCAGAACGCTTCTGCTACTTCCTTTGCGGTTTACGTGACGAGGGACGAATTCGGGCCACCTGAAGAATCAATCATCGTGAGGAGGTATCGAAATCCTGATGAATTCGGCAATTGTCCCACGAGATCCAAGTGAACTTGCTCGAGGCGGTTGTCTGGAACAGGAATTTTTTCGGGATGGTTTTTTGTGTGACGATGTACCTCGGAACGTTGAAAATCTATGCAAGTGCGCGCCTATTGGTATACGTCCTTTTAGATGCCGGGGGCCATCAAACGTATTTTTGAGCTGGTTTCTTGTCTGTTGCTCAACCGCTCGGATGTGAAGAACTGATGTCGAAAACTTTACGACGCAGCGTTAATTGGATATATGGCCTTATGATGTCTGTCAAAATGTCGCAGTAGAAGTCAAACCGTTGTCTGCAGCAAGATCTTCAGTTCTTCATTCCGTTCATGTTTCTCGGCGATCTTTTCCGGAGATATTTTTGTTGGCATGGTGACTGACGCTATGCGTGGCAGTGTGTCTGCTACGGTGTTGAGGTAACCGGGAACATGAACTATGTCCGTCAAAAGCTGTCCGATGTAGTCCAATTGCTTGGCACATCGAGGCGGCATCTTCTCCGATCGTTGTGAGAAGGTGTAAATCAATGGCTGCTGGTATTTCAAAAGATTCAAATGTGGACCGTTTTGATGATCAAATTGGACCTCTCTAACATATGTTTTATGCGCAGATGTTTAACTGCGCAGAATATTGCTGGAGCTCGCGATCGCTGCTCTAAGACTGCATCTATGGTGTAGTCGGAAGCATCTGTTCTAAGGAAAAGAGCTGCATTTGGTTGATAATGTGCCAAAGTTCGCGTTCGCCAAACATTTCTTGCACTCGTTGAAGGCTGCACTGCTTTCGGGAGTCCACAGGATTTCTTTATTTTCTCCTCTTGTTCTACCACACAGGTATTTGTTAAGTGGTACCTGTATGACAGCAATGTCTTGGAGGAAGCGACGATGAAAGTTAACTATGCCGAGGAATCGACACAGTTCTTTTATCGTATGGGCTCAACTTTGGATTGTGGTGGTTTGATTCCATCTTTGTTGATCCAATAGCCTAGGTATTCGATTTCCTCCATGAAGAAATTGCATTTCGCTGTGTTGATGATCACTCCATGTTGTTGCAGACGATCGAACACACTATTTCGGTATTGTTGGTGTTCTTCTCTGTCTCGTTATTCAATTAGTATGTTATCCAGGTAGCACGGACAAAAAGCCCACGGACTGTCGGATGGTCGACAGTAACCTTGCTCGGCCATGTTCTCGAATTCTTTGCGAGCGATCTATAGCTTTTCAGGCAGAAGCCGGCGTGCTCGTTCTGCCATCGGTGGTCCGTGTGTGACAATGTAGTGGCGTACATTATGGTTCGATGTGTTTTTGGCGAGTGTGATGCTACTACCGTTGTACTTTTTTGATGTTGCTCGAGCTGCCATTTGCTTTGTTCCGTCACTTAGTTGCTTGTGTTTGAGGCCAACTAGTAGGTTAAACTCGGTGAGGAAATCAGCTCCAATGATCGGTCGATATACGTCAGTTATCAGCAAACGCCATTTAAACTGTCGGCGTAATCCGACGTTGAGAAACAACATTTTTTTCCGTATGCAGTTGGAAGTTGGAAGCAGGATTTCGATTGGCAAACGTGCGTGGGAGTACCGAGATGTCAGCGCGAGTGTCGATCTGGAACGATACTTCTGATGAACGGTCAACAATGTGTAGGCGGAATTTTCGTTCAGACAAGCTGCTGCCCGTCTGGCCTTGAAACAAGGAACTTAGTTTTCCGTGAGATGCGAAAAATATTTGCACGGTGCGTTGCATTTAAGAGCTTTCGTGCCGAATTTGGTATCGTAGAAGATAAGAGCTTCACCACTCGCAGTTGTTGCCGTTGTTGAAATTCTCGGACGGCTGCGGCTTGGTGTATGATTTGCTGCCGCGTCGTCGATTTTGTCGTTCCAAATTGGCTAATCGCTTTTCGATATATAGAAAAAAGCTATCGTGCTGGTCAGTTCGTCTTCCAAAGCTGTTGAATTTGTGGCTGAGGTTGAAGCCATAATGGAGTTGCATGACGGCTCCATCTTCAACGATTTTGTTGGCAACTTCGGACAGTTTTGTTAGGTCGCTTATAGCGCTTGTAATCAACACTGCACTTAATCGTTGCAACCACATGGTCAGTAGGAATTCATCCCGCACACTGTCGCCTGCCAGATTTCGCATACTACGCAATATTTGCGATGGTTCATGGTTGCCGATCGCTGGATCAGACAGCAACTTCTACGTACGTTTGACTGTGAAATTTGGTCTTTTTCACTTTTCTCTTCGACACTCATTGTTCTTTTTCTATCCTGCAGGATATGTCGGGGTTACCAATGTGGGAGTTACTTGTCATTGTCATAAACACTATTGAGTGGACAGTTATAAAATGAATTAGGGAACTAAGATGGATTAAATAAAACACAAGGATTTTAACTTTAAAATGGAACTTGATATTTATTGCGATGTAAAGTATGAGGGTGAAACTACTGGAATGATATATTCAAATGGGATTCTTATATTGACACGGTGGTGGCGTTGTGTCGCTTTATTGGTTATCTTGTCATTGAAGTTGCGAAGATGTAAGACAAATCCTCCACTATACTGTCGCTACAAAGAATTTTTGTCAGTGGCATCTGTGATTCAGTCAGAGATAACCTATAATAGAGATATCCAACTTCTACCTCCCTTGCCCCTTGATTTCATCTGACAGCGTTTTTTATACGCTTTTTTTCCCCTGTCTGTGAATACGTGTGAGCTCTTGAGAATAACTTTGGAACAGCTGATACCCTTCCCCACCTTAGTATTGGGGTGAATTAGAGTTTTTATTTGAAAACTCGCTCGTTATTTGACGTTTTTTCAAATTTCGGTGTTCAATTTTCAGCACAGTATGGAGGGGTAAACGAACGAACAATGCTTATGTTCATGAAGTCGATTCATTAAAACTTTGAGCTATTTACAATCTGAAATACTTGGACATAATTAATGAATGCACAACATAGTGTGAATTTTTTCATATGATTAAAAATTAATAATACTTTCACATCAGGTAACCAATAATAAAAATATTATTGAAGCGTGAATCACAAATAATAGGTTTTGACAACCATTTTTATGCATTAGTAAAAGGTGCAATATCTTGCCATTGTTCTTATCAAATTGTTTAAATTGAATTCATGAGTTTTTCAGAATTCATGAATTAAGCGTACAGAGCGAACTTCATTTTTTGAGATAATATAGAGTTAAATACACTTAAGAATTAATTTTAGGTCAAATAGTTCCAGTTAAATGGACATTGCAATATATTTTTACTCACGAAAGTCCATATAACAATGTTAGAAAATTCCCTTAAAAATACTAGTCAACTTTTTAACACCCTCCGAACAATATACCCATGTACGTTACATGGAAAGTACATGGATTCCCACTAAATGCATGAACCTGCCGATTTTTTTCCCACAAAATTCACGAATCGGCCGCCATATTGTGGTGAATTGACGAGCGTTGTAAATGTATAAGTGAAATACAAGGGATTACCACTCCATCTTCGTTGTGGGCTAGGGGTAATAATGGCCGAAGTTGGATATCTCTATCATCCATTATCTCTGGATTCAGTGGTGGTGGTGCCTTGAGATGATTCAACGTACAACATTGAGTAGAGGCTATAGGCAGAATTAAATTCCAGTATTCTAGTAGGTGTTGTTGTTGGTTTGAGTTGAAGTTTTCTTTCTCAGCTTTTAAGTATCAAAAAAAAAAACACGACCAGTGATGGAAAACGACTTTTTTCGATTGTACTGAGGCTAAAATAAAAATCCACTGAAAACGATGAAATTGTTCTGAGTTATTTGAAATGGATGAAAACACAAAAATTCAAAAATAGCATTTATTTATTAACGAAGAACAAAAAAATAAATACAATATTAGAGAATGGAAAAAAGAGATCTGGCGGAAAATAATAGAATGACTTAACGGCTGCTTTTAACGTTTTCGACAAGATTATTAGCATAGCCTTGGGTGGTAACGATTAGATTTTAATATTCTTTTCACTTCTGAAAATAATAAATTGTCTTGCAGGTGCATTTGTCTAATTTATTTGTCATAAGCAGAGTGCAATTTTTACACTTAAGATTATTATGTAACTTAAAAGCTGCAAACCCGGTATAAAATGTAAGTGCCGCTGATTATAGTTTCTCTGAACATCCTTTTGATAGAATTATTTCTTATTCATTGCCATTAAACTGACATTGTTCAAGATTCTGTTGGCAACACTATATAATATGTAATTACTTAGCTGCCATTTCATTCTTCCAATGATTAACCATATCTTCCTCACATGTATATTAAAAACTTTATCTGTACTACTCCTATAGATCGCTTGAATTGACCCTGTAGTATATGCGATTGGTTTGCGTAGAAATGTGCTATACAGCAATGATCAGTGCTGCCGCTGAAAAAATCTGAAAAACAGGAGATCTCTTGCTGGGCATACTAAAGTAACATGAGATTTTAAATTTACTTTACAAGCCATTAAAAACGAGTTTTTTGCCCTAAAAAACAACGAATACAAGTGGTATGTTTAGACTTGTTAGTATAGACAATCACATCCTCGTACTATAACATAGTACGCACGGGTTTGTCATTCACTTTAAATGTTGTCCAATTCAATCTATCGACATTAAGCTAAAATCATTTAAAGTGGAATTTTCCAACTTGTTCCGTTTATTGGTTCTGACGTCAGTTACCACACTAAGCAAATATGTTCGTACTCTGCGTTAGTATGTAGAACACTTAGCACAATCTTAGTAAAATGGAAGGGCGGAAAGGGAATTACGGACAATTGTGGAGGCTGGTAGAGCAATACTTAATGGGAGAAGGCCATTATTAAAGCTATGGGCAGATGCAGTTAATCATGTAGTGTTTATCCTTAATAAAACATGTCCAACAGGTTTAGAAGGAAAAAGTGTGTGTGATTTATGTTGAAATTTGAGTACTACCTCAACCAACGATACTTGGCCCCATCTGTTCACAAATAAAAGCAAGTTTCCTCTTCTTCGAATCAGCAATTTAACTGAATGACAGCATCTCAGCAAATTCTATTCTTTCGTCCATACGTTGTAAAATCATCAAGCAATTAGGACGTATTTTTAAAACGTTTGTTCTCTAAGAATCTGCCTTTTACTTAGGACAATTTATAGTTTGAAAAACACCTGATTTCAATCCAGCTGGTATTCATGGAATTCGGTGCGGAATACTATGGATCTAGGATCGAAATCGCAGTTTGGTGTCTTTGTCGGTTTTGCTGATAACGTTAAAGGGAATCGGATAGATTTTCCTGAAACTACAATAGCGGAGATTAAGCGCGACATTTTGTTTAAAAAGTCTTTATTGCCATCAGCTGTGATCAGGGGACTGAAAGTTCACCAAACGGAGTGAAAATGAGAATGTCAACAGTGTAAATCCAGAGAGCTGTGATATAGGTCAGCTCAAAGATGAATCAAGTGACTAACTTCGTCACTGACGTCAAAATACTGATAAAGATGATCAAGATGTTGCAAGTTTTGATGTTTTTCGGACTCCTCTTAAAAAACGACTTGGAAGTGCACATAAGTGTCCAATGTCTTTGGTAACCGTGATCGGTGCATGGTTTTGTTGCTGAGAAAAATGAGCCTTTGACGTATGAAGAAGCTCTCAAATCAACAGATGCTAGAAAATGCAGAATGCTATTGAAAACCAAATCATACTTGGGATCTGGTAGAGTTGGCACACTACAATAATAATAAAAACAATAAAAAAATAATAGACGATAAAAAATTAAAGACGCTGCAGACACTGAACCCAAAAGGTACTGCAAGATTAGTTGCAAAAGTTTTTTCTCAACAGTATGACGTGGGTTATGAGGAGACTTTTAGACCCAGTAGCCAAATCTGCATCCCTAAGATTGATTTTTACAATTGCAGCAAGTAAAAAAAATGCTTTTAAAACAATTTGATAGTTTGTTTAGTTTTTTTCTAAAAATATCAGAGGCTGATCGTTATGTTATAGTGGGAGGAAATTTCATAGTTGCTATTTATGCAGACTTTAATAATTCGAAATAAATTCCATTGAGGCACATTGCCATCATCAGTCGTTTCTATTATTTTTCATTCGTCTATAAATTTCATCCACTATACATTAAGATCGTGAGTGAGTCGCCGTGGGTTAGTGCGTAGATTCCTACCCAGAGGGTGCCAGGTTCGATATCCGAATTTACCACCTTTCATGATTCACAGCTCCACCTCTTTCGAGTCACTGACAATGCTCAAAGAGTATTCCTGTCTAGAAAAAGCTTCTCAACATTGCCGTTCGGAGTCGGCATAAAACTGTAGGTCCCATCCACTTGCGGAAGAATAATAGCACGCACAACACGAGTGGTTGCTGAGAAGCTAGGCCCAGGTCCGCCTCGGACTGTCGCGCCACCAGTATTATTCTTATATTATTATACATTAAGATCTTCAATATTCACTGTGTTTTGTGGAAACAAGTCTGATAAGTCCCATAACTGGTGGCACTGAATCTTAATACATAATCAGAACAATGATAGGGATATAATGAGCAATGGGCAAAATGTGGTAGATTTAGAGTTGGTAGGTTTTTCAACATTGGAAAAAGTGGTAGAAATACCACTCTAGTGGTAGAAGTGCCATCACTGTCGCAAAGACCATCATGTGTTGCTCTTAAACGATGGAGGCCGAAAACATGGCAGGTGCTCTAGCGGTTTTTTTTTTTTGCTTTTTTTTAATTTATTTTTATTATTCAACTTACATACTAGACAAAAATGCTTAAAACTAGTTAGACGATCAATGTTTTTATTTTTAACTTACAGGCCCTAGGCGGCCACTCTAAGTAACTTACTTTATTCTATGTCTTTCGACCTAACCTAACAGAGAGTAATATATAAACGTTAATTTAAAAAGAACAACTCAATATTAAAAAAAAAAAAAAACTTAATGACTGGACGGTTTTTATAAAAACTTACAAACTAACTTAAATTGTACTTTAAAATAAAACGTACATACTGACTTAAGCTAACCTACGTAATATGCATTTACACATGTATATACCCCTATACACTTGTACATATATACCCCTATACAAACGTGTATATGCATATTTCTTTAATATGCAGTGCAAACGGAGTAGTCTTTGGACATATAACGGGTAGTGTTAGGTGGTAGTATAAGAAAGCACATGAGAGGTTACACGCGAAAACATGAAAATTTTGGATCTATTGTATCAAACGGTTCACGAGCATAAGGTCGACATCGCAGTACTCTCGGAGCAGTATTGCAACATTAATTCGGGAAACTGGGCATATGAAGCATCGAGAAAAGCCGCCGTATGGGCATGTGTTAATACCACGTTTCAGATACCACCTTTCGGCGAGGAAAACTACTTCGTAAGGCAAAGTTTAACGATGTATACATATACAGCTATTATATCCCTTCAAGCCTAACTATTGAGCAATACGAACGAGTCGTTGAAAGCATAGTTCTTGATGCTAAGGATGACACACCAACTATAATAGCCGGTGATTGTAACGCATGGGGTGTAGAATGATTAAGCGTGCTAACGAATAAAAGAGGAACCATTCTACTCGAAGCCCTCTCTAGTTTAGACGTCGTCATAGCTAACGTGGGAAATGTGAACACGTTTAGTAGAGCGGGTGCGGGTTCGATTGTTGGTATAACGTTCGTTAGTAGTAGGTTATCCAGGCATACGACATGGCGCCTCAGCAATCACTATACCCACAGTGACCATAATGCAATTATAATAGATGTCCAAAGTGTTACGCGATCTCGAAACACTCGGTCACAAACTAGCAAGAAGAAATGGAATGTGAACATCCTAGATGCACGCTGCCTGCGAAGGTGGCTCTTCGACCATGACGAGACAACTGTTGTGGTGATAGCTGCCTGAAGTGATCACGAAGCATGCGCACTTATTCTGGCGCTGGAGTGGTTCTGGAAGATGGATGCAGAAACTTACTGGGTAAACGGATCGACTCATCATACACACATGGTTCCGCTGGGGTGGCACCAAGGTCTTCCTTCCAGGCTGCGTGTAGACCAAGAAGAACTGCTGGTAAGGCATCGTACCAAGAATAACAGAGCCGTCTTCAACTGCCTGTGGAAGCGTTCCACTAGTCCATTCGACTGCGGGTGGTACGGGTGGTGCGAAGGTGCTAACATCCTAGTATCTGCATCAAGTTTTTGAAGAGATCTGATCGAATTGTCGTCCCAGATCTGACGTTATTCGAAGCGGGACTCCAAAATGTGAAACTCATGTTGATACCAGCGCTCGAGCAACAGCTTCTGCAGTTCCATTTTCGAGTGGGACGGCTTCAGGGAACCTAGTGAACCTATTGATGATGCTTAGGCACTGATTATGTCCTTGAGATTGCTTGAGCATCACCAAATCAATGTGGATATGTTCGAAGCGTTGTGACGGAAGCTGAAAGTTTGCGATGGGCGATACTGTATGCCGGTTTATTTTGTTGTCTTGGCAGGGAATGCAGGCTTTCGACCACTCCGCACAATCCCGGTTCATCGAAGGCCAAATGTAACGCTCTGCTATTATCTTGCGAAATGCACGTCGTCCAGGAGGAGCCAATGAATACAACGAGTTGAAAACTTGACGTCTAAGGCAAGCAGGAACAAAAAGACGTATGACTCCTGTCGAGACATCACAGAATAGCTCGATGTCGGGAAACAGCTTAAGCTTCTGCAAATGAAGTGTGTAACTGGGTTTCGCAGGAGTTCGCTGAGCTCGGTGTCAGTTGATTGAGCGCAGGCCAACTCTTCCGATGAGACTGCTGTCGAAATTGCTTCCACACGCGAGAGTGCATCTGCAACGATGTTGTTGTCTCCAGCGACGTATCTGATGTCCGTGGTGAATTGTCCGATGAATTCCAGTCTCCGAGATTGCAAGGGTGAGCGCGTTCAGGACGTTGTTTGAACGCATGTGTAATCGGGTTATGGTCGGTATAAATGATTATATGCCGGCTCTCAAATATGTGCCGGAAATGTCGAAGAGCTTCATAATTGGAGTGCAGCGCCCTGTCGTATGTGGACTGCTTCTGAGTAGATGGTGAAAGTTTGCGACTGAAAATGGCCAATGGTTGCCAGGTGTTTCCATAGCGCTGCTGAAGAACTACTTCGATGGCTTGCTCCGATGCGTCGGTGAAAATTTCCAATCGGCATTGATATCGGGGTGAGCAAGTAATGCTGCATTTGCGAGCGCATTCTTGCAGATAACGAATGATTTCTCGAACTCTGGTGTCCAGCTGATTTCGTTGGAGCTCTTCAGATAAGGTCCTATAAGTTGATTGTTGAGCGGTCTGAGGAGTTGTGCTGCAATCTTAATGAATTTATTTACTGGGAAATCCATAATTGCAGACACTCGTCCTGGTGGTGGAGAGATACCATGCGCAGATACCAGGTGGCCAAGGAAAACCACTTACTCTTTACCAAAGAGTGACTTCGACGCATTGATAATGAGCCCGGCTTCTTGAAGTCGCTGAAACAGGATTCTTAAATGCTCTAGGTGCTGTTGCTGGTCCTTTGAAGCTACCAGGATAACGTCGATATACATGAAGACGAACGAAAGATTTTTGGTCAACTCATCCATGAATCGTTGGAACGTTTGCGCAGCGTTGCGCAGACCAAACGTCATGAATGGAAACTCAAAGAGTCTGAACGGGGTGATAATCGCCGTTTTCTGGATATCTTCGGGTGAGACTGGTATCTGGTTGAAAGCACGAATCAAGTCGATCATCGAAAACACTTTCTTGCTATGCAGTTCCTCAGCGAAGTTTTCTAGGCAGCGCACTGGATAGGAATCTGGTATGGTTAGATAATTTAAGCGTCTGTAATCACCACAGGGTCGCCACTCACCAGATTTTTTGGGAGCGAGATGAAGAGGAGACGACTATGGACTACTAGAACGACGAGCGATGCCTAGAGCAACCATCTTCTCGAACTCTTCCTAAGCAATTTTAAGACGGTCTGGAGCTAGTCGCCTGGCCTTGCTGGAGATGGGAGATCCGGCTCTCGTCTTAATGAAGTGCATCGTCAAATATAGCTGGGACCGCGATGTCTCTCCTGGTTGGGTGATGCTTCGGAATAGCTTAATAGTGTGGCGTATGGTTCCTCGGTGTCTGCTGGTGGAACTCGGATGGAACAAGTTTGGGCGAGAGAAACTTCCCCCTTTGCTGAACAGCCTGTGGTTCCATCGATGATGCGCTGCTTCTTGAGGTCGACAAGTAAGCCGGAATGGCTCAGCAGGTCGGCTCCGATGATGGGAACAGAAATGACTGCCACGAGGAATCGCCAGTTGATATCTCTGTGAAGGCCGATGTTGAGTGTGATGTTGACTATACCAAAGGTGTTGATTGGTGAACTGTTCGCAGCGACGAGTGTGTAGTCGAGCGGTATGATTGACATCCGATCCGGTGTCGATGAGGAATCTGTCTTGAGTCCGGGTATCTGTCACGAAAAGGCGGCATGAAGAATGGCGAGAGTCTGCCGCCGCTAGAGACTCTCGTTGGCGTTTTCCTGAAAACCGCACCCTGGCAGGCACTTTTTGGCGTCTTTACGAAACCTTGTGTGATACCAGCAGATGAAGTTTGCGGATGATGGCATACGTTGATTATGCGTGCCTCGCGACCTGGAATTATGACGACGTTTTCCATCTGCAGATCGAGAACGCGGCGCATGTGTTGTGGATAGTGCTGTTGTGAGTGCAGCTACCTGTTTGGCCAATTCTACAACTTTCTGGGTGACGTCACTCGTTACAACTGGTGCTACGTGATGTGGAGAATAAACAGAGCGTAGCAGACTTCTGAATGGATAGGCAGGCACGTGTCTCTTTTGGCAGGTGGGAAACCCAGCGAGTTTTGAGCACTGTCTTGTCTATGTCAGGAACTAAGCTCTTCAGGTGACGCAGGTGTTGTGATGGTGTACGGTCTCCTAATTTTTCTCCGTCTAAGAGCTGAATAATTTTTGCCTCCTTAGACTTTGAAAAACGCTGTATGATTGCTCCTTTTAGCGTTTTGTATGGGTCAACGATGATGTCTTCCACTTCTGCAGAATACCGCGTGTCGATTAGTGGTACTGTCCGGTAAAATTGTTGCCTCTGGGACAGAATCCCACGGTTGACAAATTGTGCCTCCAGTTGCGCAAACCACAGCGCTGGTCTTTCTGCACAGAAAGGTGGCGTCTTTATCTCACCGGTTGGCGTGTGTGAAACAAATGCGGCATGTGGTTGTGGCGTGTTATGTGCTTGGTCGTCGGGCGTAATAACGGACGTAACGGATGGCATGACGTGGCTCGGCTGAGCGTGTGGCGTGTCTTGCGGTTGCTGTGATTGGTCCAGTGGAACAGACATAACGGATTGTTATAAAAAAAATTCACGACGTGAGTGCACAACAAAAGTCGATAAAGCGATATTAAATGAAATTGATAAACCGAGAACTTCAATTCGGGGTCACCAATAATGTAGCGGTTTAGCCACATAAAACAAAAAGAAAAGGATCCGAGTATTAGTTTTATAGTTTATATTTATTATAACATGTCCGAACACCACGATGAATAGACAAGAAGTGCCATTTGTTTTTTTGTGCAGATTTGTTTTTGTTTTTGTGAATGGAGTGATGTTGATAGGTTCAAACTGCTGCTGCTGCTGTTTGCTTTCGTGGTGTTCGATTGCTGACGATGCACCTTGCTGTTGTTGTTGCTGGCTATGGTAGTGGTGTTCTCGTAACTCTCGCGTCTGGTGTGCTCGGGGTTTGCTTTTGGATTTTGTATTCTCTTTTATCTCTTCGTTTTTTCTTTGACTTGCTTTATTCTTATTTTCTCAAGGTTGGGTATTACAGAAAAAGTTCAGAATTGAGATCTCATTTGCAGAGACTGAAAGATTTCCTGTGTGAAAGTAGCTTGAGATCACAAATGGGAATTTAAAAAAATCGCCGGTGAATCTTAGCAAGTGTGAAAGCGGTCTTAGTATGTCACAGCTGTACCGAATGTGGTCGAAGAAAAAACTCTGAAACCAATGTGGTTAGTTGGCGGAGTGGGGCTTGATGCGTTGACTGCGATTCTTCATGTTGTGCGTTCTAATACGGTGGAAGAAATTTACTTTTTTCTCTCTTATACGCAATAAAGATTTTTTGGTTGATTTGTTTTCCTTGAATAAACATTTCATATTCTGTTTTTCTAATGCTTCTTTGTTATATGCAATTAAGCTTTCTTGTTTGCTTTGATTTGTTTGAATAAACAATCTCATATACTGTTTTCCTAATGCCCAGCTTTACAGTGCAAGTAAGCTCCAAATTTGGTTCAACGTGATCTTATTTCCTTGAACAGAGTTAAACGCGACTTTACTTTCCGTTTGAAGCTCATTTCAGAAACACAACTGCAATTATAGTTACTCTCTTTTGACAGCGAGAGCATTTTGTTCTCAATACAAGTGATGATAATGGAAGAAATCCACCCCTTCATCATTTTCCCTTTCATTTACTTTTTTATTTTCGACATTTGACGTTATTTATCCTTTTTTATGTATAGCAACTAAGTTAGTGGTAGTTTTTACTTACTTCCATTTTTTTATTATTGCCTTTCACTGGTCAGACTCAGGCAGTCCTGTTCCTGGTTTAGCTACGAGTTCATACATTGCATCCCAAGCAACGAACATGCTTCTCCAAGATTTGGCTTAGTGTGAAGATTAGGTCTATTGTCGATTTGCCGGGCCGGAAGCCGCACCGATTGGCACCTATAAGTACGGTTAAAAACGGCTTTACACGATCGTGTAGTCGACGTTGAGCAATGATGTACCTCTATAGTTGTTGCAAGAGGTAGGATCGCCTTTTTTGTGGATGGGGCATATGGAGATGAAATTCCAGTCCTCGGGCATGCTTTCGTCCTCATAAATTCTACATATGATCTGGTGCATTCTCCCTACCAGAACATCGCCACCCTCCTTGAAGAGCTCTGATGGTGAGCCATCTGAGCCTGCGGCTTTGTACCGACTTCTTCAAAGCTAGGTGGAAGGACTAATTCATCGACTGGAATTGGGATTTCTTGATTCCCTATCACTCTCTCCTGGCTTAACGGGCCTGAGTTAAGCTGCTGTTGGAAGTGCTGCTTAAACACATCCACTATTCCCTGCGGGTCAGTAACCAATTTACTCTCACAGTTTCGAAGAGCCTGGGTGCCTTTCCTAAAGCCAGCGGCAAGGCTTTTGGCTTTTTTGTAAAAGGCCCGTATTTTATGCTTGTCCCTAGACTCTTCGATATCCTTGAGTTGGGAGGCCTCGTCGATAGAGGCGTGTGCACATATGAGGCTGATATTGTAAAATCTGCCTTGTATGCGGATCACACCGATCACTTATCGGTTTTCTCAAAGCGAATCCGTATCCAAATATGTGCAACCTTTTGTGAAAGCTGTAGTTATGTAGCACTCTTTCTTTTTCATGTACTGCGTGAGGATATTTTCCATTTTATGAGCGGCCCCTGGAGTGAAGAGCGCTCTTACATTCCAGGAGCACACTCGCAAATCATTGTCCTTTTTCACGCCGTGTCGTCGTTGTAGGTCCCTCCGTGTATCCGAGGCAGCTTGCTCTCATAACGGTTATTTTTTTATGTGGGCGGGTTGTTAGCCCTAAGCACAACCACAGGGGGATCACTACATACTTTGGTTCACCTCACAACGGGTTGAAGGCTATCCAGGGGGAACCGCGGGGAGGCTGTATGTCAACTTGATCTGTGCATCGACAAGGATCGTTGCTGCTATCCCGCCAAGTTGGGAGCGATACACAATTTTGTCCTGTGTGCACAAAGCCTTGGTTTAGCACTGCAAACTAGCTAATTGAGAGGAATCGCGACTGCATAATATAAGACTCTCAAGCATACTCTATAAATTTAAACCTATAAATAAAAAAAAAACAAAATGGATCAAGTAATTAAAAAATAATAAAAAAGACTTTATGGATGGAGGGAGTGTTTCCGTGTTCATGGAAGGAGTCGGTTGTGGTACCCGTTGAAAAAGATAAAAACGCAAAAAATCTAGAACAATTTCGTGTAATAAATATGTTGCCTGTTTACGAAAGAAAAAGTGGCATGCATCTAACTGGACATGTACTTTACATGCATCTAATTGGACATGAACAAACCGGTTCTCGCAAAGGACATTCGACGGAGACAGCATTAGCACGGGTACTTAGTGAATGGAAAAGACAGTTGGTTGCGGAAAAAAAATGAAATTTTGTATTGGCAATTTTTCTTGATTTGAACAGGGCTTTTGAAACAGTGGACAGATTAATATTAAGAGATAAATTACACAAATATGGAATAAGTGACAATGAACTCAGTTGGTTTGCTTCATTCATTACAGCAAGGACCCAAAAATTGGTTCCACAATTCTAATAGTGATTTTATTTTTGTTATATGTAAATAATCTGAAAGATTGTCAACAATTAACCAATGTTTCTCTATTCACGGACGTATCGCATATTTATATTATTGGTCAAAATCTAAATAGTGATGCTGAAAAATTGTATGAATGGCTTTGTAAAAATCGACTAAAACTGAATGTTCAAAAAACCAAATGTATGTGCATTGGTAATAGGAGTAATATTGTAAATATTAAAATTGACAATAAAGTATTGAATGTGTTCTGAGGTTAAATATATTCGTTGATAACAAAGTATTTTTTAACTACCATGCAGTGGCAAAAAAACAAAACAAATTGAATTTTTTATGTAGAATAAGAAGAAATATCTCGAAAAAATATATCTATAATATATTTGTATTACCACATCTAGATTACTGTTCATCTATTTTGTATCTGTGTAATTCTAGTAAAATTAATAAGCTATAAGTTTTACAAGCTAGGGATATGAGATGTATTTTGAAATATGGTCGAAGAACACATAGTAGAGATATGTTAGAAGAGTTGAATTGGATGAATGTTGTACAGAGACCAAAAAGAATGCCTTAATATTGTTCTTTAAGCTAAAAAATTTAATGTAACCAGCCTACTTACAAAGAAATCTTCGATTTGTGGGTGGATACTACAATTTAAGAAATATAGGAGGCTTTCTTCTACCTCTATATAGACGAAGTAGTTCACAAGACAATACATTGTACAAAGGATTGCAATTGTGTAATCATCTAGATACAAGTATAAAAATGGAGTCTTATATTAATACATTTAAGGATATATTGTACTGCACCTTGTAAATTACCATTGAATATTGTAATTATACAGAATTAATCAATAACTAATAAACATACTATTCTCTACTATACCCATCCCACGAAATCAGTAATTTTCCTTTGAGCACTGTCACTTATGGAAATGTATCCGCTCCATCCAGACTCAACGGAAGAGCTCTAAAGCTTACATACGGAATTGGTATATTTACTTATTACTGTTAAACTTGAACTTGCAAGTGGAACTCCAACTGCTGGGCTTTACTGTGGCAAACGAGTGGCTAAAATAAGATTGTGAATTCTCGTGGTTCTTTAAGGAACGAAAATAATCTATGATCAATGTGCTTGAATGCATTGGAACTCATTATTGGATCAATATTTTTTTCAAATGTCTAAATGTAATTTGTGTAGATCTCCAACTCGTCGATCATTGTTGTCGGAAAATGCACCTATATTTGATCCACTAGGATTTCTGGCCCAATTCCGTCGTGTTATTCAAAATGCTTTTTCAGGAATTGTGGTCCTCTGAGTTAAAATTAAATTGGGATGACTTACGATATCAAAAGGAGCTTCGTTGCTTTGGACAGATTCAGGTGCCAATATTCACCTTTTCACTGTGCTTCATCAATGGCCTTCTCTGCAATCGCGTAAGCTCGTTCTAAGGTATGTTCAGATAAGTTTGAGGTAGTGCTTATCTCTGAAAAAAACAAGGTACTAACCAAGGTAGTTAGTGGCGCACTTCTTCTTTTTCTTTTCATCGATCTAATCAAAATCTCAATATCAAGAGGTGCTCATACCTTTTCCTGAAGCGATACACGATTGTACTCTATTGGCTGTCTCCCTCGCCTTGTCGTTTAAGAACGTTTGTCGCAAGTCAGACTACTGCAATCCTCGAGAATATTTTATGATAGCTTGGCTGCATATCGCGTTGGAGTCCACCCCTGCGGACTATGCGTCTCGAGGAGTCTTACCATAATCTTTGTAATCAAGCAAAGTCATACCTTCTTCGTTAAAGGAGAATGTATTTGTCTACCTCGATGATCGCTTGGTCTGTTTTCCAGACTTTGAGATACATGCCTGTCTACTCGGAGAGGTAGCCGAATGCCTTCAGAAACCTGGATTGACCATCAATGAGGAGACGAGTGAGTTCTGTTATAAAGAAATCAAGTACCTGGGTTATATCTTCGGTGATGGATGTCTGTGAACCGATCCAGATACGGTATCGGCGGTTGATAACTTTCCACTTCCGAAGTCTCCCAAACAGCTGCATCGGTTTCCAGGGGTGACAGGCCTTTACAGGTGTTTTATTACACATTTTCCGGTAACAGCTCCTGAGACCGACTGAAGAAAGGCAAGAATTGTAATATGTCAGACAATCCGCTTAACGCGTTTATTTTACTTAAAAATACTCAATAAACCCAGATTTCAAGGCAAATAAACAATGACCGATAGTGTTCAGAAAATTTAACCCGACCAGCGAAATTATAGTGTGATGGAACTTGAGTGCTATGAGGCCGTTTTGTCCGTTAAGTAGTTCAGAGCTTACGTGGAAGGACTACCTTTCGCTATTATCACCTATCACCAGTGGTTGATGACGCTAAAGGACTAGTCGTGTCGTTTGACCAGATGGATTTTAAGCTCAAAGCGTTCGACTTCGTGATAGAGCATGGGAAGGGTGTTCCAAAACGTAGTCCCTGACACTCTCTCGGGCGTCAATATGAAGGAGCTCACTTCCGTCCCAGCTAAAGAAGTTGACCTTAGGTCTGAAGCCACAGAAGAGTATTCAAAGTTAAAGTAGACAATTCATCACAACGAAGACCAACTTCATGACTTGTGTGTTTCTTATGGGCTTGTGTATAGACGAACCGGGGTCTTAATATAAGACGACATAGCATGGAAGCTCTGGATACCGACTTTTGGGTTGGTTGGGAGTTTGTTATTAAAATGGCCCAAAATGCATCTTCAGCAGGTCATGGTGGAGTGCACAAGACCTTATCCAAGCTAAGAAAAAAGTATTTTTGGCCAGGAATGGTCACTGACCTGCAGGACTGTGCTAGACCCTGCGAGACGTGTAAAGAAAACAAAGCCTCCAACCAGATTTCTCGCCTGCCGATGGGCATCAGACAGTTACGGAGCGACCTTTTCAGCGTTTCTATATAGACTCTCTAGGACCATAACCACGGACGAAGACTGGTAGCACTCACATATTTTGGTCCTAGACCACATTATTTTATTTATTTAGTAAATTTGTATTTGTAAAACCCTTCAGGAAAACAACGGCAGTTGAGGTAGTAAGGTATTTAGGATAAAGTCTATTTCACATCTTCGGTTGACCTGAATTTATTCACTCTGACAACTGCAAACCATTCAAAGCGTCGGAACGCGTGTAAAGCTGGTATTATGGCCAAACTCCGGTTATACATTGGCGGGGATCAGCGAAACTGGGATCTCCATTGAAAACGGGGCATGCTCCCTGAGGAGTGTGGTGCACGATGCAACCAAGTTTGAACCATATATGATATAGTTGTATGTCCCTGAGGAGTGTGGTACACGATGTAACCTAGTTTGAACCATATATGATATGGCACACCGATGATCTTGCATGGAAATGCTATTGAGGTGTTCAGACTGCTTGAGCTGTTAAAAGATAATGAGTTAGGAGACATGACTAGGTCAGACAAGATTGACTTGGTTAGGAGAAAGGTATTTGACAATCTGAGGCTGATTCACCAGAAGGGCGCGAACATTTATAACACTAGGAGTAGAGCCATCATAGAGTAGGCCTAATAGTATACAGACACAACTTTAAACAGAGCAACGTAAGCGACAATTGCAATGCTAAATTGGGTCCTAAATTCCTGGAAGGAATTATGCTCAAGGCAAAAGGAAAATGCCTTTGCGATGTCAGCAAATTTCGAGGGGATAAAGCAGAGATATATCATGGCAAGGATCTTCACGCATGCCGTTGCTGCAAGGTTAAGATACAAATTTGTTTGCTTATTTATTTATTTAATAATGCAAGTATAGAGTATTTAATGTATAGTCATCTGTGATATTACGTTAAGCAAACGCCCAGTTAAGAGGAAGGGTTCAGCAGAGCGCGCCCGACCTACGGTGTATCCGATAAAATTGTGATGGTATAAACTGAAAGATAGTATAAACTGAAAGATATTATAAACTGAAAGAAGCAAAGCATGGTTACCTCATTTGGTAGAATATGAAACTTTTAAGCTCAGGGAATGGGACCTTGCCAAACGTTGACCGGCCTTAGGGATGGTAGAGTAGGTATAGTGAAGGTTTCCATTTTTTACGAAATCGGTTTACTCACGACCACTCACAAACCGTCGTCAATCTTGTTGCGGTAGCCTTCACAACACTTTTTTTTCTGTAATGAGAAAAATTGGATGCGTCGAGATACTTCCTTCGTTGAAGTATCTTGACGCATCCCGCTTAGATGCAACGTACTGGTTGCGACTACGCAGGACCATTCACCACCAAGCTGTAATTGGCCTTGTTTGCCTGCATGAGCACAAGGGCTCATCACCTCGAAATAGTGAGTGATTTAACGACGTATGGTTTTCGCGCTGCATTGAAGCGGTTTATTACACGCAGAGTTAACTGCTAAAACATCTACACAGAACATGGGACGAATTTGCAATGCTCTCGGCGCATCCTGAATGATATGCAGAGATTAAACCTATCACAGGCGCACAGTGAGGACGTGTCCAGCTCCATTGCAATGGACGGAATAACTTGACATTTTATTCAACCATCTGTGCACACTTTACACTTTGCACGACGTGTTGTTGGAAGCTCTAGTCCAACATTCGATACACGGTGTTTATCCAAATCGAAGCATTCTTAAGCTCTCGACCATTGTGTTCGCTATCCGATGAGGATATTAACCTTTTGACTCCTTCCATTTTTCTTATAGGAGGTAACACACGACTACTTCAGAACCAAACTATTTTGAATTTACAACAAATCGTCCGACACACTGGAAGCATTTCCAGAGTATGGTAAAAAGATCCTGGAAGCGGTGGAACACTGAATATATCACCAGTTTACAAGTGTGGCACAAATGGAAAACGCTGAAGTCCGACCTTAAGATTGGTAACCTTGTTGTTATAAACGAACCCAATCATCATATTTATTATTCATTATTGTTAATATTATTTATTATTGCTTATTGATTTTTCTTTCTAGCCGCTAGAAGACCCGCCCAAATTTTCCAACAGCACTTGTCATCATTCACTATAGCGCCACTAGCAATTGTGCAGCCATTACTGTGCATTGTCATTCAATTTCGTCGTGTGTGTGTAAAGCAACGACGGATGTTTAGTGATGATTATAGAAGTTACTTTGAATTTTTGTCTTCTCGAGCTGTAAGGTTAACCATTGGTACTCTCTATCTTAAATTTTTTAGATATTTACAACTAGAATAAACCTATCGTTACATTTGTTTGTTTCATTATATTAATTTTTTTCTCTCTATTGTCGTTTGTTTGTCGTGTTATCTTGTGTTAGTAATTAGTAGTTAGTAATCAGGTAGTAGTAATTCAGATGAGTTAGTAGTCATTCGAATTAGTTAGTAGTCATTCGAATTTTCTATTCGAGCGACATTTCAAATGACATAATCATCTAATGCTTAAATCCCGATTCTTAAAATATCTCGATTACTAAAGTCTCGATTCTTTAAATCATTCGATTATTCCTGTCACGAGTGATAATCGATTAATACAACATCGTGGAAACATTTTCATTCTCAATCAATCACTCGAATGACTACTAACTCATTCGAAAGACTACTAACTAATTACTAACTACTAACACATGAGAACTCCATAAATTTCTTATCAAAATCATAAAAATTTGTATTCTTTTATTAATGAACAGAGAAATGGAGTTATTATCTTTTGCATTTTTCATTCATTCTGTGAGGCGTTTATAGAGCTATGTTGTGATAGGACTCAGTAAGTAGTTAATAGCCATTCGAATGATTTTGAGAAGCGAGATATTGTTATAATCGAATAATCATACGAATGCGTCCAACTTGAGTCTTCAGTCGATTATTAAAATATCTCTATTATTAAAGTCTCGATTCTTTAAATTATTTGATTATGCCCATCACTAGCTTCAACTAGATTTCAATGAACTCAAGACGTTCATCCTAAACCTACTAGATTTGGAAAATTGTTGATGAAATGTCACGATTACGTTCGGAACATATCATGAAATAAATTAAAATTAAAACAAACTTCTTCTGATCCGACATGCTATGAACTTAGTAGAGAAAGCTATTGGTTCAACAATGGCGCAACTAATGTACAATGTGTACAATGATTATTACTGATTTATTTTATTTATAAGTAAGGTATGATCTGTCTTGACAACGGGTGTTCATTTCCGTAAATCTCCGCCATCTGTAAACACTTCCATGGACTTTTACGTGTGTGGTTTTGTCGTAATAAGTGCTACTTACTTACTTTCAGTTGGATGGTTGGAGTTCTAAAAAGATATCTTTATCAATACCTGAAATACGTGCAACCCTCTTATGAGCTTGGTTATTAAAGATGGTGAGCCAGTAAATGATTAGTTTTTAATGCAAACAATGAATTCTGATGCATTGTGTGAAACGATTGCTATGAACGGAAACTAGAATCCCAATTCAACTGAAAATATACACCTATACCCCTCATTAGTATTGCTATTTCATTTGCAATCATATCAGTGAGTCTTTTTTATTCCGGGAACATAAACAACAAACTAATTTATGAATCAATAAAATACATCCGTATATTTTCCATATCCTCAAAGTCAAATTTTTTAAGATTTTTTCCGAATCAAAGGGTTTTGTAATATCAATCTGCAAAATTTACAATAATGTAAATACATATGTACGACAAAAGAATATTGAAATCAGCATATACAGTGGCCAGCAAAACTGGATACATAATTTTAGTTTTTGTGTTTTTCATCTGTTAAACTGTTTCCTTAAGAAATTTTATCGGGTCTATATTTTTTAGTACAGTGCTGTTTTTTTTTATTTTTAACAGCAAATACCAGTCCAATTTTATCCAGGATCCTTGTAAAAGTCCTCTGGCGTAATGTTCGCAATAGCTTTTCGTGTTATGGAATCCGCATTTGTCATATAGGCCTCAATAAGGTTAGGATAAATAGTTTTGGGTACTCACCTTTATTATGCACGATCTCAATTGTTTTCTTTTTTTCCTATGTTGCGGTGGCATATACCACATATGTGTGTTATTTTCCATGATTAAAGACATTTTTAGTTTAGACCTACCGCTGAATGCACAAAAAAAAGAAAGGAAAAATAAAAATGTGCAAATCTGAATACATGAGATCTTCATGGTTTTTATTTTGTTCCAGCCGTTTTAATTGTACGATTTCCTTAATCGATACCTCTATCTTTAAGTAAACAAGAAAACAGCTCTGAAATTCAATCAAATCCGTCGTAAGCAAACAATTTTATTCGTGAAAACTACAGAAACTAAAATTATGTATCCAGTTTTGCTCGCCACTGTGTGTACAATCCTTTTTCTATCCATTTCAAACACGACAACATTTATTTACTCTTACGGACGCATCCACCAGGGAAACTGATAGAAGCAACAACTATCAAAACGAATGAGGCAAGGTATTTGAACTGCTACCTTCATTTCCATTAAATTGTTTCTACTTCTGACGCCATTTAACAAGAAACATGATTTAATATAGCAATTTCTTTCCTCTGCTACTGCAAATCAGCTTCAGCCAACATATTTTTTGTAGAGGATCAGGCATTTCCGACTTTTGTTAAATTCCTAGAATGCAATGACCAAAGCAAATTTATTTTAGATAATGGAGTTGAAATAAAACTGAGATACCGAAAATGCATTAAAACCTCATTTCAGTTGATGGTCAATCACATTACTACATTTTATTCTATGTCCACCTTATACCCGAGGTCAATGGATGCCCGAATGTGAGCTTTTAAATTGATGAAACCGTTTCTTAATGATTCTTGTGTAAGAAATTCTTTCATTTTCTCTTTACTTTCACAAAATACTAGGTTTTCAGTGAGATCAATGATCTTCTGTTGATTCAGATTCATCTGATACAGGATTAAGAGCGATCCACGTCTATCTTGAAAAAGATCCTCTGACAGCTTAGAAATACCGTGTGCAGCAGTATAATCCAAACCAGTTATCTTTTCACAGTTAATTACAACGGGGATCAAAAATTCTGCCTGAATACTAGCCTTCAGAATCTTGTTTCGGAGATTGTTGATCGCTGGGAAATAAATTCCGTTACCTGGTGTTACAGAAATATACTGCATATCATCAATCTGAAAAAATATACATATTTAGTGATAACATCAGTGAATTTTGTTGAACTAACATTATCAATTTTGATATTTATATCAGGTTTTGCCCAGAGGTAAAGTAAATATGACGCTGTAATTATAATTCCTACTAGGAGTCCTACTTCGACGCCGTACATGATACACGTTCCAAAGCAAATGGACCAAATGTAAAAGTCTCGTCGGCTTTCAGTCCACAGTCTTCTCGGAAGCTTAAGATCGATCAGTGTGACAATGGCGCATATTAATATTGCTGCTAGGGTTGCTTCCGGAATATAGTTCAAGTATGGGCTGAGGAAACCCAATGCCAGCAAAACAATAATGCCTGCGATGAGTCGATTACAATTTTTGTCTCATTCCAACTCATCGAATCTAACCTGAATATAAATTGGCCATAGGAGTCTTAAGACCACAAGCAGCGCTTATTGCGTAACGTGTAAAGGCTCCTGATGTCGGCATAGACTGAACTGTTGAACCAATTACATTGCACAGGCCCATAGTAAAGAGCTCTTGATTGGGATTTGCTCTGCAATTGGGAACTAAAACGAAAAAACGTGAAGTCCTTTATCATATAATGCCATGACTTACCAAGTTTCCCAATGGAGATATTTGTCAGTACACCGACTATTGGTATCACGACTATCCCAATATTGAGTTCTGCAAGTATATCGGAAAAATAGTAAATCTTGTCTTGGGTTTCAATTCGTAAAGTAGGAAATGTAATATTCGGCAGTCCAATTAATGTAGTTTTGCTCAGCGTATAAGGAACAGAATATGCCTCTGATTGATTCATCCACAAAACAGTGCCTATTGCTGTTATGAAAACGATTAACGTATTTCTGGAGAATGATAGGTATTGACAGATTAACCTTTTCGCATTTGACTGATTTGGACGTAAAGCTTGTCTCCCTAAAATCTAAATTAATGATTAAGAATTAAAATCCAGACTCGCATGAAGGTCAACAAACCTACATCAAAGATGACAAGGAAAGCAATTGCACACAATCCCATCAAAAGGTCTCCAAGTTTTGCTTCTTCTATTCTATATGTAAGCGTTTTTATTGACTCTACAAAACCGGGCGAGACGTACTTTATACCCAGCATTACTTTAAGCTGAGACTCAATGACAAGAATTGCAGTTGCCGTCGAAAAAGCTTTAATTACTGGCATAGAAATGAATTCAAAAAGTAGGCCTTAAATAAAGAAAATACGTTATCAAATTTATATTATTATGTTAATATATAAAAGTCGAAATAATATAGTATCTGTGGATTATTTAATAAATTTGTATATTTTAATGTAATGGAATTAAGTTATACATATGTATATAAGATGCCTTGAAACGACATTCCTGTCATTGTGTTTATTTCTTTATTAGCAGCTAGTATGCTTCATTTCCCATAAGTCATATGACTTCAATACAAATTTATTTAATAATCGACGTTTGGTCTGTGACAATTCGTTTTCTGTATGGCCAGTTTATAAATTATCACTCTATTTTACGCCACTTATCATGTCAGTAGATCTACAGTCAACTCACCGAGCTGAAGCGTTCCCATTATGAGCTGAACGATGCCGGACAGAAATGTCAATATCACTGCAAACTCGATTGGTTTTCCAATTGTGAATTGCACACTCACTAGAGCCACCAAGCTAGTAGGGCCGACGATGACATTTTGAATTGAACCACAAAATAGGTAAACGAACGAACCTGCTCTTACAAAGGATTCAGTTTACGTTTGCATATCCGTTTGCTACTCACCAATAAATGCAGAACACAAACCAAAATGTGCTGGTAGTCCGGCTAGTAGAGCACAAGCAATGCTTTCAGGGATGATAGTCAAACCGAGAGTGATACCAGCAATAAAATCATTTACAGCACACTCGGCATTATACTCAGAAATCCAAATGAGAATAGGTAAACGCCCTCGAATAAATTTGTTTAGTTTTGTTCTAAAATCGTTATTTGATTTTTCTGGCAATACAAAAGTCTGACGTAACGGTAATCGAACTTCGTCTTCATCTGTTTTATCTCTTATTGAAGGAAATACACTTGCTTCTGTCATTTTAAAAACTTACTGAAAACTAAACAACGACCGTTCGTTGCTACAAATTGACTGAATTCGAATAGTGTCTCCACCACCCACCACTGTCTCGCTTTTATTTATTAAGACTACTCTGATTCACGTTGCTTGGGTAGACATCAACCGAGTGGCACAAGAAATTCATACTATGACACGAGTTCATCTTAACCCAAGCAATATGTAGAAAAAGATCTTTGAATAAGATAATTGAGACGAGTTTGTTAATGATACTAATAAGTGATGGTTTGAGAAACACTTTGTTATAATGTGCAAATTGTTATACAAAAAAAAATGGTATCATCTTATATGAAAACGCATATGTATACTTCATCAAACGGTGTGTTTGACGTAAGAGATTATATGTTTTTGTGGTGAACAGGAACTAAATAGATAAATTGATTTGTAGAGTGGCATTATTGAAAATACTTAGATTGAATTGTCTACATCCTTTAATAGAAAAAGTATATACATAATAGTGGTTGCTACAATTTCATTTGTAGTTCAAGAGAAGGTCTATTGTTTAAAGAATATAATGACATCGACATGAGGCTTAATTTGTCTATGAGTCGGTGGGAATAATGGAAAAGACGCTATGATACACCGGTTTTTACTGACTAAAAACTACTATAACAAGCTTGTATCTTTCAGATTTTTCTTTCCTTTTCTCTATGCACTGTGTTTCTTATGTTCAATACTTAAAGTATTGCCTGGTTGCAATTGCCATTACGTCGAATATATTTTATTTTACGTGGGAGGTTTGTTATTTCCTCGTCTACGGTTACAATCCATAGGTTTTTTTTGATAACTCTTTCTAAGACACCATTCACATCCTAAGGGCATTCAAACTACCTGTAAAGCTTTGTTTTAAGAATATTGAATGAATTCTCATTTCTTAATCTCTTACTTGCCACAGTGCAACCCCTGAGATGTATGTCCTGTGTCCCGTTAGTGAAACATATATGCGTGGATTTATTTTCACTGAGAAAAAACTGCCAAAGATTTGCGCAATTACATATCTTATCCAAATGTAATTGTAGTTTTTCTCTATAGGAGATGAATGAGTTTTTCGTTGCCGTATGGTTCGCTAGAGTAGCCACTTGTGTATCTTCTGTGTTGAGATGTAGAAGAATGTAGCCTCAATAACACTCCCTTGTATAAATCTGGTAGCTAATATCCGTGTTCAACTCTGAAAGGCTTATCAAAGATTCTAATGTAAGTAAAATTCATCTTATTGAAGGTTTTTAGGAAGATGTCTGCTTAGCTTTCATTTCTTGGTGGTGCAGTACCATGTGAAGGCTCTGAGAGACGTCAATAAGCCAAGGATCTGACATCATTTTCTCTAGTGCCTTTTCAATTTAGTTGGTTATTCAATACTAGTAGAAAAGCCTGTCGTACGAATATCATAAGCATTTATGTAATCAATTATTATTCAATTATATTACATAATATTTACTCTCAATAAGTATAATTTTCATTACATTCATTGCAAATAAAATATTCATAAAATAGAATATGAATTGTTTATTCATATAAAAAGAGTGGCATTGCCCATGAAAAAAAAGAGTAACTCGAGCCAGATCTAGACACAGAACGCGAAAAAAGCACGACCAACGCACCAATCCACTGACCCAAATGACGATATATATCATGCCCGTTTTCACAGGGTGATCTTAAGTGTCTATCCATAGATAAACTCTGAATCAATAAAACTTTCGTTTTTACAGTGGACGTTTAACGATAAATTCCACTTTAGTAGCGGTTTAACTTAAACCTATGACTTAAGTGACAATACAGATAGTACATAATTGCCATTCGTGTATTAAAATAAAATTAACCCCGAAAGACCTACAGAAAACCCAAAATAGGCCACCAAATATTTGGGTTCACAATGCTGCTGAAGAGAACAGAAGGGACTTTAATTTATATATGCACGCATATTATAACAATATCCTTACATGCGTGAAAATTCGTGTTCAATTACAATTATTATTTCTTTCATGGATCACATGGTTGATGGAGTCAATAGTTCACAATGCCAGTCCAGTCAATCCATGGCTTACCTAAGCCACCCTTAAATATTAACGAAATCTTCTTGTGTGAAGTTTATGTTCGTCCCTACACTTAGCTATACCGGCAAATGAGCTTGCACTGTGAAAACGGGCATTAAGGATTTTTTTCGGTCACATTCTAAAACACATAAATAGATAATCGTTCCCATCGATTACCATGTGCCATCACAAGATCGAACATTAAGGCAAAATTTACGAGTAAATCATATCTTCTTAAAAAATGCTGGAGATATTTTTTCTTAGAGCCCCTAGCTACTAATTATGACCATCGACCTTCGTGCCACCCAATAATATTCACAGTGAAATCTGAACTTCATTTATGTAATGCCTTCTAATAAAAAATGGCAACCCTTTCAACTGGTTCGTGTACTTGCTAAAATTCTTATTGGATTAGTCATATATTAGAGTGCTTTGAAGTTTTAAAATGCTTTTGGTTCAGTCCTCTGGAACTTTTGTAGCGCCCTCGTGGTATTATCGCGAAAGGGAGGTAGATAACAAACAAAGAAAACAAACATACAAAATCACATCAGACAACCCATCCCTGAATCAGTGGCGATTCCTCAGTGAACTAGTTTGACGGCGCTAAACGAAGAATTTAAATCAATAAATTCTGTGAAATGTATTTTATTCCCGAAGTGCAATCATGACGAAGATTAATTGCAATAATCAGTGCCAGAAATAAAAAATCTGCATAGTTGCATACAATACTCACAAACATGATAACAAACCAAGCTCGTTTTAATGCCATGAAGAGAATTTGTTAATTTACTGACGTCTATATTTTCAAGAATTTTCATCCACAACACAATACTTCCAAACAATGTATCCCATAAAATACATTTGTCTGTTGCTTGATACATTTATCTAGTCACAGCAGTGTTACCGCGGAAAAAAAGAATCGGAAGCAAAATCTACTACATTTTCCATGATTTGAGGTAGTGTTTAAATGAGCCTATAAATAAAAAATGCAATGTTAAGTTGTTTGTGTTTAATTTTCAATTTAAGTAGAAAAATTTAAAGTCAAGAGAACGTCGTCGGCAAAAATATTCGTGAACTACTAAAGAAACTCTTCGTATTTTATTTTTATACAAATCAACTTTATTGTCCAAGTGCTAATACTCAACTCCCTTCAAAAATAGACAAATCTAAAATTAGACACTCTAAATTAAAACAATCCCGTTATCTTTTCAGGGTCCTTAGCTTCCCAAGTGACTACCCCCTTTTGTGGCACTTATTTCGTTGGTTTCGTACAACCAACTCAAAAGATCCGTCTCTTCCTGGTCGCACATATATATATACAATAACTTGGGCACTCAACAGTCTTGGGATCGAAAAGCCTAAAGAGACTTTTATCCACCGGCTTCTCAATAACAGAGTGATAAGCTCGAAGATTGGTGATACCACGATCCGCAAATCTGTGAACAGAGGCACACCGCAGGGTGGTGTACTCTCTCCTCTACTGTGGAACATAGTGGTCAACGAACTACTTGTGAAACTAGATGGGACTGGGTGTAAGGACCATAGCTGTATTTGAGAAACATTTATCCACTATCAGGGATATTATGCAATCTGCCCTATCCAAGCTAGAGAAATGGACTAGCGAATGCGGCTTAGGTGTCAATCCGCAAAAAACGGCTTTAGTCCTCTTTACTAGGAAGTATAAAATAAATAATGGCATGTGTATGCATTAGCGGGGCGCTAAGGACTACCTCCGCCGAAGTATTGAACATACTCCTCAACTCCTCCAGCAGCTAGCACGGCAATTAGATTAACATCGCTGAGCAGTTGGAAAGAACTGCAATCTGGAAATTCAACGATCCTACGCAGGTATGCCTCTATACCCATAGATACAGACCTCACTCTACCTAAACTCATCTTCGAGAAGAATTTCTCAACCAGTATACAGACCTTCCTGGGAGTCTGAAAACCAGACGCTGGAAGGTCCACTGGGAATCTTCACAGATGGATCGAAGATGGATGCAGGTGTGGGTGCTGGTGTTTATTCCAAGGATCTAAGCTTCGAGCTTTCTTTTCGACTACCTAATCATGACTGAAAAACAATGCACAGGTATCGTCACAGATATCGTCATCTGTTCCGATAGCCAGGCAGCGATCAAATCTCTGGATTCAGTCACCTTTAATTCCAAGACTTCCCTTAATTGCCGCCTATCTCTTAACGAGATAGCCAAGTATTTTAGCATCCAACTGATGTGGATGCCCCCACACTGTGACATCCCAGAGAATTGCAAAGCGGACGAGCTCGCTAGAAAGGGCACAATCACAAAGCAAAGCACAAATCCATGCTCTTTCCGAGTGGAGACCCACCTCTAATATAAAACATTAGAGGTGGTATAAATATAAAACATCTGCTAAAGCTTGAAACACTTGCTCAAATAAACCGCAGATGGATATCTGGCACAGGATGCCTCATTACCAAACAACTATGGCCTATGATCGATCCCAAGCGATCGCTTAGCTTGTTCAGATTAAGCAGGCCAAACCTCAGATCTCTTATTGGCGTTTTAGCAGGACCTTCAATATAATGATTTCTGTAGAAGTTGCATGGACGAGGATGAGGAAGAAACCATCGAACACTTGCTATGTAATTGCACTGCTCTCTCATCCAGTAGATTCAGACTTCTGGGGGCCCCTTTCTTTGTTAATTTGGCTGAACTGAGCAGCATCAGGCTCAGCCCTATTCTTCGTATTATCAAAAGCACAAATTGGTTTGAGGAATAGGTAGCCTAAGATCCGCGTGGTAACAGTCAGCCACCTCAACCTAAACCTAATTCCCCCAATGGGTTATTCTGCTTTGAGATCTCATACCTACAGTGGTGAGCAAAACCGGTCGAATAAATGAAAAAATGCAGGAAATCTTTCATAACATATTTATTTATAGCCCTACTAGGATTTCTTTTGATTTATTTTATTCGTTGGTGTTTACAGAACAGTAATAAAAATAAAAAAAATTTCATTCAATTAACAAAAAATACAAAAAATCAAAAAAGTCTACTACCTCTATTCGTCCACTTTTGCACGTTTTTGGTTACCCTAATGTATTGCTATTCTTTACTATTTTGTCCAGAGCCCTTTGTTTTTAGTAACACTTGATGTTTTTGAATGCTGTATTGCGGGCGATGCCAAAAGTATTCTTTCCCATCTGACTGAAAACGGTTAATTTTTGTTTCATCGGACCAGACTACACGTTTCCAATCATCTATGGTCCAAGATTTGTGTTCCTTGCAAAACTTCAACCGAGCCTTAATATATTTGTCGTTTGGTGTCTTAGTCTGTTTGGATAACATCATACGTTCAATAAGACGTGCATCTCCATCTGATAACACCCGTGGACGACCACTGGATGTGTTAACCGCTTCCAATCTTCGTCTCTTTTTTACCGTAAGCACTGTGGAATGACTAATTTTCAGCGTTTTGCCAATTTTCCTGGCGGATAAACCTTTTCCAATGAGGACTGCGATAGTATGTTCCAAGCTACTCGATAGTTTTCTCATTTAGTATTCAACTGTAGATATTTGATTTTTAGAATAAACTCAAAATACTTTCTCACATGAAAATTCAACTAAAACTGCGCACAGTAAATGCGAGAGCAGATGTATGGAAAAAGAACCTTGAACTACAGGCGAAACGTGCAAAAGCAGACGAATAGAGGTAGTAGACTCTTTTGATTTTTTGTATTTTTTGTTAATTGAATGACATTTTTTTTGTTTTTATTACTGTTCTGTACACACCAACGAATAAAATAAATCAAAAGAAATCCTAGTAGGACTAAATTTGTTTGCTCGCCTTTGTATATTCTTCTACTGGTAAATCGTTTGAAATATGCTCCCAGTTCTTAACAACCTCCATTCAGTACAAAACTTTTCGATATCGAAATTCTTTGATTCTATAATGTGTGGAACGCCTTTCACCAAACTTTCTAGATTCAAATTATTGGACGAAGAGACATTCTTGGGAGACAAAAGTTCCAAGTTCTTAAGAAATTTGTCTTCAAAATTAAGTCAAAATCCAACATTTACCAATATATACATACAGTATGCCAAATAATTGTTTGCAAAAGGAAAAAATGTGTGCAATTTTAGCTGAATTGTGAAAATTAATGAAAACGCATTGCTTTTCTATTTTTCTTTTTTCATAATTTTATTAACAAGTTTATTCTTAATAGCTATGAATGCTAAGAGCACCAATGTGTTATTTGAATAATAATTAATTGACCCCTTACCGCTGGTGGGGGGAAGTCAACTTACTACACAGGATTTTGTATGGAACTAAAACTTTATTTGTGCAAAGCATTACTTATATAGTATAAATGTGCTTATTCTACATTTTCATTTTTTCTTATGTTACAAGATATGTACATTTTTTGATAGGAAGAAATAACAAGCGAAAGAGGTGAGTGCAGGTGAACGAAAAATGTGCACTAGAATAATAGTGGAAATATGAGTTGAATATGTGCAGTTGTGTGCTGTGAGCTGTGTGCTGTGTGTTGTGTGCCGTGTGTTGAGTGCTGTGTGAAATATGAGTTGGCGTCATATATCATTTGTTGTGATCACAACAAGCTACAATAAAAGAAAATTACCACAGTTCAAAAACAAATACAGCAAAATAAAAATAACAAACATTCAAATTTTGATCTGTCAATTAATTGTTTGCAAAATGCAAACATAGCATAAAAGGAAACTAAAATAAACTGTTTCCCGATGTTACGGTACTAATTTCCAGCACTATAGCGAATTCCCCTCTCACTGTGTAATTGGTAGTTGTTTATGGAACAGCGTTCAACGAACAGTAAGCAATTTAAAAATGCTTGGAAACCGAACTGATAGTAAAATAATAGGGTTGGTTTATTTCAACTATTGTGACGGAAAATCTCCTAAGAAATAGACCAGCTCGGCAAAAGAACTTCAACCGCATGTGCTTCAAGTTTTGCAATGTCTTCAAGAGCAAGGCCTTATAATTAACCTGAAGAAATGCATCTCTGCAAAGTCCGAGGTTACCACACCATCAATAAGTTCGAAATCAAACCATCAGAAGACAGAGTTGAGGCTATTTCCAAATACCATCATGGATTTCAGACGGTTCCTAGGAGCTGTAAACTATTACCGACGTTATATTCCGAACTGCGCACATTTGCAAGCACCTTCAAATGCACTACTCAAGGACTCCCAACAGAACAACAGGCAACCTGTGCCGTGGACATCTTTTGCTATAGAAGCGTTCCAAACCTGCAAGAACAGCATCAAGACCACAACTCTGCCTACTTTCTACTTACTATTTCAACGAAAAAGCATTCAACATAAAAGCATCGGTTTCTATTCCTGCAAAGTGTCAAATGCACAAAGTCGATATAGGACATATGATTGCGAATTGCTGACAATTTATTTTCCGATACAGTTCTTCAAACACATCCTGGACCTGGACGGCCTGGACGGTCTTCAAATTATTGTTCAAACAGATCACAAGTCATTAATCTACTCATTTCAACAGATCCGATAAACCTCCCCAGCGCCGGCTGAGATTTGATTAAATTTCACAATACACCACGGATATACGCTACTTTCCTGGCAAACACAATATAGTCGATGACGCATTGTCACTAGTGTATTCCATATCGATGCCCTCACAATTCATCAACCGCAATTTTTTGACAACAAATTCAAAAAAATTCTCGAGGAAGGAAATCCATCACTCAGGCTATCTAAAGTAGTCCTAGAACCAGGTGTGAAGATTTATGGTGAAATTTCAGAAAACAACAATTTGAATTTGGCCGTACTTTCCACTTTCTCATCTTTCTCATCTAAGCGGAAGAGCAACTAGCCGTCTACTAAGGCTACGTACGTTTGGCGAAATATCAAGAAAGACGTGCTGGAATGGTCACAAACCTGTATTCAATGCCAACGTTCTAAGATAAACCGACATACGCAAGCAGAGGTACAACAAATTAAAGTCCCAGAAGAACGATTTCATCACTTGCCCTAATTGTTTTGCCTCCATGCCAAGGTAAGCGATATTGTCTCACAATAATTGATCGTTTTAGTAGGTGGCCGGAAGCAATACCCCTAGAAGACATGACGGCTGAGACAGTTGAAAGTGCATTTTACACGCACGGATTCGGACCACCAATTGAATTAACTACTGACTAAGGAACTCAGTTTGAGTCAGCTTTTTAAATGCACTTATCAACCTACTGGGCACAATACGGATCAGGACAACACCTTATCATCCAGCTTCAAGTGGACTTGTCGAGAGATTGCATTGATCACTAAAGGTATAACTCATGTGTCACGAAGAAACTCACTGGGTGGACGCACTTCCAACAGTTTTATTGGGACTAAGAACAGCTTACAAGGATGAAATTAAGGCTTCAGTAGCAGAAATGGTCTATGAAAAAAATCTCCTAGTCCCTAGTGAGTTATTTACAAGCTCCACAGATTTTCGTTGAGAAGCATCGTAAGGCCATGAGAACACTTCGCCCAATAGAGACATCCAACCATTCGGAAAACAAGGTTTTTGTTTGAACATATCTACATAAGTGTTCACATGTTTTCCTGCGATGTAATGCAGTTAAAAAACATTTACAGCAACCGTATACTCTACATAAAGCAATGATTTCCAAAACAAATTCAGTCAGATGTTTCTGTCATTGCCCAACAACGAAGAGTTAAATTTGACGATCGAGTGTAACTGCGTTACTAAAGGGGAAGTACTGTGGCGGTCGCATCGCGAAACAATAGACAAGACAACGAAACACAGATGGCTCTGAACTCGTTAAGAGGAATGTATTAAATACCCAGCCAGATCTATCGTTCAGTTCTAATATCTTTTCTAGAAAGTATCTTGCTTGTGTGAATATCTTGCGAAGTGGAAAACCTCAATTTTACCAGTATATTGAAGCTTACTAGTTTAATTATTTAATAATTGTGCGCGTTCGATTGATAGAATATAATTCACATAATTTGTGAATGGAAGTACATAATTGCCTAGCCGCTATGCATAAAAAGATACATTTCATTTTTCATCAAATGTCGAAAATAAGAAAAAGTAAATGGAAGGAAAAATAAGGAAGGGATTGATTTCATTAACGAACTTGTATTTAGAACAAAATGCTCTCGATCTTAAAAGAGAGGAACAATAATAATGCAGCCGTGTTGCTCAAGGAAAGAGACTCAAGTTAAACCTTATGTGTAGAGCTTTAAACTTGCACTGTAAGACTGGGCATTAGGAAAACAGAATATGAAATATATATTCAAATAAAACAAAGCAAAGGAAAAAGTCTTATTGCGTATAGAAAAGAAAAAAATAAATTGCTCCCAGATTCGAAAACCTTACCTAAATCGTGAGCAACACACTAACCCACTTTTTTCATTGATCTTTTGATGACAATCTTTTATGACTTTATTCGAAAACTTATAAAATCTTGCCTAAGCTAAACTATTTAAATTACCTTATACTAACTTACCCTAACATAAAACTTAAGACTATCTTAACTATGTTCGTAACAGTACGGACAAGTGCACCAGTGCGTATATTTTATGTATATGCCGTATACAGTGTGTGCCTCTTTTTTTTGTTTTTGTTTTGTATATATATTTTTTTGGTTTATATTTTTCTTGGATTTTTATCGTTCTTAAAAACTATGTAAGCTGGCCATTATGGTCAGCTTTCGGATCATTTGGAAAAGCTAGCGGTGGCGGAGGCAGGTTTTAGTTGTAAAGACCAGTCAAATTGCTGTCTTTGGGAGACTTTTTCCTACAATCGATGCAACTGATACATAATATTGGTGTAGTAAGCCCCAAAGGTCAGACTGTTGGAAGAGGTCATAGCTCGTCCAGTGTGCCTTCTGATCAGCTTAATAATAAAATTATCTACTCTGTTCACGTTTGCCTCGTTGTACAGGACCTCGTTAGGATAATACTTCTTGTACTCAGACTCGGGTGTACGATATAAACGGAGACAGCCCTTAAGATATTGCCTCTCGAGCAACCTCATCTTTTACATCTGGGAAGGACTCACGTTGAACCACAAAGGACAAACGTACACCATAATTGGCCGTACGATGGCCATGTTGTAGATTACCTTCACTCTGGTATCAAGTTGGCTGCTGAAAAACAATCTCCTTACCGCATATGTACACATGTTTGTCAAAATACAGATATTGATCCAGTAAAATGCCAAGATATCTAACTACACATTTTGCAGCTAACGGCCGACCATGCGGGTCAACTATGCCGAACTTGCGCCAGTTTTGGCGCGTATCCCGCGGTTCCATGTACAACGGGGTCCGGAAAAGGCTAGTTTCGCACTTCAGGAAGGTGATGAGCAACTTCCAGTCGTCGCAAAATCGGTGAATTTTCTCGAAGACACGCTGCAACAAGATGTTTATTTCCTCGACCTTCGGAACTGATCTGTACGCAACTAGGTCGTCGGCGTAAGCTATTAAATACAGCATGGAACCTAAAAGATCTGCAGTGAATATAGAAAACAAGATCGGGGAACCGATGGCTCTTGTTGCAGACCGCTTTAAATGTTAAAGTTCGTGGTTGAAGTTACGTGACCCTTTTTCACAACGAACTTTCTACCTGTTATCATATCATAGACCATGTATAGCAATGGTTTACCTATGCCAAGCCTGACCAGCTTAAGGAAGGGGCCCTCCAACCAAACGGTGCTTATCTTTCGGCGATAATTTCCGTACTTAATATTTTCGTAAATCCGCACTAGGTCAAAACACGTCTGCACTGGGTGGAGGTCTGTGAATGAGTGAGTCGACGCACACACTCACAAGGCCACGGCCACCACATACATATGTGTGTGGTATTCGTCGATATCCTCGCATGTTTGATTACTTCTGTGTGTCCTAGATTGTGCAATGTGTTCCAGCGGTTGCAGTCCCGCAACCTTAACGCTGCCTTGGTAACTGTGAGCTTCCCATAGTTTTCAATGGGAAGAAGCTGTAGCATTGTTTCCATGGCAGCTAAGGGTGTGGAACGAAGTGATGCAGATAGACGCTGGACTTTGAATACTACTTATCGCTTTAAGATTGTCTTTGTTATTCAGTGCTAGCCACCAAACAAGGATACTATACGTTAAGATTGACGACAGCTGTATACTTCCAGTGAGTCATGTTCGGTTTTCGTCCTGTCAAGTTCCCCAATTGGGTCCTAGGATCATCATACATGTGTATAGAGCTGCCGCTGCCTTCTTAATGTGTTTCTTGATGTTCAGTTTTCAGCTTAACTTACTGCCTGAAACCCTAAATCCTAAGTATTTTGCTCGACTTGTGAAACCCAGTTCCTTTTTCTTCAAATTTGGAGGCCTTTTTGGAGGTATTTTGTGTCTTCTCGTGAACAGTACGAGCTCTGTTTTGGACAGGTGAACGTCCAGACCAGCTTCCCCTGTCGACTTTTCTAATTTATTTTGTGAAGTTTTCATAATATCTCTAATGGTGTGAAAAAAACTTGCCTGTAACGACTAGAGCTAGTTATTAGCACGACTCAATATCATACAAATTTCGTCCTCCACCAATATCCAGAGAAGAGGAGAAAGTACAACCTCCCTTTGGGGTTCCCTGAAAACCATTCCGGTTATATTGTGATGACCGGGATAGATTGTGTGTTCGTGATAGGACATTACTAATCTATATACAAATACTATGTCACATCAAGTCTTCCTGGGCGTGAATTTGTCGCTTCAAATTTGGGCCTGAAGTTCTTTGGTAAGCTGTGGCTTTTCACACTTTCTTATGAATATCACCTTTGCTTTCTTTCACAATTTAGGAGTATAGCTAAAGCTTAAACAAGTGTTAAAAATGACCTTCAACCTCGATGCTGAATCTAGTCCGTACTGTAATTCTGGCGGCCTGACTCGTCTAAGCCTGAGGTTTTCAAGGGCACGAACATATTAAACGCCCAGTCTAGCTAGGATTTAGTCAGGAATCCATCAGGGTCAACCAGGTTCTACTTTTATACAGTTCGATTTGTGAATTGCTGCTATCAATTTAATTCGGATCCTTATTATTAGGAGTTTTAGGGTTTCCTCAGCGGGGTCTCCTTCCGATGATTGGATGAACGTAGGCATGGTTGGAACCTTTGAGAGTAGGTGTCACAGCTGACCGCTTCCCTAGTTTCCATTTACGCGGTCTTGACTTCCTATTCGGGTTCCTATTCTTCTTCTGTCTGCGCACAGTGCAAACTGTAGAGAAGGATTAATTTATAGCAGCTGTGATTCTCCTGCGATGACTTCTTTGTCTCATATTTTGTGAAGAAAGTTTTTATACATGACCCAGTAAGTCTTCCTGGGATTTGGGAGCATGCTGATTGGAGGTGTATGGAAGTTTAGAGAGAATTGTATGTATCTATGGTAAGAAAACGAGACCTCGCCAGATAATTTCCATTTTGAATCAGAGGGGATTTGGTCGTTAGAAATTAGGGTAAGGTAAAAGACTTCCTGCCTGATTTTTTTTTTATAAAAGTTGGCTCTGAGCCCACGTTACAGAGAACAAGGTTTGATTGTAAAAAGTATAAAATCAAAAAGTTTTTTATCCCTGTCGTTATAGTCGCTTCTTCCCCATATAGTGTGATGTGAGCATCAGCACCTATTACCAGGGGGATTCCGGTCGCTTATGCGGCCACTATTACTTTTCGGACGGGGTCCTCTTCATCAATTTGTGGGATTCCTCGTTGATTAAGAAGGAGATCAGCCTGCTTGACTCTTCCGGTTTTCTGCTTTAATGATTATCCATTTTGGCCTTTAAGCTCCCTAAGAATCTTGTCCGGATCGTAAGGACCGCTGACAGCCATGGCCCTGCGCTGCGGCAGATGGGAATCTTGGTCCAATGGTTAACCACTAGCTGGGCATTTGGCCATGGACTCTTAGTTTTTGATATGCCCTCTTTAAGAAAAGCTATCGAAAATTTGTTGTACCATTCTATCGTTTTTGTTTCACCAGCGTACCAACCGACTTCAATGAGGTAGCTAGAGTTGCTGTTAGTGTCTGTGTGAATGTACGAAAGTATCCTTTTAGCAATCTTGGTCGTTATATTGGAGGATGGAGGGTTATATATATACCCTCCAGCTCTCCCCACTGCGTCTGCATTCGTCGTTTTGCATGTCGGAGATCCCAAATAGGTCAAAAATTGTTGTTGCAGTTGGTGCTTGCCGCTCGTCGTGTGTTTGGTCCTTCTGGGTGTCCTCCATTCGGGTCGGTCTACTGTGAGCAATAGACATTTTCTATTTTCCGGTAGTATCTATGTAAAATATCACTCGCCCAGCGTCCTTGTCGTTGTCTGTCCAACTGTCCAATCCATTCCAATCCATGTTGTACAACGTGTGGCGTCAATTTCTTGGCCTCGCTTTTTGCGTTTGAACTGCAGCCGGACTTATAATCGGTGTCCCGTAACTGATCTAATGAGACATTTCTGTACTCAATTATCCCTCTTGTGGTATTTTCTGTCGCGATTTGTAATGTATCTTGTTGTTCTCTTGTAAATGTGACGTCGTTGTTTACTTTTTGTTCGTAATTTTTTTTTTTGTTGGTGTTTGGGTCTTTTTTAAGTTTTATTGTTTTCCCACTAGCAAACTGGTGTGCCATCACTTACGACAGGCGCTGCCCAGTACCCTGAAATTAGTTTTTATGTAAAAACTTCATACTTGTTTATATACCGTAAAAATAATTCTTTATATATATTAGTGTAAGCTTATGTTGTAATGCATATACAAATAGCATGGCAACGCCTGTTACAACTGAAGTTGTCCCATGATGACAACGTAACGCTTTCGACACAACAAAGAAAGTGGACATTTGTAACCTAGCAACTGGAAAAAAACATACATCAACTTTTACCTTACACCACCTAACTGAGATATATTTAATTGGAAATTAGAACTGTTCGGGAAAACATGCAGACGTATCTGAAGAAAAATGGCACGTAACGCCGGTGAATAATCATACATACGTTATACTAATGAAATTATTTAATCGTTTAGATTCTTTCTCGTGGTAAAAGTGATTCAGCAAGTTCTCGTCACGTGCATAGTGCTGCTACGGTACAGCAAGCTAAAAAGTCCCTCCCAACTTTTGAGGATTTTATTTTACATCGGGATTATACCGGAGGACGGGCATACCTAGAGGTAATTTCAGTTAATCAAGAAAAACGTCGAACTGATGAATTTACCCATAGTTCGGAGATGAAGATGCGGACGATGATAGGAAACTCCTTGCAGACCAATGGATTGCATTTTGTAGTTTCCACCTGGGCGACTATCAACAGGCTCTCCATCAGTACAAAGCAACAACATCTCTGGAGCGAATAAACACTACGGATGTGAATTTGAATATTGCTGTTTGTATGTTCTATCTAGGGATGTATGAGGAAGCCCAACAAATGATCGACCAAATACCAAATACGCAACTCAAAGTGCGTCTGCTGTTCCACTTGGCACATAAGTTCAACAAAGAAGATGAACTTATGTTGTTGCACGAATCTCTACAAGACGTTGTGGAAGACCAACTCAGTCTCGCTTCATTACACTATTTAAGGGCACATTATCAGGAAGCAATTGATATTTATAAGAGAATTCTACTCGATAACAAGTAAGTATAAGAATGTTGCTCCAAGGTAAATGCGTAAACTTGATATATGGTGGAGCGAAATTGACTTGACCACGGAAATGTTGTCAAACTTTGATGTTGGTCGTTATTTCGCAGTAACTTCACAAATTCTATAATTGTATATACTCTCTTCTGCTGTAGGGATTATTTGGGCTTAAACGTGTATCTTGCTTTGTGCTTCTACAAGTTGGACTACTACGATATGTCTCAAGAAGTGTTAGAAATTTACTTGGCGAAACATGTGGATAGTACTATTGCAATCAATTTGAAGGCTTGTAATCGCTTTCGATTATTTAATGGACGTGTAGCGGAACAAGAAATTAAGAATATCGCTGACAATGGGACATTTGGTGCAGATCTTATTAAACACAATCTGGTGGTATTTCGCAATGGTGAAGGCGCAATGCAAACTTTCCCAGCACTATTAAATATAGTTCCAGAAGCGCGACTGAATTTAGCGATATATTATTTACGGAATGGTGATATCAAGGAGGCACACAGTCTTGTGAAGGAAATTCAACCAACAGTTCCGCACGAGTACATATTAAAAGGAGTGGTGCACGCAGCACTAGGACAACAGACGGGTTCGGTAAGTACAAATTTGATCAAATACTACCAAAGTACTTTTCAAACATTTATATATATCTTCTAAAAATAGAAGGAACATATAAAGACAGCACAGCAAAATTTGCATTTAGTTGGCAGTTCGGCAACGGAGTGTGATACAATACCTGGTAGACAGAGCATGGCTTCGGCTTTCTTTCTCTATGGACAATTTGAAGAGGTTTTGGTCTATATGAACTCTATTCGTAGTTACTTTGTATCCAACGACACGTTCAACTATAATTACGCCCAGGCAAAGTGTGCCACAGGTTACTATAGGGAGGCCGAGGAATTGCTTGCACATATCTCTGATGTGGATATAAGGAATCAGCACACTTATTGTAAGATTTTGGCAAAATGCAATATTCACTCGGGACATCCGGAACAGGTAAGTGATAAAGTGGGTACTCTAAGTGTGCATTTTTTGTGAGAATATTGATATTGAAAGTTGGAAATGTTCAGTAAGTAACACTGCTCCATTTTGGATCAATATATTCTGTGTGTTGATTGAACATCTAAATGCGTAATTGATTTTAAATGGATTGTATGTATGAATGAAAGTCAACGGAATTTTCGGATACACACCAAATTCTCTTTTACACGGTAGATATGCTAAAGACAAATCTGTGTAAAAACAGACAAAAGGGATTTTCTTTTGTTGGAGGTTTTCAACACTACACTGGGCTCAAAAACTGGTCCATTGTACTGCCAAGTAGCAATCTACTTCCGCTGATTTCTTAAAGCGCTTGGTCTGTCTGCATCCTTGAGGCATGCCCCTTCCGATTGTTTTCCCGAGTGGTCCAACAATTGATGTAACCTTTAAACAAGGACGCAGTTAGTCTAAACGCAGGTATTTCATTAAAATCTGTCCACAGGATCGAAAGTTACATTTTATTACTCTGCAGAACTAGTATTCGTCACAGCTTGGTAATTATTACCCAATTGCCATTTTTTGCAGCTTTTTGCTTTTTGCTATACGTAAAAGGCTCTTGCGGCCAAAGTGCTCGGTAGGCGGATATGATTCTTACAACTAGAATAGTTCCCGCTTCCAGATAAACAAGGTCTTTTGTTGGAGTCTCTTGTAGCTTTTTGTCTACATTCCAACATACGATAAAGCAAATACTATAAGAAATGAAATATCTCAGAGCTCCGCTCATGGCTCCATTTATTTATTTGTTTTTGAAAAGAAGGCTTTATATTTCTTCTAAAAATAAAGTCCTAGTTCCATTCATTCCAACCATTATTACCCAAGAAATTGCAACTTTTGTAACAATACCAAAGCTTTTTAAATCTTTTTTAAAGCCTCTCCAACTAGCACAGTCTCTGGCTAGCTGCAACCAGTTCGCAAGCCAAGTTGGTTGAGGTCCTTTTACACCTGGGTGTCCAACCTTAAACGCGGGGTTCTCTGTTACGTTGTCCCACGGGCCGGAGCTAAGTTGTCCATACGCTCTACCTGACACAGCTATCTTACGCGTTGGATCCGATGACGCCTGACTTGACTCATGTCGCTGAATAGACCGTATACCTCGTGGTTGAATCTTCTCCTCCAAAAACCGCCAACGCAAACAGGACCAATGATCGCACGCAGAGCTATTCTCTCAAAGAGGCCAAGTACTTCCTCATACGCTTTTGAGAATGCCCATGCCTCCGCGCCGTACATCAGAACCGGGATGATCATGGTCTTTTATAAAGTCGAGAGTTCGAGAGTTGGTTCTACTACTCAATTGCTTCTTGAGGGGTTGGCCAGAGTTAATCTGCGTTTGATCTCGGTACTGATGTTGTTGACCGATAGATTGATGTATAAAGATACAGAACACATTTCAAGAAGCTTATGATAAAGGCATGTATACTTTTGTTAAAAATATGGCTCGCAACTTGAATAAATATTTTACTGACTTTGAGCGCTTGTAAATAAGTTTATAGTATATATTTTTGAAAGAGGCTTTGAAACCATATGTCCGAGTTATCTAAGTGTACTTAGACATAAAACGAAGAAGGCTACAGAGGACTTTTTCCGCAGACCTTTTTTCCGCTGTAAACCCACTGTTCGACGCTCCTTTACACTGAGTTATCTAGTCTTTCTTCAATGAGGGATATTTTTGCCCATTCATCTATACATGCTATGATATGATATAATTTTTCGTTCTCGATTGCGCTAATGACTGCATTCGGAATTCTTTTGCTATGGGGGACGGACCATTGTTTTCCTTGTCTTCGGTACCAACATCGCTTGGTGAAGCAACAGACATATGTATTGCCGATGGCGGGTGATAAGATTTCAGGTAGAGAGAGATTTCGATCTTTCAAACGCGAATTTCTTTTCGTTTGTTTCATGAAGGTTATGTTTTTTTCGGCATCAATGTAACACGCACTGTCGGCGATAATCGCAATTACCTACGACATGGTCTGAACGTAGTCAAGCAAAACATATATGCTTTGTTTTGACAACACCCCAGCGCTCGTCAAGACAAGAATTTTTGAATAAATCACATGGTGGGTGATCAATCAGGGTGGTGGTCTCTGGTTGAAATGGTACATTTCGGTTTTGTTTACTCGTTTATGTTAGCGTAAACGACGTTTATATACGTTATTTGGAACTTTTCCCATTTACGATACTGTTCAGGCTCGCGGTTGTTTCAGTGGCAACTGCGACGTATGTCGTTACATGCTTCAGCCACCTGATGAATTCACGGATGATTGATTTCAGCGGATAGATAAACGCTACGACTACCTGCTGAGTCCATTCTTCCCTTTAATAATAAAAATAATAATAAGATGGGCCCAAAAAGGGCCAGGGTCCAGCTTCAGCAACCACTCTTGTTGTACGTGATATTGTTCTCTCACGGGTTTTAGTTTTTAGCTTATGGTAAATTGCAAGCTAGCTCGTCAAAAAGTACTTTATCATTTGCATGTAAAAAAGCTAAAACCTTCTCTGAAACACATTCATATTTGAATCAAGAACCTATAATACCTAAATTTCATGGATTTTATACTCGTTTTTGGCTTCGTATTACAATTTGTGGACGACGTAGTGAAACTCTATTGTACTTATTATAGCACCGCCACTGTTCGGGTGAATAAGGAGAGCCCCAACGATTCTTTTGTCATCACCTGTGAGGGATCTCTGAAGAAGTATCAAATGTTCAAGATCGATGAAATTGTGAGTAGCGGTGATCTGTTTAAACGCGACGATGAACATTAGCCATATCTCTGGTTGTCCAGAAAATTGTGGTTATTCCTGGCACTTTCGTATTGGTTAGGTGTATGAATGACTCCGGGTCTTGTGTATACTAAACTACTCTTTGTTTATATAATTTCTTGGTGATTAATACTCTACAATTTAAACATTCAATTAGCTAAGATAACAGATTTCAATTATAACTCACAAAATTGTGCCTTTTGTAGTTTGAACCTGGTTCTTACTAACACTTGACGAAGTTTTTCATTCAGTGTAGTCACTTAAGCGTTTACATTGTGCATTGCTATTTGTATTTCTGTTAATGAGGGTTAAAATTGTACATTACAGTTTTCATTAACAATTCATTTTCATTAAATCTTTCAATTCAATTTTATTTATTATCTATTCTATTATTTTTGTTTTTAATAATTCAATAAAATCAATATTATTAATATAATTCACATTCTGAACTGTAGCACAGATAATTCGCTCCTTCCTCACGTTCTCCACAGTATAATTCATGGCCATTATGATTGCATAGGTTTCTGATTGGAAAACCGACACAAAATTACCTAATGAGGTAAAGTTGTCGCCTTCCACGAAGGGGCCAGTGCCGAACCCTTCACTGGACTTGGAGCCATCCATGCCAATATTCTGGCAGTCCTGAGTGCAGGAACAGTCGACAGCAGGGTATTAAAATCAGAGCCAGGCGTACTATAGAAGGCCCCTGTGCAACCGAGACAGATCGTTCTTTGAAGCTTAGTGAAAGCAGCAGTTACGTATTTACTTGAAAGCCTATTCCACCAAACGACCGATGCGTAGGAGAGAATGGGTTTTACCATATATCCATGCAGATCCAGATGTATCCAGTCCCAGACTGGCGGTGAAAATTATTTTTTAAGGGTTTTAAATTAAGGGCGCTTATTTTTTTTTCAAATAAAACAAAAACGGAGTAAGATACCAAATCTTCGACCACTTTTTCGAATAACTTAACCGAAGTTCCAACTATTTCACGTTCAATATTGGTTCTGATCTCTCATCTATCGTTGCCGGCTTGTTGGTATAACCAATGACCTCACGTAGCCCCAAAGAAAATAATCTTAAGGCGTTAAAACAAGATCTTTTAGCAAAATTCACCATAATGACATCACAGAGATGGCCAAATTTTGAAAACGTTGTGTCCTTGAACGGAAGCGCTAGCGGCGGGGATATTTTCTTCACTGCGCGCACTTCTTTGTGTCACTGGTATTGAAAATGTGGATTCAAATTTTTTCGCTAGACGTTGAGTTGTTGATGTGGCAGGAAAATGATGGCGTCGAAAAAATGGTCTTAATGCTCTTAAAGTTGGGGTGACTGAACGCGAATTTTGGTAGTAAATTTGAGTAACTAGCAAACGTTGTTCAAATGTTTACTGCTCCATAATGATTTGTCAACTAATTATGAGTATAAATGTCAAAAAAAAAAACTTAAAAACTATGATGTCGTTTTTGCGTTCCTATTGAAAAACTTTGTAGAACCGGCAGTAACTGGTCACTACATTTTTGCGGGGGACCTGAAACTACCAAAGGTCAACTCCGTGGTTGATGATGAGCCTCATCTGTCACTACCAGCAATTCAAGACATTTAGCGACTCATATCCAGTTCCAGCGATTGGAGCTGGGTGTGAGGTGGTTGTGGCCTGGTTATCTGGAAAATTAGCCTCAAGCATGAGGCTGAGGGTCTGAGGTTTTTGACTCGGTGTAGGTTTAATCGGGTTATCTGAGTGTTTCCCGTCTAGCCGGTTTGTTCTTTTTGAGAACTGTAACCAGTCTGCTAGTTTCACTGAGTGCCCTATTTTTTATTCGTTTGCAGGGGTTGAGGAAAAAAAAACATACTCCCGTCTGTGTTAAAAGAACAAAGTATCCCCGATAACATTGTATATTTTTCAATTATTTTTTTACTTCGAATTATGGAAAAATTTCATTTTAATTTGTTTCGTCGAAAATCTTGTCTGCAAAAAATAAACGAACATTCCTTAGAAACAAAACGTATTACAGTCATGAAATAAATTGCATCGCAAAGTTCAATGTGTAATCCAGAGGTAGAGCTTTTAAAATAGCAAAAGTGACCGTTAAAGGTGATAGGTATTAGACGGTTAATAGGAAGCACTTTTCGAAGCACAAACTTAAAAGTTCTGCATTATGTAACTTTTCTTGTACAGCGTTAATTCAATAAAATAAAATGTAAAATGAAACAGGGCTCTACTACTCAATTGGCTCTTGAACCCAAGGAAACCAGTACCAGGACGTACCAGTGCGAGTACCTGGAACTTCAAGTAGAAGTATCGTTGTACTGAAGTGCAAGCATCAGTACGTGGTACTGTAGTCCGATAATACTGAAGTATTCTACAGCCCTGTTCTGTGGCATATGTACCGATTCCGAGCGGACATCGCCGATGAGGAAAAGCATCCTCATTCACCGTATATAATACCACAGACGTAGTTCTATCTGCGGACCGCCCGAATGTGATGTCTGACGATGCCAATCACTCACACGAGATGAAGTATTATATTATATAAAACTTTTCGTAGGGATATCTATGCTTTGCATTTCAATATCCGCTGATATAATTTACAATCATGTGTACAATCTTGTATACAATATAGCTATACGAAAAGTCATATTATTAGTAGACTGAAGGAAGATTGAAAAGGAGGCGAGGGACAGAGCGTGGCGATAAACAGATCTTTGATTCCCGATAAATTTCTCTAGCTTATTACCTATTTCTTCTAATTACTGAGTGCTTTTGGGAATGACCGCGTTAGTATCAGTGCCTATTATCAGATGTGTTTAATTTTTTTTTACACTTTGGAGAAATTAAATTGAGAAAGTTCATCATTAGAAACTGTAGAAATAAGGAGGTTGTGAAAGGTTGCTATTTTATAAGTTTCCTCCTTCCTCCCTTGACCTTTATTTGCTGTTAAGTAAATTACGTCTTGCTATTGAATACAATCTTTGAAGTTTTTAAGAGCTTATAGATTGGTTCAGGTTTACATTTTGGTTAAGAGGTCACATCCCATGAGAGACCATACAGACAATCCATGGGTGTAAATTTAGTACCACCATGGCAGCTATTGTTGTAGAGAAAAGTAGCCGTTCTCAAAAGCTGATCTCATAACTGGGGATTTTGATCAGTTATGATACGAAAATATTGTACTAGTGGCCGGTTGGCTCGTTCCAGATGTATACTGATGTTTGTAATTTAATATTTTCAGTATAAGTACCGTGTGACAATCTGGTCAAAGAACTTGGCATCAATTGCACTCTGCATTCGGTATCGCAATCTAGGAATTTGGTAAGATTATCTCGAAAGGTTAATACGGTCGACTTCCGATAATTCGAAACTCGATAATTTTAACTGATTGTTAGGTCCATGATACACCGAACAAAAGCAACAAAAGTGTTTTGGTACAATTCGAAGAGATTGTTCAGTCGGGCTGTCAGGAAACACGCTGTAATTCGAATTCAGTAGCAAGTTTCCTCTTAGTGATTCGAACTATTTTTACAATGCAGTGTCTGCTTTATAACGAAGTGTGTCAAATTTTTGTTGCATAACTATATTCCATACATATGAAATTATTGCATTACGTATGCGATTTCTGCAGAGGTCCTATTAATACATATCAAGATACACCTTTTCGAAAGGCATTTGGCGCTGACCGTAATGAAGATAGGAATGCTAAGCCGAGCATGTGGTAAGAAAACGTAACACCAAGTATGAGACAGGAAATCACATACTCCGACTTCAAATATCACTAAAATGATTCCTAAATAACTTTTATTTATTATTGAAATCAAATAAAACATAATGTGCGCAAGTTCGTAGTCAGCTCTATAATAGTGCCTAAAGTCGACTTTAGTTGTAACCGGCTCTAAATAAAAAAGTCAACTTTAACTTTTCATTATTCATTTATTAAAATTATTATCTAATTAAAAGCGTTATTGTATAGGGATCTTATCGAACGAACCCAAAAGTCAAAACATTCCGGAGAAATCTGTTACCTTTAAGTGATTATCATTGAATTTTCAAAGAAAAAGTAATCAAAATAATGAAAAAAATCAATTGAAGGTATTACATGTTTTTTTACTTAAGATTAATTGAGGTTATCGGAGCAAGAGTGGCCTAACCCAGACTAATTAAAATTATGCTGACCGTCACTATAAAGCCCTGAGGGCTTCAAAAATAGGTAACAACGGCTACTGGAAATGGCGATACCATTGCGTATACCAATTGTCGATGCTTCAGATGGAAAGACAGCATTTTTATAAGATTGTGGCTTTCTTTCGTCTCACTCTGCCGCTATGATCGGAAATTTAATTTAAATAGGATGTAGTAATACGATCCGTTTTGATATTTTTTCTTTATGATTCTGTCCACTGCTACAGCAATTACAAACGTGTAGTGGTACACAAGAGCTGGTCCTATTGTTGTCATTTGTTAGTAAGTCTTAGCAAAATCAAATTGATGGGCATTTCTTTAAAAAAAAAATGCAAAGCCACCAGCAATTGTAGATTTGTTGGAAGTGCAGTGCACGATTAGTTTGTGGTTCTTCCACATCCAGACTTTCAAATAAAAAAGTTACCGTAATTTTATAAACCGCAAATTTATAAAAAACAAATAAAATTCTTCCGCAAATAAACTTTCCGAATGGATTCGATCGGGGCTTGTATATATTGAGCCGTGAAATCCATTCAAATTCTCAATCAAATATCTCAAAATCTCAATCCACTGGAAATATTTTCAAAAAAAAAGCACACAACTTCGAATCTCACAATCTTTATATTTTTAAAATTACGTTCTGCTTATTTTGAATCTATACTTGACTTTAACCTTGGAGTCTACTTTAAAATGACTATGAATAACAATGAATTTGCACCATTTTGCTTAAAGTAATTTAGGAACAAAAATTTAGTTGAAAAAAACTACAAGCAGGGTGTGACGTACCCGACAGCAACTTGAGCGCGATTTTTCTGACAGACGTCCCACGCTACACCGCGATCACGACACTATAGCACAGCGCAGACAATTGCATTCCAGTGTTAGCAGATGAATATTTTAGATTATACATACATTTATACAATTGTCTTCCTCATGCTCGCCGGGTTAAAGGGGCGTTGCTTTCATCGCTTGGCACTTTTTACACTGTCCAATGTGACTCCATCAATATTTTTTGTGAACCCTCTTAATAACTTTTTAAAACACGTTGGTGTCCACCAAATGGAGAATTAAAAAAAATCGTTTAGAATCCTTCTTATTTCAACGAGCCTAGTGATTATTTGAATAGACTTTTAATGACTTATTTGTGGGGTTATCGAGTTTTCTCTTAGCAATATTGTGGGTTCTTCTGAATTTAAATATTGATTTTCAGAAAAATCTGAAGGAATTCGGGGATTGGATCAAGTTACTACAGTACGCTAGACATGGGCGTCTTTGAGCTCTTCCAAGTATTCCAGGGCATGACTATTATATAGCTATTAGTATTTGCAATCGCCCGTGGAATACGAATGAGAGCATCGGTATTGGCTTGCGGGGTTTGTACTCAATTCGATAATCAAATTCCGACAACTTGTGGTGGAAGCGCAATAGACGAGTTTTTGTATCCTTGACATTGAAAATTCCTTTCATCGGCTTATTGCCAGTTTAGACCGTAAATAGTCGTTGCTTGCATCAGTGTAAGACTAATTTTTTAGTAAAATCGGGATAAATTAGTAAAGGCGGTGAAATAAGTTGCTTCTTTTATTTGATCGAAAACATCACTGTAATACTTGATTTTGATAATAACTAGTAAATTTCTTTATTTCTGTGATAAGTTAGGCTTGTCTGCTGTTAGTCATCGCAATCCCACCTGCTTTAAGTCCCTAAATAATCCATTGTTACTTAATTTGTTTCTCACCAATAGTGCTTCGAGTGTTTTATGCTTCGACCAAATTAAACTCACAAATGAATTTCATCCATGATATGATTTTATGTTTTATAACTTTTTACCTTTAATAAAGACAGGTCCAACTGCTATGATATTTTAAGCTTTAGATCATTTCAGGACATTAATCTTATAGAGCTCACACACACGCTTTATAGTTTAAATTAGCATAATATTTACCTAACGCCCAATATTATTGAAATGGTTGAAATCTTTCATAATCTAGTCAACTCTTTATATATTAGTTTTGTTCCCATTGTAATTAAGCGAGCTAGGTCTTATTCTTGTCCCTGGTATAACGAAATTCAACATAAAACCATCGCGCGTGAGCGTATTTTAAAAAAATTCAACCGTAATCCTACATTGGAAAACAGACAACAATACTGCATTGTACTCAACAACGTTACTTTTATTTAACGTAGCTCTAAACGGACCTATTTCTTAAAGAGGCTTGATCCTAAATTAGGCTCCAAGAAATTGTGGAAAAATCTGAAAAGTCTGGGTATAGTTGCTGAATGAAAATGCTAATGTGTACGTTATCTCCGAATGAAATGAGTGCGTTCTTTTCTCCTGATCCTCCGCACCCCTCACGTCTTAACCTAGATCTGTGTTCTCCTGCGTAGTTGCCTAATTTCTGTTTTGACCGCATTAACGAACTCGAAGTATTCAAAGCTATTAACTCTGGCAAATCTAATGTAATAGGACCTGATGGCATATCACTCTGATTTCTTATGCTTATTCTACCATTTTTTCTGTATATACAGCTCATAGATCCTGGATAGTTGGAAAACGGCTAAAATAATTCCTATACCCAAAAAACCAGTCCTAACTGTCCTGCCAACTTTAGACCAGTTAGTATTTTATATTTTTTCTCAAAAGCGTTTGAAAAGATATTATCTCTGCAAATTCTGAAATCCCTGCCCGATAATAATAAACTATCGAAATGGTTGTCTGGTTTTCGAAGTAAACACAGTTGTGAGTCTGCTGTTTTAAAAGTGACTACTGATCTTCGATCTGCTTTAGATTTTAATGATATTTGTGTAGCAGATCTTCTAGACTTTTTCATGGCCCTTGACTGTTTTAATCACTCCTTGTTACTTACAAAGATTAAAAAAAGCTTCAATATTTCGCATTCTTCCGAGAAGCTACTAAGCTGTTATCTAAGAGAGTACAGTCGGTCGGTAATTTTGAAAGGTGTTTCACAAGGCTCTGTCCTGAGCCCCCTCCTGTTCTCCCTCTTTATCAATGAAATCCCAGGCATTGTTAAGAATTACACAATTCACATGTACGTTGATGATATTATTATATATTTTCTCGTCCTATTGGTCTTATAGAAGACTGTATTGCCAGGGTAAATGAAGATCTTGATAACATTTCCAACTGGTCTAAACATAATGAATTGAAGTCGAACCCCGACAAAACAGAGTGCATCGTTTTTTCCAATAAAGGGGTTTGTCCGAATTATTTCTCACTTGTTGTTCTAGATGTCAATCTCCTTGCTATTGTAAATTCTGTTAAATTAATTAGAGGAGATTTAAATAAATTTAAGGCCTTCGTAGATTGCGGTACCCGATGAACTACTTGCATCAAATCGTGAAAATAAGATTAGTTAAAACGCTTGTAATGGCCTACATTTTGTTTAATTGTTCCTTGTCTTGACTCTGATTGTAAGCATAAGCTCAATGTTGCGAGACTTAAAGTTGCATTTAATGACTGCGTCCGTTTTATTTAAAATGTGTTTTCTGTCGGCAAATAATAACGGTTTTATTTTATTGTAAACCATATTAATACAGCAAACGGCTAGGGAAGTGTACACGCCTTCCCAACCTTGTTGTCCATGACATCTTGGGTGATGGTGTTCGTGGATCATCTAACTGAGAATCTGACGATGATAATTTTTTGAAGTGTTGTTCCGGTGTTGGAGTGGTGTTTCTACGACGTAAGCTGACTGGTTTAGTGTCCTTATACTGACCCGCCAAAATGTTCGCTGGTTTGACTTGGGCTATTGAGACTGTAACGTTACGTCCATTAACGTTGACTACAAGGGTTTTAACTGTCCTCGTTAATACTGCGTGAGGACCTTCGTAGGCTTGCTGGAGAGGTGCGTTTGGTGTGTCATATCGTACAAATACGTGGCTCGTTGTGGCAAGATCGAAGATTGAAGGGTCTGCATCTACACAATTCGATGGTGATAAGCATTCCCCAGGCAGCCGCATCGGCTCACCATAGAGCATTTCTGCTGTCGCTGATTGAAGGTCTTCCTTACAAGACGCTCGAACATCCAGCATTAACGCCGGAAATTTTTCGATTCATCGGTCATTATTTTGACACATGATTGGGTTTCGAGCTGGCGATGTAATATTTCAACCTTCCCGTTGGCCTCCGGATATTACGCCGCCGTGGTTAAACGGTTAAGTTGCTTAAACTGTAGCGACGTAAATTGTCGTCTATGATATGTGACGACTCTTATCGGGGTCCCAAAAGGTGATATCCATTGTCGATACTTCTTGATTCTCTATGGATATGGCCTTCGACCAAACGTGAGAATCGATCAATGCAGGTAAGCCAGTTTCTATAACCTTACGAAAACGGCATGACTACAATATTTAGTAGTTAACATGTTCAATTCTTTTCGATGGCTTCTTCAATGTTCCTGGTACAGTAGAACCATGACGTTTAGCCTTTGAACGTTGACATTCGATACAACTTCTTGCCCACTCTATACGAAAACTCTGCGGTCCTGTCCCACAAGTGAAAAAATAAAATAAAAACAAGTTCATTGCAGTGAAGTGATTCAGTGCTGAGCACGTTTGTCCGTTCCCTCTCGCAGCTATCCTTCAAAACGCACTGCTATGCATTCTCAGTCGAAACTTCCGTTGGATTTCATCAGGCGGCTTGACATGGCTTCTGCTTTATTTACAGAAGTCCAAACCTGAATAGCAATTCAACTTTTGAATTTGACGAATTTGACGGGTTATCTGATTCCATCTCAAGAATTGTATCCTTGTACCCTCGCACTGAAATTGCCATTACGAGCGATTTCAATGTACACAATTCTAATTGGCTTCGATACTCAGGCCAGAAAACATCCGAAGGAAGGTATGTCGAAGTGTTTGCTGAGGTAAGCAATCTGACCCAACTAGTAAATGAAAAAGAAAATGTTCCGTGACGTGGATGCCGCTGTTGATACGATCACAAACATTCTTCTGCTGGGCATAAGATCCTTCATTCCTCATAGAGTTAAGATTATCAAAATTGAGATAGTTGAATATCCGACATATGAGGCCTACCATACTGTGGAATTACAATGAAATTGTCAGACGTGTGAAATTCTCTTATGAGCAAAAGTTGACGCAAAACATGTCCCAAGGGTAGCAAGTCTTCAATACCTACGCTCATTTACAATGACACCTCAGCTGTCAGGTCCTTAGACAAAACCAATCTACTATCTCTGAGCTAGATAGCATTCCCCCCCTCCCTACTTCCTCGCTGGCAAAACCACTGTGTAAACTTTTTCATTAATACTATTCTTTAGGTCACTTTCTCAGCAGAAGGAAACGGCATTTATCCAGCCCGTCCTTAAAAAGAGTGAATCTTCGTCACCAACCTTGTACCGACCCATAGCACTTATGTCCCATCTTTTTTAGGGCATGTAAACGGTGAAAAATCGTCACCTAATGAAATATCTTCAATCGTGGTAATTTCCTAATGACTGGAAGTACTGTTTCCGGCACAACAGGTCCACTGGTGATCTGATTGCTTATCTCAGCGGAAAGTGGAACCAATCTTTGCACAATGCAGGCGACATGAAGATCGTTGCGCTTAATATTTCTAAGGCTTTTGACAGACTTTTGCATCAAGCTCTATTTTCGAGAATGTGTGCCTGCGGTATCGATGAATCCCTTCTTCTATGGATTAGAAATTGACTTTTAAACCGTTCAATTCAAGTTGTTTTGCATGGGTTCAAGTTGGATATCCACCAAACAAATGCTGGTGTTCCAGCAGTCTCATTTCTGTCACCAACAGTCTTCTGCTACTTCTTATTTCCGCTCTTGGCAGCATAACCAACTGCAGAAAAGACAACAGGGTTGATTTCAATGCTGCCTGCAGTCATTAAGCGAAGCCTTCATAATCAGCCAATATCCATGAATGGCGCTTGTGTCGATGAAACCGAAAAACGTTCCATCTTTGGTATGTGTTTCAACACAACACTTAGTTGGGACGATCACATATTTGAGGTAGCAAAAAATTATGCAAAATTTAGGTTTTTTTTTATTTAGGTTTCCTTTATCGATGCGAGAAATATTCACCCCCTCTGATTTGGCTTTAATTTATAAGGCTTACATCCGCCCAAGCTTAAGGGCATATCTGATCATATCTGGTCCAGTGCCCCCAAGAACATCCTCATAGAATCGAAAAGCGAGTGATAAAACTTATAGGAGAATACAATATCGCAGAGTCATAAGACTTGCTCGAACATCGACGTACGGTCTCTTCCTTGTCCACATTTAATCGCTATTTCAACAAACGATGCTCAAGCGAGCTAACCAACTGCATTCCTCCTCTTCATGAATTCACCCGCATACCAGTCACACAATCTGATGGGCATTCCTGGTGAATATATACCCTTAAGCCTACTTTCGGACGCACAGTAAAATTTAGAGACTCGTTCTTCAGCCGCACTACATTGTTCAGACTACAATCCGCAGTTATTTAATACCAATGTGCTGGGGTACCTCCTCTCGCTTTCTCCCTGTATACCTACGACTCGTGCTCTGTCTTGACCCCGGAGACTTAAGAGTGTTAATAATCCGTAGAGAGCGCGCAAATTTAAAAAATATATTAATCAATATATAAAGCTTTAGGAAGCAAAATTGTTGAATTCTTCTTCTTCTTCTTCTTCTGGTGGCGCTAAAGTCCGGGGTGGACCTGGGCCTCAACCGGTAAGCCCCTCCAGCCGGCACGATCTTTAGCCAGCTGTCTCCAACTGCGCACGCCAAATCGATTGAGGTCCTTCTTCACCTGTCTGCGCCAGCGGTTCCGTGGTCATCCTATTGCGTTGTCCCACTGGTTCGGAGTCGAAGACGTAGACGCCAGCGACTCATGCCGCTGTACACCCCGTACAGTTTGTGGTTGAATCTTCTTCTCCAATAACCATCAACGCAGACAGGGCCAAAGATTGAAGGCAGAACTATTCTCTCCTTTTGAGATTATCCATGCCTCCGCACCATAAAGCAGGACAGGGATGATCAAGGTGTTATATAATGTTATAATGCTTGGTCCTTCGAGAGAGTACTCTACTACTCAATTGCATCTTGAGCCCAAAGAAACAGCGATTGGTAAGAGTAATTCTGCGTTTAATCTCAGTACTGGTGTTGTTCGTACTATTTACTTGCGAGCCGAAGTAGGCGAAGTCCTTCACTACCTCGATGTTACAGCTATGGTAACATTTTGGCCAAGTCGTCGATGTTGTGCGTCATTGCTTGATGATAGCATATACTTCGTTTTGCTCTCGTTCACTGCTAAACCCATGTTGGCCGCTTCCGCTTCAATACCAGCAAACGCTTCATTGACGGCTCGCTGTGATCGACCAATCACGTCAATATCAGCCGCGTATGCTAGCAGCTGTAAGGACTTTTGGAAGATCGTGCCTCTTGTGTTAGCGTGTGAGTTCTGCACGATCCTCTCAAGAATAATGTTGAAAAAGTCACATGACAGCGCGTTGCCTTGTCTAAAACCTTTTCTGACATTAAAGGTCTCCGTTAGTTCGTTACGAACCTTGATGGAGCAGCTAGAATCCTGCACAACTTGATGAGTTTGGCAGGAATGCCAAAACTAGACATGTAGTTTTATAGCTCGTCCCTATGCGCGCTGTCAAATGCGGACTAAAAATCGACGAATAGCTGGTGGGTGTCGATTTGCATTTCTTGGATTTTTTTCCAAGATCTGCCGTAGTGTGAAAATTTGGTGACTTCGCCGGCCTGAAACCGCACTGATAAGGACCTATCAGGTTGTTGACGAATGGTTTCAGGCACTCACACAAGAGAGGATTTTATAGGCGAAGTTGAGGAGACTTATCCCTCGGTAGTTGGCGCAGTTGAAGCGGTCTCCTTTCTTGTGGATCGGGCAAACGATACTGAGGTTCCACTCGCCGTGCATGCTTTCCTCCGACTATATCTTACAGATGAGTTGGTGCATGTACCTTACCTCATCTCCAGCTGCCTTAAATAGTTCCGCAGACAGTGCGTCTGCAGTTATTCGACTTTAGTCTCGAAATAGCTATATTGACTTCGTCAATACTCCGGTATTGGAGTCTTCCTCCTTCCAGAAATGATCTTTCCAGATTCTCAGTATCGACTGCGAATCTACTACGAGTTGTCCCTCTGCGTCACGACATGCTTCTGTCCGAATTTTGTATCCATTGGATAGTTGCTTTACCCGTTGGTAGAACTTTCGGACATCATTTCTGCCGTAACACCTCCCCATTTCCTCCATCGCGCGCTTCTCGTTATCTTTCTTTTTTCTTTGAGAAGCTGGTTCTCTTCCCTTCTTTCAAGCTCCTAGAGCTCGCGAACCGCTCTCGTCCATCTGTCCAGCGTCGCCTTGTATGCTGCTTGCTTCGCTGAATGTGCCTGCTTGCACTCGTTGTCAAACCAGGGTTTTTTTTTTGGGGTTACTGTTCAGGAACCTGACATTCCACGTGCAGAACCGAAAATCGTTGTCCATGGTCGTCAGTAGTAGGGTCATCCGTATCCGAGGCTTCTCGTCGTTGCTGAACTGTTAGTTACAGTTTTTTTTGCACGGTGAGGAAGTTAACTCCACGCGTAACAGCCGAACCTGGATGATCGGTCCTGGTTTAAACCCTTGGACAAGGGGGCCGCTGCATACATTGGTTCACCTCTAAGCGGTTGCTGTAAAGCTTATCCAGAGGGCCCCACGAGGAGGCTGTATGTCAACTTGACATGTGCATTTAACAGGGATCGTTGCTGACATCTCGCCAAATTGAGAGCAGTCAACAACCTTGCCCTGGATGCACAGACCCATGCCCTCCAAAGAAAAATTTATTTTTCTTATTTTTTTTTTTTTTTTTTATTAAATTGCTTGAAATAAATTTAAGAAACTGCGTCAAATAACTGATATTAATTGTAACAAGAACTGTATCCTTTTTTATGTTACTGTACATATATGGAATATGTAATTTTCCTTTTGTATTATATTATTTGATAAATTGTTTAAAAGGGGAATAGTTTGTTCTTAACATACCCATTTTAGTACTCCTAACTTCATAGTCTCAGTTGTACCAAAAATATAATTTGTCATTCGTGAATAAAAATGGCGTGCCTGCACCTCGTGCAAAATGTCTTTTAGTTCACACTAACTCTTAGATGAAGAGCCTACGACAAAAAAATGTAATGCCATTTCATTAACAAAATAGTTGTTAACATTGTATAGTCTGAGTATTAATAAATACTAAATGCATTGTCTGCCTCTTATCCGGTAGGAGCTAAAGGCTAAAAAACATGATTTCATTAAAGCTGATTTTTCGTTGGGTGACACTAAATAATTACTAACCCTCTAACACGACAAAATTCTAACGGATAATTTTGTAATTTGTTTGAAATATGCGGTAGTATAATAGTTTTTAGCGACTTACCACAACCCCGCCTAAGGGCGGAGCTGCCGGTTAGAGGGTTAAGTAACATGTCAAAAGGGCAGACAGCTTGGGTGATCCTAAGATTGTGGCTAACAAAGGAGAAGGTCCAGGGAATAATGTGTAAATTAAGTTAAAATTAAATTAAAATTTGTAACATGCCATTATAATTATGTAGTCAAAAGAGCAGACAAATATTTCGAACCGAACACCCTGGTGGACACTATTAAAAGACAAAAAAAAAGAAAACAAGTGAGAATATGCGAATTAGTTGCGACAGAAGTGAACCAACAGTGTAGGAGCGAAGAACCACTTGTATTTATCATGGCTGCCGTTGGGTTGGAACTGGATGGGAGGACCTGGGGATAGTACCTGAACCCTAAAAGAGGCTTGTTTTGTACATTAGCCGATATTAGGTCGACAATACTGTTTTGGCGGGCTTTTTGATATTGAAATATTGGTCCGTGAGACCTAAATCAATGGTGTTTCAACACTAAATCCTAAAAGTCTGATATGGTTAATAGTCGGATGAAAGACAGAGTCTGGAGTCGGGGCTGGAGTATCTAAACCCAACACAATGATTTTCGTACCTATGGGATCGAGTCCTACCGTTTTTCAAGGCGAAAAGGTATTACGGGGGTTAGAATTTATTTCATATTTTCGGACTGTCAATCAACGCTCAATGTATTATCGTCTAGCATATTATGCTCTCAAACGTATAAGTGCTGCTTCGACGCACTACAATCCCTTGACAGACATAACAAAGTGAGTCTCTGCTGGGGTCCTAGACACAGGAGCTTTGAAGGCAATGAATCCGAAGATGAGTTCGCAAGAGCTGGCATGGAGTCTGTGTTTATAGGTTCCGAATACTACTGTGATGTTAACTGAAAAGTAGCTACAACGCTGATTAACAAATGGGAAAACAAACTTCACCTAGAGCAATGCAACAAATATTAACAAATAAAGCTATGCTCTTGAATCCTGTGCTTGCCAAGGTGTTCGAAAAATGTTTGTGCCTTTTTGATTACCTGATTATAATGACATGTTCTTTTTTTATAACCTTAATGAAATAACGTAATTTACTCATTATTTCCACGACCTTCCCTCTGTCTTCCAACAATCTTCGGACCACCCAAACTGTCTGCCCTCTTTGTATGTTACTTAAAACATTATTTAGAGTCATCAAACAGAAAATCTCATTTGGTGATGAGTGTAGACTAGTATGTAAAATTTATCGATTTCAAAATGTTCACTTTTATGCGCTTCCTCGTATAACTTATTTAAATATGCACTGAACTGATGCTTAGTACGCAAGGGTTCTGTATTACTGTTCCGCTGCGAAGTTGTCTTGGTGCTGAGATACCGTTGTGTTGAACAAGATCATGTAGTGCCGGCACCTGCAGGCGTTGAGTACAATTCCTATGGCATTCCCCTCCAGACGGCTATTTGAAGGCTCGACCTAGTTCAGAGCACGGATTGTCGACAGGTGGCTATTGCAGGTGCACTATTTTGTCACATTAACTTTGAGACGACTGTTGGTCGCCGCAGTCTACTCTGTGGCAAATATGCCGATTCAGACAGAACATTGCCAGTGAAGAAATGCATTCGCATTCACCTTGACACAATTATTTATCGCCACAGATGTTGTTCTTTATTCAGCGCGAACCTTAGGAAAGTGCCAGGTGGAACCGCACAATCTCGTCATATTGAACGTGAAACAGAAATTCGATGTCAATGAAAAAGCAGAGAAAGTGGACTGCATCTTATACCTTAGAAACATGATATCCAGCAAAAAATAGTCCAAACCCCAGAACAATTCTGTGGATGTATTTTTAGGGTGATCTTCTCATAAGGCAGCGTAGTATGGTGGCAGACTTGCCTTAAATTCTCCAACTTAATGTTGTTAATACGATCACAAAGACTTGCACGCCTGGGTGTTTGGTGGGACTAGTTGATTATAATACGGAAACATTAGGTGGAAATTGTTCGGTTCTAGCTTGAAGAGTACCTATAGTATAAGGACATTATGACTCAAATTAACAACCCTACTCTTGGTTGGTATCTTTGGACACACATGAATATAACAACAAATATCTACATTTTGCTTGAAAATACAATAAAATGAATGTAAGATTTCCGTATAGGCATTGGCATATTCTTGTAAAGACATTTCTTCACCTACTCGAATATAAGAGCAACAAAGCAGAAACCAATCCTCTTGACAGACTAAGAGAAATTAATATGATAATAATATCCTGAATGTGTTGAATTCAGTTCATCACGAATCACCTTGCTATTTTCTTGACTCCACCCAGAAGTGGTATGGGAAACAAATAACTCGAATCAAACAGTGTATATTATGTAGACTTCCTTAACTATATTTATTATATTTTTCCTATTGTAATAAAATGCCACATTATGTGGCAATAAATAATTCTTTTTTTAATTGAAATATACATAAAAATATATTCACCAGGCCTGGAATCTTTTTATTACGCGCGATACAAATTCTGAAGCCTTCCTCCTTCTTCAACTCATTGCAAATGAGTGTTACAAATGTGCTGAGTTTTGGGTTGCAGCAAAGGCATTTGATATGCTAGAAAAGTAAGTTGTAATATGACAAAAAATACATTCTTTTAAATATACCTAAATTCAAATTTAGATTGGATCCCAGCCCAGAATATTGGGAAGGAAAACGAGGAGCTTGCGCTGGAGCTCTGTACGCTATTGTAGCTGATATGGAGCAAGGCAAACCACCAAATGGAGCAAATGATATTATTTCATTACTTCGAGATTCTACAAATCATCAAGCTGAAGCCATGATGAAAACTATACGAAAACATATAGGGGTTTTCAAGTAAAAAATTATCCGTCGCACACTGGCGCCAAAGTAAAGCAAACATGCCCAAAAAAATTAAGTTTTTAATATTTGAAATATTTTTTCGGTCAAAAACTACTTGAAAGTATTTTAATTTCTATTGCTGAAAACTGTCAATTGCGTTTTTCTATTAATATTTTATTTTACGTCGGATGCTGGAACAAAATCCGAAAATTTATGTTAAAAATGCACAAGATAAAAATTGTTTTTAAAAATTTGCAACAGAAATTTTATTTTTGTATTAAAAATATATTTTTTATATAAGGGATAGGTATATTTGAGCATATATTACCGTAAACAGTTATTGAAATACGATACTGTTTATCTCAATATATCCCTTTATACGTTCAATACATTTTATAAAAAGTGTGTATATAATAATTCCTCTTATCTCGGTCCATCGCCAATTCATTTTGGTTTTTGTACACTCAGTAAAATTATTAAAGTACAGTAAAAGCAGTTTAATTCGGAAAAGAATTCAGAATGAAAGAGATTTTTCCGAATAAATGAAAGACCGTATTCAATAAAAAAATAAAAACAAATGAATAACGCAGTGATTGAATGCAATGAGTCAGCAAAAAGATCCAAAATATAGTATATGGAAGTCAAAGCAAATCATCAAAATGTCGATGGGGAGTCCCGACATTTAGAAGGCCGGAAAAAAAAATTAAAAAAAAATTGTATTGCGGAATCCCGAAGTTATTTGTTATTTTAAATCTTTTGTGTTAATTAAATAATTTTTCGTTTGAAGTTCTTGTATTTTTTCATCAATAGAAACACGTTTTAGTGCATAAAAAAATCTCTCATTAATTCGGAAAATTCGTTTATTCGGAGTGACGTTCCCTTTAAACATTCCGAATTAACTAGCATTTACTGTACATTTAATACCGCACCACTTTCTCGTTGATTACACACAGTATTTGGTATTAAAATGATGTAATACTTACTAAATGCAGTAAGAAAATCTGTACTAAAGGAAAAATAAAAAAAATAATCATAATAGGTATTCATTTTAATCTATGACTTTATGGGCGATCAAATCTGCGTCGAATGAACTCAATTAGTTATGCAATCTACAGCATAGGCCGAGTTCATAAACCTCACGCTGCGGCAGCCCCGCAAGATTTGCGTTAATAAATATAAATAAGCTGCAGTGACTATGGATGAGAGCAGTCAAACTGCGGTCAAATTGGCAGTGATGTTTGGTTTGTTGCAGAAATGCAAAGAACACGAAAAGTTGATATTTACTTGCAAAAATGTTTCCTAAAAATATTACACCGGAAAACATTAGTCTGTTCTTTGAAACATGGCGTGTGTTTCGATTCTTATTATTTAAAAGCGTAATCCTTTCCTTCGTTTTGTGCTACTGTTTCATTCTTTATTATTTTTAAAAGTTGGCCCGATTACTTGGTGTATCAGAAATTAAACTATGTACTATTAAAGTTTATCTTTAGACATTGTGCACAATATTATGTTTGGGAACACATACGTACGTCCCTCAAACACTTATTGTACCGACAATTTATGCTGAGTTTATGAATACTTTTTTGACATAAATGCTTTCGGCTAGGCTAACAGTGGTGAATTTATGAACTGAACCATAGTCAAATTCTGTTCTATTATCTGTCAGCTTGTCAAAACTCGACGACTTTTTTTCAATTGTGTGCTTATTTTTCATGCCGAATTTATCGTTTTTTCGAAATTAGGTCGATAAATAGAATAGATATAAATGTCTTTCTCGTGATTTCCAGTGGTTTGCGCAGGTGGTACATGTATAAATGAAATCAATTAAATTGGACTTGGCGTTTACACTAAGGTCGGCCTGCCTGATTACAGATCTCCCAAGCTGTGTCAAAACTGACCCTGAAGATGTGAGAATAATTAAGTCATGCGCAAAAAGAAGATGACTTACCTTCAACTCTCCCAATGTGAAACTTTAATCGGCTCGGTTGAGCTGAAACATCTAGTCCATATGAGCAATGAAAATGAGAGGTGACAAGACGCACCCTTGGCGAAGAAACATCTAGTCCATATGAGCAATGAAAATGAGAGGTGACAAGACGCACCCTTGGCGAAGTCCATCGCCCACGGTGAAAGGTGTTGATATAGCACAGTTAACCCAAACACAGCTGCTACAGTTTGTGTATAGAAATTCAATTTTCTATCCCTGCAGAACTCCTGCAGAACTCCTGCAGAACTCTCCAGAGTTTACCTCGAGAAACTCGGTCATATGCTTTTTCCCAATCTACAAAACAGCTGTAGATGGGTTTGGCATACTCCAAGCCATCTCAAGTACCATTCTTAGAGTCGGTGGTACTTCTGCCGGGACGAAACCCGCACTGTTCATTCCCCATCCTTGGCTCAACGATAGCTCTAGACCACGCTTCCAAGACCTTAGCGTAGGCATTTCCCGGGGGACTTAATATTGCTATGCCCCTATAGTGATAACAGTATCTTTTGTCCCCCATCTTAAACAGAGAGACAATCACCTCAGTTTGCCAATTGCCAGGAGTCTCACCGCGTTCCCAGGCCACCTTAATAACAGGAGAGAGCCATAAAACTTCCTCTTTACCTATTGACTTAAGCTTTTCTGGCCGGATTTAATCCCACACCAGCGGATTTGCCAACTTTTAGCTAATCTATCGCCAAAATGACTTCATCCACCGTTGGACTATTCTCCGCCCCACTTAAGACTTCGAGTCTGTCCTGTTCGTGATTGAGCAGCTCCGAAAAGTGCTCGCTCCATCTGCGCAACACAGCATCTTTGGGTTTGACTCCTTCGATGTTGTTGAATTTCCTTCCTTTGAGTCGGCGAACGGTTTGCCAGAACACCTTTTTCGCAGATCTATGATGGCTTTTCAACTTCTCGCCGAACTCCCTTCAAAGCTGCTCTTTATCTGTTCGCACACAAACATCCCGTGTGGAATTCGCTCAAACCTTTCAGATGTGTGCCGTGCACGGTACCACGTGTATTTATGGATGACTTTGTATGGAAAGAATGTGTTCACTATGGACATGCCCTTTGCACAGCATAAGTCCACCAGCTTCTCTCCGTTCGCGTTATGTTGAGGATCACCGTTCCTCCCAATCATACTCCTCCTTGTCGTTACATCAACACCCAAATGAGCATTGATGTCACGCAACAGGATATAGGAATCCGGATATAGGTCCACAGTTTTAGATCCCCTCAGTTTCGTCGAAGAGGTACCCACGGTATCAAAACGATACCTGGTAGCTTCCTCAACTACCTCGACATCCTTTCGTGTGAGCGATGAGACGTTCCATGAGTTTGTCCTATTTCTATGCCGTTGTCCACTGCCGTTTGATTCCCGCACGCACTGGTTAGTGCATGGCGTGACTTCCCCTCACCGCCGTAACGGCCATTGACGGGTTGCTCGTAGTACCTTCGGGCTAAGCCCAACCGGCTGCCGAGCGGGACAGCCAGGCCACCAGACGCTCGTATACTGTCACCATTCCGGCCTGGGTCTAAATGGTGCCCTGGCACACCAACAACGAGACCAGACGATACAAAATAACAAGGCCTTTGCGAGATCAAGCGGTGTAAAATAGTGAGCTCTTCCCAATTTGTCGAATATATCCTCTATATTCGGAATAAGGAATTTGTCGCTAACAGCGATCTGGTTAAGTTTCCGAAAATCGACAACAAGCCTCCATTTCTTTTAACCAGAATTGTCGATTTTTATCGGACTGTTATAAGGTGAATTACTTTCTTTGATAATACCCTGATCGAGCATTTCTTTAACCTGCCTTTTCACTTCTTTTTCGTGCACCAGGGGAAATCTGTATGATCGAGAGTAAATCGGTTGATCTGAGGTGGTAATTATTATTATTTATATTATTTACACTTGTCAATTGCTGACCTTCTACAAAAAATAAGTCAATGATCTTTTTGAATATATTATTTAACATTTCAAGTTCTTCTTTGCTTAATTTTGATATGTCTAATTTACTAACAAGGTTACCTTGAAATGCTATTGGTTCTAATGTACTTATACTTTCGTAAATAAAAGGACGAACAAAGCCTTGAAACAAAATTCTTTCTCCACTTATCTCGATCATATTACTCTCAAAATCTATATTGGCTGTCAGTGGTATCAGAATATTTATTTCTAAAATAGCATTGAGCTTTTTGTGTTTGAGATCTTTGAGTCGGCGAACGGTTTGCCAGAACACCTTTTTCGCAGATCTATGATGGCTTTTCAACTTCTCGCCGAACTCCCTTCAAAGCTGCTCTTTATCTGTTCGCACACAAACATCCCGTGTGGAATTCGCTCAAACCTTTCAGATGTGTGCCGTGCACGGTACCACGTGTATTTATGGATGACTTTGTATGGAAAGAATGTGTTCACTATGGACATGCCCTTTGCACAGCATAAGTCCACCAGCTTCTCTCCGTTCGCGTTATGTTGAGGATCACCGTTCCTCCCAATCATACTCCTCCTTGTCGTTACATCAACACCCAAATGAGCATTGATGTCACGCAACAGGATATAGGAATCCGGATATAGGTCCACAGTTTTAGATCCCCTCAGTTTCGTCGAAGAGGTACCCACGGTATCAAAACGATACCTGGTAGCTTCCTCAACTACCTCGACATCCTTTCGTGTGAGCGATGAGACGTTCCATGAGTTTGTCCTATTTCTATGCCGTTGTCCACTGCCGTTTGATTCCCGCACGCACTGGTTAGTGCATGGCGTGACTTCTCCTCACCGCCGTAACGGCCATTGACGGGTTGCTCGTAGTACCTTCGGGCTAAGCCCAACCGGCTGCCGAGCGGGACAGCCAGGCCACCAGACGCTCGTATACTGTCACCATTCCGGCCTGGGTCTAAATGGTGCCCTGGCACACCAACAACGAGACCAGACGATACAAAATAACAAGGCCTTTGCGAGATCAAGCGGTGTAAAATAGTGAGCTCTTCCCAATTTGTCGAATATATCCTCTATATTCGGAATAAGGAATTTGTCGCTAACAGCGATCTGGTTAAGTTTCCGAAAATCGACAACAAGCCTCCATTTCTTTTAACCAGAATTGTCGATTTTTATCGGACTGTTATAAGGTGAATTACTTTCTTTGATAATACCCTGATCGAGCATTTCTTTAACCTGCCTTTTCACTTCTTTTTCGTGCACCAGGGGAAATCTGTATGATCGAGAGTAAATCGGTTGATCTGAGGTGGTAATTATTATTATTTATATTATTTACACTTGTCAATTGCTGACCTTCTACAAAAAATAAGTCAATGATCTTTTTGAATATATTATTTAACATTTCAAGTTCTTCTTTGCTTAATTTTGATATGTCTAATTTACTAACAAGGTTACCTTGAAATGCTATTGGTTCTAATGTACTTATACTTTCGTAAATAAAAGGACGAACAAAGCCTTGAAACAAAATTCTTTCTCCACTTATCTCGATCATATTACTCTCAAAATCTATATTGGCTGTCAGTGGTATCAGAATATTTATTTCTAAAATAGCATTGAGCTTTTTGTGTTTGAGATCTAATAATTTCCATGATATGGTGGCATTTAGTTTGAATTCATCTGGTAATTTCGATACTTTTTCAAAATGATTGAATGTCTTTTCGGTTAAAGTTCTAATTGGTATTGATGGAATCTTTCTTTTTACCAATTGAGGAAACATAGACTGGTCAAGGACTGCAATGGATGATCCCGTATCTATCAAACAATCAGTCTTTTGACTATCAATAGCAATATTGATTATTAATAATAATATGGGTGGCGCTACAGCCCGTAGAGGGCTAGGGCCTACCTTCTCGACCACTCATGTTGTGCGTGATATTGTTCTCTCACGCGTGGAAGGGACCTACAGTTTAAATGCCGACTCCGAACGGCGTAGTTGAGAAGCTTTTTTCTAGACAGGAAATACTCTTTGAGCATTGTCAATGACTCGAAAGAGGTTGAGGCGTGAAATATGAAAGGTGGTAAATTCGGGTATCGAACCTGGCACCCTCGGCGTAGGAGTCGGCGCACTAACCCACTACGCCACGGCGACCCACACAAATTATTGATTATTGGAAGTGAGTATTGTCAGAGGCATTAACAGTAAAAATTTCCTAAATCTTGTGTGGAATTTCTATTAATGTTACTAACGTCCATTGGTTCTATGGGTCTTTCATATCTGTTTTGTCGCGAATGATTGTTTGAAATTTGTCTTGAATCACTTTATAAAAATAAAGTTATTTCTGATACTTATTTCGATTAAGTTCTACTATATTGCTGTAAGCATTTTCTTTGTTACTATTTCTAGACTGTCCTCAGCTTTGTCGATGTTGGTAATATGTCTGTTACTTTTTTTAAACTGTCCTGAGTTTTGTGGCTGTTGTTAATTTGTCTGATAATCATCTCCATAGCCCTAAGAAACATCTCCTCTTGCCTTGGTATCTTGAACAAAAATTTAAATAAAATTCATTATTTTCGGTCTTGTAGTCTAATGGTGGGTTTGCTTCTAGTCTGTATATCAAATTTAATCTATCTGAAATAATCTTAAGCTCGGAATAATATTGACTTACATTCATAAATTCAATGCTATCTGCTTTTGTTTTTAGTGCTGCAAACTCTTCTGATACGCCAAAGGACTTCTTTAGTTGTGTTTTGATGTCCTTCCAGCAGTTGTTCGGTGATACCGATCGCATGGCTGATAGTGCTTCTCCTTGGATTGTGTATATGATTATCCTTTTTATATAATCTTTTTCCGCTACGTCTTGGATTATCGAAAGCATGTAATCCAGCTTCGAGATATATGACGTTAATGCTTAAGAGGCATCCCCTCTAAACGATGGGATCCTGGCTTCCTTTATCAAGTCGGAGAAACTGAAATTCATTTTGTAAATTCACTTTTATTTTTGCACTTTCTTTGTCTAAGACAAATCAGATTATGACACTTTTACTGCAGGCAGAATTAAAGATCTTTGTTTGTTTTTTTGTTTTTCAATTTTGGGATCTTGTTTGGTATATATATATGTTAATATGTATATATATGTATATATATATAAGTTAAATTATAGCACTTTCATTGGATGTAAAGGAACCAGTATTTCTTTACATATTATATATATATGTATGAGATTCGAACGAAATTATGTAATCACGACGACAAAAATGCACTCAAAGTTAAGGAGGACCAGGCGATATCAGATGTGTTTCAAACTGAATCTTATCTTACATGCATCAGCAGATTTGCACGATCTGTCCAGACGTTATCGGATGACATGGTGACTCTGCGATGCATATTCTCGGAAAATATGTCAACACAATAATATTTCCTAGAATTGTGGGAGTGCTGACGTTGTTGACGTTACTCACCAGGGTAGGCGGTATCCGAGGCCAATCGTCGTCTCTTCGTCATCATGGGGGATTGCCCTTCGTTAGGTTTGGGCTAAAAATAGACTCATACGCCCCAAACCTGTTGCCCGCCCCCACCACGAGGCGGTCAGCTGCCGGGGAGCAACAGAAACCATAAATACCAGAAAATGGGTCTCTCAGGTGAGTTAATCTACGACCCAATAATTATCATACTACTAAAGCCATCCCTATTCCAGAACCTATCAATAACCAGCCCTACACAGACCTTTATTTGGAGCAGGCGTGTTTCAACTCTGTGGTACAAAATAGTATTTCTGAAAGTGTGCAAAATATCGCAAAAGTGAGAAGAACTCGATAGCCTAGTGGTAGCACGGCCTTAGCCCATTTTTTACAAGTTTTCTTGGTAAATGAAAAATTTTATAAAAGATTGTCATAAAAACTAAAAAAAAAACGTACCTTTGTCTAGCAAGTAAGTAAAATATACTGAAATAAATAAAAATACGTTAAAAAAAAAAACTACCACTCTCAACGCCGCTGTGCAAAAAAAAATCCTGTGTAAAACTAATAAAAAAATACATTTTTTATTTTATCTAACAAAATAAATAGATACTTAGTGTGAGAGATAGAGAGATGGAGCCAAGTGAGCTACCCGCCCGCCCTAAGAAACGCAGCTGGCTCATCAGGTGACCAGCCAACACATCCTGAAAAGCGACAGAAGAGTAGGAGGAGACTACAACACTAATCTGACGTTCCACTGTCGCATCAGGCGATCAGGGATCAGGGAGAACCAGCAGCAACAACAACAGCAGAAATTGCAACAACAACAAGAACGGCTGCAGAAACAGCCTCTACCGCAGTAGCAGCTGCTACAATCGGGGAACAACAACAGCAACACGCTTTCGACTACGTCGAATACGAGAAGGCGGAGGGCAAAGGGATTTTCTTCTACGGAGGTGGCGGGAACTCCTATAGTGATCTTATGTCATCCGAGGCGGATGGCAAAGAGGAGGAGGACCGAGCGGTACTCTCCAAGATCCAGAGGGAGACGTATGAGTTGGATGCCCACATCAAAGCCATCCAAGAAAATCTAAGGGTCAGGAGAGTGGCCAAAGAGCAACAGCAGCACCATCGCGCTCGCTTGGTTTAAAGGCCCTCCATATACACGAACAAAATTTGTAGCCAACAGGGTTGCGTAAATTCAGGAACTGTTGGATATTAAATGCTGGAATTATCTAGTACAGAATACTCAATGGTGGAGTGGTCCAGAGATCCTGCAGACCTTTCATGCGGAAAAGTAAGCTGCTCTGGAGATCGAAGATAATGAAATCGAGATGAAGGTCTTCAAAGGAGAGAAGGCCAAGTCATCGCATCTGAGTATCCCAAACAATCAAATTTTCAGCGCTGCGTGCACTTCACCTCTTCGGCGATTGACGACTTCAACGCCCGGTTATCAACTTTTCGCCGATTGATAAGAGTTACAGCCTACTGTCTATGCATAGCACACAACTGCCGGAAGAGTTAAGTGAGTGTAGAAGAGAGATTGATCTCGATATTACCGAAGCAGGTCTTTTCGGAAGAAGTTTCAATGGCAACAAACAACCTGTGGTATACTGCGAGTGGGCGGTCGCTTGAAGAATGCAGAGTTATCATATATCCAATCATATTACCCTCAGCCAATGCAGTAACAAGACTCCTACTTCATGATATGCACATGAAAACAATGCATGGTGAACAAAGTGTGTGTTTGTGTGTTTTTGCACTAAGGCAGTGCATTTGGAGTTAATGAGCGACTGCAGTACGGCAGTCTTCATAGTAGCTTTGAAACGATTCAAAGCTTGGCGTGGAATTTGTTCGAATTTTAAATACAATGATTGCAGCACTAACTTTCAAGAAGCTACTCGACAGATGATAAAGGAGAAGACGCGCTGGCAAAACACTGGACTGAGGATATTGTCACACAGCTACAAGCCAATGGAACCGCCTGGCACTCAAGTCCCCCGGCTGCTACACATTTTGGGGGACTACAGGAAGCAGGGTACGAGCAGAGTCCTCCTACTCTTTGGTGACTTGGAAGAGTAACAGAAACACATCCTGGAGGAGATGGACAACACAATTAAGACGGCGAATGCAAACTTAAAGCGCTTATTAACTTATAATGAATTAATTTAATAACCCAAATCACCATATTCAATAATTAATTGCCACACACAATTCATGAAACTTTCCTCACATTTCATGTACACATCTCGCAACCTCATAGCATATGGACCGGAGGGCCGGGAACATTATCATAGGATGAACATTTAAATGGCATCCCATATAAACGAATTATAAAGAATCCAAGTACTTCCAGGGATAGAAATGGATTGATGGAACTTCCCGTGGTGTGGGGCAAGATGTTGGGCCACGACAAGACAATATTTCCGGTAAGCAAGTAGCAGCATATGGGTCAACAAACGTAGCCGATCGATGGACGATGAGAGGTTTCGTGGGGAGGAGAAAATCCAGAAAATGTAGTCGAAGAAAACTAAGTGATAGTGAGTAACTAGACATCAAAAATAAGGCATTCAATCGAGATCTGTTGTTGCCTTTTCTCAGTGACTACTATCTAGTCCGTGTAAATCCGGGATACCTTTCACGAACTATTATAAAATAGTATATTTACCCTCTTTTTTGCCATTTGTGAATCGGCGGGATAATAATAATGGCTAGTGTCCTTGCGGCACACAGTCACTAAGGACTTTTCGATCTAGAGCCGGTAGAGCTTCTGATGTGTAGATCGATCAATTTCTCAAGAAAGAGAGATATACTGATTGGTCTTAGACCCTTCGGATTCACGTGAGAGCTTCTCCCTGCCTTCGGTATAAAGACAAGAGTGTTCATCCTCCAAGGTCTAGGTACGTGTCCTAGATCAATACTTCTCTGGAATATGGTGACCAGTCGAGGAAAGATTATGCCAATGACCTGTTGCAGTTCTGCAGGAAAGATGCCATCAGGTCCTGTCATTTTGAAAGGCTTGAAAACCGAAATGATACCGTCGATCGTCGTTGTCAGTGAGCTTGGTGGATTATGTTACTCTCCCTATGTTAGAAGAGTCAATCCTATCGCAGCTGCCTGACAAGTGAGTGTCGATAAGAAGTTCCTGTACTAGAGGTAGTCCAGGTGCCGTCTGCCCTTTGAATTAGGCAGGGCATTTTGGGGCTTGAAGCCAATACCTTCCTGAGTTTAGAGGTCTAGTAGACTTCTTCGATCTTTCCACAGAAGAATGATGATCTCTTTGCATTTCTCAGCTCGATTTTGAAGGTGATGAGTGCTCTCTAGTAGGAGACCTTTACCTTTACGAAGTCAGTTTAGTATTAAAAAGAACTTGTTTCATGACCTCGGTGAGTTCCTCTACTCAGGAATGAAGTTCTAAGAGGTTCTTAAATTTGAGCTGTTTAGTAGTAGATTGTTCACCACCTCCCCATATTTAACCTCTATATACTATGGTGTGCTTTGGCATCACACGCTAGGATGAGTCCGGTTTTGTTTCTCTCTGACTCTGCAATCATACTTCTCAGTTCCGTCGACGGATCTCCTGCATGGTCATCTGCCATGTACGCTGAGGTCAGCCAAAGACGTTGCACACCAGTTTCCAGTTCAAGGTCAGACAGACCGATGAAATACATCCTTGATCCCGAAGCTCTAGATTGGGTGATGAAGCCTCTTTGGGGCTTTAAGCCAATACCTTCCTGAGTTTAGAGGTCTAGTAGACTTCTTCGATCTTTCCACAGAAGAATGATGATCTCTTTGCTTTTCCCAGCTCGATTTTGAAGGTGTTGAGTGCTCTCTTGTAGGAGACCCTTACTGCGTAAGTACCCTTACCTTTACGAAGTCAGTTTAGTATTAAAAAGAACTTGTTTCATGACCTCGGTGAGTTCCTCTACTCAGGAATGAAGTTCTAAGAGGTTCGTAAATTTGATCTGTTTAGTAGTAGATTGTTCACCACCTCCCCATATTTAACCTCTCTATATACTATGGTGTGCTTTGGCATCACACGTTAGGATGAGTCCGGTTTTGTTTCTCTCTGACTCTGCAATCATACTTCTCAGTTCCGTCGACGGATCTCCTGCATGGTCATCTGCCATGTACGCTGAGGTTAGCCAATGACGTTGCACACCAGTTTCCAGTTCAAGGTCAGACAGACCGATGAAATACATCCCCGATCCCCAAGCTCTAGATTGGGTGAGGACTCCAAGTCACCTCTCACCCCCATCTCCACGTCCATCGGGGTAATAACGGTTCGCAACGCCTTCACATTATCGACAACACGACACGGTTTAAATGTGGAGGGCTAAGGTTTCACCACTGTAATCTCAGCGGCTAGCTTAGTGCCAGGCAGTGTAGCAGAGGACTGAGTGGCAGAGGGTTGCGTCGCCTTCGCGGGTTCCTTCCAATCTATTTTCTAAACCTTCAGTGTAATCCATCCGAAGCCGTAGTGATTGGCGTCATTGAATACTACCAGGGGGCCAGGTAGTCATTATTAATTACTATTACAGCCGCTCTGGAGTCCCCTTTAAGTTCCAGTTGTGTGTTGGGAAATCTAGATTGCAAGCCTTAATGAACACCAATATTGAGGGAGCGTCTGCAGGATATGCCTGGATCCAGGCTCGAGTCCTGGGCCTGCTAGATATTTCGTCCCTGCGTTCAACCTCTAGTTGTGCGCTACTCCACAGCTATCCTAACTTGCTGATTGCTTTTTTGTGTATGTCAGCTGACCTCTTGTCTTTAAAGGATACGAATTTGAAGCGTCCTAGAGGTCAAGCCGCATCAAAGACGACAGGAGGTCGACCATTAATCTCCCTCATCAGCTTGAGGTAGAGGCGATTGATTCTAAGGTCAATCTCCTTCCAATGGACGGAAGAGTGTCACAATCATCATCACCTCTGTCGGTGACAGCGAAGGAGAGGTCATCTTTCAATGCCTCGCTTTAGGACCAAAGTGGCACTCCAGTAATTGGCAGACCACCGGTCTGCCTTGGCCTCTTCGCCTCATTAGGTGACTTCTTCGTTGACCTAGCTCGCTTCGCTGCAAGTGTGGACGTGGAGTCCGATGGTTCTCAAGAAGGTTGCCCTTCAACCTCTCTATGATTCTAGCCGCGAAACGCCGCTTCCTGTGGGTTTATCAAGGAAGGTCCAATGACCTTGAAAGTTGCGGTCCTTCCACGGCTAAGACGGTCCATATTAGACCCTTCTTTGGGGGCTCCACGCCACCTTTGTAAGTACAGGGTGCGGAGCTAGCCGCTTTCCTAACGTCCGGCACTTCAGGAGCTTTGGAAGAGCCCTTGGGGGCACTGAGTCTTGTTGTCACAGTCGGTGAGGGAGCACTGGTTTCTCTCACCAGTTGCGGAGAAAAGAAGGTCAGGCTACTCACATATACGAAGTGCGCAGCTAAGGCTGATTAGCCCGGAGGGTAGCCAAGTGGCCGCGGCACACCGTTCGCCACTGAGCTTGATTAAGGGTATAGAAAACAAGATCGGTGAACCGATGGCCCCCTGTTGCAGACCATTTTCAATGTTATAGACCGCAGTGGTAGTTACGTCATCATTTTTCACAACGAATTTTCTACCTGTTATCATGTCATAGACCATGGTTTACTTATGCGAAGATATGTTTGAAACTAGTCTTTTTTAAAAACTTATTAGTCCCTTTTTATGATAGCGACTAAGTAGTTTTTTACTTACATTTTCTTTGTTATTTGCATTTCACTGGTCGAACTCAGGGATGTATTGTTTGAAGTGGTTTTGTATGTTTTTTCCTTGTTTGTTATCTATCTCCGTTTTGCGGTAATACCACTTAGGGGCTACAAAGGCTCCACAGGACTGAACCAAAAGCTTTTTAAATTTCAAAGCACTGCTAATACATCAATAATGCAATAAAAATTGTACTACACAAACGATGTTCATATTTCTTTTAAAGATTAAGCTTGCACTGTGAAAACGGGCATAAGTACAGTGTTTTTGAATTTTACCGAAACCAATTATTGATACCCGTTTTCACAGTGCAACGTTATCTCTTGGTTTAGCTAAGTGCAGGATCCAACTTAAGCTTCATCCAAGAATATATTTTCCGGAGCCCGTAGTACATTGCACCGCGGGATACGCGCCAAAACTGGCGTAAGTTCGGCATAGTTGACCCGCATGGTCGGCTATCTTGACATTTGGCTGGATCAATGTCTGTGTTTTGACAAACATATAGATATTGCTCGACGAAAGCCAGAAAAGCCTTTGCTGCGGCTATGAGATTGTTTTTCAACAGCCAACTTGATACCAGAGTGAAGGTAATCTGCTACATAACCCTAGTACGGCCAATTATGGTATACGGTTGTTCATTGTGGTTCAACGTGAGTCCGAAAAGATGAGGGTGTTCGAGAGGCAGTGTCTTAGGAGCTGCCTCCGTATGTTTCGCACACTCGAGTCTGAGTACAAGAAGTAATATTCTAACGAAGTCCTGTACAACGAGGCAAACATGAACAGTGTAGATAAATAATTTTATTATTAAACTGATCATGAGCTATGACATGTTCCAACAGTCTGATCTTTTGGGCTTACTACCCCAATAGTATGTACCATGAAAGACCTTAACGGCTTTATTCCTCCCGAAGCATTCATCTATCTAGACACAATTGGCCTTATACAGGATCCACAAGGATGTCCTATCATCTTCCAATACGAACCGGATGTCATTCGTGCCCACGAGGATCTCCACCGGTTCAGGAGAGTGATCCCCGCTCGAGATAGAAAAGAGTCTGCCAAATAAAGGCAATTTTACTGGTGGTTACACCAAAACCAGCATCCGCCACCGCTAGCCTTTACACAGGATCAGATAGTTGACCGTAGGGGCCAGCTTACATAGTTTTAAGGTAGTTTATAAAAAAAATATATATGAAACAAAAACAAAAAAAAGGTCCACCACGGCGTATAAATTATATATGTTAGGCATATACATAATATATACGCGGTGCACGTGTCCGTACTCTTACGGACATAGTTAAGATAGTATTAAGTTAGTGATTAGTTAAGTTTAGCCAATTTTTTTACAAGTTTTCCTGGAAAATGAAAAATTTTATAAATGCTTGTCATAAAGACTAAAACAAAAAAACGTAGATTAAGCCGAAAGGCACAGTTATAACATAGATTTGAGTAGCTTAGAGTACCCGCATAGGGTCAGTAGGTTATTATTAAGAACGCATTCTTAAGTTAGTTAAGCTAGTTTTAAGTCCTTTTGTCTGAAAATAAATAAAATATAATGAATTAAATAAAATTACATTTAAAAAAAATGGTGCGTTGCTCGCAATTCTGCAGGTTATGTGTTCGAATCCGACTGGAAGCAATTTATTTTTTTCCTGTATACGCAATAAAACGTTTTTTTTGCTTTGTTCTGTTTCAATAAACATTTCAGATTCTGTTTTCCTAATTCTCAGTCTTACAGTGCAAGTTTGAGCTTAACATTTGGTTAAACATGAGTTTCTTTCCTTGAACTGAATTAACGCAAGTATATCTCCCGTTTGAAACTCTTCTCAGCAACACAGCTGCATTATTAGTATTCCTCTCTTTTGAGAGTGAAAGCATTTTTTTGATGTTCGGTATCCATCCCTTCCTCATTTTTTCCTTCCATTTACTTCTTTTATTTTCGACATTTGATAAAAACTTATTAGTCCCTTTTTATGATATCGACTAGGTAGTTTTTTTTTACATTTTTTTCATGATTTGCATTTCACTGGTCGGACTCAGGGATGTATTGTTTGAAGTGGTTTTGTATGTTTTTTTTCCCTTGTTTGTTATCTAACTCCGTTTTGCGGTAATACCACGAAGGGGCTGCAAAAACTCCACAGGACTGAACCAAAACCTTTTTAAAGCTTCAAAGCACTGCAAATACATCTGTAATCCAAAAAGGATTGCACTACACAAACGAAGTTCATATTTCTTTTTAAGATTAAGCTTGCACTGTGAAAACGGGCGTAAGTATGTGTTTTTGAATTTGACCGAAACCAATTATTGATGCCCGTTTTCACAGTGCAACCTTATCTGTTGGTTTAGCTAAGTGCAGGACCCAACTTAAGCTTCATCCAAGAATATATCGTTTTCACACTCAATATTTAAGGGTGGTTTAGGAAAGTCATAGATTGACTGTCATTGTGGATTATTTAATCCAACAACCAAGCAAAAGATGAGCATAATAGTGATTGTGATTGATCAGGAACAGCGCCGTGCTGAAGAAAGGAGAAGAGAACACGCCAGTGCATATATTGTTTGTGTGCCTTTTGTTTCCTTCAACAGCATTGTCAGACCAAATATTTAGGTGCTTTCTCTATGTATTTTTTTTTTGGTTAATATTATTTTAATACATGAATGACAATTATGTAGTCTCTGGATTGATACTTAACTCATGGCAATTGGTTGCTTAAGTTAAGCCACTATTTAAGTGGAGTCTGTCGGTTAACTTCCACTATGAAAACGAAATTTTTATTGATTCTGAGTTTAGCGATGGATCGACACATAAGCTCACTGTGAAGTCGTGCATTAATATTCCACTGTGAAAACGGGCATGATAGATATCGGGTCCGTTGGTCATGCTTTTTTCACGTTCAATGTTCAAATCTGACTCGAGCTACTCTTTATTTCATGGGCAATACCATTTTTTTTTGTTTGAATAAACAATTTATATTCTGTTTTCCGAAGTATTCTATTCGCAAAGAATGTAATGAAAATTATACTTAATAAAAGAAAATATTATGTAATATAATTAAATAATAATTGATTACATAAATGCTTATGACATTGCTTCTGTCGTACAACAGATTTTTCTGCAAGTACTTAATAAAAGTAAATACATAATATAATTGTATAATAATTCATTTCATAGTTTAATAATTTTCTAAGGTAATTTTAAAAGCATATTTCGATTTTTTCAAGGTCTTAGTTCCAATCTGTCTATTATTTTCTTTTTTATATTCAACACAATAATTTTGTTTTGCATTGTATGAATAAACATTTCATATTCTGTTTTCCGTTATATTAAATTTTTCAAAAATTATAATTTTTAAAATAAATATTATTTAGTAAAATTAATTACAAAATTTGTCCGACAGGCTTTTAGTTTGAAATATATTTAGGAAACCATAGCTCGACTGCTCGCCTTAACATCGCGAGAAAAATATTTGTTGTGTTTGCAGAAGGAGGATTTTTTAATATAAATACATGAGGTACTGTATTCTGCTTTCCCATCCGAATCTGGACTATTATCAAACTTTATATGTAAGCAGAGAAATTAGAAAAAACACTCAGTTAATAATAGTTATGATAAACTATAATATATCAAATAAAATCTCTACTTGCAAGTTAGAGGAAATCCCAACGGTCATCGGGAATAAAGTGGGACTTTAACAATAAGTTTTCTTATCCATAACTTCGGCACAAAGTCGCTACAAATTTGAAAAAAAAAATACAAAACTGATGACTTAGCTAAGGGCATTCTCTTTCGGGAATTGTCTTCATTGTGTCCACATAAAATACCTAACAAATTTCATTCTTTTCATGTATTTTCAACTTCTTCACTTCACCTTAGCGCCTGTAAGAGCAAAGTCAAGATTAGCATAATCACAATTTTCCATTCATTTGTCGCTCTGTTAAAAAAGTTTTTTCATCTCTCTTGACATCATGCACAACGCTACCTCAACCCAAAGCCACGCCCTTGTTCTCACTCTGCTTATAAGGGGAGTTATCATTTTGGAAATTGTATTAGTCCTAATTTATGCTCCATAAAAAAAGAGAAAACATTTCAAAGTAACAGCCATTCTTAGGCGTCCGTCAGTTTGGTTCATTGGATGGATAGAAGTGATAAACAAGCATTCGAGCTGGAGTGCGAAGTGTCATTGCGGACATGGAAAGAAAAGTAAACGACGACAAATTCCTGATTTATATTTTGCAATTTTAGAAAATATACCGCAAATTTGGTACACAATGGAATGTAAGGTTTTTCTTCAACACTGTGCTGTAAAAAGTTTCGGCGTGAGAGTGAATTTGGGGTATGGCAGGGATGTACATTTTATGAAAAAGTTTTTGAATTAAAATTACGAACTGAAAGGGGATATATCAGGCTGGAGATGTTAAGAAAATACAATGGAGAAAATGCGCCCAAGAGAATATCGAAAATATTTGATAATAATGTAGCATGCAACGATGATGATGTTGGTGCGTCGACACCTACGCAGAGGGTGTCAGGTTCAAATCCCCAGTTTACCAATTTTCATAATTCACGGCTCCACCTCTATTAAGTCACTGACAATGTTGAAATAGCATTCCTGTATAGAAAAAAGCTTCTTAACTAAGTAAGTAATAAGTGAGCAGTTACAAATGTTTTTTTGACTCGGCAGCATGAGCTAATAAGGATGGCATGGTATTATCTTAAAAACTTAAATTAGGAAGAATACTGTCACTATTAGAGTTGGGCTAAGACGTGATTTTGTATTTACAGGTATAACCTGTGATTGCGATTTTCCAATCACAGTGATTTTTAACTGTGATTTTATATTGCGAATTAAATTTTTTTATATTGTTCCGTGATTCACTCCTATCCAAAAACTCACACTTAGTATCACTCTGTTAATTCAATTATTCTGAATTATACGAATATATGTACATGGGCATAGTGTAAATTAACGAAGCAAGCGAGCGAACTAATTGATTAAAATAATGGGAAAAATGATAACCAATTCATCAGAAGCATCTTTTGCCGTTGCTGTGGAATTTACAGTAGACTCTGTTTGTATAAGTTTGATGGGAAAAAACGTCAAATAACGATGTCATAAGAAATAAAGTTCACGAATTGGCACTGGACGTTGAACCAAAAGTGTAGCTTTAACTTTCACTGTAAGACTGGGTATTAGGAAAACAAAATATGAAATGTTTATTCAAACAAAGCAAAGCAAAAAAAGTTGTATTGTGTATAAAAAAGAAAAAAATAAGTTGCTTCCAGCCGGATTCGAACACCCAAACTGCTAATCTAATGGTGGAACAGCATACGCATAGGGATGCATGGTTAAGAGAGTGCTTAGCCACTAGTACGCGAACTCCGAATACCTGCTGTCCTTCGGTTTCAACCTAGCCCTCCGTGGGTGCCTAGGGTGACCTTCCTTTCCGAATACTCGTGGGAACCAAAATTTCACCATAAATAAACAAAAATGAAGCCAATGGCCATCCAACGGCCAATACACCTCCGGCCAATACATCTAATGATCGACCCCCCACTTCATCTACCAAGAACGAAACCATGTGGGCACGGTCCTTGCTCGCTGGTAGTTCTAATGCAGAGGAAGTAATAAATGCCGACTCTGATTCATAAACATCCACTGTTATGGAAACTTGCAGCATCGTCACAGAGAAATTTGGGTGTTCTTTCATTGTGACGAAACTAGACAAGTTGCAAATTGTTACGGGCGGTTTCGTCAGGTACACCTAATTCTACCTCTAAGAGAAGACGGTTCAAGGAAGCTATTCTCAGAGGCGATAATGGCTAGCTTTTGCCAGAACAATTTTCGCCAATGAGCCTAATAGGGTTAGGTCAGAGGACCATACAGCACCCGCAGTTAAGAAAACCAAAGCAGGGCTCACACCTAATGCTCCCACTTTTAGCCCATACCGTTAGGTTGGGTGTCGTCGGATTGGCTCAACTTCATCTGTTCAGACAGGAGTACTGCTGAATGGATGAAGAGTAATTTCGAGACAATTGAAATCAAAAGTGGACTGGACGTGGCAATTGTGGAAGAAGGATCTTTCCCGAAAACCTCACAATGTCCGAGGGTTCTCTCCACAAAGAGTTGAGCTCCCCAACAGAAAAATGTTGGACATTCTAAAAGCCCAAAATGAGAGTCTTAAGGCAACCACTTCGAAGGTGCTGGAAAGAGTCTTCGCCATAGACGAAGCCTCCGTGAAGGTTTGAAGTACCCTTTAATATAAGGTGAACTTTAGCTTCGGTCAGGTCAAACTGATCACTGCAGCCAAAAAGGTAAGCGAAGTTAGTGCAACATCATCCCGCACTGAACTCCCGTCATATTCCGCTCCAACTGGCGTTGCCACTGCGCATGTTACGTGTATAAACAGTACTAAGAGCGTTATGCAATCCAGGCGGACACATAAGAGGTCTCCAAAATGGGACATGTAACTTAATCTCCAAGTGTGGGGACGTGTGTCACGTGAGGCCTGTTTTATTAATAATAGTATTAAATTAAGTTTTGATTGCACTGCTTCTGGAAATCCCAAAGAATGGTTGCGATGCAAACGCGCATCATGAGGTATGGGGAAGTAGCAATACTAATTAAAGATTTGAGCGTCTCTTAGAATATCTTATTAGTAGTGGAGTAGATATACTTAACAAAGGCTCGAAACCCACCTTCATAAATGCAATTCGCGAAGAGGTGTTTGACCTCACACACACATTTCCATTTATTTCTAATTTTATTGAAAATTGGCATGTGTCAAATGAGCCATCCTTGTCTGAACATCAGCACATTAGCTTTGAAATACAAATAGGCTTCATCCTTAACGCACGAATTGGGATTTATACCGAAAACTTATTTTCATTCAGGATCTAGTCCATTGAGGATCCAGAGGCAGAGGAAGCTAACTTCCTACCATGACAGTTGTGTCCTTCAAACTTGTTTTAACAAGCGAAAGGTGCGAAGAGGTGAAACAAATATAAGTTCGTTCTCACAACATAAAAAATTGCTGACATACTAGAGGCAGTACGAATCCATAAGGCGGTAGTATATGATCGGACTAACTGTGTATTATTATTAAAGAAACACGACGGAACCTACACAAATGACCGGAAAGACACACTTAAAACATTACTTCAAGTGCACTGCCTAGGCGCGCCCTTCAAAACATCTCGTGTATACTCTAACACAACAGACAACAGGGTCATTCTTAACAGTAGAGTTAAAGCCTAACTGAGAAAATATTCAGTAAGGACAGGATCGAATGGGATGTGACCACGTTCGAACCTTTCAAAGCCCCCGGTGGCCTGCGCCCCTGCAAAGATACATTGACCTAATCCTACCGAAACTGACAGTTTTATTTAGAGCAAGCTATATTAGAGGTTATATACCAACTCCCTGGAGAAATGTTAACGTTGTCTTTATCCCTAAACCGGGGAATAGACCTAATGAAATTCCTAAATCCAATAGACCCATAAGTCTAACATCATTTGTACTCAAGACAATAGAGAGACTGGTTGGAGTCGTCCATGCCTCAAAACTCAAACCAGTTCGCATATAAGAAGGGCAAATCTACAACAGTCACTATCTCGTTAAGAAGATAGAGAACGCACTGGACTCCAAAGAGATTGCTCTATATGCTTTCCTTGACATCGAGAGTGTTTTCGATAACACCGAGTACGACTCGATCAGAAGAGCGATCAGTAGCCGAGCCATGGAAGAATCAACTAACCGTTGTCCATGCTGGAAAGGCTTCAATTACTTCCTCTTTCGGAGGAGTGTCGGTTTCTGTACCAGCGATCAAGGGATGCCCATAGGGGTGGTTCTCTCTTTCTTGCTGTGGTCACAGGTTATCGACAGTCTACTTACCGATCTCCACAGATCTGGTTTTACCACAATAGGTTATACTGATGTTTTGGCTATTATTATTAGCGGTAAGCACGAAACGAAACTAACTAGTGTAATGAAGAATGCACTGTTACAAGTCGTGGAATGGTGTAGCTTAAAAGGATTATCTATTAATCCCTGCAAGACAGTTCTGGGGCCTTTCTCAAAGAGGTTATGTATCAACCTTGAACACATAATAACAAACAATATCACTCTGGTGTATTCCAGTGAAGTCAAATATCTTGAAGTAATCGCCGACAAACGACTCAACTGGAATTCACAAATCAAGTCAGTCACACTGTGGGCTTGGGGTTTTTCTCCCAAAATTATCATTGGTTGTACACAATGTTGCTAACACCCAACATCACATACGTCGCCATCGTCTGGTGGCCAAAAACAATCCAACAGTCAACGGTAAACAGGTTGCAGAAGGTGCATGCGCACCTGCCCCAAAACAGCTCTAAAAGCTATAGTCGGGCTAACTCCCCTACCGATCTTCGCTAGGAAGATCGCTGTCAGATATACTATTAAACTGCAGCTAGAGTGGAATTACAAACCAGGTAACCTAAGCGGTCACCTTAGTATACTCAACTGAATCCGAATCCGATCAGTTTGCTCGCGGCTTTGGACAAGGATATAAAATTACGTTTTAATACAGAACATTTTCCAAAGCAATTTTGCAGAACGTTGTAGTTAATTTCAACTCCAGTTGACTACAAAAACTTTCCTCCAGACAGTTCAATTTTTTCTTTGTGGGTTTTGAAACTGTTGAAAATGTGACGAGAGCAACACAAACGTAATATAGGAACTGAAAAGTGACTGCCTATGATATATTTTGACAGCGATTCGAACAAATTATTTTCTTCATATATTTTGACAGATAAAAATCAAAGCTACTGCGAATCGGTTTTTTGCATCTTACTTCACTTCACTATCTATATCAAAACGTTACTCCTACTACCTCTACCTTTTAGTAAATATTGTCTCTGTACAGTGTTGTGTTGGTCCATTGATTGTGAAGAGTGTATTTAGAATGTTTTGTGTGGAATACTATCGTATGTATTACATATATGTATGCATTTAGTATTTTCGTTTAAATATATTTGGGATGGAGTACGAAAACCCTCATAAGTCGGTTCGGGTCGTATACTTTTTCTCTATATTGTTTTCGATGTGTAGTGATCTTGAAAGACTGCATTTTTATTTCTTTACTTCAAAATCAACTTAACCTACCTTAACAATAACAAAATGCCAACGTACTATCGTGATCGGGCATGGATGAAGTGCTGATATTGGAATACGAGTGCGTTGTGCGAGGTGAGTGTGCTGTATTGAGGTACTGGGAGTGTGCTGGTTGTGTGGCATCGACTGTGTTGAGTGTGCGGTGAACGTACGGGAAATGTTAGCGGTGGGAAAGGTAATTGGAATTGGATTGGGTTTAGGAAGTACAATGACATTTAAGTACAAACGTGTGCACTAATGTCTTATAACTACTCCCGCCTTTAAACTAAGCTGTCCTTAGCTTTGCGCAAGTCTTTGAGGATGTTTTGTACCAACGCCTCATTATTACTTTCTATGACATCAACAGCATTAACGCCAGTTTTATTGGTGGTTTCATGAACTTCTTTCGTAGCTTTGATGTGATTATGCGAATTGTAAGGGCAAATATAACAAACCACTGTATGTTTTGCGCTCTGAGTTCTTGTTTTATGGTGGCGATTTGATATATAATCCTTAGATGAACCTCGTTGAGGTAGGGTAAAGATAGCGTTATGAGGTGTTCTGAAATATTATTCATTTGTGCCCTAGGAGGCTCTGGGTTCGAATGAGTTAATTTTTTCTTGTTGATGTAAGCCTTATCGTTGATTTTTGTTTTCTCTTTGAATACTAACAAGTAAGTTCCGTTCACAGTAATTGGTTAGTTGTTCCCTTCTTGAACTTTTGCGATTTGGTCATTGATGATTACAAGTCCATCTTTTACAACATTAATTGGATCGATCAGGGATGCTGGGGACATCTTGCATAAGGTCATATGGTTGTTCAGTAGTTGCTGCACATATGTCGTATTGGAGTTTAATTGACAAAACGATAAGAACGTTGGTTGTTTACAATTTTTGAGGGGCTTATAAGTGTTGTCACATTCCAAAGAAGAAAGACATTTGGAAATTCCAAATTATAAGATAACGATGATAGAACACACACAAAAAGACTTACTGTTTGTACATATGCATGCAATATGTATGTCGGTGTTTTATTTTTTACAAGTTAAGATCAATTTAATTTGAAATGCCACACAATTCAAAGTTATATAATTAGAAACAACGATAATCGCGAGAACGAAAATATTACCTATCAATATAATTTATTTTGTCACTCTGTTTAACAAGAAAGTTATGGGTGTCAACATATGCCAAAAAGCTTAACGCCGAGGCTCAACATTACGAAAACTGGAAGATAATAATATGGATGAAATATATGTATAAATATATATAATATAAAAAATCACCGGCTGGATGTTGATTAACTAGAATTCAAAATCAAACGAGTTTAAATGTTCACATCAAGAATATGTATTTTTATTTTTATTTACTCGAATTTTCGTTTTGTGCAATGTTGCAATAATTTACTAAATCTATAGATAATCATTTTTTTATTTCTTATATTGGGTTTCTGTCTGCTCTTGATTTACTTTCAATTAAAGTGAGTGAGAGTGTGTCATATCATGCAAACACTGTTTGAAAGTAAAAATATATTTCATTTATTATTTTCAATAAACTTGAAATATTCGGTGTTCTTTTACGACGAAGACGATTTTTCCTCTTTAAAATGGTTAGATAGGAAGTTTTCCTTCTTCTATTCAGAAAATCAATCGACGGATTTAAAACAAGAATACGAAACATACTTATGGATTTGCATTTGCTCTACTAATAGAAAACCCTGTAGTACGGTAGAAGCAATGTCATAAGCTTTTTAGTGATTATTATTCAATTATATTAGATATATAATATTTACTTTTATTAAGTATAATTTTGATTATATTCGTTGCAAATAGAATACATAGGAAAGCAGAATATGAATTGTTTATTCATACAAAAAAAAAAGATTAGCTTCATCTAGATATGTATTGATCTTGAAATGCACTGAGCGAACGGACCCGATATCTTTGAAGGATTTTTTTTTTCGTTCTCATTCGAAAACACATACACACAGTAATATACTACCATCTTGATCACATTTGAATAAAATCCTATGTGTTATCCACATTCTCTCGCTGACAGTCATAGCGCACGGACTTATGTACGGGTGCAATTAAGTGAAATTCGGCGAAGTTATTAGTAAAAAATACCCTTTCAACCTTGGATGAAAAATACCGGGAAAGTAGTTAGTACACAAAACAGAAAACAAGTGGCGGCTACTGAGGCCTTCAATATGATGGTTGTGCTTATAAACACATTGAAAAAGGAAGCCAGTCTGAAATTCGGTTGCAGAATTCGGAATCTTCTTCAGAAGTTAGCGGATGAAGAGGATGACGTAGCAAACTCGGATGCTGTGTCGGTGTATATATTCAGCAACGAGTCCGAGACAGAGCCCGCTTGCGTATCTGGATCCGAGTTACCGTCTACCAGCGGAGATAACGACCGAATGGCGGATGATACCCATGATGATACCCATCCCCAGAACCAGGCAAAATAGGTGTCTCAAGAAGACCCGGATGAACCAGTCACCGATTAAGCCATCTCCACCGATGCAACCAACCATGCCAAACCCGACGCCACAAACAGCACATGCAAATCAGCCGTCCCAACTCCAACCATCGATCCTTAAGACCAACACCCCACCAACAAAGGAACCAACAATGCACTCGATAACATGTACCTCGGCAAATGTAGCCTAGATCAAGACCTGCGCACGAATAAACAGCATTAGAGTGGCTATTAAAAACCTTAGCAAGGGAAAAACGATCACCAACACACAGACTACAGAAGGGTTCCAAAATATCAAGGTTTTCCTTAAGCAAAGAAAAATCTATAGTTATTCTTACGCCCCAAAAGCCGAAAGGAAAAGCCTTATGGTTATTAAGGGGGTACACTCTTCCCACACGAAAGACGAAAGAACGACTGAATACCGGCCATCAAATCCTCGAAATATATACATGTGGTTGTAGTGGAAAGATCAGTGTCATTTAAAGAAGTGTCGAAGAAGATATGGCTGCTAGACCAGAAGGTCTTCCGGTATCACCTGAAAAAAAAAGTACATTGTACAATACACGAACTGCCAGCAACTTGGACATATTGCACCCAACTGTGGGATGCAATATGTATGCGTGAAGTGTGATGCAAAGTACCAATCGGGAAAATGCCGAGAAAAGACATCACAGGGTCAGACGTATTCTGTAATAATTGCAAAAAGCGGACATCCAGCCAGTTACAAAGGAAAAAATGGTAAAAAGGAAGGGAAAATAACAGAAAAAAACTAAGGCTGTAGCGGCAAGAAAGCGCTACAAGAGTTTGTAGCCAAATCAGCATGCACACTGACCCGACCAACGGTAAATTTAGCAAAAATAGCGGTACTCAATACAACTCTCCCAAACCACCAGTGCACAAGGCCCAAGCTGCCCCACATTCACGGATAGTCCAAACCAAAGTACAGAGAAACAGGTTACACCTAACATATGTCATGAACTTGATATGCTAAATACGCTCTTATCAGGACATACTTATGGAGCCCATAATAGATAGTGACTCCAATGCAAGACAGCCTATGTGGCAGGACACATAGTCAGATCAACAGAGAGAAGCCAACGTCAAATGGCTAAAAGAAAATGAGAACAGTCACTCCCTGGTCGTGATTTCGCATCCCAAGCCCACCTATCCAAAGACACAATCGATACTGGACTACTTTCTGGCTACTTCAAACCTGGTAAGCATCCCATTAGAGATCTGGCACTATTCCTGCGAGATGCTAACGAGTGATTCCAATCACCGATATTTACCAACAGCCGATTAGAAGCGGACTTCGTCAACTAACATCAGCTAGATGTATCTAAGCTACAAGAAGACATACCGGAGAACATCCACATAACACGGAAAATCACTAATATGGAGATTGATACAGCGATTGAAGGTCTCGAAAATAAAAAAAAGACAAGCAGAGAACACGCGAGCTGAATACACGAGGTAGTGACTAGCAAGCTGTGAGTTCAACTGCACAAACATCATAATTCGGAATGCGGTACAAACGCATAACAACAAACAGCTGGAGAATAAGCTCTGCAAGAAACAGCCAGGACCCGGCACGTTCCGACAAATCCACCAAATCATCGGCAAAAGAAAGAATACTGACAACAAGAGAAGGAGATGCAAGCACACTGGCGGAGAAAGAAGAAGCCTTTTTATCCTTCTTCGAAGGCAACTTTCAACCATCACCGCCCGATGTATCGGAATTTGTCAGAAGTCAACACATACGTTAATGCAATCGAGAACCTATACGCACCAGACACCATCTTCAACGAGACCAACCAAGGGGACGACCCGATAGAAAACGAAGACCTCACAACAGCCGAAGAAATCCAATGTAATGATATCAACATCATCATGAACAATTGCTACTTTCCTAGCAAGTTGAAAATAGCATGAATTGTCGCAATATCAAAAAAGAAGAAAGCTGCCAGTGTTTCAGGATACAGGCCTATATCGCTCTTGAGTAATATGACCAAGATCCTGGATTACATGGTAGTGAGAAAACTAAAGCGATGGTCCACCGACCTAAACGTCATCATCATACGGATTCCGAGAGAAACAATCAACACTACATCCTCTAATGAAGTTTCACCACGATGTTGTAGCTGTCACCGTCAAGGTCACCGTCGCCTGCTTCCTGGATACGGAAAAGCCCTTCGACACGGTCGGGATAGAGGGACTCATCTACAAGCTGAACTAGAGGGGATTCCCCTCCAACCTCATCACAATAATTTAAAGATTTCTGCATCCCAGAAGATTCTACGTTCAAATTGAAGGCAGTAATTCAACAGAGCGGTGTACCAAGGTGGGGGTTGCCCAAGGATCGAAGCTGGGACCGTGGGTTTTCAACATCTACAGTTAGATCAACCACATCCAACCGGCACAGTGTACTGCTGTCTATTTGCAGATGACTCGCTGACTTATGCCAGTTTGACGTCACAAAACAGCAAACAAATTTGACTACTTTACTAAATGGGGTATTCGTATCAATGCTGAGAAATCGGTACTCATGTGTTTTAGGGGACCATCCCAAGGTGGATGCAGATCAGCAGCCAAATGTCGGTGCAGAAAGTCAGTCCTCCTTAACGGTACCGTAATATCAACAAACGAGAAGGTCTAGTATCTTGACGTTAACTTCATAGAAAGGTTGAAGTTCAACAGACATTCGAAACTGACCATTAAGAAGGCTAACCTAGGCTTCCATCACATCTATCGCTAATGCGCAAGCAAAATGGATTAAGCTAGAGGACTCCTGCACCTCTACAAGCGGCTTATGGCCCATCTTAAGGTACGACTTCCCAATATGGCATTCCATCTCCAAGACCAACATGAAGAAGCATCATCCCCCTGCAACAGTACATGGTGACACTGTTCAGAAAGCAGCTACTAGACATCAACAAACATCCTTATGAGAATATCAGGAAATTGAAAAACAACCCCCGGGCAACGCTACCTTAACGCGCTGAATCTGCCAAACGAGCAGTACTTTCTAACGACGCCGAACTGGGAGCTGCAGGAATTCTACCAGAACAGCGATAGCAGTCACCATAGAGGCTAAGTCGGCTACCACACCACCACCCCATCCCAAAAGGGCCACCATGGACACACGGATTTGAACAACCTGATGTAAATACTAGACATTGTAGGACATAAAACAAACAATAAACCGACAATATTATCAATTGTTAAATAAAACGATGTACATCAGTTGGGCCCCTATTGCTACGCTAACACCCTAACCTTTAGTTTGCAAGCCTAGTTATCTTAATTGTAAAAATACTTTTTCTGCTAAGGTAAAAATGTTCGAATGTTTGCCTTGGATTTGTTCACTGGTGGTTTGGGAGCTGTATTGAGTTCCAGACGTGTTGCATTCATTCAATACTACAGATATCAACCAAAAATGAATCTATCGTTGTTTGAACAACAGATACTGATTCACTATATTGGTATACGAAAGCACCCATATGTTACAAGATGTTGATCATGTTGATGAAAATTTTCTTCTTGCTAAGGTTTTTCATTGTCACTTTAATGTTGTTTCAGTTGAACTTCGTTTGTTCAAAGTGATCGAAAAAAACCAAACTTTCCAAACTGGTGCGTCTACGTACACATACTTCTTGATTTATTTGCTATACTTTGTAGGTTTAACGTGTCTTGGGTGCAGTCCTTTGGAGCTTTTGTTAGATAGATAACAAACAAAGAAAACAAACATAGAAAATCACCCCAGACAATCCATCACTGAGTATGACCAGTACAACGCAAACTATAAAAAGAAATTTAAGTAAAAACTACCTAGTCTCTGTACATTTTCATCAAATGTCGAAAATAAGAAAGTAGTGGAAAAAATTTGGAAGGGGTGGATTTCATAATGGAACATCAGTTATAAAAGCGCAACAATAAATATGCACAATTTCGTTTCGGAAAGAAACTCACGTTGAACTGAAGTTTATACCAAAAGTGGAGTTTAACCTTGCACTGTTAAACTGGGAATTACGAAAACAGAATGTGAAATATTTATTCATACAATACAAAGCAAAACAAAGTTGTACCAAAAAAAACAAATTGCTTTCAGCTGGATTCGAACACACAACCTGCAGAATAGCGACCAACGCAGCACATAAGTTTCAGAGTTTTTTCATCGACTACATTCGGTATAGCTGTGACATATTTAAATACTTACATACATAGACCTTTATTATTAGTAGATAATATGTAAAAAACAAGCTGTCAGTATAAGAGCTATAGCTCTGTAGTATTCACACTTAATACGTACATACGCCACCCCGATATCATCTTGAGACAATACCATTCCATATTGAAGTACAACCATACTCTCATTTTCACTACGCCAATGAATTGCACCATACCGCCAGTCATATGAGTCACTCAACCAATGTCGCATTCACCCTAAAATGTCAACACACTGCATGCGCACGCATCACTCTTCCACTGCACGTTTCGATGAATCCGCAAACTAAGGGATCTCCGGCTTCGCATTGACTCTAGCCGAGCATAATGACCGTAAATTAGGTCATGCATTGATTGCAGCTAGAGCAAGTGTGATGAGCATATACTAGGGCACGAATGTTTGGATAAAGGGTAATGATCATGAACTAGAACGCTATGGGGTAATGCGAAGGAAGAGTGCTGTGCGTGCATTATGGGTATGTTGACTACTGCATGAGGAATATGGAGTAGGGATGGAAATAGCCCAGGTAGGTATAAAAGGAAATGGATCGAAAGGATAGGCAGAGCATTTTGAAACTTTAGTTTAATAAAAATATCGCAGCCGGGCTTAGACAGCGGACCAAGTAAATATTAAGAAACATTCATAATATCGTTTCATTTTTTTCTCCATTAGTAAGACTGCAACTCTTCCCTCAATATACGAGGAAGCATGGGCATTTTGACGTCATCACATGCACTTCTGACACCACTTTTTTCACTATATCGAATGATTCTTCACAATCTAATATATTTGATCTTATCAATGCCGCCTTCACCCAAGAATTTATTATATTTTTCGCAAGTAACTTAACTGATCATCATAAATTTACCTTAATGAAAATATCGAATTATTTCTAACATTCTGACTCACAAACATCAGTTTAAAGAAGACAGCTGCCTTTATAATTAAATTCTTATCAATGAACCCAGACAATACTCTATCGTCAGATCGTCACGGGAATATAACGTTCGATAATTGTTTGTTTGTGATATTTCCAAGACTTACTCACAATAATTATAATACGATATATAATACGATTTAGAAGAGACAAACGTAATCACTTGAACCTATACACTAGCGTTTGTCGTAGACTATGCAGATATCTTCTGAAATTTTGTTTGCTATAAAAACTCTCTTAAAACAAACCGTTTAATCTATTCTGGAATAATCGGAAAAATGACTGCTTGCTATCAATTTGTTGATAAAAGCCAATAGATTTGGCGATAGTATAATGAATTGCTATAAAAGACCCTGCACAGGAATTGTTGACTACAGTTTTTCATTTTTACAGAATTCCATTCAAAATGAATAAGTCTTTGTTAGTATATTTCGCTCTTCTTGCGGTCGTAGCTGCAAACCGGTTGCCCATTGGATTAAAGGGCCGTTTAACTGAAATCAGCCAATCGATGGTCGACCTAGTTCCTGTAGTTGCATACGAAAATAAAGCCATGGCTGATGTTGAAGTAAATAGTGACGACGACACTGTTGCATTGAACTATGAACACAAATTCATGGCCGACTCAGTTCCTGAAACATCTTACGAAACTAAGGATATGGCTGATTTAGTTCCAGAGACATCATACGAATCTAAGGCCATGGCTGATCAGACTACAGGAGTTTATGAAAGCGAGCATATGGCTGATTACATACCAACATTAGGTTCTATACGCCAGGGGCTTACTTATAAGAGTCAATCCATGGCCGGCCTGGTTCCTGAACTTGCATACGAAAATAAAGCCATGGCTGATGTTGAAGTAAATAGTGACGACGACACTGTTGCATTGAACTATGAACGCAAATTCATGGCCGACTCAGTTCCTGAGACATCTTACGAAACTAAGGATATGGCAGATTTAGTTCCAGAGACATCATACGAATCTAAGGCCATGGCTGATCAGACTACAGGAGTTTATGAAAGCGAGCATATGGCTGATTACATACCAACATTAGGTTCTATACGCCAGGGGCTTACTTATAAGAGCCAATCCATGGCCGGCCTGGTTCCTGAACTTGCATACGAAAGTAAAGCCATGGCTGATGTTGAAGTAAATAGTGACGACGACACTGTTGCATTGAACTATGAACACAAATTCATGGCCGACTCAGTTCCTGAGACATCTTACGAAACTAAGGATATGGCTGATTTAGTTCCAGAGGTGTCATACGAAACTAAGGCCATGGCTGATTCTGCTCCAGATCACTCCATGGCTGATGTAGTTCCTGAATTTACGTACGAAAATAAAGCCATGGCGGATTCTGCTGCGGAAATTTCAGAATTGTCATACGATACAAAGGATATGATTGATTTCATTCCGGACATACAATTCACCCCTTATATTATTTCCCATCTTCATCAATTAATAAAATTATCCCATGAGAGCCGAAATGTGGCTGACTCCATTTCAGAAAATAATTATGAAAATGAGGGAATGGCTAATTCAGTTCCAGAGAATCAACTTAGAATCTGGTATGTACACACACCACTGTCAACTGAAATAATTTTTGAACAAATTCAACAATTATTGCAACAATCAGCGGGTCAGGAAAAAGGTCAAGACGTTTATGAAACAGAGGCTATGCCCAAGCATCCATATGAAAATTTTAACGTGGCTGATAACCCTAAATTTTCTAGCAAATTAATCAGAACTCTTGCGATGGCTGCATCTGAAACATGAGATTCTGATGAAAATGACGCCGTATACGATTTTGCTGTCGGAGGATTTCTTGAAGTTTTCGATCCAAATTGTCACCTTCAGACTAAAGTAAGCAATTAAATAAGCAACTAGAGAAAATCATTGTCTATTTATTTAATTTGTTTATTAAATCTACAGTGTATTGAAACAGTTTTCCAGGTTTATAATGTTAGTGTTATATTACGAAACATCAATTGGAAATTTTCGGTTTGCAATCTTCAATAGCTGTTTAGAAATTCCTATACCTAGGCTAATTTACGGTCACTTAAATCTGTTTACAAGGAAACCGCCAAAGTAGTAAAGTTTTCAATCGGTCGGAACTTCTACATTTTAAACGCTACGAACGAATTACAATTCACATATAACCTACGCTAACTTTGTTACGGCCTCTCTTTCTGTTGTGTTGCTGTAGCCGCAACAATGTGTGTTGTGTGCGATGCCTAGTTTAACAGCATGATCTCCAATCGGCCAGTGTGGACATCTTTTGTTTTAGCTCCTCTGCAAGCAATCGCTGAAGGGTAGATGCATGCCTAGCAAGTTCATCGGGTCTTTCATTTGCTGGGGTGTCACTGTACACTTGGACCCATTTAAGGGAAACGAGCAGGCCCTCTAACGACGCCATCTCAGCTCGGCATTCTTGTACTAATTTTGAATGTGAAGCAAAGAGGGCAATAGCTTTGATGGCTGGTTGACTATCAATGCATATGACAACCTTCTGCTTGGCAAGATATCTGGCTGTATTTTGATTTGACATTCTTCCTGGATTGAAAATATTTCCGCTTAGAACACGCTGGAATTGTAGGACAGTCTAAACACATTACGCATTTTCAAGGATTGCATACGCTGTGTGCTGTAGTGCTTTTTATATGTAGGTCCATTGGCAGAAGATGTAGCATCTTCCTAAGAGTATCTGGTGGAGTCGACCGTAGAGTAACTGTGGTGCATCTTTTAATGATGTTTTATTTTTTCCTTAGGGCCGGCAACCATAATAGTGATCCATATGTTAGAATCGGGCGAACCTTCGCCCTATACATCCATAGGATCATCTCAGGCTAGAGACCCCATTTTTACTGAAGGTTCGCTTTCTTAACTCGCTGGTCCATGTATAGCTTCCAGCTGGGTTTGGGATCTAAAGTCCGAGATATGTATTTTGCGCTAGAAGAAAGGGAGAGAGGTTGACCGTTGTGACGGAGAAGGGAAAAATTGGGTACTTGGGTTTTGTAGTAAAAAACATTAGTTTCGTTTTGCTTGAGTTGATACCTATGCATCACTTTATAGCCCAGGTAGTTACTTTACTCAAAGCGCTCCCATGATATCTCTGATCACAGCCGGAAACATGCGTGATACCATGATCACCATGTCATGCGCATATCCTACCACTTTGACTACTTTCCCATCTAGTCTTAATGCAATTGTTGACGCAATTAAATAATTTTTACTAGTTTATTTAGTGTATGAACACGATTTCCAACGCAACAAGACCAATAGATTCCAGTATGTCAAACAAGTTGGTGGTTGCAGCGAAAGTGAAAGACTATTCCTCCGCTGCTAATGAGAATCAAGCGTTGGAGGTGTCGCGAAAGTATAGTAATAAATGGACTGCAAAGATATGGGTTACGTTATAATTAGATGGGCAAATCTTACATTTAATAATTTTTTAAAGAAGTTAACATGAACATAATTAATTGATGATTGATTACGAATGTTAACTCATAATAAATATTCGATGTATGTAAATAAATAATAAAAAACAAATACATTTCTTAACATTAACATGCCGCCTCTCCCGAAGGAATTTCAGGTAGATGAGCAAACTTGTTGTAAGTAGTGTCCGTACAGTGCTAGTTCGAACAGTGACGACTCGCCCATAACCATCTGCGCCTGAATGCACTTCCCCGAGGTTGCTTAGTGACAACCAAAGCGCCAACCTTAAATTCCGAAGTAGCTTTTCTCCGTTTGGGGCTATGCTGGAGTGATGTAAGATATTCCGACTGCCATCGTTGCCAATATCCCGGAACCACGTTTTGAAGGGGTTCCCAGCGGCCCAGTCGATTCGTAGCTGTGTCAAAGTAGTTTTCTTCAAGTACCTCAGTATATGGTCTACTTGTAAGGAAATGAGATGGCGTTAGTGGATTCATATCTCTATCCGAAATGGCACAAAGGGGTCTGGAAATTAACAACGCTTCAATTTGTGGCAATAATGTAGACAGAGAAAATGTTGTTTTACGCATTTCTCCCCAGCCTCCCACAGTCCTCCAAAATGCGGCCTGTGTGGTGGAATGACTCCCATTTTATTTGATCGGCACTAAAGTTGAACGCGTTGTGTTGTTTAGACTGGATGAGTTGATCCACTTCCGAAAGTATCCACGCAGCACCTTAAAAAATGGTGCCGTTGTCCGAGTAGAGTATAAGTAGTATCCTTTAGTCGTTTAAATTTCCGCCCTCGGTATAGGGCGAAGGGTGATGGGCCCAGAGTAGCTAACAACGTTGTGGTCGAAGGCATATGAAGCAGTAAGCCTCGATGATGGCAAGTTACCCATAAGGTGTGTTGACGTTTTTTGACATAAGCGGAAACACTTAACGCAATCATGCACGATCTTTTTTATTAAATTTCTACTGCCCACAATCCAGAATTCCTGACTACTATAATGCTGAGACGCCCGCATATCTTATGTGAGCCTCTTGAAGTAGGGATGTATGATGTTGACAAAATATCGATGTTGATGTCGATGATTGTCGATCGACATCGAGACCTATAATAATCGAAGTGTTATAGACAGAATTTATAAAATTCCGATTACTAGTAGTCAACATGTATTATTCACGTTAAAAACCAAGAAATAGAATACACAAAATACAAAGAAACTCAAAACACTCTGTATACTCAGAAAAGCGAATGTCGGGGTCAGACTCAAGTCTAAACAATTCATGAACCAATTCTTAGAACTGATCAGTGTTGTTTCTTCGAAATACCTACACAGAAAATTATTCAAAATCTCCAATCTATGTTAGACCTTCTTTTGCTACCATCGAAGACCGATATTTGAACATAGAACATCCCTAGTGTGGGTACTTAAGGCTAAACACCAAGTTTTACATTTCAAATTTCACATTCACAAATTTTTCGCTTTGTCGTCATTCATTGATGAAGGCGGATTGTTTAGAGCAGGGGGAAGGATTAGTAATGATACTGATCTTTTATTTAATATTAAGCGTCCCATCATTCTCCCTTAAAATCACCCCATGAAAAAATTGGTGCTCCACAGGGATGTTTGATGTTCATCGATGTGTGGTGATGTTAAGTGAAAAAATATCGATATTCTAACATCGATGTCCAAACTCGTAAAATATCGCATAATCGATGTTAAGCACAAAACATCGGCCCTCGATGTTAGCAACAGAAAACTGTTAATTGCAGATTTTGTTTTATATTTATATTATATGAAATTATAATTTTCTGGAATCTCATCATAATGACGTAGGCATTTCGTAGAAAAACTAGGAATTGGTTCATGAAATGTTTTGACTTAAGTCTGATCACAAACTTTGTTTTTCGGAAAATAAAGAATTCTTTGAATTTCATAGTATTTTATGTATTCTTTCATTCTTTGTTTTTGATGTGAAGTTTGCGGTTTTCTTTTTTTTTGACTTGTGAAGAACGGTTCTCAAGTGGGTCTTATCTTTTTTTGTTTTTGTTTTCTAACCCAATTGAAAGAAACACTATTTGCTTAGTTTCGGAAGTTTTAATTATAAAAATATTGTCATAAAGTGTGTACGTACCTACATAGTGTATGTAAGTTAAAAGACTTCAGTCTTTCTTTCAAGTCTCAATCAATAATTTGTTTGAGCAAGTGCGAATGTTCGGGTTATAGCTTGTATAGGAAGTGACACTGCATTTAAGTAAAGTGCGGGGGATCGGAGATCTTCTCCTTGTTGATGATTGGAAGTTTGTGCAAATATGGTAACGAAATTTTGTGTTCAAATTTACTTCAATCAATCAAAATCGTCATTTTGAGTGGTAGTAGATTGCTTTCTTTATAAATACACAGTATTGTGGTTCCAATAGAGACTCGCTTTTCGCCCAACCATTTCGAAGAAAAAGTGCGGTGACATGGCTGAAATAGAGAAATATAAAAAATGTACAGCGTCGCAATTGAAAGTTTGACTGGAGAAACTGTGAAGGATAACGACGGGAAACAAAATAGAATTACTGTTACGTCTACTAACGATTCCAGAAACAGAGCGTGGTGAGTTTATTGCAGATGAAGCAGAATTTAATGATGATGAGTACGTGTGCGAAGATGCTGTCAAAGCGAGTGAAGAGCACAACAATGGTGAGAGTAGTACTGATGATCGAAAAACAGAAGAGAGGACAGCTGCAAGAAGATAGAATAAAAAGAAGAGTGTACGAAAAACGATGAATGATCAAGATGAGTGGAAACTAATGTGCTCTCTGCACATTAGTTAGAAGTTATGAAAAAGGAAGATCGAGTTACAGAAGAGCGAAAATGAAATTTTAAAGAAAGAAAATGAGTGGCTAAGAAGTGATAGACGAGAGATTAATGGCAGCAGTGTTCAAAACGGCGTTGTTAATTTTACAAACCTGAAGGATTTATTATCCGAATTTTGAGGAGGTGATGATTGCTATAAACATTGGGAGGCACAGCTGAGAAATTTAATATTGGCTTATGAATTGAATGATATGAATACAAGAATTCTCATCCCTTGTCGACTGAGCAGAAAAGCATTGAAATGGTTTCACTCTAAATCAAATTCAATGACCATTCCTGTTGAGGAACTACTATAAGAAATGTGGGAAATGTTTGGTGGTCAGACAAGTCGTTTAACGCTAAAAAAAGCACTCGAAAATAGGAAGTGGCTGATTGGGGAATGAAAGGAATGAAAAAACCATTTTAGCTAACAAATTATCAATGGAAGAAGATGAACTCCTCGAACGTCTCATTGATGGGATACCTGATCCAAACTTTACCAAGCGAGGATGCAGTGCTTTCGCACCAAGAATCAGCTGTTAGGAGCGTTTAATCAAATTGAGCTGATGAAAAAACGAACTTCAGTTCCACGTGCAGAGGAGAAAGCATTCTCCGAAAACAATTATAATGTAATGCACTGTAATGCACTGGGGCACAGGGCCAATGACTGCTATAAGCCGAAGCGTGAAAGTGGGCCCGCCATGTTTGTGGCGAAATGGGGCATCTTACAGCCACATGTCCGAAGAAGATGTTGAGTCGTCAGGTACATCATATCAACGATGACAAAGAAGACGAATACTAATACGAGTAATTCCGAGTGTAATTTTGGAAATAAAATTTACAATTATATTATTACATTAGGAATTTTAATCGATACCGGTGGTCCAGTGAGCTTTATCCGACATAAGTTTGTACTACCTGTTTTTATAACTAAAATTGAAGAAAAATGTAATTTCGTTGGTATAAATAAAAGTCCTTTGAATATATTTGGTAAAATCGAATGCAGTATTTTATTCTATGGAAAATGTATAAATGATAATTTTTTTGTGGTGCCAGATAATACAATGAAATAAACAGCAGTACTAGGTTAGGACTGGAGTAAAAATGGTACCTGTAAGTAATGAAAAAGAAATAGCAAAAAATTAAGTATGTAAAGAAGACTGTTTAAATTCAGAATTTAATAATGAGTGGAATTATGACGAGGAATGTTTAAACGTAATGAAAATAGAAATTGAGAAAGAAAATAAATATAATATTGCCGAAAAATTTCAGTATGTACACAAGTAAAAGTTTGATGAAATGTTAAATAAGTGTTACCTAAATCGCAAACGCCTCGAATTTCCTGATATAACACGTGAAATGAAATAAGTTTTAAATAACGGTAAGCCATTCCATTATTCACCGAGAAGGTTGTCTTATTATGGAAAGGAACAGACATACAACATTTTACATAGTTTATACACCCTCTAATAAGAAGAAGTCGATCTGAGTATGCTCCTACAATCGTGTTGGTTCGAAAAGATATGAGAAATAAGATTATGTGTTGACTACCGTACTCTCAATAAGGCAACACTGAAATTCAACCACCCACTTCGTTTAATAGAATATATATTGAACGGATTTGTAGAAAAACAAACATTTACTTTACTATCATGTTCGTATGCATGAGGATTCAGTAAATGTACTTCTTTCGTGACTCCTATGGGACAATATGAGTATTGGTGTATGCGATTTGGGCTCAAAAGTCCACCTTCGGAGTTTCAGCAATATATAGAGAGGGTATTTGAAGATTTCGAAATATTGAAAGAAGTTTTTGAAAATATTGGTAAAAAATAAGCTAGAGCTAAGGGTTGATAAGTACAAGTTTATGATGTCACAAATTAGTTACCTGGGGTATATTGTGTCAAAAGAAGGTATAAAACCAGATGTAAGGAACTTGGAATCAGTAGGTAATTTTCCAATACCACAGCCCGCCAAAGCTGTTCATAGTTTCTTAGGACTATGCTCATATTTTAGACGATTTGTAAAGGGATTTTCAGTGATAGCACAACCATTGTATCAACTCATTAACAAAGATGTTGTTTTCAAATTTGGGAAGGATGAGCTTCGTTATTTTGAAGAGCTGAAAAGGAAGTTAATCGAAGCACCTATACTGACCATATATAACCCAAGGGATGCAAATTCTTTGGGATTTGGAGCTATACTTAGAAGAAGGATGAACAGTTTCATCCAATATTTTACTTTTCAAAAAGAACGACGGAACAAGGAAGTATTTTGAATAGTTTTGAGTTAGAAACTTTAGCTATTATATACGCAAGAAGGCGGTTCAGAGAATATTTACGTGGTATAAGGTTTAAAATAATTACCGACTGTAACTCTTTAAAATTGTATTTCAATAGAAAAGAAATTAATCCTGTAAATCCTGTTGGGCGCTAGAGATGCAAGCTTTCGACTATTTTACTGAACACAGGCATTGAACTAGAATGCAGCATGTAGATGCTCTTAGTCGCATAACAAACGCCTTAGTTTTAGAAGAAAATACTCTTGAACAAAATCTATCCATAACATAAAACAATATAAATATGAAACTATTAATAAGATAAGAGAAAAATTAGATAAACATCAGAGTAGTTTATGTAAAATGAGAAAGAAAATGGTTTGCTCTATACAAAGATAGGTCAATGAATATTGTTTTATGTTCCTAAAACTATGGAATACGATTAGAATATATCATGATGATATGGGTCACATGGGTCGTGATAAGATTGTAGACGCAATCATGAAAACGTATTGGTTTCCAAATATGAGAAATAAGGTAAGGGTTCATATCGACAATTGTTTCAAATGCATCGCATTTTTGCCTAAATACGGAAAACATGAAGGGCTTATGCATAGTATTCGAAAGGGTGACACCCCTTTTGAGACCATAAACATAGACCATTTTGGTCCAATATCGTTAAAAAAAAATGCAAAGAAAAAGTATGTATTTCTCATTATCGATGCATTTACAAAGTATGTGAAGGTTTACACAACTAAAAAAACCAATTCTAAAGAGGTTTTAAGTTGTTTAAGGTCTTATTTTATGTACTAAAGTCGACCAAAGGTACCTATATCTGATCGATGCATGTGCTTTTACATCGAAAGATTTTGAAAATTGAATCCACATTAACATTCCAACTAGTTCTCCTCAGGCTCATGGACAGATTGAGCGCGTATATAGAAGCATGGGTCCAATGATTGCGAAACTAACAAGCGCCATTCTTCTCTTGATGGAGTATTGCCTACAATTAAGCTTGCAATGCAGCAATACATTTAGTAGTGTTACCGGGATGGCTCCAAGCGAGTTATTATTCGGAGTTATTCAAAAAGGTGTTGTTATTGATTTTTTAAAAGAAAGCTTAGATGAATGTAACAAGAAAAAGGAAAGAGATAAACAGAATATTGTGAAAATGAGAATTGAGGCTGCAGATAAAATAGTTAAAAGTCAAAACTTCAACTTCGGGTTAGGGGTTAGAATATACCCTAGGTAGGAATGCCTGTTGTAAGAGGCGACTAAAATTCACCCTCGTATACACGGGTTAAATTGTGTATTTATAATGCAATGAATAAAACTAAGAGATACAATACCCCAGGTGGTAGTCCAGACACACTGGAAAATTCACCTTCTTCGGAGTTCGACTCTATGGATTCTGGGGAGAGCCAATTCATTCTCAAGGTAAATCACGTCCTTCGTCGTCGGCATTACGGACTATAGTAAATTGTATCGTCTTCTCGAGGAAACTATTAATTCCGAATTTAAGGTCACATCATATCGGAATAACGAATGGAAAGTCAATGTAGATGACTTGGACAGTTACCGCGCTTTATCGAAAAAGCGAAATGCTACCAACGCAAATATGTTAGAGGGACCACTTCGTGTTATAGCAAGGGGTCTCCATCCGTCATGCAGAAAAGGCGACGTTATAAGCGACGTTAAAACAAAAGACTTAAACATAATCGACGCCGTAAATATTTTGAAAAAGACAAAACAACAAAGCGAAGACGGCAAAGAAATATTGGTCAAGTATGGACTTCCGTCGTTTATGCTCACTTTCGACGGAAACGAAAATATAGATGATATTTACAATATAAAGAAAATCTTAAATATGGTAGTAAGAATTGAGCCTATGCGCACGCATTCGAGATCGATACCACAGTGCAAACGATGTCAAGGTTTCAATCATACACAATCGTACTGCCATAGGGAACCGAAATGTGTAAAATGTGCTGGAACCTATTTATCCATGAAATGCCCTCTAAGGAAAGAATCTCCGGCGACCTGCGCAAATTGCAAAGACAAGCATATGGCAACTATCGTGGTTGTGAAGTTGCAAAGGAACTCCAAAAAAGGCGTGATGCCTTACATCAAAATACTATGCTGTTAAGGGAGAGAGGAGAGATACCGCAAGGTAAAAAGTCACGACGACGAAAGCACCAACCAAAGAGAGACAAAATACGGTAACATTGCCCACAATAACGTATGCTCAAGCCGTAATATCGAACCATATGAAAAAAAGTGATTCTACGGCGGACCCAGTTTCGCGAGTATTTTCTTTAATACTCACGAAACTTGAAGAACAAAATAAAATAAAATTAATAATGTAATATTTGACAAACTAACAAAACTTGATATCAAACCTAGTATAAAACATTAAACAAAATTAATAAACAAGTCGATCAACATTTTAATATGGAACGCAAATGGTCTCAAAGAAAAAATCACAGAACTAGGTTATTCTTAAAAAACGCCAGCATTGACGTATGCTTGATCTCGGAAACCACGCATACCATCCCTCGGGAAGGGCCAGGAGCTTGTAGATCTCTTGGACTCACTTGGAACGAATTTTATCATTGGCGGCGATTTTTATGCTAAACATTCGTTCTGGGGTTCGAGAAAAATCTCAACAAAAGGTAGACTTTTGTATAAAGCCGGTCTGGACTTCGGAGTAGATTTCCATTCGACAGGCAAACGGACTTAGCGAAATCACATGACATGATCGACTTTATCGTTGCAAAAGGAGTATCCTTCAGTTTCGTGAAAATAGAGGAAAGCTTTGACCTCTCCTCTGACCACTCGCCAATAATATTGACAATGAGCGATAGTCTAATGAAATCAGAAGGACAACCTAGACTAACTAATAATAAAACAAACTGGGACGGTTTCAAACGTGATTGCGAAACAAAAATTATGTAGAATGTCTCACTGAAAACACCATTTGAGTTAGAAGTGGAACTCGAAAATTTTATATCGATTATCCAGAACTCCGCATGGAAAAACACTCCAAGAAGAAAAGTTGCCAAAGGAGAAGTAACATATTACCCGCCGAAAATTAAAGAACTTATTCGCGAAAAAAGGAGAGTGCGCAGAGTATGGCAATATGCAATCAATGACTTGAAAAATCACGAGATCTCTCAAATTATTCTCTTTGGAAAGCAGCGAAAAATATAAAAAAGCCTCAACTGCATTCGGCACCAATCCGAAAAAACAATGGCGAATGGGCAAAGAGTGACAAAGAAAAGGCAGACCTATTTGCTGCACATCTTGAACAAAAAGCTTAAGCCATTTGATGAACAAATGCGATATGCCTCCGTTATCCGATAACTTCAGAATAAAACGGGTGTCGTTAACTGAACTCCAGGCAAAAAAAAACTTGAAAAGTGGCCTAGCTATGATTTAATTACCGAAAAAATTTAATAAACGCTTCAAAACAAATTATTGGTACCAAATTCGTGGAAAGTCGCAGAAGTGATAATGGTCCCGAAACCCGGTAGACCGCCAAACGACAAAAAATCGTATACAACGATATCACCTTTACCTATAACATCAAAGCTATTCGAGAAACTTCAACTGAAACGAATACAACCACTAATAGATGAAAGACGCCTTATCCCTGATCAGCAATTTGGATTCAAGAAGAGTCATTCCATGATTGACGAAGTATTTAGAATAACCAACGAAATCGAAAAAACACTAGAGGAAAAAATGGTACGGTATACAACTTTAGGGTTGTACTAAAGCAATTAATAGAGGGTGATGATATTGTCGTAGATTATATTTATTTTCCTTACATATATTACATGTAGAGGCAAAGGTTTTATACAATTTGTTCGTGTTCTTAAAGTAGTTTTCGGTAAGTAATTGTTTGTAGTTCTCATGTGGTCCCCTAAGTGCTCTTTCATGTTCATTTGCAGAGAATTTTTACCCTTTGACTTTTCCACTACCTTCAGTAATAAATATTTGATTTTTCAAACAATTTATAGGAGTGTCGACTGCAGCTATGTCTTTTGTTAAAGAGTTTTCACTGTGGTTTGCCCAGAGGTAGAGAGTAGGTTAATAAGTTTGGCGGTATAATGTATCTTCTACTTTGTTTTCCTTACCCGGTTTATAATGAAAGGTTGGAGAATATTCTTCGATGACAGCTCTTCATCTTTTCAATTTGCCAGTAGATTATCGCTATCATTTCACGTTCATTACTAGCATAATTCTATTCTGCTCTACTTAGGGTTCGCGATATCATTGTGATTGGTTTTGAGACGAAGCATCGATAGACAAATCGAAAGGTTTACGAATGTCCGGATATAATATGATGCCAATATATTTTTAATCGGTTGAAAGCTCAAATTGCTTCTGAATCTAGTTGGATTTTTATGTTTTTGAATTTGATCGTCCCAATGTTACTATTTTCTTCTCTGAGATATTTCTTTAAGGGGTTGCCTATTTAAGCGTAGTTTTATATGTTTATGGCAACAGCCGGCGAGTCCAAGAAAAAATCTCAAGGCACAGAGAGATTTTGGCATTTCATAATTTACAAGGTCCTTTACTTTATTGGGACAGGTTTTTATACCTTCTCCGGATAAGACAAAACCCAAAAATTCTACCACATATGACACAACTTTAAGGAATGGTAAGCCATTCCATTATTCACCGAGAAGGTTGTCTTATTATGGAAAGGAACAGACATACAACATTTTACATAGTTTATACACCCTCTAATAAGAAGAAGTCGATCTGAGTATGCTCCTACAATCGTGTTGGTTCGAAAAGATATGAGAAATAAGATTATGTGTTGACTACCGTACTCTCAATAAGGCAACACTGAAATTCAACCACCCACTTCGTTTAATAGAATATATATTGAACGGATTTGTAGAAAAACAAACATTTACTTTACTATCATGTTCGTATGCATGAGGATTCAGTAAATGTACTTCTTTCGTGACTCCTATGGGACAATATGAGTATTGGTGTATGCGATTTGGGCTCAAAAGTCCACCTTCGGAGTTTCAGCAATATATAGAGAGGGTATTTGAAGATTTCGAAATATTGAAAGAAGTTTTTGAAAATATTGGTAAAAAATAAGCTAGAGCTAAGGGTTGATAAGTGCAAGTTTATGATGTCACAAATTAGTTACCTGGGGTATATTGTGTCAAAAGAAGGTATAAAACCAGATGTAAGGAACTTGGAATCAGTAGGTAATTTTCCAATACCACAGCCCGCCAAAGCTGTTCATAGTTTCTTAGGACTATGCTCATATTTTAGACGATTTGTAAAGGGATTTTCAGTGATAGCACAACCATTGTATCAACTCATTAACAAAGATGTTGTTTTCAAATTTGGGAAGGATGAGCTTCGTTATTTTGAAGAGCTGAAAAGGAAGTTAATCGAAGCACCTATACTGACCATATATAACCCAAGGGATGCAAATTCTTTGGGATTTGGAGCTATACTTAGAAGAAGGATGAACAGTTTCAGTTTTCAAGGTCCTTTACTTTATTGGGACAGGTTTTTATACCTTCTCCGGATAAGACAAAACCCAAAAATTCTACCACATATGACACAACTTTAAGGAATGGGATATCGGTCTAGAGTAGCTTGCTCGCTTAACTTCCTGCAGTCAAACACCGACCTTGATCTTGGAGTGCCGTTTTCATTCGTTCCTTTTTTTCCCTATAATAATATGGGTGGCGCGACAGTCCGAGACGGACCTGGGCCTAGCTTCTCAGCAACCACTTGCGTTGTGCGTGCTATTGTTTTTTCACGAGTGGATGGGACCTACAGTTTTAATCCGACTCCGAACGGCTAAGTTGAGTTCTAGACAGAAAGAGGTGGAGCCGTGAGTCATGAAAGGTGGTAAATTCGGGTATCGAACCTGGCACCCTCTGTGTAGGAGTCGACGCACTTACCCACAACGCCACGGCGATCCTCCTTTTTTTCCTACCTCTAATATTATACGGGGAATGTGATGGCCGAATGATTCTGTCATCAATAATTTTTTTAATTTCTTTGTTCACAAACGGGCAGACGCCATATTGCATGCTCTTGGTTTTGAATTAATTGGTTCCGAATTAAATTTTCTTATGGTTGTTTTTATGTTTGTATTAATGGGTAACTTTTCATCAGGTTGATCAAAAACTTTTGATTACTCTTCAATCAAATCTTTAAACTCACGACCTGGAGAACAACGTACTCGTTAACAACACTCTTCTTCGAAAAGATCTGTAACAATGGCGATCTGAAAACATTGGCTTTGTAGTGTTCAATGATGATAACATAGTTAACAATGCCATCGCCGTCGAAGGGGTTCATCCCTAGTTCATATCGAAGATAAAGCTCCTAGCGGTCCTCGAATCACTGAAGAAGAAGTCAGTGGGAGTCGACGAGATCTCGAACATTGTGTTAAGGCATCTCCCTCTAGGTGTGGTTAATATGTACACAATCCTGTTCAACAATTATCTGAATAATGCACATTATTCAGAGCATTGGAAAACTGCGATTGTACAACCCATATCCAAGAGAGGAAAAGATTCTTCGAATCCTTGCAACCTGCGGTCAAGTAGTTTCGTTCCGAACATCAGTAAGGTCCGAGAAGGTGATCAATAGAACTCTGATCAACTGGACTGAGGACAAATTGGGATACCAATTCGGTTTTAAAGCGGGGCATGACACTATTCACACCGTATGGTTAGACTGACTTTTCTATAAGCTCAATCGGCTAGGCATTAGCAAACCACTACTGTATTTACTGTGTTACATGATTACCGGTAGACGGTGCGTTGACAAGAATGGCAACGTGACCTGCACATATATATTTGAGGTAACAAATCTCCAACAGGGTGCCGTTAATTCGCCGATCCTGTTCAACATTTACTTGAGCGATCTCTTAAATTCTCTTCCTCATGCAATTGCATATGCCGATGACTTGATCGTGTACAAATCAGGGAAAAATGATCGACGAAATCTCTACTCTCACGCAGGGTGACTTCAATGCATTCATGAGAAGTTGCCCTGACTGGAAGTTGAGTATCAACTTCCTGAAGTCGGAAAAACATTCTGTTCAGGAAGCCGTTGTATAATGTCTCGGCGGATACGAAAAAGAATTGGCAAAAATTCTCAATCGTTCGGCGACGACACGGGCAACCACTGGCGAAAAGGACCGTAGTCAGACACCTGGGGATCTGGCTAGACCAGTTTCTATATTTTAACAAACACGTGGATGCTGCTCTGGGCGCTATTGCCCTTACAAAGAGACTGCTTTACAACAGCCAACTGGGTGCGAGGGTGAAGGATATACCAAGATAAATGACACATTAACATGACATTTCCAAAACGACCAAAACTAAACTATCTAAAACAATATCACATAGAAATACAAACAAATTTTTACCAAATATTTTTTTGTAATTACGGTAATCTCATTAGCAATAATATACTTAATCTTTAAATATAAAAAACAAGGCTAAAATGAATGTAAATCTTCCAAGAGTTATTTTCCGACCCATAGAAGAATCTTTGGGGGAGATTTTATATAAGAGATCGCTTGTGCGTCTTCACAAATTCTTTTTGACTTCAGATTCAATCGGAAATGAAGACCGTATACGCATGAGAGATCTCCAGGTAATTCGATTCTCCGCCATCGACTCTTGCTCATCAGCAGTTTTGCTCAAGCGTAATCAAGCGAGTTTTATAACTTGGTCCAACCACCTCGTCCTGGGTCTTTCAAGCGGTCGCTTACCTGAGGGAATCACATTCAACGGGATAATTCATAAAATCCCACTGTCACTTTATTCCGTCACAAATATAAAACCTTTCTTCTTCACAGTCAGACTGAGACTGCCCGCTCTTCGTTACAGAATTATTTTCTACTCCTCTCACCCCATCACAAGCCAAATCATCGACTGCTTATTTATATTCTTATGCAGTTCAATACACACACCTTCACAAACCATATCATCGACTGCTGAGTTATGTACTGATGCAGTTCGATACATTACCCTCAACTCTCTCAATGTGAAACATTTCTTGCCAAGGCTGCAACATCCAGTCTATAAAAACAATTTAAAGGAAATGTAACAAGACGCACCCTTGGCATAGTCCAACGCGCATGGTGAAATGCGTTGATTTACCACCGTTTTTTTTTAAATAATTCATTTTTATTGGGGACTTCATGATATACTTAAATACTAGACACATATGCTAGATGTAACTTACTGGCCCTCGGCGGGCACTCTAAGCTAAACTTGTACTTATGCTATGTCTTTCGACCTAATCTAACAATGGATCTCTTGGCTCGCGAACAGATCTTTAGGTACGAATAAGAAACTTGTTGTGCTGGCTACAACTGTCGATAGAATGAAGGTATGTTTGCCATATCTCTGTGATCGTGGAAATCAGAAAAGTATCGGTGAAGAATTTGATGTTAGTCAAGCTACGGTATTTCTAGGAATGTAGTAGTTGACAGCATAGTTTCACATCTTTTGCTGTAATAGATTGTACTCAGGTAGAGGTACTGAAACCAAAACTGCAAGGAGATGAGAATCTACATTAATCGAAAAGGTGAACTTGCCCTGAGTGTTCATGATAGCCACGTATAATTTTATTCGAGACTCTGGTTTCTAAACACACCCCACAAGCCACTTGTGATGCCAAAGAAATTCTTACTATTGTTGACGTTATTTGGTGACAGTGTATACGGGATGGAGCTATGCTTAATGACTATATACGAAAATCCAAAATAGCATGTAATTCAGTGATCTTACGAGCTTATCTTTTACTTGTGCTTGAAGGATATCATCGCAAGTATTAGGTAATCATTATGAAAACGAAAAGAAGGAAATGCATATACTTCTACCTATTACCTTAAAACATTGGCTGCCAATCGAAATTTGAGAAAGTGTTATGTGGTGCCAACAAAAGAAATTTCATTAATTATACTTTTGATCACGAAATACTACAAAAGATTGACTTTAATCTGAGGTCCTTCGTCTCAAAAATTATAGCCCCGGCCAAATACGATGAGCTAGTACCCTGGCTATCATTCAAAAACATATATAAACATTCATGCTAAAGTAGGGTGACATATAAAATCGCCCCACACATAGATTTTATAAAGCAGAGTCTTAAACAAAATAAGTAGTGGCTATCGTATTTGGTAGCCATCGCACCCTGGGAAAACATCACTGGCTATAATTATATTATGATAGTTATGGCTCGTGTTTTTTAGACACGCAATCGTGCTCTGGATATTTCTTCAGTATTATCTTCTTCTGATTACACTCTAACTCATCAGGGGCTATGCCCAAGCGTAACCAGGCGAGCCCCTGAACTTGGTTCAACCACCTCATCCTGGGTCTGCCAAGTGGTCGCCTACCTGATGGAATCGCATTTAAGGCCCTTCTCGGAAGTCGTGATGGTAGGGACATTCGTACTACGTGACCAAACCAACGAAGCATAGCTCTTTCCGCTCGAAGAAGCAGCTGCTCAACGTTGACTTCCCCGATCACTGTCGTGTTTCTCACCCTATCCCGGAGAGTAATTCCCACAACAGCAAAAAGAAATCTCATCTCAACAGCTTTTATTCGCGATCTTATTCTTTTGATCATTACCCAAATTTGTGATATTAGGTGAGAGTTGGAACAAATACTGAGTTGAAAATTTCTAACTTGGCTTTGACACTGAGCTCGGTCTCACTGATTACAGATCTCCCTAGCTGTGTCAAAACTGACGCAGCTTGACCAATCCTACAGGAAAGTTCAGTATTACTCCTCCCATCACTCGTGAAAAAGACCCCGAGATACTTAAACTTCTCCACCTGCTTCAATGGGACTCTGGGATAACCATAATCTCTAATTTGTCCACGTTAACCCTCATCCCAGAATCAGCACATACTATCGAGTGGGCGCTGTGGTGCCGTCTGGGAAGATGTGAGAATAACTAAGTCAATCGCAAAAAGGAGATGACTTACCCTCAACTCTCCCAATGTGAAACATTAATCGCCTTGGTTGCGCTGCAAGATCCAGGCGAAATTTGTGATAGGACTTTTTTTTTTATAACCAAAGTAAAATTTGTTATTAATTTAAGTGAACCGAGTAGTGTGAAAGTCAGAGATGTAGCCAGGAGAGAGACCCAAGGGTATGGGTAAAGTACAGGCGGATGGCGGACCAAGCCACCACGCCGGCAGCAGATCACACCACCCGGTGTAATGGACAATTAAAGATAGGGAAGAGAAGGAGGAGACTACAACTGCAGTCGAACATAGTTAAGCGGGCAGTGTTGAAAGTCACACCGCCACCACCAGCTGCCACTTCATTAGCAGTAGCAACAGCTACGACCACGGCAACAGCCAAGCATACCGCAGTACCAACAACAGCAACTACAGCATCAGAAACTCCTCTCCGACGTATAGGAGAGGCTGAGATAGCAATCGAGGGAGCTTGCCGCGATCGCCAAGATCCTGCGCTAAAAGTTAGCGGCTAGAAAAGCATCTCAAGCGGCTGGACTGCATAATTGTAATAAGGCTCGCTGGCCACCTTTCTTAAGGCCCACTGAACTGAACAATGAACTGAACAATAACGAACAGAAACCCTACAAACGAAGAGGTTGCCGGGTACCTGGACAACGCCATAATACGTACAATGGACAAGATATTTCTGAAGGTAGTGCATTGCGATGACCCTGATGCTTATCGGAATGCCACCATAGACGCACTGCACAAAGCCGAGAAGTCCGGAAGTCAGATCCCTGAAGTCAACATTTATCTATTGGCTACAATTTAGCTATTGGCTTGAACTGGGACAAGCCGGGCTGTACGATCCAACAACCCGGGTATCTTCCCGCAAGTAAAATCAGGAGGAAAGATCAAAATGACATTCAGGTCGTTCGACTTCCCAGAACAATTGATGTCAACATTTTTGGCTGACCAGCATTGTCCGATATTAACCGAACTCCAAACATCGATATTCGTTAACATCCATGCTTTAACATGAATTTATAAACCAAGAAACTCAAAGCATTCTGTATACTCGGAAAATCAAATTTCATTCAGACTGAAGTCGAAACATTCCATGAACCGAATCCAACAACTGATCAGCGGTATTTCTACGAAATGCTTACGTCATTATGATGAAATTCCCGAAACTTATTCCAAATTACAATTAATAGTAGGTTCTCTTTTGCTAATATCGAAGGCCGATGTTCTGTGCTTAACAGCAACTATGCGATACTTTTAGAACTTGAACATCGATGTTTTGCCAACATCGATGAACATAGAACTTCCCTATCTAGTAGACCGACCCACGAACTGGTGAACAGAGCTTTGGTACACCTCCTTATCACTGGTTCTGGTGTAACCACCAAAAGAAGTGCCTCTCCTTATCACTCTCTCTCCTGTCTCGAGCAGGAATCGCTCTACTGAACCGGAGAAGATCTTCGTGTTTGCGGACGACATCCGATTCGCAGAGGAGTCGCCTGTCAACTGTTCGGCGCATCGCGTGGTAGATTACAGGACATCCTTCCGTTTCCTGGATCAAGCCGATTGAATCGAAATAGAGGAACGCTTCAGGTGGGACAAAGCCGTTGTGGCGCACCCTCTCATGGTACATATAATTGGGATAGTGAGCCCCGAAGATCAGACTGTTGGTAGAAGTCATACTTCTTGCAATGTGACTTCTTATTAATTTAATGATAAAATTGTCAATCCTCTTCATGTTTACCCTGTTGTACAGGACCTCGTTAGGATAGTACTTCTTGTACTCAGACTCGTGTGTTCGATACAACCGGAGACAAGTCCTAAGACAACGTCTCCCGAACACCCTCATCTTTTCCATCTGGGAAGGACTCACGTTGAACCACAGGGGACAACCATACACCATGATTGGCCTTATGAGGGCCATGTAGCAGATTACCTTCACCCTGGTATCAAGTTGGCTACTGTAAAACAGCTTACTTGCCACAGCAAAGGATTTTCTAGTATTGGCCAAAGCCTTCTCTATATGTTTGTTAAAATACAGAACAAATAAAAATCTAACTACAGTTTTCACGGCTAACGGCTGACCCTGGGGGTCAACTATGCCGAACTTCTTCCAATTTACGCGCGTATCCCTTGAGGCCATGGCCAGCGGGGTACGGAAAAGGACAGTTTCAGACTTCTGGTTGATACGCAGCTTCCAGTCATTGCAATATGTCAAAGTATTGTCAAAGTCACGTTGCAACAAGATATAAAGGACTTCTACCTTCGGACCTGAACTGTACACCACTAAGTCATCGGCGTACGCGATTAGGTGCAGCATAGACCTTAGGAGATCTGCAGTGAAAATAGCAAACAATATCGGGGAACCAACCGCCCCCTGCCCATTATTGATATTACAAACAGTGGTAGAAGTTACGCCGCCACTTTTTACGACGAATTTTCTATCTGTTATCATGTCATATATCATGTATAGCAATGTTTTATGTAAGTCAAGTGTGACAAGCTTAAGGAAAAGGCCCTTTAGCCAAACGGTGTCGATCGCCTTCTCTAAGTCGATCAGACAGGCACCCGCACAGTGTTTTTTATTTTTATTCCATTGAACGTCGGATACCAGCTTTGACGCGGCAGGTGTGGTGTCATACCCCGCCCTAAATCCAAACTGGTTGTCCGGTATAATATTGTTGTCCTCGACCCACGTTTTCAGGGCTTGAATTACAATCTTTTCGAAGACCTTGCTGATGCAAGTAAGAAGACTTATCGATCGGAGGTTTGACGGGATGCTTTTGTCTTTGTCCCGTTTAGGGATTGGTTGCACTACATCTGTCTTCCAACGTTCGGGGTAATATGCATTACTGAGCGCATTGAACAGTGTAGTGTAAATTTCGACTGCCGCCGGAGGGAGATGACTAAGCACGATGTTCGCATGATGATGTCGTTTTGATCTTTCCTCCGGAATATTTCGATCATACAGCCCGGATTTTGTTGCCCCAGTGCAAGCTTATAGCCAAGCTATAGTTAATACGAATTAACTGTTGAGGATCCTTGATCTCCGACTTCAGGATCTGTAAACCGTGTGTGCAAGAGTTCAAGTCTTGACAGTAGTCTACTTTTATGCACGTGAAGTGCAACGATTGTGGCATTCCGTTTTGTCTTGTCCATTGTACGTATTATGGCATCGTCCATTCGTCTGAGGTACCCGTCAAACTCTTCGTTTGTAAGGGTTCTATTCGTTGGTGGATTGATCGTGCTCGAACGGATTTCAGTGGATAAAGCCCTGGAGAAACGTGGCCATCGAGCCTCATTGTAATTATCAGCCTTTCTCTGGACATATTCCCCCAGTTCAACCACCTCGTTCGGGATCAGGATAACCGGTGAAAAAGCACGATGATCACTATCGTACTCTATTGTGGTTAAGCAGTTCCATGTGCTTCTATCTATGCCATGTAAAGTCAGTCGTCGGTCCATCAATAGTAGATCCAGATAATTTCCACTTCTGGAAATCTCCTTCGATGGTATCTCGATTGCAAGCAGGTTTGCTCTCAACTCGTCATGCGCAGTAAGGCGTTCCCCCGGGTGCAGTTTCTAATGCATCCCCACTCTCTATGCCTAGAGTTAAAATCTCCTGCTATGATAAAGCAGTTATCTTCCGAGCCCCTCTTAGAAAGGTTAAATGACCTTGATTATCACTTATCGAACGACCGTTTACTACTGAAAGCAAAGTCCATTTACACATCTCTAATTTTTTGGAAAAGTAAACGGCAGTGTACAATTTCATGCTCCAGGTAGGGGAGGTGCCACCTAGTTTTAAGAAAAGCTTAGTTTTTAGTCTATTTAAGAAAGGTGACAATAAGGATACTCGGACTTTCATTTTCATTTTTATTTTAAATAAAAAAATAATAAATAATATATAAATAATATAAAAATATAAAATAATATAAAAAAATATTAAAATATTTTAATTTAAATTATCATTTTTAAACTCTATAATGAAAATGTTCGAGGGATTTGCATCGATTCTCAACATGGGTTGAAGCAATCAACATTTTGAGTGAATTTCAAGAGGGCTTCCGGAGTAAATACTCAACGGTAGACAATTAAAAATTTGTCGCAATGGTTTGAGTCACACATGAGTGTAAAGCAAGGGTGCCTCATAAGTCCTCTTCAGTTCTCTTTATTCCTGGGAGAATTGCCAACTTTGTTATCTGGTAGAATTGATTTTGCGGGAGTTCGAATAAAACGTTTAATGTATGCGGATGATATCGTATTGCTAGCAGAAACACCGACAATGATGCAATTCATGATAGATAAATTACAGCATTATTGCACTATGCAATACGACGACGCTATGCGAGAGGTGAAAGGTGAACGTGGGAAAATTAAGAGATGGAGAGAGTTAAGGAATTGAATATAATATAATAGAAACTTGGAGTTATAGTAACACCAAAACTCTCCTTTAATCTTGGGAAAAATTAAGAGAAGCGAAAAAGGCCACAAACTCAAGTTGGAAAGAAGTACTTAGTGGAAAAGATATTGCATTGAGTACGAAGTATAGAGTTATCGAAGCGGTAGTTGGATCTATTATGTGTTACGAAGTGCAAGTTTGGAGTCACAAAAAATATGAATATAGATTACTGACGTATTTCATAAAGAAAGTATTTAGACTACCACAATACACACCGAATACATGCTTCACCTAGATACCGGTTTATTGCCTTTGTACTTATTCACCGTGAAAATGGACTTAATGTACGTCCTAAAAGCAATTTCTCTCCCTGATTATCAATTACCGCATGTTGTCGCAAAATATCTTCTTACTCGGAAGTTACAGTTTGCTAGAAAATGGGATAACCTATGTCACGAATATGGCGTCAATTTCACTGTACATAATGTCGTCTCACTGCAGCTACGGCTATACTACAGCTATAGTCTCACTACAGCTATTATTACATGAACTAATACTAATAAAAATGGATACCGCCAGTAGATCTGTCTTTAATCAGAAGGCCCGACAAAGTCGGAATAGATGCACTTATCGCACTCTTACCTATATGGGACATAAACTATTTTAAGCAGGTACAATTACCCCAATCTTCAAGGCTCTTGGAGAGCGGTTATATTTAAATGTCATGCCTCATAGAGCAGAAGGGAATGATGAGTGCTGTGTCGGCAGAACAAATAAAATAAACAAATTGCATGAAGTCTTATAAAAAAAATAATTATTATTGTAATCATATCATGAATTCAAAAAGAAACTATTGTGAACTTAATTGTAAAGAAATTTGGATTTCGCTCCTAAGCGGCCATATTAACTTCGTAAACGAAATTAAATTCTTAATGTTAAAAAATACAAGCTCCATTCGAACCGCACGCGTTTTCTTTCTACCCGACCAGTCTTTTATTTATAAGAGTAAAGTAAGTAATTATAAATCTATAAAAAAGCTAATAGAATTTTCATGGCGCCCGAGCAGGGACGTACAAACTAAATAAATGTAACGTACAAAAGATAAAACAAAGCGAACAAGTGATACACATATATATTACATTTATTTCACACAGTGCAAAAAAAATGTATATAAAAAGTGCACTGCGTGTATGCAGTGATACGTATAAATATATACATATTACACAAAAATATACAGTGTCATACATATAACAAAGTACACAGTACATATAATATTTAGAACAAATATACAAAAAAAATTGTCGGTAGGCGGTATCGGGAAACCGCACGCGGGGAAATTACACAAACATACAACAAATTTGATTGAGGAACCGAAGAAATGCACTTGAATTGCAATTGTCTGCAGTGCAAAAGGGAAGTCACTGAGAATGAGGTAGTAAACAAAAATTGAAAGCGCGAAATAATAGGCAATATTGCAATAACTTAATTAATGTGCTAAAATTCGCACAGTTGTTCGAAATCACTTTCAATTTTGCATCAACTAAATGTTCGTTATATTACACATACATTCATGCTCATAAAATTAAGCCACATATGCTATAAGGAAGTACTTGCCGTAGCAACTGCTACCGTTGCAATAAATGAAGCTGAAATACATATGTTAAAACTGCTAAAGAGCAAGAAAATAGTTTGACGATATGTCGAACAGTGCACAGTATAACCTATAATATATAAGATAGTACCTGCTGTCTCACATCTATAGACAGTAGATACTTCATTGTCGCATATGGGGCTTAATTGTATGAGCATGAGTGTACATATATAACGTAATAAAATAAGTGTACATAATAAAAAGTCAATTTATTCTGTCTTTAATATAATAAACACAATTCATATTCCAGTTTAATTATTCTAAACTAATAAATAACTAACAAATTATGAATAAAGTTTTCGATCTCAACACGATTCGTTGTTCGTTCTGGGTTGCCACCGCCGAAGCCATTGTTGTTCCCCTCGCTTCAATTATTAAAATTCGTGCACTCATCGCCAAGTGATCGAGCCAGTGTCAATCAATCCGAAATTTAACTATAAATTAATCGAAATTAAAGTAAGATTCCCTCGCGACAAGTTTGTTTTCACAAAGCAGTGTTGGTTTTCAATTGTTACATTTCGTGGTTTGATATTTGGCATTTGGTTTGTTTACATTTCATCACATAACTTTTAAAGTGATTTCGAAAATTATTTCGGCATTTATCACAATTTCAGTTGCGCTTGTTGTTTCGCAAATTTCAATTAAATTCAATCAAGCGACGATTTAATTAGCAACTAGTGAAATTAGCTGGTGAATAAACTTATTTCACGAAAAATATCAAAGCGGACATAAATTTATTTGGTATAAATCACAACAATGGCACGAAAGAGGCAAGTTTGTCCGAACAAATATGACACTCCTGAGCAACTCAAGCATCAGAGGTCAATAATCGTGTCGAATATTTCTCGAGTGAAAATGTCATTAGTGGAAGCGACGATGTCACAAAATCCAGTCGAATTAGAGTGTAGACTGGATTTACATAATTCATATATTGATCAAGTCATGATCTGTCAGTCAGGCATAGAGCTTGCTGGTCGTAGTGGCACGTACCGCGTTCTAAATCACCGAGCAAAACTACCCGAAAGCGCTAACGAGCATGAAAAAAGTGTACAACAAGAATTGTGTAATATTTTTCTACAATGTATCCACATTGTTTAAGTTGCCTGAAATTATGAAGCCATCTGCATCTGCTTTAGGTAACATGATAGACACGAGAGGGTGACGAGAAAAACATTACCAATGCGATCATCATTCATTTCGTGATGTCAAAAGTTGACGTTATCACGAGGTCGAAGTGGGAAGAACAGCTAGATAATAGCACACTTCCACTTTGAAGTGACTGTTACTCAGCACTCAATAAGAGATACCAGCATATAGTTGCCGGAGAGTCGGCATCGTCGCACGATAAACCCAATGACAGGGAACCAGCGAACAGAAGAGATCTGAATTGCCAGAAAAATCCAAGGTCATTGCTTTGTTGTTCTAACACGCAACAACAAAAAAATCAAAAAAAGCTGTTTATTCTGTTAATCTAATGACCACGACATGACAGTATGCCAGTCGTTCGCAGCATTATCGGTGGTGCAAAGATTTGATTTTGCAAAAAGTGTCCCAATTTGCATTAATTGCCTTCGTAAAGGACACACAGTTTCCAAATGCAAATTGAGCCGATGCAGTGTATGCAATCGAGCGCATCACACATTATTGCACCAGTATGCGACGACTTTCAGCAAACAATATTCGACCAAACCACGCTCGCATCTGTTTCAACAGACAGAATGACGATTCCTTTTCAGCCGATTATTGGGTCATGACTTCAATGTCCGCATATCAGTCGGATCAAGTTATCAATGCGGCGAAATTAGTTGAGCTACTTTCAGTGGGTCAAATAAAAAAGGGTCCAGAGTATCCGGTGATCCAAAAAACTTGTTAGGTTGGATCATATCCGGAGAATATTCCAAAAGTCCAGAATCAGAAACAAGACTTTGCAACATGATATGCCACTCCAATGGAATATCGACTCTAGGCAAAGTTTTCCAAATAATGGATACTAGAGGAAATACCCGCAAAATCGAATGAGATGCTTACACCTCAACAACAAAGTTGTGAAAAACACTTTGTTGAAAACACAACACTCTTACCGATAGGCCGTTTTGAGGTAAAGTTGCCATTTAAAGAAACTCCGAGCTTACTTGGATCATCATACGAGAATGTCAAACGGCGATTTCTCGTTCTTGAGCGAAAACTTTCAATAATTGATGATCTTGAAGTAATCTATATGGAGTTCATGAGTGAATACCTCACGTTGGGACACATGTTGCCTACTAATACCGAAATTCCGGCTATCCCACACTACTTCATTCCGCATCAGTATGTCCACAGGCCACAAAGCACCAGCACAAAACTGCGTGTGGTATTTGATGCTCCGGGTCGTACAACGTCTCAAAAATCTCTGAATGACTTATTGTGACATAATAATTATTCGGGTATCGAACCTGGCACCCTCTGCGTAGGAGTCGACGCACTAACCCACTACGCCCCGGCGACCCAGGAATAAGGTATCAAGTCGACGCAATCAACAGCAAATTCGAAGGTGGGTCCTTTTTAAAAATCAAATCGCTGCCTCGATTGGAACTTTGCGCAGCGCATACTCTATACAAATTGTGAATGAGAGTATCGGCGATATTGAATCTCCAGATAGAGCAAACAATATTTTGGACAGATTTCGAAATAACTTTACATTGGATAAGAACTCATCCGTCAAACCTGACTACATTTGTGACAAATTGTGTGTCAGAAATTCAAGGCACAGCAAAAAAATCCAGCGGACATTGTATCTAGAGGTTATAACGTGGATGAATTGAATGATTCAATTTGATTCAACGGTCCATTGTTTCTTCTATAAAGTCCAGGTTCCTGGTTCAGCAATACGAGATTCGAAATCTCGCTGGAAGAAAAGGCCCTGGAAACAAGAAAGACGCTAGAGAGAGAGAGAGAGAGATAGCAAATGCTCGTCATACACAAAGATAACCAGGATCCCTGCTTACCGAAACTTTCGAAACGACTCCATCGGCAAAAGAGTTAAAGTTGGCATTTCTAAAGCTAATAGAAACTGTTCAACATCACGAATTCTCCGAGGAAATCCGAAAACTAAAACAAAATTTCGCACTTGCACCGAATATTCAGAAACTGAATTCGTTCATGCATAATTTCTAAGTTGCATAATTCACATTTTCATTTCAAAGATGCACATTCAGTTGGCGGACGTCTGCTCCATGCACAGATTGAGTATGATGCCAAATTTCCGCTATTACTTTCTAAAAATACGAACTTTATCAAGACAGAAAAAATTGCCATGTTGGTTTCAAAGCTTTGGTGGCGCTGCTTCGTGAAAGGTTGGGGCTAGTAAATGTCCAAGAAGCATGCCGAAAAGTTGTTCACAATTGTGTACACTGACGACCGACTTAATGCACAACGGCCCTGTCTAATATGTGGCGTTGACTTTTGTGGTAAAGTGTACATCACATTAAAAATTCGTGTTTGACCACCAGTAAAAACGTATATTGCCTTCTTTGTGTGTTTCTCGTACATCGTTCTTCCGATTGTTTTATATTTTCTCTAAAAAGATTCATCGATCGCCGCGGACTTCCGAAGACTATACATTGCGACAAGGGGACGACCTTCGTGGGAGCTCAGAGGAAGCTGCAAGAAGCTCGGACGAAGTTCGAACGAGGAAGGGGAGCAGTTATCCAGTACGCGGCAGAGGAAGGCTTCAACTTCGCCTTCATACCACCCAGGGCTCATCATTTTGGCGGTCTGTGAGAATCGGCCGTGACCGTGGGGAATGCACTCCTGACGAGCGAGGAACTGCTCAAGATTCTGGCTTAGGTCGAGGCCGTCCTAAATTCAAGGCCAATCGCACCCCTCAGCGCGGATCCCAACGACGGCGAGGTGCTCACACACGCACACCTCCAAATAGGAAGTCCCCTTCGCCACAAGCAAGTGCCGGAACTTCAAAAAAGCTGCTTAAAAAGATGGCAGCTTGTATGCTGTCTCAAGCAGCAGTTCTGGCAGAATTGGTCAAGGGACTACTTGACGACCCTGCAAAGTCGCAACAAATAGGCAAAGAAGCAGCCCAACATCGTCGTCGTCCACGACGGACAATAGGCCACCGCAACAGTGGACAAAATGCAGAGTGGTCGAAGTCGTCGCAGGGCAGGACGGAAACATAATAATAATAAGGCGTCCAATAGTTAAGTCGGTTCAGTCAACGGAAGGTGGTTGAAGCCTGCAGCCCTTCAACGCGGCCGGTGTTTCGGTAGAACAAATTAAAAAAACAAATTGCATGAAGTCTTAAAAAAAATAATATAATTATTGTAATTATATCATGCATTTAAAAAGAAACTATTGAGAACTTACTTGTACAGAATGGTATACAATTTGAATTTCGCTACTAAGCGGCCATATTTATTTCGGCCGCCGCGGCCATATTCGTTTCGAAACTAAACTCTTAATGTTAGCAAACACAAAGAGAAATAAAAAAAACACTTGTAAACGAATAGCCATTCGAAAAGCACGCGTTTTCTTTCTAACCCGACCCATCGTTTTTTTTTTAGAATTAAAGTGAGTAATTATAAATCTATAAAAAAGCTTCTAGAATTTTCAAGTGTACTTTGTGTAATATTAGGACAAGGGAAGACATTCACCACTTCTTGGGTGTATGTCCCATTCTAAAAGAATTACGGAGAACAATTTTGGGAAAGAGCACGTTGTCGGATACGGAAATTCGTGCTGCAGTTCATGGAAACAACTGGAGGGCATTGTATCTTTATCTGAGATTAGATTTAAAGTAAAGGCAAAAAATTTCAAGTTATAATTAAAATAATTATGTTTCTAATTAATAGAGGAATAATACGAAAGAAGAAATCAAATCAAATAAAGATTATACTTACTACTTACTACTATAAGGTGATAACAGGTAGAAAGTTCATCGTACAAAATTGGCGGCGTAACTTCTTCTTCTTTTTCTGGTGGCGCTACGGTCCGGGTGCACCTGGGCCTCAAGCAGCAAGCCTCTCCAGCCAGCACGATCTTTAGCTAGCTGCCAGCTTCTCAAGAATAATGTTGAAAAAGTCACATGACAGCGCGTCGCCTTGTATAAGACCTTTTTTTGACAATGAAGGTCTCGGTGAGCTCGTTACCGACCTTGATGGAGCAGCGATAATTCTTCATCGTCATCCTGCACAACTTGATGAGTTTGGCAGGAATGCCAAAACTAGACATGGAGTTGTATAGCTCGTCCCTATGTGCGCTGTCAAATGCGGACGACGAATAGCTGGTGGGTGTCAATCTGCATTTCTTGGGGATTTTCTAGGATCAGCCGTAATGTGAAAATTTGGTCGATGGTGAACTTCCCCGGCCTGAAACCGCACTGATAAGGACCTATCAAGTAGTTGACGAATGGTTTCAGGCGCTCACACAAAACGGCAGAGAGGATCTTATAGGCGATGTTGAGGAAACTTGTCCCTCTATAGTTGGCGCAGTTGAAGGGGTCTCCTTTCTTGTGGATCGGGCAAACGATACTGAGATTCCACTCGTCTGGAATGCTTTCCTCCGACCATATCTTACAGATGAGTTAGTGCATGTACTTTACCAGCTAATCTCCAGCTGTCTTAAACAGTTCCGCAGACAGTCCGTCTGCACCAGCAGCTTTATTCGACTTTAGTCTCGATATCTCTATCTTGACTTTGTCTAGGTCGGGGGGACGGAATTCTCATCGATCATCGTCAATTGTGTGGAGTGAAAAATTCTGCCTGACAGCGGTATTGGAGTCTTCCTCGCCGCTTAACAGTCTACAGAAATGATCTTTCCAGATTCTCAGTATCGACTGCGAATCTACTACGAGTTGTCCCTCTGCGTCACGACAGGCTTCTGTCCGAATTTTGTATCCATGGATAGTTGTTTTACGCGTTGGTTGGACTTTCGGACATCTTTCTGCCGTAACAACTCTCCATTTCCTCGATCGTGCGCTTGTCAAATTCTTTCTTTTTCTTTGAGCAGCCGGTGCTCTTCCCTTCTTTTAAGTTCGTATACTGCTTGTTTCGCTGAATGTGCCTGTCTGCAATCGTTGTCAAACCAGGGGTTTTTTTTGGCGTGGCAAACCCAGCACATCAGATGCAGCTTCTCTGATTGCGTTTTGACAACAGTTACATTGATCGTCGTTTGTTTTGCCTGGCAGGGTTGGACTCTCTGAGAGCTTTAGGGAGACTCGATCGGCAAAATTGCTAGCGGTCAATTACGAATGTAGCTTTCCGACGTCAAACTGTTTTGGTCTTACTCTACTCCGTTGTTCTGTCAATATCCGTGTTCTTACTTTGGCTACGACAAGGAAATGATCGGAGTCGATGTTGGCTTCTCGGAATGTTCAGACATCGAGAATATTGGAGAGTGTCTGACGTCGATCGCAATGTGGTCCTAAGGTAGAAGTCAAGTCAATACCTTGTTGCAGCGTGATGTTGGCAACACTTTGACATACTGCGATGACTGGAAGATGCTTATCAACTGCAGCAGTATGAAACTGTCCTTTTCCGTACATCGCTGGCCATGTCCTCAAGGGATTCGCACGCAAACCGGCAAAAGTTCGGCACAGTTGACCCACAGGCACAGCCGTTTGCCGTGAAAACTGTGGTTAGACATATATCTTGGCATATGGTTGGATCATTTCCTGTATCTTGATAGACGTCTTGGTAATTGGAAGATTGTAATCTTTTCGAACAGATATTCACGCTGTCCTGTTCTTATTAGGTTGTTTAAAAAACGAAGTGTTCTGATTTTGAACAAGCTTTCAAAGGAATAACCAGTAATTTGTATTGAAAATCTCGAATCTCAGTATCTTTTTCTTAATTTGAAGATGAATCTAGCGATATTATTGTAAATCAGGCTTGCAGAATATCATACGGCCATATAACAATACCTGTAGAAGTAGGGATTTAGCTAATAACATCTTCATTGGCAGAAAATGCTCCGTGACCCAGATTCTACGAAGTCCATCGTAAGCTTTACTAGATAGTTGTATTTATATGATTATTCCAAGGCTATTTGCGGAAGTATACACTATGGGTATACCATTGAGAAGAACATGTGGTAAACAAGAAAGGTCTACCTTTGACTTATTCGTATTAAACCGCAGGTCTTCTCTTAATGACCAAAAAAACTTAGAAAATGTTGAATGTCGTGGGCATACATTTGAATTTTGCAGTTCTCAATAATTTCAGGCCAGACATAAGGTAAACTACCCAGTAGCGAGCCCAACTTAAAGAAAGTTTTGACTTCGTTGCTCTCTCAAAATGAATCACTTAGATATACGAAAACAATTTTATGAGTTAAGGAAAGCTTTATGTACTACTGTTTGAAATAAATAACAACTTTTTGTAAGTATTGGATTCAAATTTAATAAATTTAAATAAAGTACAAAATGAGACATGAGCCGGTACCTCCCCCCCACCCTTTTATTACTATTAGAAAGGAGCCTCCCATATAAATCATGGCATGCAAGAGTAATCATCGTTATTTTATAGCTAATTTATTTAAAAGGTAAAACGGAAAACATTATTGAATAAATTCATGACAAAAATTAGCCAAAATCATAAAAAATTAACAAAAATAAATAACGTTGTATATTTGCGTCTTTCTTTTCTTATTGATAGATCAATGGGTTTAGAATGACTAACCAATGGATGGAATGAAAAAGTCTTAGGCTCAAAATATAATTTTATTTGAAATGTTAGGTATAAAAATATTTATATTTACACGTTAAAAAAGTATAACATAAGACATAATTATAAAGGATACTTTAATTCCGTTCTTTGTGATTCTCTACGAAACAGCATCAAATGGGACAATTCAAATTAAAATCAAAAGTTTGCGTGTCCATGACGGGTTTTTATAAATATTTAATCCGATCTTGAATGTAAGACGATCAATCTAGGACGGTTGTATTGTAATCTAGGACGAACATTGTATTAACTTGGTTGTGAAAACATACCTAATCCGACTTTTACAGTTCAACTGGCATTATTTCTATATTTAACAACTTTTATAGCAAAGCCTGAAATTAATATACTTAAATAAACATTAATAAGAAATACAATTAGTAAAAAGTCTATCTACATAAAATGCCGTATTTTAATTTTTGGTTGAAAATTGGCCGGGCTCGTTACTGGAACTTGATTATTTGTTGTTAGCCCAATAACGAGCCCCACTGGCTCCTTATTGGATTTCCTCATTTTTTCTTCCCAGTAACCAGCGCCCAATATATTTTAATAAATATTTTTTTTTATCTTTCTTTTGCTCTTGAAATAATAAAATATACATTATTATTGTTACATTAAGCCTTAATTAGGTAACTAAAAATTAAAGAAAAGCTCTTACCTTCTTAGTCAAAGTTTCCAGTTTCTTAAGATATTTTACAAATTACACTGATTTTTTTTCACTTCCGGAACACCACTCAACACTTTGAATTTTCTTTACCAACTAAGGACGAATTACATGAAAATGCATTTTTTCTTTTAAAATACCATTATTTTCTGAAAAGCAGGGACCTAGCTTTTGGACTGTTGGGAGGGGGCTCGAATTAGGGTAGTTTACCCTATGTATATAGTGAACATATCGTAGAACCATGGAGAGACCCTTGCGGAACTCCTTTTATCAGGTTAATAAAACCTAAATATCTGTCACCAGCGATTTGCATTTTTGCACAAGATAGAATGATCGACTATGTGAAATGCCTTAGAGAAGGCAAGGAGTGTTAGAAAAGTGACCTTATTATCATCCAAAGCCTGTCGGATGTGTTCGACCACTAATAAAAGAGCAGTGCCTTATTTTGTATGACTTTCAAATTCTGAAATGAAATCCGATAGTATAATCAATTCGTAACGTGTATGATTTTCGCATTGGGCTTGAATGCTGCCAACTTTTTACCAATAATGTCCGTAAACTAAGCTGTCAAAATAAAATAAATAAAAACTCAAGTAATAGGTCAGTTGCAAATCGATTCAGTTAAATTATTATTTCCTTAATATTTTAACACTAATATTTTAAAATTATTATTACAATGAATTCCCATCCCTATATTTAATCCATGTTTGTTCCTCCTTTTTAAATTGGATTTTAATGTCCGAAAAGCATATTTTAGTTGTTGTTTGTCGATTGTTGGTATTTGAAGATTATTCAAAGCAGGATGGTTGTCCATTGTCAATAACTCGCACCGTTGCCATATTCAAGTCTTCCACTCTGCCAGTATCTTCCTAGATCTTGTGTGACTGGTTGGGGGATATCCCAATTGAAGTTGTATTCCGTATCCGAATCGGTGGGCCTTTAAAATTGTATTACTCTACCAGCTTAGTCCAAAACTGATTGGATTTATGCATTTCATCTGTATATGGAAGAATTCCGACCTTCATGCTTGTACATAGATCCAACATTAACCAGAGATTATATGAGACATACTATTATTAGTTGATTTCTGCTTCTGTTCCACTGTTCAGACTTGGTATGGTCTGTCTTCTTTGCTTGGCTTTGAAATCAATGTTTGAATAAATAACGACAAATATTACACAAAGAAAATATACTTACATGTTTTACCAACGCTCAGCTGCACATTATTAATTTCTGCACACTATTAATTTCTCTACTCTCTTCGGTGAAAAAATGAATTACTTCTAACAAAATAATTTTTGCACAACCAATCCTATAACAAATGAGTTTTCGAATGAAAATCCGTAAGAGACAACCATCTTGACATCCACTTTCGAAATAGAAAATACCAAATTGCCGTAAACGAGTTGGCATAACTTTTGATTTCCGAATGCGGATAGTGTGCGTTTGCTATAGACATACAAAATAATAATTTCTGATTTGCCGATTCATTTTCGATACTATAGCAATACAAAATAAGGCTCTAGTATTTCAGTTTCTACTATATCGAATACCCGACTGATCATTACTAAGGAGGTTATAACTAATTAGGTAATGAAGTATTTGCTGCTCAAAAACTTTTGATAAGAAGGAAGGGTTAGCAATAGGTCTGAATTCGATAGCATTTCTCGAATTTTGAGAGGTAGAAGTAGTTGAGTAACTATTAAAGGCAGTGGCAATAGATTTAATAGATAGATTAGCTTCAGCAACATCTTCTGCTGAAACCAAAACCATCCTCCCGATTTGAGATTGCGGAGCTGTTTTCACAATGATTTACTTGGACCAGATAAGTTCAGCTTACTGCTATAATAAGTGGATTTAATTTTGTGAACAACTTTGTTACGTAGGTACCGGTAGGTAATCAGAAACTCATCAATGCGATATCTAACGTTTATGCATGAGATCCAGAATCTCCGAGGTCAATCATGAAGGAGAAAGACATTTACGAGACTTACTTTTTAAAGGAACATGTTTGTCGTATAGAAGGGTACTTGTTGTTGGAAAAAGACTACTTGTTCATGAAGAGATTGTATGCGATAAATTTCATCCCAAGGAATTCGATTTACATCGCACATCAGATCTTCGTGGATCAGACTTTTGAAACCCTTAAACTTCTGGACGACATTGTCGGAAACATAATTGAAATGAAATGTTAGGTAAACTAAGTCATGCTTAGAAAAGCAAAGGTGCAGAAAGCTGATCACAGAAAATCTTTTTCGAAATGTCATCAACAAAAAAGACATCCAGTAGTATTCAAGAATGTTTGAACAAGTGTGTGGGAGTAGTGAAGTTCCCAGCAGATATACTTAGAGATTTCATGGTATCAATCGAATCCGCTGATTCGGATTTGTCCAACAAGCTGCAGTTCTGATGATGTGAAAATCAAACAGCGACACTAACTTTTCTACTGCACCAAAAATTATTTTTGCGACATTGCATGCAACAAACATAAATTCGATTGAACTCGTTGCTTGATTGATAGATAATATTACACCTCAGTGATTCGCGCAGGAAATTGCTACTCCATCTCCGGAGCGTTCAGTTCTATCTACTCGTTACAGCCTATACCCAGAAAGATTATAATATTGGTCGCTAACTTCTGGAGAGAACCGTGTTTCAGAAACACAAATTATGTCAATGCGAGAATTTAAAAAGGGATGCCAGAATTCATCAAGTTTGGGCTCTAGACTTTTGGGCGTTAATATGAAAAAAATTAGAATAGTGCAGTAAAACATTGAACATAGTGGCTAAACATTACTACTTTTACTTTTTATTTTGTACAAGATGGTAACTCGGAAAACGTATAATTGGATGATAGTACGGATGTTAACACTGGCCCAGCATCATCGGTGTCATCGTACGGTTGAGTGGGGACAAGTGCATCTAGCTGTTCAGTGATTTCATTTAGTTTATTTCATTTATAGTGCTTCTTCCATCTGATCCATCTTTGGCAAAGATCGACCCGCGCTTTGTAAAAGCTGAATGTAGCTGTTTCCTACGTTTGGAATTTAGTGGCAAGAGCGATTTTTTTTGTCAAGCTCACATTGAAGCAACAGCTGATGTCTGAGTCAATTCTAACGTCAGATAGGCAAAGCTCTTTTTGTTTACCTCTACGGTACGCAGCAGCTGATCGTAACACAGCGTCTCTATTATAACCGTTTGTTTGTGTAGCAGAAGTAGCTCTTCTCTTGGTGTTGTTGCTATAGTCTTCACAAGATGTTCAGTTTGTTTTCTAATCGCTTTTCGAGATTTTGAAGAGAGTGAACCAAGTGGATGGCGTTGGCGACAGCTAGTGAGTTTGGCTGCGTGTAGAGGGCGGGGTTCTGGATGCTGGGGCTTTCGACCGTGTACTCATTTTGCGAGTATATATAGATTTACGTATTAAAATTACGCAGTAAATTGAAAATATAAGTTAAATGCAGGCTGGTAATATCATACCAGTAAACAACACCAGGTGATGATCAGTTGACAGTTCAGCCCCTCTCACACGAACGATACAAATCATACGTTTTCCACACGCAGGTACCGCAAAAGATCTATCAACGATTTCTGTTGAAGACTCTGATGGTACCTAGTGTATTTTTGTGGAAGAAGGTGTTCATTAAGGATATGCCACTTGCACACCAAAAGTCCCACAGCTTCTCTCCGTTCGAGTTCTGGTGAGGAACACCGTTCATCCCAATCACATTCCCCCATAAAATAACTATAAGCAAAAAAGAGCTAAAGAATCCAACAAAGAATTAATTGCAGTTTAAACAGTTCTATAATATAAAATGGGTCGGTTGGCTACGCCAACGGGCAGTTATTAGCCATCATGGCTTTCCAGCTTCTCATTCCTCCCACTAACGATTTGGTTGCATACTCTGTTTGCTTTTAAATAGTGCACATTTATTGGACGTGCAGTAAAATAAAAAAATATCCCCAGAGGAGATTGGGTCGGCTCTGTGTTTTTAATTGGTGAAGACGAAATATATAGAATAAAAACTCGTACCGGAAGAGGTAATCTGTTTCTTCAAACCAAAGACTTCCCCCACCAGTGGTAACTGGCGTGAGGATAAATAAAAGAACCTTAAATTTGAAACTGTTTTTTTTATTCTGCCCTGTTCTGCAATTATAAATTACATGTATATACACACATATATAACATTCATATATATGAAAAGAAAAAGGTTTTCGTTAATTTATTTCAGTCATCTTTAAAGCCTTCTTGAAGTATGGGTTAAATCAGGGTTAATTTTCTTGTTAATTTGGGTCATTTACTACCCAAAATTTAAAAAAATTATAGTTAATTTTACAAAAGGTTTTCCATGCTTGTCCATTCAGTTACTATTTATTTATTATTCACCAAATCATTAGAAGTCTGAGAAAAAGGTTTGATAAGTTATTGGCTTATTTGGAAACATATTTGAACAAACCAGTCTTAATTTTCCTTTCTGAAAGTAACAAAAAGTTAGTAATTATGGGAATATTCCATAAAATTTGGTAAAGTAAGTTATTTGGCATTAAAAAGAAGCACACTGAAATAGACAAAAATCATTTACAAATATATATCTGTCCAAGAACTGCTTAGGCCATTTTGACTCCTTATTCTATTATTCGGAGCAAAGACATTGCTCAACTGCAGCAGAGGGTCAAGTAGACCTGCCTGAGACTTCTTTTCTACCTATATCCTTAGTGGGCCGGTTGACCTCAGAATTCATGCTGCATCGGCTCAACTAGAAGTACCTGAGACTTCTGAACACCTTTCGTATAGTGATCTTGCGCGTATTACTCGAATCAGAGACACTGGAATTAAATTTCCTACATCGAATTTCTGCAAAATATATTTGTACAAGGACAGCTAAGACCATTTTAACTCCATATCCTAACTGCTGCAGCGGCGCATGTAGGCCTACCTAATTCTATATGTACACCTTTCGTTATGTTTTCTTAAGTGTATTACTCGAATCAGAGACACTGGAATAAAATTTCCTACATCGAATTCCTGCAAAATATATTTGTACAAGGACAGCTAAGACCATTTTAACTACATATCCCAACTGCTGCAGCGGCGCATGTAAACCTACCTAATTCTGAATGTACACCTTTCGTTATGTTTTAACTCCATGTTCCAACCGCTGCAGCTTCGCAAATAGGCCTACCTAATTCTAAATGTGCGCCTATCGTGATGTTTTCTTACATGTCTCATTCGAACCACAAACACTGGAATTAAACTTCCGAAATCGAATGTCTACACATATATTTGTCCAGGAACGACTTAGGCCATTTTGACTTCTTATTCTATTATTCGGAGCAGAGACACTGGTCAACTGCAGCAGCGGGTCAAGCAGACCTGCCTGAGACTTCTATTCTAGCTAGGTCCATTGGGGGCAGTTCGACCTCAGAATTCATGCTGCATCGGCTCAACTAGACGTACCTGAGACTTCTGAACACCTTTCGTATAGTGATCTTGCGCGTATTACTCGAATCAGAGACACTGGAATTAAATTTCCTACATCGAATTTCTGCAAAATATATTTGTCCAAGGACAGCTAAGGCCATTTTAACTCCATATCCCAACTGCTGCAGCGGCGCATGTAGGCCTACCTAATTCTCTATGTACACCTTTCGTTATGTTTTCTTAAGTGTATTACTCGAATCAGAGACACTGCAATTAAGTTTCCTATATCGCATTTCTTCAAAATAAAAAACTTCAGTGATTCGCGCAGGAAATTGCTCACACGAACGACACAAATCATCCGTTTTCCACACGCTGGTACCGCAAAAGATCTATCAACGATTTCTGTTGAAGATTCTGAAGCTCAGCTGTAAATCTGTGTTTTGATCATAGAGTTTTGGAACATTCATCAGCATAAGATTTTGCGCTAATAAGATCGTCAGTTTCTGGCAATTCATATCATATTTGGAGATTACTAGCAACACACTTAGTTAAAATAATTATTAAATTTTTCATCCGAACGCATTTTGTTGAAAGTATTTTTTAAAGTCATAAAACTTGCCGACGAATAACGGGGGGAGTTAGGATATACTACTGGTTAATGAATGTTTCACTCAAAAGATTCAATAGGATTTGAAACCTGAGTCTATTATGAAAAAAAAACAACTGCGTTCAAATAGCGTTTAGAAATGCATAGGTAATAGAGGTGGAGTTTTACTATCACTGAAACTATGGATATTTTTTATTACTATCGATAGTGATTTATGAAAGCAAGCAGAATATATAATTTAAAACACTAAAGATTAACCCCTATTTAAAAACGAAGCAGTTCCCATCAGCATCAGTCAGTAATTTGAATTTCAAAAGGGGAATGCGCGTTTTGAAATGACCAGTAATTGGAATAATGTAAACATGTTGACAACCGTCATTTATTCGTGTTATTGCAGTCAGTGTGTAAATAAAATAACGGATTAATGTTTGGTTCACGGAGCCGAAAGTCAATAAAATATTATGCACAGAATTTTTTCAAGAAATCTTCAGATGTCAAACTGGGCAAATTTTCTTGGTGCAGAAAGGAATGTAATATTAGCGGTAATACAAGATATCTCTGATAATTTAAAACGATTCCATCCGAATTCTTATGCGAATTGAAATGTTATAATTTATCCCGTTTCTGATTCTCCAAATCCAAGTGCTTACGTTCCAATGTGTGTTCAGTCAGTTTAAAGGACGGCACTATACAAACCGTGGTCGCAAAGAAAAAAGGAACTGCAACTCATCATACAGCCTTGGTCTTAGTGAGGGGCTTCGTTGAACTTTTCGATCGAAAATACGTTACTCCAAGCGAATTTTTGTTAAAGACAAGTGGTCAAATAGTCCCCGAAAGACGCTCAAAAATCAAACCAAAAAGTGTGGATATTTGAAAAGTCTTAGATAAAAACAAATGGCTAAGAACAAAAGACTAAAAACTTTCAAATGTATTTTGTCTGAATTGAAAAATTGAAAAAATTGAAAATAAAATTTCAAGGAAATACTTACATTTTTAATGCAAAATAAACTATCGAAAACTAGAGATAATTATCAATAGTCTGGCACAAACTATCGATTATTATCAATGGCAGGAACTATCAACATTTGAAGAATGAGAGTACGATGATTTTTATTTCCTTATTTTGGCTTCAGAATGAGCCACTAAGAGCCTCTGCATTGGAAAAATCTTGCAAATATGGTGTGCCCGGCTCTGCATGCTTATGTCGTATACGGTTGTTATGAATCATAATTATATGCTTATTTGCAGACAATACAAAAAAAGTAGGCTTATAAGCCCTGACCGCATGTCCGAATCCGAATATGTGGGACGATTTTAATTATCACCATCTGTGTTAATGACAAACATGTCATCAATGCATGTATTTAGGAATTCGAACATATGAAATCTCAAAATGTTATCCACTATTGAGTAATTTGCTTTCGGGTACTCAGACGTAGACATTTTTAGGGGGATATACCTTCTGCTGTGCTTCCGCAGCACTGACTCACTGCCATTAAGATAGTTGAATGAGCACTCCGAGTCATACGACAATCGCCTAGGCTTAGTAAGATTAATTATCACCGATAAAAGTAAACCCTTTCCAAACAACGCACGACGAAACACGAATTGCGATATAACTAAGATTCAAGTGTAAAATTTTTTATCGAAATCAACCTTCAGAAAGTGAAGAACAGACTCACATTGCGAATATACTTCATGTGTATAATCTGTAATGAATATAATCACAGAAACATAATATGTAAATACAATACATATTTACACAGGTATATAAGTAGATAAAAATACAACCAAAAATTGTGTAAGACAATTGCGATGGCTTGCATCCCAACCAAAATCCAAGCGAACATTCTATTTGAACTCCAGACAATCATTCTATTGCACACAAATACAAATGTCACAATGTGCTATCTCGAACTCAAGGATTGTATTACGAAAACATTTACTGATAAGAGCAAAATTAACATCGTAATTATGTGGATTACCTTTCTATGTGATGTATCACACGCAAAATAGTATGAGTCTTGTATTGAATCATTGCTTTTATTGTCTTCGCAGAAGATAAGTTTACTGGGTATTTCTCTACTATCTGCAAGGGATTTTCTTCAGTTCAAATTAATAAATTGTTAAAAAAGATATACTTTTGGATATGTATGTGATTCTTCTGTCTATTCACTTCAATTAGTCAGAGATAGTCGGCGACAGTTAGTCATATATGTATGTATGTTATATATATACATATATATATGTATATATTTAAATATATGTCTATATATCATCATAGTGCACAATATACCTCAATTAACCATGTATGATTTTACCATTTGAAAAATATATATTGTAAAACAATAATTCAAGCTTTAAGAAATACACCACCACATTAACTCAGTACTTTGTCTTATATTTCTGTTCAATAGAAGTAATTGACATAATAGAAACTTAACTAAAAACAACTTTACAAATAAATTATTTAACATTTATTTTTTTAATACAATTTCAACGTTAATCCTAGCCGACAACTACGCAAGTAATGTAGGCTTCCAAATTTTAGTTCTTAGCTGGCTTATCGAACACATTTGATTTCACATTATAGCAAAGAGAAAAGGTGTAAAGGATAAAGGCAATAAGGGGATCCGATGTCGATGATACCCCATTGTACGAAAAACATGTTTCATAGAACTAATGTATGTAAAATAATAATTTGAAGACCCTTTTGTTTTTCTCTCATAATTTTCATGGAATTTTGATCATACGATTTCGAAGTATGGTTATTATTCATATAATGTGTATAATGCATATAATGTATCAATGTATATATGTATTTCGATGAAATTGAATTAAATTTAATTTTCGATATGGTTTGCCTGCATGCACGTAATTCCCAAGCCCAAGAATTTCTAATCAATAGTTTCAATGTTTTGAATTGAAAATTGTCCCAACATTTTCAAAACAACATTCATTACATTTTATTTTTATACTCAGACGCATCTGTGAGGTCGAAGAAAGGAGCAAAAACCACTTTTATAACAGGAATTTTTTTATTATTTTTTAATTTTAGGTGATCACTACAACTTGAGAAATGTAGGGGATTTTAGATCACCATTATACAGGCGAGCTAGTTCGCAGAACAATATTTTATACAAAGGAGTGAAATAGTTGCACAACCTAGTAATATTAAAATAGACTATAATATAAATAGATTTAAAAAAAACTAATTGTACAGAAAATAGTAAATAGTAATTATACATGGAACTTGTAAGAAGAGTAAAGATTTGAGATAGATGACTATACTATACCATACTATAAAGAAGATATTCGGTTTCTTACTTTTTCCCAACAGTTAGGTCGGACGGACTTATTTCCTTCTTCCAACTGGTGATTAAATTTAATAGCCAATTATTAAAATGTTTGAAAATTTACTATTCTTATGTTTCTATAAGTATAATAAATTTAAGCGAAATCTTTTTAAGTAACGATAACAAATTTTTTGCAGTTGTTAACATTCAGTATGGATAAGTCACCATTATTTCTTTTATCTTTCAGTTTCTGAGTTTATGAGCGAATAATAGAACAGAACAGCACTTGCAACAGCCTTAGCATATTCATTTTTACGTTTGGCAATTTGGGGATTAGCATCTTTTCATAGTGAACTCATTTTCGGTAACTTTCCTTCTGAAGTATTTAAATACCACACCAACGCCTGACATAGAGCTTCCTGGGTAATTTTCGGCCAACAACAGATAACGATAAAGAAATATAAATTAAAGTTCCTATTCAATGAACTTCCAAGTCTCTGGTCCCATTATCATCTACCAATTAACGATGAGTTATTATGAAGAATTACCAATTACCCATTTTTTGGGGCATATCAACATTTTTCAGTTCCGCTATCTAAAAACCACCTCAGTGTATAAATGCGATAACGCATGCTTGCATTAACTTCAGTTTGATTTTAAACTTCGACGAATTCGTAGATTCGAAATAAGATCTCGTGGATATATTTGCACCTCTTCAAGGATATACATTTTTTAAAAATAATTGCACAATGTCCCGTGTTGGAATTTATTTAACTGTAGCTACATGTTGCCTTCTGCTGTATAGTATCACTCCATGTGAAGCAGCAGTCTCCTGTCAAGATGCTAAAGCCGCCACTGTGAACGGTACTTTGGTGAGTTTATCCAGTAATTAATGTAATGCTATCTGATGGGTGAAAAAGTGAAATACAAAAGTGATTTAAAGTTCTAATGAAGTGATTTCTTAATGAATACGGTCTATAGAGTCTCACCGACAGGACGTATAACATTTTGTGGCTTATATTATGAGTCCTTTTTTAGGATTACATTTTGTCCATCTAAATAAATACATATACAACGTCATACAATGTTTCGTTTATTATTTTAAGATGATGAGTTATCATTACGTTATAATTATATAATTAAAATAAAACAAATTAAAAACATTTCTAAATGGACGAGGAAAATGCTAACTAATATAATTTTCAAATACAAATGGAAATACTACAACTAAATATTGCGAATATATCTCACTGAATATTTTTTAAACATTAAGCCTACAATAAGGCCGATTTCAAATACATTTTAAGGTTGATGAATATTATTTTAGGATTTCATTCACGACATATATCATGTGTCTGCAGAAATATTAAAGCCACATATATCTAAATTATCAGTGACTCTATAATTATATAACTCTATACCAATATAGCTACTGGGAACATGGTTTGAAGCTGCACGAAAGCCAATCGGCGGTGGAAATAACACAGAGGAATGTGTTCAATTAGTAATTAGCTATGAGAACAATACAGTATCTGCTACCATAACTTACAGTACAGCTCCAAATCTCTGGATTAATCAGACAACTACAAACGCTCTACAAGTTAATCAGACCGTTGGCAGTGAAACACCACAACTCTTCACCGCTGTTTTTTATCTTATCGCAAACGGTAAGAAAGTAAAAAAAAAATATTGAAGAATTACAAAAATTAAAAAATAAACAAATTATAGGTGTCAACACAACACTCAAAATCCTTGAAACCGATTATTCGAGTTATTTACTGAGTTGCGCTTATACGACACCAGACAACTTAGTTTCCACAACAACTGAAACAACTGCATCAACTACGTTATCTGGTGAATCTACAACAATTCCTTCGTCAACTATTGCAAGTTCAACTGACATATCAAGCTCAACAATTGCTTCAGTTTCAACTACTACTGAGGTTGTTAGTTCAACACCAGCAGGTGCATTCATCTTAACCAGGGAAAGACAGGTCACTTCAAGTATCTTGAGCAATTTAATGCAAAACGCCACGTCGAATTTCATGGACTTCACCAACTTGTCTAACGTTACCCAATCCTCACAGTAACTATTTCGAAATTAAATACATATCGTTTTCTTATAGCAATAATATGAATAATTCATTACAGATGCTACAGTAGTGGAGCCGGCACAACAATCCCTATCTTGGCTGTGGTCATGACTATGTTATACACTTTGCTGACACTTGTACATTAAAGCTCGGGTGAATTACTTCATTTAGGTAGTTTTATTTAATTGAATTATAGTTTTTGAATTTAATGAAGTAAATATAGAGAACATAAAAAAATTTATATGTTGATATCACATCTTTAGTGATTGATATAATTTACAATATTTATTTTTTTTTTTGATTATTTTTTCCTACATTTTTGGTGCTTTAATAATATTTATTGAAATTGAATATCGGAATTGAATCGATTCTTCTATACGCATCGGCATAAATGCAAACAAATTCCATAATGAGATATCACTGTGTTTGTCTAATCGTGTTAATGTCATAAGCACAGTGATAATAGTAAACATAAAGATTAAGAAAATTGCAGAGGATAATTGGATAATTTCAGTAAACCCCTATGCCACAATGATGAATGTGAATTTATCAGAAGGCTGTTTTTTTATATTTATATACTCTGATGGACTAATTTACATACCCTGATGGACAGGAGTACTCGACATGTGGGTGATGTTGGCTTGAAATAGTAATAAAATCCGACTAAGTTTAAATTAAGTTTTAATTGACTTTTATTGCACTAAAAAAATGTTAATTAATTGGTCTATAGCCATCTACCGGATCGAAAAAAATATAAATTTAAGATTTTTTGTTAAAAATCGCCTTCTATAATACGCTTTCTATACCGAAGTGCTGCTATTGAGTAGTTATATAATACATCCCATCCTTTTTCTCCATTTAGGATACTTCTTGTTTCATCTTCTTATAAGATATGTTTTTCAAACATTGATCTTTAAGAATTGGACAAACGCCAAGAAAATGCCAGATATCTTCTCTCTCTTCCACATTGCACAGGCAATAAAGTCTTGGTAGATCTGGACGATGTGGTCCATACATTTATTTGTAGTTTAGTTGCACAAGTTCACCTCTCATCTTAAATATAGTATTGTTTTTCAACTGAGTGACTGTTGGAAATACGATTTCTCATTTAAAAAGTAGTCATATTGATCATACGAGATGAAGTTGTCCGTTTGCTTGAAGTGTTGAATGTTGGTTCCGCTTTCAGCTGCCACTCTCCGCCATTCTTCGCAAATATTTCCATTTGTTGTAAGTATGCTTTTTAATACAATGTTTGATATTCTGGATTCATTCATCTCTAGTACTTTTGAGACATAGTTGAAATGTATTTTGAGGGTGTACAAGAACAAGGGGGATTACAGTTTCAATGTGTAGCATATAGTTAGGGGTATTTTTTGGTAACTGGAATATCCTCTTCAAGAAGTACCGTATCAATTTTTCCCCAGACTTGAGCTCCATATAGCATTATAGAGGCTGCAGTCTAGTGGAATAAGGCTTGCTTTGCACTGTGCAACACGCATTTGCTATTGAAACAACGTTCCCAAATCGCACATATAGCTCTTTTAGCATCACCTAGTTTTTCTTCAAAATGGGGTTTTAAGCTAAAGATGACGGTATCAGGATACCTAGATATTTATATCTGGATACTATCTCAACTTATTTGCCGTCTAGCTTCCATTTTTTCAAATGTGAGCTATTTACACCTGCATTTCGAAATAATGTCATTTTTGATTTCTCAAGATTAACAGAGAGATTCCAACATTTACAATATACGTTAAGACTGTTAATCATCAACTGCATACCTTGGACAGAGTCACACAGAAAGACGATATCATCCCCATAGATTAATGCTGATATTGTTACACACAGAACAGTATTCCACCTCTTACATCATCAGTTATGTCACTGATGTATAGTATAAAAAGGAGTGCGCTTAAAATACATCCTTGTTTGAAATCAAGTCTCCATCCCACACATATGCACTATACTATTATTCTCATTTTAATAATTTTACTCGATACACCGATTTTCGACAGCTTGTAGAAGAGTACATCACGCGATATTGTATCAAAAGCTGCTCGGAAATCTAAAAAGAAGGCGTACAACTTTTTTATTATTCTTATAATATTCTGGTACCCATTCGTAGAATCTTTTATAAATCAGGGCGGCAAGTAGTTTGGCTGAAGTATTTAGAAATGTGACCCCTCTGTAGTTCTTCGGGTCTTTGTAATCGCCTTTTTTATGTAGGGAAAAAGTGAAGAATCAAGTATTCGATTATATTCTATTGTTAGCGATAAGCCCGCTTATGCAGTTTTAATAGAATTCAAACGGGATGCGATCAATACATGGTTGACTTCATCCAGAGTAAACGCAGTAAATTCTAATTGTTCGTCTAGGCACAGGGGGGCAAGAATAATTCTTTTATAGTGACATATGCGCTTGTATTCCTTATTGGCATCTTTGTAGAGTGTTTTAAAAATGGTGGAAATATTATTTCTCAAAAGTTTCAAAAATTTTAATTATATGCTTAACTGGATCTTGGGTTTCGTGTTAGCATGGTAGCAGTAAAATTAACAGTTACTTCTAAGGGCATGTGGTCCGAAAAAATCTCAATTCCAACTTGAGAATTGTCCAGCAACTTATACCAGTTTCCCGAAGCGAAGCTGTAGTCTATTACCGAGCTTTTTAAATCTTAAATATTAATCTATGATAAATCCTATGTATTTAATACGATCTACTTTTTCAATGTCATGTCCATTTATCTGAAAACTGCCATTAGCGGTGAAATAAATTTCCATACATTTTGTCTTTTGTTCGTCAAGTTTCAGTTGGTTTATCTTAAGCCATTTATCCGCTTTTTTCATATCTTCTATTAATTTTTTCTGTACATTCTATGTACTCATTCCCTTCTGTGCAAATTCAGGCATTTGCATATAAAACTATTTTGCTTTACTCTAATGTTGTTTTATGTTAATGTTTGGCAAATTGTTTATGTAGAGTATGAACAGTATTCCACCTAATATTGATCCCTGTGGTACGCCCAGATTAACATCAATACATCTGGATATACTGTTATTCACCTTTGTTCGTTGTGTTCTGTTTGTTAGATAGGTTTTAAACCAGCTCTGGTCATTGTCTCATATACCATACGTGCTCAATTCTTCATCACTATCTCATGGTAATCTCATGGCTTAAAGTCAAGAAATATTGCAATTGTTTTTTTCTTCCTTTTAGCTCCCAACCATTTGCTTAACACATAGTTCGCTGTTGTTTCACATGAATAATGCTTTCTAAAACCAGATTGAAGAACTGATAGGATTTCGTGGTTGTCAATATAGTCCACGAGCTGTATTTTGACAACTGCTTCGATGATTTTCTCCATTGTCATAAGAGGTGCAGGGTCATATGTAAGTCCAAAGGCCCGACTTGGGTGGGCCGCAAGTCCCTAATTATACTTACTTAACAGATGATTACAGAAGATTTCACCGATTTGGAGTAGGTGCGGCAATTTTATTGAAATACAGTGGAGAGTTTGAGAAGCGTCTACGACAAATGGATTTGCGATCACATCAGAGTCCAATGGTTTTGAATTATCTTTGATTTTACGTAGGTGGTAAGATAAAGGCGTTCGCTTTATTTGCATTCAGTAATCAGCATGATTGTCTCTCTCTCTCTTTATTCTCAACTGTTACATATCACTTAGTATATATTATATTGAGTGATGACATACATAGAAGACTTACATATATACATAGTAAATACTGTACCTAAGTGAGTTTTGCACTAAATGCAAAGTTTATGCTTCTACAACTCGTCCATCCTGACCTTTGAGATCTCCCGATTTATTTACATATATATGCTCATCTATGAACTATTGATCTGGAGTTCGTGACTGCTGAAAACCGTCTAAAGCACATAACGGTCATTACGCAGAACTTTTGAGATTTGATATCCTTCCCTTGAACTTTGGAATCAATTTTGTTGATACCTCAGAGTGTGAATCGAAATTTGTTTTCAAGCTCATAATCTCCTGCAATATACGTTCTTGGTTTCAGATGTTTTTTGTCTATATACTTTTTGTTGTAAAGTTGCAGCTGTTCCTGTTTTAAGGCAGATTGTGTTCGTACCTGTTCATGTTTTCTTGCTTATCTTGAATTTCTCTCAATGTTTCTTTTAATTCCCTTTTTTGATTAATTCCAAACAGAATAATGATGGCTTTTCATTAATTGCCCTATACCATGTATTGTCGAAAATATGTTCTATAATATCTAAAACTACATCCCAGGGCACTACTAGGTCCGATACTTCTATTAACCCTTTCTGCTTGACCGTTCGCCTCTCATCTTTGGGAACCAATAACTCCAACAACAAAATTAAATGGATCATTTTATTTGCATCTACATGATATTTGTACAAGATATACTCTTCAATGTCCTCTGGTTTGAAAAAAAAACGAGCGTATAATACGAATTTTCTTCTACCGTTTCATGAATTTCACGAATTCTTTTATCTCTACCCCGACATATTACTATATTCTCTTCACAGGTATTCGTTTCCAAAACCAATATATTTGTTGGCCGGCTCAGTACGTCAAGGTGTTGCATGCTTGGCCCGCCCTATGTTCTAAGGAGGAATCATAGTTGAGGAATTCTGAAGCCCATCTTGCAATCAGTGGATTTCATTCTTTTCTACTTAAGGTCATGGTTAAAGAATTGCAATCCTTTACAATCCTGATTTACACTGAATGTACACTCGAAATCGTTGCAAAGCATTTATTATGGTTGAATTTTCTAATTCGAAGCTATTACACTTCGATTCGGCTTCAGTCGTTCTCTTTGCATAATAGAAAAATGGGTGCATTTTATCATCGCTTTTCTTTTGCATGAGGATTGCCCCAAATCTTACTTAACTAGCGTCGCAATGAAGCTGCGTACTATTTTGGGTCATACAACGTTAAAATGGGGGCTTTTATTAATTTTTACTTGCGAACTTTGAAACATTTAAATTCTAATTCACCAAAGTGAAACTAAGCTTCTTTTTTTTGGTTAGACGTATAATGGTATGACAACAACCGAGAAATCTTTCATAAAACGACGAAAGTAAGAACACAAACCTAGAAAATTTTGAATTTCGTGCAATTTCTCCGCACAGGGATTATCTAATTTTAGCTCGAGTTTTTTATCAACTAGCCTCTTAAAAACTTCCTCTAATATATTACAATGTTCTTCGAAGTCTTTAGTGGCAACCATACTGTCATCTAAATATACGATAAATTTTCTTCTTGACATTCTCAGGAATTCATAATGCCCTAGTGCTGTTATGAACGACGTAAATTTTACTGAATGTGGATGCATGTAAATGTGAAAACCCTTTTTTTCAGATCTAGCTTTGAAAAAAGATTCTTATTTGCTAACCTATCAAGCAAATCATCTCTGATAGAAATATGGTAACAGTTTTAAGTAATTGCTTTGTTTAACGTTCTATAATCTACACTCATTCAAAGATCACCGGTCTCTTTTTTATTAAAAAAAATGGGGGAAACAAATTCCGATTTACTTGCTCTAATATATCGATGACCTAGATATTCATCTAGTAAGTTTTGCAATTCCGCTTTCTCGGTATAAGACAACCGAAGAGGAGAGGAACTAAAAGGTTTCGTATTACTTAGTGTTAGAATCATTCATTAGGACATATACGTGTCAAATTATGCGTCCTGAACTCACTATGAAAACGTTCTAACATTCTCATCGACGTTTATGTCGGTCATTATAATTACAATTTAACGTGAGGCATTTTTTTTTTCAATATCATCATCATCGTTATAATTATTTTGCTGCTCTATCATTTGCATCAAGTCTTTATCTTCATTTATTTTTTCTATCCATTATCTATCTATTATCGAACAGTTAGTTTCTACTTGTGACAATGCAAATCTGCTCTTAAGAAATCTCTTCCCATTACTTCTCTATATCCCATTGCTTCGTCTGACACAACATTCAATTCTACTTCAATTTTCGGTTTAGATTGCAACGAACTCTTCGCCTTCCCCTTCAACTTCCAGAGCATAAGTGTACGCAACATGTTGTCATCCAACAAAAACACCGATCTGATGTTTTCTAATTATATCTAAAATCGTCACCCACAGCCAGCAACATCGAAAAAGCTATTAGGTTGCAACAAGGCATCATTTGTTATTCTTATTTCTCCACCTGTTTGTCTTTTGAGAAATTCGTTCTCCCTGACAAGTAAATCTCGTTCTGGTTTATATGGTCATACCACGGCCCGCACATTCATCACTTTCTTTCGCTTGCACCAACTTCTGGGCTTGATCTGAATGGTCGCCCTTGTCGTTGTTCTTGACATCATTCTCTTCACCGTTATCCACTTTCTACGTCGAACCTGCAGCATCTATTCGGGCATTAGCTTCTTGGTACTAATTGGACGCGCGACAAGTGTTGTTGTAGCACCATTACGAAACGTCATGTAACCGCAACATTCTATCGGATGATAGGTTTCCTTTGCCATTTTGGTATGTCTTTAGATTTTTAACATTATTGTGTTAGTTTCTAACGTTATGCTTTTCCTTTGGGACACTATTTTTCTTTCAATATCCCACACTTTTAACAATCTTTTTTCAGCTTTATCAATAACTTTTGTCGTGCTTTTTCCACACTTCTCAGTTTGTATTGTTATAGTACTTTTATTCTAATTACACCCCCTCTGTAATCTCTTCTCTATATGCATTTTTTCAGTATACATATGTTTAGTTCAAACTGAACCTGTTAAAACTGAATCAAATAGACTTATGAATTTAAATATTTGTGCAAATGGTTTGAATAGATTAGAAGTAGTAGTTGATGATCTGAGTAAGCGAATGACCCTTCAGAAAAGTTTGAAAGAACCGTATGCAACTGAATTGACTGACAATGATGCTTTGGTTTCTGCACTATCAAGGGATGAGTACAATCGATCGATTGTACGGCAAATGTTTTTGAAGAAATATGTTGTCCAATATGTCCAATGTCTCTTACTTGTACAGAGATTCCCGATTCCCCGATCCTTTCAGGATCGATTAGAGGTTTAGAGAATCACCAATGATCTATTATCTAGGCAAATTATTCGACCGACTCAATCTTCTTAAGCTTCCGCCATTTTCCTAGTAAAAAAGAATAATGGTGAAGCACGAATGAGTATTGCTTACCGAGAATTAAATAAAAAAACAATTCGAGATAACTTCCCATTACCATTGATCGTGGATTGTATCGAGTATACCGCGGTTAAACGTTGGTTCACTTGATTTGAAAGATAGATTCAACCAGTTGAAAGTGCATAAGGACTCATTAATGTTCACTTCTTTGGCAACCCCTCATGAACAGTTTGAGTACTTGAGGTTGACGTTCGGCTTAAAGAACGCGTCTGCAAATTTTCAAAGATTCGTTTACAATATTTTCCGTGACTTAATTGACACAAATAGAATTATTAGGTCTGTTCCAATACTTTCTGTACCAAATTGTAAGGCCTGTAATTTATTAAGGAGTGGGGGGGAAATCTCTCAGAGAGAGTCAAAATCTCAAGAACGTGCGGGAACGCAGTTATACCAATTGTGTAAATTATGTTATTTATGAAATGTAAAATCTGAAATCTTGCATACATACATGCATACATACACTCATCACATACATACATACGAAAACAAAACCAAATGCACAGCAAATTTTGAATACTTGGCACATCAATTGATTTGACATAAAACCAACAAACTACCCGCATAAATTTCTTGTGTTAAAATCAGAAATTAAGTATTACAGGGAAGCACGACTTCTACCTCTCTTGCTCCTTAAAATTTGTGGCAACGGTTTTTTAAAACTTTTTCTTAAACTAAATTTACCAATCAGAGGACGGCACTTACGTTATTTCGTGAATAACCGTCAAAAATTCATGAATATCTGTCAAAAAAGTACTCAAATTCGTCAACGGGACTAGGAGGCAATCAGCTGTGAAGTCGGCTATCTCTGTAATACTTCATATCTGGTTAATTTGCTCAAGGTGGGGAAATTATTTACTCTCGAGAAAGAGCGCTCATTTGACATAAAACCCAAATTTTTGGCGTACGGGAACAGACTTTCGTAGGTTTGTGTTTTTTTGTACTGTTGTGTTCTGTTTATTTTTTGTACGGGAACAGATATGTATGATATCCTGGTTGCTTCGGCCGATTGCAAATTCCTCATGGAAGTGGTTAAGGATGTTTTACGTTGGTTAGAAATAAAATCAGCAAGGTGCAAGTTTGCTTATTACGAAATTGAATACCTAGGATAATCAGTGAATTCATCTGGCATTAGACCTACTGATGCTCACACATTCGTGCAATTGAGAGTTACCCGAATACGACGAATAAAAAAGAATTACATTCCTGTATTGCTTTATTCCCATATTTTCATAAGCTTGTGCCATTATTTTCGAGAATCGTCAGACCATTTTTAAGTCTTTTACGGGCAAATAATTCTTCTGATTTTTCTGAAAAATGTATGAACACTTTTTTGTCAGTTGCGGGATTGACTTACTGCGGTCCCGGTACTGGCTGTTAACAGCTCAAATCGTCTAACTGAACTCCATTTTGAGTTCGGTTGCGGTTCAGTGCGCATGCAGCGCCAAGAAGAGAAAGTTTCATTCAAGTCAAAACATCACAGCTTTGAGCTGGAAACCCTTCCAATAATTTATGAACTTGCATGGTTTCGTGTTTATTTGGAGGGTATCCATTTAATATTATTACAGATTGTAATTCACTTACACTGACTCTAAGCAAAAAGCATGTAAATCCACAGATTGATCGATGGGTTTTGGAATTGGAAAACTATAACTACTTCATCCAGCATCGTATTGGGGTCTCTATGGGGCATGCTGATGACCTAGGCCCCTGCTTTCCTAACTATGATTATAACGATGAATGATGGAAATAAGCGGGAGGATGTAACAAGTATGTGTCACCTCCTTACATCTGTTGATGATGATGATGTCGGTTTTCAAATTTAGGTGCCGTGTAACTGGATAGAGGATATACTAACAAAATTGGAGACGGGTGTAGTCAACAGGTTCGAGTTGCGTGATGGCTTAGTTTTTAGTAAGGGTGATTCTGGTCTTTTGTGTGAGCCAGCTGAGATGGAGAACAATGTCATCCGTATGGGTCATGAGAAAATAGGTCGCTTAAGTACAGACAAGTGTTACAACAAAGTGCGAGAGAACTATTGGTTTGGCAATATGAAGCGCAAAATCGAAAACTTTATACAAAATTGCAGCAGTGAAATTGGGCAGAGGGGAATACATAATACACTTATTATGTATTCCCCTCTGCCCGTTCAAACGAATATAACCTATAGGGAAGTAAAGGGAAGTGGCGACGCCCTGATCAATCAATCGTCAACGAGACTGATCACGTTACGGTCGGCGTCAGACAAATGTGCCGAGGAGCCATCATCGACTTTGGTTGTGGGCAGTGTACGATCAACAGAACCATAGTTTGACATTGGAGTGCTAAAATCGTAGCAGAAAGCCAGGAAAAACCCTGGTTAGAAAACGGTTGGTTTGAAAACGAGTACGAGCAGGCATACGAACGCATAGAAATAGGTTCGATCTTTGGTTCTGTTTGCTTTGATGGTTCTTGGAGAACAGGAACTGTATGGGCTGGACAGCGATATGATCGAATTCGAATTCAATGTCTATATGGTTTGTCTACAGCTGGAGAGAGATCGGGCCGGCTGGAGAGGTATGTTAGGCGAGACCCTGTTCAACCTAGGACTGTAGTGACCTAAGATTAGGAAAAAGAAGGGGAATTCTAGATGTGACATCAAAAAATGAAAGCATAACGCCACACTTCTTTCCATGCCGTATGGTTAAGCTAAAAATTCAGAAGCATGAATTTCCCCTGAGGTTTGGATGGTGGCTTCTTTCCAAGCTGTCGCCGTTTACGATGCTTAGTAATATTTACCACTCCCCTTGCTGTGGAAACACACGTTTTTTTTACCACCGAATTAACTTTTTTTAATACGAATAGACGACATTAAGACTTCATGCAATTTGTTGGTCCTTAGAACACCCAACTAGTCCTTGCTCCGTCAGCACATTGATTTGAACCCGTTCCTTGCCTTTGAAGTTTGAGGCAGGGTTACTATCATCTCCATTTCCGAAATTCAAATTTTAGTATAACTTTCTTAATACCGACAAACTTAGCGACGTCTTCAATGTTTAATTTGACACTTAAATTTCATCTAAGGTCGTCAAAATGGAAGAATAATAATCATTTACAACTTATGTAAACAACAAGTGCCCTGATCAACGCTGTTCTAGGAGCCGGCCAATCTTTTTTCCGTCGTATTGGCAGCTATTTTGAAAGTATTCATGTAACATGATCCATTGGTCAAAATAAATAAAAATCACTTTGGAGATAATCCTGATAAATATCAAATGGAAGCGGTTATAACGGAAAGTTATTTTTTCCCCAATTGTTCTTTTCGGCCCAATTCGTTCGTAACTTCCGAAACTTTCCCACTCATTACGCTGGAATTTTTTTAATCATATCAAACTATGAACAGACACTTTACTAGTTATTATAGTCCATCCAACAAGTTACGCTAATATTATTGAAACAGATTGAAAATCTGAAGACATCTCAGTTATCAAGACAAGTTTGTTGTTCACTTATTATTACTTATAACTTATATTAAGTTAGGTATAATGTGTAGATATTAAGATCTATCTATTCCTATTTCTCTATATTTTTTGGAAACGATTTTACCAACTTCACCTAGCCCTGCTATTTGGTCGCAATGAGTGGGTGATAAGTTATTAATTGTATGTGAATTTGGAAGAAGCTATGTGTCGACACGATATCTTGACATGAGTTTGAACAAATTAACTCACTGTATTTTTTTCAATCTAGCATCTTATCTATAATGAAAACAAATGATTCAGAATTTACGCTTTTATGAAAGAAAGGAACTACTGACAATGCAGTGAATAAGAGGGTATATAAGGAGGGGGAATATGAGATAAAGGAACATATTACAATCCAAATAGGAATAAAATGATTGTAAAAGAGAAAAGAGTGAAAATATAATAGCAGAAACACTTTTCGTTGTTTATTCCGGATGGAATTTCGGCTTTAGATCGGCTTAGAGCAGCACGAAAAACTTATTATTCAAAATGTCATTAAGTGTGAGTGCATACGTATTACACTCATAAATGCGAAAACGTCGAACTATGCGTTCAAATGTAACCCAACTACATACAAATATCTTCCAGCCGCTGGCAGCTTGTTTGATTTTTAATTTTGCTGTTGCTGAAGATCAAATATGTAATGTAGACGGTCGATATGATGAAATAATAAAAAAACCGGACCGTACAGTTATATTTCGATTATATCAAGTACGAACAACAAACCAATATTTATAAAAAAATAATCAGAATAAAGAGAATGAAACAAAAAAAAATGACTTTCAATGTACTTAAATAGAACAAAAATACAATAAATCTTAACTGTTCCTAAATTGTGAGTCATCTTCGTCCGGTTTTTTTTATTACTTAATGTATGAAAATGAATATCGAATTGCCGTGTGTACTCCAAGGACCAAAGACCCGTGTTAAGCACCTTATTTCTAATTACCCATTCAAGTGCTTACTCAAGTAACTGAACAGCAACTCTTGAAGACACTAAACATATCGGATGATCTACATCTGGCTGTTGTTCTTTTCGTTCGCCTTCGATTACGTCTTGTTCAATCAAAAAATTTAAATTGGCTGCTAGTCGTTTCTTGATAATTCAGAAGACTCATCACTCCTCCCAGAACTTGGTTAGCATAAGACGCAAAATTGTTGTAAGCAATCCTTAGGGGAATTTGATCCTCATTCTCCAAACCGTATTTCGGGTCTTATTCAAACGAAATGACATTTCTAAAAAATGTCCCGATGACTGAAGCTCCCAAACTGTTAGGGTTGACATATTTTCCCGAATTTCCCATTCAATGTTTCTTGCAATAATATCCTTCAAGTGAAAAAATTCAGGAAAACAGTAACTGCCGTTATTAGATGTCTCCCTTTCATTTAAATATAAAATGCTCTCCTCTGTGTTAATCCACTGGGAAACCTCGGTTAATTCATTTTTATTGAAACTACACAAACTAAAACTACAAAATGTTTAACATACAGGTAAGAAAAATGTTTGTGACACTTTTTATTTACGTAAGATAGAATGTCGCATGAATTAAAAAATAATATAAATATTACAAAAGTATTTATGGGTGGGGTGACCAAGGGAAGAAAACAAAAAATAAATAATAATATAAATATGGAACTAAACAAATATAGCAGATTACAGCAGATTTTACTAGGCAATACAAATTGAAATAAATTAACAAGAAAGAAAATATGAACAATAAATTATTAATATAAGAAAAACATGATTTATGCTGAATCAAACTGAATTAAAAATGCCAGATTTTAACACAGTTCTTGAACATAATCAGATTATTAATACACCGTATGTAATAAGGAAATCTTATTGAACAAACGATAAGACAAAATTGAAAAGAAATTGCAGAAAGCAGTGGCATGGAATAATCGTGAACAAATTAGAGTTGTTTCGTAAGTTAGTTACGTAAGTTATAAGTTGAAATTAAGGGAAAATTACTATTGTCTGACTTCAATTGTAGTACTTTAAAAAAGAACAGATGACGAACAGGCAAAATCGTACGATCGCAAAACAGAAGGAAACTTGGATGTCTATTTGGTTGACGGCAATTTCCTTGTAAGACATATTTTTTCCAAAATAGTTAATGGTTGTATTTATTAAGAACGCTACCCCAACATAAATCTCGTTTTAATCTCATTCTACACGCAGATCTAAAAACTTCATATGGCTTACATTTTCAAAATCAAAACACTAATTTCCACATGGCTTAATGCTACAATAAGTTTGTGACAAGGAAATGGACGTTGAAAACAATTTGACAGTTTAAACTTTTGACACTTGGGCGCATGGTATTTAATTTTTACTTCAAGATGAGGTTTTGAATGGAGTGTTAGGAACATGATTTTAGTTTTGAGGCTGAACTAAATGATGAGCTCCAAACCAGTGCTTCAGTCAATTTATATCCTAGTTTATGTCAGAAGTTAAGTCCACAGGACTATCAGCGCCATAAGAAAAACCTAAATCTTCAGCAAAGGCAGTGGGTACGCCTTTGAAATCAATATCTAAAAATGAATTCATATAAATAGAATGGGACTGACGGACACCTAAGTTAGACGTCTTGATATTTCTTCTTATATCGATGAACTTAACTCTTTGAGATCTGTTTTCAAGATAAGACCTAAACCAATTTAAAATAAACCCTCGTAATCCAGTTTTTGTTTCTCAAATTTAATTCGTAAACAATTATGATTTACCATATCAAATGCTTTCGTGGTGTCAACAAAAAAAACCTGCCGTGCATTTTTTTCTATCTAGGTTGAAATGTAAATGTGCATCTTTCGAACACCAGTTTTTTGAAAACCGAACTGAGCTGAATTGAAATTTGAAAAAACAAGAAGGAAATCTTTTTTTTAGCTCTTTAAATAAATATGTATTATCACATGAGACAAAATCACACTCTTGTAAGAGACTACTCTTAAGCTTTCTGAAATCAATCTAGGTAATTTGCAGAGCTTGGAGTATTAACAATAAGCCTAGTCATTGAGTGATCAGATATCTTAAGATAAAATACACATTTTGCACATTTGTTGATCAAACGGCCATAAATATGATCCAGATAACTTCGTAAAACAGCTCTTGTTGGTTCATTTATAAAGCATTGCAAACAATTACATTTTTGCCCAACATATAGTCCGATTGAAGTCACCTACTATAATAAGATTCTTGGACATTTCACTCGCTAGAAATCCTGTTAACTACAAACAGAGATACATCAACCATATGAAGTTTGTACCCACAAATAAAAACAAACGTCTCCTGCTTAATTTTAACAGAAATCTTCAAGAGATCAGCACTACAAAAAGCAACCATCGAAACATCAACAATATTATAGTCATTCCGTACAAAACTCCTGACACCTACAGCATAATTATCGTTTGTCTACTAAACTCTAAATCTAAAATACTAAACGTAAACCAGGGTGTGAAATAATCGTTTTTATGAAAATCTTAAATCCAAATAAAAAAAAAACTAGAACACAATCAATGATTCAAAATGAAAGGCTAGATTGGAAAAATTTTATCTAACACTTATGATGTTCCGGCGAACAACAAAAAGTTAATCATCACAAAGAGTGCTATCAGTAAAAACACTGTCACAGTTCAAATTCGGTGTAAGGGAAGAAAAGTCATCGAACAAATTTTGTTCATACAGCCGAATGATTTGAAATGATCCAATTTTGACGAGTAATCCAGTTCAGCTGCACATACTAACACATTTTTTCTTGAACCAGTTTTTACATCGTTTTTCTTGATGAGGATGAAGATGACATGTTATTTTTGTGTTCATTTGTCTCATCATTATAAGAGATCCAATCCCATTCAATTGTATTTAATTACAAACATTTCTTTTCTTAAAGGCACATCCTTTACTCACTTCATCACCCTTTATATACAAAAGTCATAATTTAGTCGAATGATCAAAATACAGTTAAGTTAACGCTGTTATTATACTGTTATGTTTCATGAAATGTTATCCTAAACCTTTACAAAATGACATGCTAGTCGAGCAGTTGCAATAAAGCGATCATCGAAATAAATCGTTATTCTTTTGCTTGCTCCACGTGCCTTACATTAAGACAATTAATATGGCCTTTACATCCGTGGAACACGGAAATTATATGTATCTTGCAAATTGTGTTTCTTCGGTATTTTTTTCTCTTTGAAATTCCAACCTTTCGGTGCAGCCGTTATTCACAATAATACACACATAATATGAATATCAAACGAGGAATTTGTGGAAACGAAGTACAAATATTACGCGAAAGACAATAGCGAGCGGCGAGCTAACTGGGTACATAGTGTTACTGGAACGATACTTGGAAAGTGTACGCACAACGAGACTCTAGAAGAAACGGTATTCGCATTTGTGCGAGCATTTGTGTGTGAAAAAAAAAAAACGATTGTATGGATACTGCCGACTGCATAGGCAGCTTTTTTTACTTACTTACCTAAGGTGGCGCTACAGTCTGGGGTATACCTGGGCCTCAACCAACAAGCCTAGCTCGATCTTTAGCTAGCTGCCTCCAGTTTCGTACGCAAAGTTGGTTGAGGTTCCTTTCTTGGGGTAGATTCGAAGATTTTCTGGGCTTGAGCAGTTGGATCCTCACTCTTCTAAGTCGATGTCGCTGAACAGCTCGTACAGTTCGTCGTTATATCTCCTCCTCCACTCACCATATACAGCAGAGGGGACCGAAAATCGCCCTTAGAATTTTCTTCTGAAAGCAACCAACCTATTGACAAAGTCCATGCCTCTGCCTCAGGATTATTTTGGTTGTTCGAGAGAGAGAGCTTTGTTTATCAATTGCTTTCTTAGCCCAAAGAAGCAGCGATTGGGAAGAGTTATAGCTCGTTTGATTTCAGCGCTGGTGTCCTTGTCTGAATTAATAGCGGTTTCTAGGTAGACAAAGTCTTTGGCTAACTCAAAGCTATATCTGTCTATCGTGACGCTCTGTTCGAGACGTCGGTGTTTGGAGTCCTTTCGTGTTGACAGCATATACTTGATCTTGCCCTCATTAACAGTTAAACCCATCTTTGCGGCCTCCGATGCAATACTCACAAAAGTACCATTGATATCACGCTGTCTTCTTCCGATAATGTGAATATCATCGGAATATGCTAGTAGTTGGACGGACTTCTGGAAGGTTGTTCCTCTAGTGTTGGCGTGTGAGTTCTGAACAATCCCTTCAAGTATGATGTTGAAGAAGTCTCATGACAACTCGTCGCCTTGTTTAAATCCTTTTTTGACATCAAAGGTCTCGGTAAAGTCCTTACCAACCTTGATGGAGCAGCGTGCTTTCTCCATCTTCATCCTACATAAACTACACTATCTACTATTAATTGTAGATTTTGAATAATTTTCCTTAATTTTTTTAGAATGACATACGCATTTCGTACTAATCAGTTCTTGGAATTGGTTCATGGAATGTTTCGACTTGAGTCTGATAACAAAGTTTGAGTTTCTTGGTATTTTATGTATTCTTTCATTCTTGGCTTTTGATGTGAAGTGTGCGGTAACGTACTAGGCATGTATCTGGTTTTTTACACTATTAGTCGGAATTATATTAATTCATTCTGTAGCATCGACGTTAAACAACAACATCGATGTTTTGAGGTCAATTATTATCGGTCATCGATGTTGACATCGAATTCAACATCGATGCTTTTCCAACATCGAACATCCCTACTCGCTACTACAACGTTTCGCCAAAGTCCGATATCCGTTGTGGTGTCGTGTAGCCTGTACCTCCCAACCGTACTACCAAAGACGATCTCTCTCACTATGCTTGCGTCAAAATCGCCTAGGACAATTTTAATATCATAGCTAGGGCATTGCTCGTATGTTTTCTCCAAGAGCTCATAGAAGCAATCTTTGGTGTCGTCAACTTTCTCCTCTGTGGGGGCACGTGCTCCTATAAGGCTTATGTTTGCGAACTTAGCCTTGATGCGACTTGTCGTGAGGCGCTCGTTCACAGACCTGAACGATAGGACAGAGCACCGACAAAGAGCTATGCTTCATTGGTTTGGTCACGTAGCTCGAATGTCCCCACCATCACAACTTCCGAGGCGGGCCTGGAATGCGATTCCATCAGGTAGGCGGCCACTTTACCGACCCAGGGTGAGGTGGTTGGAACAAGTCCATAAGCTCGCCTGGTTACGCTTAGGCATAACCGCAGATGAGTTTGATTTGCCTGGAGATCTCTCGTGCGTGGTTTACACCCGCGAACCCTTTAGTGGATCATGCGATTTAGAAGATGATGATGATGAAATATGCAGAGCACGATTGCGTGTCTGAAAAATACAAGTTCCTGCAACAAATATTGCGTGTGAAGTGCTTATTGTTTTTGCAAACTTTCAGGCTATTAGCGTTTTTTAGCGTTTTGTCACATCATCCTCCAACTGCCATATCGGCCCTATTAGACCTATCTAGGACTTAAAAACACCTTTGGTGATGTGTTCGTGTGTGTATTAACAGAATCCGATGCGTTGGAGCGCATCTCAGGACATCTGAATTTTCGGCTACTTTTGTATAGCCGGCATCGTCCTTTTTTAGCGTTTTGTCACACCATCCTCCAACTGCCATATCGGCCCTATTAGACCTATCTAGGACTTAAAAACACCTTTGGTGATGTGTTCGTGTGTGTATTAACAGAATCCGATGCGTTGGAGCGCATTTCAGGACATCTGAATTTTCGGCTACGGAAATGTTTATATTCCCCAGAGCACGGTTGAAAAAAAAATGAGTGTCTAAAGTTAGAATTCAAAATGATAGCAACTTAAAATTTTATTCGCGACTCTGGTTTATAAAGTCTATGTATGGGGCAATTTTATTTGACACTCCAATTTAGTATGAATACTTAAATATGTTTTTGAATGATAGCTACGGCACCAGTTGGGGCCACGACTACCATTTTTGAGAGGAAGGACCTGAACGCAAATATCTTTAACGTCGATCTTTTGTAGTATTTCGTGATCAAAAGTATAATTAAAGAAATTTTTTATGATGGCACCCCATGACATTTTCTCAAAATTCGATTGGCAGCCAATGTTTTAAAGTAATAGCTAGAAGTATAAGCATGTCCTTCCTTTTCGTATTCATAATGATTACCTTATACTTGCGAGGATATCGTTCATGCACAAGTAAAAGATAAGCTCGTCTGATCGCTGAATTACATGCTAAATTGGATTTTCGTATCATTAGGCATAGCTGCACTCCGTATCCGCTGTCACCAGTGATAAGATTGTGTTTATTTCTTAATTGTAGACTTACTTCTGAATTTTTCCATATTCCATATGTCATGTACGGATCCAGGCCAACTAACGACAGCAATAGTAAGAATGTCTTTGGCATCACAAGTTGCTTGTAGGGTGTCAGATAAAATCGCCCAACATATAGATTTTATAACCCAGATTCTCGAATAAAATTATAAGTGGCTATCATGAACACGCAGAGTAGGTTTACCTCTTCGATTAATGTGGATTCTCTTCTCTTTATGGAGGTCTTCCTCAAACCTTGAGATATTGACTGTTGATTAAAGTTTCGTAGATTGGATAGACGCATCTTCTCCAGTGCCACCAGAGGATTTGGTCCTCTGATCTGAAAAGCATAGGTTCATTTATATATTTGTGCAGTTCAATTTGTTTGTTCCGGCACCAAACTCGAAATTTCGGTATCCAAGTCATCCCAAAAATATGCTGTCTTGGTGGTGGCATATTAAGATATCGATGGCAGCGGGAGTTGTTCCGTTACAATGGAAGAACATTCGGATGTTTCTATAGGGTGAATTGCAGCTTTCAGTTTCAAGGCTTCATATGCTGAGTTAAAATTGTTTCCATTTCGAAATGCTCTGCTCTTGAGCCTCGGATTCAATATTATGGATTCAGGTGATTTTTCCAAATGATTGAAATGATTTTGTATTTGCTTACTTAACATCTCCAGTAATTTGTTGCCATTATTAGACATTTAATGTCCTTGAGAAAAAATACTTTTAATATTGGAGTCACTCCCTCTATTACAAATCAAGGGTAGCAATAATTGCATTGTTTGTTTTTTACTTTATTTTCAATACTCTATTTTGAAATATGTTCTTTTAAAAACCAGCAGAGATTTTCATTTGTATGGCGCTTATCGTGTTGTACAGTCAAGCAAATGTGATCATAATTTCACAATTTCTGTGTCAATAAAATGCGCTGTAACAGCAATGAAGCTTTGAATGTTGACTGATGTCCATGCATTAGTCGTAAGACAATTTTATTGCGCACTTCCTCTTCCAACTTCAAATGCAGTTGAGGTAGCAGTACTTCCTAACGCGTAAATTGTGTGATGGGCACAATAGAGATGCAAATTTATTTGGCTGTCTGTTTTTGATTTCTTTTGCTTGAGAAGTTGTTTTGTGGTTTCAGTGAAAACATATATTTTTTGTTGGATAGTTTGATGTATTCATGTTGTCGCTTCAGTATTCAGTATTCAGAATCCAAAGTACGCTGGTTTTTCTTATCATTGCCATAAGATTTTCATTTTTTCACGACAAAACCTACACAAAAAATTGCACTATTTTTATAATATTCATAAAGAAGGATTAATATAATATTCCCAGAAAACAAACTCGAATAGTCTAAGTTCCAACTGAATACCAAATAATATGAAACAGAAAAAATCGTTACCTACAAAAATATAAGAACAATTGCCAACGAATAGGATACGCGACCAAAAGAGCTAAAGTAAAGAATACAAGAGAAGGCGATAAGAGAATGATTACAATGGCACATAGTTCCGACTTAGGTTCGTACAACCAACCATGTGTGTTGCCATGCGTGTGCTGTGTGACAAGTGTATGCTGTGCTTGCCATGCCATAATATGTCATGTCCGACTCAGGTTCTCACAGTCATGTGTGTTGCCATACGTGTGCCATGTGCAGAATTTTTTTTTTTTACAAAAAATTGCCACATGTGTCCTTTCCTTCGTTTCTTGATTCTTCATACCTCTGTAAATTCGGTTCGGAACTATAGTATGGACATTGACATATTTAGCTCCAGCAGTTTCCGGGACGATATGAATTTTCCTACAGAGGACATAATTCCGGGAGCTATACATGTCCGGAACGACCCAACTCTACAGCTTAGTGACAATGGATACTGAAGAGAAGGCAAAAAACGTAACTTTATGTGGTACTTTATCGAATACTCGTTACTAAGTAACGAATATATGCATTTTGCTACAGTTCTAGTCTCGAGTAGATCTCGGTTTCACATCTAATCTGCGCGTTTTTAGATATGGCATACACACCAATCCCGTTGCCTCGTAGGACAGAGCAGCAGCAACTGTTACCCGGCATGTCTTTTTTCGATGAGCTCCATCGTTGACCCGGCACATGCCAAATATGCCAATCGCACTATCTCTGTTACATATTCTTGGAACGACTCACTTTTGTGTTGTTTATGGCTGTTCAACTTCATCTTGAATGACTTGCATACGGTGTCACATCCATACTTGCGTTGTAGCGAGCCCATCGTTGCGTTGTAGTACATCTGAAGACCTTCTAGAATCGTCTGGAGGACGTCAGCAGTACCAAATTATGTTTCGTTCGCAACTTATGTTTCGAATTGTAGCTTAAAGATGTTAAATGCTGTTGTTCCGTCGTACGACGGTAGTTTGAGCTTCGTTTTGGCTCTGCTAACCACTGGTTCCCTCACTTTCAGAGCTCATATTGTTCCTTTATCCGATGAACCTTCTCGGTGACCTATGTTTCTAGGCCAACTTTCGAAGTCTCTAGGATCAGAACTCTGTTGTTGACGTGTTGAACTTTCTGGTCCATCGAAGTCTCTAGGTTCGGATCTTTGTTGTCGATGTGCTGAACTTTCTTGCTTTGCACTTTTGCTTTACTACTGTTCTTCTAGAGCCTTCCTGATCTCGTTTCTCTGATCATCCAGATCATCCAGCGATTGGTTCTGCTCCTCTAACGATTCACGCACGTTTTTCCTGTGTAAGATCAACCGGGGCCGTACTTCCAGATGATTCCGCAACTTTATAAGCGAATTCGAAAAAAAGGGTCGGCTGATAAACTCACAAATTTCACCATTACGTTACAATCCCACTTATGACACCAAATGTTTACTTTTTAAAGAAATGATTAAACGGAAAATAAATCAGTTGTCCACGAAAAAATAAAGTTCGATCACTGGATTGAGGAATGATTCACAAATGTTCACTTATCCAATATCTACACGAATTTATTTACAAACACTGGTTTACTCTTTAAGCTTTACTACTTAACTACACCTTGAAAAAATTCAACTGTACTGAACTGAACTGAACTGAACTTAGCTGCATTGGTCGCCGTTCCGATATTTATACCCCCTTAAAATTGCTGACAGACGTCCGCTCGCACAAAATTCCTTGTACAGTCGAACTTCGATAAATCGAACCACCACTTTCCACAAAAACAATTCGAGTTATCAAGTAAAATACTAAATTGATATAAATATTTATTTATCTGCGATTGCATAAAACGTAGAGGAGCATAATTATAGTTTGAAATAGTCTCTTATTTCGTCAATTATCATATATCACTGCCGTGGTCATCGGTATTATCGAACTGAGAAGATTCGGATGTACATCTAAATATCTCGACAGTATCTTCATCCTTGGAAATCTCAACGTAACAATATCGCCTGTAAAAAATCATCATACGTAACACCTTTTATATTTGTTGTATTTTTTCAAGCTTCAAATTCCATTTGCAGGTGAATTTATCCCTCATTTCTTTCATTTGGGAGTTCAGTTCTGAAAATCAAAAGTATTTCATCCTTCCCCCGCTCAGTATGTTCACCAAAACAGCGATTCCATACAAAACGAACATTTAAAATAGGTAGAATTCAGGAATTTCTCTTCAAAATTCGACTTATCGAAGGTGACGCCAAATAATCTATTCGAGTTATCGAAGTCAAATTACATGTAAATTTCAGTCCTGGTGGGAGTTATCGAGTTATATAAGTTCGACATATTAAAGTTCAACTGTTGTTCATATGTGTGTGATGGTGACTTTTATATAACTACATTCCGACAGTTTGTACAACAACCGTTCGTAGATGGTATATCGGGAATAATCTTCCTAGTTATGATCGATTTCACCGGTGGTGTATAGACGGCGATCTGTTGACTGGGGTGTGTCACGGAAATGTTGTTGGTGATCAGCTCTCATTATGCACGTCAATATGTTCACAGATAATCCAACCTAACACCATCAGAAATTGATTGAATAAACAACTTCATAGGCCGAGTTGTTAGCAAGAAACCATTTATAAGTAAGCCAAACAAGAAAACCATACATTTCGCTAACAGGGTGAAGATTTTACGTTTCATATTAAGATCATTCTATAGAGCATGTGTAGAGCTATTTAGAATAATTATTGAGAAATCACGAAATCAACAATAGAAATTGCCTTCTTTCAGTTCTAAAGGAATGGGAAATTAGTTTCATCTCCTCAGAGCAGTGCTAAAGCAAAAATTAATTTCAAAAAAATATGAAATCTTAAATTGTTACACAAAATTAATTTACTTTCTTAACATTTGTGTGTTGTGTGTGTAACACTTGTGTATCCATTATTAATTTCACCTAACATGTTTTGCTTTTTTGGTGTTTATGTTTTTGTTTGGCTTTTGTGTTAATGAATTTGATTTGAATTTTGTTTTGTAAAATAATATATATTATAACTTATCCCATTATAATGTTGAGCCACTTTCTAATTCATTGTACAACTTTTTTAATTCATCCGAGTATATTCGTATATTAATATATTCTGATCATCATTAAAGTAGAGACCATCAGAATTGAATTAATCTCAGAGCGATAAATATAAAAAGTGTAAAGATTGTACTGTCCATTGGTATAGTTAAGGATATTGAATTACTTCCGCAACTGTAAATGCAAATAATTAATTTTATAGCAATGAATATTCCAAATGTGTCTTACCCTTCCCCTTGGTAAACCAAATTCATTTCATAAAAATCAGCGTACGTTTTGGAAGCTTCTCGTACTACAAGAAACACATCGTTATCCGCAGTACTTCTATCTCTAAAATACGCAAATGCGGCCGCAGATTGTTGCCATTCTGGTAGATAGCTGCATACAATTAAGTAGTTGACATAGTCTGTGTCGAGGATCTTAAAGGTGGGTACTGGAACTTAAGCAAAATTAACAAAACATTAGTCATTTCATTTTTTATGAATGTGAAGTCTTTCAGAATTGTATTGGAACCTTTCTATTTTAATTCAATCTATATAAATACATAGACCATAATCTTTCTGTAGTCGACAGCTCAACACCCATAGACTGACCTTACAATACATTAATCAACCGACATTCATCCACATTAATCACGTTGCGATCAACGTCGGGCACTCACCACTATATGTACGGAGTCCAAGACAAATAGTTCAACTTGACGGAAAAATATCTCCAATGGTATCTCCCACATTCCTGTTGAAGCAATCGAAGAAAATTGGAGGTGTTGCTTAGATGCCCTGAAAGAAGCTACCACTGATGTGCTGGGTCTTCCGATAGCTAAGGATGTAGGCAACGGTAAAACGGACAGCGACAGCTCTTTGTGAGCTGTGAGATCGTTTATTTTCCATATCAGATTGGCATCAAACTTATATGCGAATACCTCTAAAGTAAAAATCGACACTTACCACAGCTATCATACAGACTAACCCTACCCATCCATGCCTAGTTTTGTTATTCCTACCAAACTCGATGTTGTACAGGTTTAGGGGAGAGCATCAAGTATTTTCACTATGGGGAGGTCCATCTCGCCCCGATTAGGATACATTTTTTAGAAAAAATTACACAAAATGCACAATACTTTATTAAAAAGCAACTGCAACACTTATTATATGCTATATAAATGTATTATACCGAATTTCATGAAATTATTCATGTGAATAGTTTTTTTAATAATTCGCATGTAAATTAAAATTTTTGATGAAAAAAAGAGTAGACCAATATTTCTCAAAATTGTGAAATGTGTGGTAAATTGGCTTTCTGTAGTCATCGCTTATATCAGTTCTGTTCAGAATCGAACACAAAACCGCATGGCCTTATGTTTTTTAAGTTTTTGAGAAAATCTAAAGTTTAAAGTTTTCTTTTGTGTCATTTAAGTAGTCTTCCTTTCAAGTAAGTGAGTGATTAAAACATTAAATGTCTGGCAGACGCCTACATCAAAAGTTATCGTCCTCGTGCACAGGATTACGTTGGAGATTTAGATTATTTTTGGGCAGTAATCAATTCGAACATCGTCGGTACCGACAACACTGATCATTAAATCCTGCTGTAGGCTTAGGCAAAAGCCCTTGGTTTCTTCGAGATAAATGTACTGCGTGCGATCTTTGGTGCGTTGAAGGCATTTGGAGAAGAAGACTCAACTAGAACTTAAGGGGTTGTGTGAGGCTTATCAGGCACCAACGGATCATTACGCCAAAAGGACCACTTATCTGTGAAACATCGCAACAGAGGATGTCCTCGTCTAAATTGAATCATGTGGAGAAGAACTTCAAGCAAAGAAATTAGGGAAACCGACCACAGATGCTTGTTTTGTGAAGCTCTGGGATCTCGGAAAAATGATCCGGTTAAGTCGAACTACGCTAACAAACACGCGATGCAGCGTGCAGTTCGGCTCGAGGACTTCCGAGCCGCTTGAAACCTGCACCGGATTTCGGCAAGGCGATACGCTGTCGTGCGATTTCTTCAATTTGGTACTGGAGAAGACACGTGCTTACGGCGGGCAGCTGTAAACACGTAAGGCACTATGCTAAGAGGGTCTTCGAATCCGAGAATCCTGGTTCGAGAAGGAGAAGAAGAAGAAGACCAAATCTCCGTTATAAAGACCAAGTAATCGCGGATGGTGGGTCGCCGTGGCGTAGTGGGTAAGTGCGTCGACTCCTACGCAGAGGGTGCCAGGTTAGAATCCCCAATCTACCAACTTTCATAATTCACGGCTCCACCTCTTTCGAGTCACTGAAAATGCTCAAAGAGTATTCCTGTCTAGAAAAAGCTTCCAACTTTGCCGTTCGGAGTCGGCATTAAACTCCCTTCCACTCTTGAAAGAACAATAGCACGAACAACACAAGTGGTTGCTGAGAAGCTAGGCCTAGGTCCGCCTCGGACTGTAGCGCCACCCATATTATTATTATTAATCGCGGATGCATGACAACTTTGTCTTGATGACTGGAAGCAGCGTGCCCAGAACCGTCAGGAATGGAAAGCAGCTATCGCTCAGGCTCGGACCCTGCATGGGTCGTCAGACTGATAAGTAAGTAAATATATCAGCTCTGGACTGTAGGGTTACAAAAAGTAAACTGAAAAACTAAAAACAGTTCTTTATCTTATTTCGTACCAAACTTCTATTGGTCTTTGCATATTTTACAAAATGCATACAAATATAGCATAACAAATTCTTGCAGTCTCCAAGACCAATGCCTTTCGGAAAAACATAGATTAATGAGAATGATAGGAAACCGCTAACCCTAATTGCGCCATATCACATATCAATAATATAAAAGATCAAATAATTTATAGATCAGCTAAAGTAAACTGTAACTCCTGATTTATGAGATGCTATTCAAATTATGTTAAGCTAGCACCAAAATTACCTTATGTGGGGTATGCAATGAAATTAATATCGATACAATATATGGGGGCTAACTATCGGAACCCACACAAATTCTAATTGAAGTTTCATTGCCTTTTTCTCAAAGTTAATTTTAAAACCAATAAATGGTTTTTGTTGTCAATTACTTTTTCTTCGAGTAATCATAAAAAGTCACACTTGTTTTTTAAGATATCTATACTTCAGTAGAAAGATATTTTGGATCTGAATTGTAGATAGTGGGCCGTTAAGCTTAACGAAAACCCTCCACTTACATATTTTGGCAGATGAGTATTGCTATTTTGGTGTGACTATTGTTGAAATGTAGTGAGTGGACTTTTGAAGAAGTAACTTCAAGAGAGAAAAAGGTTTTTAAAAAAATGGAAAAATGCTGTTTCGGAAGAGGAATATTTTGATGGATTTAATGAAAAGCCTTTAGAAATAATTCTGGCAAGAAATCTGGAATGCAAGAAAACAATTTCATAAAATCTTTGCAATTTTATCAGTGTTTGCTGGAAAAAAAAAACCAGAGAAAAAATTAAAAAAAAAAATCCCGACTCACCAATGTATCATACTAATTTCTTCACCTTCTCTATTCACGGTATGACTCCATAGTTTCCTTCAGGAATATCGGAAAGGAACTTGAAATTATCCCCTGAGTCCCCAGATTCAACATTTTTCCCCAGATTTGAAATAACTTCTTTTGAAAACATCTTATATGAATAATTTTCTTTTATTAAAAGGTTTGATTATCTTACTATATAAACGTATCAATTCTTGAATGAATAACTTTAGTTGACGCAATGTTTTAAGAATTTGTTGCATCGACTATCAATAAATGTCAACAGTTACGATGTCAAGAATAATTATTGTCCGCTGGCGTCGTGGGATTTTCCATTTTATCTCTTATTCCATCTTGGGATTTTCGATTTTATCTCTTATTTCATCGAGGGCATATTTCTTCGATATTGTATTTAGTTGTAGTTTTCTTATTATAAAGAACTTTCCGTACATTTTATTTATAATTTCTAATATTTAAATGCAATGTTTAAATGTATACTAAATAAGTCAAACATAGAGGACTTTCGAGACTCTGCATCATGTGCTTTTGTTGGAAGTGCCATATTCTTTGCTTTATTAAACGTTATTGGTTTTCACGAAACTTATAAATGAAATCAAACAAATGGTACAAATAACTTAAGAACTAAAGAATCCCCATAAGAAACTATTAAGTATCACTTACCTCGTGAAGAGGAAAAATTACAAAAGAATTACAGAACTAGTTAAGAACCGGCCTAAAAACCACAGCTGCTGAAGAAGAACTATCAGAGTTCGTATACGATCAGAGAGAAGAGTATGGCACGAGTTACCATCAATCATTAAGAAATTAACCGCCTTCCTGTAACAGCGTTAGTCAAAACTGCCCCATCGCCGAAAACACCACACCCTACACTACATAGCTTTTACCCATCTTTAAACACCCTTGAAATCCAAGAACTCTGTATTCCCTCAAATTAAAACTTAAGGCAAGGAACCTTTTCCTTTTAACAAAAACACTTAACTCTTGTGTGTCCCCTTAGTTTTTATTCACACCATCCAGCTTTGACGATCAAGGCAGCTCACATAGTATTGGGAATAGATACATATATTGTAAAATAAATACGGGGAAATAAGACAAAAAATCAATCATTAAATTCATAATAGAAAACCTACTCGAATGAATCGTAATATTCTACTCTTAAAATCCTCATGTAATCCATGTACCTAATCTTTATACCTAGTTAAGATTTGGGGGAAAGGGCAAATCTGAGCACAATTTGCAAGTTCAAACTATAATAAGCTAGGTACAATTTTCTACCCAACGCAGAATTGTGCTCGTAGTTGGCATATGTCCTGCCGAATAGAATTGGGATTAAACTTTGGAACTCATATCTCTGATAATTTCCTTCCCGAAGAGACAAACTTTTTTTTAGCAATTATGTGTAATTAAAAAATATATAAAATATTGATTTCGTCTAAATTATTTTTAATTAAATACGAGGACATAATACTTACGATTATTATAAGTTGTTGACAAAATATTGTAGTCGGAAATATTAGACGTATTGTACTGCAGTATATACTCATAAGACATTTGGTCGTGAATACTACTCATGTTGTCTGCATAGGTTTGGTTAACAATTGCCGTTCCATTCATGTAGGTAATTTCCATTTGAAGACACTGCAAATTTTGCGTATACGTCCCATATCCTCGTCTGGCGAATTCGTACCAAGTACCCGAAATCTTAAATTAAATTAAATTACATTATTCTAACTTAAGTTCCTTCATTACCATATAAATGTTAATATCGTCCATAACATTGAGATTTCTACATATTTCTGGTTTTATATTGAGTGTTGTGTTCGATGAACTGGTAGGTGTTCTTGCAGTAGATGATGTGGCACTAGTAGACGATATTGCAGTCGAAGTTGCATCTGTAATAATTTTTGTTGTTAATTGTGAATCAGCTATAACTAATAAATATAATAATAATCAAATATAACTATTCACATACTGCCACCGATTGCGAAAGCAATTAGAAGCGCTCCCAATTTTAAGTAAAAGAAAAACATTTTTGCACCCCAACACTTCAGTTCTAAATAAACAAATCAATTTATTGAACCGGAGTTCGGTCAAAAGAATACTCATCGGTTATTAATATTACACACCGAAAAAGATAACAGAATGACACTGATCCACCCATCATGATTAATTGTGCCAGAGTCCAGAATAACTTTTAGAAATTATCGAAATGACTGGGGTGAAGTGCTTCAAACTTAAATATCACAATGGTTAGAAGCGATGGAGTTTGACAGAAATTACATAAACGAAGATAATGCGAACTCTGAAGATAATAAATAGATATTTATTACTATTATGATTTTCCATTTTGTTTCGTGCATTGTAGCGGCTGTGTTAAGTTAGGCCATGGCTGCTTATACCGCAGTCTGAGTCCGTTCTGCTGACACTGACACAGAAAAACTATGCTAAAGGCATGACCACCCTATCATAAATAATTTATTGAGAAGCATGTAGGGTTGCATGTGACCACGAATTTCTTCAGAGAAATGTATACATATATAGTCGAATTTCGATAACTCGAATATTTGATAACTCGAATGAAATTGGTTGGCGCGAAAAGAGTGAAATTTACATGTAATTTGACTTCGATTAATCGAATGCCTTTATAACTCGAACAGATTATTTGTATCACCTTCGATAAGTCGAATTCTGGAGAGAAATTCCCCAATTCTTCGTAATTCACAAGTTCGTTTTTATAAGGAATCGCTTTCGGGGCACGGCATTTGTATGTTCCTTTGACCAAGTATAAACAAAATGGTGGTTTTGGTGAATATTCTGAACGGGGGGAAGAGAATGAAATTGATTTTCAGAATTGAACAGCCAAACGAAAGAAATAAGTAAAAAATTCAATTGCAGATGAAATTTGAAGCTTGAAAAAATACCAGAAATATACAAGGTGTTACGTATGACGCTTTTCTGCAAGAAGATATTGTCGAGATATTTAGATAAGAACCCGAATCTTCTCAGCTCGACAATAACGATGACAGCGTAGTGATGTAATAGGAAAAGGTTTGGCTATAATTGATTCAACTACCTTCAAACGAGTTGGTTGCAAGTTCATTACCCATTTTGCGTTTATATTCAAAGACTCATGACTGGTTTAGTTTCCATTGAAGATCTTTTTAAAAACAAAATAAAAAAACAAATCCGCTCTTCAGTCATTTCATCATATTTTAAATAATAACTATGTTCCTCTACGTCTTATGTGTTAAATGGCAGATGAATAAATATTTATATCAATTTTGCATCTGACTTGATACCTCGAAGTCTTGATAACTCGAATTTTTTTTGGCAAAAGGTGGTTCGAGTTATCGACTGTATTTGCATATTAGGAAGTGCAGAATTCTTCTGAAAACAGCATGAATTGTGTATTCACACAAAATGATACATTTTTTGAAATTCACTACCAACCATCGCGTCCGGAGTAGACCTGGGCCTCAACCTGAAAGCCTCTCCAGCCGGCACCGTCTTTGACTGTCTCCAATGCGCACACCAACTTGGTTGAGATCCTTCTCCACCTGGGTGCGTCATCGGATCCGTGGGCGTCCTCTATTGCGTTGTCCCACTCTTCGGGCTGAAGCAGTGTTGTCCACACGCTCAACATGGCCAACCCATCTTAGGCGTTGAATCCGTAGATACCTGACTAGACTCATGTTGCTATACAGCCCGTACAGTTTGTGGTTGAATCTTCTCCTCCAATAACCGTCAACGCATACAGGACCAAATATTGAACGCAGAACTTTTCTCTCGAAAAGACCAAGTGCTTCTTCATCCGCTTTTGAGATTGTCCATGTCTCCGCACCATAGGGCAGGACAGGGATGATCAAGGTGGTATATAATGTTAGCTTGGTCCTATGAGAGAGGGTTCTACTACTCAATTGCCCCTTGAAACAGCGGTTGGTAAGAGTTACTCTGCGTTTGATCTCGGTACTGATTTTGTTCGTACTGTTTACTTGCGAGCCGAGGTAGACCCTTCACTACCTCGAAGTTATATCTGCCTATGGTGACGTTTTGGCCAAGTCGTCGAACTAATGCTGTTTTTTACATGGTGGAGAAGTTAACACCATGCGCAACCGCCGAACCTGGAGGACCGTGGCCTGGTTTAAAGCGGTTGCTGTAAAGGCTATCCAGAGGGCGCCGCGATGAGGCTGTATGTCAACTTGACCTGTACATTTAACAGGGATCGTTGCTGGCATCTCGCTAAGTTGAGAACAGTCAACAACTTTGCCCTTCATACACAGGCCCATGCCACTAAAATCTTCAGATATTGAAGGACACAAGATAAAAGTTCAAGGCAAACTCAAAAAATGGCCAACTATTTAGCACAGTACAACGTATTGCTTTTTAAGTCCACGGAATCTATTATTTTTGTCGTGTTTTACTTATTTGTACGGTCTTTGCCGAAAATGATAGATAGATAGATAGTTCTTTATTGCGCATAAAATATTTACAAGGCTCTATTACCACACGTTTTACAATTCAGAGATATGATAACTAGTATCTTACATCTGTAAAATTATAATATAACAAAAAAAGAAGTCAATATTGCTTACATATTAAGGAAGTATCCGAAGGGAAATGCGAAAAAACCCTCCAATTTAAAGACAAAAAAAAAAAAAAAAAAAAAACAAATAATAATAATAATAATAAATAACCATAATAATGAATAACTAAATGAAATAATTGATACACATGTGTGTAAAATAAATAAATAAATATATATATAAATAAATAAATAAATAAAAAAAATATATAAATAAATAAATAAATAAATAAATAAATAATTAAATAAATAAATTTATTTAATAATAAATAAATATATAAATAAATAAATAAAAAACAAAAAAAATAAGTAAATAAATAAAGCAATAAATAAATGATTTAATATGTAGATGTATAAATATGAGTACAAAACAAAACATATACATATAAATATATAATTAAATATAAACACAAACAGGTATTGATATATTAAATTTCGAACACTGTTGTCATTTAATCTTCTGACTAAGGGATTTTCTGCAAAATCGCAGCGAGCTAGAAAGCGTTGGTTTATCTTCTGAATTCTATCGAAGATCAATTCAACATTGGCCCTTTGGTGAATATCGATTGTAGAATGATGCCACGGTAAGTTTAGTATCATTTTTAGTAGCTTATTTTGAGATATTTGTAATTTCTTTAGATGACTTTTAGCGCAATTTCCCCAAACCTGACAGCCATAGAGTAGGATTGCTTGGAACACAACTTTATGGATTATTATTTTGTTTTCATTTGAAAGCTTTGATTTGCGGTTAATAAATGGATATAACATTTTGATAGCTATACCAATTTTTCTTAATGTATTAGTTATGTGAGCACTAAAGGTTAGCTTGGTATCCAGATAAATTCCTAGGTATTTTATAGAGGGTTCCCATCTTATTCTTGTCCCGTTAACTTGCAACTGTCCACTAGGGAGGAAACAAGCTTTTCTTTTCCTGGTAAAAAAGATAGCTTGTATCTTATCTTCATTTAATTTAATTTTCCATTTGTTTAGATAAATTTGAAATATACTCAACCCATTATCAAGATTCCTCTCAATGTTGAGAGCGAATTCGTGAGAAGAGAATATCGCCATATCATCAGCAAATGTAGCTATTTCACAATTGGGCACTGAGGGCAAATCAGAGGTAAACAAGTTATACAAAACAGGTGACAGGACAGACCCCTGGGGAACACCAGAGTGAAAGTGAATAATATTGGAAACATCATTATTAACGTGCACTTTAAAACGGCGGTTTGATAAGAAACTACGGACAATTTTACAGAGATGGGGGGAAAAATTATGATTGATCATTTTATAAATAAGCCCGTCATGCCAAACAGAATCGAAGGCTTTTTCGATGTCAAGTAATATCATGCCCGTTGACTTACCTATTGCACGAGATGACATAACATGTTTGCAGATTCTTAAGACTTGATGAGACGTACTGTGGTAGTGCCTAAAGCCAAATTGCTAATGAGCAAGAATATTGAGTTCGGCAATGTGCTTCGAGATTTTCTCCTTAAGAACCTTTTCATAGATTTTACTAAGGCTGCTCAGCAAACTAATTGGTCTATAACTGCTAGTCAAATTGGGGGGCTTACCGGATTTTGGTATAGGCACAACCTTAGCAATTTTCCACATGTTTGGAAAGTATTCCATTTTGAGGCACGCATTAATAATGAATGACAAACGCTCAAAACCAGATTTAGGCATCTCTTTAATGTATATATTTTTAATTTGGTCAATTCCTTCGGCTTTTTGTGTACTGAGTTGACTGACAAAGAACATAACATCTTCCACATTTATAAAAAAACTGGAAGGCGGAGAACTATTTTTATTGATCAAAAAATTTTGAATGGTCCACTAACACAGTGGTTGCAACGTTACCTAAGCTAGAAGATATTTCATGATTTTTCGCGAAGTTTAGAGCAAGTGCATTAGCTTTTTCAAGATCCGTGCACATTGTGTTTCCTGAATCATGTAGGAATGGAATTTGTCTGTTTTTATTTTTTATCACTTTAACTATGTTCCAAAATGGTTTCGAATTTTTATCAAGAGAACTTAGTTTCATGTTCCACTTTTGGTTATTATGAACAGAAATAAGGTGGGATATTAAATTGTTAAGGTGTGAAACTTGATGTTTGTAATATGGCTGACGATATCTTTGCCAATGTTTACGGTAAACATTTCTAATTCGAATGAGATGCCGAAAATGAAAAAATTTTTTTTATAAATATTTTTTTATAATTATTTTTTTAGCAACTGGCCAGGAAAATTGCACTTTTATTTTAATGTTGATGAATTGCATATCAAAGCATGAACATTTTGATGCAACTTGATGCAAGAAGTCAACGCTCGATGTAGTGAATAGGTCCGGTTTTTATTAGTTCACTGTATCGAACGTCTACTATAGGGAAATTCAAAGGCAACATTTATTTTTCAAGGAAGTAACAATGTTTTTAAGTTATTTCCTATTTTACATATGTTACACAGCAGATATCAGTAGGGAAATAAAGCGACTTACCCAAGGATTCTGTCCTCATTGGTCGACAAATATCTGAATGGATTTATTCCAGGCATTTTTTGTTGATTTCTCCAATTTTGTTGTGAAGTGTAATCTAGTACTAACAGAGTACTAAATAAACAGATAACTAGATTTGAGAACAATTAAATGAAGTGATTTCTAAAGAAATAACTGTAGGTTTATTAGCAAAAATTAAAAATTTTGAACATGCTTTCTTAAAGTGATAAATATGTGCCATTCTAATAATCTTGTTTTTTTTTTTACCAAATACTCTAAAAGCGTTCTGGGTTTGTACGAAAAAATTGCTGTGGACGGGGACTGGTTAGTAACAGTACATGGAGTGTTTCGATATTTAGATAAATATTTATCAATTAAATTCTGTATGGTTGTACGTGTTCAATTTGTTTCTTTTAAATATTTTTTGAGATCATTTGAGTCTGTACAGCTCTTTCGGCTAATCCGTTAGACTGTGGATGATACGATGGACCATGGAAAAGCTTGATTCCTTTGCATCGCAAAATCGTTAAACGATTCCTTTGCATCGCAAAATCGCTTAACAAGCTTCTCCATGGTCCTTCATATCATCAGACGACGAAAAGGAGGACCATTATCAGTTGCAATAGTTGTCGGAATTCCAAATATTTTGCGATTATCTTATCGCCGTCAGTTTTCAACATTGAAAAAGCATCTAACCATTATGAAAACGCACCAATTAAAACTAAAAAACACATCCCTTCCAGGTAAGCGAAATCTAAATGAATTCTCTCATATAGAGAATTAGGACACTTCCAAGACCCTAAGGATACCTGGGTGATATTGTTCTGATACGCTAAACACGGTTTACATTGCTTTGCATAATTCTCTGAATCCTTATCTATATTCGTCCTCCACACGTAAGACCTAGCCAATTTCTCCATCATGTTTCTCTCCCATGTTTCTACAATCTTCAAAACTTCATCCACCAACAATAGCCAGTATTTTATCCATTATGGATTGAAAAATGTATGGTGCACCAAATGTGCATTAATGAAACTTAAAAATAACCTTATGATTATTAATGGAAAGTAAGTGTCTCGATGCATCTGAGACTTCCACTTGATGATATGCGCCAGTCAAATCCAGAACACAAAAATGTGAAAATTTTCCAACCTTGAAAGAAATATCACCTATTCTAGGTAAAGGATAGTGATGTTTTCCAATATATTTGTTGATTGTAACTTTGCAATTACCACAAAGCCAAAGTTCATCAGATTTTCCTACTACTACTATAGGTACTACTACTATAGGTACATGAGTCAGCTTTAAAGTCCATTATTAATGCATTACGATACTTGTCAAATATTTTCGGAAACATTTTCTTGCAAGACTCTTCCTCACGCGCGTTATCAACAAAATAATGTTCCTGGTTTGTTTTACCTTCAGGAATATTATTTTTCCAATTTGGTACCAACACATCTAACCAATTTCGACCTAACAATGGAATGAATGAATTTACTGACTCAACAACCATGAGATTTAAACATTCCAAAATACCTTTAAATGTAACCTCAACTCTCACAGTTCCACTAGCTCTCCCGTAATAGCGTGCAACTTTTTTTCACTTTAGATAACTCTCCTTGAATTAACACAAGTTTGCAGACATCTGATTTATTGAAAATTGTAGAGCAGGCACCAGTATCTATAATAGTATAATATGGGAGGCGCGACAGTCCGAGGTGGACCTGGGCCTAGTTTCTCAGCAACCACGTGTGTTGTACGTGCTATTGTTCTTTCACGCGTGGAAGGGGCCTACAATTTAATGCCTACTCCGAACGGCGAATTTGAGAAGCTTTTTCTAGACAGGAATACTCTTTGAGCATTGTCAGTGACTCGAAAGGGATTATGATAGGTGGTAAATTCGGGTATCGAAGCTGGCACCCCCTGTGTAGGAGTCGACGCACTTACCCACTACGCCACGGCGACCACCAGTATCTACTTCCATTTTAAAAATTCTCCCATAAATTAGTAAATGTGCATATAAAAAATGTTTCCGAAATATCTACGCAAAAAATATAACTAACCTCAAATTACTGAAATCGCCATCCTCACTGTCATCATCATCTCAACCTTCCAAGTGATTTGTACTGTTCGAGTGCATCTTCTTCACTTGCTTTGAACGTGTCGTTGCATAGTGACCTGGTTCCGAACACTTATAACATATACTGCATTACAGTCCTAAGCTTTATGTCCCGACTTTGAACATAGATAGAAGACTCCTCTCCTTTCTTGATTTCTGTACTTTTCCTTTACCATGGACTTACTATTTTTGTGAAAGCCTTTTTCTTCCACAGCAGCCTTCGTATACCCAACTCCAGCATAATTTTTCCACGTGTCTCTTTTTGTATCTAGCCTTCCTATTCGGTCTATTAGGTGACTGCCCATTCCTCTGACTTCCTTCTCCGCCATCGCAAACGTTAAAGCTTTGTTTTTAGCTTTCCCCAATGTTAGTTTATCTTCATTTAATAAAATAGTTCGGATATTATCGTTTCTTATTCCATATACTAATTTGTCTCGTAGAGCATCGTCCAAATAATTACCAAATTGACAGTCTTGAGCAATTAATTTGATTGTCACAACGTATTCGGAAATTGATTCGTGTGCCTTCTGGTTTCGTGAAAAATTGTTTATAACGTTCCACAATGACATTAGTTTTTGGTTTGAAATGATTTTTAAATTTGTCGACCATCTCCGAATATTTCAAATCCGTTGGTTTTGTGGGAGAACCCAGAGATTTTAATATTTTATATAACTCACCACCACCCAGTGTTATGAATTATAACACCATCATTTGATCGTCCTTGATTTCATTTATATTGAGAAGAAGTTCTATCCGATCAAATCTAGTTCTCTGTTTAGCTATATGTTATTTTTATAAATTGTACATTTTAATCAGAAGTTTGTATTCAATAAAGAAAAGACATCAATTACCTAGGCAAACTATTAGCCAAAGCAGTTCAAGAAAAACCTAATGGGGGGTGGAACACACACCATTCTGGAATATCGTCGTATCATTCAAGACAAAAATTATCAAATTCCGTATCATGCAAGCAATGATAACACTTACGTTACCGATGTCAATAAAACTAATATTCTCTGCTATAATTTTGAAAAAACAATGTTTCGCAACATGCAAGGGACACAAATACACACTACATGGTACATGGAGCTGTACAGAATTTGAATGCCTCATCAACTGAAGCACCCTTAAGTGTACTTGTAACGGATGCTGAGATTAAATTTATATTAATAGGCATAAGGAAATCTAAGAGTGTGGACTGTGTGGAAAATATCTACCTATAGAAACTACATAATATTGGTACCAAATTTTTAACATTCATAACTCATGCTTGTTTAAAAATGCAGCATTTTCCGATCGCCTGGAAGGAGGTAGAAATTATTCCTGTCCCCAAAGCAGGCAAACCTGTTACAAAACCTAGTAGTTACAGGCAGGGTTTACGCTGTAAAGTTTGAGAAAGGCGGGAAAAGTGTCATGGAGCCGAAAAAGTCGCATCGTTAAAATTGGTCTTGCGACGGTTACGTAAAGCCGAAGACACCGTCCGACTAGATCTTCTCAAACTGTAAATGAAGAGTTATAGAAATCTTACTGCAGCAACTAATTATCTAAAATCTGACCGTATACTTGTCAGACGTGTTTTTCACGCGAGTGTTTCATTAACTTGCCTACAATGGTTTCTTTGAATTGTACTAAGTGCGGCAGTCAAATTATTGACACCGACCTCGTTATGGCTAAGATTGATAAACTCCAGTCTGAATTAACTGAAATTAAGAACTTATTATCGCGATCTTCAGTGAATGTCAGTGCTAAATCGCAAGTTATTACTCGCTCTCAAGCGATGAATAAAGGAACTGTGCCCCGCGCTTCCCCTTCCGTTACTAAAGGCAGTGCCCAATGTGTGAATTCTGCTAAGCAGAATAATCTAAGTCCTACACCTCCTAGTGCTGCAATTGCTAATAACAAAAAACCAAATTGTTCATCCATAGAATAGGCCGCTCCGAATAAGAAATCTGCTCTTGTTGTATCAACTGTACAAAGTGCAACAAACGCAAGTGCGTAAGCTGTGGAACCTGTAGATGAAATCGATGCACTGGTCGATGAACCCTTAGTGCCCGATGCTTCCATATGGCAAACAGTTGCTCACACTCGTAACAAACAAGAGCAATAATACCGTCGTTGGAACCACCGACAATCCCAACGTCGCTGTGGAACTCGAGATTGTTAGCCGACCAAAGTGGCTTCATCTATCTTCGTTCAAACCTGCTACAACCTGTCAGTCAATTGTGGATTATGTCTCGTCGAACTTCAACATAGATCCACTGAATCTGGAGTGTCACAAACTGATCAAAGCCGATGTTGATGAAAGCTCTCTCAAATATAACAATTTTAAATTTGGTGTACCAGAGCATATGGTGCCTAACTTTCTCAATTCTGAACTCTGGCCGAAGGGTATGAGAGTGGGAGCCTTTCGGTTTCTCTCAAAAAACGGAATGAGCAAAGGCGAAATAGAAAAACAAACATAACACCGTCTCTTTGTGCACGCTATAATGCCGATGTTTGTTTCTCGCTCTATTACCATAACGTGAGAGGAATGAGAACTAAAGTTAATGATTTATTTGTCGCTGCTGCTGATTGCTCTTATGCTATGATCGCCTTAACTGAGACCTGGTTGCATGAAGGCATTTTTTCTGCTGAACTTTTCACCACGGACTTTGATGTCTATCGACGTGATCGATGTTAAGTTCAACTTCATAAGGATAGAGATTTATGTTTTTGTCTCATACATTACCCCAGGCTCTAATAACGCAATTTATCAAGCTCATATAACTAATATTAAAAATATTGTCGATCATCTACCGGAGAATTCTTATACTATTGTGCTTGGTGATTTTAATTTACCTGATTTAAAATGGATTTTCTCTGAAGAAGACAAATGTATGTTTGCTTATAATGTTACTGAAAATTTCGTATTTGAAGTCATCGACTCAATGAATGCTATGCACTTTACGCAGGCTAATACAATTCGTAATTCAATGGAAAGAATTTTAGATTTAATTTTTGTTGATGAAGAACTAGAGGCTATTGTCTTAGAAGTTGATCATAATTTACTGAATAATAGTATGTATCATAAAGCACTGCTAGTTTCATTTAATATGATTGTTTTTAATTCCTTTAATGCTGGTCCTTCCGAAGATAAGCCTAAGTTGAATTGCATAAAAGCTGATTACAATTTATTGAACGATTATTTCCTTTCAGTCGACTGGGATAAAACTTTTGACTTCCCAAGTTTAAACATAGTTTATACTAAGTTTCGAAACATATTAGAAGATGAAATATCCAGGTCTGTTCCTATTAGGAAATCTGCTAATTCCAAAAAACCCATCTGGTTCAATCGAAGCTTATGCAGACTCAAAAATGCTTTAAACAAGATATGTAAGAGATCTGCTATAGACAATTCACTGCGTGGCGTATTGTGACGAATGCGGAAAGAATATGAATTCCTGAAGAGATTTGTCTACAGGCAATACATATTTTCTCTTGAGTCAAGGATCAAACAGAACTCAAAAACTTTCTGGACGTTTATCAATACTAAACTTAATTCTTTTGGAATTCCATCGAATATGTCCTACGACAATGTATCTACTGATGACCGTAAGGTTATATGCGATATGTTTGCATCACATTTCCAGTCAAACTTTGTTGACTGAGGCATAGGTTGCAGGTCAGAACTTCTAGCAAATACAATCACAGACATGGGCGATTTGAATTGACGAATGACGATATTCTTTCTGAGCTGTCCTCACTGGATTCCAGTGCAAGCCTAGCGCCTAATAATCTTCCCCCGCTTTTTTAAAAATGTGTAAGGACGGATTAGTCAAGTCCCTGACTATCATATTTAATATGTCACTGGCTCGCGGCAAATTTTTGGATTTCTGGAAGGATTCTCTCATCACCCCAATTCATAAATCTGAACCTAAAAGTTATATTGTCAACTACAGACCAATAGCTAAACTCCAATTAATACCGAAATTATTCGGGGCTGTTGTTAAAAAAAAAATATGTTGAAGTTCGAAACCAAATATCAAAATTTCAACATGGCTTTGTGAGTGGAAGATCAACTTCGACCACTTTGGTTATATTTACAAACTTTTGCCTAAGTTCCATGGAAGCGAGACTTCAAGTTGACTCCATATACACTGACTTCTCGAAGGCATTTGACCGTGTTCAACATAATGTGCTCATAAAAAAGATAGAGATGATTGTTTTTCATTCTAAAATCTTTAAATGGATAACTAGCTACCTTACAAATCGCAGACAGTTTGTAAAAACAGGAAATGATATCTCACGGGTAATTTTCAATTTCTCTGGGGTACCTCAAGGTAGTCACCTCGGCCCTCTTCTGTTTCTTCTTTTTATTAACGATTTGCCTTCCTATGTTTTCCATTCTAACTGCCTTTTAAACACTGACGATTTAAAATTTTTTAAATCAGTGCGATTATTGGCCGATGCAATGGAGTTGCAAAATGATATCTCATCTGTACAGAATTGGTGCGATTTGAGTGGACTACATTTCAATACTAATAAATGCTCAGTTACGACATTTTTTAGAATTTTATCTCCTATTATCTATAATTATAAGATTGATAATACAATCTTAACAAGAGAATGTTCGCATAAAGATCTAGGGGTTATATTCGACGTTCAACTGACTTTTTCTATGCACATAGACTATATTATTTCAAAGGCCAACTCCATGCTAGGTTTCTTGTTTCGAAATTCAAAAGATTTTTAAGACCCTTACACTCTTAAGTCTGTGTATGTTTCGTTAATTCGCTCTATATTAGAATACTGTTGTTTAATATGGAATCCTTTATATAACAATAGCGCTATTCGTATTGAGAGAATACAAAAAAGATTTACTAGGTTTGCTCTTCGAAAGATGTCGTGGATTTCAAATATGCCAGATTATTGTGCTAGATGTCAGCTTATCGATCTAAAGCACCTGCATGTAAGAAGGACTTATTATTCAGTTATTTTCGCTCAAGACGTCATTACTGCTCACGTTGATTGTCCGGTGCTGCTTTCCATGTTCAGTGTATACACCCCGTCTCGTTATCTGAGGCCTAGAGATTTCTTTTATATTTCGAGGCATAGTACAAACTATGGGCAAAATGATCCTATAACTAATGCTTGCATAAAATTCAACTTTATTGCAAATGTTATAGACTTTAATATGAGTAGAGATAAATGTAAAAACGAAATCTTACATTTTTTGAGTAGCAATTTACTCTGAATTACATTATAATTGTATGTTAATTTCTGCTTATACTAGGCATTATTATTAATAAGATATGAAATGTTATTACTATTATCAGTGGTCTTAAAAAGGTTTGTACTTGAAAGACGGGAGAATAAATAAATAATTAAACCACAGTGAAATGTTTCAAGCATAAATCGGCCATACGAACAGGTTGACCAATATTCGAGTCCGGATATATGGTTTCATGTGGCTTTGCCGGCTTCGGCATACAATTAAAGAGTTTGTTTTTTCACATTATATTAAGACCAGCTTGACATCTGCATTCTCTACGTTTCATAATGGTAAGGAGAAGTGCGGACTTTTACTTGCATCATCCTATTTTCTTGGACAATTCCATTTTTTCCAAATGTATTTTGTGCTTTAAACGGTTCCTTTGCCTCGGAAATATTTGTTAACATACATCAGGATCGTCGCTTTGTGTCCAGATATTGACTTATCCCTGGAGAACACATTTCTCATCCTTTGAAATAATTTCTTTTCAAAATAATATCAAGTATTGTGGCTCTTCTTCAGAATCGACAAAAGATACTGATCTGATTCTGACACGATCTGTTACATGGAAATTATTTCTCTTATAAAATAGTCTCCAAAAGTCGCAAGAAAAAATAAGAAGTGTCAAAATGGAGGTACATATTAACGTATAACGTGATCTCGATAGAGGAGCGTGTGGGAAGTTTTCTCTAGAGTTGGGGTTTCCCGGTTCCATACCTCCACAGGGCGTTTGCAATTTTTTGTTACTTCTCTTCAGCACGTTCTGGCGCGAACTAGTTTGGTTCTCTAGTGTTCCCTAGACTTCTCCGTAATCCAGGAACGCTCTAGACATTCCTAGTGTGGCGTGATTGTTAAGTTAGCTAACTCTTGGATCGGGTGATCCATCCAACAGGCGTTTGTCCCGCAAGGTGAATGTTAGAGCGAACATCTGATTGGGATGGGGTGTGTTGCTCGGCGATGTCGAGTTTGAGCGTGGCTTTGAGGAGTCAGTTTTGGCTTAGGTGAGAAGCAGCTAATATCGTCTGCCGAAAGGGAGGTTTCTCGGTAGGCTGGACACGAAATTTTGGAAAAAAAAACGGGATTTCTGCTTTTCTAGGATTTCAGCAAAGTCTGGGTTTTCGTTGTTTTGACCGTCTGAATGTTTGTAGGGTGAAATAGCGACACGACCCAACTGTGTGTACACCCAACTCTGTTTTAAAAAGAAAAAGTAGCAGTGGTGGTATAGTACCAGTTCCAAATTTAGCTTGAATGATGAAAAAAAAAAATCCAACCCTTATAATTATATCTAAAAGCCAAAAGATCTAAGCTAGACCAGTGAAGTTAAAAAAAAAATAAAAACCAAATCAATAAAAAAAATCATATCCTGAAGAAGTGTCCGAGCGGAAGACGAGGCCAGGAACGGCACAGGTGACCTCCCCCACACGAATCGTTGGACGTTTCTTCGGTTTCGTTCACGGAGGTTCGGTTTTTTTTATGTCCCGATTTATGTTTTCCCTCTGTGTTATGTCAATTTGTCCGCTCTCATTGAATTAATTAGAATTAAATAGCTACAACATTCCACTGTTTAGATGAAGCAGTTTTCTTTTTTTTTTTAACAAAAACGAGCTGAATGAATTAATATTAGTACTTAAGATAGGTGGCCCTTATGTTTTGGTGGTTGGTTCCTTCGGGAAAATAGATTCCGCTTCCTAGTCGCAGTTCTAGAGGTACGAAGCGTGTTGAGCGGAAGGGCAACTGCGTGGCGCCTAAGCTTACCACATTTAACTCACGGCCATTCTCCATTGAGCGGCTGACGTTCATCCGCTCAACCCCAATCGGGCTCGGGGATTTCGATGGTATTACACAAGCCACCAAAAAAAAAAATTATTAAAAATTATTAATTAAAAAACTGGCAATAGCGTGAAGACAAATCGTGCTTTAGGCAAATCAACCATAATGCTACTTATTGAGAAAGCATTTGATACGATGTGGCACAATTGCCTCTTATTTAAAATTATTGAATATAATTTTCTAATATTTCTTTGTAAAATTGTAAAGAGTTTTTTGTCAGATCGTTCGTACAAATTGTTTGCCAATAATAATCCTTCACGTCTCTCCAAGTCACAGGTGTTCCCCAAGGCACCAATCTTGTACAACTTGTGTATGTCTAATGTGCTTCTCAATTACCAAATTGGACCAAATTATCATTTATCAATAGAAATTCCTGGCTATCAAATGTAAATAAAATAGTGATTCATAAAGTAATTTTCAACCTGTTTTACTGTATTGTTGTCAAATATGGCGCTCATGTGCCAAATGTCATATTGTTTGTGCTTGTTCAAATTAAAAATTGGTAGTTATTAAAAACATAGTAATACATGTTTTCTCTGGTTCCATCGTGAAGAACAAATGACCGTTTAGATTCGGGTTGTATGTTTTGTTTAGCACTGATATTCCTTCAATATTGTTGTGAATTTGTGAAAAACCAAACACAGAACTCCATCTGAAACCCTGATCATTAACAGACATTTTGTCTTCACGTACTATAACTTGTATCCTTGGATTTAGTTCCAAAGAACTTTTTCGTATCTTCAACAGCTTGTTTCGTTTTAGTGGAAGTATCACGGGAAGATCTTTCGAAGCGCTGATACCGGTGCCTCGCAGTGCTTTAGATGCCTTCAATACGGATATGACTTGTTGCTTGAATTCTAATTTGACAATTAAGTTCTTCACTCTTGCATTTTTTCTCTAATCACTTCTTCATCTCATCTTTGCCTCCTTGATTTTCCAACGGTTCATATTGTTTGTTTCAAGTTCCGTTATGGTGGATGTCCAGTTATGGTGGTCAAATAGTTACTTAACTTATTACCCTAGAACTCACCCTCCGTGAACAGATTGATGTTGGACGTAACTCGGATTGAATTTAATATATGTTTATAATTTTCTATATTTTTTGAATAAATGAATTTAAATTTAAACAAGACCGATTATCAAAATAATCTGTTTGTCAGAAATGTACATTGTTTTGTACTATTGTTTGACTCAGTGCTGCGAGGCACTGTTCAACTGTGGATTGAGCAATCCTGATTTTTTGGTGATGGTCAAAGGACTCTTTTCTTTGGTGATTAATTTTATTTTAATTTTTTCCGAAATTTTCAGAGCTGCTCTTTTATTACCTTAGTTTAATTTCCTTGATCGGAACACTCACTACAGTACTTTACGCTTATAAGAAACACGCTTATAGGAAAAACTCGTTAAAAGGAAACCCTAATAAAAACACCACGTCCTTTCCAATATATACCAATGAAAAATATATCGATTATAAGAAAAAAAGTTTATAAGAAAAACACGGATAAAAGAAACAGTTTTTATATCACTTCAGTATTCAGTATGAAAAACCAGCCCTTAAGAAAATAGTTGATAGAGAAAATGACAACGTCAGTTTGACATTTATCGGGAAATTCAGTTAGTGTTCAGTTTAAATTTGGATTCATAGTTTTACTTTTGCAGCAAAAAGGAAAAACTATTAATATTACAAGAAATAAAAAGTGGAGAAGAAAGGAAATTTGCTTACATTATAATATTGCTCCAAGCACTTTGTCTAAAATAGCAAAAATTAACAAACAATTGAAGACGAAAAGTACAAATGTAAAAACTTAAAAAAAAGAGAAATATATAAAAGAGAAATTAATAAAAGAGAAATTTTGAAATTCTTGACAAAGTCATGGACTAGTGGTTCGAGGATATGATTGGGAAAAGTTCAAAATTAACAGGTCCGATTTTGTTGCAGAAAGCACAACAATTTGCCGTTCAAATAGAAATCCCCAACTTCATTGCCAACGCTGGCTGGCTTCACCGTTGGAAGCAAAGAGGGAATATATCTTTCAAAAGACTTCATGGAGAAGCTGGTTCAGCCGACGTTGAAGCCGCGAATAACTTCTTAAAGTTCGTTTTGCCAAGGTTATTAGAGACATACGACATGGAAAATATCTATAACGGGGACGAAACTGGACTTTTCTTCAAAGCACTTCCTAGTGGTAGCCACGTTCCTAATGACAAAGAAATGCAGATATCGAAAATATCCAAGGATAGAATAACATTACTCTTCATTTGTAATGCCGATAATTTGTAAAGACCGATAAATTAGTTTTTTCCATTGGCAAATTCAAGCAACCAAGGTGTTTTCGCAATAAGCAAATTTCAGTTCCTTATAAATTTAACAAAAAGAGTTGGATTGCCATTTGGTCTGAAGTAGGAGCAAAAAAGCAAACAAATTTTACTTCTGGTTGACAACGCCTCATGCCAAAAGTTGGATTTTAAGCCAGTGAATATTGAAATTCAATTTTTACCAGCTAACACAACGAGTCTTATCCAGCCATTAGACCAAGGTAGGCATGTTTGCAATACATGATTAAACGTTTTTAAGACCATATTTTAAATTTTTTATCTGGCATTATTCACTCGTTTAAAGCACATTACAGGAATTGTTTAGTGAGGAAACAAGTCTAAGTTTGGAAGTCGGTGACATAAATAGTTTTTTGCGAGATATGAATTTGCTAAGTGCTCTACAAATTGTAAAACGATGTTGGTGGCTAGTCACTCCGCAAACGATTCAGAACTGCTTCAGAAGGGCTGGAATTTTCAAAAGAAAAGAAGAAAATCAAGGTAAGTAGTAGCAACATACAAATATCCGTAAATATCTTTCTACATAAATGAATAGCTTTCAGTCTGATTTTACGATTTTACTGTTTCAGATTTGATTGAACATATACTTGAAGTACATGAAGAATTTGAAGATGTGGAAAATCAAAATTGCTTCGGATACTTAGAAGACGAAGAAATATTAAATGAAGTAAGATACGGTGAAGAAGTAGGTCAAGACGAAATCGAAGATGAACAGCAAACCTTAGCGCCACTTCCAACTTTAGCCTAAGCTTTGCGTGCCTTTTCCGTTTTAAAATTATATCTGGATAGCGATGAAGATTATCTTCATAATATCGAGAATATTCTTTTCAAGAAAGGACAGGAACTTGTAATCCAAAGAAGAATTGATCAATATTTCGAAGAAGTGCAATACTAGACATATAAATATGTATTCATATTTTAAAGCTCTGTGAATATCATTTTTGTTTTTGTTTTGAAATAAAGTTTATTTATTTACTTTTTATTCTTATGAAAACAAATCCCATAGGCGTTTCTTTTCGTATAAGAAAGATTTTTCTAATATCCGTTTTTTCGTACAAGAAACTTTTTTCTTACATCCGTTCTCAGGATATAAGGACAACTCGGTTAGAAGAAAAAAAAGTTCGGGCATTTTGAAGTTTCTTATAGGCGTAAAGCACTGTATTTACTTTTTATTATACACTATTGGGTTCACTTTTTATTCCTTATTTCCTTAATCGGAGTTACACGCTCTTCATCGAACGGAGCGTTTGCACACACGAATTATATAAACGATGCTGACCGCGATAAATCCGTTAAAGTTTTTATTGAAAATATTGTTCAAAATCCCGATACCCAAATTAAAAAAAACAATAAAGCACTTCAGTTTGAAATAAACTTATTTATTTCATGAATTATTCTCTTATACTGTTGGCATCGCGGTACAAGCGCCATCTATCCGTGAAGCCCACCGAGCCGTAGCATCCTTTCACCTACCAGCTGATCAGCGCAGTAGCGGCGAAATGAAAACGGCAGTTTTGTAGAGCGGATTCAGCAACTGCAACCCGTAACCTATAATCGTATTTCTAAATAAAATAAAAGCAAATAATTTTTACAGTGTATATTACAAGCTTTCGAGTTTGATTGAATGCAGCTAAGTGGCGACGAGGAATTCGTTAAGTAAATAAGAAAAAAAAACGGAAGGATCGAAGAGATAAAGTAAGATAACTTTGCCGGTCCTTCTTAACCTCACATGATGCCCAACAACAATGAACCACCTTTACTTCAACCACCAGCAGGAACTACAAATCAAGTTCCAGCCATGGACCCCATTCTTGTCGAAATCATCTCTCAAAACAGCACTCTTCTCGAGACAATAGCTCAAATGTCTGGCACTCCAAATGAAACAGCCACGGAGTTGAAAATGGACGCATCGGCGAAAAACATCAACGAGTTTCAGCACGACCCCGAGAACGGACAAACATTTCCACGAGAAATGAGCTTCGCTGTAACAGTGGACAGGTTATCCAAATTTTTTGGCCGCACTGAGTCAGTCTTTGCGGCAAGGTTCAACTGTCTTCAAATGACAAAAAGTGATTTAGATGACTATACAACGTTCGCTGCAAGAGTCAATCGCAGCTGTGAAAATTTCGAGCTTGAAAAGTTCACGATGGATCTTAAATCACCGATGGACGCGGATAACCGTATTAAAATCATGTCACTTCTTGACAAAGAGGCAGTCCTCACAGCGGATAAGATAGTTGCGAAAATTCTTCGATGTCAAAATCTTAAAAAAGACACATTTATGATCGAAGCAGGATCATCCAAATTCAGCACATTACAGCCAAGCGAACGCAATCAACCCATCCAACTGACCTCGAAATGATTGTGATATCGGAGCCTTTCCCGATCAGGAGTCTTACATATTTGCCATTGATGCTGATGTTAACATGCTTGTGTTTTTGTGCCCATAGAGGTTGATTAACTGTTAACACACGATTGCTTTTGGCATGTTGAGGTTGCCTATGCTGAGACTTTTCCATGCATTGCCACCACAATTCCAACAAGGCGTTCTGAGTTTTGCGTCCCCTTCCTTGCCATTTTCCCCTCGCTTTGGTTGAAGGGAAGGGAACGCAAGACCCAGAACGCCTAGTTGGAATTGTGGTGGCATGCACTTTTCGAGGAACTGCACTTTTATCAACCATAAGTGCAGAGAGTCCAAAAAAGTTTGACACAAGGTAGGATATTGTCCTTGTTTTAGAGAATCACCAAAGTAAGTGAATAGTACCCCAACTTCCTTCAAAAAAAAGTCTCAGCATAGGCAACCTCAACATGCCAAAAGCAATCGTGTTAATGGTTAATCAACCTCTATGGGCACAAAAACGCAAGCATGTTAACATCAGCATCAATGGCAAATATGTAAGACTCCAGATCGACACCGGTTCCGATATCACAATCATTTCGAGGTCAGTTTGGTCCTCGATCGGATCCCCAGCCATGGTCAAAACTCACCACGCAGCTAAAGACGCGTCAACAAACCAACTCCCAATCGTCGGTAAATTTGACGCCCACATTACATTCGAAAACAACCATCAAGTCAGCGAAGTCTATGTTTCAAAAATCAGCAGTCTTAATATTTTTGGAATAGATTTAAAGGAGAAATTCAACCTGTGGGAGAAGCCAATCCCCGTATTTGCAAAACAATAAACGCAAGCAACAAAGCATCAGTCATAAGCTCAATCAAAAGCCACTTTCCAGAAGTTTTCCACGATGGCCCTGGTCACTGCACATAATTCAAAATTAACTTGCAGTTAAAAGAAAATGCAAAACCAGTTTTCATCCCAAAAAGACCAGTGGCTTACTCCGTCTTACCGTTAGTGGGCAAAGGAGCTCCGTCGGTTGCAGGATGCTGGTATCATCACACCCGCCAATTACTCCGATTGGGCCGCCCCAATAGTGGTAGTCAAGCGGGCTAATGGGAGCATCCGCATCTGTGCAGACTACTCCAACAGGGTTGAACGCTTGTTTGGAGCCTCATTGCCATCCATCGCCGGTTCCGGAGAAAATTTTTGCAAAACTGGCAAATTGCAATTGTTTCACGCGCATAGATCTGACGTGGATGACGAAACAAAGAAGTAACTTACCATTCACACCCATCGCGGCCTCGTTCCCGGAGTCAAGGCAGCCCCCGGAGCTTTTCAAAAAGTAATGGAAACAATTCTGGCCAGAGTAAAAGGAGCATCCATGTATATTGACGTCGTGATTGTTGCAACGAAATCAGAACAAGAGAACATCGCCGCAGTTCAAGAACTTCTGAGGAGATTTGCAGAATACGGCCTAGCAGTCAATTGGGACAAATGCCAATTTTTTGCAAAGGAGTGCAAGTACTTGGGGCACATAGTCAATCACGAAGGACTCCGACCTGATCCCAACAAACTCACAGCCATCAAACTAACATCAATGACTACTAACATCAGTGAGTTACGATCATTTTTGGGAGCCGTAAACTATTACGGTAAGTTTGTTAGAGAGATGCGTTCTCTACGAGCACCTTTAGATGACCTTCTCAAAAGTAATTCGAACCGGTCTTGGTCGACCGAGTGTCAAGAAAGTTTTGAAAAATTCAAAACAATACTTTCATCGGATCTTATCGTTACCCATTACAACCCAGCACTGCCAATAGTCGTGGCTGCGGAAGCATCATGGAAGATGGATCGGAAAAAGCCAGATAGAAAAGGACGCATTGGCTTTAGTTTTTGCAGTTACCAAATTCCATCGAATTATATACGGAAGAAGATTCACCCTTTGTACAGACCACACACCATTGCTGTCAATATTTGGTTCAAAGAAGAGAATACCAACACATGCAAGCATTAACCTTGATGTCTTACGACTTCGACATAAATTAAGTCACAACTCACGACTTTGGTTATGTCGACGTTCTCTCCCGCCTCATCAACAATCAGATGAGACCAGAAGAAGATTTTGTAGTAGCCTGCACAAAATTGGAATCAGAGATTAAATGAATTCCCCAGGACAACATCCAGGCACTGCCTCTCACATTTCATATGGTAAGTGTAGCTACACAAAATGATAAATCCTTGCAGGTAATTGCAAATTACGTCCAAAATGGCTGGCCGGAAAAACTAAATGATGACATCCTATCAGCATTTTTCCATCGAAGGGATACAATTTCACTTGTGGATGATTGCGAGTCTTGATGCAACTCCACAAAGGACACCAGGGCATAGTCCGAATGAAGGAGATCGCTCGTTCACATGTCTACTGGCCCACAATTGACGCCGATATCACACACTGGGTGCGACAGTGTCAAGGTTGTGCTTTGGAGGCGAGAACTCCAGTAAAAACAACACTTCGCTCTTGGCCACTCACAACGTCACCCATGCAGCGCCTTCACATCGACATCGCTGGACCAGTCAACTCAAAATACTATTTTGTAATCGTGAATGCTTACTCGAAGTATCCTGAAATCTTCCAGTAAGATAACATCACATCATCTACTATTACACAAAAACTTTCAGAATATTTTGCACATTTTGGTCAACCACAAGAGATAGTGTCGGACAATGGCACTCAATTTTCAAGCGCTTCCTTTCAACAGTTCTGCGTATCCAGAGGCATCAAACATACACGAACGGCTCCTTAGCATCCTCAGTCTAACGGCCAGGCGGAGCGGTTTGTGGATACCCTGAAGAGGGCTCTGGCCAAGTTTAAAGATGGAGGGACGGATATGGATCACCTTCAGGAGTTTCTATTGGCATACCGCTCAACTCCAAATCGGAACACTCCAGACTCTATGTCACCGGCCAAAAGCTTTATCGGACGGAAAATAAGAACCAATATCGACCTCTTGAAGAAACTCGAGGATCCGCTAGTCACTCGAAATCAACAAATCGAAGACCAATTTAACCAGAGAAGCAAAGCAAAGCACCGCAGCCTTAATCCAGGCGATCCTGTATACGCCAAGGTTTTCAAGAAAGTTTAACAAATTTGGGTTCTAGGAGTAATTGTCAACAAACAGGGTAATGTCGACTACGAAGTAAGCATCAAAGCGTCAGGTGGGCGTAATTGTTTAAGTCGGAAGCACACCAATCAACTTCGCCATCGTTACTCTGGAAACGATTTGGGTAATAATAATATTAATCCATTTATTAATCATTTTGATTTCTTTGACAGGTATACACCTGTCGCTACGGAAACATGTCAAGGTTTTTCAAATGCTAAAGAACCAAGGGCAAGTACTCCAAGCTCTCCAAATCCTCTGCAATCGGTTCCAACTCCAGTAGAATCAATCGCCGAACTTCAAGAAGACAACAATGAACGAACACTTATAACATCCATTTACCGAATATCAGTGCGATCCCGAAGTCCACCGGGTTGGCATGGCAACTATACTCCAGAGTATTTATAATTCTACAAAGGGGGATGTTGGCATCGCGGTACAAGCGCCATCTATCCGTGAAGCCAACTGAGCTATAGCACCCTTTCACCTACCGGCCGATCAGGGCAGTAGCGGCGAAATGAAGACAGCAATTTTGTAGAGCGGATTCAGCAACTGCAACCTGTAACCTTGTGATTCTAATTAAAATAGGAGCAAAGAATTTGTATAGTGTATATTACCAGCTTTCGATTTTTATGCAACACAACATATACAATGTGCACAAACTCGCCGTCTAAAATGAACTAAAGCAAAATATGAGGCAGAAGTACAAAATACTTAAAACTAAATTTCTGAAAACGAGAATAATAACTTCTTAGAAAAATAGGAATGTTTTTCTTAGATTTTTGTCTTTATTAAAAATCGTCTTAATCCCTAGACTAAAGAATCTAAGACAACCCTAAGACATATTGTAACCAACTGATCTCTTCTACAGATAAGAAGAACCCGCAATTATCAACTGCATGGCTTTCTGTGGGAAAGGAATTCAGTTGTTTTCGAAATATTGCGGTTGTTTACAAAATATTCATATTTCATGCCCGTGCAATGAAATTTGAATGCTATAAAAAAATAGAATGCTTAAATTCGCTACGCTTGCATTTAAATCCTTTTGGATGAATTTTATGTGGAAACCGTTGTATTGCTGATTGCGGAAAAATGGCTTGGCGATAAAATAGGGGTAGTGGAGTATCTGACGTAACAGTCGCTGGTGACGATGTTGAAGCAATATCGCGTCTAACCATTTCTGTTTCGATTGCGTCAGAGTGCAACGAAGTGTCTGTATTTACGATTTGAGTTGAATGTAATTCCTTTAAATACCCGGAGGTCTCTTTTGTTTTATGTTTAACTCTTAGCGCAATTTGGTAATACATAATTATCATTTAATTAATATAATTTGTAAAAGGCGTATTTTTTATTACAATTTTACAGTTTTCAAATCTGACAACGCTTTATAAATAGTTTTAAGTTTTCATTGTTAGTTTTGAGTTATATTTGCGTTTTCTAAATTTTTTAAAACTAGTAGAAAAACCTATCGTACGACAAGAAGAATACATATCTATGTAATACGTTTTATTACATTTTATTTATTGCATAAATTATGATTTTCATTATATTCATTGCAAATAGAATACTTTGGAAAACAGAATATGTTGTTTATTAAAAAAAGGGTTATTGGTATGAAAAAAAAGTAGCTCGAACCAGATTTCAATACAGAACGTGAAAAAAGCATGATCCATCGCATTCGAAGAAAATCGCATCAAGGTCGAATTTTATCTCAGCGAAAATTTGATATGCTTGGGTTCTTTTCCCTTAGAGGTCATACCTAGTAATCATGACCATTGCGCTTGGTGCCACCCAATCATCTGTAAACCAAAGGTAATGTCTTGTTGTCGCTCTTCTTGTTCGGGTTCGTTAACGCTTTTGCGCCGCTGCTAGGGTATGTTTTTTTCTACGATACATTTTATTACATCATAGACAAATTAAAGGTATGTCAACCCTTCCAACTGGTGCGTGTACCTACTAAAATAACTGAATTATTATTATTGGTCTTGCTTTGCTTTGTAGGTTTGAGCTGTTTTAATGCAGTCCTTTGAAGCTATTGGAAGCTTTTTCTGTTATCTCTAAAGGGAGGTAGATAACAACCAAAGAAAACAAACATACAAAAATTCTGCAGACATCCTGAGTATGACCAGTGAAAGGCAAACAATAATGTAAATATAAGCTTCCTAGTCGCTGTGCATAAAAAGGGAGAAATCATTTCTTATCAAATGTCGAAAATAAAAAAAAAAAAATTTTAAATATAAAGATAAATGAGGAAATGATGAATTTCATTATCGATCATCAAATACTCTTGCTCTCAAAAGAGCGAAACAAAATACAACTGTGTTCCAGAACTGAGGCTTAAACGTGAGTAAACTCTATTAGAGTTTAAACTTGATCCATGAAACCGGGCATTAGAAATACAGAATATGAAATGTTAATTCAAACAAATCAAAGGAAAAATAAAGTTTTATTGCCTATAAGAAAAGAACAAAATAAAATGTTTCCAGCCGAACTTCAACATACAACCTGCAGACGCAAGCAACACACCTATCCACTCCGCCAACGAATCACATTCATTTTAGAATTTTTTCTTCGACCACATTCGGTAAAGCTGTGACATAGCGCTTTATTATTAGTAGTTAGAACATATAGCAAGAAATGATTGTAGAATCATGTGTTATCGATAGATATCTGTGAAAACTGAACTGCAACAACCTTTCGCTTCATCTACAAATTCAACAATATGGGAGACCTACAACTGTATAAATGATATACGTGAAAACAAGTATAATATTGATCGATTTGTGTTTGAACCACTTTTATTTAAACTACCTTCACTTTGTACGTACGCAGGAAAACCCTCTACAAGATAAATCCGCTCTTGACACTATAGCTAAGTCTATGTAGAAGAAAAAAGAATGCAAGTGAAGTCCGGAAAATTGTTTAATGCTTTTGATCTGATGTGTTAATGGATAACTTGTGTAGTCTGCGAATTTCTTGAAAAAACATTCGTCCCACCCTTAATGTAGATTGAATAAATGAATGATTGTGACTGAATATATCTTCATTTTCTTCTTCCCCGAAGATACCCTCCGAGTGTCAGCGACTTGCTTTTATAACACAACTGAGTTTTGTTTTGTCTGGGTAGCGTCTATTGGAATCAATATGTAGGCGAAGAAGATTCAAAAACAAAATAAATAAACTAAGAATGAATACTATATAAAATTTCCTCGTAAAGAGAGAAAACTGTAAGACAGTGATAAAGTACCTAAGCCAATGAATCACTTCGGTTCATCTCATTCCTCAAGGACTGTGATTGGTGATTTGTTCGAAGGATTTTCGGATTTTTGCAAAGGTAATTGAAATTTATCTAAGTCGTCAACCAAGCACAAGTTGATAATGAAATGACGACATCGATGTCAATGAAACAGTGCAACCTCTGATGGAAAATGCCGATAGTGATGAAAAACAGGAATGCTGGAACGGGTGTGAGTAAGGTGACTTGTTTGGGAGATAACATCGAAGATAATGGATAAAGTGAATTGAGGGTATATTACACAATAATCCTGTGATAGTCTTAAATGACAGCACGAACTATTTAGCTGATGTGTTTTTCCTGTTAATTTGAGCGAATGATGATGATGAGAACTTAATTATATGATGCCATCAATATCAGTGGAGGTCTAGTGTATGCGGCCTAATCACTTATGGGCTTATTTTGAGATCAGATTTCCATATGTAAGTGAAGCGTTTTTGTTCCTTCCTTAACAATTTTACATGTTAATTCTCTGTTAATTCACTTATTTATATTTATTATATTTATTAGCAAAATAAACAAAAATTATTTGAAAACAAAGTAGCATACATTTAAAAAACCCCGAAAAATAATTAAATTAAAATCAGTCCGTTGGTATATTGTTGCAAATGTACAATATTTGAAGATGAATGAATGTGTCCATATATATTTATTATGGTACATACATTTTTCGGCTTTGCATAATTAAATAAAATTATGTCTCTATATGACAATCATCTGGGAAAATGAATTTAGAGAGACTAGAGATTCCGAGGGATCAAAGTCTTCTTCTTTTATCAACAGTTTTATGGCTGCTAGTTCTAAGCTGCGAAAAATTTCTTTCGATAAAGCTTAAGAATACTTGACATCAGTATTTATACAGAGAGAATAGTTAAGCCAAAAGCTACATAACGTTTTATGCACACTTTGGAAATAATAAAATTTAGTGCAATGGTGTATTGGATTTACTCATAAGCACGTTTTTTTTTTTAACGCTGTGGTAGAAATTGTGATGAGCGATGGACAAAATGTGGTAGATTTAGAGTTAAGGTTGGTAGCCTTTTAAAAAAAAAGTGGTAGAAATACACCTTAAGTGGTAGAAATCCCATCACTCAATATGACGGGTTCACTAAAAGAAAACTCTTAGTGATCGGAATAGAAATCTTGTTTCAAGACATTAAGTGCTTACCTAACTGCATTAATGACATCAGAAATTTTCACTTTTTACCTTTATAAATTGGAAAAGGAGTTAAAGGGACAAAACAAACAAAAAATAATAGTTTTAATGTAGACAATTGTTTCAGCCATTAAGATACTCAAAACCAAAGCTTGGTCAAACTGATATCCACCTGCAAACACATCCATTTTGTAAACTTTGGACCAAGAAATAATAAAGAAACATGGCAGATGTAGGATTCGCCGAAGAGAACGATATTCCTTGCGGATACAATCATAAATAGTGTGGTACAATCGGCAGAATGGGAGCAATACGTTAATATTGGCGGCAATTTTTTACTGTCCCTGATGGAATGAAGAAGACGGTGATGAACCCCATCCGGTTCAGTAGAGCGATCCCCGCTCGAGATAGGAAAGAGTCTGCCAAAGAACGGTCATTTTACTGGTGCCTAGCTTTTCAAAATTATTCGTTAGTTGACCGTAGTGGCCAGCTTACATATATTTTAAGAAAGTTTTTAAGAAAAAAAATTATAAGACAAAACCCAAACAAAAAATATATATATAACAACAAATCCAAAAAAATATAAGACAAGAAATCAAAAAAAAAATATAAAACAAAAAAAAACGAAAATCGGTGCTGTTTTCGAGCGTTTCCCGAATGTCGTTCATAAAATCGGGAATCGATTCGTTAGCCATCTTTGTGGGGATCTTTTGGCGCTTGGGAGTTGGAGTTGTTCGCTGAACTCCTACCTCAAACAGGAACTGTACACACTGCATCGGAGAAAGGGACTCCTTTGTATTCACGAAGTTCCCAATTTGTCTGCAAAGAAATACAAAATAATCCCTAGATTCTTTCAGATATGTACTATAGTTTCATGGATAGAATATAATTACATGCTTGGTTCCAGCGATGTGCTCAGGAACTGCAGAGAGTCATAGAACTCCCACGGCTGCAGTACATACGATCCACTACCTGCGGGCTGCTCCATTTTCTTTTTTTTCCCTCACAAACCGGGTTCTGAGACAGTTCCAGCGCATCTTGCATTCTTTTTCTGAAAATTAAATAGTTAGTATGTGCATATTTGAATTTATCTACATATTTAAAAAATTGCCTGTTTGTTCAGCTCTTTAGCTATTGCGTCGCATTTTGAATCCCTTTTTAATACGGTTTTGTACGCCTTTGACTTTGTGTCGTACAAAAAAGATTCCTCCCGCACCAAGTTGATTAGTTTTTTTTCAAATGACATTCTAAAAAAGTGTTATTATTATATTAGAGTAAATGTATTGCATTATATTATTGAATAAGGTAGAATAGACTTACTTAATATTTTTGCAGATTGTATCCAATTGATGTGCAAATTTTCAGCCTGCATACACAGATTTCAGATTACTTTTGTCGTTAAATTATTTTTAATCAACTGTTTTCATTCCTCAAACGACAGTTGACACAAAATACTCTCAATTTGGGAGAAAGATTCTCTCACAGCGCACCCCTCCGTCAAAAAATATTCAACATGTTGAATAATGACGTGCGATGGACGATCCTCTCATTTTTCACTAACGAAGGTCGACGCTGTATTTTTTGCATGGCCATTGAATTATGTGCATTGAAAGCCAACGCCAGCGCAAACGCACTATTGTGTTTCAGGCATTACCTGCTGTATCGGTAACTAGGACTATCCACTCCACTAAAAGTTGTTTTGCTTTCGATTAAAGGCTGAAGCCAAGACATAAACTCATTCGGAACGTTGGCAGTACCCCGCGAAAGAGCGGTGGCATAATTTTTTTGAGACAATGTCGCGGCGGCCTCTTAGAATACTGTTTCAATTTGCGTACGGTATTGAATATCACTTTCTTCGGCCTCGGGAATTCGATTTTAGATTAAACGTGTACGTATTTGATTGTATAGCGGTCAAAACGACTTTTTAAAACTTTCAATTTTGCCACTGGCGTTTTGGTTTTTTTGCAACTTTATTGAATAAGAAGACCTCGGATAGTTCGGAACAAATAGAATAAAGGAATTTTGCCAACAACGCAAATGCAAATGTCACGATAAGCACTAAGCAAGGCACAAAAGGCGGGGAAAGTAGAATCCTGGCTCGCATAGGACCATGTGAAACTTCGAAATGACAAACGATTTATATACTTATATCAGTATGCTTATTGTTGATCTTTGCCCGACCAGGGTATACAAAAAAAAAAAATAAAAATTTTAAATCAAGAAAGAAAAAAAGGGTTGTCTACAGGCGACATAAATTGGTCCAGTAAAAAAACGTCACGTTCAATATCAATAGTTCCGCATGAATAGATTATAAAAAAAAATAATTTTTTGTACTGCTCTAATGCTCATTACTCCCTATAGTTGTAGCTAAACAAGCCACAAAAGCCGGGGAAAATATAATCCTGGCTCGATTAGCACCATTTTTACCATTGTCTTGTGCCAAATCACTGTTAACTAAGTCGGTGGCAGGGCGATCAGTTAACACAAAACAGATCAGTTGAGTACCATAATGACCAAGTATGAAATTTAAAATTTAATAATTAATCATCGATTAACATTAATGCTTCATTATACATCTCTTGTGTAAAACTCAGATTTGGACATCGGTTTGTTTGTTTAACTCGATGTATCTAATATATGTTCAGACATATTAGTTTTTATATATTTTTCCCACAAAATCGATGATTGTGTTGGATAACAGTTTTAAGTTTTCAGTTTGGTTCATACAGTAGCAGAAAATAACAATGATAGAATAACAAATGAATGTTTAGAGAATTAGGTTTGTTCCTTCACAACTAAAAAAGTATTTTCCATGGAAAGTAGTTTTTTTTTATTAGTTTGCGTATGTTGATTATAAAAATTGTAATGAATCCATAAAATTATGCTTATTTTTATTATAACATATATTTATATTTATATACATATACATTTATATAATTATTAACACTAATACAATAAATTATTTTTCACTGAAGTCACGTGAAATATGTACTCGGATAATATCGGGCTAGAAATACAACTGGATTATGGGACTGCTCCCAATTGACTGCCAGAATTCGATAAAACAATATTTCATTAGACTTCTCATTTGCAGAGGTGACTGCATGAACATGTGCAAGTGGAGGCTCCCAGACGCTGCGTCGCTGACACTGCATCTGGCGACAAGGTTGCGGCACGTGTAGATTCTGGGTTTTAGAGTTGATGTGGGGGCAGGTGGAAGACGTAACTTGTGCGCCGTCTACTAAACATGTCACAGAATGAATAAGCAACAGTTTTTATTTACGTTGTGCAGATATAGAACCAAGAAAACACTTCTGGACGGAACATCTAGACAGCCGTTTTTATTTTTTTTTTCATATTTCAGTTCATTTGGAAGAAAAACCACAATCTTACTTATTGTACAAACATACAAAGTTATCATTGGAGATATTAGCTTAACTTGAGAATATATTTTTAAGATTAACTTATTTTATGTGTAATAACAGATCAATTTAACTGACTTAATTTTTTCATCTGGTAAAATGTAATAGACCAGATACCTTCGTCTTTTGTAGGATATACATACATAGATTAGTGTACGGAGGTTGTTCTTGCTCATCTTGATACATGCCCCAAACCAAACCAATTTTATGCCGACTCCGAACGGCAAATTTTTTGCTTTTTCTAGACATGAATACTCTTTCAGCATTGTCAGTGACTCCAAAGAGGTGGAAGCCGTGAGTTAAGTTGGTAAATTGCGGATTCCAACCTGGCAACCTATGCGTAAGATGCGACGTCGTGCATGTACGTGCGGTTTCATGGTCACACGGATATGAACAACCCTACACTAGACATTGTAGGATATAAAAAATAAACAATAAACCTAAAATAATACCAAATGTTATATTTAACAATGTCCATCGGTTGGGCCCCTATTGTTGACTCGAAACCCTAACCTTAAGTTTGTAACCCTAGTTGTAATCGCAATTGTAAAATTAATTTTTCTGTTCAATAAATTTTAATCGCAATCGATGCAAAGTATAGTCTGTTATAACCCATGTTTCTATGACTAGTGAAAAATCAGATTTTTTTTAAAGAGAAAACCAAAGAATTAATTTTGTTAACATCAAAAGAGAAAAAAACTCATTGCTTGTAAACAGTCGTGCCAGATGAAATTTTGCTCAAATCGTCAATTAGAGAAATTGATACCGAAATACGCGTGCAATACTTACCACGAAATTTGTAGTTCTATCCTTCATACGTGTATTTATCATCATCAACAGCATCTTCCGACCCGCACGATCCCTTAAGGGAGTCGCGGGTTAAGCATGCACGAGAGATCTCCAGGCAACTCGATCCTCCGCCATCGATCTAACTCATCATGGGTTGCCTGCCCAAGTGTAACCAGGCGAGTTTATGGCCTTGGTACAACCACCTCATACTGGGTCTGAAAATTTTCTCGTTGGTCGGTTACCTGGTGGAATTGCATTCAATGTCCGCCTCGGATGTCGTAATGTACCCACATTCGTACTACGTAACCAAACCAACGAAGAAGCATCTGATCAACGTGGGGTTCCTCGCTCACTACTATCGTGTGTCGCACCCTATCCCGACGGGTAATTCCCACAACAGTACAAAGAAATCTCATCTCAGCAGCTTGTATTCGCGGTCTTATTCTTTCGGTCATTATCCAAAGTTCATGACCACCCTTGGCAAAGTTCAACGCCCACGGTAAAATGTGTTGATTAATCACCTTTAACCCAAACACAGCTACTACAGTTTGTATGTAGAGACTGAATCGCACTCAAAAGACGACCGTTCAGAGTTTATCTCGAGGTACTTGGTCATATGTCTTTTCCAAATCTACAAAACAGACTTTGGGTATTCAAGTAGTCGTATCAGTAAGTAAGAAAATAAATGCAGTTTCAAAAAATTTAGAACTGAATGTTAAGTTCACTAAATTCGATGAGCGTTCAAGCTGTTTAGCCTTGACTCCATCGGGAGCATCTATGGTGGGAACGTACTCTACTTTCTTATGGGAACTTAGAACAAAACTCAAAAGTCTGCAAAGGGAACTAACTCCCAACAACAATAATTGAACAAAGACCCCGAAACTGCAGTTGGTTAGCAGGCCCTTTTATCTTATTCTTAGTGTTATTCTTAGTCAAAATGACGATTACGTCGTCAATCTGACATCCCCGATTTTAAATTTCGATGTGGTGGTGTGAGCTGTGTACTCTTGGTACACTTATCTCTTCAGGGTACATTTATACAATTTATCACTTCAGGAGTTTTCCAGTCGGTAGTTTTATGGCTACCTGAACAGCTCGCGCAATCACTTTGACGTTACAATGAATGTATCCATGTTCAAAGAGTTGAGAATTATAACACTGGATTACTCCGTCCGGATTTAGTTTCTTAAAGTCCCAACATAACATTTTCTTGAAAATGTTCGAGTAATTTCTCCGAAGTTCTTGTAGTTTTATTGATTGTCTCTCAATGTACATGATGTTTATGTAGACTTTGTTTTAATTTGAATTGGCTTGAGATCGATACATTTGATTTCAAGATTAATAATTTAATTTTTAGGTTCAGGCAGTGCATGTACATCTAAACCAGACAAAACCACTTTAAACGGTCTCGAGTTTTTACGTTCATTTTGTCAAGAATTGCAAATAAAATTTTCAAAGTTCACTTTTTACCGTTTCAAATGATTAAAGGGATTGGTAAGCAATTGTTTGGCCTAACGATGTATTCTGAATTAAATAATCTTCAATGTTTATTTTTTCAAGATTTCGTGCAACAATTTTCTGGTTGCTTTTAAAACTGTGATATGTATCACTATTTCAATATCACAATCCTTAACATCCGTTTCTAGATCATAAAGTAAAGCTCTTAAACTAGTACCCGCGGAATCCATTTTTGTTAATTTAAGCTCTTTCAAACTAGCAACCGAATTAATTTGGGAGGAGGGGCAATCGTCCACTCCTGAATTACTTCTAAGACATTTAGTGGAAATGTTTTTGGATTTAAGAGACACGTGCAAATTCGACCGATTAGTACGACGACTACCGAGTGAATGTTGGATAACATGTTGTTTAAATAAAAGCAACAAACAGTTGGCGAATACTAATCGGTGTGGTTGGTCTGGTAACATTCACCAACAACAAACGCAAACAAAAGCATTCACGTTGTTTTGGTTTCACTGTGTAAAGTTCGGCCAATGTTTTGGGTTTGACTATGTTTGCGATAGAAGGATGTAGCTTTTGCTGTTTACGTATCTCCATTCATTACCTAATTTGTTTAATGGAAAATAGCGTGAAACATCGGTATAGAATAATTTGTTTGCGAATTGGCCGAACACATAAAATTTGTGTGGCATAGTGCAAATTCAGTCTTGACATGTTTCAATATAAATATTTTTAAAAAAAATTCGAATGACCAGCCATACTTTTTATAATTCAAAATTATTCTATCGAAGAAGAGAAATTTGTCTTTCTGAAGGCGTTAGCGCTTTTCGTGGTAGTTTTTTCCTTAAAATGATTGCTTCTATTATTGTATCTATTATTATAAGGTGATGTGTTCACTACGTTTCTATGCACTCAGCGATGTCAACATCACGGAGAATGTGATTGGTGTTGCAATTTTTCATGCCAATTCATAGTACAGACAGTTAATTTGACATATGTTCCTTGCCCTAGAAATAAATGGATAAACGGGAAAAAAATTGTTATTTTTAGCGATCACTTAAAAATAAAAAAATCCACTACTGAGGACAAGTCTGACCATTCACGCACTCACTTGTCATTTTATTCACAGCGGAGAGTTGAAATCACATTTGTTATGGTTGTAGGAATTGAGACTATCATACTGCTGATGCAATCTTTCAAGTGTAAAGAAATATTAAATCTTTTCTTATGTACCATATATAGCTCAAAACATGAAAAAAACGAGGAAGATTCAGCATTTACCATGACTTTCTCATAAACTTAATCCTTGTGCAAGACTATCGATAGTATCGATATCATCGATATTTTTGTTCAAAACTATCGATACTATTGGAATTGGAAACTATGGATGTCTAAGCAACCCTAGAAAGATGGTGGTGACGGTTGTTAGGTGTAAGTACCCACTCATGTCAGTCAATGCCATACCAATTTTACCCCAAAATCACACTTTGAAAGATCTTCAACCCTAAAGAAAGACAAAACTCCTTGAGAATGCTTTAAAACCAATTTTAATCTGTAACTATGCTTGTTATTCGTGGATGCATCCTCTTCCTCTATAGCCCCATATATTATGCATTATGATATTTTCTTCTGGGTCTCCTGAATCTATTCCGGCCCTGATAAATAGAAAACATTTTTTACAAATAATTCACAAGGTTTCATGGCCTTACAAAGGATTCCTTTTGTACCTTTGCCTGGTATAAAGGATGCACATTGTATTGTAGTTTGGGTAGTATTAGAGGGATTGGGACTGTGGTACGTAGGCATGTACAGTCATGTACATACACCTGATACCCATCAGTTGCATATACGCAAAATGTTAAGATTATAAATGACAGAATTACCAGGATATGTAAAGAGTGCTCTACAGGATCGGATAAATGGAATATATAAAAGTAAATGTGTGCGAAGTTGAAGGAAAAACTTTTTGAACAAAAATGCCTTTTACTGCAGCACATACTATACATACACACTTGTTTGGGTATATGGTGTGCTTGTGTTCATTCAATCGGAAATGTTTTGTATTCAGGTGGAAGGACACAAGTTTCCAAAGAAAGAATTTTTATCATGAAAAGGGATGCAATATGTAAATGCGGATTATTTTTCTCCAACGTGTGATAGTACATCATGTGAGTTGGAGTTTAAAGTCCCAGATTATATTTATGAATTTCAATTTTCTTCTATCTTCTGTAGATTTTGGGATGTATCGGCTATAATTTAATATTTTCTAGATTTAAATACGATCTTTATAATGCTATGTATATTTAAGTAAGTATGGTGTACTAAAAGTGCTACATGATTATTTCAAAACTCAAAATCATATAACCAAGAAATTATTAGATAAGTGAAAATATTGTTTTATTTCATCACAAGCAACTTACATTTTTATCCATTTTTGAATCTGTAATAGGGGAGGCATGCCAACAGTGAGACACTCAATATTACTCCGAAATGACTTGTTCGAACACGTTTACCTCATCAACTACGCATGTAGTGTTGACCGGCAGTGAGATTGATGCTCACAAAACACAAGAAATCTTTTTTTTTTCAATTTCCGGTGAGAGTAGTGGTATATTTCTGGGTAAGTCACATCAAGACGTATTTGTATTATTTAGTTTTTTTCTTCAGATGTTTCAAAGTGTAGTTTTGGCGTTATTTTTTTAATGTTTGAAAAGACAGTGTACGTCGACAAACAGTAAGACAGTGTCTTACTCTTAGAGAATTGAATTATTTTCTTTAAATATGAGAAAAAAAATTATCAGCATACTACTTTACAGGACCATGAGTACTTTTCCATTCGGAGAATACTGAGGATGCAATGAAGACCGCCATTGACTGAGTAAATAAAGGTATGAGTCTGTGTAAAACCACTGAGCAATGCCACATAGCACACAAAACTTTGGCATATTATGTGAAAAAATATAAAAAGGACAGAAGCTCAAAAATAATAAAATACTTAAAATGTTTTACGGTTTGCCGATATTAGAATCTCGAAAAGTAGCATATGAAGTGGCAAAACAAAATAAAGCATATATCAAAGGTAACTAGTGCAGAACGCGGAACACTGGTTACTATTACTGCAACTGCCTAGTATATTCCACCTGTAATGATTTTCCCTCAAACCCATTTTAAGAATCACATGATCACTGGAGCACCGTTTGGCACAATTGGACTTGCCAATCTTTCAGGATGGATGAATTCAAAATGCTTCTTCTCTATTATCCAACATTTCGTCAAATCTACCAGCAGATCAATGGATAAACCAAAACTACTTATAATTGACAGTCACGAAAGTCACATAAATGTAGCTGCGTTGGATTTGGTAATGAAAAATACATAATAAGATATGATGCAAAAACAATAACAAATTATTCGTCAGCTGAATTATGAAGTTGCCAGAGTTCACAAATATTCCCCCCCATTTCAAGTGAGGTCGTTTTCTTCAAAATAAATTCAATTTCTATCAATTATAAAATTATTAACTTACAACTATTTGTGCAAAAATTACAATATTTAACAAAGAATCTTATGAATAATATCAAAAGCAATTTAAATAAAAAGTTCAATACCTTACAGAATTATTGATTTGATTTCGTAATATCGATGGTCTAAAATGTTTATACATATGTGCTATCTAAGATTATATTTTTGTTATTATTTTTGCTTGTAAATTTTCCAAGTCTTTTTGTATTTACCCCTTTTAGCGATGGCGAGTCGAACCGAAAATCAGGCGGATGGTGAAAATTGGTTTTACCATTCGCGAGTCGCGCAGATAACATTCGCCTCAAATGTCAGAAGCTTCGAATTGAAAAGTTACGGTATTACGTTTAGCTGAAGTTCTTCTTTCTTACGTCAAAATTGTGCGAGTACAAATATTTGGTGACTGGATACTGAGACTGATCGACATGGCAGAAAATAAAAAAGTGTAAGTTAAAGATATATTTGAAACTGCATTTTTATTAATTACATTTACACCTATTACCTACTAGTATCAAAAAAACCAACCAATTTGGACAACTCGTCCAATTAATAAAAGCTAATCCAGACATCGTCAAAGGCTGGGGGGATTTGGATCATCAAAAAACAAATCAAAAAGACTATTGGGACAGCTTTGCGGTTGAGCTAAATTGCTTGGGGCGCCTGCACGCGATCATAAAGAATGGCAAAAGGTAATATTTTTAACAAAATGTTCAATCCATATCTAATAATTTTCTTCATTAGGTCTGGCTGGACTATAAAAATAAATTGAAGCCTCAAATAAAAGCGAACTTACAGCTACCGGTGGTGGGCATTACAGCCAATTATGCTTGTCACCACTTGAGGTTGCTGTTGACGAACTTCTGAGTCTACAGCAAGCTCTGAATCCAGAGGGTGACGTTTTTGGCGGTTCAGTACACATACACCAATAGCCCGAAAAGTCAGTACCATGCGATAGTACACCGTCATCCACTTAGAGGGCTAAAGTGTCTGCAGATTGCAGAAGCAACACGCTGCCAATGCTGGAGAGACAAACGGAAGCTCAATCCGAAATCTTAGCAGTCACCAAAAAAGAGATGTTTCCTTATCCGAAATTGCTCGATATGTAAGAAAAGGGTATGAGCTTGAAAAAGAAAAAAATTGCAATTTTGAAAGCAGGTGCTCTTCAAAAATCTCAGGTCGAAATCCAAAAAATTCACGGCATAAAGAAAACTTTAAATTGAATATAAGAAAGAAAATCGAAGTCTCGCCAATTTGAGCCGTAAACAATTTTTTTTTTAACTTTGTACTATTTATTTGACATACTTGAAGTAGATTTAAATTTTTGTTTCTACCTGAAGTGTGGTTATTAAGTTTTATTATTAAATATGGAAATAAACGAAATGGCGAAAGGGGATACCCTAAAATTACAGAACGAGAAAAGGGATTTAAAAACGTATGTACGTATGTATTGTAAGCACTAGAAATTCAAACTAAGTTTTATGATTTTTCAAAGAATAAGGAATTTAGTTTGTTTAATTTTGCGACCGTTTCGTTTGTGCTCCTCACATCGAATGAATATGAGTACATTGCCAATTCATTATTTCTTCACATTCCCCCCCGAATTTTCTTAAGTTCACTGCAGTTCCATACAAAAGAGTCATGTGAAGAGCCTGGATATTTTTTCCCATCAATGTAGCGAATTTTCATGTTGTTTACACAAGCATAATATGTAATTAATTGAGAATATTACAACAAGACTAATAAGATCGAAACAATATATTTGATACTCACTATCAGTGCATTTAAGCTAAAATACCCTACTTCAAGTACTGATGTCTTAACTGACTAGGAGCAACAATCCCAATGTGAGTTCCATCAACACAACCAATTATTCCCGGTATCCTGGACTTTGTGTAGAAATAACTCCTTGTTTCCCGTTTTTCCACTTCACTCATTTCTGCCCGGATATGAACTGAACAAATATTTGTTCTAAGTATTTTAAGTATTTCAGAAAGGATACCAGATATGGTCCCCAGCTCTACTCCCAAATCGTAGTCGTTGCCAACCGATGTTTGATAGCTCCCGCTTGCAAAAAAGGGGAGAGCACATGCCAATTTAATTATAGCAGGCATCTTACAGCTGCGAGTATCTTTAAATTCATCTCTTATTTGATGCAACACAAAACGAAACGCTTCCTTGTTCAATCTGAAGTAGGAAGTATATCTAGAAATGGTGGATTTGGGATATTGTTGATAATTTACAATAATTTCATACATACAAACGATCGGGAAGTTCCAAAGGGAGCTATCTCTTATATGCCTTCGGAATATACACATGTCCGTTGTTCCTCGGCTTCTTCAGCAAAAAACACAACTCTACTTATTGTTTATCCAAATTGTATTAATTAAAGAAATAAAGTTTTTACCACAACTTGAACAAATTTTGAACAAACAAATTTCATTTGACGTTTGACATATCTTATTTCTTCATTGCTATGGTGGCAATAGTGAAATTCAGGCGTATTAAGAAACTCGCGAACCGTAATATCTCGACTTGCTACATTCGCCTAACAGTTCGGTAGCAGGCGAACGTTCGACTCGCCATCGCTAATATAGAAGTATTCTCGACGAACAACTTCGTGAATTTGTTACCAACCCGTCTATTTGTTACCAGAAAAACCGTGTCACCTTGTCTGAATGTCCGAGTCTGTCTATTGTGATTGTGATACGCTAGGTTAGCATTTTTAACTTTCGCTAAATTATTTCTGATTTCTCTCTTAACGCTATTTGGATTGAGTGCATGACATCTATAGGCTTGTAGTTTGTAACCGAATGAATCGTCCTGTTCTTTAAAGTAAAAGGATTTCAATGGTATCACTAATATTCTGTTCTAATTTGGTACATCTAGCTATTTTTGAAAGTGCACTGTGGAAACTTTTCACTTGTCCGTTAGGGGTTCTATAAAAAGGGGATGTGGTAAATATGTTTACAGAAAAATGGTTTCTGAGCAATGTTTTATGATTTCCGAAAAGTGATCTCTCATTGTCGCAAACTATTGCTTTTGAGTTCTTAAAAAAATTCAGAAATCCTAAAATTGGTTATTTCATATCTATTATTGGTCGGGACTTGATTGGCGTTTTTACAGTGAATTTTTGAAAGCTTGTCTATAAATGAAAGTAAATGTGCTCCAGCAGTTGTACAGATATCCAAGTGGACAATTTCAGCTGGATGTTGAGGTATAGACGTTTTTCCAATAAGAGAGAGCTCTGATATTTTGCCTCATGGCAAATCTTACGGTTAGACACTATCTGTTTCAGACTTTTATCAATACTTGGAAAAATGTAATCTTTGTGGTGTTGCATATTTTCTCGTGCAGATCGATGATCACGATTATGCTCGGAATTAAAACGATGACGAAATTTTACTGAAGGAAATAATATAATTAGATTATCTTGAATGTTTGACTAATCTTCGTAGTTCACAATAAATTGCATTAGCAACTTCTGGGTGAACAGTTTCCTTAAACATGTGCAACAGGTCCCTTAATCTACTGAATGCAATAGTACGCCTAATTATATTTTTAAAAATTATTTCTGTTGTTTTTAAGATGGGTCCTTCTAAAATTATTTGATTTTTGAAGCAATTGATTGGATTTTGACCAATTATGGTTTTGGTAAGTGATTCCTCGCTATGTACTGTACAAGCTAAATTCAAAGATTGTGTCATAGCATTTATATGATCCCTTAACAAAGCGTCAGAGATGAAATTCTCTTTTCCGAGCTTATCAATAAAGGCTGGAGAGAATTCTTCGACGAACGCTCTCAATCTCTTAATTTTTGCATGTGTTTTTGTCAGGAATCGTAAAAGTGAGTGGCTGGTGATCAGTAAAACTATTCAATTGTTTCACTGCATAAAAATGGCAGTGAGCGTATGGCAGAGTAATAGCAGAGTCGTAGCTTCTTCAGAGAACGCACTATAGCTAAAAGCTCTCGCTCGTTTGTAGCATAGTTTTCTTCAGTTTAATACAAGGTTCGGAAAATCATCTTTATGGGTCCGCCCACCTTGAGAGAGGACAGCACCGTACGATCATACGATGAAGCGTTGTCAGGTCAAACGGCTTGTCATAATCGGGATAAAGAAGCAATATATCCTCAGATGCCAGGATTTTCTTAATACCACCAAATGCTTTCATTGCATCAGGATCGAATTTTATTTTTACAATTTTAGGTCGATTGAAACCTACGTTCCCATTAGCATCACGTAGGTATTTTGTGAGAGATTTTGATATTTGGGCATATTCCTTAATAAAGCGACGATAGTATCCTGATAAGTAGTAGTTAAGAAATGACCGAAGACTACGAAGTGTCTGAGGAACTTCATATCCTACAATGTCCTTTACTTTATCAGGAGATATCTTTATTCCCTTATTCGATACAACGAAACCAATGAATTCTACCTCCTCCTTAAGAAATCTAGATTTTTCAAGCGCTACTCTCATATTCGCTTCGGAAATTTCTCAACTACCCGTTTAACGTCTCTAATGTGATCTCTATTTTTGGAAAAGTAATAACGTCCCATATGTATACGTGACAGGATTTCCCTATATCCTCTAAGAATGTCGTCTATCGTCCTTTGACAAATGCATTTTTCAAGCCAAACGGAAATCAACAGAACTCATACTGTCCGTAGTTGATAGAAAAGGCGGTTTTTTCTCTATCGCTTTCTGAAAGTTTAATTTGGCGAAACCCAAATTGGGTTATTGTACGGAGATCGAGATGGTGTTATAATTTCATTACGAAGTAAATTTTCAATCTCATTCTTAACAAAGTTTGTTGCTGCCATGGGATACGGATAAGCCTTCGTATACACTGGATCATTATCGATAGTTCTTATAGTTGCAACAACTTCGGTGTAGAACGGAAAAGATTCATTCGTGTGAGAAGAAACTATCGATTGAGGATATATATATTGTGTGGTCGCCGTGGCGTAGTGGGTAAATGCGTCGATTCTTACGCAGACGGTGCCAGGTTCGATACCGGAAATTACCACGTTTGATAATTCACGGCTCCCACCTCTTTCGAGTCACTGACAATGCTCAAAGAGTATTTCTAGAAAAAGCTTCTCAACTTCGTCGTTCGGAGCCTCGTAGCTTGAACTGTAGCGCCACCCATATTATTATTATATATGTGTGTTTATATATGTATAATGTGGGTTAACGCAGCGACTCCTATGCATAGGGTGTTAGGTTCGATACCCGTATTCACTAACTTTCATAATTCACGGCTTCCACCTCTTTCGAGTCACTGACAATGCTCAAAGAGTATTCCTGTCTAGAAAATGATTTTCAATTTCGCCGTTCGAATGTGACTAGTCCTATGAATAGATTTGATTTGATGGCCTTAAGTTTGCTGAAGTTGTTAATATAGTTTTTGAATCACCTGTATCGACAAGAAGCTTTATTGCCACCCCTGCCAGTGTTCGATTAACGGCAGGAGGGACTTTCCCCTTAAAATTAATTTCATCTGATATTTCTTCAACTTCACTGTACTTGTTGGTATTGTTAACAGTGACAACAGTCATGGCATTCATTATTTGAAAACTATATTTCATCAGAGCAAGTGTAATTGTCTGAATTTTGATTTTCTGAATGGGATTGTAACGATCACTATTGCAATTATTTTAAACAACATACTGTTGGGAAAGATGGTTTATTCTTTGGTGTTTCGAATCAGTTTGCCCGAATCATTACTCATTAATAGCTGCTGGTTCGGCAAATTAACAGGTTGTGCACTTCTTCAGAAGGGTTCTGTTGAATTGGCTTTTGAAAGTGAGTTTCCATTTTCATTGGATTTGGTTTATATAGTGACACACTATGAAAATTAGTTTTGTAATGAGGTGAATTATGAGGGTTGTATCCATTATAATTTGGTGACTGTCTAGGCACAACATGTATTCCATTAAATCTAATGCTTGGGTAAGAGCTAAGACACTTGGCATATTCGCAGGACGAGATGAAAATATAATATGGTCTTCTTAAACCTGATATGAAAACCCTCAGAGCATCTTTTCGATATTTATGATTTAGTGAATCAATGATTTTTTACCATAATGTTGCATTGATGTCTTGTTAGTAATTAAAGTCAACTTCTTTTCTACTTCATCATAAGACGTGTCAGGTCGACACTTCTTGTTCAATTAGGTTACAAATGTGATTTGTCAGTATATGTCTAGTATTGTTATTATTGCCCTAAAATTAAGGACCGTATTTAACGACGACAAAACATGATCGGCAGAGCCGACAATTTTGTTCCTCAAGATGGCAACTGTTTGATAATGTCGCGAGCTTCCTTCATATGTCTCGCACAATTTGTAAGCTGTGAATGCTGCTTAGCGCCAAGAAATAAAACGAATAAGTTCAACACCAAATTCAGATAAAAACTTTATCAAATCCCGAGACTCGTCGCAACTTACATCAGGGTCGATTGTAACTGGCTTATGCAGATGTTTGAGTCCCTAATCCCTTTGATCGAGTTGTAAGAAGTTCAATAGACGTCTCAAACTATTGTCGATTTTGATTGGTTGCAGCTTGAACTGCTGCGGTTACAACCGCACTTATCTGTTCCACGTTTATCAAATCAGCAATTTCACAATTTAATAAAATAAGAGAAAGAGAAAGTTAAGTAAAGGAAAGAGATGTTTAAAGAAGAGAAGCCAAGAAATAATTTAAGCAAACCGACATTTAAAAATTCAATGATTAAATTAATGCTATTATATTAAAATAAATGTTTCAAAACGCACTTTTTAAATTAATTCTTCTTACGTAAATAGAGAACCAATAAATCGAAATTACGTATTTACTATCTTATTTTACTTATGCTGCTAAGGACCGACAAAATAAGAGAGAAGGAAATAAGTCATTTATATTTACAGTAGCAAATGTTTTCTTCAGATGTAAGCTCCTTATTGCTGCTTCGCTTTGATCTTGAATTTTGCAGTCAAGCAGGTTGACTGGACGCTTGTTTTCATCCTTTTTAAAGTTACAGAAGTTTTGTTAGAACAGAAGCCACACTTCTCTTTTTAGTTTTTTTTTTCGCAGTTTTTTTTTTTTTTTCAGCTGCTGCCAACTATTAATGGGCTTGCTAAAACTGAAGTCGTTCTCGACTAACAGTTAATCGGCTTTTTAGAACACCTTATTTTGGTACGTTTTTTGTAGATTTCACTTGTAGGTTTAAGTTTCAGTTAATTCCATTTACCATAGATAATTTCCCTTAGAGTTTATTTGTTCACCTCAAAGATGGTGTTACTTATATGTAGACTTATATGTCCGCACTTACGCACTACTGTAGAATTTGGGAGGACGAAAGCATCCCCGACTAGAATACCAGCTCCATATGCCCCATCCACAAAAAAGGCGATCCTACCTCTTGCAATAGCTATAGAGGTGTATCCCTGTTCAACGCCGACTGCAGTATCCTACGGCCGACAGCTGTGAACGCGGAAGGCCTTATCTTCTACATGACAGTAAAAATGTTGCGATACGCAGACCTAGGGAAAAACATCAGTACCGACAGCTAAAATGGTATGGTATGGTAATGAACAAATTTGCCTACCTAGGGGGAAACGTGAACTCCACCATGGAATGGCACCAGAGTGGAGATTCGACGTAGAATCACCCTTGGCAACTAATTTTAATTCGGTTTGAGCACTCAAACTGTAACTATCGCCTCGACGACTGATTTTTGGCGATACCTATTTCATCGTCTGAATTCAAATTCTGTATACAAATCTAGGTCTACACTTTTCACACAATTTTAGAGTGATAGGGTGAATTTGTATTAGTTTTGTTCGCAAACTTAAATGAGAATGTATTAGTGAAATTAGAGTTATTATTTTCAGAGCACTCAAACTGTAACGATAGCCCAGGGCTCTCATCGAGTAACTTTTGAGACGACTATCGTCCTTTGGATTCTCTTCGATGATATCGTCGATGATTTGCTTCACGTAAGGCACTCACTATCGTCTCGCCTATCGTTACAGTTTGAGTGCTCTGAAAATATTAACTCCCACGTAAAAATGACATCTGTGCTCTCATTCCTCTCAAATTTCACTAACCCATTCTCATTTCAGTTTGCGAACAAAACTAATACAAATGCAACCTATCACTCTAAAAATGTGTCAAAAGTGTACAACAAGATATGTATACACAATTTGTTCTCATTTCATAGGAGACGATACTGAAATAGGTATCGGCAAAAATCAGTCTGCGAGACGATAGTAAATGGCAGTTTTCAGTCTACGCGAAGCAGTCAAAACGATATCTCTCAGACGCTATCGTTTTTTTATGCTTACATGAAGCGAAACTATCGTCGATGCGCTATCGCAAGACGATTGTCGCCTTACGCGATGAGAGCCCAGAGTCGTCGTACCTTCTGAAGCTCCTAAGAGTATGGCACCGAAGAAAGGCTGCACACGATAGGAGCAGACGAGAAAATACTAAAAGAACAGCAAACATGAATATAGATGATACAATATACAAATAATTACTCATAACAGAACACCAAATAGACAGAGTACAAATGCCACATAATTAACGGAAACAGATCAAACAATAAGTTATAACAAGCAATAACACAAAATAAGAACATAGTAAAGGAAAGAACGAGGTAATTTTCATGTTTAAAAGCAGATCACGGAATGTTGCATACCATCGGGGTGATCATCCCGATGGGTGCCGCCGAGTGGGTATGAAGAGAGTGAATGTGTCGACGAGGGAGGTTGTCAGTGCATTGGATGGGATTCCCTTTGCATTGATAACCAACTACATCGAGCAGTATGAATGAGGTGAGTGTTTGGGAGTGTGCAGGGGTGGAGGGTCCCGGGGGTAGTGGAAGGGACTCCCTCTTCTTCGTTACCAGCGATTAGCTGGTTTTATGGAGGTACGATTCAGCGGTTGTGATATGACGAAAAGGAAAGACCCGTAATGAGTACGATGATGATCATGCATGGAATGCGTATGGAATTTAGCGAATGTGTGTTATGTGTGGATGAAATGTATGAGAGGCAATCGGTTGCAAACCTAGAAAGATAAGTTCTTCTGGGTTGCAATGGATTTGCCTAGACATGAATGTATGAGAGGGTTTTTAATGCATTGCGAGTGGGGGCTCCGTAGAGAAAAAAAAAGTTGGAAAAAAAGTTAAACAAAAAACGAGCAGGACTAAAAACAAAGGAAGGAAAACAACATAGAGACATAAGGATAAATTCCAAACAAGAAAAGGAACAGTGCGAGGACTTGGGTAGAAGGAAGGATAAATACCCTGTTGCGGGATTTAGTATTTAATTGATCTTGATTGTGGTTGGTTTTTTTTTCTGAATTCGGTTGTGCAAACTCATACCACCTGATCAAGTCGGGAAAAGGAGGCCTGTTGGGACCACCCATTGTTGCGGGGAGCGCGACATTTTGGCGCCCAACGTGGGGCAAGTTTTCTGGCCATCGAAAAACGTGACCTCCACTTTCTTTTTATTTATTTTATTTTTTTTTTCCTTTTGGTGATTGGGTTTTCTCTTACATTTTTGAGTTTTTTTTCTTTACGGGATCCCCTGTTGATTTTCTTTGATACCGGTTGTAATTCTGCCTGCTATATTGGAAAATAAAAGATAGATCATTGGATATCAGGGATTAAATTTTGGGGTGATTTCATTATATTTATCGTAGCTTTTTTGGAAACTTAATCACTTCGGGTCGTTATGCTTTTGCTTATTTTTCTTTGACCATACAGTATATTTTTTTTCATAGATAACTTTGGTTCTGGTGGGGTTTTATGATTTCTATTTTTTTTAAGAGTTGGATTGGCCGATTTCATTTTCTTTCTTTTTTTAGAAGAAGAAAGGACACACATGTTTTTCTTGTGGTGTTGGTAACTTGGTTCACTACTTTAGAATTTATCTGCGGTTTTGGTTCTTGTTAAGATTGAGTATTGGCGTAGGTTTTCCTTGAGAACTTTGGTTGAGTGGCGGAATAAGGTTATCATTTCCGGGTTAATCTATATTATTAACTATTGTATACAATACTATAATACAATAGTAAAATCAATTGTCTGTTGTCATTTTTCTCTGCGAAATTCTTCTTTTGTTGGTTAGGGTATTTAAATAATTTACCTTCTGGAATTCGTTGGATTTTGAAATTCACCTTTAGGACCGAAGCTTTTCGGGTATTTACCTTTGGTAGCGGCGTTATTTTCCATTTTTAGTTTTGTTAATTCGGTGTAGGGTGTATTTCATTCGGGATGATGATAAATATGCTCGCACAAGATGAGTTGGCCTATGAGGTCGAGTCTCGAGGGTTGACCGTGGGTACCGGTGACTCAATGAGGAAGGCCTTGAGGGCGACGAAGATGCTGGAACGGCGAGGGTCACTCGAGGCGATAGAGTGCCCGTATAAGTTCGCGTAAGATAGCGAGGCTGTGAGCAATAAGATAAAGGAGTCGAGGGTCCCCTGGAGAGCTTGCCGCAGCGAGGCTCTTCAGATTTTAAAAAGACATAAACGAGGATTGAGTGGGCATTGTCGAGGTTGACGAGGTCGGAACCGGCTATAGAAGAGCAAGAGGTGGAAAAACGGAAGTTGAAAATAGCTTTGGCCATATAGCTAGCCACCCTGGAGGGTGAGGAAGAAATTGAAGAACAGGAGCGCAGCGAGACGCTGGCGAAAATGAATAGGGTGGTTCATCAACAACGACAAATGGAGCAGCAGAACAGCCAGCCACCAGGCCGACCGCAGAAGTGGTCCAGGAGAAAAATTTAGAACCGTGTCTTAGTTGAACAATGCGGTGCTTCTGTCAACTCTTTCCTCGAGAGAGTTGCGCGAAGCCAGGGGAGTTTCTGAAGCAGCGTTGTTTATGGCGGTGGTACACTTGTTCTTAGGGAAGGCGTTGATTTTCTTAAGGGCGGTTAGGCGAACGGTAGGGTCGTGGTCAGTGTTGGTAAGGGAACTCAAGTTGGAGTTTCTCCCTCTCAACAATGACGATTTGTTATTGGACGTAGATGGACCCAAGGGAAGGAAATGTCCATAGGGGTCTATGTGGCGGTGATGAACAACATTTTCAGTCGCCTCAAAGAACTCCTATCGGAACTCCGGAAATTGGGTATACTCCAGCAAAACCTGGCGCCGTTCTGCCAGACCCAGTTGGGCCTGGCTGAACCAAAGACGATTGCTGACCTCGTGGGACTTGGAAGCAAGCTTGGGATGGACCAGCGAACGTCGACCCCTTCATACCACCCCCAACATAACGATCCAAACATCTGTTGGAGCCAGATTTGGCCTTGGTGGTGACACAAGGAGCCGAAGATAGCGGTTTTGCACCGGGATACACAAGAGGTGTCGTACAGGAACACGCCATCAGGCTCACGGAGGGATCCAACACCCGTGTCGATCAAGGACATCCCGGATAGAGACGCCCTACCCGCCCGTAGTGAGAAGAAACAATGCCTTCGTCCAAAACGCATTACCCAACCAGCAGAGAGACCCATCTACCTCGAACCGATTACGTTGCTTCAACTGCAAGAGGGAGGGACACTTCGCGAACACTTGCTCTGCGCCAAGGTGCTTCGGGAGTGGGCAGCCCAGCGTAATCCTACGGGATTGCGCAAAGTGTTCGTGAAAAGGGCAACGAACTCTTGCGTCAGCAGGGCAGGAGCGTCGTCAGCGTTAGGGCCTGCTGGCAACAAGTCGGGAAGTATTCATTTAGATTTCAAAAATCGGTAGCGTAGTTTTAGCAAACGGAACGAGTAGGGATAGATGGAACAGTGTGTTTCCCAATTGAGGTGCGAGGAAAAGTTTAATGATCGACTACTAGGTCATTGCCTCTCTACCCCACACGCTGATTTTGGGGGCGGATTTTCTAACACGAGCGGGAGTATGGTATTGTACATGGACTAGGGTGAATAAAGCTTCCATCGTCAATCTGCGTGTGTCCGCAATAATGGAGAGAGCGGACTTAGATACCGGGTATGCCGGAAGGCCTAGCATACACCCAATTGGTCTAACTCAAGATCAGGACGTCGTCTGAACCAATTAAGCAGAGATACTATCCAGTGTCTCCTGCGGTTCAGCGACACATAGATAGTGAGTTAGAGGAAATGTTAAATAAAGGGGTAATCGAAAAATCGAACAGTCCGTAAGCTTCGGCGAAGGACGGCTCGTTCCGATTTTCTGTCGATTATCGATAATTAAATAAAGTTACTGAAAGTGATGCTCACCCTCCTTCCGTATATAAGATCCACTCTAGACAAGCTTGGGGCACCTGATTCTTATCCTCGTTGTACATCATGTCCGCCTGTTGCCAAATTCCGGTTGAAGAAAAATCATGGCAATACACGGCCTTTACAGTGCCTATATGGGTCTTTTCCAATTTAGGAGGATGCATTTTGGGTTGCATAATGCAGCAGCAACGTGGCAGCGATTTATCGACAAGGTACTAGGCCCTGACCTAGAACCACATGTGTTCGTATACCTCCACGATATAATCGTGGTTACGAACGAGTTTGTAAAATTACCTCGAAATTTTGAAGGAAGTGTTCGGTCGTCTCAGGTATGCTGGTCTAAAACTTAGTAAAGACAAATGTAACTTTTGTATGTTTCATCCGGAAAAAGTAGATAGCACGGTTAGGATTCCTGCGCCGAGGAATGCTAGTGAAGTTAGGAGATTTTTAGGAACCATCGCAGATTCGTACTAAATTTTGTGACTCTGGTCAAGCCCTTGACCAATTTGCTCAGACGAGTGCGAGGGGAGTTTCGGTACGGCAAAGGAGTGCTTGGTTAACTGCCCCGATTCTAACCTGTCCGGATTTTCGGATGTGTTGATGGTTCGCACGTTGCCATGAAGCCCTCTCTACCAGAATTGAGGCATTAATTTAACAACAGAAAGGGATTCTAAGGCTTGAATGTTATCATAGTGAGGACTTGCGAACAATCAAGGATACGTATTTGTGGAATCATAAAGCTATATACTAAGTAATTCAGGTGACGCAGGATATCCCGTAGAGCCCTGGGTGATGACACCGTAGCGGTCACCTATTGCAGGAAGTCCTCAAAGCAAATACAACATTCAACATTGAAGGGCATGCCAATTGAAGAACTCATAGAGCATGCAACTATTAACGTGGAGGCTTGAGCTGAAAGTACGTACATCCAAGAAGTTTGAAACGTTCGAGATAAAATCTGTGAATTATTTTAATTCAAATAAAAAAGAAATATATGCATATAACACATTTAGATGTCCTTGTACAATAAAATGAAATATAAACTATAATATTATGACAGCATTACGAACGGAACGGACATACATATTTACATTTTGCACATTTTTTTGAGACAGTTCACGAAATTAGACGTCGCATAAATCACGACCTGACCCAGTTGCAATTCTACAAATTGTTTTTTGACCTCCATCTTCTCTCGCATAATAATCTCTAAAGCGACGACGATTTTCTACATGCATTTTTTTTTGTGTGTCATCAGGTCTTTGTAGATATCTGTTCAGTCGGAGAAGTTCGTCTTTAATTACATCCAGTTTAGAAGACAGTTCTGCGAAAAAGCTGAGGTTCAGCCTCATTCTGCTTTTGTAGGATTTTTACTGGAGTGTCTTTCTTGACTTTATATTATCGAGGTGCAGACTCTTGGTTTTCATTCATAAATTCTTCAATTTCTTCATGACATGATGTGATGGAGATGTCTTTGAATGTTAATTCTGTTTGGGTTATGCCAAATACCCCATCCCTTTTGCCAGAAACGGATTGATTAAGAGCCGAAATCCCACTTACAGCTTATTGAAACTCGGTAAGAGGCACAAGTTTTGTTTTCAACAGGCTTCTTTTTTGTTTTTCATTTGAAAAGAGCCCAAACATTTATTTTTTTACCTTTTTCCATGTTGCACCGTCTTTAGTCTTTAGTTTCTGTGCAGTATCTCTCCAAATGCGATCAATATCGACACGGTTTGTTGAAAATCCCTTAGCTACCTCGGGATTTTCATCCATCAATCTGATCAGCAATTCTTTTTGCTCTTGGTTGGTCCGATTGGAATGTGATTGTGCTCAACATATAATTCATAAATTTTATTTATTTCATAGTTTTTTTTTTTTTTCAATAAAAATATCTGTATTTACATGTTTTGTGGATCTAGTCAGAAAAAATTTAACGACAATGATTGAAGTGCTATCCGATTCCATTTCAAGAATTGTATCTCTGTATCCTCGCACTGAAATTGCCATTGCGGGCGATTTCTATATACACTATTCTAATTGACTTCGACATTCAGGCCAGACAACACCCGAAGGAAAATGTGTCGAAACCTATGCTGAAATAAACAATCTGACCCAGCTAGTAAATGAGCCCACGCGAATACCTAACATTGCAGGATCATTCCGCCAACACCCTGGACTTGTTGCTCATCTCTCATCCTGATAAATATTCTATTGACATACTGTCACCTCTTGGCTCGCCCGACCATTGTGTCGTATCAGCTAATTTCTCGTTATCACCAAACACAGTTAGAGAACGAATTCCTAAAAGAAAAGTTTGGCTATACGAGAAAGCCGATTGGAGCGGACTTAACAACTTCTTTACGAATTTTAACTGGTCACTATGTATGCTTCCTCGATAGTGACGTGGATGCCGCTGCTGATATGATCACGAACATTCTTCGGATGGGTATGAGATCCTACATTCCTCATTGAGTGAAGAGTATCAAGCCCAAAGCAAACGCATGTAGAGCTGTAAAGAGGTATCAGGGTGAGAGAGTTGAATATCCGGACATACAAAGCCAACCCTACTGCGGAAAACCGGAATAAGTTTAAACGGGCCAGAAATAACAGCAATGCAATTATCAGACGTGTGAAATTCTCTTATGAGCAAAAGTTGAGGCAAAAAACGATACAATGTCCTAAAAATGTCAGCTCTTTAGAAAAAGCTAATTTGCTTACGGCTCGTTTTGCAGCCAGCTCAACACTGCCAGTTTCCAATATGTCTTCACCTGAACTTGAGAGCATTGATTTCACCATGGGACAAATCCACTTCCGTACTCGTACCATTGCAAGAGTTTTTAATGATCTCGACGTGCACAATTCCACTGGCCCGGATGGTATCCCCCTATACTTCTGAAGAGGTGTTCTTCTGCGCTGGCAAAACGAATGTGTAAGCTTTTCCATCTATCCTACTATTAATGTCTCTTTTCGAGCAGATGGAAAACAGTAAGCTTTTGAAAAATCTTGAATCGCGGAAGCGTCTTCATGACCGGCAGTATGGTTTCAGCAGAAATAGGTCTACTGGTGATTTGAAAGCTTATCTCACCGAAAAGTGGAACTTTGCACAATGCAGGTGAAAGCAAGACCGTTGCGCTTCATTTTTCTAATGCATTTGACAGAGTTTGGCATCAAGCTTTCTTCTATGGATTAGAAATCACCTTTCGAACCGTTCAATTCAAGTTGTTTAGGATGGTTATAAATGCTGGTGTTCCCCAAGGTTCAGTTCTGTCTCCGACACTCTTTATCATTTATATAAATGATCTCTTGTCAATTAATCTAACCCAATCCATTCCTTCGCTGATGACAGCACATTCAGTTTTTCATATTCGTTCTAAGACTCACGACCCCACCCTTCCGCCGTAGAATTGGAACGGTAGCGTAAGCACATTAAGCATTTTGAGTTCCGATCTTGACAGCATAATTAACTGGGGAAAAAGAATAGAGTGGAATTTAATGCTTCAAAAACTCAATGCTGTCTGCTGTCACTCAAGCAACCCTTGATAATCAGCAATTATCCATGAATGGCGCTTGTGTCGATGAAACCGGAAAACTTTCCATTCTTGGTATGTGTATCAACACAACACTTAGTTGGAGCGATCACATATTTGAGGTCGCCAAAAATGCTGCGAAATGTTTAGGTTTCCTTAATCGATGTAAGATATATTTCACCCTCTTTGATTTGGCTTTAATTTATAAGGCGTATATCCGCCCTAGGCTTGACTACAACGCTCATATCTGGTCTGGTGCCCCCCAGACCACCCTGCCCTAATAGTTAGAAGCCAAAAGCGAGCGATAAAACTTATAGGAGACAATAATATCGCAGATTCGTTCGACTCACTTGAAAACCGACGTACCATTTCTTCTCTATCCGTATTTTATCGCTATCTAAACAAACGATGCTCAAGTGAGCTAGCTAACTGCATTCCTCCTCTCCATTAATTCACCTGCAATACCCGACCTGCCAGGGATGCCAATCAGTATTCCCTTAAGCCTACTTTCGGATGCACACTTAAATTCAGAGACTCCTTCTTCAGCCGCAGACTGCAATCCGCAGATATTTAAGATCATTTTGCACAGGTACCTCCTGTCCCTTTCTGCCTCTATACCTTCGGCCCGTGCTAACTTATAATTATAAAACAGAGTATATAGTATACATACAGCAACACAGATTTTGAATTACATTTATATTAAAACTTTAAGGAAGTAGTACAAGAATGACAAAAAAAAAAAACAGCAGAAAATTCGGACATCGAAGAATTTGAAGCAGAGCACAATACTTTCACAGTTCCGAACGGTTTTCCGGCAAAGTCTCCGGAACACTCCGACGACAAAAAAGTTAAACAGACAAGCAGTGAGAACAGGACGCAACAAACTGATGGACCTGTTCGAAGATCCACCTAGGGATTATCCGCAAGAAAAGCATTAGAGAGAAGACGATTTGCCTCCAATTGACCAGGGCAGACGACGAATACCGAAGGATAACGAGCCCATCTATTCAGAGATCAATTATGAGGAGCTGTATGGTGCATCCCTTCCAAGACGTTCACTGAACACAGGACATCAGAGGACTGAAGGTCAAAAACGTACAGACGATTGGAAGGCAAAGTAGTCGATCGGTGGTGACTTCGACATCGACTCGCGACAATCGTCTCGCGCTACCGTTTCGACGATAGTTTCGCTTCATGTAAGCATACAAAAATGATAGCGTCTGAGAGATATCGTTTTGCCTGCTTTGCGTAAACTGAACTTTCGTTTCGCAGACTGATTTTTGGCGATACCTATTTCAGTATTGTCTTTAAAAAATGTACGTTTACGTATTATTTGTGCGACGCGTCGATGAAACTACTTGCTTTTATCTTGTTTTGTTTGCGTTGTCATAAATGCATGTCGCAATGGGGCAAAAAAGGGCGGTAATTAGAGCTTTATTGGCGTATATATATTTCTGACTTTGAGGCATCGGGAATTAGCTTATGATTCCGAAAATATTGAAGATTTCAGTTAGGAAGATGACGTTTTGCTTTATATAGATATCGAAAATACTTTAAAAATTGCAGTTGCATTTCAGTATTTGTTGTGCAAATAGATGTGCAACTCATAAAAAGATTCAGTGTTATCCTGGAGACAATATGCAGCAATTTTGTTTGGAGCTTATGCCCAGGAAACCGCTACAATGGCTACAAATTTATATCCCTGGTATTATATGCAAGCAACAGTGCATAAAATGCTGTTCCACGGAGCAGAAATAATATCATCAGCAGCCTTGCATGTCGGATCATTGTCAGAGGAGGCGGAGGAAAGTCGGAATAAAGACTATAGGAACTATTGCATTAATAATAGTAGAAAATTTTCTCGTTCGGCAGCAAATAAAGATGTTATTTATCAAATGTTGGTATCATACGATCACTGGATTGCGTATTTAAGGCCTGAACCAAAAACAAAAGATTCGCTGCCACCTAGTACTGAAGCGCAAGCATTATTATACTAAATTGCTTAGTTTCTTTAATTCCAAATAAAGTGTACGTTACCAAAACTTGTTAAATTGAATTTATATTTATAAACCGTGATTACAAATTTGCTTTAAGTCCCAATTTCGAGTCATAGACAATAATAAATAATTATTTTATGCATTTAAACAAAAAAAAACTTTTTTTTAACTTAAGATTACTCCGTAAGCTTATGAGATACATCAACCATTTTTGAAACATAATAAGATCTCATAGTACTTGCACTATGTTTCAATATCATTTAAACAAAAAAAAACTTTTTTTTAACTTAAGATTACTCCGTAAGCTTATGAGATACATCAACCAACAGACTCCCCCAACTATTTGTTCGTAGGTGTATGTGCACAAGTTGGGAGTCAAGTTCGACCTCACCAATAATACAATGTCCTACTTCAAGTGTGGTCATGGTAATATGTCTGTGGTTTGTGCAGTCTGTCACGGAAATATTTCGTATCAGTAAAGACTGATAAGACTTGACTACTATGAGACACCGAAGTCTAAGATTCAACCTCCGCGAAAGAGTCTTCATCGGAGGCTGGAGGAATACGAAGAAGACAGGCGTAGAATATTCGGTTAAGAAGTGACGAAGAAAGATGCTCATCCTCTACCTTATATTTAGGGCCTTCTCAGCAGGCTGCAGGAAACGCGGTACATATCCGCAATAGATTTGAAAGACGGATTCTGGCAGATCCCTCTAGAGCGCAAGTCAAGGGAGAAGACGGCTTTCACAGTCCCTGGTCGGCCATTATATCAGTTCACGGTGATGCCGTTCGGACTGTGTAATGCTGCCCAGAGAATGTGTAGGCTGATGTACAAAGTCATTCCTTCTCAGTTAAAGGAGAATGTCTTTCTCTACCTCGATGATCTCCTAGTTTGTTCTCCAGACTTTGAGGCACATGCCAGTCTACTCGAAGAGGTAGCCGATTGCCTTCAGAAAGCTGGGTTGACCATCAATGGAAATAAAATGCCTGGGTTATATCATCGGTGATGGCTGTTTGCGAATCGATCCGTACAAGATATAGGCGGTCGACTCTCTAGGGATGGCGGGCTGGTACAGATGTTTTAGAGAAAATTTTACGGCTGTAACAGTTTGAATTACTTAACAACACTTTGCTCTCCGCACCCATTCTCACAAACCCAGACTTCATACAGTTACTTATACATACAGTGTGACACATCGAGGACTGGCGTGCGTCTGTTAGAGTGGAAGTCATGCACTCAGTTGGAGTATTTGGTCCCTTAGCGGAGACATTACCCACAGCCTAACGTTCCACCCTATGAAATATTCCGAAGAGGAAGGTTTTCCCTCACCCTACACACACATCTCGCAAGAAAATAAATCACTCCATGAAATAATACATATTCTCATTCATTTTATACACATATAATTCATTATTTATTAATACTACAAGAATAAGACGTAAATAGTTCAAAGAACCTAGCCTATAAACAGCAAAGTAAAAAAATCAAAAGAAAACAATGAGAGTTTTAACCCTGACCAAAGCTACGGACGTCACACTATATACATAGACTCACAATAGCACGGAGTCTGCTACTCACAATCTTGAGGTCCCACGTCATCCTTCGCGCAGCACGATAGTGACGGCCTTGCTGTGAAATTTTAACACAATGGTGGGGAACAATTCCTCTTTTCCCAGACATTCACAAACAAATACTAAAGCCAGGCTTAATAAAATAATTTTCAAAACAAAAAGAAACTCCTAGAACCACGCAATTAAATACGAAAATGAAAGGAATTCAAGTTCTAATAAGAAAAATTATCAAAATCTATTTCGATAACTCCGTTTCTAGCTTTTGCACAATCTAGAACCATTTCGCACTTGGCTGGCACTGTCGTTCTTGGTTTCGCACTTGGCTATTGCGTTGTCTCGTTGACGTTTTATAGTTATCGTTATTGTACTGTAGCGGGCGGAAGAGTTCCGGCACTTAAAAATGCTTATATTTTACTCGTTTTTTCTTATTATTATTGTAATTTGGTCTTAGCATTATTATTTTTTTGAAGAAGTGTGTGTATACTTATTAGTTACATTATTTAGACTTTGATTCTTTGCAATCTGATGCGCACCCTTTTATTTAATTTGTATAGGATACGTGAATATATGTATATATGTACAGCTATGGACATATAAATGAAATTTTTGAAACATAATAAGATCTCATAGTACTTGCACTATGTTTAAAATTTCATTAAGATCGGTTTACGGGTTCAAAAGTTACAGATTTATATCCACCTCTTCCATACAACGGGACCCTGTTCGACGCCGACTCAACGGACACCACGGCGAGTGGAAAGGCTCGACACTTGGCGAGAGAAACAGACTCCCCCAACTATTTGTTCGTAGGTGTATGTGCACAAGTTGGGAGTCAAGTTCGACCTCACCAATAATACAATGTCCTACTTCAAGTGTGGTCATGGTAATATGTCTGTGGTTTGTGCAGTCTGTCACGGAAATATTTCGTATCAGTAAAGACTGATAAGACTTGACTACTATGAGACACCGAAGTCTAAGATTCAACCTCCGCGAAAGAGTCTTCATCGGAGGCTGGAGGAATACGAAGAAGACAGGCGTAGAATATTCGGTTAAGAAGTGACGAAGAAAGATGCTCATCCTCTACCTTATATTTAGGGCCTTCTCAGCAGGCTGCAGGAAACGCGGTACATATCCGCAATAGATTTGAAAGACGGATTCTGGCAGATCCCTCTAGAGCGCAAGTCAAGGGAGAAGACGGCTTTCACAGTCCCTGGTCGGCCATTATATCAGTTCACGGTGATGCCGTTCGGACTGTGTAATGCTGCCCAGAGAATGTGTAGGCTGATGTACAAAGTCATTCCTTCTCAGTTAAAGGAGAATGTCTTTCTCTACCTCGATGATCTCCTAGTTTGTTCTCCAGACTTTGAGGCACATGCCAGTCTACTCGAAGAGGTAGCCGATTGCCTTCAGAAAGCTGGGTTGACCATCAATGGAAATAAAATGCCTGGGTTATATCATCGGTGATGGCTGTTTGCGAATCGATCCGTACAAGATATAGGCGGTCGACTCTCTAGGGATGGCGGGCTGGTACAGATGTTTTAGAGAAAATTTTACGGCTGTAACAGTTTGAATTACTTAACAACACTTTGCTCTCCGCACCCATTCTCACAAACCCAGACTTCATACAGTTACTTATACATACAGTGTGACACATCGAGGACTGGCGTGCGTCTGTTAGAGTGGAAGTCATGCACTCAGTTGGAGTATTTGGTCCCTTAGCGGAGACATTACCCACAGCCTAACGTTCCACCCTATGAAATATTCCGAAGAGGAAGGTTTTCCCTCACCCTACACACACATCTCGCAAGAAAATAAATCACTCCATGAAATAATACATATTCTCATTCATTTTATACACATATAATTCATTATTTATTAATACTACAAGAATAAGACGTAAATAGTTCAAAGAACCTAGCCTATAAACAGCAAAGTAAAAAAATCAAAAGAAAACAATGAGAGTTTTAACCCTGACCAAAGCTACGGACGTCACACTATATACATAGACTCACAATAGCACGGAGTCTGCTACTCACAATCTTGAGGTCCCACGTCATCCTTCGCGCAGCACGATAGTCACGGCCTTGCTGTGAAATTTTAACACAATGGTGGGGAACAATTCCTCTTTTCCCAGACATTCACAAACAAATACTAAAGCCAGGCTTAATAAAATAATTTTCAAAACAAAAAGAAACTCCTAGAACCACGCAATTAAATACGAAAATGAAAGGAATTCAAGTTCTAATAAGAAAAATTATCAAAATCTATTTCGATAACTCCGTTTCTAGCTTTTGCACAATCTAGAACCATTTCGCACTTGGCTGGCACTGTCGTTCTTGGTTTCGCACTTGGCTATTGCGTTGTCTCGTTGACGTTTTATAGTTATCGTTATTGTACTGTAGCGGGCGGAAGAGTTCCGGCACTTAAAAATGCTTATATTTTACTCGTTTTTTCTTATTATTATTGTAATTTGGTCTTAGCATTATTATTTTTTTGAAGAAGTGTGTGTATACTTATTAGTTACATTATTTAGACTTTGATTCTTTGCAATCTGATGCGCACCCTTTTATTTAATTTGTATAGGATACGTGAATATATGTATATATGTACAGCTATGGACATATAAATGAAATTTTTGAAACATAATAAGATCTCATAGTACTTGCACTATGTTTAAAATTTCATTAAGATCGGTTTACGGGTTCAAAAGTTACAGATTTATATCCACCTCTTCCATACAACGGGACCCTGTTCGACGCCGACTCAACGGACACCACGGCGAGTGGAAAGGCTCGACACTTGGCGAGAGAAACAGACTCCCCCAACTATTTGTTCGTAGGTGTATGTGCACAAGTTGGGAGTCAAGTTCGACCTCACCAATAATACAATGTCCTACTTCAAGTGTGGTCATGGTAATATGTCTGTGGTTTGTGCAGTCTGTCACGGAAATATTTCGTATCAGTAAAGACTGATAAGACTTGACTACTATGAGACACCGAAGTCTAAGATTCAACCTCCGCGAAAGAGTCTTCATCGGAGGCTGGAGGAATACGAAGAAGACAGGCGTAGAATATTCGGTTAAGAAGTGACGAAGAAAGATGCTCATCCTCTACCTTATATTTAGGGCCTTCTCAGCAGGCTGCAGGAAACGCGGTACATATCCGCAATAGATTTGAAAGACGGATTCTGGCAGATCCCTCTAGATTGCAAGTCAAGGGAGAAGACGGCTTTCACAGTCCCTGGTCGGCCATTATATCAGTTCACGGTGATGCCGTTCGGACTGTGTAATGCTGCCCAGAGAATGTGTAGGCTGATGTACAAAGTCATTCCTTCTCAGTTAAAGGAGAATGTCTTTCTCTACCTCGATGATCTCCTAGTTTGTTCTCCAGACTTTGAGGCACATGCCAGTCTACTCGAAGAGGTAGCCGATTGCCTTCAGAAAGCTGGGTTGACCATCAATGGAAATAAAATGCCTGGGTTATATCATCGGTGATGGCTGTTTGCGAATCGATCCGTACAAGATATAGGCGGTCGACTCTCTAGGAATGGCGGGCTGGTACAGATGTTTTAGAGAAAATTTTACGGCTGTAACAGTTTGAATTACTTAACAACACTTTGCTCTCCGCACCCATTCTCACAAACCCAGACTTCATACAGTTACTTATACATACAGTGTGACACATCGAGGACTGGCGTGCGTCTGTTAGAGTGGAAGTCATGCACTCAGTTGGAGTATTTGGTCCCTTAGCGGAGACATTACCCACAGCCTAACGTTCCACCCTATGAAATATTCCGAAGAGGAAGGTTTTCCCTCACCCTACACACACATCTCGCAAGAAAATAAATCACTCCATGAAATAATACATATTCTCATTCATTTTATACACATATAATTCATTATTTATTAATACTACAAGAATAAGACGTAAATAGTTCAAAGAACCTAGCCTATAAACAGCAAAGTAAAAAAATCAAAAGAAAACAATGAGAGTTTTAACCCTGACCAAAGCTACGGACGTCACACTATATACATAGACTCACAATAGCACGGAGTCTGCTACTCACAATCTTGAGGTCCCACGTCATCCTTCGCGCAGCACGATAGTCACGGCCTTGCTGTGAAATTTTAACACAATGGTGGGGAACAATTCCTCTTTTCCCAGCCATTCACAAACAAATACTAAAGCCAGGCTTAATAAAATAATTTTCAAAACAAAAAGAAACTCCTAGAACCACGCAATTAAATACGAAAATGAAAGGAATTCAAGTTCTAATAAGAAAAATTATCAAAATCTATTTCGATAACTCCGTTTCTAGCTTTTGCACAATCTAGAACCATTTCGCACTTGGCTGGCACTGTCGTTCTTGGTTTCGCACTTGGCTATTGCGTTGTCTCGTTGACGTTTTATAGTTATCGTTATTGTACTGTAGCGGGCGGAAGAGTTCCGGCACTTAAAAATGCTTATATTTTACTCGTTTTTTCTTATTATTATTGTAATTTGGTCTTAGCATTATTATTTTTTTGAAGAAGTGTGTGTATACTTATTAGTTACATTATTTAGACTTTGATTCTTTGCAATCTGATGCTCACCCTTTTATTTAATTTGTATAGGATACGTGAATATATGTATATATGTACAGCTATGGACATATAAATGAAATTTTTTATGGTTTTTCTTATTCAATAATACCGAAATATTTATCACAAATATTGTTATTAAAAGGCAGGTGTTTGGTTTTTTTCAAAGGCTTATAATTCGTCTTCAATAATAAAGCAAACTTAAGTTTCAATTAATAAGCAATTAAATGAGCTGGACATATAAATGGCACAAACTGGAAAAAAGGTGAACAAATCGTGTTAAAATTGCATTTGTTGATTTTTGGCGTGTACGAACATTTAAATAATTAATATTTTGTGCTGTAACATTTGTGCTTGATGACAGCTTCCCACCTGCGACCCGTATTCTCCATGAATGTTTGGCATCTTGCTTTGGATATAGCATCCCAAGCTTTCTGTGTTGCAGACCAAAGATCATCCATATTTCTATAATGTTCATTAGCCACTTCAACTTTGACTTCATTTCACAAGTTCTCTATAGGAAACATCGATCTTCTCCTCATGAAACTAAAATTTTAACAACGCCATATGGTTACATATGGTTTTTCGAAATAACCAGATATTGAAATTTGTCCATTTTGTCATTCATTTTTATAAGCGGACCTACGCCATGCCAAGAAAATGCACCCAGACTATAATGTTTCCACTTCCGTGCTTTACAGTCTTCTGGGTGAACCTTGAATTATGCTGATGGCATTTAGGAAAACGTTCTACCATCTGGTCCTATTCTATTAATTTTCGTTCCATCACTCCATAAAACTTTTTTCCAAAAATTGATGGGTTTCTCGTGATGAGTTTTGGCGAAGGTTAATCGTTTTTTAATATTTTTTTACAGCAGTGGCATTTTCCTAGAAATGCGCCTAAACGCTGGGCGCTCGAAAGCCTGCTGGAAATTTTAATTCCAATATTTGATTAATATCGGATGCTATCTGCCGTGATGACTTTAATGTATCCTTTCTCAACATTCTTACTATCGCAGCATCCGTACGCATCTCAGTTTTTTTAGGCCTCGGCTTCCGAATTTTCAATTTGGTCAACAAATCGGGATTCTTTGTGCATGAATTAATTGCATTGTACACTTTTTTTCGCTAACAGTACAGAAGTTTAGCAATTTCCGCCACTTTTTTGGTTTACTTATGCATTTTCCATATCATCCGTCTTAACTCAACCCATAACCTCAACCCTGGCATATACTAAGAAATGTGCCATTTATACTAAATTATAATTAATTATACAAATTAAAATTAGCAATGTCTCCGCAAAACTAATAACGTTAATTAAAAAGTGGAACAAAACGGAAAATTTGATCGCCTTAAATAACACAGCCATTGTAGGAGATTTTGGTGGATACAAAAAACCTTACATTTTAATTATGTAACTTTTATTTGAAAATTGGTGTCATTTAATCGAAATCTAATTTTGTTCCATTTATATGTCCGTAGCTGTATGTATATTCATTTAAGAACACAGCTCTTGTACATTTTACACCGTTCAAATATATATTAACTATTTGTTTTTTTCATCCGAAGTATATCGCACTACTCATACTGTTGTTCGTGTGCTTATTTCGTATAATATCCTTATTGTTAAAACCTTAATCGCGCCCTCGATTGAAAACATTCCGCCGATCTTCGCACTTTCATTACCAAAATTCTTTTTTCATTCGACCAATTTTCCAATTGGTCTTTTCCAAAACAAACAAGATCTTAGTTTCTAATATTCTCCCTATCTAAACCCCCATTCAACCGAATATTACAATTAATTTTCCCAGCTTGGTGTGCGCGTGTGAGTTTTGCTGAGCTGTCAGTATTATTTATTTTTTAGTCAGAACTAGAATTAACTTTATCTTCAGGTAAGATGTTTTTTTTCTATTTTAGTGAATACCTTTGTAAACTAATAATTTGATACCTCTTTTAGAGTACGCCTATTGGAATGAACATATCACATGGAGATCCGAGGGAAAATAAGAGATAAGTGTAATTTGTTTATATTTTTTTACTTTTCAGGCAATGCAGACAGACTGTTTTTTTCTATTTTAGTGAATACCTTTGTAAACTAATAATTTGATACCTCTTTTAGAGTACGCCTATTGGAATGAACATATCACATGGAGATCCGAGGGAAAATAAGAGATAAGTGTAATTTGTTTATATTTTTTTACTTTTCAGGCAATGCAGACATGACTGGGTGAGGGTAGAGAGATCACAGAGAGTGATTAGAACTTAGATAATTAATTTCTTACTTTATGGTACAAACATTCAGTTTTCTTCTTTACAGAGAAAAATGCAATGAAGGCTGCCGCGACACTGTATTTATATTGTTTACTTAATTGTATATATCCCTATTTGAAATAAACATTTTACTTTTAAACACATTATCTTATGCATATTCTTAAATTTATTTTTTCATTGCTATGGTGGCAATAGTGAAATTCAGGTGAATTAAAAAACTCGTTAGCCGTAATAGCTCAACTTGCTAAATTCGCCTAACCGTTCGAAACCAAGCGAACGTCTGACTCGCCATCGGGAATAGGGCATGCCAGTTTTTTATAAATCAAAGTGAAAAAATAATTGAAAAATGATACTATATTATCAGGAATACTTTGTTCTTTTCAAATTTCACGCGGGTGTATGTCTTTCATCCATTAACAACAAAATGCCTCAAGGCGTTTTGAAATTTTTATTTTTCGGTGTAAGGTCCAAAATTAAATTTTTTTGGTGTTCACTCTCAGAATGGTACTTGAGAAGGCTTGAATAACATGCCAAATCTTTTTAGGGCCATTCAATCTCTATACTCAAACTGTAGCAGTTGTGTTCGGGCTAACGGTCAACACCTTTAAACACCTTTCATCCTGGGCGTTGTACTTCGCCAAGGGTGAATCTTATCACCTCTCCTTTTCATTGTTTATATGGGCCTATGGTCATGAAATTTGACCGAAAGAAAAAGATCGCGAATACAAACTGCTGAGATGAGATTTCTTCATGCTGCTGTGGGAATTACTCACCGGGATAGGGTGAGAAACACGACAGTGCGTGAGAAACTCAACGTTAAACCGCTGCTTCTCCGAACGGAAAGACCTGTGCTTCGTTGGTTTGGTCACGTAGCCCGTATGTCCCCACCATCACGACTTCCGAGACGGGTCTTGAATGCGATTCCATCATGTAGGCGACCACTTGACAGACCCAGGATGAGATAATTGGACCAAGTCCACAAGCTCGCTGGTTACGCTTGAGTATACCTCGGATGAGTTAGAGTCGATGGCGGAAGGTCAAGTTGCCTGGAGATCTTTCCTGCTTGGTTTGCCCTCGTGACCCCTCTATTGGATCATGCGGGTCAGAAGATGATGGTGAAAATGTTGTTCAGATTCTTTTTTATTGGGTCCATACTATTTTATAAAACAAATTTTAATCGAATCAATAAATAAGCGATTCGGTTGTCAAGAAGTTTGATTTGATCCTGTTGTCAATTCAAGGACTTCTTGGGTGTTCGTGCAATACGTGCATTCTGCGTGCCCTTCTTTCAGTAGTCTTCTGGGGGCTTTCCAAAGATTCTTCTCCCCAAACATTTCACTTTCTGTGGAACTTTCTTTTAACTTCTGTGTCGTTGATGATTCTTTCGGTTAACTTCTATGTCGTTGATGATTTGGCATTGACAGGACATATTAAAAGAGCGTTGTATCGTTCGTGTATACTTAGGGATGCCAGATTTTAAAAATTTGTTTCCGGGATAACCGCGTCAAAAAGTGAGCAAAAAAAAACATTCTCTTCTATGTGAACTTATTGAAAGTCAGAAAATAAATGACAATATAAGGACAAAAAGAAACTACTTAAAGTGACTATTTGGAAACGCAAACTTTGCAAACAAAGGCAATCAAAATATCAAAAGCATACGATTGCGATTTTATATATTTTCGACGTTTACGAACGAATTATTTGCTTTTGTACTTTTGAATGTAACTCTTAACATTTTTTGGATGGCTGGAATAATAATATTAAAAAAAAAGGAAAAGATGGGTTCCAAGAATATATAATATGTCAAGAATAACTGCTCATATTTTTATAGATTGCTATTCATGTTTGAAATCTTTGCAGTGTTGAAACTACTAGAGGCCAAGTATTTCGTTACAACCTGCATAGCTCTGCATAATCAATATCCCGGTTTGCATAATCAGGAGATTGATAGCTACAATCATCACAATGATACTCCACATGAAAAACGCAACATGATTTGGACATTTGCTTAATTTGCAAAAAATATTTGCGCTACAACTTTAAGAATTGTTTGCTTCATCGTATATGCATTTCCGAATAATATTCTTTACATAATTTACTAAAAGTTAGCCTTTTGGAATAGACCCGACCTCTATGCCCTTATTTTTTCGATGAATGATTATGTTCAGTGAGCAAATTGTACCAAATATAAAATTGATTCGCATACTACACTATAGATGGTAATATACTTTTAACTTGGTAGCATATTTTGAGCACTAGGGAGACACTAAATCATTTTACAGGTGAGCCAAACTCGAATGCTTCGTTATGTTCTGCTATACTACGTTTCCACCGAACCGAAATTGAGTGAATTGGATGAAATCTTACTGAAACCTCAATTGGCCGTTTCCACCGATTCTGATGTGATCTCAATTTATAAGTGCCCGCCAAAACAAATCTCCCTCGGAGGAAATTTTTAAATGGCCGCCAAAAAAAACAGCTATCTATTCCCGTTGACAGTAAAAAATAGTATGAGACCAACAAAAAAAAATAGAGAGAGATGAGTAAATGAACGCCAACATGACCAAAATTAACTAAATTTCATGCTGTTGGCTTGTTGGGTTTCACAATCTCTCACGGAGATGAACTCTAGGAGGATTTAACTAGATTTCAATGAAATCGATTTGGAGAAATTTGATGAAATCTCTTGCTTCGTTCGGTGGAAACATGGTTTTATGGTCCATTTTGAACATTTATTACTCCATTTCGATAGAGATATCGATATTCACCCCTTATTATGACAAAGGTCAGTTATAGAAAAAATATTTAGTTCGTGGGGAGTGCTTTAGTTTTGTTCAAAACTTTATACATGTAAAGCCCTTAACCGCACACATATAATGCTCACAAGAAAACATTTTTTAATAAAATTCATTTATGTATTTTCTAAATTCTTCATTTCTTTTACTTCTATAGTAATAATACTTACACTTAAATTTGCTTATGTGTCTAAATCAAAATTATTCGAAGAAAAATATAAACCAGTATTATAAAATTAAACTATAACAAATTCACATATATGAGGATAATGAATCTGATTAGTTGATATGGTCTTATTTCAATGCATGTTTGTTTTTGTTGAGAAATTGTTTACTGTTATTTAATTGCCTGTATAGGAATCAAACGTTTGGAACGAAGGCTAAGAAAATAGTTTACATTTATTTTATATTTATATATCTATAATTTGTGTTTAAATTAGACACTAAAATATCTCCACCCGTTATTTATACATGTTGTATATATTTATAAGTTATGTATCTGCACTCCTATGATTGTTCTGCTGTTGGACAATAAGTTAGAATAGTTAACATATGTAGCTAGTCTGCATACATTTATTTAATAAAATTAACATGCTTAGTTAATTTATTTATTTGGGGTCGAACCAATATTTTTTTGTAGTTAATAAAAGAAATAAACAAAAAGAACTTCGTTAAATTTTAGCTCAACAAATATAATATATTCGCTCTGATAGAGTGTAGGATACATTCTTGTGCTCGTTTTATACATAAATTTATTCTTATAATAAAGGTTTTTCACCAATTTTTTATTCTTTTTGTTTATTTTACAAGGTAATTTATTTCTTCTAAAGATAGTACACAACCTAAAAGTGGTCAGGATTTCGTTTGGGCATTGATTTTCTTCTGAATATTTTTTTCATACGGAAGAGTCGATTTTAGAATTATTTTTTCTCCTATGGTATGGACAATCTATGTATATAATTTTAGAATGCACTAACAGTTATAGGCATTTTCTTCTGGGTATGTTTATGATTATTTCCCATTTTAATAATATTAATATCATAACTATAAAAACAGTCTTAGTCAAGCCATCAACAAATAAAGTTTTTTTTTTATGTACAGTTTTTCCATCTACATATTTTCATAATATCATATTAAGAAGACTAAAGATCAACTGAAATAACACAGAAACGTATTTAAGTGATATGTTAAATAGTGATAATATAGATGATTTTAATGAATAAATCACAAATATAACGGATAGTCTAAAAGCAGTAACAGTATTGAAAGTAAAAGTAACAAAACAAGAAAAGCTGTAATCATTCTAATTATTAATAATTACTCAAAAACGAGTTGTACCTGCGTAGTTTGCCATATTCATCATGTGTCCATATTAAAAAAAGCAATTCGGGTAGTTAACAGGTATTTTGTGATTTTTCGGTACATTTCTGTATCTACTAGAAAAATTATGAACGGACAAAGTATACTTTGATTGTTTTAAAACTGAAACGGTTCGAGAGGAATGAGTGAAAACTATTTATTTTTGCGTCCCGACATTTGCAGAAAGTAATGTAGGTACAGCTGTCACGAGGGAAAAATATGATCACCATAGGTATATCAATAGAATGTGTATGAAATTCTTATTTCTACGTAATATCGCTACCGCCAGCTCTCATAGACTTATTCTGTTCAATTATTATGATTCGTTATCCTCGTTAAAAGCAGTTCTTTTACCTAAGTATTAGTACTGATATTATCTTTATGTGTGTATTATTTTTCTTTCAATTAAAAGAAAAATGTCGAGGCAAAAATTATATGACAAACAAATCCATTTGATTTACCCAGTTCAAAGTAAATGCAGAATATTTTATTTTTGTTTTCTTATTTTTTTTTATTTGATTGCGTGATTTTTGACTGTCGAAGGAAGCATATAGCATATGTTCGAGTCGATAGGACACTTGAAAAAGGTAATCGTGCGTAATTTTATTTATTTCATTTTACCTTTTGTGTTCGGATATGTAAGAGTAATTGTTCCGCGATCTAAAAAATCGTTTGGTGCACAATTGGGTTACTTAAAAATCGTAATTGTAGGTTGCGCTGCACCTTCAAAAACCTTTGTTATTTTTGCCTTAGTAAATAATACTTAATAAGTAGTAAAACACATTTGGTTAATATCTACAGTGCACTCATCCTTCCTTTCATTTGCACATTTCCCTCAATTTTTCATACACAAACATCTCTCTAAGTAAAACCATCTCTAACTCGAAAAAATTATGGTATCCCGTGACAATTCGACTGCATATTTACTGATGAAACATCAAAGTTGGTTCGTGACTGCACTAGATATCAAAATTCAAATAGATTTAGTATTTGGTTGCCAACGAAACAAATAAAGTCTTATGTTTGTACAAATATTGTTGTATTCACTTGCAGCGCTTGTATTTTAAACAAAGGATGAGTTAAGAGAAGAAGCTACTGACGTGAGTATAGATTCTCAATTCTCACATGGCTTATTCTCGGCCAGTAATTTGTATGATTTTCTTTTTCCAATTCCCACTACCGCGGATTGTTTACAATTTTGAGAAGTTGCCATGCTCCGCGATAAAAAAAATTACAGATGACATTTGTAAGATTTAATAACAGATTACAATCAATCAGATTACAAGTGTAATCAGATTTCAAGTACACATTGCCAAATGTTTATATTGTTAGCTTTAAGATTTTTGCAATATCCTCGTTACGCCATCCATCGCAGCTCACAAATGATACACATAAGAAATGCTCAACTACAATAACAACTAGTGCGATGTATAAGCAGGGGCATGGTGTCGGTAATGTGTTAACAGTTGTACGGAGTGCAATTTGTCTCAAATCCCATTTTTCATTTGGTTTTGTTTTTAGACGACTATTTTGCCTACGGCAATAAACACAACAACAACGCCAACAAATGTCCAACCAGCCAAACCACTGTGATCAATTTGAGCGCGATGTCTCTTCATTCTCATTTTCACGCGCATACTACCTTGTAGTAAAGTAAGAAATAACTCGCTTCGTGTTCGTTCAACATGTGTGGAAGGAGAAGGAACGGAAACGTAGGATTTTGGTTTGAGATTGTTTAAAATAAGGAAATAAGGAAAGGTTTTGACGACAGAGTTCTGTGTAGAATCGATCAACGACCAAAAATCGACAGCGAACGTTTATGCACGACAAAAATGACATACAGATTCGGATTGCGTCCTGTCGATTTTTTTGCTTCATGTGTTGATCAGTGAATGAGGAAAAACGGCTTGCTGGTAATATTACGAGAAAACATACGTTTTTGGAACTTAGGACTAACGGAAACAAAAGTTTTTGTGATAGAATCAAGACTCTTTCCATAAAAAGTGTTTCCGGGGTTATGTGGCTTTGAGTATTACATTTTAATTCCAAATTCCTTGTCTTAAGCCGTAACGGTTCAAAATATCTGAAGCAAAATAGCCATAACAACCTACCGCTACATTATTGTATACATACAATCTGAATTACCTGATTAGATATTCTTTGACGCCGCACTTTTCAACTTGGGAAAGTGGTATACATATACAGTGGCGAGCAAAATGTATATATCATTGCTTTTGGTTCTTCAGCATATTCATATAACTAAAATTTGTTGATCAAACGTGTTTTATTACTTATAAACTAGATTTCAAGTACACATTGCCAAATGTTTATATTGTTAGCTTTAAGATTTTTGCAATATCCTCGTTACGCCATCCATCGCAGCTCACAAATGATACACACAAGAAATGCTCAACTACAATAACAACTAGTGCGATGTATAAGCAGGGGCATGGTGTCGGTAATGTGTTAACAGTTGTACGGAGTGCAATTTGTCTCAAATCCCATTTTTCATTTGGTTTTGTTTTTAGACGACTATTTTGCCTACGGCAATAAACACAACAACAACGCCAACAAATGTCCAACCAGCCAAACCACTGTGATCAATTTGAGCGCGATGTCTCTTCATTCTCATTTTCACGCGCATACTACCTTGTAGTAAAGTAAGAAATAACTCGCTTCGTGTTCGTTCAACATGTGTGGAAGGAGAAGGAACGGAAACGTAGGATTTTGGTTTGAGATTGTTTAAAATAAAAGTAGTAGTAAAATGAATTCACTCGAGAGTGCATGCGCATGAAATTGAGAACAAAGAGCATAATATTTTCCGTACTCACTGATGCAGTTGTTCCTCGCGATCAAAGATGGCGCACTAACATTTTCTTGAAGCCATAGTACTATTAGTTTCATATACAATGATATTTCTTAAAGTACATTTTATTACAGAATTCATTGTATATGGTTTCCAATGGTTCCAATGGATTTGAGGCTTTATCATAAATAATACGATCTTCTACTTCATCTACATACATATGTAAATCCAGTTCTGTTTTTCTTTGCACATCATGCTCACGAGAAAATAAATTGTTATATGTATAATGCCATTTCTTCATCTTCAGATATACATATGCTAAAAATAATTTCGGTACTATTTTATAAATCGCAAAGTTCAAATTTTGAGACAAGAAATTATTACATCTTAGATGTGTGCATTTCTACTACAAAACAACACAGCATAGAAGACGACAAACGATCATTGGAATAAACTAGAATATATGTACGTGAATTATATGTTGGCTTTCTTAATATGTATGCATACATATGTAGGTGACAATGACATTCCAATTGGAACAATATAAAGCACCAAGAATCGCTGATCAGTTTGCTGGAAGAATATCCCGAGGTACCTAAAGAATTTTCAACAAACCAGGTTGATACTCAAGGCTTTTGAAAAGATATGACCATGATATGACCATTGAGCTTATTCTATACAGGAATAATCATTGAGCTATATCAGTGATTCAAAAGAGATGACGACGTAAATTATGAAAGATTGTTAATTTGCGGATTGAACCTGAGACTCCGGCGTAGGAGTCGACGCACTGGCCCATTACGTTACGACTCCCAAAAACGGCGAAACAAATCCATTATAAGGAAACAATTTTACTGATGAAAACCCACAAAAATAAATTGAGTGTCTAGTTTTACTCGCCACTGTATGAAATCGTATCAGGCTTTCAAACGGTCAAATTCAAACAAAATATCGAAACCATAGGATTTTTGCTATCCTACGCACACCTTACCTTTTACTCACAAATGCGTTTCAGGCATCCGATACCCAAAACTGAGAATATAAATATAAAAAATAAAGGAAAAATACGAAAGCTGATACGATCCCGGATGTACACAGAAAAATAACGATGCCTCACTCGAAAGATGGTACATTTTCCGCACTCATGCGAAGCGTTTCGCGTCCCTTGCCAACAAACTTCTCATTTGATGCGCTAAAATTTGACCGTGTAAAAGGGGACTTCGGAGTATTCTGCTATATCAGTGCATATATACCTAGGCATCGTTCTACGTAAATTTCATATTTCGTCATATTTTAAAAATCAATTCCGTTGAATTTCGAATGTACACAAGAATTTAATTTCGGAAGAACCAATACATAATACCATTGCAGTATAAATCATATGTGTAGTATGTTTAGTTTTAATGAGATAATTTAGCATAGGGAAGCTCTCCATAACAACATAATTTTAGGAAATGGGCTTGAGATGTTTCGATATGAGTGATTATTATCTTAGATACGGTGGCAGAACTACATTTGAATAAGGTAATGTATATTTATATCTTTGAAATACTGTTGAAACTCGATTACAATGAGCTGAGAATGAGGCCGAGCTCATCACGGATAATGGAAAATGCCAGTTAATATGTAGATTTTTTTAGAAAAAGCGTGGCAGCCGATATCAATCCATGAAATTCAGGCCAGTTTCTTTTTTTCCCAACCAGCATTGAGAATAAACACAATCAGAGGCTCAGTTTAGTTTGCATTGAAAAAATTTAACATTTTCTATAAAAATCTGCCCGGAAATTGGAATTCTCCAAGTCTTTGCTGTTGAAAACGTTCATAAGTCGCTGTATCGATCTTAGGATTTTAAGCTTGTTTAAGGGGTTTTCATTTCTCCAACCCTTGATATAATCTTTTATTTGCACTTATCGAAGAAAAACACATCATATTAACGCTGGCGTGACGCTCGAAATTCTCTACTCATTCCGCTATTCTGTTAGTTTCAACAATCGAAGTAAACTTGTTCATTCTTGTTCTTATGTTACGCGTAGTAGAGTTTATTCAGTAGACTTGAAATAAATAAAAGGAAATTTAATTAAACGAAGTAAACAACGTGTTCGGTTCTTTTACAGATATTGGAGTGAACGGAATATAAATAATAAAAACAAATATTTTTTCCAAAACAAATTCTGGTTAATAGTGCCCGGGTTAAAAGAATCCAGGATAATCGAGTTTCAACTGTATGTTATATTCTATTTGTCTGTTAAACGAAATGTACGAGAAGACGTTCAAACCAAATTATTGAAATTTAATATGGATCAGGTGTAAGTTACTTAAATTGAAAATTGTTAAGTCACTTTATATTTGCGACAGTGTTTCAAAATAAAAATTAAATCAAATAAATAAAAAAGCAAAATAAATATGTTGATGAAAATTATTTATTTTCAAATGGTTCTTTATTTAAAACTAAATTAACAAATAAAAGTTTAAAAAATAATAACTTTGTAATATTAACTTACTCATCGAAAAGTGAACTCTCAAGTACTTCCCATAAAATTTTAGAATAAAAAGTCCTTAAATTTACTACATCACATGTCTTTAAAACTAAAATAATGTTATTTACAAACAAATTATACAAATCAAGAAATAAATAAGGTCCTGTACAAAAAAATCATAAGTTGAAGATATATCGGATCAGACAAAACTAATTTAATTGCGCAAAGCAAAGCACTACGTAAGAAAAGACATGACAAGACAAGAAGCTTTGTTTCTTCCCGGGTGTGTGTTTACATTAACTTTTATTAAAGTTTGTGATATTCAATCCACACAGCATACAGCCGGGTGCTCATCCCCACAATCAACACCAAGATTGAAACCTGTACTATTTCAGTTACTTGTTTCTTATATTTACAATAGTATTGTACTTCCTGCCTCAATTAGTAATTTCAGCGAACTCTCACTTCTCTATTTAAAAAAAATACCGGTACAAAAATACAAAAGTCCAACCATCGACAACCTATGTACATGTTTTTCTGTCTTGTCGCTTAAGATTTTTTGCTAGCAACGAGCGAGAGCTATAATGTTCGAATCACATTAAAAAAAATTGTGTCTTGTCTTATCAGCTTTGGTGCGTGTTAGCTCGTAATTAATCAATGCATCGCTGTCTGATCAGGCACCAAAAAGGTTTTGTCGGACCCGCTGTAGCTTCACCCTTACGGATGCTTTTCGTCTCTCACATCAAGCACAAGTATGTACAAAAAATAATATAAAAATAAATCTTCAGGATATATGCAAGAGGATAAAGATATACATATGTTTTTGCATACGAAGAAGGAACTGACTGGTAGCTCTGTTTGACTTACATCTAAAGAGTCAACTGAGCTTAGAAGATTTATTCGGTATGTACTTTTTCTTAAATATCTGTCCTTATTATTTGATTTTATTATTTACAATTGAGATCTACTTTCACGCCTTGGCAGTTATGTTACTATTGACTACATCTGTACTGGTGCTATTACTGCAGCCAGTTGTCAGTGATATTTGTGTTGTGGCCACTGATGATGGTTCTATGTCTGGAGTTGTGGCGTTATTATTTATGTGATGATCCGTATCCTCATCCTTTAGAATTGACGACGATTGACTGCATATTTGGGGAGTTTGCAGTATTTGTTGCTTTGTCTGCCGACGATTCCACCCCAAATTTAACGCAGCTGTAAGTTTATTTTGGCTACCATCACTAGAACTGACATTGTTAGATTTCCCAACACTAACTCCGCGGCCAATAGTTGAAGCAGGGGTACTACTATGATGATGACTATATCCGGAATCTGAGCCAAAACTTGAATCTCCGCCACCAGCGCTCTCTTTGGAATACGACTGACGATTGTGATGATGATGATGTTGTTGATGTTTAACTCCAATTGCACCAGGAGGATGATGGCAATGGTGAGTTGCTCTAAATGAATTCATCAGACCCGTACTACTGTAATCCGGTGCTATGTATTCTGGATATGAGAGTGGACTACTACTACCAACTGTCGTTGCATTGCGACCAACTCCAGATGATTGTTGATGTTGCTGTCGGGCACAGGTGTCATATAGGTATCCTTCATGGAAGATAGGTTCCGCATAGCCGTAGGTTGGTTCAATGAGATCCATTGGAGGAACAATTCGTCGACGATCTGTAGTACGTGTATTAGTTCCAGGGCACATTGAGCCCAACAAGTTACCAGCGGCATAGTAAGGGTGCGGAAATCGATTCGGGTGGTTAACATTGTTTCGTTCCCGGAAAATTGTTGCTACTGCCGATGGGGGGTGATGTATCTGATTATTAATACGATTACGCCGCTCGACTTCATTTTCAAGCGTATTGTAGTACTGGACACGGTTGTAGTTATTGTTGGTGCTTATATTATTGTTCAGACTTTGATTATGAAAATTATTGTTGTCATTATATGATAAAGACACAAGATTATAAGTCCTATTGTCGTATAAATGATTGTGTGCCATTGGAACTACCATATCGCCAACCAATTGCTCAGAAGTGTTAAATTCATCCATACTAGAGCTACACACAGGCGGCTTATGTCGATTTTTACGATTATTATTCTGTCGTCCTGTTGTATGTCGCAGAACTCCAGAAAGTATGCCACCTGTTCTTCGACTGGTCAAACCATTCTTATTCGTTGATGAAATGGATGTTGAAGTGGTTTCCGATGTGATTGTTGCAGCATCATTGTGGGTGTTTGAGGAAGACGATGATGACAATAAAGAATTTCTTTCTTGAACATTGTTAAGCTGGGATGAATTAGGTCCTTCGTGGTAGATTGTCGAGACAGGTATCGTTGATGCTGTATCTGAGGTCGATTTATTAAACGATCGTTCACCAGGTAATGAAAGTTCATCTTCAGCAAAATCGTCATCTGAATGTAGTGGCGGCTCAGAGTCACCATCTGATTCACGTCCTGGACCGAGTTCCTCGTAAACATTATCATTCGAACGATATGGATCGGGACCAGGGGAAGAGGAGACCAGAAATGGAGGTGATCTTGTCATCGGGTAACCGCTGGGATAGTGAATACCTTTCGAATGGTGTAACATCTAGAAATGAAGAAAATTACAGTTTTTAGGAAAAGTAAAGAAGGAAGATATACAGTAAAATAAATTTAAAAAGTTGGCCAATCAAATATGAATGCTATATCTAAATGAATTATAATGATTGTATGCCTCGACTATTGGGCTAATAACTTGCTTGAATATTTTTGGTATAGTATACATTCATATACACACATTCAATTAAAATCAAAACAAATAGTATTAACGGGATAAAGCGAACAATTTGAATCGTGCATACGTATACAATTTTATATATGCATATTGATATGTATATATATTATCATGCATGGGAAATTAAAATTAAGTCAACAGACATGACAAGTGACGGATAGTACCATTGAATAAAAGTTCGAAGTATGTACCTATTGTGGTCTTATTCTTTTAGGTTTTCTCTTGCTTGAAATATACACCTGAATAGAGAAAAAAAAGGTATCGTATTTCTCCTTATATATAAAGAAGATCCTTTCTTTTCAGAGGAATATGTATGTGACATGTGTCATGATGTCTGTCCAAATATTTTGTTTTGTATTATTTCACGTTATAGAATGAAAACTCAGAAAGTATTGGATTTTGTAATTGAATCGTACTGGAAATTTAGCCTTAGATTTCTTTTGTGGGGACGGCAAATAAACTTGTTGCTAGCGAGCTTAGAACATTCCGTATATGTATGTACGTATTTCCTCTTGTCCATAAAGGTGAAAAAGGAAATGCAGACATTACCTATAGTACGGGGACTTTAATGATTGGAAAGTTTCACGCCGAAATCAAAGGAATCCATGTTAGTTATTAGATATTCATTTATTGAACAATAATAATATTAGATCTGACAAGCAAAGATTTTTTAGCAATGAAGTCCATCGACGAATATGAGTACTTATTTGACAGATTTTAATGAATTGTTGACAGTTATGCGCGAAATAACGTAAATACCGTTTTCTGATTGATCAATTTGGTTTAACAAAAAGTTATAAAAAACAGTTGCCAACAATTTTAAGCGGCAAGAGAGGTAGAAGTCGGTTCTGTTTGAAAACAATCCGAAAGGAATTGCTAACCAAGGAGGGGAATTGTGAGGGTGAATAGAAAAAATCTGTAAATTGTTTCCAAATAATTTCACCAAAATGTGGTTAGTGTTTTGTTTTTCGTCCTTTTCTGATTAATATTTATATACAGATGATGATAGGGAAGGAATTGCATACATACATGTATAAATCTTCTCTTCGTTCTTTCATGGACCATGGACAAAATGCATGGTCCAATTAAAACTATTTTATGTATTTCATATTTGGTATTATGAAGGCCTGAGTCCCACAATGATTTAAAGAAGCAGAAAGTATTCCTTATGTCTTTTTATTGAAAATTAAGCAATTGGTCGAAAGTTGCTAGCGTTTTTGTTAATAATGAAAGGTGGTCTTCTCAAAAATAATGTAAGAGCTATTCACATTATTTCTGATGAGAAAGATTAAAGATCGTATAGAAAGCTTGAAGAAACCCTGAGGTTAAAAGGAATATACTTTTTATGTAAAAGATTTAAGAACACGCGATATAAAAAAAAGTTAAGCGCCAAGAGAGGTAGAAGTCGGGAATCTTTGTAATACTTCATTTCTAGTTTTCACAATACGTTTCCTGCAGTTAAACTACACAATTGGAAAATAAGTATAAGCAAGGAATTAAAAAAAAAGCTTTTTGACTTACCTCAACATTATGGTGATGTCTCATAACCAAAGGACGATGCCCTAAGCGTGCATCTGGATCTTCATATGTTACAGAATGTACGCCCGGTAGACCATTCATATGAGATCCGCGTGTAGGTGTTTTGCATGGTAATAAGTTTTGTACTTTTCTTTTATTTCTAAAAAGATAACAATTTTTCAAATTGTAATATGTGTCGAAAAAGAGAATATAGGTTAATATTAATATAACATTACATATGCAGATGCTAAATATTTAGGGACAATTTTAATAAACAATTATTGTAATGATTTTATTTGTAGTAATCGCATATTTTTTTACAAGAAATGCGCGCTTTGACTTTACTCTCGTTCGGAAATTGGATAATTTCACAAAACTACTTCTTCACGTGTGATGAATGTGAATTTAGCATTAGGCTGTCTTTTTAAACAAATGAAATGATTTATGTACGCTGATCGACAGAAGTTGATTGCAAAGATCAAACGCCAGAACGCGCCATTGCGATATGTGTAATCCGCTTGAAATATTAGTAAATAATATACTTTCCGCAAGGAAATTATAAAAACGACGATCCCTCCCATTTCCTGCATTTGCCTAGTCGGAGTTCAAAATTAGTAAATGTGTGTACCTTTTAAGGCGAGAAGAGGGCAAGTAAGAATTGGCTTATTCCAATATGTATTAGGAAAAATAAAAATGTATTAAAGTTACTAAAGCAATAATGCCTACAGATACCTGCTTACAGCAGACGGTAATACGCTTTCATTCTTCTGTAAAAGGGACATTCCCTCAAGTGTACAATAAATACTACAAGGAAGCATCTGAAGAAGCATTTATTTCTTTATGTGTGATCGTTTTTTTTTTTTTTTTACTTTGGTTACAGAACTGCGTAAAGACATACTCCCACAAAAACGGTATCCATGTAAAGTTTGTCTTCCTTGTTTAAGTTTTTTTTTTTCCTTGCGGCCATTGTATGTAAAGTTTATCCATCCTAAGGATGCTACCATACAGGCATGTACAGCAATATTATGGATATTCAAAGTGATGTTATCACTTGTGATTGATGATTGATTGGGGGGAATTGATTTAGTCTGTTTTTTGTTGTCAAAATCCTTTGGGATCTGGACAGTGTGATAGAATGAAAAGGACGTACATTTTTTCATCCGAATGTGCAATTTGGCAAATAAGCCAAAGATTTTTACATCGTCACACGTAAGCGTCCATGTTTTCAATCCATTTCGAACGGTCGGATTGGTAAGCGTTTTATTTTCTTGAAGGATATATATATTTTCAAAAACAGAATAAAAATAAGGAAAAGGTAAAAAAAAAATCACAAACAGTAAAACTTCTCTATAGCGGACAACCGCGGGACTATCAGAATTGTCCCATGTATAGAGATGTCCGTTTTGAAGGGGCTGAAATATATAGATATGTGTCCCTCTCTATATATGTATATGTATATAGATATAGATAGATATGTGTCCCTTATAGAAAGGTATATGAATTAACTTAACGGGCAACATATTATACATATCTAGGAACTCTATATCGCCTCTCATGCATGAGTATAGTACATACATTTTGCAATATTACTTTTCACCCACTTGAATAATCATGAAAAATTTCAGAACACAATTTTATTTTATTCAGTTCGTGAGTGCTCCAGGCCACAGAACATTCAGTTACTGCATACCGTTAAATCAGATACCTACATTTATCCCTTGATAAAATATGAATGATGCGGTAGGATGTGGCTGTTCGTTTTGGGATTACATTAAATATTTAATTTAATAATCTCTTTTTATAAGCCAAAAGATAAATTTGAATCAAATCAAATCATGAAATTTTTGTGAAGAAATTCCCGAAAAGAATATTAAAGAGTAGGTACATGAGGAGTGTGTTGGCATCATGGGATCATTTTCACACTTGCTACACAAAGGAAATGTTATTTTTGTTTCTCATCAAAAAGCCCTCTTTTATATTTCCTTCTTTAAAAATATGAAACAAAATTGCAAGTACATGTATACATATGTATAATGATATTGAAATGTTCAAATACCTTTTGAAGTGTTATATTACATTATTGATTGGCAAACGAATAAAAGGGATACATTTTTGTTATGTTCTCCTCTGTTGCTCTTTATCGGATACATTCTTTGTAAATCCTTACATACATTTCTTTACAGATTTGACCATACAATTTTTCTTGAATTCAAAACTTAGTTGACATTTTCATATAAATCTCGATTAAAATAAGATTAATTCTCAGTACAGGTAATTCCACTTGTTAATACCTATAGTATAATAGACACACTGTTTCTCTAAGCTCTTTCGATATTCTATAAAAACAGAATAAGAGAATGTAGAATGTAGTTTGTAATAAATAGTAAAATATTTTCTTTTATTTAACAATACTTCAAAAAGAGTGCATTTGGGTATTGTTGGGTATCATTTTTGTGTTTTCAGTATTAAATTTGAGTTGACTGAACTTCGTTTAGACCGCGTTTATATGGATATCTCACAATATCTCCTTGTCCAACAATAACCATAACAATATTTTCTGGTTACTGAAGTCCTGTGCTACCAATTAAATGGAAATGTATGTATATTTAATATTCGACCTCGCTCGAATTGCGTCGAAAAATTCTCATTCTCAGATATTTGCACCTTAAACAACAATAAAAATATGCATATATGTACACATAATATATCATACGTATATACATAGTTACAAAATGCATACGGAAGTGTTAATTTGACGATGCAAATCAAAAAATGATATTGCGGTGTTTGGGAAAATGAAAACAACACACACAAAACGCAAAAAAAAGTTAATTTTTGAGTGTTTTACCTTAGTATTAAGTAGGAATAAAGTAGAACTTAAGGTATTTTTGCTTCATCTCTTAACACATAGGTTAAATGTTCAATATGATGAGCTTTAACTCATTGAGTGTTAAACGTTCAGTAGATCAGTTTTATTTCACTTGTGAATGCCATATGATAGATGCAGACATGTATTTTAATTACGTCTTGGTGCATATTTGTGACATAAGATGACATCGCGCAATTTGTCTGATTTGATAGTCAGTGCGGCCCCTTTTGCTCTTTGATGTTAAATTGAATATGTAGTTTTAGTGTCTGTAAACCGCGCTGTGCTATACAACATTTTATAGATATTTTCTTAGTTATATTTTCCTTCTGAACCAAGATTTCATACATATATATATAAAACTGGTTCTTTCTTAAGGAAAATATGAAACCCATCAATAGATGTGTACTACTCCGTAATAGTTTGTGGTTAGAATGAAAGATAATATATTAATTACTTAGTACTGTTGAATTGTTTATCTATGTACATTGTTATACATTCATGAGCTACCTACAGCATAATACAGACTTCAAAATTAGTTGCTTAGAACCATTGTCAATGTACCATGGTATATAAGAAACGACGATGCCCTCAGAGATCTTGGAATATTAACCTTCCAAGATAAAGTATAATATATATATATAACTTTGCTTATAAACATAAGCGCCGCCTAGTAGAGCACACAAACACCGCAGTTCACCCGATCCTTGAGGAAACTAATGTCTTGCGCCGACTTCAAATGATTCGACCCCTTGACGCATGGTTGCGGTGTTAGCAGGAACTTTCATTGGAGAGTAACCTGCCGATCAGTACCTAAATACAGCGAGGTGGTTTTAGTGAGTAAAAATCTCTCTCTCTCTCTCTCTCACTTCTATGTGCGAACGTTCGCCACAGAGTCTTGTCGAGGATTTCCACCAACCCACCGAAAAAAATATTCATAAGCTACCGAATTATATATGTATATGCAAACGTGGGTATATAAGTTTGTATTCATATAAAATAAGTAAAAATATTATATATATTAAAATACTCACTTCCACACAAATAAAGATGATATAAGTACGACTAAAACCAATAGTAAAGAAAATACGGCAATAATTGCTGATGTCTGTAACGATTGACTGCTATATAAACTAGCATCCAGTATCTGAAAAATGAAAGAAAAGAAAAAACTTGTTGAGGAAAATGTGTATATTTTCGTACATATCCGCATGTAAGGTAATGTAATATGAAAGGTAAGGGTAAGTGTAATAGGTATGTTATGGGCTACAGACCGTAGAGGGCCAAGTTGGGCCAGCTATTTCTGACAGTTAAAAAAAATCGTTTTCAATGACTCGAAAGAGGTGATAACAATTTGTCTGCTTCTTTTCTATTTATTTGTTTTTTATTCATTAAATGAGAGTAAATTATAAATTTTTTGTCATATATATACATACATATTATCAAAATCGTGTTATTTTAATAATTGTTTGTCAACCGCATTTTAAATGAATTTATTTCCTACATTCTCATGTAAGGGAGAGGGAAATTGTCCTTCAATATGTACACATTCTCAACATCATTACCAGAATTTACTTTCCAAAGTAAAAATAAAGGAAAGAGGAAGAGATAGATGAAATAACTTTTGTGTTCTTCTGCGCCATTTCACCTTAACCAAGAAAAATCTGCTTGGTTGTTTCCATCACGTAAGCCACATATACGTATGTACGTATGCATCTTATCTCTGCCTGAATATCTCCAGACAGAGTAGATTATCTTGAGCTACTCCAAGTGTGATATCGGTTTTTTTGTTTCAGTCACTCAAGTGTGTTTGAGATGTGTACGTTAAACTTTAATAAGTCCTTTGAATTGTCTATTATTTTCTTTTGTTCTGTTTGAAAACAATCCGAAAGGAATTGCTAACCAAGGAGGGGAATTGTGAGGGTGAATAGAAAAAATCTGTAAATTGTTTCCAAATGATTTCACCAAAAAGTGGTTAGTTTTGTTTTTTGTCCTTTTCTGATTAATATTTCTATAGATGATGATAGGGAAGGGAATGCATACATACGTCTATAATCATTCTAATCATTCTTTCATGGACCATGGACAAAATGCATGGTCAATAAAACTATTTTATATATTTCATATTTGGTATTATGAAGGCCAAATTTGTAGAAAGTATTCCTTATGCCTTTTTATTGAAAAGTAAGCAAATTGGTCGGAAGGTGCTAGCGTTTTTGTTAATAATGAAAGGTGGTCTTTTCACAAATAATCTAAAAGGTATTCACATTATTTCTGATAAGAATGTTTAAAGAGCATATAGAAAACTTGAAGAAACCCTGGGGTTTAAAAGGAATACACCTTTAAGTAAAAGATTTTGTATTTTTGTAATGTTTCTTTTAAAATGACACATAATAAGGAAAAACCTGAAGTGATTTAGAAAATTGAATTTTCATTTCAACGGGTAGCGAGTGAATTAGAAATGAAGTATACAGTATAAAATTGCCATCAAATTTTCTTCCGTTTATATCCCATTATGTGGCATAATATCATGATTGTCAATGATACACTCGCTAAAAAAAGATTGAATATGAAAAAAGTATCGTAGTTTCATATTCAACGGTACGATTTGGATAATTTTAAATTGACATATCGCACATGTAGTACAAAAGTGTCAAAACTCAAAAACCGGACTTTTTAAGTTTTAGCCGTACGAAAATATTTAAATTACCTCCAAACATATCTATCAAAATGGTATTGACTTAAGTGGGCTACTTCATTCACCAGAATGAGATGTATCGTTTTAAATGTTTTGAGTGAGATCAAAGTTTGTCTGACAAAAGTGACATGATTTTCAGTTGTAACTTCATAAATTTTAGTTTTATATTGCGACTTAAAACATTTTTGTTTTTTTTTTTTCGCGGAAAATCACATATCAATAAAAATTCTCATTTTTATAATTCAATCAGAAGCAAAATGGTTTCATTCTTAGATAGAACTGTTGAGCTGGACATGGATAATATTCAGTCAAGAAGAAGCCTTTTTTAACATATTTTCCATGTTTTTTTCGATTTATGACAGATTAGATAAATTAATTATTTTTCAGAATTTCATAATGAATTCTATGAGTCGCTTAAGATTTATAGGGCAATGCAACTGAAAACTTTCAAGTTAAAATCTCGACCAATATACTACGAGAACTTTTACTAAATTGGTTAATCTAAGTTTGTGACTTTTTCTGAAAGATAAATAAATATGGTGATTTTAACGATCTTCTGTTCAGTGCAAAGAGTTCCACAGGGAAAATGTCTATCCAAATTTAAGAAAGAAAAAAAACATCATCTCAAGTTCAACCATTGGCAAGTATTGGTTCAAGGAAAGAAGTCCAGGTAAACAAAGACACATTTTTTTGCACCAACTTAAGATTTTGATAAAGAGCCGACCACTTCAAATAACATTGAGAATAATTTGTATCATGTAGATCCTGCAGTATAGGAGAGTGTCAGAAACTTTATCAACACAATTCGAGAGTTTAATCACACTACTTAAGAGGTCAGACTACCTACCAAAGTAGAATCTTCACGAATTTCTTCGGGTTAGAGAGAGGTGCCTGTACTCTAGTATACTTCGAGTTAACACATTTTTCATAAGACGCAACTGGAAACCAATATTTTTATATCAACAAGTTATCAACATCGTGAATATGAACATAATTACAATACGTTCTCGACTATCGAAAATGCTCGATTTTCGCCAAAGTTAAATTTAATTTTTATTCCTTATTTTTATTGACGCAGTAATTGCAGTTTTTCAAATAGTCAGAAACACAGCAGCTGCAACTACCACAAACTAAAACAGCCACTGCTAAATAATATTAATAATAAATTAACCTAAGCGTCGCAACTCAAAATACATAGTTCATTACTTTCTCTGTATATTCTCTCCGACAAGAAAGCTGCTCTACTAGCCCTCAAAAGCTACGAAGTCACTTCAAAGCCAGTATGCGATTGCCTACAACTGTTACAACAGCTGGCCAACACAAACAGAGTCCACTTCATTTGGAAAACGACGCAGTGATCAGGCGATCTTCTCCAACCCCCTCAACCACTTTAAGTCTCTAATTCTGTGTAAATAAATCACAAAAAAATGTTATCACTCAAAATCATGGATTTTAAGGTTTTAAGATTTAAAATTGATGCTAGTAATATTGTGAGTCTCTTAATTAAATATTTCTTTTTATGGACAATCCAAAAAATATTTCACTTAAGCGGGTGTTTATCAGTTAAGCTCTCTCTTTCCGATCAGAGAAGTAGATTTTTGATGTAAAACAAACAAAACGAAATTTTTCTGACATAACTCAGCATTGACATTTGTCATGTTGAGAAGTGGATGAAATTAAACAATGCAGAGCGCATTTACAATTTTTTTTCTGTTAGATTTTAAAATTTTCAGTGATGCTTTCCTAGGTAAATTAACAACATTGATTTCAATTTCAATTGTCATTGTCAATTTATTTATAGCAAAATCAACATTTTCATGATGGTAAAGCACACGGACGAGCAACGTCTGCAAATTATAAAAATTTTCTACCGAAATTCTGAGTCGATGACCGCAACTTTAAGAGCGTTAAATCATCTTCAGTGACGAAGCTTATTGTCAGCTTAAATCCACATGTGCTTCATGAATCAAAAAATAACTGTCAAAAAATAACTGTTTGGTGCGGTTTGCATGCCGGCGGCGTTATTGGGCCATTTTATTATTTCGTTTTTCGATAACGATCGTCACGTTACTGTGAATGGTCAGCGTTATCGCGCCATGATTACCGATTATTTTTGGCTCCAATTGATATATATGGACTTGGACCACATGTGGTTTCAACAGGATGGTGCTATAAGAACAGGTCACGTTTCAATCGATTTATTGAAGATAAGATTAAATACTCTCAATTTGGAAGAAAACTCCCAATTTGGGAGAAAATCTCTCTCACGGCGCATCTCTGTCAAAAAATATCCAACATGTTCGATAATGACGTCCGATGGACTTACGTTTTATTACGATCCTCTCATCTCTCTCATTTTTTACTAACGCAGGTCGCCGCATTATTTTGTGGATGACCATTGAATTGTGTGCGTTGCAAGACAACGTCAGCGCAAATCATATTTCGAGGTACATACATAAATGCATTTAAGGAAAATATATATCACACGACAAATGAGAACATTAATCTCTCGTTAAGTCAATACTTTCACAAGATTCATTATTCGTTTATCTTTATTTATTCTAAGCTGAAACCGCGTCGGCAGATTTCACTTAAATTTTCACAGGCCTGGGTTTAATGAATTACAAGATTCATATATGTATATTATATTTTAAGATAAAGAAATGTCAAACAGTGATACAGTACGGGGATGTTGGGTTGTTGTATGCATTTGATAATTTATGAACTTCATTTTTATTGATTTGGTTATTTGTTTGAGCAGAGTACATACACGAATAAAACCCTTTTTTGGAAAGTGTATACAAAGGCAGAGGCAAATGACCGATAGGATTACAAAGTCAAACTTATCAGTAGTCTCTCGGTAGCTATTTGTAAATTATGGTGAAACGAGTTCATGTTTGAATAAATGTGTGTAACTGTTTGAATTGGATTTGTTTCGGTTGATTTATTGTTATGGCATGTTGCACGTGGAATTTTCAGCGATAAGAGAACAAATAAGTTGACTATTTGGATAGCCGATATATGAAAAAAAACGTATTAGTACATATGTAAATATATTGTTATATCGATAATTATATAACTAACAACTGAACTAAGTGCAGATACATACACCTTAAAGTGAATATAAGATGCTCGAGTTAGGAAAGCTTAGCAAATATGCAGAAAATTATTGGGAAGCGAAAATATATAACACGATGTTATCATTTTATTCGTTTTAATTCCTTAAACACCTTTTCCATTTTCCCCGGCAACTAAAATCAAAGAGAAACATCGCATGACATGACTACACACATTTTCACTTTCCAGAGTATATCCTTTTTCTTTTATCGCTGCGAATAGATATCCTGAAAGTTAATATAGATTCATTCTGTCTGTTTTCTTCGTGAAATAGATATGTACATACATACAAATGTACACATACTAATCTTGATAACTCCCCTAACAGAAAGTAAGAAAGGTCCTTTTAGAAGAAAAACAAAGAATAAGCACTGAATAACTTATTCAAATGTAATACGAAGCAGTAATAGCAAGAGACAAATATGACTTTTTTTCTTTCGAAGACGGAAATATTTTTTTTTTTCATTTTATTTAGGTGCAGTAAGTTTCTTCCATTTATTCTGTTTTAGGTTTATGAAGTTGAGCTGCATTTCAGGTTCAGTTGAAGGAAAGAAATAAAAGAAAATAAATAATCATCCCTTCATACACAATATCATAATAATATGAATTTAAATATGTATAACATTCGGTTTCACCTTAAGGAAAGCATAAATTAATTCATCAGTTCCGAAGAAAAAAGTGGCAAACTCGATGCTGGACGTTATACTTTGAGGTTTTCTGTTAAGGATGAATATTAAAATCTGTACTAATTACGGACTTCATTCAATAACTATAACTATTTAATAGATTAAAGTTACTTTAATTTTGTCCAGCAAAAAAACATTTTTAAAACCTTGACTTGAAGCAAAGAAATTGAAGTAGTGGACATCTTTGTTTATTGCTCTAGTTTTGACCAACAGAATTTAGTACGTGCTGCATCTGAGGTGGGAGAGATTTGTTTACGAAAATCATCAAGGTTTTTTTTTTTTATTTGACAACCGATTGTGCTTCCTAGCGAATTTCTTTATCTAACTTACATACTTTATACATACACTTTAAAATATAAATTATAAATACAGTTTATTTTTAATAAAGTACATAATGATATATTTTATACATACTGGTATTGCTTCACACATATCACTGTCCCAATTTTGTAATGTCGCCTTCACAACCGATTCGTTGTCGTTACAATTACTGCTAATTAATCCATAATCTAACATAGATGGTGGTCTTGGTGGTGGAGGTATCATAAATTTTGGAGGAGGTCCCGGGCCGCCGCACTCATCACATTCAATATTATCCTCAAACATTTCCCACATTTAGGCAATAATTTTTGACAAAAATGTATTTTTCGTCTACTTTGCAACACAAAATAAATGATACAAATCGATTGTCGGGATGTGGGATATGTAAATGTCGAAATAAACAAAAGAAATATATGTTTTGTAAAGAAAAAACAAATATTAACATAAAAATTTTGAAAACATTTTGCGTCAAATGCAAGACATGTTTTTTGTTTGTTGAGTTTGTTCGCGTGTTATTTTCGATGTTCTTTCTGATGTGAATTAATCCCTAATACTGTTAAGCTGGTGTTGGTATCTGAAAGGAATAAAAATTGTAATTAATTTACCAATTACACACATATTATGTTCAAATAAGGAATATAAATGCATTATAATGAAATATACATAGTATATGTATATAAATAAATACAATATGAGAAAATACAACATATAAAACGTAATTCTACCAGGAAATCTTTATTTTACTTTTTTAAGAAAATCATTGTCTTGAAGCATTAAATCACTCTTTTTATTTTGATACTTTACATATTATGCAAATATTTTGAGATACATATTAGTCACCTTCCGTCTTTCTCATTCTAATTGGTCACTATATCTAAGAGGTAAAGAGTGAAGGTCCAGCAAGTCCAGGATCTAACTTATTTATCAAAGATATATATATATATATATATATTCGTTCCAAGCCATTGTCAGTGTATTCAATAGTCACTAGCAATACATTATCAAGGACGATAACGAACGAATTGCATGTGCTTGCGTTTATTCAAAAATGTCCATCTGTGTATGATATTTATCCCCTTCATGATTTACTTCACCCTCCCGTTCAAATATATTTTTTTATTGTCATTTGTGTGATTGCGTTATCGGCTCTAGAATTCATAACACTCGGCTAAAGAAACATCCCCAGATGAAAGCAGTCACACTGAGAGTCCCCTCGTGACTTTTGTCGCTTATAGCCTAACGTTGCCATATGTCTTTACATCGAATAATTTCAACTCTCATATGTCATCATAGTGTTCAAAGTGTTTACTGTTTCAATCCAATGGTATAAGTGGGTAGGTTTTATTTATTTCTCTGACTTAAAACATTTATTTTTCATTGCCATCATGACAATTGTAATGTGCATTTGCATTGTCAATGGTGTTTGTGCAGTTAACTGTGTAAAAATCAAAACGATTTTGATTTTTGCACAAAATTTAAAATGCCAATTGGCGCAGTTATTATATAGAATGCCCAACAAATCAAACAAGCGACGGTATACTTCAACAAACATGATTGTACCATTTACCAATTTTACAATTGAACTGACTGACTAATGTCATGTTAGATGAGATAGTATGTTCAACAAACAGAACAATACGGCTTGGATGTTGACTTTAGCTCTTGTTGAATGAAAAAACTTTGAGACGAATAAATTTACAGAACAGATATTTTTGCTATATTTAGTTTAATTTCTCAATGTTTTAAAACAATGTTTTATCTCACTTAAATTCCTATACCTAATATTTCGAGTTCACTAAGTCTACTGATCGTGTGCATTTGAATCTATGGGGTCTAGGTTCGAATCCATGTAGGGTGATGCCATGTAAGTTCGGCCCCGTCCAGTAGTCGAACGCGCCAAAAAATGATGCGTTATTGTTAATCCGTTTGTAAAATACAAATGTAATTTTTTTGCAATAGGTTAACAGTTTTCCTGTTCTAACACAAATCTTATATTAAAGCAAAAAGAGGCCGACTTCCTTTTTCGATTCATTTTTCTAGGATCAGCCGCCCTGGCCTGGCCTGGATTAATGAAAGTAAGCATGTAAAAACTCAGGCCGACTATTATATACTTAATTGGCCGGCTTCTGAAGTCTGAAGCCTTCGGCCCCGACTGCCCAAAAATTATGTTTTCATTAACATTTTTATAAATAATTTGTTTTACATTTAAAATGCATTGAATCTCATAGTTTACACATTCCAATTAATCAGAAATGCTGAGTACTTTATACGTTATTAAAATAACAGATTTTTTAGAGCTGATATTTCAGAAAATGCTCACAGAGTATAACTGGGTGGAAAAAGCTTCTCAAAACCCTAGGCCCTGGTTCTCTGGAACCTACACTTTTGTGCCGACTCCGAATGTCCAATTTGCTTTTTCTAGACAGTTATTACTATATATTAGTATATATATATATAATTTGTAACAAATTTTAAAAGTAAATTCGTAATTTCCCTCCAAGCACAGTCTTACTAGTTAAAACAAAATAATATTTCTTAAGATAGATGTTTGTTTCTTTTTTGTTTAATGACAAATGTTTCAAATGATATATTTAACCAGTTTAATAACAGGTTACCGGTAATTTAAAAATTATATTCATAATTGAATGAAGTAAAATTTCTGGTTTCGAATATGTATAGTAATTACCATTTTAAAGGCATTGGAATAAATCGTAGACATCTTAATCCAAGTTATTTAATATTCTGAAAGTATGTTTGCGGTACTCATATGATTTGTTTGGTTGTACATTTAAACATGTAGGGACCATACGTCAATAAGTCAGACGCAAAATTAAGGTATCCTGTGAATGTCAAAAAAAATACCCAACAAAAATAGAAAGAATAAGAAGGATGAAATCAAAAAGGGAGAATTACCCCGTGCAAACGGATGTAAATGAACGTGAAAGTGATAGGGAACATTATCTACACACACAACATTGGGACCAATGTATCTATATATCATGTCATAAATCTATTATAATAATCCTGACTGATTAAAATATATATAAAATTAATTAAATATTACGAAAGATTTTGATTATGTTTTGTTACATTGAATATGCAAAAGGAAGGTATTTGACATTTCTCTATTTGTATAGGAATGGGCTTCGAAGATAAATCAGAACATACAAATATTTGCCTTCTTAATTGGTATTGCATATCAAATATTTTCAATAAAATAGATTGCAAACAATGTACCTACATATCTTGCGTAGATATAAAAACATTTTTTTTTTTCATAGCATGTACATTATATGTATAAATTTTCAAGCAAACGAATTTTAGTAATTAAGACCGATATATGCGCATTTGTTTACGTTCTTGTTTCGTTGTTCGTGGCATTGTTTTGATTTATGAACAAATACATACACTTTCCTACTTAATCGGTCCTGGGTACTGATCCAACCAGAATAAACGTGGTTGAAGACGTTTTTCTGTTTTACTATTACGTACTTTTGTTTACACATAGTAAGATGTTATTCGAGTGCGCTTGTTGATAATTATGAATATATAATAAAACACAAATGATGAGTGTAGTACCGAGTGATGCGGTTTATCCTTCGTTATGAACCCTATTCACTTGCCTTTTAATGTTTAGCATATTTACAAACAACACAAACAAGCCACAAACTGGGGTTATTCAAAAGCAAGGCGAGACTTCCAATACAATCGGGGGGTCTAAGGGGCTAGAACACACTCATTTGTTGTATCTCGAACTGTTTTGACTTGTAATGATACATATACATATGTAGGATGTTGAACTAAGTGATACTGGGTAAAAACAAATTTGACTTAATATCACTTTTAATTTTGTTACAAATATCATATAGAGTTTAGAGGGTTCGACGTAGTGAAGTCAACTTGTACTCACATAATTTATCCATTGACCGGTAGTTGTAGTGATATTAATCCATAGTGTCACCTACTGCATTTGTCGTGTAAATATTAGTATCACTGATTCAAAACCACTTAAAGAAACGTGTGCGTTTCCATTTTTTATGCATTTAACTTCTTTTTTTTTTTAGATTGCTCCACTTCACTTATAAGAAGTACCAAGGTACAACACTGAAACACTAAGATAATTCTATTTTCTCACTAAGATTCAATATGAATAAATCGAAATTTGTATTTCAAACAAAAACGTATTATTTTGCTTTGTATATTTTAAACACGTTTCGGCAAACTTAAGAAAATCTATCTGTACTTCAATTGAAAATCCGGCGTAAATTTACGCGCTAAAACACCCTTCCTCAACGACTTTCCGGCAGATACTGTTCTTTATTTGTCAGAGAGAACACATCTCTGGAAAATGGACAAACGACATCCAGTGTATTTGATTATGTATGTATTCGTGAACAAAAGTGTATCTTTGTACGCCTATTGATTTGTATGTGTTTACCTCTGCAACATTTCCTGTGTTTTTGTATCTTGGTTCAGATTTATTTCATAGTGTCTATAATTGAAAAGTGCAGGTCGCCTCTTCCAGGGTGAGTTCTTGCTTCTATTGAAATTGATCACTAAGAAAACTGTTGGAACCAGTGTGTATTGCAAGGTCTGCAACATTTATTGTACTTGCGCTCTGGTTCGTAAATGCCGGCTGTACAGATAAATGAATGCAATATACATATGGCAATAATGGCGGCATTACTTACTTTTTTGAAAAAAAAAATGTCTCTTTATGAACACGCGTATAAAGATACTGTGAGCAGAAGTAAAATTATAAAATCAAATTTCACGAAAAGAAACATAGGAAGGAGGGAATAATATCTATACAGACATTTAGTGACATTTTCCTGAATGTCCATACACTAGCAGTATGCAATAATAAGTATTTTTATAGTCGGTTTTGAAACATGTGTATGTACACATGTGTGCATAAACATTTATCGCCTATACCCAACAGGAAAAGTGTATATACATGTATACCAAGCAGTTGCTGTTCCAAGATTTGTTGCGCCAGTGGATCGTGGAATGGATTCCACACGGAAAATATGACTATTCAGGTAACATATGTTGTTTGTTAAATTGAAGCATGTTTCTCTGCATGCTTGTTCGGATACATGTAAATACAGATTTTTAAAAGAGTGGATAACAGTGGGTCTCGCCGAGGCCTGGAAATTCTTTTCAGAGCATAGAGCGATAATGAACATAGGTATGTACTACGTAAGTAGGTATCGTATCAGATCATACAGATAGTGAGTAAGACCGTCACGCAGATAATGTCTACTATTAATGTTACTTAAATGCAACACAAATTTTAGAACGTTGAAGCCCCTTCTACTTGAATTAATGACATCGAATTCATTCATTATTTATAATGAAAATAAAACAACACAATATATAACATCTAATATCACCAGTAGTATTATTTAAATAATAACATGTTTTTAATCTTGTTGTAGCTTGTTGATAACATTGTGGCATTTGATGATAATTTGATGATGATATCAGTAAGAGAAAAATAAAGAGAACATGGAATGTCAGCAGACAGGTACAGAACATATTCATTGAGGAGAGAATGTGTTGGTTACTTTCAGCAACATTCTCGCATTTCTTTCAAAGCCACATAATATCAATTTATATGGCGATTTCAATGCAGCAGGAACATTGTTCACAGCAACTATTCTATGACTCCGGTTAGAAACAAAATCCAAACAAATACATATAACAGAAAGTACGGTTACGTTCACCATTCACAAAATTTAAAACGTGAAGAAAAAAGGTGGATTTCATACTTACCATACTTACCATTTTAATAAATAAGAGCCAAATTAATAATAAAATTAATACAATTTAAAAAACATGGCATGAAAATGAACATATATAACATATAACCTTATAATTTTGTGTGCCCGTGACGTTGTGGGCATGTGCGTCCACAACGAGGTGAAGTTGCGTATAGCAACGTATCCTCGTCGCCTGAGTTCGATTCCAGGCCGATACGACCAAAAATAATTTTTCTTGATCCCACCTCTTTCAAGTCATTAAAATGCTCTGTCTAGAAGAAGCTTCTCAAACTTGCCCATCTGCATAAAACGGTAGGTCCTTTCCACTCGTGAGAGAACAATAGCACGCACAACACTAGTGGTTTACTGTAGAAATCTAGGCTCTGGCTAACTTTGGATTATTATAATTATTTTAAGAATGTTAATGTTTGCTAATGTAGTTTATCGCTTTGTATGGTTAGTTAGGTTAGGTTAGTTAAAGGTACGATTGCACTTTATAGCTAATAAACTTTCACAGAAAGCGCATTTTTTCGAAACCCCGGAAATGTATGAATGTGCGAAATCTCGGAGGTAGCAGCAATTAGATAAAACCTCGCGATTTCGTTTGGTAGGAACATAGCATTATCCACTTCGAACCAAAGTAAGTTTTTTTTAATAAATAATGTAAAAATATTTTTTGTGAAACATGGATCTAGCTTAGCCTGTTATATGCTAGCTTTAACTTGCTATTGGTCAGATACGAGGTGAGACGACTCACCCATATGATTTTGCGCCAATTTCAAGCGATGTTAAAAAATAAGATAGGAGTAATGTCTGTCTATCGGAAGTTTAGCGCCTACTCGCTAATCAACAGACAACTCAAGACATGACTTGTTCTCAAAATTCCTTTAGAAAGTTGCATCATGCTTATGTTATAACTAGCGGATACTTTGCATGTTCTAATACGCTATGGAAATAAATACATTTTGTTTATTTGTTGTTAAAAAAGGAAATAAGTATTTATTAATTTTTCCATCTAATGCCAGGGGATCTTGCTTATCCCCTCCATCTTAATTTTTTGGTGTATATTAAGCAACACAAAATTAGCCACATGAAAAGGTCAAACCAGCAACACTTAGCGATTGGCCTTCTAGTCGAAAATCGACATCATGAACGGGTAGAATACGCCTATTGCATTATCTTAAGGGCCATTCATATGAGCTCACTACGAACCGCGAACTTCACAAACTCTGACACTTTATTCATAGAGTTTTCTCATTCGCAGACAAGAATGGGCACTGTTACCGCAAGAAATGTTAGTTTCTACATTGAAAAAATACACTAGGAATCGCTAAAATATCATGAAAGAAAGAAATATAAATTTGTTTTTTAAAATTAATTATCATAATTAATATCACAATAAAACAAATTAAAAAAAAAACAAAACAATGAAAAAATTTACGATAAAAAGAGAAGAAATTTATGTAAAGAAAATACACGCTCTTTTACCAATATAAAAGATAGAAGTTACAAATTAATTTCTAACTCTAAAATATATTTGTCTATTTATTTGTCTGGGTGTTACTCCCAAGTTCGTTGGAGATGATTCGGTCTCGACTATAGTTTCAGATTCAGTGTGTGTTCTTTTAGCTTTTAATATGTTGAATTTTTGTTATTATTGAATTTAAAGTCAGTGTTGAAAGTCGGTTTCGCAATTTGTTTTTGGCTATGTTCATTGTACTAAGAAACTTTAGATTCGCAAAGATATTCCAAAAAAGGATTGGAATTAATTGATCTTCAATTTGTACAGTTAAGTAGTCTTTTCTGTCATTTAAAGCAGTAGGTAGCAACATTCTGTATATTCTGGGTTTAAATTACACAAAATGGTTACAATTATCTTATATTATTTATCTTCTTGCATACCAAAAAGAATAACCTTTTGATTGTATTTGGTGGAGATTGGCACTTAAAATGCCATTGATATGAGTAGCAAACTGCGAACGCGAAAGAAACAACCAATTTCCTGCAAATATAAACAAAAGGGAATACTTCGTGGCGTGCAAAAAGAATGCGATCGAAAGGTAAACACGATGCATTGACTTTGTGTGTGTAGGTAATATAAGTTATATGCATAGCTAATGAACTTATATAGGTTGTTACTACGAGTACCTATATACTTTAACTTCGAAATAAGAATGCACTTTGATTTTAATTATAAACACGTTATTCAGTCATTTAACTTGCGTATTTGCTCAGTTATTGTCAATGACACATTGTTTTATACATACACATATAGCTATATACATATTATTATTTGAATTGTATATATATACCTGCAATAAGCTTTACATTCATAATTAAGTTAACTTTAACTTTAGAGTCTACTTTAAGATGATGATGATGAATAAATTCTTTTCAAGTCCACTTTAAATTACTATGAATTTCCGCCATTATTACTAACCAATTTCACTTCACGATACGCAGGAATTCATACTACTGTGTATTTCAGTTGTATGATATTCCAGTCTATATCTTTGTTTTTGTTAAATGTATTAAGGGGATGTGATGAATTGAATAAATGCGTATATGTATCAGTGATGGGGGATTTGCTGTAAAAAAGTCTTTTTCTACATTTTTTTGCACAAAAATCGTAAAAAACTTTAAAAAACGTAAAAACAGTAAAGTATTTATTAAACTTGATAAATTGTCATTTGAAGCCACGTTTTCATTTAGTGAGAATTATGCATTTTTTTTCCAACATGTACTATGGCATATATATATGTAGCACTTGCAGTTGTCACACCGGAAATCTTTACGCTGAGGACGTTATCATTAAAAGTTAATTGAAATTGTAATATCATTCAAAATTACAGATTTTGAGAATACTATTATAAAACAGGGTGGCAACAGAGTCAAATATTATTGCACACCATGCTGGTACTCTTATAGCTAAAGACAATAACGCGCGGACGACCAAAATTGCAAGTGGGAAAGAAGAAAAATAACTGTTGGCTCGCATATGCGAATCGATAAATTTTTGTTCAGCTACATCTTTAGCAGTCTATGCTAAAAAATTCCGAGCCTTAGATACCTGTAAAACTAAAAGTCAAAACGCAGAAGATAAATATACGGCACTAAATGAATATGCTATAACTGCATAATATTCAAACCAAATAGGGACTATTAACAACTCTCTTTTGAAAAATGTATCAGAAGGGGGACTATTTTAAACAGAAAAGAGGACTATGCAAAGGAAAGAAAACACCTTCTGTTTTAAACATCCCCAGCTATCTTAAGTTGTCTTACTTAACAAGCCAGGTTCATGGGCTCAAGTTGAAAGACTTTTCAACTGGGCGCAAATATAATACCCCTCCGAAATAACTTGACCTTTGAAAGGTCAAAGAAAATTATTCATTTATATTATTTAACCTTAAATGGTAAACAAAATGAGCGTTGCCTTTTGAATTTTATGACGATGAGGGTGAAACCTTAAATAAAAAATTGCTGAGAGAAATTTGAGAGACTGTTTTTTACATTAGTGGTTTGCTTACACAGTTTTTTACATGTAAAACTAAGTGTTAAAAACCGGCACAACACTGATAGGTATGTGAAAAGATTGCTTTAAAAATGAGTATGGGTTTACTTATATCTCAGGCCAGCGGCCATGGTGAGCCTCAGCCTCAGCTGATTGTTTGGCTTCAACATCCGAGAGCACTTGGTCTTTATCACAAATGTTACTTTTCTCCAACCAGAAGGTTGGGTATTGAAGACTCTCATAGCTGGAGCTTTGGTGTACACGCACTTGATGTAGCAGTCGAGGGATTTTTTGTTGAAATTTATGGAGTTCATGTTCGCGCCGATGATGGTAGACAAATTCCTTAACCACCTATAAATTGATCGTTTCGCCTGGTCTTCAATCACCGTAAAAAAAAAGTACACCAACTTATTGTGAACTCGAAGTTAAGCGTTCGGTCTTAGCATACGGATCCTCCATGGCTCATGGGTAAGCTTAATTATGAGCAACAATATCGCTTTGTTCCCAGTGTGCTCTAAGCTGTAGGTGTTAATGTTGTGATAATTATTGTGGAGCTCCCTCCCTTGAGTTCTTATCCTTATGCAAATTGCATTCTAAGCACCATAATAAGGATATGGCCTTAGGCTGAATGATACTTTTGTGTATAAGATTTCAAAATTCAGTGTAACATTTAATTGTGATCATCATTATTATTGCCATGATATTCGCGATTATCCCTATATTATTTTATCCTTTGGTACACATATCTGTGTGCAAGATTACATTAAAATCATTTCCCAGGCATTGTATATAGTGCATTTGAATCTGCACGAAGAAGAAGTAAGCACGGTGAATTGGGTATGTGTATTTGGCGGATGTAGACACTCGTTTGAATGCACAATTAATATCATACAAGTTTGTACATACATATGTATGTCATTTTATTTTTAAGTCTGTTACGGTTTTCCGCATATTAATTTGTTGACATAGATGGCGATAAGGATATAATTATTGCATACCCCGTGCAGTATTACGGGCTGCACGTAACCATATAATGAGCCATATTTTAGCAAAAAACCGAACTATAGCGCTTATAATGTGTAGGTATGTAATACGTATGTATACGCTTAGCTAAGTAAGTAGGATGCAGATTGGCATACATTTCGAAAGTTTATTCAGCACTGTTTCACACAGAAGATAATGCTGGGAGAACTTTTCGAATTAGCAGCATACGACTAAATAAGAATATAGAGTACAAACTCGATTTACGCAACTCATAGAAATCAGGGCAATTCAATTGTATAGTCAAAATAGCTGTTCTTCTGCATTTTCTACGCATTAATATATGTAGAATCCTGTTGAGAAACAGGATTTTGCATTCGTATATAATTGACAATTTATTAATCTGCATAAAAAAGTTATACATGTCAACTTTAATTAACATTGATATGTAGTTGTACTGCTAGTTGTAGTGGTAAGCTATATTGAAATACCATTCTCGTTCTTAACAATGACATATAACAATGTTTAATAATAACTTCTCAATGCATCAATAAATTTTAACTTCTCATCAATAAATTTTAAATCCTCAAGAGACATCTGTCACAAAATCCGTCCGATGCAAGTACAATCAATTATTTTATTTCTTATCATCCCGCCACAACGAGCAAATTCTCTGAAATAATCTTAGAATCAGAACGAATTTCACACCCAGTTTTCAAAATCACTGTTAGATGTATGCCGTTGTGAAGTTCCGATCAAAGTCGGTGACATCTGAATATGTGTACGTAACGTATAAAACGTTTTCAGGTGTCTTTCATCTCTGTGTGACAGGTATATCATATGCTTAATGGTCATTTATTGTATCCTTCAAACGAAGGCATTGTAAAAATTAGGGTGCGGTACATTATTGTCCTTGAAAGAAACCAGATCAAAGGCTGAGACATTCTCCGTCACCAAAAGTCGGCTTCCGCAGTATTACAATTACATCGATAACATTTCATTGTTGCTTTATTTCTCTGTAACAAGTTGCCGCCACATGAATAGAACATTCTTATGATCGGTTCGGGTAGTCTATGATCATATGTATGCCCATTTCTGATTATTGTATGTTTCGTTGGCAACAGGATTCTGTGGTCTAATAAGTTTTCTCAAAAAGGATATAAACAGTATAATGACATTAATAACATTGTTCCTTGTTGTGTGCAGTTTCTTTGTATTGGCACCACGTTGTGCCGTCTTTGATTTTGATTTTCAGCAGGAATATGTTTACGGAAACTACTTGTACATATGCATGCAGCTATGTGGCCTTATTTGTTTACTCAATACTTCATAAATTTTGTTACAAGAAATTAAGGGAGACGGTTAGATAAAATTAACATTAATTGAATGGAAATTTAACTGACAACCAAAGGAAAGTATGTAAAATTTAACTTCTTCTACAGGTCATAAATATATAAATAGAAAACTCAATTAGTTCAATCAAGAAATTGTAGCAAATTTGATGGCTTCATAATAAAATTACATTTGCTTTTCTAAGGACCTCATCAAAGGATAAATGCAAGAAAAAATAGAAAAAATGTTCGAGTAAAATTTATCCGCTTCGTTGTTCATTGCTGCTAACATGTTTAAGGGTTGTTGGGTGAATTTATGGGGGTGGCCATATTAGATTTCCGGTGGAAGAGAAGTGACGAAGTGTTATTTTATAGCAGCTGGTTTGAATTTAAATAAGTCAGTGGTATTGAAAGAGGAAATAATTAGTTGAACAATGCATACTATCAGCAGCATCATTTAAAATGTTAGATAATAGATAATTTAGTCAATGGCTTAAAATGTGTGCTCCCGTCTTCAGTTACAGTAACGCGAAACAGCAAATGCCAAATATCTCTGCAATTGTTAAATCGGAACAAAAGATTAACTAATATTTCTTGAAACCGCTGAAGAAATATCGTAAATTCAAAAAAGAGGTTTCATAACCAATGTTGTGCTTGGAATCCTTGCTTTTTATCAGATCTGTGTTCCATGGACTATGATATGATTGTCAAGAATTCGCATGGTGGTACTAAATCGGATATCCTCCGGAATACGACCATCGCACCTTGCGATGAATGCTGTTTTAGGGGCTTTATTAAATTGATAAAAAAACGGTGCGTATCGGTCTAAAACTAGCTTCTTCAGTATTTGAAATTTGATTGATTTTTTATGATTATTTAGTATATTAGTCGATTTATAGTTGTACGTCCCCGGCGGAATGGTAACAATAAGGCCCTCACAATTTTGAACAGTTTGGGTGCCGTTCATAAACACTTGGATATATCTTTTCTTTTCTTCGTGTGTACCTACAGAGTAATGAATATAGTTTAAATATTTTTATTGTAATCTTTGATTTGAATAAAACTTTGTAGTTCTTACTTATATGTATATTATATTAAATATATATGTATATGAATATATAAATGATACCATATTTTTCCAATGTCGTATGTAAAGTTGAGTGTATGCATGTACCTTCGTTAAGGCATATTCTTATCAATAACCCAACTGCGAACATGTGTGTAAATTGTTGTTGTGAGAACTTACAGGTATTTGTCTTGCAGGAAACCCACTTTTATGATAAATGTTTACTATTTAGTGAATGAAATGTCCTGATTTTTGTAAATAGACAGCTCACGAACTGAATTACACAAGCAGCCTTTTTCCATTTATACATTTTCACGCATTCTTTTTTTTTTTTAATTCATTGTACCTACTTTCATCTATACTAGACAAACTCAGCTTAATCATAAAACTTACCTTTAAACTATATATTTCGATTTTAACTAACAGCGATTATTTGCAATTGTAGATTAATTGATGAAAAAATTAATAAGGGAAATAAACGACATTGACAGACTTATGTGCACAGACTTGTGACTTTTTTATCAATATATTGAATTGCTTTTACTCAAACACTAATTAACTAAGCATTTCATAATAGCTATTTCCAAATTTCTTTAAAGATTTTTTATGAAATTTAAATTAGAAAACGTCAATAAAAATGTGCATGTATCCCATAACCAAGTTTCTTTTTGCCACCAAGCCCTCATTTCCCTCGTAATTAATAATAGAATAATAAAAGTGCAAATAAAAAAATGAAACAAACAATTGGATTATGTATATCATCGTTTACATCGTATGGAAAATGAGTGACATATTATGTTCTACAACATGTTGCAGGGTCGTTACATCAAAAACAAATAAGTACCCTCATATCAAGTGGCGCCAGAGTACGTGGATCACATTTCTTCTCCGTCTTTGGTCACAAGAGTCATACAACACTCACGGTCATGTAAAACCTAAATATGACTTTAATTACGGTTTTCTTTTTAACTCGTTAAAAGTGGATCTTTTTACAACTCTTCAGCTCAGCCATCAACTCTTTATCCCCTTCAGCATGTAAGTAGAGTGTGAATCTGTTCTCATCCCTCATTGCATCATCTGTCAATCAAGTTCTATTGGAATTGTACATTGGGTATTGACATAGAAAGCATCATCCTATATTATCCTGGAAATTTATTGCTGCTCAATTGCCGAGTATAACTGAAACAATTTTATTGCTGTCATACAAGCGCGCGTTGGTCCTGTTTAGTTTACTTAGTATAGTGTTTGACTTTTATGTTCCTATTGATAATGTGTGATTATTAAACGTTAATGCGAGGACGTTAGAGAGTCATTTCGTAGGCTTCTATAATAAGAACATCCTTCCACAGTTTGCCACAGTTATTGTTGTGAAATTTTGTTTCATTTATTTGGTTTGGAATGATGAATTGCTTTATGGTCTTGACACAGTAAATGACGACTGTTCTTAACATTCAACAATAGAAGGAAATCGCAGTACAGGTAACAGTTGTTAATGCATTATTACCGGTTTTTGTTTCTTACATGTTTTTATTACCATCTCCTACAGCGTTCAGTTTACTTTTTCTTCCCTGTATTGTACATCCCTTAGAAAAGTATTTTATTTAAATGTAAGTAATATTTTTTCTTGGTATTGAAAGGGCAATAGTCGAATGACACTGTACGTCATTATAATATTGCATTTAACCTTATTAAAAACACTACTTTAATTAATAGCACTGGAAAATAGTTCGAGGAATAACTTTATTTTCTGAGTATACATTCTTTTGACAATATACTAAAACATAAATAATTTTTAGCATAATTGTCATGTTCACAATAAGTACATATAACGTTGTCTATCTCTCGATTTGCATGTTATCTACAGACATTCAAGATAAAAATTACGTAAATTTGAATCATCTCCGTTGCGATATAAACCTCACACAATGCATTTTGAAATATTTGTATCATCTGTTCTTTGGTTTTCAAAATAGTTTAATCGAAAACAATCGACTTACTTACGTCCTAACATGCAACACATATTCTTTATCTAATTTGTTTACGTTATACGATTCGTGATTATATGATTGTTCGGTTAAGTAAGTCTAAGGTATATAAAGTTAGTTATGTTAATGCATTTTTTCACAGTTTTCTTGGCCAATAAAATAATAAAGGATCATCATCGTCATCATCAACTTGTGACCCGCATGATCCACTAAAAGGGTTGAGGGGGTAAGCCACGTTTTAGAGATCTCCAGGCAACTCGATCATCCGCCATCGACTCTAACTCATATATGTACCTTCCACTCAGAAGACTATGATTCTTTGTAAAATAATTGCCGTATGTTTTTTTGTTAACACACGGCAATTATTTTGCAAACACTTCCTGAATCTTTCTTTTTCATTTCAAGAAAAATATGCAACAAGCGCCTTGTCATGCAGGTCTAAGCAATTGTTGAAAAATCTTATATAGCAACATACCTAGGTAAGGTACTAAAATAAATTCTGTCTTTTTATGCTCTTCCAGGAATGTGAAACCGACATTTGTTCAAAAAAGGCAATAAAAAGCTCGAGATTCAATAATTCTATGAAGGGTAATTAATTCAGTTCCTAGGACAAAAAGTAATTCAAAAATCTATCAACATACCATCATTTCTGAAAATGTCAAAAAGTCAGGATTATTTTGTATTACTTTTCTTTATAGTAGAAAATTGACAAACATAGTTTCTCATAATATATATAATATACACATATTTTATATTATGAGCAAGGTAAATAACAATTCCAAATATTTCTTATTCGACCTTATGGGCGCTACCTCTGTATGCAGGTACATACATATGTATGTATACTCGCGTCTGAAAATGTATACTCAAAATATATACTTTAAAAATATAATAATATTCTGTGTTATAACCTTAACATTGGATACACAAGGGAACAGAAAATCTATTGCATTTGGTAGCATGTGTTCAAAAAAGGAGGATACATCCACTTGAGGATATTCATTTCTAATGAGAATACAATTCTTTTATGAGTCTTTAATCTGTGAAGATTTCTCCAGAAGCCATACAATGTGGCACTTGAAGGTATATCCTGTCGAGACAGAAAGTAATTTTTGCCCAGACGTGAGATGAACGTGAGCATTCTTGAAACATTGCTGAAGAAATATTTAAAATCCTGTGTGAATATAGATATTCTTTGTACCATCTGACAGGTACTCGACATCTTTCAGGAAAAAATACCTGTGGTTGAATGCATGCATTTCTTGGGATTGCGGTTCTTCAGTGATCGATAACCTTATTGAAACAAATCATGGATTTGAGAGCTATTTGGTTTCCTAGATAAAGATATCGCCATGGCCGTTAACCATGACTGATCGTGGGCATGGGTGTGCTGAAAATGTATACAAATTGAAACACTCAGTAATTGTGGCGAAACAAACGTGAAAATTAATTAGACTCGGAATTGTTTTCTGCGTTTGAGTCAAGGAAACCTAAACAGGACAGAAAGGAAAATAAATGTTTCCAATACAACTAAGCCTGTTGCTTCGTTTGTCACGGTCAACGGATGTGCCGAAATGCGTGGTGTGCATTTGTAATTGGAGGCCAAAATTGATTTTCCTCGGTTTTCGTCATGTCACACTCAGAGTATGTCATCCGAGACCTGAAATGTTTGGTTATAAACAGATTTTTTACTGATGGATGGCAGATTGATGAATGCCAACTCGGAGATAAAGTAAGAATGAGAACCAACAGAAAAGGGTGGGCATGACCATATGTTTTAGTGTTCGATTAACTCTGTTTCTTTAAACACATGTTTGGGTTAAGCAAACACAACTGGCGACACTCGAATTCAACTTCTATACGTATGTGAGTAGATGAGACACTATTACATTGTAACATAAATCCATTAGTAAACAGTGAACATATATATTGAAATTTATTTCAATTTGGTATTGAAGGCAATGAACTTAAATTAAGCCACGTGATTACATATTAAGAAAGTGTGATTCATATCTAGATTTTCCAGGAAACAATATTTTTGCTGTGTGTCATCACTCCTGCTGAGATCATTGCATATTAGATTGGTGACTGATCATATTTTCCTTTCTGATTTTGGTTATATACATATTTGAGTTAATTTAATTTTCACTCAATCATTTGGTATAAGTTGTGCGTGAGCACTTGTCGAGATACTTTAGAACAAGTTTTTCTCTTTTGTCAGAGATTTCATGGAGGGGCAAAGATAAACAGTTTGGTTGGATTTCTTTACATATCATATGTTGCGATATTAATCTTAGATTTGTATTTTCTCTTTTTATATGACGAAAATTGAATTTTGATAAAAAAAAATCGGTTTATTTTCACGCTTTTCTGCAGCACGGAGAACAAATTTTGTTCATAATTTCATGGTGAACATCAGCAACAAATTTATCATCTATATCAAACTGATAATGATTTTCAAGTCAAATTTTGTATATAGATATAGTGATGTGTCAACCCGGGTTAAAAAAACCGAGTTAACCCGGGTTACACCTAAACGGACTAAAACCAAGTAATATTTATTTCAAACCGAAGAGGAAAAACCGATGAAAAGAACCAAATACATAAAAGACACTGTAGACGGTACAAAACGGTGTGAACATATGATGTCGAACCGAAACCAATCCCATATCGAATTGGACAATACAAACCGATTGGCCTCATTCCATATTGGCTCTCGTCGTAGACACCATAGCAGGCTGCAGCAATTCGGTAACTTTTCGCGTATTGTGTGCTTTGTATGTATACATAATATTCTCTATATTTTTGTGTGACGTGTCAAAGCAAGTAATTTGCGTTGCGACGTGCGAGTCGAGTAGAAAAAAATACAAAGAGAGAAAAATTGAAACAATTTGCACACACACAGCCGGTATTGGCTTGGCTACCCTGTGTGTCTATCGCTTCCCTTGCCAACATAATCGTTTTAGGATACACACAGAACACCGAAACCAACTCGAAGTAAAAAAAAATAGAAATGGACAATACTCGACTTCCCCCATAATCCATATTTTCTGCTTTAGGTTCATCATCAAACCGAGTTCGTCAAACCGGGTTACAACTCGGTCTGTTCCTATTTTAACCCGGGTTAACTCGGTTTATAAAACTTTTCTGTTGGCACACCAGTATATAGAAACGCATATTTAAAACTTGTCAAATTCCTGAAAGCTTGTTTTCTCAGACGGTCTCACTCATTGATAACGAGCACCGCATCTGATCCGAAAGATATATGATATGATAAAGGATAGAATGTGTGAAAATTTTATTCGCAACACCCTTAGCTGAAATAGCTTAAGGAAGCGTTCATATGATTCGCTCAAGGATAAATCTCGATTACAAACTGATATCTGGAAGTGCTGAAAGCCTGTTAACTCTTAACCACCTACCATTTTTGCAATCCTCGAGAGAGAGAGTTTAGAGAAGAAGAAGAACTACAGAGGCTGAATTCTCCTGAGAGACTCTACTTCTCGTGAACGGTACGACAGAGACGCGATGAACTTGCAAATTGGCGATTGATTCGCTGAAAGTTGGAAATCCGCCGGTGTGAATGAAATAAGGCCAGAAATCCTTAAGGGAATTCTTTTTTAGTCTTTAAGGGGGCATCGGAATGCGTTGAGACACCTGGGGAATGGCAAACTGGGGTGATTGTCCCTCTTTTCAGAGAGGTGTCTTTCAAAAGAGATTGATCCATAAACAGGCGCATATCTCTTTATCTCTCATATCTTTATCTATCATATCTTATTTATCTCTTTATATGCCAAACCGATCTACAGCTATGTATTTTGAAAATTTGGAAAGGAAATACTACCGAGATTCTTCTGGCCCCTATTTCATAAAACTATTGGTCTAATAATAATAATTTCAAAATTATTAGCTCTAATAAAGTATGAACAATGCGTTTCACAAAAATATTCACGGGTACTATGGTGATACATTCGTGACGCTTGGTTTTGGAAATCACATGCGTCTAAAAACTTGAAGTGAAAGGTACATGTGTAAGTAAGAAAGACGTGCTATTGGAGCACTTTGTAGTAAAATTAGGATAAAAGTATTGCTTGGAAGAATATTCACCGAGAAGCTCATGCAAGCGGTGTTTTGCAAGATAAGCCATACATTCGTGACGCTTTTTGGCCAAATAAAAAAAATGCGCTATGGTAAGTTTTTAATATTGTGACCTTTATAGGTGGGATGATGGACATGGACGAATCATTCAAGACGATTGTTATTGTTGAACAAGCCATCACCACTAAAACACATATGGAAAACATTCCCGATATTCATTGGTGGTTGGTCTTAAAAGTCTCCCCACACACATGTCGAATACAAGGTATTACGTACCTAAGTATCAGCGAGGAAAATCCATGGCCAACTGGTAACAGTATGATCCAGAAAGAATGTTGGGAAAAAATAAACGTTGGGACGGCGGCCGAAGCAACACAGTTCAATACAGTTCAGTTCGGGAATTTTACATAGAGAGTTCCTAGTGTTAATCGAGTCGACCTGAAAGACAGCAAAGTTTTGTATAGTGGTCTTTAAGGTGTTTTTAAAGAAATTCGTGTAAATATTGGGTAAGTAAACTTTTGTGTTTCATTCGCCACAATCCAGTGATCGGACCCTGTCGTGGACAATTTTATTAATTTTACGTAGACTCCTTTCTGAAAAAAGTAACAATATGTAGAATTATTTATCATTGAATAGTTTAGCTTTATCTAATTACTTCTTCAATTTGAACAATTTCTCGTTGACACGGCAAACAGTGGGTTTTGAAATGTCGTGCATATCTGCTATTACGGTACTGACATCCGTTTCCTAACCAGTGAAGTGGTGTAAATAGCCTTTGCTTAGGCGGCAAAGCACAATTTCGTCTTCTTGGAACTTCAAGACAAGAATCGATTCGTTGCAACGAATGTTCCAGAGGTTTACTAATAATTCAAATTTGTTCAATAAATTCAAAATGAGTTCAGTTTGATTCTTTTTTTGAATATCCGACTACGATGCACACTTATATCTTCGTATTCATTAAAATCATCATCACTACTCGAAAACATTTTAGTTTTTTGTTTCGCGATATTGAGCAATCACCCGATGATTGGTATGGCCTATGGCATTTGACTAATTACACATTTTTTATGAAGAATTACACACGTTTCTTGACGATTAAAAACATTAGTGTAGTAGCGAAATTTGCTAATAAAATTGCTCCTATGGGACGTAATTTTCTTACACTAATAATTTCAAACTAATAATTTTTGGCGGTAAGTATTTTAAAAACTATTTTACTAATAAACAGGCAAATATTAGTTCGCTAATAATTATTAGACTAATAGTTTTATGAAATAAAAAAATGTTGCATAAGAATTTTTATATTTTCAAGGGAATGGATACAGGCGGCCTCATCAGGAAGACCATCAATGCAACTTAAATTACAACGCCTGAAATCTTTGAAGCGACAGGAGTCGAGATCCAAGTGTCTCGCACGGAGACATTATCGGCCACAGCGGTAGCGCGGTGGACACGCGACATGACCTGGAAGAAACCTCCAACCTGTTAACTATCCTCCCAGAGATAAGGAACTCCTCTTGCAAAGCATTAGATAGCGATTCCCACCATGAGGCGGATGAATTAATAATTAATCTTCAACAGCCGACTTTTGTCAACCAGAAGGGGACTTCATCAATTTCCACCAGCTGGGCCTAGTTAAACTGCAGGAAGACGTGTTAGGGAACATCCAAATACCATCCAAATACCTCACCAATACTGAGATTGATGTTGCAATTGGAGGATTGGAGTAATCAATTAAGAATGCCTTGCGACAACAAAAAGGCCGAGAACGAACAAAGGCAGGTATAACTTACCGATCTATATCCAAAACCGTTATCTCCAAAGGAAGAGATCAAGGAAGAGACTACTGGAACCAAAGCAAAGATTTTTAAACCGTTCTCAGCGAATTGAACTGCACAGATATAATGTTCCACAATACTAAGCTGGCATACAAGCTTCTCCAAATTAAGCCTGGACCTGATATCTTCTGACAGATCATCGGAAAAGGAAGAGCCTGACAAAGACTCTTACCACAAGTTACCCAAAACACAGAAGAGTTGGCAATCTCCATTGAAGGCAACTTCAAGCCATCACCACCCGAAGACATCCAATCAATGGAGCGGGACATCCAAGCAGGAGTTGCTCAAGGATCAAAACATCAAATTGGGTATCCGAATAAACGCGGAGAAATCGGTACTCATGTGCTTCAGTAGACCATCCGGAGGTATATGCAGATCAGCAACCGCATGTCGGAGCATCAAGATAGTCCTCCCCAATGGTGCTGAAATAACAACAAAAGAAAACGTGAAGTATCTGGGCGTTAACTTCACCGAGAGATTTAAATTCAACAAACATTCGAAGTTGATTCTTGGAAAGGTCAACTTTGGATTTCACCGTATCTACCGTCTCATGTGAGAACAAAACGGAATAAGCCAGAAGATGAAGTTGCTATCCTACTCTGACTCTAAATTAGTCCTTAGAAGTAAATTAAGTATCACAAAACTTAACAGATCAGTAAAATGCGGAACTGTCCCGCTCAATTCGGGACGAATTGTCACTGTATCCAAGACTAGCACGGAGAAGCTATAGATCTTCGAAAGAATGATACGCCGAATATCCACCGATCTCATCTATGACAAAGACCTTCAGAAGTATCCCAGCAACGGGAGACTTTACGAAGAAGCCCGTATTATCCCCCTACAGCAATACTTAGTGACACTGTTCAAGAGACAATTGCACGACATCGGTAACCATCCAAGAACATCAACCAACGGACTGTATCACTTCTATCAAATCAGCGATAGCAGTTAGCCAGCAGGCTGACACACCACCAGCACCACATCACGAGAGGACCAACAACGAGCACACGGACCTGAACACCCCAATGTCAATAACATGAATTTGCATTAAATAATACAAAAATATAGTTGTAAAGCCGTTGCCAACATTGTATACTCTGGAACCATTGAACATCCGTTAGGCCCCTATTGTTGAGCCATCAGCATCTTCTTAAGGTTTAAGCTTTAAGCATGTGTAAAGTAAAACACAAATCTAATTTCTTTGGTCCAATAACCATTTCATTTGGTACTACTGTGACCGCGTGGGTGATGACGATGAACTGTCCGCGAGCAGTCTGAGACGCGGCCTTATATACCCGTGTGCATCCGTTGCTACAGCTCGGCCGTACTATATCAGATCTCACCCTCGAGATCGGAACTTTCTTCCTCGCTGCTATTCTTGTCGAGAACGTCCTCGACCGTAGTTGGCCTTAGCGCTGTGAAGGCTTCACGGCATTCTACATCCGCAATCCCCGGGATGGTGTATCTTACCATGATTCTCTCCTGCACATGGCCACGAGATGCTATCATCTCGAAGATGTATTCTTCAGTGTCCTCGCTGGCGCCTTACCTTTTTCTCGCAGCCTGTTGTGGATGTCGTCGGCGTCAACCGCGGGAAAGTTTTCGCAATGATTTTACGGTTATGCTGCGGCTCCACAGTTGTACTGCGCCCACGCATCTGGTGTTCGCAGCCATGAGTACCAACCTTTCATCCAGCTCATAGATCCGTTGAATGTCTTGGACCTTTTTCTGCCAACCCTCGGAGGAAAGTCCATCGGACGCTCTGGGGTCGAACAGTGGCAGCGTTTCCGCAACGTCCCAGACCGAGTATGAGTTGCTGGAGCAGCACCTTTCCCTACTCATCTCCTCCCACATAGGATCAACAGATATGTTCTCGCGTGTCTGCTAACCCAACTCGGCTGCATTGCCGATGTCTTGTCTTTCACAAGTCTTGCCCTTCGCAGCTGTTCAGTCGTGATCTCGACGACCTTCTGCGTCAATCGTTACAACTCAGCGCGTACTAGTCCGAGCTCTTCCGTTTCAGCCGCACACCTCGCGCCTACCCTTTTTTCCCGGAGGCTTCTGAGACGTTGCAGGATTACGCACTGGTTTTTCCTTTCGTTTCGGTCGTGGGCTGCGGCGGCGTAAGCGATGGAGATGATTCTTCAGATTCCGCTGAAGCCTTTGCACTCGTCGTCGGATCCAGCAGTCTAGCAATACAAAACGCTGACCTACAGAAATCAAACAATCAGGTGGTCGATCACAACAAATCATCGCGGTGTAGCAGTGCAGCCTGCGAGTTTGTTGCGCTGTTGCGCCGTTCTTCTTTATTTTTTAGTGATCCCGTCTGCTATGCACCGACAGTCGCTCACGACGCGAGGACAAGAAAAAAAAAAAAAACGCACACAGCTGTGCACTCTTCGAAAGTTCGCGATGCATACACGTTCAACCGTTAGGTTTCTTTATAACACTTCTGATTTGTAAATTAAATCACAACTCTAATTCGTTAGCTCCAATGATGGCTTTATTGTGACGCTTGTTTATATACCCGCTTGCATCCGTTGATACACATGTAAGTCCACTTTTTATGTTCAAATAAATTTGACATTGGAGTGAATGCATGACAGTATAAATATTAATATTCGGTCAGTGTCTGTGCGTGTGAGGTTTCCAAATTAATTTGAAGTGAAGAAGTGAAGTAGTTTTTGATTATTCCTGCGAAATATATTCGTATGAGATTAAAATGGAGAGAAAACAAGGTCCATGATTGGAATTTAATATCGAAAGGCGGTTGATATCAGGGAATGGCCGGGGTAATTCTAGTAACTCTTTTTCTGCGGCCTAGCTGTAGGCATTGGAACGCATATTAAGACGTGTTCTAAAGCTGTTGTATTAGCTGTTATTTATTATATTATTATATGAGGTAGGCGACCGCTTGGCAGTCCTAGGACGAGGTGGTTGGATAAAAAAAAACTTAAAAACTCGCCTGGTTGTGCTTGGACATAACTCCTGATTGTCTTAGTTAAAGTTCGAGTATATGGCAGATGATCAAGCTGCCTGAAGTTCTCTAGTGTGTGCCTTACCACCGCGACCTCTAACTGTATCACGCGGGTCAGAATATAATGATGATGAGATGAAGCTTAAAAGGCTTCTGATTGCAACTGTCGGCACTGGAAAGATGTCTTCTTTATTTATACAAAATAATACTGGACGTGTCATAATTAACAACTTCTCAACTCTGCTTGAGGGGACTTGCCCTCGGGGCACAGAAAGATATCTTAAATGATTTGCAGAATGTGATTGAATCAACTATAACAAAACCTTGTTTTTTCAAAGTAATTAACAAAGTCACTCATTAAGCGTTGCTGGGTTGAACCTGCAAAAGCTACGCTTTTCTAAGTTAACCATTTCTAGAGGGGGAATTCCGAAACATTTACACAAATATGATTGTAACAAAAATTCCCTATTTCTGATACGCTGTGACTAAGTCTCTATTTAATTTAAAAAAAAAATAATTTAAAACAATTTTTATCGCAAAATAAGTTCATTACATTTACTTTTTTTATTCTGTTGCGAACTTTTTAGAAGTATTTTATGCATGAAATACTGGATGTGATGATGCTGTGGTGTTTGTCAGTAACGAGCAGTCACAAAAAAGTGTATAAATAAGTAGTTAAGTAATAAGCGCTAAATTATGTGTATGGAATTAGTGCCTCCAAGACACACCCTGGCAGTTTGCGTTAGTCAAATCACGTGGGGGTAATAAGAGTAAAAGGTAAATATATAGACTAGGTAAATATATAACTAGCGAAAAGCTTAAGATTTGGTACTAGTGGTGTTTATTCCACGAATTAAGTTATTTTTAATTTTTGTTCCCGTTTTGTTACAACATGTGTATATGTAACAACAGTGATAAATCATTAAGTTAGATCAGACAAATGACAATTTTTATAAGAGCAAAAACTAATGCGAACTTTTCCAATTCATCTGTAAATGGAAGATGAGGAGCTTCTGCAAATGATCAACATCCATCATTAAAAACAAGGCAAAGCCAAATCCTGTGAGCAGATGCTATCAAAATCATTTGTCAATGTTTTGTGACAGTGGCAGATAATGATATGTAGATATGCACCATTTCATTTTTTTCATCTTAATATCTCGGGCTTGTTAGACGCCCCACTAAATGAATTCCTTCGGCTGTTGTGTGAATCAATCAAATGTCTCAATTAACATTAATTTGCACATATCTTTCCATCCCTCGTGCATTTTTTTTTTCAAAATCTCATTAGTATCAATCACATGTGTGTGTTCGCATCAATTAATGTGCGATTCTAACTTAAGTAGACCCCAGAACTCGAAGTAATACATATGTTGGCACATAAAATTGTTTATATACAAGCAATATGCATAAGAATATCCACGCTGCATGCTCACCAGACAAGTGTTTACGAACGAGATTGGTAAAAAACAACAAAAGATGTGAGTCATAGGGTGCGTATCTTAACAAAAATGTGAGTCGCAAAATAAATAACTGACGTCTATATATTGTTTAGCTCTTTACTATCATGATCAAGATATATAGATCAATATCACAGTCGAAAACAGGTCACTTTACCAAACCAAACCCCAAAACACTAGCTTCAACTTCATCGAACGAAAATTATATTTATAAATAGCGCCGGTACAAAGAGTCATCAACTTCCGCAGCAGACTGAGCGAATCCAATTAAATCAATTCCATTGAAAATCCTTAGACCCTTGAATGATCAAGATCACTGATCAGGATCGGTGTCATAAATTTTCTTCAGGTTCTTTTGTCTTGTTTCCTTTTATTTTCCAGCTGTATGTTGGTGACTGTTTTGTGTTCGTTTTTTTTATGACTTTATAAGTGTAAGATTGGGATCATATATCGGATCTTCTGATGTAATCAGGGACATGTACCAAGGAAGCTCTTGATTGTCAAGTGCATAATTCTGTTCAACTGCCTGGCACTGACAAAATTTTTGAAATTTAAAACGTATTTGTATGTGTGTACATAAATATACACTTATTTTCGTGCATAAGGCCATGGGCATTGAAAGAATACCGTAATTAAATTGAAAACATTAGGGACATCTGATTAGAAAGATAGGGGAAAAAGGAAAAAGTGGAATGAGTCAATTTATGGGTGTTGCCACTTTGGCACATGGATTTCCTATCTCACTTGAGCGACGCAGAAGAATCATTACAAATAGTAGTTATTTGAGTGTAATTCGCTTGTGTTTCAACTATTGAATTTCTATCGAATTAACATCATCTGGTATGTGTAGGTCGATGTCAGTTCAAAACATAATTTGAATGAACGAATTTACATTTACATTACGAATGTACATTTACGCGTTTCGACTTTTACAAGGACCCTGGGTAGAAATGCAGCCCATTTGTCCTATTAAAAACAAAAAAACCAGCACTGTACGAAAAAAATAAGAATATAGAAAAAAAATATAGGCCCCATCAAATTTCTGCAAAGAAAATAAAAACTAAATTGCAGAAGACTATAAATGAATCAAAATCAACAGGCTCTGTTAGGCTTGAACTATTACCACCTTACCACTGGTGGGGGGATAGCAATAGAACAAGACAAAACTAAATAAAACGTGTATTCATTCCCTGTGTTAGTTGTTCGAACTCGCCCATATTTTACTTGCTTTGTCTTTTAATACTATTGGTGATTACATATTAATGCTGACCTGGAGTCAATATTGCAACTATGGAAATGACGTCTTGGCGCATGGTGTCAGCGAGAAATTGAAATGTAAGCAATTATGGCAAAACTGTGGATACTGCAGAATGGTTGCAATGTACAATTCGTACAGGTTCCAATCCAAAGGCAACTGAACATTTCAATCAAATCCGTCAAACCATTTTGTAGATGAAAACCCCAAAAACTAAAAAATTTAATGGCATGTATATATATACAAAAGCCAAAAATTAGAATATTTCAAAAAGCATAGGCACAGCGAGTCATAAGCCAAAAAATTAAGCGAAATTCAAATCTTAAATGTAAGCATACAGTATGTAAAAACTGCATTTAAATTTTTCTTAATATTTTTTTTCTTTCATAAGATAAACAATAAATAAATGAAACAAAAAACAAACGAAGAAGATAAGCAATTTTCAATTGCGAAGATCGTAAATCCCAGTATTTTCGTATTAAAGTGCCAACACAGTTGATAAAAATAAATACTTAACCAAATTTGACCCTATCTGATAGATATAGAGTAAGATATCGCCTCAGTGCAAAGTGAAATTTGATTTTAGCTAATAGATTCTTTCTTTTAGTACCAATCGTACCATTTTACCGCATTTTAACCGTTTCATGCATGACATTGCCATAAGTTTATATATATTTTCTATTTCTTTTATTAAGTTTGTAATTAAATTGTCTAAATTAAATATGTCACAAATAACGTGTGATATGCTACTAACTACTTTTTTTTTATTAGAGCATAAATATATTTTACACTTAGTGCACATTCAACGCGGAAAACAAGTGTGGCGTAACCAATACCTTCATTTAATTCAGGGATGAAACACTTACGACATAACTTAAAAACAAGAATATGGGTGGCGCTATATTTTTCTATTCCGAGTGGATGCGACCTGCAGTTTTATGCCGAGAAGTGTTGTGTTGTCTCAACATTGTCAGTGACCCGGGATAGATGGATATTTGAATAAAGAAATTTTTCGTAGTGTTTTTTTGAGATGAGGTCGACAACAGAGATGTTATATTCTTCACACCGCACATTCTGTGCAATATCGACGTATATGGATTTTTTTGCGAAATAGAGTTAATAACGTCATATTTTTCTAAATTTCCATTGATTCATTTTCATATATGCACATAAACATTCAGATAGATGTAACTATATAAGTAGAAATAGATCTCTCAAAAGACCACGAACTTATTATATATATGCTTGTATCTCTTACGTTCATTTTTTGATGGTATTAAAACCACTCAGCAATCATTTTTTTCCTTTAAGAGAAGCCTCCATCAGTTCCTACAAGGATAATCTCTATGGACATGGCGAAGCAACAAAATCAAATTATCTTCAGAAATCACTTTTTCCATTCAAACTGTCACAGCGACGTTTTGTGTAATTGGATTAAATGATAACCTCAGTTGTAGCTGACTATCGTTCGCTTATCGATGTATTGACACAAACCGGCATGATAAAACTTCACAGCATATTCTTTTTTCTTCGTTGGGGCTTAACTTTGCTCACGGAAAATTAAATACAGTCACGTTGACTGATCGCTATGTCATGTTTGATTATTGTTCACACTGTCCATTTACTGAGGTGTGCAATGCCACCGACAGAAAAAGGCAGCTTTTAAGTAACCAGTCGGAAAGCTATCTGTGTTCAAATAGAGCTAAGCAAAAGTCAATAAAAATATTATTAATAAATACCCACCAGTAGCGTAAGGTTAATGATACGGATGACTTATTGATTTCAGAGGGAGTTCACACATTATACATCCTCACAGTACACACTTCAAGGGATGCGGTATAATAAAAGGAAATATATGTTTGTCAGGAAGATTAGAGAAATGTAGAAGAAAGTGTAATAGACATTTTTGTTCATGAGATGGGAATGAAAATATTATTAGTGAATTGGAGGATATTGTGAAAATCACGACTATTGAACAGTTCATTAATATATATGTGTTTGCTTCTTGGACATTAATACTGAAAAGTAATGTGACCCCCACCTGGCAGCTGACATCCTCGTGGTGGGGTGCTGTTTGAAATGTATGAATTTTATTTTCATACAGCTCAAACCTTGTTAACGAAGAGGAACGGTGATCCTCAACAGAACGCGTACGGAGAGAAGCTGTTGGACTTTTACTGTGCTAATTACATATCCATAATGAATACTTTATTTCCACACAAAGTCATCCATAAATACTTTTGGTTCCGTCAGAGTCTTCAACGGAAATCATTGATAGATATTTTATGTAGTGTATGAATCGAATGGTGTATGACGTTTATAAGATGAGAGGGGCTCAACTGATCATCACCTAGTGTTGCGTACGTTATACCTTACTGATTTACGCCAAGAGTGGTTATAGCTGAAAGATTTGAACGAGTCCCAACTGGTCCATAACATGTAGAGGAAGAATAGCGACTGTTTTCAACAGCTGTCATTGCCTCGGCATGGGATGTTTGTAGACTGAATCAGCTAGGAATGGCGGCTGGTAGCGATAAAATAAACTGCTTGGTTTAAAACAACCGGAATTCAATGAGCCATCAGCGAGTAGAACAACAGAGACTGAATTATCTTTGGATGACTGCTCATCGTGACCGGTATGCCGAGGAGCGAAGAACTTGCAAATTGGCTGTGCGAGCAGCTGAAGGGCAGTCTTGGAAGGAGTTGCACCATGGTACATCAGAAACGACGATATCTACAGATCTACATCTTGGAATATTACCACTCCAAAATGATGTTAAGAACTTTGTATATAAACATAAGCGCCGCCTAGAAGAGTACACAAACTCTGCAGTTTACCCGGTCCTTGAGGAAACTAATGTCTTACGCCGTCCCTAAAGGACTAATGTCTTACGTCGACCCTAAAGGACCAGACCCTTTGATCTAGTATGATAGTCAACACCCGCGCATGGTTGCGGTGTTAGCAGGAGCTTTCATTGGAGAGTAACCTGTCGATCAGTTCCTAAATCATGAAAAACAAACTACTGGTTAAGTTCACTTAATAAATTTAGGGAGGGATCTTAATAAATTCAGGGAGGTGGTTTTAGTGACTAAAAATCGCACACTTCTATATGCGAACGTTCGCCATAGAGTCTTGTCGAAAATTTTCACATACCCTATTACAAAAAAAAATTCAGAGACAAAAAATGCAGCAGAAAAATACAATCCATCGCGACGGGTGGAACTGGTCAACTTTTAACTCTTTGAGCGGTTAACAGATGTTTCCGCTCAAATATATTTAATATGTGTTGTCGAACAATGAACGTATTTTTCTTGCACAGATATGATATACTTACATCTTTCTACTTTATCACTATTTAACAATTTCTTTAAAGATCAAATACAAAAAAATATCTTGCTAGGCAAAATCGCAAAAACCATATTGAAAAAAAATATACATAAATTAATTATTATCAAAAGATAAGTGAAAGAAATCATACAAATATAAATAATTTAAATAATTATAACATTTATAGAAACATAATTAAAAAGAGTTAAACGCATATAAATATATATATGTATGTATATATATATAAATAAATTAAAAAAATATAGATAAAAAAATAAACAGTTTTTTATATATATACAAATATTAAGATGAACAAGAATGTATAAGGCAAACGAAAAATAAGTTAGGAACATTTTAGCGGGTAAGTGGAAATAATTGGCATTCTGGTTCTCCTTATGTGATTGTTTCTTACGATATTGTCTAAACTAAACGTATTCTTTAGTTTTCTTTAAAATTGTTTTTGAAAAATTCCTAATAATTAAGGAACTTTAAAATTTCGAATTTCTTAGATTTATACAAGAGTGGAGTGGGCAAGCACGCAACGTACATCATTGGGTACCTCTTTGCATATAAATTGCAATAACGATTTTTGTGAACTCCAAGGCTTAGGGCAGAAAGTTTATGATGAGTGGGATATTTGAGTACTCGAAAATAAAGCTTACGGACAGTGGTGGCAGTGGTTTCTCCCATAGGCCAGAAGTCAAACTTTCAAGGCTATACAAACTTCATTTTTAATGCAATTATTATCTATCATAAAGGGAGAACAAAGTGGGAGTAAGGTTATGTTAGAGTGTCTGACTACCTTTCTTTTTCCTCCTCATCTTTGCAGCTTCTACAGAAATCGTTAAAGAATATACCTAGTCTAGAGGGGTGAATTCCAATGAGACAGTGCCCGGTTATGACGCCGATGAGAGTTCTGAGATGTGGAATACTCATTCTGATTAGGTCGCGTGAGCTTTTTGGATCGATATTAGGCAATAATTGCTTTGTGATGATGCACACAGTGCAAGAGAACCAACTACATTTGGCGAGTAAGCGTTTAAAGCTTTAGTGCATGTTTTGCGGTTAATAAGCTTGGACGACATTTCCCCGTCCACAAAGAGTGCTGAGTTGGTTCGTCCGTTAACTCAGAGATTTTATCACTGCCTGGCTGTCCGAAAAGATGACAATTTTTGTACCTAATATTACATTGTTTTTTATCCACGACAGAGCTTCTTTTATCGCTATAGCCACTGCCTGAAAGACGCTACAGTGAGAAGGTAGTGGGAATGAAATGAAATTTAAAATTCAGATCCTCAGAGTAGACTCCCACACCCACTCCTTCGTCTATCCGTAAAGTTTTGCTGCGGACCGTCCCGCATCTGGTGTTCAGACGTCCAGTAAGAACTGGATCCCAACCAGCATACAGCGACCTGCTTGCCGAAGAGATCTATCGGCGGAAGTTTGATCAGTGTTTTTAGAGCTGGGGGAAGGAGTAGTTCGCATTTCTCTGCTGATGCAAATACATGCCATCCGCTATACCCTTTCGAGCGGTTTGCAGTTGGTGACTTTGTTTATCACAGTCCACCGCATAGCGACACCGTATAGTTTCGGTCTGACTATTGAAACTAATAGCCAGTGAACAACTCGCGGCTGTAGGCCCCATTTGCACCCTACAGCTTTTTTACAGCAGAGCCGTACTGGCTTTTTTTACGTGCTCCTGGATGTTAGGTTTCCTGTTTAATTTCGCGTCCAGAAGAAGGCCCCTAAATTTTACGTTGTTGCTTAATTTTAGGGGGACTCCGCTGATATTATGGGGGATCGAAGGCAGGAATTCTGTATTTCCTAGTAAAGAGGTCGAAATCTGTTTTCTGTGGATTAACACATTGACAGCAACGTTTAGTTCATTTTCCTAATTCGACAATTGCCGACTGTATGATATCCCTAATTGTGGATATGGATTTGTATAATGACCTGGCACCCTGTCCTTTCCAATGTTAGTAGAAGTTCTTTTACTACCATGGGAGAGGAAATAGCACTCCGCCTCTAACCGATCGTGGCATTACCATTGGACTGTTTCTACAGACTTCCCTCTGTTGTATGCACGCTGAGAGATCGACGTCTTATCCCCGGACTGTGCTTCGATCAATTTCTCAAGATTTCTGAGCAGGAAGGATGTTAGATTGATTGGTCTTAGATCTTTCGGATTGACATGAGAGCTTCTTCTTGCCTCCGGTATAAACACAACCGTGGTCATTCTCCAGGGCCTAGGTAGATGTCCTAGATCAATACATCTCTGGAATATGGTGACCAGTCGGGGAGAGATTAGGTCAGTGACCTGTTCTAGCTCTGCAGGCAAGGTACCATCAGGTCTTGCTATTTTGTAAGGTTTGAAAGAGTGAAATGGCCCAAATGACACTGTTGATCGTCACTCTAAGTGAGCTGCGAGAAGTATTGGATTGACTATACCCTATGTTAGAAGAGTCTATCCTAACGCAGCTGCCTGGAAAGTGAGTATCGATAAAAAGTTTCACACTTTCCATACTAGAGGTAGTCCACATATCGTTTGAACTTTGAATTAGGCAGGGTATTTTGAGGGTTGATTCCAGCCACCTGCCTGAGTCTACAGGCGGAGTATTTAAGATGATCTCTTTGCTTTCCTCAGCTCGATTTTGAAGGTGTTGAGTGCTCTCTTGTAGGAGTCCCAATCGACATTATTGCGTGTGCTTATGGCTTTATTGAAGAGCTTTCTGCAACCCTTACGAAGTTCCTCTAAGTCTGATCGCCACCAGCGAATTTGGGTTTCCCTCTTTATTTACTGATGGAACAGGAATTGAAAAGAACTTGATTTATGACCTCGGTGAGTTTCTCCAATGAAAAATTATATTCCGAAGGAGTTCGTCGATTTGAGCAGTAGATTAGTAGCAGATTGTTCACCACCTTCCTACTATTAACCCAATTGGTCTTACTTATGTTTCGGGAAGGAAGTTACTGTAGGGGGTGTACTAGCTACATTAAAGGTGATCTCTAACATCACCCGATATATGGTCTGAGGCAAGAGTAAGGTCTAGGACCTCTGTTGCTGACAGTAAAAGTGGGGTTATTACCTAGATTACAAATTGTCAACATACTACTTAAAATATATTTGAGTAGGTACTCACCTGTCTTATTAATGTCCGGATGAGTCCGTTTTTGTTTCTTTCTCACTCGGCTATCTTACTTCACAGTAGTTCCGTCAAATTTCGAGAAAATGGGATTCAAATATATTGCATTTGTGATACGCATTATCCTTTCAACTGTGGTCGGCGATACAGTTCGGGGACCATGCACGGTCAGCTGATTGAGGTACTTTTCCAGCTTCGTGCGCCATCTGGAACCCGCCGTAAATAAACGGACTACCACATGCAGACCTAGAAAAAAAAAAGAAACAAATCTCAGATCTGCTACAAGAAGTTACAATAGAACCATTAAGGAGTCCGTACAACTCGCCACAACTAGTTATATCAAGGAAAAGTAAAAATGGTTACAAAAAATGGAGACTCGTGGTAGATTACAGACCACTGAACAAGGAGGTCGTAGACAAGTTGGACCAACAACAGCATTTTCTACAAACGAGGGACACTATCGATTTAAAAGACTTTTGTTTGGGCTAAAAATATCAACAAATAACTTCCAAAGGATGGCATCAATAGCTCTAAGTGGGTTGCAAGCAGTAGCATTCCTGTATGTAGACGACATCAGTGTATTTGGTACAAACCTAAGAGAACACAATAAAAACCTAATCAAAGTACTGAAAAGCCTCCGCAAATACAATCTGAATGCTTCCTGAAACCAGAAGACGTATATCTTGGTGACTTATTAACATCAGATGGAGTCTGCAAGTTCCAGAGGAATACGAAGTTATTAAGAGCTATCCAGAACAAAAAACTGCTGATAACGTAAGACGATTTGTACCCTTTTGCAACTACTTCTGATGCTTTACTTAAGACTTCGCAAACATAGTAAGACCTCTAATACAATTACTGAACAAAAAACAGATATTTAGTTGGACTGAGGATTGTGCTGCAGCATTTAAGAAACTGAAGCAAAAACTAATGGTACCACCTGTGTTAAGGTATCAAGATTTCGCATAACTCTTCATTCTAACAACAGACGCATCTAACTTTGCGGTAGGAGCTGTTCTGTCACAAGCAGAAATTTGAGAGGACAGACCAATAGCATATGCGAGCAAGTCGTTGAACAAACGTGAGCTAAATAAACCAATAATAGAAAAATAATTACTAGCAATCCATTGGGAAATAAAATACTTCAGGCCATACCTATTTGCACCATTATAAGCTTATTCACACACGAAAACCTTTCATAGTAATTAACCAGATTACGAATAGACCTGATGGGCTATGACTATGAAATACTATTCAAAGAGGGAAAAGTTTGTAAAAATGCAGATGCACTCTCGAGAATACAGATACTCATAGAAAATAAAAGAAATATGTACCAAAATACACTGTAGATGTAGGAACTAGGTCGTTGAACCAAAAGAGTGAAACATCAAGAACAACCGAAAACTATCCGAAGGCCTTAGACTCAAATGTGGGGATTGATCACCTTCACATATGTATATCAAAATCAGACATAAGGCGGTTGGAGAGAATAGAATTAAAAAAGATGGAAAGAAATAAAAAGATCTCAAAAAAATAATATAATTATAGCAGCAAAGACTGTTATTGTGGCATTTAGCGATAATTCTCTATCAAAAGTAAAATTGATTTTGAAGAAGCTAAAGTTACAATTATTAATTTCACTAACCATTTTTCCGATGTCACTTCCCAGTTCGCGAATGCTACACAACGTAAGTATTCACGCATTAGAAACAGCATAAGATAAGTACAGAATAACATGGAGATTGTTTCTGATACGGATATTTATAGCATTCCTCCTATACAGGGCGAAAATTTAAAATCACTTTTCAACCACCTTTGTTACACTCTTGACATCCAACCCCACCCGCTCAAGAACATCTTCAGAGTCCGACCGACCAAAAGTACTGAAAACCCTCCTATTATTTTGAAGCTTAACACCCCGGCAGAAAAACTCTCTCACAAGGGTAATTGGAGGATATCGGCACACAAACAGCTTGGCATGTGGGACTACAGCAGACAGGTGAACATGATATACATATAAAAATACAAATTTCGATAGTTGTAACAGTCAATCTCAATACTCAGGGAAAACGAAAAATGTCACAAAAAATGTGTGTCAATAGTCAAACAGTATAAACACCTAGGAATAATTCTGAACATGGAATTCAATATCCATTTCGAAAAAAAACTAACTTCAGCCAAAAGTCTCATAAACGCTTCCGGGAACAGTATTTTAACTAAGCAAGAAGTGTCACTTTCTGCCAAATACCGAGGTTTTTGAAGAAGAAGAAGAAAATAAGAAACGACCCGACATAAACAAAAAATTGAAAACAAGTACCCCGGTCTTATTATTTTGTCGTTATTTTACGTAATTTTAAGGTTATGTTAGGTTAAGGTTTATTTTAGATTAAGTAAGTTTTAAGTTATTTTTTCATAGTTTAGCTAAGTTAAACCAAGTTTTTCAAGTTTTCTTTGTAATTAAAATAAATAAAATACTGTCTATAAAGACTAAAAAAACGTTGTTTAAGCCGAAAGGGATACATTTATATATAAATTAGAATAGTTTAGAGTACTCGCATAAGGTCAGTAAGTTAGGATTAAATACAATAAGTTATTTAAGATATTTAAGCTAGTTTTAGTATATTTTGTCTAGCAAGTAAGTTTATTTCATTACAATAAAAACAAAATTACTATTCTCGTCCGATCACTGAAATCAAGCAGCATCGGGCGCGGTTAGTACGTGGATGGCGGAGCGCTTGGGAGCACCGCGTCTTGTTGGCAATTTTTTACTTACAAGCCTCATCAGTTCAAACCACCAGTTAGAGATCTCTATCATCCGACTGTAAGTACATTTCCGATGTTGACAAGTTTTTTTAATGTCAATTGTCACAATTTGGGTTGCGTATCATAAATCATCAAAGAAAATGTTTCGTCATGTAAAAGACGTCCATTAAACAGTTTGAAGAAGTAGAATAGCTTCTTCATTTTTTCCTAAAGAAACAATTTCGCCTTCCGTTAACCACTCCAAATTACGTGCTTAACTTAGAAACCGGTTTACGAAGTATGTTTAGTTATATACTTAAACTACATTTTGAGTACGTACTTATTAGTAAAACTTCCCTCACATAGACTCACGCTTATTCTCCCAAAATATACTCTCATTAAAAGAGTGGAATGGGTTAAAGATTGGAAAGCATTGGCAGAAAAATGCGATACTAGCTTAGATATGCAATATAATGATCCGATCTTTAATCAGCTTTTCTTCCTTACTTCCATTGTAGTTTTTGTTGTTCCGAAGTAGCATCACAGCCGGTAGTGCACATAAGCATCTGATAAACTACTGGTTGACCCGCATCGTCTGATGAGTACCTATGAAGTAATAAGCTTTAGAGTTTTAAGTTTATTTCTTCATAGGCACAGACGAGTAGTTTATTACTTTGCCAAGATTTCATCTTTAAGAGAAATAGGATTGCATTTCAGTTATAACTTATTATCCGAGCGACTCACATATATGGAGTTAGCACAAAAATGAATTATGAATTCTACTAAAATTATTGTGTCTGTTTTTATGTATATTTTTTTTAACTCTTTGCTGAAAACCTTCAAGCTTGAGTATGAAACTTTTAGGTTTTCTCCCGAAAAAGTATTTTTTTCATGTATTTTTGTTTTATTCATATGAATGTTTCTTACTTCCTATACAAAATAGCTTATAACTAACTTAACAATTGACAATTGATCATAATACTAATTTACTGACCCTGAGCGGGTACTCTAAGCTACTCAAATGTTTTCCTAAATGTGCCTTTCGGCTTAATCTACATTTTTTTTAGTCATTGAAGACAAACTTTTATTAATTGTTCCTTTACCAAGAAAACTTATTAAAAAAAAACTTGGTAAGCTTAACTTCTTAACCTACCTTATACTAACTTACCCTGATATAAAACTTAAGACTATCTTAAATATGTCCTTAACAGTACGGACACGTGCACCATGGCGTATATGTTATGTATATGCCTATCATGTATATTTTATACGCCGTGGTGTACCTCTCTTTGTTTTATTTATTTTTATTTATTTATATATCTTTTGGTCTAGCTTGCACAGAGATATGGTTATATAAAACTTTACTACTGAGAATAAAATGGTTTTGTAAGTAATGCAGTACGTTAAATTAAAGTACAATTGGAGGAAAACTATGAAAAAAAAGCTCCATTTAAGGGTTGTTTTATTTATTTATTTTTTTGGATTTGTATAAAAACGTATAAGAACCGACCTATGCAATATGACTTGGGGCCCCAGACCAATATTATAGGTCTGAACTTACTTGTTTCAAAAATTAATTTAAGTCCCTTCATAATTGTTAAACGGGCTGTGGGACAAAGTGGAATTATTAAGGTTTCGCTTAGAAAACGGAATCTTAAAAATCAAATCGTAACTCATCGTTGATTTCTGAATAAATTTGAAACCGCCTGAAATGTGTCCGCTATTATTTAAGATTTGCAAGACGTATTTTTATTTCGCGTGCCTGACATTTGCAGTAATTCCATTTTTCTAAGCCGAGAGTAAAAACATGTATGCCCAATGTATTAAAATTCATTTCCCTTACTTTGCTCTCCAACTGATACTCAGCGTTTATGCATCTTTCCATGGGAAAAAAATATCATGCTCTACGCAAATACATTATTTTTAGCTTTTTATTTATTGTGTTATTTTTTGCAAGTCGCCTTTCACCCCGCGTTCTTGCAATAGCAAGAGGATCTCCTCATCTCAAAATGCATTTCATATCCGTCGTGCATTTTGCTCTAGAACAGCGAACCACACTCGCAATACCAAAAGTCCTTGTTTCCGGTTTTCTTTGCCCTTCCACCACTGTCTACCCTGCTTTAAGCGTCGTATTTTATTTGTTTTTTCCTGTTGCGGATTTTGAGGTAAAGCCTTTGCCGCATACCCTTGTGGTCTGACATTTGGTTTTTCTGTCCAGATAGCCACCCCCTTATACTGCCAAATTTCCTGTGCTGTGTGGATAGCATGTGTAAGGGCGCTGTATCAGTGGAAATGGAAAGCAGTACATGTCTAATGCTGAACGAGTGTTGAATAAATTTTCACGATAACCGTGACTTAGGAACACTGTGAATGAATTTCAGAAGAAAGATTTTGAAGGAGCTGCACTCAAATAATTTTTCTCCTTTTTGCCCGTAGAGTATTTTCTTTTCCAGTATTCGTGGAAAAGTGCTGCTTTCGAGGAATGCCATAAGGTTTAACAATTTTGCTTTATCGCTTTACAGGACTAAAGAAGAACGAACTCAAGAATGTGTGCATTTAAGTCATGCTTTCGCTGGTATATACTGTTGTATATACAAAACTAATTAGAATAATGCATTTCGTGTTTTTGTTGCAGAAGCAAAGAGTTTGGCTACACCTGTAGGTGAGAAGTCTTGACTTTTGTTTTGTTTGTACCCGGGTGTTCTAATTGAAAAGCGAATCATGGATAGCTAGGAAAACTATAATTCCGTTTTCACTCCTAATTTATTTAAATGCATGAAAAGTGCTTACTTCTGGTCGCAATTATTTTCCATGGAGTTGCGGTCGGACATGCCGCAGTGGTTTTATCAGAGAATGAAATGCTTGTCCGGTATTATAGGCACTGTATACTGAATGCTTACATAGGACAGGAAGTGTTCTTCTTTAATGGAGCCTGGTGTATATGTTGTTATATATTAGTAATATATATTATTATCTATTATTTATTATATATATATATTTATATATATTATATATATTATTATTATATATATTCCTTTTATTCTTAAAGGTATTACATATCTCACCTCAGAAGATTGTGTCTTGAATAGAATATAGATGATAATTTTAAATTTTGTTCAGTGATAGACGTGAAGCCAGAGAAAGGGTGAAGCCAAGTTAGGGTTAGCCTAACCCATTAGAGACCAGCGGTAACATTTGGAACCCCACGTAATGGTAAGCTTTCCAGATAGATGCTATGTGTAATTTGCTCCCCATTGAAATTGTCGTACCTTCATCGCAAAGAGAAACGTATAACAGACGCAATAAAATTAAGTACAGATCAGTTGAGCTTACTGTGGCGAAAAGTAGCTTGTGATTAAAAAAAAAATCTGAAAATGGCACGACAGAAACGTTAAGTAGAGTTCTTAAGTATTATCACAAGTTTTAATGAACAAATGTTTACCAAATGTTTTAGTTCAAAATAAAAGATTATTTAAAAAAAAAATTAAGACGATCCGAAACATCCTGGCCGGCCAGGATCTAATGAAGGCACGTTGGCAGTTAGTTGTCAGCATACGTATTACGAAATGGAACGAAACACACACAACGGAGTGAGCGTCGCATCAACTTTGTACGAAAAAAAATTCAATATTTAAAGTTAGTCGACACTCCAAACCAAAATATAAATGCTTACTGAATCGGAGCGAAAGTGAAGAAATGGTGGTCCTCCATCTTCACCTGGCTTTTGGACGTATCGTTGCAGAATGCATAGAATGCATGGGTTGAAATCAGATGTCAGGTAGCTATTCATTATTGCCGTACGTACGGTGATGTAAGCCCACCGACAAATTATCGCCGTCCACGGAAATCCTAGAAGTAAAACGGCAGTACGACAATTTTAGCCACTACCTCGTAACAGATGGCAAAAACAGAAAATGAGCTTGTGCAAGCTGAGTATCAAAAGGTAGAAATATGTGCATAAAATACGACGTTGGCTTCACTTTATTCGTGTTGATGAATAAATGATCTTTGTGCTTCATTCTTTATATTTTTAATAAATATTACTTATGTAAAATAAGGTTTTTCCTGCTAAAGACACTTGAAGCAACATAAAAACGAGAATATCCAAAAGTTCAAAATTCCTACCTTCTGGCTCTTCTTGTCACTAATGGGTTTTTTAACGTTTCAAACGCCTGAATGTATTCCGGATCGCAAATATTAATCCTTGCACATTTTTTCAAAAACATATTCTGGTTATATTTTCGAATAATTTTTTACAAATTTTCGATAAAATCATTCCAATGACTCCAAGGAAATTACTTAAGCTCTGCTCTAGGTCTTTTTGACGGTGGGAATTTGTAGAGAAAAAATATTTATCATACTGCTCGTTCAGATTATGTTTAAGAAAGGACATTGAAAATCGTAGTAATGGCACGGATCTCCATTCATTCAAGACTTGTGGAAAATATTAGACGACGTCGAGATAGACGACGCAGATCTTGTTTATATAGACCTTTAGTATTTCGTGCAACAGCCTCTACAAGTGCAGTTTTATGATTATCCTTTGGATGCGTCTTGATCTGATAGAATCCTTTGGCTAAATCGAAAGTACTGAAATACTGGGCTCTCCCTAGCTTATCTAATATACTGTCGATATTAGGTAGAGCGTATTTGTCGACGAACGTATTATCGTTCAATCTTCTATAGTCCCCACAAAGTCTGAATTCTTCTTTTCCTGATTTACTTAACTGTTTCATGCAACAATTATATGGGAGAAGAATAATTGGAAGAAGAATATCTACTATTCGACTTTGGCTAAATCGAAGTCTATTAAGCCTTGAATTAATTTGTTGATCAGTGGTCGTTCTGATCTCATGCATGATTAAATTGTAAGCATATCCCCTTCTTTATAGATTAAACTCTCATACTGTTTCAATATTTTCGTTATGTCTTCATTTTCTATTTGGCAGATGTGAAGTGTCTATTTCCTCCATGTTCCTAAGTTCTATTATTTACTGTTTTCACGAACATACATACATATTTCTTCAAACACAGGGAAATAGCTTTAGTCAACTCTTGATGACTTTATAATACTAACCGTGGAACCAGTATCTATAAAAGCCTTATATTTAATATTAGCTATCGTAAGATTACACAATATTTTGTTCTCTATACTCTATACTGTGAATCTCTCCACTAAATGTAGGAACAGTATTAGCTCATACGGTATTTATCTCCATTGGTTGCGGGTATTCACTATTATTCCATCCTCCGCCATCGACTCCAACCCAAGAGGAGTAGGTAATGCCCAAGTGCAAACATGTGAGTTTTTTTTTAACTTGGTCCAACAACCTCGTAGCTGATGGAATCGCTTTCAGGGCGTGCCTCAGAAGTCGTGGTGATGGAGCCACGTGTAACCACACCATAGAAGCATAGCCATTTCCGTCCGAAGAAGCAGGACCACAACAATGAGTTCCTCACTTACTGTCATGATTTCTACCCTATCGCGGCGAGTAAATTCTGCCGGGCGGAATTTTAAATTTCCTAATGAATAGTTCTAGTTCCGTTCTATGCAGGTAATGTCCCATATGTAATGACATTGCTTCCAGCCCTAAGTAAAACAGGTGCGTTCGAGTGGGAGAGAACTCCTTGAAAATTGTTTCTCTTAACTACTCTGCAGATTTCAGTGTCACAAACCTTTTGGTTAAATAATAATGCGAACTAGAACCAGTAAATTAAGACCACAATGCAGTTTTCAATCTTCTCTAATCCCAAAATTATGATTACTTTGTCTTCAATGTTGTGAAGCGGTCTGCCGATTTTACTCACAGAAAAGCTGGTCAGATCACAATTGCCTAAGGCAAGAATGGACATACACAAGATGAAAGAGATAACAACTAATATACCTATTATGAGTATTAGAATATATTGAAGAGCAACTCTCATGCTCTACCATAGTGTTGCTAATACGCTACATCCTTTCCATTTTTATTTTTATTTCATTTATGTAATAACGAAATGTACACCATGACTATTATTACATTTTTAATTCACGATGATTCATTTATCAACTATTATTACAATTACATACATTTTTTAAGGATATAAAGTTAAGATAATGAGAGTTTTGCATCGTTTTAATTGAAGCTTTTAGAATACGGCAATTTATTGGTTTGTATTCAAATTTATTATTCTTCTTTCTGTGGACCGTTCTATACCGAGAACGGGTTTGGGGGCAGTTGAAACGTTTTTTGTGGGTACGGTTGAAATAGTCGATTTACTTAATTTTCTTATTTCTAGATGCCAAGAGTACACCAAAAAAAGACTACAAGATACGAGGCTGATTTTTCAACTTACAAAAAAGCCCTAAAACCATTTTTCGCTATGAAATAGGGATGTGCGATGTTGGCAAAATATCGATGCTGACGTCGATGTCAACATCGTTAGGTGCCCATCGATGACCGATAATAACCGAACTCAATACATCGATGCTGCACAATGAATTTATATAATTCCGCCTAACAGGGTAAAAACCTATAGGTGTGCATACTTATGTATTAAGGAATATAATGACTATATAACACTTATTACAATGTAATGTAACCCTTAGTCTGTAAGCCTTATTACTCCTAAGGAAGCCAGATCGCATGCTGTATTCCTTATTTAAACAGTGCAATGAGATTGGGCATAGAACATATATTTTCATTGCCTTTCGTAACGAAAATATCTGATATATGCCTATAAGAGTTAGCATCCTTGTATGTGTTTTATTATAAGATGGATATAATGCCTAATATATCTCATATTATAAGGAGTATTATTGCCGACTTTTAGGTCATAATAAATGAAAGAAATAATAAAAAATAGTTTTCAATGAAACATAAATATGTGTTGCTTTCCCTGTAATATACAGTGGCGGGCAGAACATACATAATTTTAGTTTTTGGGGTTTTTTTTTCATCTATAATATTTTTTTTACGACGGATTTGATTGTAATGTTCAGTTTTCGCTGAACTGAAAGCTGTTGACTTTGACTCGCTTATAGTTTTCTGCAATTCAGTTTTTATTTTCTTTGCAGAAATTTAATATTTTTTTCTATATTTAACTTTTTTTTTCGTGCAGTGGTGTTTTATTTTGTTTTTATTAGCGGACACCAGCCCAATTTCTACCCAGGGTCCTTGTAAAAGTCCTCTCGCGTAATGTTCGCAACGCTTTCGTCATACCGATACATCTCAATAAGGTGATGATAAACAGTTTTGGGCACTCACGTTTATTATTCACGATCTCAATTGTTTTCCTCTTTTTGTACCATAAGTACGTTCCGGTGGCATAGACCGCATTTCTGTGCTATTTCGCATGATTAAAGACTTTTTGAGATAGTAAAAGGAAGTTGTTCTGGGTATTTTTAATTTTAAAAACTTTGAAATAAAAACTTGGTTTTTCAACGAGAATGTCGCTGTTTGCGGTAAGTATGATGCCAATATAGAAATGACGAAATTTACCATAAACTAAGATACGCCGAGCACAAAAAAAAAAAAACATAAAAATAAATAAAAACGTGCAAAAGTGGATACATGGGATCGTCATGTTTTTTTTTTTTTTTATTTCAGCAGTTGTAATTGTATGTACATATTGTAGATTATACTTTCATCGATGCTTCTTTTAGTAACTAAACAAGAAAAAAGCTCTGAAAATTTCAATCAAATGAAAAATCACAGAACCTAAAACGGCAATAAAACGAAATGTATAATATAAATACCCTTCACTTTAAAATTTTATGAAATAACAATTTTTTTTAATAGAAAATTCACCAAGTATCACGTCCAAAAGCACTCACTGCAGTTCAACCAATCCGCTCGACATGTTTCCAAATATAATTGTTTTAAAAATTGAATAATTCCAAACATAATTATATTACGCTTTATTATAATGCTAAGTAAATCTTAAAAAACGAAACCCTTATTTAAGTGCAGAAATAAATCATATAGGTATAAGAGAAATATCTTGCCTTATATTATTATTGTAAGGTTTACGTAAGGCTTTTTATAGAGCAAGGGTCCTCTTTTTCGCGTCCCTTATTTGTCCCTTAGCCCTTAACTGATCAGTATTATTACCACTAAATGCATACGTGTTATATATACGAAGTTAATAGTAGGTTTTTTTCTTATGCTAACATTGTCGACCGATGTTTTGTGCTTTACAACGAGTATGCGATATTTTACGAAAATCAACATCGACGTTAAGCCATGTATATTTTGCTTTTCAACATCGATGTTTTCTGAACGTATTAGTAAACGAACTGCTAGTGTCACTAGAAGGCACCAGGTGCAAGGTCTTTGCTTATACGTACACCTTGTGGCGCGCTTCTGTTGACTGATCTGCAGATCGTGGTATCACCTAGCTTCGAGCTTATCACTCTGTTATTCAAAAGATGGTGAATAAAAGCCACTAGGGACTTTTCGATCGCGAGTCTGTTGAGCGCTGAGATTTTTTGCGTGGCGTTCTACGTTGTTAAAAGCACCGTCAGTATCGACAAAAGCAGTAAGACTGAACTCCTTGTGCTCGAGGGATTTCGACCAGAAATGAAGTATTACAGAGATAGCCGACTTCACAGCAGATTTGACCTTTTGGCTGATCTAAGCTCATATTTAAAACCATTGAAAGTCCCTTTGTACGAGTCCCAGTCGTCAACGGTTCGACTTGCCTTGGCTTTGTTGAAAGGAGTTTCGGTATTCCCCTAACTCTCTTTATGGGGGAAGATCTGATTAAACAAGATTCAGGATATCAATGAGTCTATCAATTGATGAATCAAGCTCTAAATGATTTAGCGGATGAGATTCGGTATACAGTATCTCTGTATACATTCCAGTTGGTTTTCTTAACGTTACAGCAGGGAGTTACGATGGGTGTAGAATTTACAAAGCTGACGGTAATATTACTGTGGTCATACAAGGAGTGATCCTTAGACAACCTCCATTCTTTAATACCATCCGATATATGATCGGAGACAAGGATTAAATCTAGAACTTCTTGTCTGATTCTGTCGATAAATGTGGGTTTGTTACCTATATTACTTTGGTATTTGGTACTTGCCAACTTGCTACTTATAATAACTTCCAAAAGGGACTCACATCTTTCATTTATGTCCGTGCTCTTCTAGATGGTATGGTGTGCATTGGCGTCACACTCGAGGATGAGATGGATTCTGGATATCACCGCATCCGCGATCATTCTTCTGAGTAAAACAGATGGTGGCCAGAGGACAGGCGACCTGTCATGTATGCCGATGTTAGCCGGGGGCGCTGTGTGCCTGCTTCCAGACATATCGTTACTTTGTCTTTATCGCTGTATTTGAAAATAAAATAGACATTTATTGAAGACTTCTCAGCTGATGAAGGCGGAGTATAAGGGCGACCAAAGGCGCAATGGAGGGGTTAAGTTTAATTTGGTTCACCCGAAGCATGGCTTTCGTACTCCCCAACCTCTATCTCCATAGCGGGTCCCTTTTCCCCCACCGTCATGTTCTCCTCATTGGAGAGCTCAAGCAAGGACTCCTCACTGTTGGCGGTGTCGTACCTTATTTATCTTTCCCTCCACACCTGGGATGTTCATACAAAAAATCCATCGACTTCTTTTCGATGTAATGCATCGTAACGTTACATCGATACATAACGATGCATGGAATAAAAACTTCGATGTTAAAAATAAAAACTTGGATGTAAAAATGTAAGGAAAAATAATGAGATATAACATATTATAAGTTTAAAAGAATACAATTTTAATAACATACTTTCCTTGAAAATAAGTCTTTTTAATGGCACTGATCTGGCTACCACATCTTGGAAATTGTTCCTTTAAGTTCGACCATAACCACCAATACCGAAAAATCGAGCACATCGTAACCAAGAAACATTTTCTTCATTTTCGATTGTTTGGATTTTGGAAAACAAACAATCATCATCATCGTCAGAAGATCATGATGATGACGATTTTTTGTTTTCCAAAATCCCATTCGTTTTCCTTTGATTATGGAGGTCCTTCGTGCGTTTTCATTGCAAATGATATTTCCACAGCTTTTACCATACACGCGGCGTTATCAGTAACAATTGCCAAGACTTTGTGTCAAATCCCCAATCCTTGCAGGTTTTTTTGATAACTTGTGCTATATTTTCTGATGTATGCCTTTCATCGAGTTGAAAAACTGCTAATGTCACTGACAAAATGAGCTATGACACAAAAAGTTGCGCATCTGCATGTTTGACCAAATATCACTCGTTAAAGTGAGGTGTTCAACGTTGGCAGGTTTCGATTTCAATAATGTTGACGAAACATCATACTTGTCATCAAGCCAATGTGTCATAGTGGCTCTGCTTGGTATTTTATTATGAGGACATTCAACTTTGAATAGATTTTAAGGCCTTCATTCTCTTATTTAAGAATGCCAGCAGTCGGCAGTTCTGCAGTTCAGCAGTTGTAATTGTATGTACATATTGTAGATTATACTTTCATCGATGCTTCTTTTAGTAACTAAACAAGAAAAAAGCTCTGAAAATTTCAATCAAATGAAAAATCACAGAACCTAAAACGGCCAAGCGGCGTTATCAGTAACAATTGCCAAGACTTTGTGTCAAATCCCCAATCCTTGCAGGTTTTTTTGATAACTTGTGCTATATTTTCTGATGTATGCCTTTCATCGAGTTGAAAAACTGCTAATGTCACTGACAAAATGAGCTATGACACAAAAAGTTGCGCATCTGCATGTTTGACCAAATATCACTCGTTAAAGTGAGGTGTTCAACATTGGCAGGTTTCGATTTCAATAATGTTGACGAAACATCATACTTGTCATCAAGCCAATGTGTCATAGTGGCTCTGCTTGGTATTTTATTATGAGGACATTCAACTTTGAATAGATTTTAAGGCCTTCATTCTCTTATTTAAGAATGCCAGCAGTCGCGCGTCCCACAACATAATCGCCTGTGCAACCAACTAAAAAAAGCTTTACAAGTTTTTAAAAGCCACGAGATATCGACTTATCTTGAAGGCTTTACAAATGAAAAATGTACAAACTCTCTCACTCACTTTTGAAAGCAGTCAAAAATATCAAGAAGCCACAAATGCAGGCCGCGCTAATCAAGAAAAACAATGATGAGTGGGCAAAAGGTGATAAAGAAAAGGCGGATATCTTTGCCGAGCATTTCAAAAAAACATTTCAGCCATTTAATGGACAAATGTTGGAAGAATATAGAAGTATAACTACTATATCTGAAAGCTCTATTATAGAAAAAGTATCGCTAAACAAACTCTGCCAGGCAATCAAAAATTTAAAAAATAACAAGGTTCTTCTACTTAATTAACGCTTCCTTTAAGCTATTATATAATCCAAGCTCATGGAAGGTTGCAGAAGTGATTAATGTTCCAAAACCGGGCAAACCGTTAAGGAAAAAAAAAGTCGTACAGACCCATATCGCTTTTACCAATAATATCAAAAATGTTTTGAAAACTTTTATTAAAACGCATTCTGGGTTTCGAGCGAAACACTCGATAATTGAACAGGTATGCAGAATAAAGAATGAAATTGAGGGAGCATTAGAGGAGAAAAAGATCTGCTCCACCACCCTACCTGACGTTTGCCAAGCTAAGCAGACGTCTACCGACAAGCTTATAAAAGATACTAGAATCCTATCTCGATAATTGCATATTTAGCACGGAACTGAATACTCCGTATTTAAAGAAATCCGAACAGGAGTCCCTGAAGGGAGTGTTCTTGGCCCTACATTGTACCTGTTGTACACTAGACACATAAATCAAACTGAGGGTACAATTGTTGCTACATTTGCAGATGACACAGCGATCTTGGCAACGGAAAGCTCACTTGAATCCCCAACTGATAAACTTCAACGAGCTCTAGACAAAATAAACGAATGGTAAAAACTCTGGCGCATTGCTCCCAATGAGACCAAATCAACGCATATAAATTTTACCTACAGAATTATTGAAAATCGACCACTTTTCATTAAGTCTGTACAAATACGGTATACTAATGAAGAAAAAATTTATTGGTACGACACTCGATGCAAACCTCAAGTGGATGCCCCACGTGAAAAAGAAACGGGATGAGCTCGAACACCGGTATAGAAAAATGTATTGGTTACTTGGAAGGCACTCCAAGTTATGCATGTACAACAAACTGGTATTAGACAAGCAAGTACTGAAGATTTTCACCAACCCAAGCAAAAAAACATTTTTAGTTTTTGTATTGTTCTAATACAATAGATTTGTGAATATATATGATTTGTCTTAATCGTCGTTGTATGTCGTATACCGTACAAACTGTTTAGTCTGTCCTTTTTAATTTATCCTAGATATGTATGTATATTTCGCCAAAAATATTTAATTATTTATATCAACCCAGGCATGGGGACGGTTGAAACATATAATTTATTTTCTTAATTTCATTTTGCACGTGGAGTACAGTATAGTGGTCTCATTAGTAGACAGATCTACTCTTCCGTTTGTAAAGCTCGCGAACCGATCTCGTAGTTCCATGCAGTGTTGCCTAGTAGGCTTCTTGCTTTGCTGTATGTGCCTGCCTACTTCTCTGATGGCTTTTTGACAACGTTTCCAGTCTTAGTCTATTGTTTTGTTTTGTGCAGGCGGCGTCGAACTTTCGAAGAGTTTGAGGGAGACGCCATCGAAAAAGTTCCTGGCTGTCCACTAAAATTGTAACTATCCGACGTTAAGCCGTGGTTCTCTTTCTCGACTCTGTTGTTCTTTCGATATCCGTTGTTCATGCTACAAGTCGAAAATGTTCCGAGTCGACATTGGCTCCTCCGAACGTTCGGACATCAAGTATGCTGGATGAGTGCCTAACGTCGATCGCTACGTGGTCAGTCTGTATTACGGGAGACAGTGATCAGGGGACCGCCCAGGTACCTTTATGGATGTTGAGGTGTTGGAACCGCGTACAGCTTGAGTCCATTTTCAAAGGTGTTGTAATTCTGTACTTACATATGACTATAGCAAGCTATCCTCTTTAGCCATCTTGGCGTTAAAATCTTCAAGAACGATGTTGCATTGATGCGGATTGTTATGAGTCGCCGCTTTTACAACCAAAGCTTACAACTTTTTGCCTAATTCTGCCTGGAACAACAAATCCGCATCCAAATACGCGGCTCTCTCTGTAGCAATCACAGTAGTAGGTGTCGCAGATTTCCATCCTATTTTTGTCCGGCCCATCCCACCGTACTTTCTGGATTGTTGTAACGGCTGCTTTATAGCAGTTTAGGGCCTCCACGAGCTCGTCGACTGCACGTGCTCTGTTAAGGGCTTCACATTCCACGCCTGTAAGCGTCTCCGTTGCCCTAACACACATGACTCATGCGCAACAATCTCTATTTCAGGGACCCGACCTAAACGTTGAACTATTATTTTATCAGCTTCTCTGGCGAGGGTTTGTTACCCCACCTTTTGCGGAAGTTGCTACTCACCCGTATTTCGCCATTTGGAGGTGAGAGTAGGAGTTCGAAGACAGAAGCTAAGTGCAGACGCTTGAGTACACTTGGTTCTCACGTTCGCGCTTGTTGTATTTGTTCACTGTCATAATATTTTATACAATGTAGTGCAATATTTTTCACAAAAATGAAATTATTTTCATTGCTTTTTTTGCTAAAGAAATAGTTAATGCGATTGGAGGAAATATAATCTGTGAAAAAATACACTGTAATGTTAATGTGTATGATGTAAAGAATTTAAATTTTGACAATCCGCATCAAGGCTACATTAGGCAACATCAGCCTGATCTGCCCCACGCCCAAACGAAGGATAAAGATGACGAAAGCAAAGATGACTTTAACGATCGCCTAGAAAGAACGTTCGATCTATGCCCCAGCTACGACACCAAGATCATTCTAGGAGATTTCAACAATCTCAATCTTTGCTAGAGTCATAGGGAAGCACAGCCTGCACGACAACACGTCATAGAACAGACTCAGGCTGTGGGACTTCGTAACGGGTCGAAACCTATTTGTAGCCAGTACGCGGTTCCCTCATTTCAACATCCACAAATGGACCTGGCGTTCTCCTGATCAATCAACCGTCAACCAGATTGATCACATTGCGATTGACGTCAGACACTCCTCCAGTATTCTCGATGTCCGAACATTCCGAGGAGCCAACATCGACTCGGATCATTTCCTTGTTGTAGCGAAGTAAGAACACGGATATCGATAGGACAACGGAGTAGTTCAAGACCAAAACAGCAAGCAACTAGCAACTTTGCCGATCGAGTCTCCCTAAAGCTTTCAGAGAGTCCAACCCTGCCAGGCGAAACAATCGACGAACAATGGAACCGTTGTCAAAACGCCGTCAGAGAAGCTGCATCTGATGTGCTGGGTTTTAAAACGCCACCCAAAAAAATTCCTGGTTTGACAACGAGTGCAGGCAGGCACATTCAGCGAAGCACGTAGCATACAAGGCGACGCTGGACAGATGGACGAGAGCGGTTCGTGAGCTCTACGAACTTAAAAGAAGGGAAGAGCACCGGCTTCTCAAAAAGAAAAAAAGAAAGAGCATGAGAAGCGCGCGATCGAGGAAATAGAGAGGTGTTACGGGAGGAATGACGTCCGAAAGTTCTACCAACGGGTAAAACAACTATCCAATGGATACAAAATTCGGACAGAAGCCTGTCGTGACGCAGAGGGACTCATAGTAGATTCGCAGTCGATACTGAGAATCTGGAAAGATAATTTCTGTAGACTGTGAAACGGCGAGGAGGACGCGAATACCGCTGTCAGGCAGAATGTTCCACTCCACACAATTGACGATGAATTGACGAATCGACTTGGTGTGCGCAGCAGGGGACAGCTGGCTAAAGATCGTGCCGGCTGGAGAGACTTACTGGTTGGAGCCCAGGTCTATCCCGGACTGTAGCGCCACAAGAACAAGAAGAAAAAGAAGAAAAAATAATCATGTTTTGTAGTAAAAATATTCTGATCTTAAGCCAAACATTAATATGCTTTTAACGTATTTAAATTTTTTTCATCAATATATTTTTGCAAGAGGTGTCCAATATTAATTGGAATGTAGTGCTTTTATTTACAAAATCTTAATTTTACAACCATTACAGTTAAATGTTTCCTTAATCAAAATTGACAGCAGACATTGGATATTGTGGATAAGAACTAAGAAAAAACTCGAGTGAAGTGGTTTTGTTTAAAAGGAATGCTCAATTTGTTGTAAATACAAAATTTCCTCAAAGTAAGGCCTTTCCTCAAGTGGACGTTTAAAAACTAGAGTGAAGAGCTGTCAAATTTATTCCTTAACATTTTTGTAAGTTAATCAATAAATGTAGTTGCAAAAGTAAAATTAATTTCCATGTTTGTGAACATAATAACGCGAAAAACAAGATAATTTCAAGAACTTTTATAGATTCGAGTTTTATAACTGGGAATAGTTAACATCAGTGCCTTTCTCATATTCCTGAATAAATCCTGGGTGTGTATTTCATAACAGGAATTGAGAAGATGAAAATAGTCCTACAATACACTGGTGACCCGGAATTCCAAGTTGGTGTTGGTGGACATTGGGATTCATAGATGTCGGATAAAACTGTAAGCATTTTATGAAATCGTCTTCTTCCCTTACATATTTAATTTTTTAGGGGTTTTCACCAACGTCCAAAGTATTCCTCTTACAAAACAGTATCCTCAGTTTTTTTTAAAACTTTTTAGTTAGTTAATGGTTAGTTTAGTTAGTTAATAGCTTCTATCTTTAAGAGTTTTTTAATTCATATCATTCACAATTTTTCGCCCTTTTCTACTGACATTTTGTACTCGTAACCATGGTGTAAGTAAGCAATATTTGCTGTATAGCTTGTCAAAACCGCCATCTTCTTAGTATGTGACCTCATTCAGAGTCCTTTTTAACACTGGAAAGATGTAAGATAGTAAGAAACTTTTAAAATGGTGCGGATTATTTCACCTATTTGCCGCTGATAGGCATGTAGTTCAGGGGAGACTGACATAGAAATTTCTTCGTCTTTGTGCTTTTCTTTCAAACTTGTGGCTTCGATACAATTTTTCACTAATTTCTTCCCAACAATCATAATGATTACCGATTCCATCCTTTTCATGTTGCATAATATGATGTGGTAATCCGGATAATTCCAGTGAATTTACAAATTCCGTTAGATATAACATTACCTTGGTAAGTTACAGAATCAACTGATTTGTTCCTTCAGTTCAAATCTGATTTAATAATTTTGAATCTGGAAATGTCTGTCGTTGACGTTTGTTGCACTTTTTTTTAATATGTACGTTCGCTTAACCAAATATGATTTTTGTAATTTTGATCATTGTTGTTAAAGTGAAGAAAATTGGGTGGGAATGTAATTTATCTTGCATGTTCATATTAATTTAAGTGGTTTAACGTACAATGGTGAGCAAAACTGGATACTTCATTTAAGTTTTTGTGGTTTTTCACCAATAAAATTGTTTCCTTACAACGGATTTGATTACAACGATTTTGATTGCAACGGCTGAAAGAAAATAAAAACCATAAGGATCCCATGTGTACAGTTTTGCACGTTCTCATTTTTTGTGCATTCACCGTTAATATTATACGGTATTCACTTGGGGTATCATACTTTATGATAAATTTCGTCATTTCTATCTTCATCATACATTCTTGTTGAAAAATCAAATTTTTATTTCAAAATTTGTAAAATTATAATTTAAAGGTAATACATCAAAAAAAATTCTCAAAACAAGATCGTTTTGCTATCTCAAAAAGTATTCAATCATGCGAAATAGTACTTATGGTACAAAAAGGGGAAAAAAATTGAGTGCCCAAAACTGTTTATCCTCATCTTATTGAGTTCGGTATGTCAAAAGCGGATTCGACCACACCAAAGCTATTGCGAACATTATGCGATATTACGTTTACAAGGACCCTGGGTAGAAATGGACTGGTGTCGGCTAGTAAAAATAAAAAAGCAGCACCAAGAAAAAAATAAATAAAAATATAAAAAATTTGTATTGTTGAAAATTAATCCGTTTTTGATTCTAGGTGCGAGGAATTATTTCATTTATTCTTGCCTTTAAACTACTATTGACATGAAAATGTCGTCAAACATCGCCTCAATAGAACTCTTCAGCGTACCTTGTTTCCCTACATCATGATCGTAACTAGATTTCATCGACTCGAACGAAACGACGAAAAAGTGAGTTTACAACGTCTATTGTGAGTTACTAAAATCGAGTTCAACAAAAAACAAAAATACATGTTTCTTTTATGCGTTGAATCTTCTTTTTGATAGTAGGTATTGTGAATGAAATATCAGTATGCTTCTTACAAACGCGTTTCTTATATCAGCTCTTTTTTATATAGACAAGCACAGAAAAAAACGGTGTTTCCACATGCGTTTCCTATAACCGATTTTTTTAATATAAAAGTGTATTATACCCATATGGACTGTATTCATTTATTGAATTCAATGAAAAAAAATATAGTTTATTTAAAATGGATTAGTGTCATAATCAATCAAACTTTTACTCATTTCAGAATGTTGCAATAGGTGCAACCTGTGTAAAAAATATCAAGACCACCACAGAGTTATATCACAGATAATATAATGGAGTAAAACAAAATGTGTCACATTTTCAGTCGAATGGGATTCACTACGTCCCAGTTTGATCGAACTCCTTCGAATCGAACTGAATTGAGGTCAAACTTCATGAACCAAGAAAAAATGTAGCCTAGGTAAATTCTAGCACATTATTTAATTAGTCGGTCAATCCCTTCAAGTTTTTTTGTTTTTGAAAAAAAAAACCTTCGTAAACAGAGAAGAAAAGGGCAAACAGGTTTATTGCTCCGCTTTCGTTTGATGACCCAGTTAGTCGTTCGTATATGTTCGTTTGCAAGATCGACTGAGAAGTTAAACAAAATAAAGGGTTGCAGCAAAATAAAGTATGAACGAAATGTGTCTATCGATGTATCGAAGTTACAACACACTGGAGGATGGTTGACATCCATGACTACACAATTTAAAATGGTTTGATAACGGAATGATGCGACAACCCTTTAATTTTTTTAAACTCTATTATCCGTGTTTCGACTCAACCGTTTGCGAATTTAACCTTTCCAATGGTGTGAGAATCATACCATTCGGTTGATAAAATGGTGTACAAACGTACGTCAAAAATGGACAGCATGCAATTATATATAGATATATACATTTTCGACCTGGACGTATCCCCAGTCGATTATCGCCTTCGGACTTCTGTCTGCAATTTGAAGTAGTAAAATGAGGCAAAGGGACTACGCAGCATGTGGTGATTAACTATCTAAAAAAAAACTACAACTCAATACAAAAGAAAATAACAAATTAATTTATTGGTGTTGGTCTGCTCTAAAAGTAAGACGATCGGACAATCATGACTTCTCCCCAGGGGTTTTCCTGCACACTCGAGATTCTTTATTTCTGTTACTGGTTTCTAAGATATTCGTTCGTGATCCTTTCATCTACCTACCAAAGTGCCGACGTACACTTGCTTATGCGTATCTATCAATTCCTCAGAGTTCCCTTTGCGTAATTGGTATAAATGGTTGGGTTATGCTTTTCTTTTAGTTCAGAGAAAATGAACATTCGGTGAAATTTGGGATGAATATAAATAATAACAACAAAACGCAAATAGAATCACTACGTTTGCTTCGCTTGGTATACCTGACGCCATTTGTTCCAATTTTTTACAGCATGTCTGCACCATGGCGCAAGCTAAACGTCGTTTCTTGTGTGCAACACAATTTCTCCAGAGGCAAACCAATTGGTTCAGTGCTGTGGTTATATCTGTTACAGGTATCGACATTTTACTTATGTGCATATACATATACAAAACTTATCAGATGGTGGTAATATTACTAATGAAGACATCTTGAGGAGATACAATAAGGGATGTCATATATTTAAGTGTTTCAAGGATTATTGTCATTCATATCCTTGACATTGGGAATACACTGTATATTATGTTATAGAATTGTGGCAACTTATCAATTAAAAATATACTTGCAGTTTTAGGTATTGTTAAACTTATTGTGTGTAGCCCTTTTCTAAGTAACGAAAATTTAGCCCAACATGTGTGAACAATATCCGGAGAAACAGTTCATCCTACCTATCATATGCAAACATTTATAGCAAGCCAGTCAGAAAAAAAAACGTATAATTTCGGAGACACGTTGAAAAAATTGGTTCGAGTTTTCAAAAATGTATGTTGCGAAAATTGGATGATTTGTCATGTTTTATTTGGGAACTAATGTTATTTTGTTCAATACAATACATTTCAACCAATTATCATAAAGTTGGCAAATAAAAATCACAAAATCGTTAGAAATCTTAATTTTTTTCCTCACTGTAGTGCAATACAATTATTGCTGTCGATATCGTATATCTTTTCTTACAATAAAACATGTCGCTACATAATTTTTTTTCGAGTACCTTATTCATTGCACTCACAATTTGAAAAGTGAAATGAATGATTCACTCTATATTTGATATAATGTTAGCTGCTAAGCCCTAATCATTTTGTTTTGCATTTTCTCCACTCGGTTTTCTCCACAGTGTGTGTGTGTGTTTTTTTTTCAATTCAGTAAGGTTCCCACGAATAGAGAGAAATCAAACAGTTGTACTGTGTTTGTCGTTGTCCCTGAAATTTGTGAACTCATTTTGAGCGCATATTATTTTAAAGAAATGCAATAAATTGAGTACAGTGATGTACTATACAGTATACTGAAAGGCGAATGTATTCATGCTGGCCTCCAGTATATACTACTAAGCTACATAAGTTTAGAAATCATTATTTTCACATTGCATTGACGGGGATAATATTGTGAGTCCAACTCCCTTTGTGAATTTTTTTCATTTCACTTGGCATAGCACTCTCGGATATCCCCAACATCCCACGATTCACTCTTGGAATATGCATTGTTAGTCTGAGTATGTGCATAATTCCGTCTAGAATTTGCGCATCATCGTCTCACAATCCCGCTCATTATTGTGAATACCCAAAGCGTGTTCAGATCAAGTTTTATATACCGCACTTGTCTGTGAACAACTGACATGAAAATACTATTTTGTGTACACATATATAACCAACCGATATTCCAAGATTATCGACGCAGTGTAAAACATAATTTGGAGATGCTTGTCATTGGTTAGATCCTTATATAAAAATTCGCATACTCCAGCTCTCATCATTATTTGTAAGAATTTAACTCTAGATAACAATCAGACCAGCATCCTGTATTACAAGCTACAAGGTAGGTACTTAAATCTCTCTCATTATGCAATTTTCGATGAAGAGAAAAGCATATTTTGGGTGGTAAGAGATTTTTTAATGCCTAGGATAGGATATAGTATATTGGCCAGAGTAGGCATGCGGATCTAATTGATCATATTCCGCAAACCAGTTAAAGTTCTTTGATAATTAATCAAATCCTACTTAGTTCCGTAAAGTTGTTAAATAATATGGCGCCAAAGAGCCTTCTTCTATAGAAAGCATTGCTGTTGCATCAAAGATATATGTACAATAATTTCGTCCTCTTCACCGTCCCTGCAGCAGAAATCTTTGTAGAGAAAAACTAATCTAGAGGTGTGAGTTCCAATGCCATGTTTTAACGCCGGTGAAAGTGCGTAGAATCGACCATAGTTGTTAAGTGAGTGTCAGTAGATCATCTACGATTTATATGAGCAAGTGTTTCAAGTTTCAGTAGATGCTTTGCAGTAGCATCAAGAATGGGTGGTAGGTCCCCATCCGGAAATAGTAGGGACCCAGTAAATTTTCTAAGGACTTCGTCCGCTTAAAAATTCTCTATCACAGTGTCTCGGCATCCGCATAAGTTGGATGTTAATACATTGGCTGCCACAGTTATCATACATAACAGCCAGTTATGTCCAAGGTCCCATATTTTCAAGGGATTGCTAATACCCTTATGTGTCCGGGGTCAAGACACAGCACGGGCCGAAGATATAGAGGGAGAAAGGGAGAGGAGGTACCTGTGCACATTGGTCTTAAATATCTGCGGGTTGTAGTGTGTGGGAAATATTAGTTTGGGAAGAGCATTCCATATTCGTGCAGTGCGGCTGAAGAACGAGTCTCTGAATTTAACTGTGTCTTCGAAAGTAGGCTTAAGGGTATACTGATGGGCATTCCTGGCGAGACGAGTATTGCGGGTGAATTTATGAAGAGGAGGAATGCAGTTGGCTAGCTCACTTGAGCATCGTTTGTTGAAATAACGATAAAACACGGACAAAGAAGAGAATGTACGTCGATGTTCGAGCGAGTCTAATGACTCTGTGATATTTTTGTCTCCTATAAGTTTTATCGCTCGCTTTTGGATTCTATCAAGTAGGTGCAGTGTGGTCTTGGGGGCACCAGACCAGATATGAGCGTTATACTTAAGCTTGGGGCGGATGTACGCCTTATAAATTAAGGCCAAATCAGAAGGGGTGAAATATTTCTTGCATAGATTAAGAAAACCTAAACATTTAGAAGCATTTTTGGCGACCTCAAATATGTGATCGCTCCAACTAAGTGTTGTGTTGATGCACATACCAAGAATGGAAAGTTTTCCGGTTTCATCGACACAAGCGCCATTCTAGGATAATGGCTGATTATCAAGGGTTCGCTTGAGTGACAGCAGACAGCATTGGGTTTTTGAAGCATTGAATTCCACTCTATTGTTTTTCCCCCGTTTATTATGCTGTCAAGATCGGAATTAAATGTGCTTAACATACGCTGCCGTTCCAATTCTACGGCCGAAGAGCGGGGTCGGTGGTCTTGAAACGAATATGAAAAGCTAAGGGTGCTGTCATCAGCGAAGGAATGGATTGGATTAGAAGTAGCAGACAGGAGATCATTTATAAAAATGAGAAAGAGTATCGGAGACAGGACTGAGCCTTGGGGAACACCAGCATTTATTTGGTGGATAGCAGACTTGAACCCATCCAAAACAACTTGAATTGAACGGTTCGAAAGAAGAGATTCATCGATACCATAGGCACGCATTTTCGACAAGAGAGCTTGATGCCAAACTCTGTCAAAAGCTTTAGAAATATTAAGCGCAACGATCTTGCTTTCGCCTGAATTGTGCAAAGATTGGTTCCACTTTTCAGTGAGATAAGCTATCAGATCACCAGTAGACCTGTCGCTGCGGAAACCATATTGTCGGTCATTAAGAAGCTTCCGCGATTCAAGATATTTCATAAGCTGACGATTTATCAGCGTTTCCATGACTTAAGAAAGAAGGGACGTAAGTGCTATGGGTCGGTACGAGGTGGATGACGAAGATTCGCCCTTTTTAGGGACGGGCTGGACAAATGCTGTTTTCCATCTGCTCGGAAAGAGACCTAAAGAGTAGGATAGATGAAAAAGCTTACGCAGTGGTTTTGCCAGCACAGAAGAACACCTCTTCAGAAGTATAGGGGGAATACCATCCGGGCCAGCGGATTTGTGCACGTCGAGATCTTTCAGTACTCTTGCAACTGTACGAGTGCGGAAGTGGATTTGTCCCATGGTGAAATCAACGCTCTCAAGTACAGGTGGAGACAAATTGGAATCTGGCAATGTTGAGCTAGCTGCAAAATGAGCCGCAAGCAGATTAGCTTTGTCTAAAGAGCTGACAGCTAGTATGTCATTGTAAATGCGCGTGGGAATTGAAGACGAGGCGGAATTCTTTACGTTTTTTACAAATGACCAAAAGTTTTTGCTACCCTTGGGACATTGTAGCACTTTTTGCCTCAACTTTTGCTCATAAGAGAATTTCACACATCTGAGTCATTTCTGGCCCGTTTAAACTTCTTCCGGTTTTCCTCAGTAGGGTTGGCTTTGTATGTCCAGAGATTCAACTCTCTCATTCTAATAGCCTCTTTACAGCTCGAGTCATACCATGCTTTTGCTTTGGGCTTGATATTCTTCACTCTGTGAGGAATGAAGGTTCTCATGCCCAGCAGAAGAAGCCGCATCCACGTCACTATCGAGGAAGCAAAGTGACCAGTTATAATTCCTAAAGAAGTTGTTAAGTTTGTTCCAATCGGCTTTCTCGTACAGCCAAACTGTTCTTTTAGGAATTTCTTCTCTAACTATGTGTGGTGATAACGAGAATTTTGCTGATACGACACAATGGTCGAGCCTAGAGGTGACAGTATGTCAACAGAATATTTATCATGATGAGAGGTGAGAAAAAGGTCCAGGGTGTTGGCGGAATGATCTGCAATGTCAGGTAATCGTGTGGGCTCATTTACTAGCTGGGTCAGATTGTTTACCTCAGCAAGGACTTCGACGTACCTTCCTTCGGGTGTTGTCTGGCCTGAATGCCGAGGCCAATTAGAATTGTGTACATTGAAATCGCCCGCAATGGCAATTTCAGTGCGAGGATACAGGGATACAATTCTTGAGATGGAATCGGATAGCGCATCAAGTTCGTTAAAAGTTGAATTGCTATCCAAGCTTGGACTTCTATAAATAAAGCAGTAGTGGATTAAATGCTTACGGACATGGAGTTTTAACCACAGAAAATTGAATTCCGGATTGGACCGGAGGCCGTATTGTGGTTGAATTTGGTAAGCTACATCAGTACGCACGTAAATGGCGAGACCGTGGTGTAAAAAGAGGAGCGGCACCAAACTATATGTTGCATTCGCGTAATGCACGGACGGAGACAAGTGCACGCGTCGGAGGATGGCACCTCACTCCCATGGCTATCAAATATGATAGCATCCTATAATTTCATTCGAGGCTCTGGGGGGCAACATATCTAGAAAATATATGGCTATCATTTTGTATTGCCATGAATAAATTCGTCCTGGTCGTCCAGGATGCGTTGCAAATATATTTAATGTCGATGCCTTGTAGTTTTTCGTGATCAAAAGTACAATTGACGAAATTTTTGTGTTGGCATCTGATAAAATTTTCTCAAATTTGGCTAGGTAGCCAAGTCTTAATATACTTGGCCTTCGCAGTATTCGCAATGTGTGACCTTGCTTAAACTTTTGTTTGTCGGTATTATTCAGATACCATAAAACAGTGAAACATGAAGATGCTCTAAATATTCAACTTCACGGAGAATCTCTTTGCATCCCACCATTATACTTCCTCGTCCCCCATGAAGAACGAAAAGACATTTTAGTACTTTTATTCTTCCAATATATTTATTCACCATCGCCGACCAATGGTCTCTATAATATAGAGCACTTAAATTATATTGGGGAATTGGGATATTCCTATATATTGCATTTGACTTTTTATAGGAATATCTTTCAACATCAGTGATCAATTCGGCGAAAGAAATTAAAGGGAAAATTGAACATCAATAGATAATACTGAATCCCAAAGTCCCAAAGCAAATTGAAAATGTTTGTACCATCTCATTTGTTTTGCAAAACTCGGAAATATGAGAAAAAGAATCGTATTATTTCTTAGATATTCCTTATGGAATACCACACAATTAAGTCGAATACATTGGCATCGTTTCATCTTTTGGAGAGGCGGTTGCTACCACAGCATATCGAGTAAGAACTGCCTACTTTTCTGTAATTATTCTGACAGGACGATGTCATCCTGTAACATTCACCAGCAAGATACCGTCTCGATGCACAGCATTGCCATTGCCACATCCCATTAGTCTCTTCCTACATATCATCAATGATTTATTTCCAGGAGATGTTCGTTTTCCGGTTCAAAAACTGAAAAAACAATTTTCAAACCAGCCAGTCGGCTTTCCGTCCTCGTAAGAAGCACTTTTTAACGGTTAATTGGAAACAAGATTTCTTTATTTTACTGGCGGGGTTTCTTTTTTTTTTGTTCCGCCGTTGTACCATGTGTTCACACTTTGCTGTGTTTGATGTTCCCCTCTTGGCATCAGCACGTTATCGCGGTTGCCATACTTAGCATTAGTGTTGTCATTGGCGGGATCGAAATGTTTTGGGCGGATGGAATTGTGGTGACGTATGGTGTGAAAGAAATTTCGGGACAAGCTGCAGACTAATGATGATTCAGTACGAGAGCCATATGTACATAGCGCCTAGTGCGGGTAATTGGGATGGAAGGTGTTAATAGATTTTACTTCCACGTTTAATTTACAGCGACTGGTGGAGACAATTCAGGCAAAATTGTTGGTTAATTAATGAACATAACCTTTAGTAAGTATGAATTTTTGGTTGTAGTAATTGGAAGTTGATTTGTTATATTATAGCTTAAAATTGGACATATATTATAATGACGGCATTCAAAACTACGCACTCCGCACCTGATTCAACTCCATGAACATAACCAAAAGCCGAACGTTCATGGAAATACCTAGGCTGACCAATAGGGAAATAAGAAAATTGTTCACTCAATTTAGAAACGTGAAACACTAAAAACTGTTGAAGTCTGGCGTTAATTTGATAACTATTGTTATTTTTAAGTTTATTTAATTAGCTAAGAATAATATAATATAAAATAATAGACAAAAAAAATAAATAGTAAAAAACTTATATTTGTGGAATGCTAAGCATCCACATTCATTTAATCATAATGATTACGTTTTTAAGGTTCTCAGAATATTACCAACGATTCACTTCCTTGATTTTTTTTCCCTAATGTGTAGACCCTTTGAACCAAAGGCATGAAAATCTGACTGAAGATGTACCTGGTGTGATTCTACACTTTTCCCACACAAACAAAATTCAACATTTTTTTCCTTGTTTGCTACGATAGTCCGAGATGAACCTGGAAGCCCGCTGCCACTTATTCCTCACGCCAAGTTTGCGGCAGTGCTTAGCCACTTCTGTGCGCTAAGACTGAGTTAGAACAAACACATCAATGGCATTCGCGTATGTCAGCATGTGTTAGCGACTGATTTCTACACGATCTTCGCACGTTCCATGACAGTGTGGTTTTCTAAAATATTTTTGTGACGTTAAAGATCTTGGTGAGATTATTACCGATCTCGATAAAGTCTGACAAGTTTGGTAAGAATTTCAAATCAAGACAAAGCGTTGTATAGCTCATTTAAACTGTCATTTACGATGACGGAGTGCTTTTGTTCGTCGCAAAATCCAGATCAAAATCAGCCTGAGTCAGCTTTCAGGTGGTTTTTTCATATAGCTTATCTGGATCTTAGCTGGAGTACTGATCGTATATTCTTTCCAAGAGATCATAGTCAGGTCATCCTTTCTGTCGTCGTCTTTGTCTTTTCGTTGGAACACAGGCGCATATTATGCTGATGTTGGCAAATGTCTTTTTAATACGTATTGTTGTGAGACTTGTTGGTTATGTACTTGACCTTTAAGAACACCAGTCAACTTGATTTTGATAACTTATTAGGCTAATAACCCCTGAAGGGCTCGAGCCTGAGCTGTAGTTGCCTTCCATCAATGAAATTGCTCGGTACTCTGTTTCCAGTTATCAATAGTAAGCTGTCTTGCGTTCGCGATAACGTGGTATTTATATCGGAGTCCTCTTCCTTGCCTGCTGGAACAAGGAGGCTCGGATTCGAAGACCCTCTTAGTTGGAGAAATATAGTCCATACGTTGTGGCCTTAGCTGGAGCAATATAGTTCCATACAATGTGGCCGAAATAGTGCACTCGAGAGGTTTTTTTCCATTCGGACTACATCCATATCCGCGTACAGCTCGTATAGTTCACGGTTATGTCTTCTTCTCCATTCACCTTCCTTGCAGACGGGACCATATATCCGACGTAGTTTTTCTCCCGAAGGCACCAAGAATCAGCTCCGCTTTTTGCTTATCGTCAAGCTTGCGGCTCCTTATAGCAGGACTGACAAGAACTTTGTTGTTGAATTAGAACTTTGCATAATATGATCTGGGTCCTTCCACTCAGGAGTTTTGAGCGCAGTTGTTTTGATAGACCGAAGTTACAGCGGTTGCCAAGCGGTTTATTCTTCGTCGGATGTCCACTGTTAAGTCGCTTTTGGAGTTAAGGGTGGCCATATGATTGTCCATCTTTAGCTTACTACCACAGACTTGTAGCTGTCGATCGTGAAGTTTTGTTCAAAAACGTTTCTTGGTACATTCCAGTTTGTCCTCAGTTGATATCAGCTAATTTCGCCTGTATTTCAATCGCCGTAAAAGTTGCAACTGTGATTGCTTCGGTTTCGACTGGTGGTTAAAAGGTTTGCAAAAAATGGAGCAACACAAGATTCAAATAATAAACTGCGAAACTAAAATAAAAGCGTCTCTTTTTTTTTAAACGGTGTGTTTTGAAAAATCCAATTTAAATTTTCTGTTTTCGTAATTCATTTATTTATTTTTCGCTTTACATACATTAGATAATTGCAAAACAGACGCAATCGATCAAATGGGATATAAAAGCTAAGTATTTGGTTATCGGTCCTACAAGTGACCGAATCGAGTTTTTCTCTTCATGGCCCACTGCTAAAATTTCTTCCTCGTCTAGTGTGGTGGTCTCTTCGGAGTTAAACGACTCGGTCATCAGTCACTCTGGACTATTCAACCTTAGAGTATGCTGCACAAGAACCCCTGGTCCGATGGCCCGAGTGGCACAATCAGCTGGATTCTAGGCTGATCGAATATGAGGCCAAAGATCGGGAAATATAAGCTCTTGCATAAGTCGAACTTGATTTGAGACAAATGGCTTAAGCGATGCCAACCAAGCACAATATTCGAGTCTGATCCCAAACAATACGGAGGGTTTTGCATTTTGGAGCGTAACAGCTAATAGCTGCGTTGCGCACAATTCCAAGCGAGGGATTGTTGCACCCCTTAGTGGAGCTAGCTTAGTGTGATCCATAAGAAGTAACATGCGTGTAGTTCCATCTGGGAGAACGGTTTTCGTGTAGAATACTGCATCATATATCGCGTCACAAGACCCATCGACTGTAGTTCCTTCATCCTCCTGCATACCCAACCCCCTAGGTACACGAAAATGGTTAAGTTCAGGACGTTCTTCTCCATTCGTCAGCCATCGTCGGTAGATAGAGGATTATCCCAAGTAATGCCCGAAGACCCAAGAGTTTGAATTACTATTTTTTCTGCGATAACCACTAGTGCACACAGTTTAGCGACTTCAATTAGAACACGCCGCTTCGTAAAACATTTGTATCATTTGATATCTTGACTGATGCTAACGTAGAAGAACAACTCATCGCTAACTGGATTCCAGTTCAAACCAAGTGCCGAAGTTATTGAATCGACGATGACATGTTCACCGGACACACTGTTAATTGTCTGAAGAAGTTTCAAGCTGTTCGAGTTGCATTTGCGATATTTGAAGGGTCCTTGCGAGATAATTTTATCCGCGTTAGTTGCCAAAACATTGCCTCTATTACGGAATCGCAGCTGGTCGAACAGGTTCCTCCAAAGTAGGTTCACATTCAAAATCCTGTGAGTGTTCAGGACTCTGAGAGTGTGTGGGTACGCATGTGGTCCGCTGATGAGCATACGAACGAAGCTCGACCAAAAACAACCAATCCAAATTGGGTTCGTTGAGCATGCGGTTAATATTCTTTGCCGCTGATGAAGTACATCTATGGCCCCCTCGTGCCAAATATTGGATCAGCCAGTTGAAGACCTTCCAATTGTATCCACCCAGTCACGTTGATGCTCGACTGGCGTGCTGACAATGGATTGACCGTGAGGTCCTGTGTTGTCATTGACATCAACAGTATCTCAGTCCATCTGCTACAACAGCACATTTTGTTTGCGATGTGTTTAGTCCGCGACGAGTCTGCACTCCGTGTACCTCTAGAAATCTCTGTCGAAAGGCTATGAGGCCTCTTCTCAAGGTGTTTCTGGACGGTTGGAATTTTATCGGGATCGGAACACATGTACCAATCTCATCGTATATTAGCAGGTAGCTATGAGGCAATTAGTGACACCGCAATTGCGTCCCACTTTTCCACCGGCTTCTTTGTCATCTTCAAGGCCGGAAGTGATTCCTGTACCGTATCCACAATTGTCAGTAGAACATTTGATGTTTCATCTATTACTGCTATCTCCGTCAATACTCGCTGATTATTAAACCTGCTTTTCAGTGCAGCCTACAAGTCCGCCACCCTTGTAGAATGTAACAACCAGCGGCACATCCTTCGCAGAAATTGCTTGCTGAAGTTTGCTAAGCTTAAACGCTTTTAAAAAAGTTATGCATCAGCGTTTCGAACACATCTGTGAACGCCAACCACTGAAAATATGATACGTCGAAAGATGGAATTGTAGTCTTATCTCATGTCGTAGCCAGCTAATTCCTTGACATAATTATCAACGGATTTTGCCAGTTCATCTGGTTTTGTAGAATTGATCATACGTAGGTAATTACCTCCTATAAAGAAGGACACGTGTATCTTTGTACATGGTCACCACCTGCTCCCATAGGTTATCATGAGCCGAAAGTTAATTCTTCTGACTAACTCCCACCATCGCCCCGTGGTGTTGTGCAAAGTGGCCATAATGCGTAGTAAGTGAGGTGTCCTGTTCCAACTGTGGGGTGTCACATGTGTGCGTTTATGCGTTCGTGAATTCTACGTATGACTGTGACCGCCGACGTCATCCTCAATTTGAGATTAACCATGATGCGATTACTTGAGATAGTATTTCTTACTGCAGCAGTTGCTCATGTTATAAAATTTAACAAATTAAAGAAACCAATCATCACATGATGTATCAAAATGCTTGGTGAAAAATGTAATTAAAATTTTCTGTCCAAATTCTCTTAGTTATGTTTCTTCTGATTTAACTTTCGTTGATTCTCACACTTCATTCAAATACATTAGATGATTGCAAGAGACAAACCGCAATGTGAAAGGAAACTAACAGACTCCGATCAAACGGAATATAAGAACTAAGTATTCGGCTATCGGTTCAATTCCAGTTCGTAGACATATCGGTGTTTGTGATCAAAATCTGTCCTCTAAGGCGAATGGGGACTAGGCAGTGATGCCAAATCTTGATCACGCCCTATTCATATAAACCTCGAACTGCCAACGCGAACTTTCAGAAACAACAAATTTCCACCATATATAAACAATATAAAGATGAGTATTGAATTATTGATAAAAATCTCAACAAAAGTTATTTTAAAAATCCTTATAGGGTTTTTAATTGTTTCTCCGTTAGTAAATATTTCTGTTTGTTGGCACCATGCCCGAACACATATATGGAACATATGTGAAAACATCGTAGTTTGGTATTTTTGCCCAATTCTAAGAGGGATTATTGTGTCATCTCACCAGGTTGGGAGCAATCAAACAATTTTTTTTTTCAAATAATAATAATAAGAGTAGCATTGAAGATCATGGTGGATATGTACTTAACATCCACGTACACTATGCGCTGTGATCTCCCACGAGTAAACATGACCTATAATTGTTTACCGACTACGAACAGCGAAGCTTAATACTAGCAAGCACTAGCGTTTTGAAGATATCGTACTATTCCCACAAAATACAATGGCGCAAAATTATAGTCGGCAAAAGTGGACTTTAAAATTATAATAGCACGTAACAAAGTGTTTTGATAATAATAGTTATCACCTCGTGACAAAGTTAAAGTCAACCGAAACGTCGTTTTAAATATTTATCGTGGAGTTAAGCTTATATGTCATGTCATTTCAGTGAAAGAATTTTTTGAAAATGTTTTCTGAAGATTTCGATATTTTTGAAGACTTTAATTTAATGCGCAAACTTAAAGTTTATAAAAATAGTGCCAATCCTTTTGAGGAGCTTGAGGATGGAGAATTTTACTGCCGATATATTCGACAGAACCACAGTGCAGTTCCTGATTGATACCATTAATGTAGAAAAACCTCTGAATAATCGGGGACTGCCTATTGCTATATCGTTGCAAGTACTTTCAGTGTTGCATTTCTTCTTGTTGATCATCTGCAAGTCGTTGTCCTTGTCCTCGATTGTTAGCAAGTGCTGCTCTATCAGCTGCCGCAACATTTCCTTTTCCATCCTATCCCAATTGTGCTCCCTTTCTCGCTTAGTCTGAAATTTAATCGTTCATCTACGTTGTCATCTACCATATATGATGTTTAATTTTAAATTATACCTTTGTGTCCATTTAATTATTTATATATTTTAAAAGATAAACAAACAAGCGAATGACAGCAGTGAAAGTGCGTTTGTTTATCCCATGGTTTATTCGAACTGTCATTTTTAAGTGTGTTTGATTGAAAATTCTCATAGGTACGTTGTAAAGTAGAAACCAGTTAGCGGCAGGTTAAAAAGTGATTATTTTTGACAAAAAGTTAAAGCATGCTTTTAAGTTTAAAGTTGCGTATAACTACTTCGGAGTTAAACTCTTAAAGTGTCGACTATAAATTTGCGCCAATATGTTAATACCAGGGTATATATGAATTTTTATTTTGTATGCCACACACAATCTCATAGACTAAACGCCGGGGCCGCTCTTAGTGTTGTTTTGGTATACCAGTACGGTTAGCGGTGAAAGGCTTTGGTGTAACTGTAACCAAAAGTTAAATTGGCGCATCTTACACATTCCGCTGAGATCAATATGCTAAACCGAAGGAGGGCTTCATGGCTGTGAGGTACTTAATAATGAGGAATAATGACCATACACTCGATTAACTTCACCCTGGGAACACGTTGGTCGGCTTCTGTGAAACGACCCTTTTGAAGTAAAAAATCGATGAATAGAAATGTGTTGAAGGCTTTAGCGGCATTAAAAGAAGCATAAGCGGGTTTCACTCAAAAGTATCTTTATATCATCTCATACTATTAAAAACTCATTTCTACAAATTGAAAAGTGATAATCTCTCGATTTAATTACACTGCAACAAAAAACCAGTTTTTTAAAAATGTCCCAATTATCATAAAACTTCAATCTTCCATACGCTTATTTCCTCATTCAATCAATTTAGTTCTCGAATATACGACATAATGATGCACTAAATATTTAAATTTAACCAAAAATTGTAGCACTATCTGCTGATGTATGTCGTATGTATGTATCTGTATCTTTGCATTCTAGCCTATAAATGGCTTTCTTACTCTATTTTCTCAGATTATTGTAGAACGCATAATGAATTGATGGAAATCCGACTCTCACACCAGTCATCGTCTCAGGTCAACTTCCTTCAATGTATTTCGGATCCCGAGTCTTGAGCGTATGGAATAGAAAAAAAATGGTATTCGCAAGTAATGTCACAACGAATTTAGCCGGCGACTGCCTTCTTTGAACTTGTCATTATAACTCACTACTGTCGGGATCAGCACTGCAACCTAACTTGACAGTTGTCAAGTTGCCCCCTCCCCTTTTTTTTCTGGGAGTACTCTATAATAGTAAATCAGCGGCAATACGCACTGAATACGCTGCTGTTTAGAAAGATATCTTTTTTCTATTTTTAGATGTATCCGCAGAATTGCACTCAAGCCAATGCATGCCATGTTGACATATGAGACTCGTAAATATTTAAATTAAGCGAAAGTATTTGAATTGTTATATTGACAGCCACCACACCACGACTTTGAATGAATTACGCCAATTTACAACGCTGTGCCGTGTCAGAAATAGACTCGATGCATATTATTCAGTACATAGCGAGAGAAAACTTCTGATTCGATTATATTGACGCGGCTAAATACGTGAATTGGTTGTGATGATTCAGTAGTGCATTTTTCTTCGTGTTCTCTGTGATCATTTGCAACTGATGTGAATTCTTTTTCGTATTGGTCAAATCGAGCAACGCGCAGCCTCAGGTATATGAAGAGGGCGTGGACACAAAATTAATTTGTGTATTGTATATGCATATATGTGGGTGGCCGTGGGGATGTGGGTATGTGCTCAGACCCCTACGACACTGCCAGGGTTCGTTTCCAGGTCGGTACGATAAAAAATAATTTGAGCCAATGGCAATGCTCAAAGAATAACAACTGCGTCGGAAAAGAAAACTTCTCAAACTTGGCCGTTCGGAGTCGGTTTAAAACTGTAGGTCGCTTCCCTTCCTCACAGAACAATAGCACGCACAACACGAGTGGTTGCTGCAGAAGCTGGGCGCAGGCCCTCTATGGGCTGTAGCGCCACCCATAATATTATTATATACATGTATACACATATGTTTGGAGGAATATTAAACATTATTTTGTCATTGCTCTTGATGTGGTCGATATCTTCGCAAGAGTGATCTTTCAGGGATAAATCATCCAAGTAATTACGCGATTTCTGTTGAAAATGTTATACATAATATTTATGTCGAGACCTGTACTGAAAGCGGGAAAACCTTTCTTGTTTTTACTGGATGGATATAACGAATACAGTAAATCTCGATAAAGCTAGTTAAAATATGGCGAGATCACATTTTAGAGAGATTATCGAATAGGAAAAAAATGTGCGCTCTGTCAAAAATGCATAAACCCTTTCGTACCTGTTTTTGGGACACATTTCCCGCTCGATGTTTGCAAACACGAAATTATTGATGTAAGTTCACTAACTACATGCCTGGTAAAAAGGGTTAAACACAACGAAATCACAGTTCTTAGGTTAGCGTAGAAGATTTTCAGTTAATTTTTGTTTCAATTCTAAATGAATTTGGCGAGACAAGATACTTTCTCGGAAGAATTTTCCAATATAGATTAATCAGTTTTGGAGCAAGAGGATTTTCCTTGACCTAAACATGAAATTCTTTCAGAACTTTCCAGCTTCATGGCTTAGAGACATTTTTTTTTCCCGCATATATAATATTCGCAGTCCATTACGTTGACGAAACTTTTGAAGCCACTCGTCACTAAAATTAAGCCTGACGGTAATGAAACTTTTGAAGTCGCCGGCATTATAGGCTACCATATTAATTTAACTGACTGTTCAAATAATTTGCTTGATTTTTGAGTAAGTTTGTTGAAATTGGCACATTTGTTCCCGCCTTTCGAAGAGGGCAGTTTACATTTGAGGCATCCGATTTTTTATAAGCTCAAATATTTGTTTGATTTTTAACCCCATACTTTTGCGATAGACCTAAGCCTGTGTAGCCAGTTTCCAATTTTTTCAATCTCAGCTTTTTCATTGATACTAAGGAATCTGTGTTGGTTTTGCTTCGAAACAGCCGTAAATTTATAGTTGTACCATAAAAGAATGAAGAAAATTAAGCTTTAACATCAAAAACAACAAGAAGTAAGGATACATGAAAAGAAACAAAGACGAAATAGAATAGATAGTTCGATAGAATAGATAGTTTTAGAAAGTTCACATTATGGAGATTCTACTGTTCATGCCGTCCTGTTATCTGTTGAAGCTGTGTCTGTTATATTTACGGTGACCATATTTCGGAGAGTAAGACCCGGGACAAAATATCAGAAAATGTAAAACATGAAGAAACAAGGTGTCAGGGGTTTTTGTATGGAAAATGTAGGGAAATGTATGTAAAATATGGCGAATTAGAGAGAGAGTTTCAACTTAGAGAGAGTCCACTGTATTTTTGTAACCATTTTTTTAAATAAAAGAAAAATATAAATATTTATTTATTTAAAATTAATACAATCCAACAAAACAAAACCTTGTAATTATGATTTTAAAAATGTTAATGTTTGTTAATGTAGTTGATCGCTCTGAATGGTAACTTAAGGGTACGTTTGCACATTAAGGGTACGTTGCTTTTGCCGAAAGCCCCCCTTTCGCAATGCCGAAAATATATGAAAACCTCGGAAGTTTTCTGAAATTTGATGAAATCTCGCAATTTCGTTTGGTAGAAACATAACATTATCCACATAATGTCCAATAATGTTAAAATATTTTTTCTAAAACATTCCGAACTGGACCTAGATCTAGCTTGGCCTGCTACATGCTAGCTACAACTTGCTATTGGTCAATCACGAGGTTAGACTACGCACCCAGACAGTATTACGCCAATTTCAAACGATGCTTAAAAATGTAACAGGAGCGTCCTCCGTGTCAGTGAGAAAAGTGGATTACGAAATCTGTTCGTCTAAGCAACAGCCCCAATAGACAACTCAAGACACAACTTGTTTTGAAAATTCCGTTATAAGGTTGCATCATCCTTACATATATCATAGCTAGCGGATACTTGGCATGTGGTACTACGCTAAGAAAGTAAGTACATTTTATTTATTTGTTGGAATAACTTTTCCATCTAATGCTAGCGGATAATCAAATCAATTTTTTTTCTGCAGGTATGTAAGCATAAGAACCTTTCGTACTGTTGAGCAAACACACACTTCAGCGCGGATTTCTTGGTCGTGAATGTGTGGATCGCATTTGTCTCTCTTGTATATTGCGAACTCAGGTTGACACTTGACATTTCGCAAAGAGAATGATTGATTCGTGGAGAACAAATTTAAAATCGTTAATAATATACTTAAACTAGTTATTCTGAGATTTTAGTCGATAGAAAAACTTATATGTAATGTTATGTAATGTTAATTCGAATTCGAAAGTTTTTTTTATCTTTGAGTCCGAATGGGTACTTTCTCATATGCTCATATACTTTTACCATGTTTCTATCTTTTCAGCGTGGTTCAGTTGCTCAAAATGGAATATTCATTTCAACTTTAAATAAAAAGTAGCCAACATTTTTATTTATTCTTTCTTCTTTCACGCAAATACTATACTTAAGAGAAAACTATAATGATCATAAAAGGTCGTTTGAATACTAAAACGAAACTTAAGTGTCTATAAGTTAAGATATATCGTTAGCTGCTTGAAATCTTCAGAAGCCAATATCAATTCGTCATTTTCAATAATTGTTTATCGTGAAAATAAAAAAATACAGAAAAATTGTAAAAGTACATGTCTAAATTATTTGAGATGATACAGCAATGTTTGCTTTTTTTAACGACGACGATAAGGTCCATACGGAGAGTTGAAATTTCTCGTTTATAGTCGTTTATTGCGTCAAGGTTTTCGTTCTCTCTCCGGTATAGCGCCGTTTTGCTGGGACTTAGAGAGAAAATATTGTTCAATGATTCTCCCGGACAATACAAGGAATTTTGTTCGCTCATTGAAAGCACTTGCATACGAATGGCGTAGGGATACTTTTGGTAGCTAAAAAAATATATAGAAAATCAAACTCCTGTAAGTGTTTGTTCGTTTGAAATTTTACATACATGTAAATATTACTTCTTCCTTTGTAAAGCTACAATTCTGAGTGAACCAGGACTTCAATCATGACCCCAGGCAACACGATCTAATGCGAACTGCAATTAAATGCGAGTTTAAGTTGCGTATGAGTCGACACATATACCCACAACGCCACGGCCACCACTTATCGAGGAAACACAAAAATAAATAATTCCTTCAATCCATGTATCCATGTGCTCAGTACTCAAAATAAAGAAAGTTAATTTTAGGTACATCCAAAACAAATGATAAGCGCCTCACAGTGGCTTGCAGTCGGCAAGCAGACAGGTCGATGAATCAAATATGATTCAAGCGTGAGCCATTTACGTTGCTATGATAATTTGCCAGTGTTTATTTAGAATGGACTGTCGGTTTATTTTAATAAAAACGATGTGCATACATCGATTCATATAAGAATGTCCAAGAATGTCGTGAGTTACCCAATTTTCATTTAAAAATGAATATATCTTCTCTTTCAGTGATAAACTCAATATTATCAATTATCACTATACTAGATTATCGGTTAATTAGCGATCGGTCGTTCTGATGACTATATTTCAGCGTTAGGTAGGTATTTGCATTGAACTTCCGATGAACTAGTTACCCTTGCCCATACCTTCATACTTCAGGCAGCTGGTTAAATTCAAAACTTTCACACAAAAATCAACTCAAGTGTGAATCGGTAATAATCAAAGTGTTGATCACTTTTGGTCACTACTTGCTTCACAGAACCTTCAACCTTCATCTGTCAAGAGCTCTATCTTATAACTCCACACTCAGCCACCAGCACTGCATGAAGTCGAGTCAAGACAATTAACAAATTAAAACACTAATCTGCCCTACTTAGGTGGCTGAATGACTTAGTTTCTTTGAATACCCCTGCACAGCAGATGCACGGACACACATATCAGACAGCTGGAAATAAGACCATCTCTTTGATGACCGCCACTTAATTGATACATAAAAACCGACACTTTTGGGAGCAGAACAAATCAATGAAAAAACTATTCTTGGAACGATCCTCTCAAACAAATGATCGTAATTTTGATTCCCCGATTGTGATAACGGCAAGAGCAGCCTACATTTCTGGGTGCAGTTTAAAAATAAAGTATGTATGAATGTGTTGATTATGTCCTACATGTGTGAGTATGTGTTGATGCATGTTTTTATGTATCATGTACCTGATCTTTGAGTCCTTTAATCTTTATTCCAGCTATTATGTAGAATCTTGAGGCATTGTGGTGTCATTGAAAATAAAAGCAAACAATTGTGTCACTGTCAGTGATTTAACTATAATATATGTAATATAAGTTTCACACACCCTGCACGAGTAGCCCAATTGTCCCGCTGAGGTTAAAGTTTGGCTCTTCGAACTGGCGACCGCTTTGCCACTGTGGCAAATGCATATTAAGCAATTAAGGTTGATAAATAGGAGTAGGAAAACAATTGTCAGTTAGTTCTAAAGCAGTCGCGGAATAAAGGCAATGCATTCAGTCTGCAAAGTTATTTTTTTTTTAGCGAAACAACGTCTTTTAATTTAAATAGCGCTCGATGAGGGACCGTGTTGGTACATTTGTGCAGTGTTACTGTTGCTAAAAAAGTGTGCGTGTACGCGATAACCAAGGAATAACGTGCCGTGAATCAGCTTTTGGTGAATGAACTCTAGAGAATAACGCGTGTGCGGAACACAATGACCAAGCAATACGTGCAGGGCCGAGAATAACCTAGAAATTAACACAGGACTCTCGATTAAGAATTGTAAAAATAACTAAAAAGTGGACACCACGCACAAGTCAGTTTTTTGAAAACGAGGCCTCCAAGTAGTCTTATAACCAAGGGGGCAAACAGGAGTCAAGGGATGATCAACAACGATCAGCAACCCAGAAACCAAAATTGTTATGAATAGAGAAGCTGTTTTTTATTACAATGCTGAGAGTCCAGTTATAAGTAAAGATATATTATTAGAATCAACCTTGTAACAAAAACGGTGTCTAGAATTGTAAGAACTCATTTCTGTAATAATAAATAATCAAAGCCAATTTTAAAAAACATGTCTAATCCTGTTAAGATTTTTTATTAGATTAGGCCACCGACCATCTTAATCAACGATAAAAATTAGTTCGAAATGGAAATTCGGCATGTTGTGAAAAGTTTAAGCTAATTTTTTTAAATCTGGACACGTCCAAGAAAGAAATTGATGGAAGAATAGCGTCGAAAGCATACTTAAAATATATGAACACCTTACGGGCACCCCAAAATACTACAGTATTCTTTCTGTTATTAGAAACAAAATTACGTTACACGTAGACATAGCTCTGAGCTCTGGAATTTTATAGCAGCCCATAAAATTGGAAAAAGATATCTAAATACCAAACGTCAAATTATGTGGACAAGAGGGACTTAGGCATATAAGTTAAAAGACTTCAGTCTTTCTTCCAAGTCGAATATCGACTGCCTTTATTATTCATTTTCTTAGATTAACGTAAACTACCTTTACAATAAAAATAAAGAAATAGCTTAGCTACCTAAAACTAAAGGTGATTGTGCTGTGGATTGTTGAGTGTACAGGAAATACTGACAATGAGTTTAAGAAAAGTGTGCGCGTTTGGTATGATCGTGCTGGGGTATTGATTGTGCTGTAGAATGTTCGGGTGCAGCTTTCTTTCAAATCTAATATCGACTTCCTTTATTATTCAAAACATTTCCAGCTTGTTCAGTTAATGATGACGTTGGGTTCAAGGTGGGCTCGATTGGATTGGGGTTAAGAATAACTTCTCATTAACTTATATACCCTCGAGTACCACATAACCACTCTGGCACAAGGTAATATCACGGTACCAGAATTCAATCAAGCTAGAGGGTTAAAGGGTTATTTACCCCGACCTCTCAGTACAAGGGAACACGTAGACCTTCCGCAAGCCCTGCGCCAAAGATCTGGAGCGATACACCGCACTTATTCGTTCGACGCATTTACATTGGGCTTTTTTACCACTTTTATTCATTGATCCTTCATAAAATATTCATCGCCATCGCATTGATCGCACACACATGTGTTCATGTAGTCACACCAATCGAAGCACAATGCGATGTTTGATCATTTTTCTTCAGATAATAGCGATGCATGAGAAAAAGCGGTGAGAGCGTACACCGCCACTGCAATTGCTGCTATAGTTTTGCATATGTATTTATGCATACGTTTTTGAGTCGTTTTTGAGAGGCCGCACATAGCACCGCTTTGGCTTTGTCAATATGAACATGCGATAGTGCACAATGCATTGACTCAAAAACGTAGTACTTGAGTTTATAAGAGAAACATACCCAATTGACTCAGTATGGTAAACACAACTATCGCTTGGGTTGCGGTGGCGGTACATATTTCCATTGCCATTTATGAGTAGAGTTTTAGTCCCAAAAAAGTGATCGCATCTCAATCGCTGCCGGTCACACTCGCACGGCTTTTTTGTGAGTATATTGCAAGTTACAAAAATATGATCGCAATCCGATCTCTGCTCTGCACGTTTGTTTAAGGTCACAAAACCCTCAATTCCGAACCCAATATGCCAACAATTTTCAGGCTTCGGCTTGAAAAGCCTTCCATCAAACTACCGCCATCGGTTCCTCCCAAAGGTATTACTCCATCTCAAACTACACCCTTTACCGCCCTAGTCAAGATTTCTACCCGCATGTGCTTCACAACTCCTATCATGCTCAATCATTCATAGAGAGGGATAGCCTTAACCCTAACTCTGTTAAAACGCCAACTTTCGCAACAAGTCTGTCATCCGCACAAGATACAACCAGTCTATCACACTGAGGAGTCTATCTCAGACGAGAAAGATATGGAAGAAAACGAATGTCTTGTAAACCAAGAGTGCAGAAATTATACATCCACGGATCATGAGACCAACCCACATGACTGGTTGCTGGATGAACCACAACAACCAGACGTCATCTACTTTTTAAGAGGAGTCGCTCTAAGATGTGTCGTAATGACACAGTGAAAAAATTAAATGCTGTCACAATTCATCCAAACATACTTAAATACCGCTCAAATAACATCTCACAGAAACTCTAAGTAACTTATATATATACATGTAACTCACTAACATAATCACTGCTTATCTGTCTATCCTGAAATCTTCTACATTCCAGACGAGAGACTAACTTATGCAACTACAGTCAGGGGAGAAATCGGAGCAACTGTTCAAGAATTAGTTGAGAAACAAATTGACCAACTATTCGCAGATCATATTATTAGACCGGCACCGATAGTACCTAAAGAAATAGAGGCCTCCGGAGAAAAGAAATGTCACATGGTAATTGATTACCGCAAGTTGAATTCAGTAACCATCGCAGACAAATACCCTATTCGCAAGATCAACGAAGTTCTCGCTAACTCCGGCAATAACTGTTGGTTCTCAATAATAGATCTCAAGAGCGGTTTTTTTTTCCTCAAAGACTCAGACATATGTCCAAGCATTATAGGTAAATAAAAAATCTGCTTATTCAGCAGACCCAGTTGCGCAAGTGTTCGCCACTATTCTTGCTAAACTTGACGAGCAGTCTGCGATAAATAAAATCATATTTGACAAACTTAGCAAGCTCGAGCCTAAACCTGGTAAACAACACAGATCTTCTCGCAATATATGAATATGGAAGGTACTATCAAAATATAAAAACGTGGAACGCCAATGGAATAAAAAATAAAACCAATGAACTTATATATTCTTGCGTAACACTAACTTTGAAGTGTGCTTGGTATCTGAAATCCACCTTACGAAGGAGTCCCTATTTTAAATAAGAGGCATTTGCGCGCAACACGCAACCCTTCGGAAGAGCCAGAAGGCGATCCTCCATATTTATTATCAATAACAGAACTTGACAAAATACAATCAGTGTCAGTTAAACTAAAATAAATAGATGCTGGTCATATCTAATCAGAGAATCTATATATATTTCTCCGCGATGCGTGCCCACAAAGGATGACCTTGTAGGCATTTTCGGGAAATTTGTAAAGTTTCATCGTTGGTTGTGATTTTAAAGCCAAACACCTTTCAGGGCTCACGTAAAAATTCAATGAAAGGCAGACTGTTGTACATAGTCGATATGGAGCTCGGATCGACTTCCACTCTTCTTCTTCTGGTGGCGCTACAGTCCGGGGTGGACCTGGGCCTCAACCAGTAAGCCTCTCCAGCCGGCACGATCTTTAGCCAGCTGTCTCCAACTGCGCACACCAAGTTGGTTGAGGTCCTTCTCCACCTGGGTGCGCCATCGGTTCCGTGGGCGTCCTGTATTGCGTTGTCCCAATGGTTCGGAGTCGAAGACTCTTTGGGCTGGAACAGTGTTGTCCATGCGCTCTACATGGCGTAGACGCCTGACTGGACTCATGTTGCTGTACAGCCCGTACAGTTCGTGGGTGAATCTTCTTCTCCAATAACCATCAACGCAAAAAGGACCAATGATTGAACGCAGAACTTTTCTCTCGAAAAGACCAAGTGCTTCTTCATCCGCTTTTGAGATTTTCCATGCTTCCGCACCATAGAGCAGGACAGGGATGATCAAGGTCTTATATAATGTTAGCTTGGTCCTTCGAGAGAGGACTCTACTACTCAATTGCCTCTTGAGCCTAAAAAAACAGCCATGGGCAAGATTAATTCTGCGTTTAATCTCGGTACTGCTGTTGTTCGTACTGTTCACTTGCGAGCCGAGGTAGACGAAGTCCTTCACCACCTCGAAGTTATAGCTGCCTATGGTGACGTTTTGGCCAAGTCGTCGATGTTGTGCGTCCTTTCTCGATGACAACATATACTTCGTTTTGCCCTCGTTCACCGCTAAACAAATTTCGGCCGCCTCCGCTTCAATGCGACAAACGCTTCATTGACGGCTCGCTGTGTTCTGCCGATCACGTCAATGTCATCCGCGTATGCTAGCAGTTGTACGGACTTCTGAAAGATCGTGCCTCTAGTCTCTCCAAGATAATGTTAAAGAAATCACATGACAGCGCGTCGCCTTGACTAAAACCTTTTTTGACATTGAAGGTCTCGGTGAGTTCGTTACCGACCTTGGTGGAGCGAATTCTCCATCGTCATCTTGCACAACCTGACGAGTTTGGCAGGAATGTCAAAAATAGGCATGGCGTTGTATAGCTCGTCCCTATGCATGCTGTCATATGCAACCTTGGTAGAACTTTCGGACGTCATTTCTGTCGTAACACCTCTCCATTTCCTCGATCGCGCGCTTCTCATGCTCCTTCTTTTTCTTTTTGAGAAGCCGGTGCTCTTCCCTTCTTTTAAGTTCGTAGAGCTCACGAACTGCTCTCGTCCTTCTGTCCAGCGTTGCCTTGTATGCTGTTTGCTTCGCTGAATATGCCTGCCTGCACCCGTTGTCAAACCAGGGGTTTTTTGGGGTGGTGTTTAAAAACCCAGCACATCAGATGCAGCTTCTATTATGGCGTTTTGACAACGGTTCCATTATTGGTCGCCTGGCAGGGTTGGACTCTCTGAGAGCTTTAGCTTTGCGATTGTAGCTTTCCGACGTCAGGGAAATCACATTCCACGTGCAGAACCGAAAATCGTTGTCCCTATTTCGTTGTCCATGGTCGTCAGCAGTACTAGTTTCTGAACGAGTAATTTTTTACACGGTGGGGATGTTAACCCCACGCGCAACCCCCCAACCTAGATGACCGGGTCCTGGTTTAAGCCCCTGGACAAGGGGGCCGCTGCATACATTAGTTGAATTCTAAGCGGTTGCATTAAAGGCTATCTAGAGGGCGCCGCGAGGAGGCTGTATGTCAACTTGACCTGTGCATTTAACAGGGATCGTTGCTAGCATCTCGCCAAGTTGAGAGCAGTCAAAAACTTTGCGCTGGATGCACAGATCCATGCCCTCTTCCATTCTTCAGGAATACCAAATTTAATGAAACAAATCTTCCGCCAGATATAAAAGAACTTATCCCCGAAAAAAGAAAAGCGCGCAAGAAATGGCAGCAGTCTCGCGTCCCACTACATAAAACATACCTAAATCGCTTGTGAAAACAACTGAAAAAGGCTTTACAAGTTTTTAAGAACCACGAGATATCGACTTATCTTGAAGACCTAACAAAGGGAAAAATGTATAAACTACTCACTTTGGAAAGCAGTAGAAAATATCAAGAAGCCTCAAATGCAGGCCGCGCCAATCAAGAAAAACAATGATGAGTGGGCATAAAGTGATAAGCAAAAGTCCGAACATTTGGAGGAAACGTTTCAGCCTTTTGATGGACAAATGTTGGAAGATGATCCAAGTATAACTTCTATATCTGACAGCTCTAGTATTAGTAACTGTGCCAGGGTATAAAAAATCTAAAAAAGAACAAGGCTCTTGGCTATGATCTTATACCCTTACAAATCCTGAAGTACTTGCCGAAAAATGCGCTAGTTAAACTCCTCTACTTAATTAACGCTTCCCTTGGGCTATTATATGTTCGAGACTCATGGAAGGTTGCAGAAGTGATTATGGTTCTAAAACCGCAAACCGTCAAGAAACATAAAGTCGTACAGACCCACATCGCTCTTGCCAATAATATCCAAAATAATTGAATTTTATTAAACGCATTTATTAAAACGCATTCAAAAATTTATCGAATAGAAGATACTAATACCTGACCATCATTGGGGTTTCGATCGAAACACTCGACAATTGTAAAAATAACGAATATTTTGAAGGAGCATTTGAAGAGCAGATAAAGATCTGCTCTACCGTCCTACTTAACGTTTCGCAGGGCTTCGACAAAGTCTGGCATGAATGCCTGTTTACCTGACTTAAATGTCAAGAACTCCAAATATTTATTCACACCAAATTGTGTGTTCCCCTTAACGCAAACACTGTACTCATGAGTGTTCACTGGGAGTGGTCCCTTAGTTTTCATTCACACCGCCCATTGAGTATCACATCAAGAAACGGCAACAGACTAAAACATATAATCCAGGAGACGTAAGGGCAATCCATTTTCTAGGGTATACTAGGGTCGAAACTTACGTTCAGATATCGGAAAGAAATAGTTAAAAAGAATCAGGAAAAACTATTCACAAAAGAACGCTAGAAACTGACACCACTTTCCTTATTTCAGTTGTTCACTTCAATTCTAAATCTTGGATTTATCAAAGTCCAATGAATACACAATGAAAGAATAAATAACATAACAAAGAAGTTAAAATAATAGTGTGAATATTTAAATTATTTCAGGAATTCAAAATAAGTTCAAAATTGTTAAAGAAAAACTACAAAATGTTAATTTAGCCATTCATTTTGCGAAATTAGTAATTATTAATACACTTTTTTTATTATAAGAAGTAACTCCAACCATAATGCATTGAATTAAGCAAATATTCCGTTTTCCGAAAATAGAAGACGCTTTAAATTTTGCTGATATAAGAATTGTAACTAATTCAATTTTATTGTATATATTGTTATTTATATACATTCCAAATTTGTTGAAAAGTAAAACTCAGTGTAGTCGCGATTTCTGCAACCAATCTCAAAGATTCAAAAAAGCGATTGGCAGTGGCTATGAATTTTTCTTTAATCAAACAGCTTCTTTTATTTATCTTATAATATGGGGCTGTAGTGCCCGCAAATTCACAGGACCTAGCTTTACAGCAATCACTCTTTTTGTGCGTGTTCTCTCACGAGTGGAAGTGATTTCAGTTTCATACCGAATGCGAACGACCAAATTTGAGAAGCATTTTTCAGACAGTTATTACTCTTTGAACATTGTCAGTGATTTTTATCGTATCGGGAATCGAACTCAGGAAGCGAGGTTTAATTGCGTAATAGTCGACCCATAGACCCACAACGCCATGGTCGCCACTTTTGATTTAGCTTGGAAATATGTGATTACACTGTGCAAATACTTATCTTTAGCAAATTAAGATTGGTGACGTGAAAAAAGGCAGGTTCTGGTAGGTCACTCCGGAATATGAAGGAAAAAAGGATTACCTTAACAATTTTACTTTTTCTACTCACTTATCAGGACGGAGACCTATGAAAGGTCTCAGCCTGAATAATCGCTGGCTTTCATTTCTGACGATCCTTGGCACGCTGCTTCGTGTCACATATACCAAGCTGTTTTGTGTCAGCGATTATTTGGTTTTTATGCCGGAGATTCGCTAAGAGGAAGACTATTACCTGGAACGTTGGTGTGAACCATGATGTAGCCAAGCCAGTGCATTAATCGTACTACATCCACATCTTGGTAAAGCTTGTAGAGTTCGCGGTGTTTTTTCCTACATTCAGCTTTTTCGTAGGGACCTTATATCCGAAGCAGAATTCTTCGAATCGATTAAGGACTGCTCCGAAAACTGAGAATCTAACTTAATTCTTTTTGACATTGACCGACTGGTGAGATTGTTACCGACCTTAATAGAGCAGCGATCCACCATTGTCAACCTGAATAGTCTGATGAGCATGGCAGGTGTATGGCTTGTTTCTATGTACTATATTATATGCGGCCAGAAAAACAACAATTAAGAGGATCTGCATTTATCTGAATCTGCAAAAGTATAAATATTTGGTCGATGGGGGAAAGTTCCGATCTAGAACTTGACTGATAAGGACCTGTGAAATTGTTCATGAACGACTTTATACGAGCACACAGAAACGCTCGGAGACAAATGCTTCTACATGCGCATCTCTGTTAGTATAATATTACAATAATTAATAATTTTTGTGCAAAAAGACATAAATTGCCAAAATCATAGAATGAATATTGGTTTTGGTGCAATTAAATAAAATTTTCGAAAATAAATAATTTTTTTAATATTTATTTTGCTGATTGAAGACTTGTAGCATAAGGGTATAAAAAAAGTCGAGGAATTTCTAATTTTTTTTTTTAATTTTTACAATTTCAAAATTTTCATTTATGTATTCATTTTAACATATTATATTGGTTTCTTAAACTAGACATTCTACTTGTTTGCGAAAACGTGAATTAATTCTTGAACCTAACTGAAATATCTATGCAACTTTGTACCCAAAATGTCGAAGATGAAATCATAATGATTTTGTTGAACGAAACATATTCTTAATTTTCAAAAAAAATCTTAGAAGCTTATTCATACATAAATAAAAATCCGGTCACATATTTTTTGTACAATATTGCATGTAATATTATTTTCGTTTTTTTTTAAAACGTATACAGTTAATGGAAAGAAAACAAAAGTGACACGTTTTCAAGAGTTGTATTTTACACACGACCCGAGACACAAGATCCTGGAACACGATGGATGCCTGATGGGAGGGAGGAACTTAAATGGTAGTCGCATGTTCGCAATTTTTCTTTAACACTAAATGTCATGTGCATTATTGTGGTCGTACTTCATTGCACAAGAGTTTCCACGGCGGCGGTGTTTCCTCTTCGCGCAAAAACTGGTAGAAAACTTTTTCTCTATGCATGTCTATGGATGTATGAGTTTATTCTGCTGAGCATGACAGGAAAATATTTGGGAATATGGGAACAATATAAGCACATTTTAAAAACCTTAATACTAGATTTATCAGCTTTTTAAATGGCATAAATGTCAACAACAAAAAATGTATTTGTTGTTAAAATATTGTTCATAAAATGTATTTTCTACTTATAGCTATAAAAGTCATAACACCATTTCGTAAGTAGTAGTATGTAAATGTTAAATATAGTAATTTTAATAGAAATAAATGAGAAGTAAAAATGACTGGTCTGGTAAATCTAGTGTAAGCATCTTTTATAATAAAGCGGTATGTATATAAGTGTGTAAGTATGGCACCTATACCAAATATGAACTAAAAAGCATTAAAAATAATCCGGTCCGTTGGTGGAGTGGATTGGTGCGATAAACATATTTTTTGCACGTTGTGTGTTCACATGTGGCTGTAGCTATTGCTTCTTTTTCTTAATTAAAAGGCTTTTTTGTTTTGTTTTCTATGAATAACAATTTCATATTCTATAATTTATAAAATAAATATTATTTAATTAAATTGATTGCTAAAATGCGTATGTCATTCGTCCTGTCATACTACAGGCTTTTCTACTAGTATCTAATAAATCTAATAAATACACTGCTCCACAAAAGTTTGTGTACAACGACGAAATTTGGAAAAAAAATGGCTTTACCCACAGAGTATAAGTTAAGCATATTTTTGATACGTATATTCCAATAAAACAAACTCCACAAAAGTTTGCGTACAAGAGAAACTAGTCTTTCATTTAACACTGTAAATGCAACGGTACATAGTTTCTTGACATTAGTTGCTTGTTTAATCGAACATTGACATTGCTGAGGAACTATAGATCACTTCAGATATGGTGGTCCAAAAATCATTTACAATAACTAATAACATGAGTGCTCAACTTGAATAAGTTAATAACACCTAATGCATCCAGCAAAAATAAGGAGAGCAAAAGTTTAAAAGCGGTTCAGGTCATTGACACCCAGCAAATGACTGTTGACCTTAAAGTTCAATCTAATGAAACAGGTCGCATTCGCAAAGGTATTAACATAAACTGCTAGTCGCTAGACTTCTGACGCAATGTTGTCTTCTCCGAAGAAAAAAAAATAAAGCGTTTTTGGGTCTGACATGGAGGCATGGATGCGCTAAACCGAGTCCATTTAGAGATTAGAGACTATTTATCGACTTGTAGTAACGTTACTTGCTTGTATTATCACCTTTACTCAAACTTTTGTGGAGCTAATTTTGGGACTTCCTTTGGTTTTTATTATTGTATTTTTATTTACGAATAACAATATGTATTAATTTTGTGAAAAACTGATGCCTTTCACCTTATTTTATTGGAATATACTTTTCCGAAATATTCTTAATATACGTTGAATCCGTAGACGCCTGACTAGGCTCATGCTTATATAAATGACAGTTATTTTTTTACGCAAACTTTTGTGGAGCGCTGTATTGTAAAAGATTCGTATTATATTATATTGAGCACAAAAATCTCGTTTATTTTTAAACATTAATCCTTAAGTATTACATATAATCATTAATAATAAGTAAGTATTAATTAATCCACAATAGTAAGTGAACACGAATATGAGATAGTGAAGATAATAACAAGACAGAATTACGGCAATTCGTAGTGACAGGCACTGTCTTGGAGTTAAAGTGATGTAAAGTAATGTGTTCTAATGGTATTTATAAGAAATTTATTAGTTTGACATTTGAAAGAATGAATACTTCTACATATCTTGTTAATATTTATTTTCTGATTCTCTCCATGTGAATCCATTAACGCTGTACTTCGATCTATTCCTAAGTCTGAAGTAGTGAGCATATTCTTGTAGTTGTTAACGGTGTCAATTACTACATCTATGCCTTGCGTTCGCTTTAGCTTATCGAATATTCTCTAGTGCTGTTACGCTCATGCGAAATTGAAATGTGCTTCCGTTCTAACGTATTACTAAAAGTTCGCATATAATCAGTGCACATATATTTGTATATGCATACAAGTACAATACATTTAGCTACCTTCAAAAGGTATACTCAAACTTGTATCAGTGTATCTTTAGCAACTTCACAAAACCTGACAACTTCCCCTTCACCTCACATGCCCAGCGTTTCATGTCGTCACACAACACGTCACCACCGTCATTTTCACCACCCAACGAAGAGAAATGAACAGAAAATTAACGAAAAGTAATCATCCCATTTGCTATGACAGGCATTGCGAAAACGAGGACCAAAAACTCTGAGAGGTAGTTGAACATACTTTCTTTCTTCTGTATACATATTCTAACTCACATTCGCTAGAGACTTTTACTTTTTCATGTGTAGCATATGCACACTTGTCACTGTGTTTTGCGTGAAAAATCTTTTCACACACATCTTATTCTGCTTCAATTATTCTCCTGTTTTCCATTTCTCTTCTCGGAAATGTACATTTTATATTTTTTATATTGTTTTTTTTCTCGCCGGCAATCATCTCCTTTTCTTTACTCTGTTATTCACTCTATTTTCGTCAGAGCATCATATTTACGCAAGATGACGACGAGTGCAAGGGATTTGTTTGTGTCTTTCCCCCCAATTTTTGCAAGGGGGAATGTCGTCTCGAGACATTTGACAGGAAAATCTATTTAAGTTTTATTATTGCGCTGTTAGTTGTCATTTGAAATTGGTGAATGGATGATAAAGCAAATTACACTGCAGTTGAGCATAAAATATTCGCATGGGGCTAGTATCCATCTATTCGGAAAACAGTTTGGCGGAGTTGATGAATGGGAGAATGCTAAATATGTCAAAGTCATAATGACTCAGCTTAAGTGGTCTTGTTTTCTTTAATTTCTTTAAATTTATGATTGATTGACTACACAAATGTGCCAGTTGACCATCTACGATTCATTTGCTCAAGTGTTTCTAGCTTTAATATATGTTTTATGGTAGCGATAGGCATAGGGGGTGGATTGCCACCCGGAAAGAGCACAGAGTTTGTACCCTTCCTAGCGAATTCGTCCGCTTCGCAGCAATTACATAAGATGGATGCTAAAATAATTGGCCTTAGTCTTGGAGTTAAAACTGAATTCAGACATTTGATCGCTGTCTGGCTATCGGAACAGATGAAGATATCTGTGCGAGATATTCTTTTCTTCTGGTGGCGCTACAGTCCGGGGTGGACCTGGGCCTCAACCAGCCAGCTGTCTTCAACTGCGCACACCAAGTCGATTGAGGTCCTTCTCCACCTGGGTGCGTCATCGGTTCCGTGGGCGTCCTCTATTGCGATGTCCCACTGGTTCGGAATCGAAGACTCTTCGGGCTGGAGCAGTGTTGTCCATGCGCTCTACATGGCCCAGCCATCTTAGACGTTGAATCCTTAGACGCCTGACTAGGCTCATGCCGCTGTACAGCCCGTACAGTTCGTGGTTGAATCTTCTTCTCCAATAACCATCAACGCAAACAGGACCAAAGATTGAACGCAGAACTTTTCTCTCGAAAAGACCAAGTGCTTCTTCATCCGCTTTTGAGATTGTCCATGCTTCCGCACCATAGAGCAGGACAGGGATGATCAAGGTCTTATATAATGTTAGCTTGGTCCTTCGAGAGAGGACTCTACTACTCAATTGCACCTTGATCCCAAAGGAACAGCGATTGGCAAGAGTAATTCTGCGTTTAATCTCGGTACTGGTGTTGTTCGTACTATTGACTTGCAAGCCGAGGTAGACGTAGTCCTTCACTACCTCGTTATAGCTGCCTATTGTGACGTTTCGGCCAAGTCGTCGATGTTGTGCGTCTTTTCTTGATGACAGCATATACTTTGTTTTGTTCTCGTTCACGGCTAAATCCATTTTGACCGCCTCCGTTTCAATACCACCAAACGCTTCATTGAAGGCTCGCTGTGTTCGACCAATCACGTCAATGTTATCCGCGTATGCTAGCAGTTGTACGGACTTTTGGAAGATCGTGCCTCTTGTGTTGGCGTGTGAGTCTAGCACGATTTTCTCCAGAATGGTGTTAAAGAAGATATTGACAACGCGTCGCTTTGTCTAAGACCTTTTTTGACATTGAAGGTCGCGGTGAGATCGTTAACGACCTTAATGGAGTGGCGAGAATTCTCCATCGTCACCCTGCCCAACCTGACGAGTTTGGCAGGAATGTCAAAACTAAACATGGCGTTGTATAGCTCGCCCCTAAGCGCGCTATTATATGCGGCCTTGAAATCGACGAATAGGTGGTGGGTGTCGATTTGCATTCCTTGGGTTTTTTCAAGGATCTGCCGTAGTGTGAAAATTTGGTGGTGGTGGACTTCGCCGTTCAGGACACTTATCCCTCTATAGTTGGCGCAGTTGAAGGGGTCTCCTTTCTTGTGGATCGGGCAAACGATACTGAGATTCCACTCTTCGGACATACTTTCCTCTGACCATATCATACAGATGAGTTGATGCATGTACCTTACCAGATCATCTCCAGTTGCCTTAAACAGTTCCAGCAGCTTTATTCGTCTTTAGTCTCGATATCGGTATCTTGACTTCGTCAAGGTCGGGGGGACGGAATTCACGTCGATCATCGTCAATTGCGTTGAGTGCAACATTCTGCCTGACAGCGGTATCGGAGTCTTCCTCGCCGTTTAACAGTCTACAGAAATGATCTTTTCAGATTCTCAGTTTCGACTGCGAATCTACTACGAGTTGTCCCTCTGCGTCACGAAAGGCTTCTGTCCGAATTTTGTATCCATTGGATAGTTGTTTTACCCGTTGGTAGAACTTTCGAACATCATTTCTGACGTAACACCTCTCCATGTCCTCGATCGCGCGCTTCTCATGCTCTTTCCTCTTCTTTTTGAGAAGCCGGTGCTCTTCCCTTCTTTTAAGTTCGTAGAGCTCACGAACCGCTCTCGTCCTTCTGTCCAGCGTCGCCTTGTATGCTGCTTGCTTCGCTGAATGTTCCTGCCTCCACTCGTTGTCAAACCAGAGTTTTTTTTGGTGTGGCGTTTTAAAACCCAGCACATCAGATGCAGCTTCTCTGACGGCGTTTTGACAGCGGTTCTATTGTTGGTCGATTGTTTCGCCTGGCAGGGTTGGACTCTCTGAGAGCCTTAGGGAGACTCGATCGGCAAAGTTGCTAGGGCTCAAGTGCGAGATATTACAGTGTTTTTTTAATCAGGACAGAGCTTCCTTAATCGCTATAGTTTCAGCGTGAAAGACGGTACTGATTCGGTAATCGAAAAGTTAGCTGGACGTTTAGACCCTTGGCCTTTGGACTAAGGACTTTTCGATCCCGAGTCTTTTGAGTGCTATGATTATTGCATGGGTCGCTGTTAAAGGCACACTCAATATTAATAAAAGCAGTAAGGTTGAATTCCTTATTCTAAAGGTTTTTTTCTATAATAACAATAAACGACTGAATGGCTGTTTCGACAGATATGCCCGTGTTGTACACATGCTGAGAGATTGACAATTTATCTACGACTGCTTGCCTGATGAAGCTCTTTGCATTAGGGAATTTTTGGAGACAATGCTAATATTTTTCTGAGCCTGCAGGTCTCGGATACTTCCTGATTTACCCACAGATATGTCTCCAAGGTGACCGTTTCGCTGTTCTTAGCTTATTTTTGTAAATATTAAAGGCGAAGGGTCTCTCTCTACCTTTTAATGGGACAAGATCTGAATAGAGCAAGATTCAGAACATCAGCCAGTCTCTCTTCTGATGAATCATGCTCTGAAGGATTTATCCGGGAGATACGTCAGTAGCGTTAAGGGTTTGCTGATAGTTTCCCCATACACGTCCCAGTTGGTCTTCCTGATATTGCGGAAGGGCGTTTTACTGGTAGTAGAGCTTATAAATATGAAAGTAATGTAGCGGTGGTCGGAGAAGAAGAGGTCTTTGGACACCTTCCAGTCTTTGATTCCATCCACTATATGATCCGAGACAAGGGTAAGGTCCAGGATCTCTTGTCTGTTCCTTGTTATAAAGGTGGGATCGTTACCTATATTGCAAATAGCCAAATTGCTACTTAGAATGCATTATATTAGGTACTCACCTCTTTCATTGATGTCCGTACTACCCCAGACAGTATGGTGTGCGTTGGTATCACTCCCCTGGGTGGTCAGATCAAGACTCATAGGACAAAGTCATATGGACGATCCCTATCGTGTAACCAGCACAAGAAGACTTACTGCCCTTACCGGTCAACGGATGCTGTAGCAAGATAATAGGTCAGACAACTCGAGTGTGCTGAACTGAATATTGGTTCTTTTGTGTCTATCTGGGTTGCATAACCTTAGGTCTTGTGTATACGTATCCGGCCAAAGTAAGCGACGGGAATCCCTAATCTAATAGTGGAACAGCATACTCCTAGGGATGCATGGTTAAGAGAGTGCTTAGCCACTAGTATGCGAACTCCGAATACCTGGTGAACTTCGGTTTCAATCTAGCCCTCCCTGGGTATACCGGGCTCTGCCCAGGGCGACCTTCCCTTCCCGAATACTCGTGGGAACCAAAATTTCCCCTAAAACAAACAAAAATGTGAATGGTGTTTCTCTTAATTTAACAACTTCTATTTCTCCTGTTGAGCAGAAACGATCAGTCACGAAGGCACTGGGCATCCGACGGAAAATACACCTCGAGCCACGCGCACGGCCCTTGCTTGCTGATAGTTCCAACGCAGAGGAAGCAATTAATGCCGACTCTGATTCATCAACATCCACTGTCATGGATACTTGCAGCGCCGTCACAGAGAAATCTGGGTGTTCTCCCATTGGGATGAAACTAGACGAGCTGCAAATTGTTCCGGTCGGTTTCGTCAGGCTCAAAGCCGCTGAGAGAAGACGATACAAGCAAGATATTCACAGAGGCGATAATAGAGAAAAGGCCCTATCTTTTGCCAGAACACATTTCGCCAAAGAGGCTAAGACGGTTAGGTCAGAGGACCATACCCCAACAGCATCCGCAGCTAAGAAAGCCAAAGCAGGGCTCACACCTAATGCTCCCACTTTTAGCCAAGTGGCCAACACGGTTAGGTTGGGTGTTATCCGGCGGACTAAGGTAAAGTACCGCTGTCCACAGAGCAGATGACTCGATTCCAAGAGGAAGTGATTGACGTCTCCATCGATCTGAAGAACTGAGGCGTGTGACCTCATTTTTCAGGATCGATCCAGAACTCGGGTTGGCTCAACTTCGTCTATTCAGACAGGAGTCCAGTTGAATGCATGAAAAGTAAGTTCGAGGTAATTAGAACCAAAAGTGGACTGGACGTGACAATTGTGGAAAAAGGATCTTTCCCGAAACCACACATTGTTCTAGGGTTCTTCCCACAAAGCCTTGAGCTCCCCAACAGCAAAATTTTTGGACTCTCTAGAAGCCCACACTGAGGGTCCTTGGCAATCACATGGAAAGTGCTGCAAAAAGTCGTTGAAGGTACAAATCTCTATTGTGTTCGCCATAGACGAAGGATATGAAGGCTTTCAGTACCCTTGAATACAAGGTGAAGGGCTTCGGCCAGTTCGCCATAGACGAAGGACATGAAGGTTTTCAGTACCCTTGAATACAAGGTGAAGGGCTTGTGCCAGGTCGAACTGATCATCGCAGCCAAAAAGGCAAACGAGGTTAGTGCAACATCATAGCGCACTGAAAACCAGTCATCTTCCGCTCCAACTTGCAGTGCCACTGGCCACGTCTTCAATACAACTAATAGTAAGAGCAGGACCACAACTGAAAACCCTTCGGCTTCCGCTCTTAGTGTCATTATTGCATCTGGTTCTAGGTGCAAGGCAACAACAAAAGCTCTGGCACTTCGAGCACTAACATCCGTGCCAAGAGGCTCAAGGCTCAAAGTAGCAAGCTTGTATTGAATAGATCAATGGGCCATTCCAGACAAGCTGCTTGTCGCAGTAAGAATGGCTCTAAAAAAGCCCGAACCTAGTCAGAGGATAAATGAGTACCATCAAGGTGGTCCAGCCGAATCTACAACATGTTAAGGGCGCGTCCGCTGCTCTTAGTAAATGGTTTGCCGAGGGAAATATAACCCTTGGTCTTATCCGGGGACTCGGGGTTAAAAACTGAGACATAAGTGGTTTCCGAAATGGGACATGTAAGTTAATCTCCACAGACCCATAAGTCTAAAACCATTTGTACTCAAGACAATGAAGAGACTATATCAATATACTACTATTGATGTTCACATCAGAGACTGGTTGGAGTTGTCCGCCGTGGCATCGAAGACTAACCCTTGGATCAGAGCCATGATGGGAAGTCGTTCAATTACTTAATTTTTCGGAGGAGGACGAAGCGACACTAACTAGTGTACTGAAGAATGCACTGTTACAAGTCCTGGATTGGTCTAGCTTAGAAGTATTATCTATTCATCCCTGCAAGAGCGTTCTAGTGCCTTTCTCAAGGAGGTTATGTATCAACTTTGAACCTATAATAACTAACAACACCACTCTGGTCTATTCCAGTGAAGTCAAATATCTTGGAGTAATCCTGGACAAACGACTCAACTGGAATTCACACATCAAGTCAGTCGCAGAACGTGCTACTAGAGCACTGTGGGCCAGTAGATGTCTTACGGCAGGAATTGGGGTCTTTCTCCCAAAATTATACATTAGCTGTAGACAATGTTGGTAAGACCCCTGGTGGCCAAAAACACTCCAACAGTGAAAAGATTGCAGTAGGTGAAACGAATTGCCTGTCTTGGTATAACAGGTGCCATGCGCACCTGTCCCACAGCAGCTCATGAAGCTTTAGTCGGGTTAACTCCCCTACCGATCTTCGCCAGGATGATCGCTGCCATATGCTCTATTAAACTGCAGCTAGAGTACAATTACAAACCAGGTAACCTAACCGGTCACCTTATTATACTCAACACAATCCCTAATAGAGACATGTTTTGTACATTGCCCAATACCATAGTCAGTCAACATTGTTTCGGCCGATTTTTGAATTGGACATATTGGACAGCGGAAAGTGGACCAATGGTATCTTAACACTAGGCCGTAGAAGTCTGTTTCTATACACAGGCCAAAACTCGACGTTTTTGAGAATGACATATACATGCAATATAGAGCCCGTTAGCTTTAGTCTGTCTCGCAACAACCAACCCGTTGCAAGGTATAGACATCATGGTGCATGGACATCATAGGGTCAGTGTTCACCTATGGCTGTGTGGTTTAAGGTGAGTGAGTGTAAGTCTGATAAAAAACATTCGGATTGTTTTGGCTTTTTTTCGCCTCTACTGAAACACCAGAGTCCGGGTACAAAAAAAAATCCACTCCAATCGGGATGGAATATATAGCGTCCCAAATTAACTCTGCTGCTATTTGTGTAGTACATTGTTGGAAACAATAAAAAAAACAATTTGACTGTAAACGGCTTAGGGTTTGTAGTCCCACTATTCAACAACGTGTTTTCATTCTTGAACAATATAATGAATGAATGTTTGTCGGCCGCCATTCAAAATTTGCATATGAAATATAGTTGGAATAGTGTTTTAACTTCGTCGTCTGTGAGAGGTGAATTGAAAAATTCAGTATACTGGATCAGTCAGAGACGCTAAGCACACTAATTGTCCAAAAACAATTCTTTCAAATCAAATCTGAATTCCGCGAACATAAATATGGTGTCGTGGGTAACATGGAAATTCAAGGAAGCTGTCTACAGCGTATTCTGACAAGAGATTTGGGTCTCCATGCATAAAAGTTAATATCAAAAATCCTACAACATTTCGCATTACAGAAGGAAATTATCAATAAAGTTAAGTCTTCTGTGGATGGTCGATTCAAACACGACCGCCCCGTCCATTTGTTTAAAAAAAAAGTAATGTTTGTAAAAGGTGTTTCTTTACAACTGATAAATGAATTTATTGAATGCATATGACGGATATTATGTTTGAAATTTAAATATGATTTCGGGAATGCGAATGCCGTTGCCGCGTTCATGGCGGAATCAGTTGTCATATACTCTCCACACTACATCAAACTATACTGCACCGTCCAGTATTGAGTGTCAGATTTTGATCATCTCATTTTTTTAAAATATATGGACCAATAACCAAATCGAGACCTTTTTATGGTTGTAATGGTGTTATACCAATAAATGCTATATAATATTTAATAATGTTTTACACAGCCAAGTTTCGTGTTACAGCCATCCAGAAAAAATGTAAGGCAAAGAAATGATTAAATAATCCTTACTCCAATACAACTTATTCTTTAGGTATAAGGCTTATCATTTATAAAGAGTATTGCCTTTCTTTTAAGAACTCTAATTTTGTTCCTTATTCTAACATGGACCATGTCCTATGGGATCAGGTTAATCTGTACTTTATTATAAGCCTTAACTATAAATGTGTGTATTCATTTTTCATTTATTTTATTGTCTAATTTTCATTTTAGTTATACATTTTTTTATTTGTAATAAACTCAATCTAAGTACACATCATTTACAAACAAAATAAGAAAGCAATTAGTATATTATTCACAAGAAATAATTTCAATTTAAAAAATTAAAATATATGACAATGGAACAAAACGGGAATACAATGTACATTATGCATATTAAAATTGACTAAATAAAGTGTGGGCCAACCAAAATGCACGATATTAATTGTGAGTGACACCCTAACGTCAAGTTTTATTGCCCAACTTAATTTGACATTTCTTTGTTTCAGTGTCTGACAAATTCAACCATGGAGTGGTACAAAATTGAGCAGAGCGTTAAGATGGTTGAAGCCTTTTACAATAATGGGTGTTCAAATCAAAATCAGTTTCATGCATCATCATTGCAACATATAGGAGACAGTATTGCAGAGTCCGTCTCTTTTTTGCCCTATTTTATCGCTTTTTTAACAAACGATGCTCCAGTGAGCTAGACATCTGCATTCCTCCTCTCCAGGAATTCACTCACAATAACCGTCTCGCCAGGAATGCTCATCAGTATACCCTTAAGCCTCCTCTTGGACGCACAATTAAATTCAGAGACTCGTTCTTCAGCCGCATGGTGCCGTGACATTGTGTCAAATTGACATAATGACGCTTTTGAAAGTGTCATGGTGCCGAATATTAACATTTGGCATAATGTCGCTTTCGAAAGCGTCATATGGCCAAACTAGTTTGAGACATTGTGCCAAATGATTCCAAGCAATAAATTTACGTGTGAATCTTTTCATTCAACGGGTTGGGTTTCTATTATGCGCAATGAGCAACTTCATTTTTTTTCTTGCTTAAAATGGCCTATAAAACAAGAATATAATATTTATCCTGAAGAAATGCGCCCGTAACAAAATGTTAAGAATACTGCAAAAACCACATGTGTTTATTTATACTAATGTTCGTTATATTATAAAGTATAGAAATACTAATAAAGATACATACATACATACAAGACTCGGTATTCATAAGAAATGTTGTTTGAATTTTGCTTTCTTTCAACTTATTCGTGAAACTGCAGATCTATTGACATCGAATATTTTTGGCAGATCATTCAAAGAATACATTTGTCAACCAAGTTCTCTAAACTTCCTTACACTGCTAGTTCCTCCAAACAATCACTGTCATCTGTAAGGTAGGAGTATATTAAACTGTTGTTCATTTTATTTTAAAACCAAAAGTCTGCATACATTCAAAGAGAAAGTCGGAGGAGTTTTCAACTGAAACAAAAATAGAGCTCCCCATGCCAGATGTGGGTCATTCCTTTATCAGAACTAGAACGACGCAATAGCGTAAAATCCCATCATTAATTACCCATGACAATTACGAATCTCTTTTTCGATTGCACATCACGGCTTCCACTGTTAAGTGCATCAAAATATCGTCATATTGCACCAATCCACTTACATTAAGAAATCATCAATCATCGCTAGAAGCAGATTGCCATAAAAATGCATGTCTTGCGTTGCATTTCTTGTTTCGCAAAGTTCACAGCGTGTAAATTTTTTCGTCTGGGTATGTAAGTGTATGAATTTAAATATAGTCATTAAAAAGGAAAGACTTATTTATTCTAGTCCTTGGATACGTCAAATTTGAGTCCAATAGAAATAGTCGTCACCACAAGTATTGCCATCATCAGCAACATTATCTATACACTCTATTTCTGCCGTGATCTTATGTTTTGGTGTTTGTTAGCACTATGAATGATATTGCTCATTACGATAACATCTGAACAGTGATCCGCGTGAGAATTAAATCAACCGCCGCTACTGTTTTTCTAAGTAGACTTAGATCACAGGGAAGAGATGTTTGTTGCATCTTAAGAAGATAAAATAAGGAAACATGACGATTCCTACACATATCAATGGGTTTCTTAAGAGTACGTTCTCCAGATAGGAAAAAAAAAATAGAACGCTCTATACAAATTGCCCTCTTGGGATATTAACATTTATAAAATCTATTTGTAGATATCGCTGCCCGTTAAGCAATCATCTTGCACTTTCATTAATCGCCACTGAAAGGCGCACGTCTGCTTGCCACTTGAACTTCACAGAGGCGTTGTCTGTCGACGCGCATTGCTTTACAAGTTCCTCCAATTGCTGCATAATGATTTTAATGAAAATTAAATTTCCCATTTGAAGTAAATTTATTGTTCTCGTTGTGTGGCATACCGCGAGAAGCGCGGTTCTATTTCGGGATACGAATCTATTTATCAATATATTTCGAGCTATTTTGTCTTGTAATCGGTATCCGACGTTAAGAAAATAGTTGAGTGTGAAACTTGACAAGCTCGATGAAAGTTTAGGGGAAATATGATTGTATTTATAAAGGTTAGTATTTTTCTATGAGAACCAATTATCATATATCTGAACTCAAGTTCTATTGGCCTGGTTAATCACAATTAAAAAATGTATGACGTGTATAGGTTTAATATAGTATGTGTTTCTATGTTTTGTAAAAATGTGTACCTTAATACTTTTTTGTTTTTCCTTAGATTCGTTATGGCACAAGCAAGTTGAACATGATCATTACATCGTCTAGAGCAGACTTAAATCAGTGACATTTGAAAGAACTTCTAGAAATTCTTCAGTTTTCCATGATCTTCTCAAGGTATTTGTTGAAAAAGTCACATATCCTTAATTTTTCACCGTCATTCTCCCCAATTTAACAAGTTTTGCACTATTAACAAAATAAAACATGGAGGAGGTTAGCTAGTCTCTATGCACGCTGTCATATGCGTCATTAATTGATGCGTTATTAAAAGATCATCTGGACTGAAGTCACGCTGATAAGGATTGTGGGCATCAACAGTCTTATTAACGATGTTGCTTGACCTCCTCCAGATCGAGGGAGACGGAAATCGAGTCTATTAGTTATAGTCCAGATCGTGTGAGATATTTTTTACCTGACAACGATATTTCGATTTTTTTTGATTTTTTGTGTTGTGGTTGATTTTTTGGTAAAACCTTCGGCCATTTTTCCTGGCATAACATCTCTTTATATCCTCAATCCCGTGGTTTTTAAGTCGTTAATTTTTTCCCTTCATTTATTCTCATAAGATATCTCGTAGTTCTTATTTCCTAGGCGATGTTCATTTTTCTCTCACTATCCAAGGTCTGACTGGAGTGGCGTTGTTGGTAGGTGTGTCAACTTTTACCCTAGGGCTTTGGGTAAGATTGCTGACACGCGCAACTGTCATAATTTACAACTCAATCTCTTTAGAGTCTCTGAAATGATGCTTGTCATTTGAAAATAAGGAGCATCAAAAAGCTTTTTCGCCGATGGAACAATGTAAGAATAGATACCAGAGGCAAAGATGCCAGTGTCATCAGCGCACATTGCAAGTTGTGTATTCTCATTATGCAGCTGAAAGTCGGATACATACATATTGAAAAGAGTTGGTGCAAGAATTGTTCCTTTGGGAAACACTAAACTCGATCTTTTGGATAGATGAATAAGTTTTACCCATATATACTAAAAATTGTCTATCTTTAAGGAAGCTTTGTATAATGTTTATAATAGGGATGGGAAAAGCGTACTGATAAAGTTTGTATATGACGGCATCTTGCCATACAATATCAAAGGCTTTTTCTATATGAAAAGACCAGTGGAATCGTTCGCTAAGAGTTTTTTTCTTTTCATTTCAATTAATTTCATTTGTTGTTTCGTCGCTTAATTTTAGTGATTTGGTGGCAAGTGGAGTGTTCCTTACGAAACCCAAATTGAGTATCGGGGATAATACTATTTTCTTCAATGCGTAGACTTACTTTGATAATCTTTTCAAGTTACTTTCTTATGCAACTGAGCAAGCTAATGGGTCTGTAACTAGAAGGAGTTTCTTTGGGTTTACCGGGTTTAGACACTGGTATAACTATGGCAGTTTCCCAGGCGGTGGGAAAATTTCTGAGTTTTATTCAAAGTTTAAAAATTAGTGTCACCAATTCTATACCTTTCATTGGTAAAGCCTTTAGGAGCATAGTAATTACTTTATAAAGGCCTGGTGTTTTTTTTGTTTCTCAATAATTTAATTCGATTTTGAATCTAGTTAACTCGAGTTAACATCGTATGATGTGTTTGGTGAAGCTGTCTGATTGATTGCAACTACTACAAGTCGTACCAAGAATGTCGGTCTTTTCTTTGTGAGTTGAATAAGGTTTATTATCTTTTCCAAATGGTGGGACATTTTAGCCTTCGTTTGGGCTTGCTGTGTCAAAGGTGGAGAGGAGATCGTTCCAGCTTTTGTTTTTGAATGCCAAGGTGCTGTCATAAAATTAATGGTGTAAGTTACCATGCATTGAGTAGAACTCTGTAAAAGCGTACGACAAAAATGGGCAGCACGCATTTATATAAAAATATATATTTCGTCCTCTATATATAGATACATATAATAAATTCTCTCAAAAATATTCTAGTTAAAATAATTCGTACCAGCCTAATAATCAATTGTATGGCATGTTCAATATCAATAATATAGGCACATGTTCGTTCTTATGGACAATCCAAGACCAATTACAACTGTAATCTACAATGGAGTGGGATTTGAGAGAATAAATTGCATTAGCAATCGCCACGACATAACGGTACAATTGCTTAAGGAAAAGCTGAAATCATTAATGAATGGAATGGATATCATAGACAAACAAAATATATTTGTCGAATTGCAGAATAGAGGATACGCTCACCCACACAAGATGGTTTGACCGGATTCAATTGATGATGTCTTATCAGAGGAAATTCCAGATCAAAGCATCAATCCGGAATTGTTTGAAGTGATCACAAGAACATGATTATCCAAGCGCAATGATCTTCGACACAGTTACAGGAATTATGACAAATCAACTATTGAAAAGAGAGATCAATTCAAGCTGATAATCGTTGGGTCGTGCGTTATTGACCAATTTTGTCCTAAACGTACACAGCCCACATTACCATGGAATGTTGCAATTGTTATGTAAATAAAGGTAGCGATATGACTGTGTTTGGTATTCCTGATCGAAATGTATGTGTAGGAGTCGGAAAACCATTTAAACCTGTTTACACAAGTGACAAAGAGGTAGCGATTGTCGCCTTTATGAATATAGACAGTCGATAATGCAGTCACTTATCATAAAAAAGTGCACTTGGTAAAAAGAAGAATAACCATTATCATTAAGGGCAACCATAAAAATAATAGAGGGAATCTTATGCAAGGAGCGCTAGAAATGACATGGAACTAGTGTGATGCAGAAGTTCTCTCCATAAACAAAACAAACATAATTAATTTCTACAAAAGAAGAACAAACACTCTTCAAACCCTCAAAGTTAATGAAACCAGTACCTTAGTAATGGCAAAGGTGAAATCTCCGCGCATAACATTGGACCAGAAACTCTCTTGGAATGTTCAGATCAACAAAACATACCCAAATGGTATCAAAGCTATCTGGTCCCTTGGACTACTTGTAGGCAAGACATACGATTTCAACCCAAAAATGAGTTTGAGGATATACAATAAAATTAACATTTTTTAAATAAAATAGTGCCATAAACAGACTCAAAAAAATACAATGGCTAGTGTGTATCTGTACAACTGGTACTGATACTGAACATCCAGCAACTACACACTGCTATACAATCTGAAGGTGCAGGCATTAACAGTAAGGAAAAACTACAATTACAGAAAAAGAAACTACAAGGAGAAATTTTCATTCAGAAATTCCATATTTTAAAAAAAGTACTGTGAAGTATACATACAGCGAAGAGAGGAATGGATCAACAACCCCACTTGGATGAAGGATGTAACCCGAAAATGGTATACAGATCGAGGTCGAAATCTAAAAAAAATCAATAAATAAATTGAAAAAAATATAGTGTTTCTGCAAGGAAGCAACATTATTTGAAACTGATTTATTTGTAATCAATGAAGATCCACATCGCATACCCAATATATCGGATACCCACGCGGGTTTTAAGGCGCTAAAGATCTACAGATTGACTATACGGTGGCAGAATATAAGGCTGTGAAGACACTGATGCGGCCAGGGACAGTTATGGAACAACCAGGAGTCACATGCCAACAACTATACAGGGTGCACCGATCTTGGCAACAGAAAGAAGAATCCGAGCCAAGTTTCATTATAACAGATGCAGCTGACCATACCATCACATGTTTACAACTAATATAATTATGAAGTGTATAGGCTTAATGTAAGTAAAGATGCATATATATTTTTTCTTTCCGACTTTTAGTTTAAGGTTTCTCTTAGATTAGAATATGAATATTGAAGTAGTTTAACCCTGCACGGTTACCCTTCGTCGAATCGATGTTTAGATAGACAGACAGTTTATTTTCGCATAAAAATTACATTTGATTAATAGCAATATAAATGTATTTCATGATGTGTCTTCCTTCTGAAAAACGTTCATCACTTTATTTAACAAAACAAACACACGAAAAACAACAAAAAATTAAATTTTACTATAAAAGATATAAAAACAGACTTATTTACACGTTTTTCTTTAAAAATAATGCCCTATAGTACCATTCCGCCCGAAAGAAAGTTATGTTATAAATTCGTCCAACTTTCCGAATTGTTCATCTTATAGAACCGATAATGTTTCCGAGATTCTTCTGCATATATAAATATGTAAATAAATAATTAAACAAATAACAAACTACAGAAATAAATAAATACTATTTTTTTTTTCATTATTGGTAAACAAATTTCTAATTTGGGTGTTTTCGGGTAAATGACACGGTTTTGTAAGCTTATTTTTTAAGTGCATTCGTGCAGTTATAGAGTCAACACCCGCTCTTTAGTGTAGTCTCGAAGTAGGGAAAACATATGGGAGATGTAAAATAATTTTAAGGACTTTGTTTTGAGCTAATTGCAACTTCCTAATGTGGCATTGTGCGGATTTTCCCATACAAAAGTATAGCTTGTTATATAACCTTTAATGTTATGCTTTTATTTGAAGGAGATAATAAAGATTTCCTTCTGATGATCTTAACGTTATTTGTTTTATTTTTTTGTGATTTCTCTTTAATTGTTTATACCTTACGACTGACTTTTCGTTCAAAAACTGTCGGAACACTTAAAATAAGTCTTAATTCAAAAATTTAAGCTCGAAACTAATATTGTCGTTTAGATAATGGGTAACCTTAGTGTGTAAAATAAGGGCAACCGTGCAGGGTTAATGAAGCAAATAATAATTGAGTTCGGCTTATAATATTATCATGAATTTGTATTTAAAATATGGTACCCGTGACAATAATAGACGCCTTCTTCTTTGTGTGGCGCGTCCGTGGTAACAGTGATTGTAAACGTTGAAGTATGCCTACATTTAAGTATTCTTTAGCTCAAAAATTAATCCGTGGGGAAAAAAGGACAGATTCATATTTTCAACATTAGAATATCTCAATTAATTTCCAAAGTTTTCATTTCCAAAGTTTTCATTGCGTTTCATTGTATGTGTAATAAAAAGCATATAAATAAAATGAAAACAAACCAACATTATGATCATGTAGCATAATACGTTTAAGTACATATTTTACATATCTATGTATTTATTTTTTCAAATATTTTCGAATACCTTACGAAATTTAGCATTGTTCTTAGGATATTTGTAAGCCTTTGTCAGTGGAATATTACTTTATGCTGTTTTTGATTTGTTATTTTGATTTGATTCTGCTATTTAAAAAACAATGTTGGGGAACTTTAGGGGAAATTTGCGAATGTGTAGGGAGAACTAGGGATTTTTTTTTCATCGCCGATTGCGTGGCAGACATAAGCCTCAACCAACAACAACGATGTCTGGCGAGTTATGAAATTCGTCTGTACATTTCGAAAATTAACAATTTAAATCATGATTGCTTATGACTAAAAAGGAAATAAAAAATAAAAGAAAATTGTGAATATTTTATATCCGCGGATATCACCCATCGGCATTTTTTGAAGAGAATAAGACTGAATAGGTGTTTGAACTGATTGCAAAATTGCATGGCAAATTGATAAATGAAAAAGAACGTTGTTTTAAATGAAAGAGAATATATATGTTAAATAGTACAATCACTTATGTACATATATATTGTCAGAAGCGAATACAAAAATAAAAAATCAATTTAATTTTTCACCCTTCATCTTTGTACAACCTTCTACATATATAAGTAGGTGTGTATTTAGGTACATACATACGATTTTACTTTTCAGAATGAATATTCTTTTTTTTTTTAAGTTCCCATGAGTGGTTACTAAGCAAAACTCTTCACTTGAATACAACGAATCTACAACACATATTCACCACGCTTTAGTGGAACATAGATACATTAATATGTATATACATATGTATATCGAACAGAAACGTTCAACGCGAGATTCAGTAAATTAAATTCCCATATCAAATACAGACTCAAGCTATGCAACTGACATTTCTGAAACGTGTGAAACAAAAAGGAATGATTAAAATCGAAATTGTTTTTCACATTACTCTGATTGGAGGTTGCGTATCATCGACTTCCAAGCAATGTGGTTCGCTGAGATACTTTTAAATTTAGCTTCATAAATACTACACAAAATAGGCAAGTTGAAAGTCTGCCCCAAATGTTTTCACTTACACATACAAATATCCGATGACTGTGGAATTTCCAGTCGCTGTTTGGTTCACGCCTCTCGGAGTAAATGCGTTGAAATGAGTTCATATATCATCGAGAACGTGAACGCCTTCCTAGTAGCGTCAAACCAGATGGTATTTTGAAACAATTACATAAACACAATGAGGTTTTTAAGTGGACGTCATACGTGTATACATGGTCATTCTATTTACAAATGATTATTCATTGCAAAGCGCAAAGCGTGACTTGATAAACATAGGTACATATATATAGTTGAAAATAAAATGAGCTGTGGAAATTTGTTGACGAACTTTCTTCCTTATGCATTCAAGAAAACTCGAAATAAGTTAGACATATATTCGTATGTAGTATTTTTGTTTAAACAGAATGGATATTTTTGCTGTATAGTATAGTTAATGTATTAATTGGTAGTTACATGCTTACTTACTTACTAATAAGCCCTGTAACCAATAGAGTGTGCTGAGAACTCTGCTTTCAGTAATTAAGAACAAGTCAGCACACACACGCTCGATATGTCCGATACAGTGCAGTCGGTGATTTTTTCCTTCCGGACTACATCCTCACCCTGGTAGCTCATATATGTCTTCTCCTCTATTCACCTTCCTCGCATATGGGACCATACATACCATACATACATAACAAAAATCAGGTCTGCTGTCTTGCTTAGTGTCCAGCTTTCCAGTCCATGTAGAAGAGCTTGCAAAGTAAAAGTTTTGTAGAGAAGGATTTCGGTCCTTAGAGTAAGTAGTTTTGAGCCCAGTTGTTTCGACAAACCGGAGTAGCACCGGTTGCCAAGGGTGGTTCTAAGTCGGATCACCACTGTGATGTCTTTTGTTTTGCACAGAGGTAGACAAACTCCTTTAATAATAATATCGGTGGCGCTACAGAAGGACCGCCATTGGCCAGATAGTTTTGCAGCTCCTCCGCCGCCATCCATAAAGAGAGATGAGCCCTGGTATAGGCACACTCTCCCCCTCTCGCGTCTGCAGCCGCCAACGCCGTCCCACTGGGGTTGGTTACCCCATCTTCGATCGAAGGTGCTCGGCTCCCAGATTTCACCATGTGGAGGGGAGAGTAGGAGTTCGTTGATAGAGGCTAAGTGCAGACGCTTGCGCCTGCATGGGACGCCATATCAACGCTTTAAAATCCCATAGCACACCTCGAGAATTTTGTGACTGTAAAAGCTTCGAACCGTGGAACGCGGATTGTATAAAGGCAAGGATATGATTCGACCAGCATATACTTCTTGAGAAGATCGTGCAGAACTCACACTCTAACACCAGAGGCATGATCTTCCAAAAGTCCGTACAACTGCTAGCATACGCGGATGACATTGACGTGATTGGTCGAACACAGCGAGCCGTCAATAAAGCGTTTGCTGGTATTGAAGTGGAGGCGGCCAAAACGGGTTTAGCGGTGACCGAGGGCAAAACGAAGTATATGCTGTCATCAAGAAAGGAAGCACAACATTGACGACTTGGCCAAATCGTCACCATAGGCAGCTATAGCTTCGAGGTAGTGAAGGACTGTGTCTACCTCGGCTCGAAAGTGATTAGTACGAACAACACCAGTACCGAGATAAATCGCAGAATTAATCTTGCCAATCGCTGTTTCTTTGGGCTCAAGAGGCAATGGAGTAGTAGAGTCCTCTCTCGAGGGACCAAGCTAACATTATATATCACCTTGATCATCCCTGTCCTGCTCTATGGTGCGGAGGCATGAATAATCTAAAAAGCGGATGATGAAGCACTTGGTCTTTTCGAGAGAAAAGTTCTGCGTTCAATCTTTGGTCCTGTCTGCGTTGATGGTTATTGGAGAAGAAGATTCAACCACGAGCTGTACGGGCTGTACAGCGGCATTCGCCTAGTCAGGCGTCTACGGATTCAACGTGTTAGAACCGATGGCGCACCCAGGTGGAGAAGGACCTCAATCGACTTGTTGTGCGGAGTTGGAGACAGCCGGCTGGAGAGGCTTACTGGTCGAGGGCCAGGACTGTAGGCCACCCCCACTGTGGCCACCCCAGACTGTAGCGTGACCAGAAGAAGAAGAAGCATATACTTCTAGTAATGATGATACATAGATACTTATTGTTTTGAACCGTTTCTATCTTAAAGCAAAGGGCAAGATTTTATCTCATAGAATAGTTCACTAATTGAATTTAAATTTCAATGGGAAGTGGAAGAAATATTGTGTGGAAGAAAATATTAATCGGGCGAATTTTCCTGTTTAAGATTAAAATACATAGCTTTAGTTTTACAATTAACCGGAAGATTGTGCTAAGCAAAAATAATAACATAAAATAACAAAGTCATGGTTTATGTCAGTAGATAAGATATGACTACTACCTGAATTGTATGCAATGCCAAAGGCCATCCCCAAAAGCTGAAACTTTTCCCCTGAAATTTTGGCTAAATAGAGAATATATGTACACAAAGAACAATAATGGACCCAAAACTAAACCTTGATAGAAGAACAAAGCTTATAGTATCTTTTAGATACGACACACACCAGTCGTAAAGAAAACCACGAAATCCAATGCAATGTAGTTTGTTTAGAAAAATCTGATGTTTAACCATGTCAAAATGCTTACATATGTCCAAAAAAGCCAGCACAGCATTTTTGGCTACCAAGGCTTTTTATATGGAAGAACAGAATTCCAATAATGCTGAAACCAAATTGAGCTGAATTAAGGAAGTCTATTTTAACGATATGCCAAAACTCTTTTCTTAACAGCCTTTCCAACACTTTTGAGATTGATGGTAGTAAGAAAATCGGCCTGTAATTATTTATTTCATATTTACTTACATTCTTAAAAAGAGGTAGTACATTGTCACACTTAAGTTGCTTTACGTTTATTAATATTACGTTAATATACATAAAGTTTCAATTATTTAGCAAGTTAATGATTTTGTTTTTTTGAGTTCTAGGCCGGTGATTTATTCAAAAAAGAAACTTGTACTGTGTAAATTTTTATTAATTAAGTGCAAATTAACATAACGCTTATAGTATGATGAACGTAGGTTTATGTATGGTACATGTCCAATATTTGAAAAATATTTATTAAATACATTGGATACCTCTTTTGGATCATCAATAGTAAAACCATCATCAATAGTAAAATTGATGTTGAAATATTTCGAATGTTGCCTTTTGTGATATAACTTATAGCCTGTCATTCCTTTTTTGGGTTGCCAATTGCGTTTTGTTTAAAATATGGTTATCAGTCCAAGGCTTTAGTCTAACTGAATTTTTTTTTTGTAGGTCAGTGTGTGAAACATTTCTTATACAGTTTTGAAGATAGGACAGAAACAAATCATAAGCCTTTGAGATCTTTACTTGCAGATAAATTTCCAACCAAGTTTCAGAACGCAATTCAATATTTGATAACTTTAAGTTTAACTTGGTGAGTCTAAGAGGGGAAAGGGCATTGCAAGATACAAGATACCAAGAAACGACGAGAAACGTGATCTGGAGCAGTACCTAAACTACATCTTGTAACTTGATCAACAAAGAAGACGAGACCGTGTTCAACCAGAAGTGCGTGGTAAGAATAAGTTCTCAAAGACAACACATCAATAAATAAGTCACCCAAGAATATAAGATTTGCTCAACTTCAGAACTTAGAGAATCATAAACAAAAACTCCAACTTCACCTGCAACATAAGTTTCGTTTGTGTTCACGTGTAAATTATAACCAAATTTCGCTTACAAAAATCAAATCGGCCAAAAATGGAATGACTTCGAGGTTGACTTTAATCCAGAAAAACCATTAGCCTTACTAGTTTAGGTCATATAAAGATTTAATAACAACAAACCTCTTAAATTGTCTCGTTAAAATTTTGAAACCGAACATATTTCTAACTTTTTTTTTCCGTTTTCTTTTAGCTTCTATATATAGGGCTCTTGTACAATTTGCAAAAAATATCACATTACAAAAATGGGCGGGTTAGTGCTTAAAATCCTACGCAGAGGGTGCCAGGTACGATACCAGAATTTTACGACCTTTCATAATTCACGGCTCTTTCGAGTCATTGACAATGCTCAAATAGTATTCTGTATAGACAAAGCTTCTCAAAGTTAGCCGTTCGGAATCGGCATAAAACTTCTTTAATATCTTACAATATATAATATAATAAATAACACTGATTTTATTATTATTATACTAGCAAATAACGACGAGTTCAAAATTTTTTTTAGCAATATTCTAAGACATCATAATTTTTGCTTTTGTTTCTAATTTAACAAATTGCGGACGTATGATATCCCTGACTTGCCTAATGGTAAGATTTTTCTTAAACACACGTCTGATTTTTAAATGTACTAAGTTCAAAATTGTGTTTGTATTACGTGAAAAGTTGGGTAGTAATTTTAAGTAGCTTTGCGTTCTGAAGTCATCATAGTTTCCTATTAAACGTCATTGCAATTTTACGCTTTCTTTTAGGTTACATAATGCGCAAAATCTATCATTAAAATATTCAATGTTGAGACAAAATAACCCACACAACTTTCGCAAAAACTATTGTACTGTGTATCATTTGCGAGTATAGAATTTCAATCCATTCTAAAATAAAATACACAAAGACAGAATTTAAGTTTCTTCATCGGTATTCTCAAAGCCTCTTGAAGAGATCATAAACAAACAGTGTACACAGGACAGAAGCATTTCTGCTTCCGACATCAACACTAAAAGCATTTCACTAAACCAGGCATACAAAGCTAAATGACCCATTCTTCCTACATCAACATAACCTGTCCACTTAACTCCAAACAATAATACCCATAGAAATGAAACATGACAACGTAAACTACTCAGTCTTGTCTCCAAAGCCTTATGAATCAGGACCTCAGTCCTGTGTTTCGACAGAGACTGTCGTGTATGCAAGGGTGAAAATCACTTAACCGCACTACATCACAATTGATGTCACATCAACGAAACAATCATAAAACCGAACCACAAGTAACATTTAATGTATACGTGCACATATGTACGTGTGGATATGTATATTTACCTCGTCCCAGTTACTTTCATTGGTTTGCTTCCACCCAAAACCCTTGCTATAGTCGTCCCCAATAGAGGGTCCTTAATAAACCGATCTCATCGGGAAAAAGGACAAACATACAATAAATTCGTACTTACTATACGTAGTACATACATATTTTGGTAAAAACTGCTCTTGGGCAATTGTGCATGGTAAGGCGAAAAGAAATGCAAGAGAGAAAATTCCCGCCATTTTAAATGCTACCTTCCCAGCCTTCTGGAAGACACATAGCTAGAGCGGCATCAACAAGGAGGTGGGTGGTGAAGAACACATTTGCATATCCACATAGAGACACGTATGGAAAAGATTATCTAAGCTTCTGATTTCTGGATCGTTGGCCGTGGCATGTGCACGCGGTGGCGGGAGTATAAAGGATGATATGTCGGCCTCTTAAATAATAAAAATGGGAAAAAATTCCGCAAAAGCGAAGATGAAGGGACTAAAAAAGGATATTCCACACTTTGTGTCTTGTTGTTATTTATAGTTTTCGAAATAGCTTTGCGCATCTGAAGAGTTGCTCTCTGCAGTGGGTGGTATCGCGGTGGTAGAAGCATCGCAGTTATTGTAACTAGGGAATGTTGATATGTAATATTCATATTTAAGAGTAGTTGTAACGATGCACATACAGAACATGGAAATTATTTCAATTCCCGTCTTATTTTCGATTGTAAAGTATTCATGAATCTAAGGCATCATTATCTAAGGCTTTCCTTTACTGTAAAGGGAGAGGGCTTATCATTTTATTTCAATAAAATATTTTCGATTCATGAACTTACCCGTGTTCTTCGTGAGAGAGCAGTTGACCTCCGTGACCGGATTATAGGAGTTTATGTTCTGTAGTGGTATAGATTGAATATTCAGTTTCATTTCGTTCTTATTAAAAAAAATACCATAATTTTTGGACCGAGGACTACGTGCTTAAATTCGTGATTGGATTGCATTGATTTGAATATTTAAACTGTTTTGCTTACTTATATGTGTATATTATGTTTTCTAGTAAAGAAGTGATACCTGGACAATAGACGCTCACATAATGTAGTTTCTCATTTAAATCAATGAAACAAGGAGAAAGTAAATGACTTCATAATATGCATTCATAACTTTTGTTCTTGTCTGTAGGAAAGCACATACAAATATGTTTTCATGTAAATTGTTTTCCAGTAAACGGATTATAGATTCATTTTCTGCTCAGGCTAAAAAAAACTATTCGGGAGAAGTAGCAAGTATCGACCCCTCTGTTCGAGATCTAATTGACGATCATGATTGGAGCGACATGTACATTTCTTGTAAAATATTCCTTCTAAAACGTGCGCTTAAAATGTTACGGTAATGTTCACATGGTAAAAATGGGTATCTAAGAAAAGACAACAAGTCCATACAAAATAATGGACTTGTTCTGTTGAAATTGAGTTGATGACACGGATAGTAGGGAATGGATAGTCTGGGTCATATCCATACTTTAGGCTGGATAATCCATCAGTTGTGATGGTCCTAATCCAGATCGAATTATGTATACATTAATCCAGAGGATAAAATATATATCGAAGCCGTTAAATGGGGCTAAGAACGACTAATCTTGATAGCAACTGCTTGATCGAGACCAGAACATGTGCGATAAGGGCGACCCAGACATAAAAATCTTAAACGCATTCCCAGCTTTGTGGTTTCATTGATCTTATTTAGACCCGACAACTGCGGCAAGGTGTGTAGTCTATAAGGATCGACTCTAACTCAAAAGGAACTATGTCTAGGCGTAACCAGGCGAACTTTTGGACTTGGTTTAACCACCTCGCCCAAAGTCTGCCAAGCGGTCGTCTATCTGATGTAGTCGCATTGTAGGCACACCATGGAGGAAATGTGGAGTCGTATTCTAGGTACACTTTGAGCGCATGAATAACTTCGCATAATCGTGATCGGAAAGGCTTGAACATGTGCACTAAGCACTGAAGCGCCACACAAGGAATAAGAAAACTATTATTTCTTTTATTTTGTATTCGCTTCATTAGTTATTATTTTTACTTAAAAAGTATTATCTATCATAATCCACAATTGACTTCCGTCTTTCGCCACGACAAGAAAATATTTCTTGAAATATTCACGTTGCCCATAATTTCAACAAAATCAGACAGAAGATTGCTCGATGAATCTTTTAGTTGTATAGTTACTTTATACTTTCTTTGCATTATAAATACATTTGATTAATAATCGCCCTTCTAAAGAGATTTTCTTACTTTTCAGGGGACGCTTATAAAGTTTTCAGCGGTAAAAAAGTTGGAAATTTTCGATCTATTTTTAAGTACTTATACTTGATACTGATATCTTGAATCTTGAAATATTAATACATAACTCAACTTCGTCTAAAGTCGACTTCAGCTGTTTGGTTTGTGGACAGAAATTTGTGCTGCTTCCTATTCCTATATAATAAAATATAAAAAATAACTCAATTAGTTAAAATAATTCCGCAGGGGACAACTTTTGGAATATCATTAAGAGCTTACGCTGTTGATTGCCGGATTGTCATTAATGAATTGGTGCAAATGGAATAACATGGACGTCTACTAACATAAAAATAATAATAATTTTGTGATCGTTCACTAAAACGCTAGGTGTTCGACATATTTGACGCCCCCTTATCAATTTCGAATTTGGTTTTCTCCGCTTTCTGTTGAAGTAGGAATCTTGAATTAATTTGCGCGGAATACTCGGTAAACAAGAAAGAATCCTCCTCACAGCGGTTATTAATGCTTATTGTGCAAATTCAATATCATGGAACAAATTTTTTCATTGTTTTTTTTGATGATATAGTATGAAGTTCTTATTTCCTATAAAATAATATAAATTGAAGAATCTCTCATTGTCAGAATATTACAAATACAGTCAATACTTCGATAACTTTACTAACTTCAAGTTCACCTGCAATAAAAAATTCGAAATGTCGAGTTAGATTCGAATACATCGAGTTATCAGGTAAAATACGAAATTAATTTAAATATAAATGTATTTATTTGCGAACATAAAATATGCAACATAATAATTATTATTTAAAATAGATATTGTAAATAGATATATTATACAAGATAGAAGAATGGATTTTTTGTTTTGGTTTTCCAAAACAAATTCAATGGAATTTAACCAGTGGGTTAGTGTGTCGACTCCTACGCAGAGGGTGCCAGGTTCGATACCCGAATTTACTACCTTTCATATTTCACGGATCCACCTCTTTCGAGTCACTGACAATGCTCAAAGAGTATATCCTGTCTAGAAAAAGCTTCTCAACTACGCCGTTCGGAGTCGGAATTAAACAGTAGGTCCCTTCCACGCCTGAGAGAACAGTAGCACACACAACACGTGTGGTTGCTGAGAAGCTAGGCCCTGGCCCTCTATGAGCTGTAGCGCCACCCATATTATTATTATTAATAACAGAATCGATTGCTTTTTTCCAGTAGTCTTTGAATATACACTGAACGCTCAGTATAACGAATGCTGATATCCCGAATGTCCAGTTAAGAACTCAAAAAACAGCAAAACCTTTTTAATTGAAACAAATCCAGCTGAGATTTACCAACGCCAATATAAGCGTACCTGAGATCCCCGCTTAAAAGGATTTTCATTGAAAACCCGCTTATAAGCAACACAATTTTATGCCCATGCCACATACGAATTATCTGCGGATTATAGTTTAACAAATAACCATATGTGCTATTATCCGAGGATTACTGTATAACAAATAACAACTTGAAGTCCATTGATATCTCTAAATAACGAATAATGACACGAATTTTACTACTCTGTATGATCAATGCTGTTCAATTTCAAGAAAAGAAACAAAACAAACCTTAGAATCGTTATTTTTTAATTTTTATTTTTTTTTTCCTCCGTCAACATGCCTCTCCTCCTGATTGAGGTCATTTTACAGCTGGAGACGATAGACTCGAACTTGTTTGACCAGATCGATGACGCTGCACAGCCCGTGCAGTTCGTCGTTCATTCTCCTCCTCCAAACACCATTCTCGAGAATAATGTTAATTAAATGGCATGACAGTGGGTCGCACTATGCACCTTACGAAATCATCGCCAGCTGCTTGATAGTTCGGCACCGGCAATCCATCGGCACCGGCAGCCTTATTAGACTTTAGTTTGGAGACATCTGTTGTAACTTCACTGAGGTCGTGGGGCTTCAGTTGGATTATTCAGACTGACAGGGGTATTTTGCAGAAGTGGTCTTTCCATATTCCCAGCACCGACTGCAATTCCATTACTAGGTTCCCATCCTTATCACTGCAGGCGTGTTTGTGAACTTTAAATGTTCGTCTTATTTCGGTAGAGTGTCCGTATGTCATTCCTGCAGTAACATTTCTCAATCCCGTCGATCGCTCCATCTCCCCCATTCTCATGCTCCATCATTATCTTCCGAAAAAGCTCTTCCCTTCTTTTCTGCTCGTGGAGTTCACGAGCAGCCCTCGTCCTTCCCTGCAGCACCGCTTTGTATGCTTCCTGTTTGGCTGCATGTGCCTGCTGACATTCATCATAGAACCCGGGGTTTCTTCTTGGTAGCAGAGCGATTGTAGTCGTGTGACGTTGAATTTCCTCGTAGCACTTTTTGATTTTGCAGGGTCCGGGCAATCCTCATTTGGAGTTTGGCTACACATAGATAGTGGTCCGAACTAATGCAGGCGCCTCGGGACGTCCGGACGTCCAAAATACTTCTTGAATGTCTTGCGTCGATCGCATCCAAATGACAAACCCGCATTCAAATGTGCGTTGACCCCGTTCTTTGTAATAGTCACCGAAAAAAATATCACAGTTCTTCATCCTTGTTTTGCCTGGCCCCTCCCACCGCAATCCTGGATCAGGGTAATGTCTGCCTTATAGCCGTCCAGGGCCTCCAGAAGTTGTTCATCTGCACGTGGTCGGTTGAGAGTCCGGAACGTGGCGAAGTTACCACCATGGGTAACCCCCGAACTTGGAGGGCCTGGTCCTAGTTTAAACCCCTGGACCGAAAGGGGCAGCTGTATACATTGGTTCACCTCCCAGTGGTTGCTGTAAAGGCTATCCAGAGAAGGGTGTATGTCAACTTGACCTGTGCATTCGCAAGTATCGTTGTTGGCATTTCGCCAAGTTGAGAGCAATCAACAACTTTTCCCTGGATGCACAGGTCCATGTCCTTTTTCTTACTTGTCTGAAAAGTATTTTTTTTTCTGCTTTTGGTGTTTTTTATCTGGACAATAAAACGGTATATGAAATATCTTGGACGTTACACGTCTTTGGAATTTGTCGAAAAAACTGGTTTCGCTATAATGAATTGTTCAGCCAATTATAGCTTTCGTTATGAAGGTTTTCCAGTTTGAACGCTTAACGTTTTAAAGTTAAGAAGTAAATTCTTAACGAATTTGCACCAACTTGTTTGAAGGTAATTCATTTAAATGCTCCTTTAAATTGTTCTCCATTGCATCACTGTCATCGGTCTTGTCGAGCTGCTCGTACCCCTACTAACAAGGAATTTGACAATTCTTACACTTACATAACAGAATACCAGGTGATATGTTCCAGTCCGGTTTGTTTGCGTGGACAGGAAAAGCTGGTGTGTATGTCAACTCGATGAGAGCAGAGCTAGTACTGCTAATACTGTAGGATCTAAAAAGCTGAAGAAAGAGGAAATGAGTTTCACTAGTCAAGCCAAATGCTTAGGCATGAAGGCAGCAGCAGCTGTTTACACATGTAAAAGGATCCTCAAATGGGGACTTAAACTGAGAATGGCTCACTGGATGTACACAGCCGTTTTCAGACTTATCTTAACATTTACCAATTTCAATAACATAAAAAAATATATGTATACAATATATATATATACATTTATATATATAAAAAAAGGTACACAATGGTGTGTGGATTATATATATTACACATATACGTAACATACCCCCCCTTGTGTACACGTCCGTAGTATTATGAACATAGATTATGTTGGATTAAGTTTTCTTAGGTTTTTAATAGGTAATAGGGCTTAGGTTTATATATATATATATATACCAGCATGAACGATTCACGGGATATTATTCTCCTTTTTCCTCGTCCTAAACCTTCTACCACTTTACCCGCGGAACTACCGTTAGGTATTATTTCGCGGGGCTGGTTAGCATATCACGTTATGTGATCTATATTTGCTAATTCGGCTTTCTTTCTCTTTCGAGCCTTCTTAGCTCGATAAAGGAGCAGGTCACCAGCCATTTTTCAGCTGACTCCATCATATGGTTAACTAGGAAGTCGGGAGTTGGTAGACTTCCTCTCGCCACGGCAAAGCGTCTGCAATGGAATATTGCGTGCTCTGCGTCTTCATCTTCGCGCATTCTGGACAAATGGGTTAGCTGTCGTGACCGAATCTGTGAAGGTATTTCCGGTAAACTCCATGGCCCGACAAGAACAGCGTGAGGTGTAGTTCCCGTGAGCTCTCGTTGCCCAGGTTTCTATTCTGGGTATCAATTTATGCTGTCCCACCTGGCTTGCCACAGTGCCATTGATGTTGCCCTTTTCTCAGTCCTCCGTAGTTAGTTGCTGCTTTTTTGCTGCAGTCCTCGACGTGAGTTTTAAAGTTCAGCCGGTTGTCGAGCATTAGCCCTAGGTATTTTAGGGACTCCTTCGATCGAATTATCTGGGAACCAACCCGGAATTCGCGTATTCCAAAGCCTTTCGGCTGGTTACTAAGGTAGCCTCAGTCTTATGGTCAGCTAGTTATATGTCGGCGGAGTAAGTCTTAAATAATAAAGTCTGTCTTAAGGACTAAAAAAAAAGATTTCGAAAGGAAAATAGTAAGTCAGATTAGATTATTTTAGAGTACCCGCGAAGTATCAGTAAGACAGAATAACGACATGAATTGTGAAATATTAAAATAGATTTTTATGTCATTTTTGTCTAGTATAATTTGTCCTGGGAGTTAAATAAAAACGATTATGAAAAAACGTATCTTAGCATAATGTAAACTTATTTTTCTAAACACCCTCAGCGGCCATGGAAAATGCTACAGCTTCTTCCCATAAACACCTACGGGAAGCTGACAGCTACCAGGGCAGCGTTAAGGCTGCGGGAATGCAACCGCTGGAGCAGATCACACATACAGATTGTACTGCGTCGGCCTTAGATTTCGTTTTTGGGCACAAAGCACTTATGCCAGACAGAGAGGACTGGCCAAAAGATTTAGTTAGGAAAACTGATAACCTGGAAATCTACACAGATAGCTCAAAAGTAGAGGGGGGCACCGGAATAGGGGAATACCGCTCTCCCAATATATCCGACTGTCCAACCAATGAAGTGTATTCCAGGCAGAAGTAAATGCTATCCAGGAGGCTGGCCGCTTACTGTCAATGAAGCCGATAGACGGGTTTTCTGTCGTTATATACATAGAGTCAGGCGGCCATTAAGGCTCTGGATGCACCATCAATTAAATCCAAGCTAACACTTTGTCGGCTATCTCTCAAGGAGATAGCAGTTATATGCAACCTCACCCAATGTTGGGTCCCTGGCCATAGTGCAGGCAACGAAATGGCCGACGAGTTAGCAAGAGCGGGGTGGGTCTGTCATTTGCCAAGAATCAGGACACCCCACATCCCTTACTTCAAGTAATAAACACCTTGTTACCTACAGATGCCATCCACACCGCTAATCGGGGGTGGAAAGAACTGGACATTTGTAGGATTTTGAGGCATAGGTTTTCCCTTCGGATACTTCCTTAATATGTAAGCAATATTGACTTCTTTTTTTTTGTTATATTATAATTTTACAGATGTAAGATACTAGTTATCATATCTCTGAATTGTAAAACGTGTTGTAATAGAGCCTTGTAAATATTTTATGCGCAATAAAGAACTATCTATCTATCTATCTGAGGCTTAGGTAGGTAGGTAGGTAGGCGGGGCTGCTAGTGAAATTCACAATCACACTTAGACCATGTAGCTCCATTGGAGTACCCACAGTCAGATTACTACCACTCACTTAACCAACTGCACCATCCAGGTGTTTTAAACTTCGAGGCTTATTGGGCCTTCAATAAATCCGAACAAGACAAATACGTTCCCAAAAGTAGACAGGAGTGAAATAAGAAATGATGGGAGCAGTATCAACGGCCTCTGACCGGTGTGCACGCCAGAAGAATTGGAGCCCCTCACAAAGACTTCTGTAGAAGCTGTAGAGGCGAAGAGGAAGAAGGAACTACACTTCACTTCCTCGGTACCTCACCAGTCCTTGCAAACACAAGAAATCATAATCACTTCATCAGTAGCCTAGAGGAAAAATCACATTTTAAGATTCAGGACATAGCTAAGATTATCAGGAAAGCAAATTGGTTGTAAATCAGAACAGGAGTCGATTATCCAAGATAGGCCACTAGGATACCTCTAGGTAGCTATCAGATGTTAGTGTAGTCGACTTGAACAAAAGAGAAACAGATGCAAAGTACCGGGCAGTGATATCACAACGAGCCCAATCAGGATCTAAGTGGATCAAAACAGTTACAACTGTGACATTCAGCTTAACCTAACCTAACCTAAACTTGTGTTCGTACGTTAAACTTATAGCTTCAGTGCTTACAAAACTCAGTTTTCCATGCATTTTGATCAGTGTTGTAATGAAATTTTTGTTTAACCCTTTACTGCATGGTATATCATAAATGATATCATTATAACACCCTAAATACGATCATATATGATATATATGCGACATGATAAACCATATAGAATGCTTGATATATCATATACATATCGTGCAATATCCCAAAAATGGCGCAAGTTTTTTCTTTTTCGTAATTCAGTCGATGAAATATATAACGCTTTATTTCTAACAGTAAAGGGGTTGAAGCATATATATACATAATTCAATATTTATGAAAATGGGAATTTATGCAGTATATGGTCCTGATGAAATCAAAGAAAAAAAAAATTAAAAAAAAATCCAAAACTTTTTATATTAAATCAACTTGTAAGTACTAATGTAACTTACTAAAGAAAATAAAATCGATTTTGCTTATATTTATAGGAAAACAATACTTTTTCATTTAAAAAGCACATAATTTCTTTTATTTCTTTGCGCAATCAACTAAAAGTGTGACGTTTGTGACAGTTTTTTTACAGATAGGAAGCATATTACCTTGTTTTCTGTGTATCAATAAAGGAAACTATGTACATGCAAATTTCTGTCTTGGCACTATTGTCAATGCTGAAGAATTTCATTCGAGTTATCGCAGTTCGACTGTAAATGCTGAAAATTAAAAATGATATAATCCAGCTTGATTTGGGGAAAATTAAACTGAATAAATGTGTGTACGTATCTACAAATCTAATGTTTGATCCCATTTAATTGAATTTTGCTACAGTAAAATCAGACTATATTACAATGCATTTCTTAACAACGTTTCTGCCTTCTTCATATGCAATCCCTACATTTGAACTAATGTGCAAATGAAATAACAAAAGGAGTGTCTAAAACACAACAAAAAGGATCGATTGAACCAGGAATTAATTGCCACACACCTGCCCTAATTCTTCAGACATCGCACAAATGCTAAGGATAACGCCTCTTGAAATTAAGTTCGGTTGATGTCTTAATTTAGACGCAGAATTGTAAACTCATGCCAAGAGGATGGAGATACGACAAACAACGAAAAACCTAAGAGCCACCAATTTCGGTTCACATTGTTTTCAAAACCTATAATTACGCGGTCCAAGGAGACCTTGGACAGTGAACACATGGATTGGCTATTCTTTTGTTTTTTAGGGACTGAAAATTGTTCCCAATCCAATTTGCCACACTCGACTGAACTCAAAATAAAGACATCATCCTCTTTGATTACATTTTAGTAGAGGCAGGCGAGAGTTTGTGCATCCCCTTACAGTCGGTATATGTACGAAGCTGATGCGAGGCACTCTGGCGTCCGCGTCTGTCTGGGACTTATAATTGAGGATATGATGAATTCATTAAACCAAATATGGAAAATTGTTATGAACAAAAACAACAAGTCGCTGGGTCGGTAAACGGGGTAGGCAAACTGAATCCGGAGGGGAAGTTAAAGGCGTGGCGCAATCATTTTTCACAGAAACTGAACACAAATTATGTTTAATGAATGCGCTTGTTCCTTTTTTGTCCGATTACTGCTACTTCAAATGCGGCGTGTTGCTTTGAAAACGTGCAAATCAATTAACCGATGAATGAGAGAAGTATGTAAAGGAAGAGGTTTTTATTAAAAGCTTAGTGTACAGTACTTCTGATTAATGACGTGCAGTCTGATTATTTAGAATTAAATGAAGTTTACTTTTTGGCCGATGCTTGGGAATTGAACTTATCAATTTTCATATCCGTTGAAACTGTTATTGATAGTTAATTGATATATTAAACACCGGAAAAGTAGAACACACATCAGAGGTAGAAATAAACACGCGATATTATTTTCATTGTTTGTACTTTCTTGTCTTGTTCTTGTTTGTGTGGAGCTACAACTGAATTTGAGTCTTAAACACAATGCATCTTTCAAAAATGCTTTGCTGCTACCGTTTTTGCTGTATACAGGTACCTGAAGACCTACTTTAAACGAATCTAAATTTAATTTCTCAATCATCACTTCACTCTCAATTTGTGAGGGAAGTGCCAAAACAACAAACTGAATATTTGCTACGGAGCCTACGTGTCAAAATGGTGCTTCAAGACTGCAATGACAAAATAGGAATTACAGAATCGGAAAATCCCAGCTACATTCGATGCATTAGGTTTTCCTCCTAGCCTTAAAAAAGTCGGCATACAAGCCGTGGCTCAGATGGGTTACCACCAGAGCTCTTCGAGGTTTGTGGCGATGTTCTTGTAGGAAGCATACACCAAATCGTCTGCTGGATTTGGAAGATGAAAGCATGTCAAGAAAAATTCTACCCAGAAAAAAGGCGATCCTATAAGTCTAAGAGCCCACAGCAAATTTTGGGTGTGAAAGTGTAACCAAAACACAACTGGATAGCATACAGATACATGAATAGTATGTTAAAAATCCCATTTTGAAATATATTGTATAACCAAATACTCACAGAAAAATTGGTCCCAAACGTTTTACGCCTTGCCAGACGTCCTGCGGATGATACGGTAATTTTTTCGGATGTCAAGTCTGGGGAAACTGTGCTAATCGTTACATAAAAAGTATGCAAATATCTCAGAACAAAGTCTTAAAAATTATGCTGAATCTTCCTTGGCAATATGCTACTCTAAGCTTACATCATAAGGCCAATATTGGATTAATCTCTAACAAAATAACCAAACTATCTGAATCTTTCAAAAGCAGGTGATGCATCAGAGACAATATAAATTAACTATTTACTTAATATGTATTTACTTAATGGAATGTTTTGTTAATTATTACATATTTATATATATATATTTATTATATTTTGTTAATTATTACGATAGCGTGAACCAATTATTGCACAGGCTTTTCACGCAAACAAGTTGTTCACGTTATCCAATCGTGATTACCTACCCAAAAAAATAAGCTTGGACAATAGTTTTATTGATATTTATTAAGATTTAGTTTCTATTCAAAAGATCTTTAATACTGTTCTATTGTTTTTTCATCTTGCAGTACCTGCTGCACAGCTTTTTCGTTTTTTTTTTCAAAAAAGTGTGTAAAAGTATGTCGGAATACTCCGTGATATTAACTTCAGCCCATTGCCTTGCTCTATCAAAATTGGAATAGCTTCAGCCGCTATTATCGTTGATCGACCGATTCTTCCAATAATTGAATGGAGATTTTTCGCTTTGCCAATAACCATTGGCTTTAAATTGTGAAGGCCAGTAGCATTTGTACACTGTAACGTAATCCTGGCCGCCTCCACTTCTTGACTTGGAGCCGATTTTTTCACCAACGGCAACATCATCCAAAGCAAACCCGACTCATCGGCATCATAAATTTGGTTTTTAGACAGTGGAAGCTGATGAATTATTTTTAAATGACACAACTGAGCCACGATCGGATGAGAGTTTTTTCCCACAGGATTTTGAAAAGCCGAGCATGATAACGTGGCTTGAATCCACTTAACCAACCAGAACTGGCATTAAAGGCCAATTCTTTTTTCTTTAGTTAAATGCAATAATTTCACTTTTTACTTCAGCATTTCTCAGCCAACTGGTAAATTCCTACCATGCTGCTTCAACCGTTAGTATAAAGCTCGTTCCATACGAGGATATTCGCATTGCTTTAAAGTTTTTTTTTTCAACAAACACCATCCTTCACCACTTCCAAGCTTCTAAATAACCTTTTTCTTGCCAATGATAAGAACTTCGGATTTTATGAAGACATTTTTGCAAAGCAGCACTTATCTGCACTGCACTGTTCTAATTGTATGCAAAATCTAGCATCCCAGCAAACGAATGAATGAACATGTTCAATCATGTGCATACATTTTTGGTTTACGTTATCGAGGTTTCTTCTGTTCACGCTATAGAGTACTCATTATAAAAAAAATGGGTGGTCACGCTAGCGGAGTGTTCACGCAATCAGGGGTTCACGCTACCCAGACACTACGGTATGTTCATACATATAATTAAATATATATATGTACACACATATTTGTTTCTCCTTAATTAATTTAGATGTTTATTTGCTTCATTATTTATTTGTTTATTCATCTAACTTTCTGTTTTATTACTTTATTTATGTATTGATCTGTGTATATCCTCTTTTGACTGTTTTTACTACTACTGTTACTATATATTTTTATACATATTATTACAACTATTGATGTATATGCTTCCTTAACGCCGCCTACAAGATCGTGTCCAGCGTACTGTGTGAACTTCTAAAGCCTAAGAACAACCATTACGTTCCGGCCCTCCAAATCGGTAATAATAAAAATAATAATAATAATAATAATAATAATAATAATAATAATAATAATAATAATAATAATAATAATAATAATAATAATAATAATAATAATAATAATAATAATAATAATAATAATAATAATAATAATAATAATAATAATAATAATAATAATAATAATAATAATAATAATAATAATAATAATAATAATAATAATAATAATAATAATAATAATAATAATAATAATAATAATAATAATAATAATAATAATAATAATAATAATAATAATAATAATAATAATAATAATAATAATAATAATAATAATAATAATAATAATAATAATAATAATAATAATAATAATAATAATAATAATAATAATAATAATAATAATAATAATAATAATAATAATAATAATAATAATAATAATAATAATAATAATAATAATAATAATAATAATAATAATAATAATAATAATAATAATAATAATAATAATAATAATAATAATAATAATAATAATAATAATAATAATAATAATAATAATAATAATAATAATAATGATAATGATAATGATAATAATAATAATAATAATAATAATAATAATAATAATAATAATAATAATAATAATAATAATAATAATAATAATAATAAAAATAATAATAATAATAATAATAATAATAATAATAATAATAATAATAATAATAATAATAATAATAATAATAATAATAATAATAATAATAATAATAATAATAATAATAATAATAATAATAATAATAATAATAATAATAATAATAATAATAATAATAATAATAATAATAATAATAATAATAATAATAATAATAATAATAATAATAATAATAATGATAATGATAATAATAATAATAATAATAATAATAATAATAATAATAATAATAATAATAATAATAATAATAATAATAATAATAAAAATAATAATAATAATAATAATAATAATAATAATAATAATAATAATAATAATAATAATAATAATAATAATAATAATAATAATAATAATAATAATAATAATAATAATAATAATAATAATAATAATAATAATAATAATAATAATAATGTTAATAATAATAAAAATAATAATAATAATAATAATAATAATAATAATAATAATAATAATAATGATATTTTTTTACTTTAAGGGAGACCGGAGGAATGCGTTACGTACCATAAGGAAGTCATTTTGGCGTTAATCCATTGACTATCCCCGTGTGTCGGACTCGTTAAAGTTACCGACTAAAACTCCTTCATAAGCCTTGTGGCGTCTGATAACCTCCCGGGACCGCCATTTGCATTACTTCAGGGGGTTATCATGTTTCGCTTGTGGGATTATCTTGCGGGCTTCAACTGTTTCCCGGTCGTTTTCTTCTTCTCTTTTTTTCCTTCTGAGAATACATTCTATGAAGGTACAGATCTTGTCCTAGTTTTGCTCGCTGTCAAGCATCATCTGTACAATGTTCTCTGCAGTGATGTCACCAATGCTGCTCACCAGATTTCGACGATCGGCTCCCTTCTGCTGCAGGCGAAAAAAGTGTGACGGATATCGTCGTTTGAAGGAAGGCATTGAAGGAACCGTTTCCGGTAAGGAACTGAGTGGTAGTAGCTTACCTCACCGTGGTTCCGGTCGTTCCAATCGGCTATGGTCCTGATCAGCCTAGCTGTCCAAAGCCCACGTCTTTCCGAGCTCCAGGGATCTTGCCACTTCTGCTTGGTGTTCTATTTTTACTCTTCGGTTGTCGCTTTAAATTCAATTTCAGCCTTTTTGCAACCACAAGGACGGGTTATTCTGAAACTGTTCGTTAGGAGCTGGCTACTCGTAAGGCTCCGCGTCTTTGTACGGTGTTATTTGGATCGATATTAGGTCATAATTGCTTGGTAATGAGGCACCCAGTGCGAGAGGACCATCTACATTTGGCGTGAGTAAGCGTTTCAAGCTCAAGACGGCATTTCCCCGTCCGGAAAAAGTGTTTAGGAGGTACCCTTTCTGGCTAGTTCGTCCGCTTCGCATTTCTCTGGGATGTCACTATATCCCGGCGTCCACAGGATTTTAAGAGAAAGGCACGAATTTAGAGATGTCTTGGGGTTAAATCTGACTGCAGTCAGAGATTTGATTGCTCCCTTGCTGTGTAAACAGATGACAATATCTGTACCTAATATTATTATTATTATTCATTTTTTATTTATCATAATACAATTACAAATTTTGAAGAAGTACTAGTACACTAACGGTAAATAAGTAAAATAAGAGCGAACTCACCAAGATGGTATTCCCAAACGTTGTTCAAAATTACAAAAATTGTGTTTGGATGAGCGAACGTAAATAAAGTCGATGTAAACGAAATATCACATTCAAAATATGAAAAAAAAAATCAAAATATGAGTTTTCGAGTTTATTACATACAAATCGCTTTATTCCGTTATAAACCAGGATGATGTTGTCAACTATCAAAAGGAATTTTTAAATTTGCTGGAATGCCCGGACTCATAATTTGTAATTAAAAGCCGGTTGTTCATCATTTTGAAAGGGAAGTATTAAAATAGAGAAGGCATTTTGATACCACGATAGGTACCTATGATTCGGAACGACATACATTTGTAATGCCCATGAATAAATCGCAAGTGCAGTCGTCAAGTGTGTTCGAAACCCGTGCCTTTAACATCGTCAATTGTATGTCGCTTATGCCCTTTTGGAAAACTATTAACGGTATGGTAAGATGAACAATGTTGCGTATCAAGAAACATTACAATAAACAAAACGTTTTGGAAATATTTTTTTTTATTATTATTTATTCCAGTCCGAATTGAATAATTATAGCTCAAATAGGACAACGTCTGTCGGATCAGTTAATATGTAATAAGTTGTACATTAAAAAATGTCCCTCTGTTTTTTCTAAGAAACTTCAATCAAGTATGACCGAACACTGTTGTTAGAATACTATTACCGCTATTACTGCATAAGCATACATGGGCATAGTATACACATAAACAGTATATAAATCGATTAAATATAATTAAGGAAAAAAAATCTTCTTAAAGGCAGCCGCTCCATGCCTGGTATACCGTGTCCTGCATTACTCCCAATGCCAGACCTTTGTGTATGCGTTAATTGCCACAAAGTTTCCAATCGATGAATGACACGATGGTACAAGTGCGGGTAGACTTGGTTGTTTATCCCGGCGTCTAAACTTCCCCATTTGGTATCTCATCCTCGAAATTAAAAACCCAAATTGGGATTCGTTGCGGTACAAGAAGTCCGAGTGTGCGGTGGGGCACCATTGGTGGTAGCTGCCTCTGAAGTGAAGAGCACGTGTTCCATTAGAATGATTCGTTCTGCAAGTAACACGCCGCATAAGGACTTTTTATATACACCGTCCGTCGTCGTGCCGCAACACACTCATCAATCCTGTTTGATGGCCCTAATGTGTTTTCAGAGGTTTGTTTCAGTGGCGACCTTACAAATATGCGAACATGTCCATTGAAATGTTGGATAGGTGGCTTTGTACTGTACATACCTTAAGCGAATGTACGTATGTTAAATTCCTGCATAAGGGGTTAAAAAATATTACAGGATTTGTAAATTCGTTTGGTACATAGGACTGCATCTATTATGGGCCTGGCGAGAAACAATGTATTTTGCTGACAAGAACGTTTTAGTCACGACAAAATTAATTTTAGTAGTTTGAAGCACATGAAAGGGGTTAAGCGTATAAAAGGTAAGGATATTTTAACCGATTGGAGTGAAATTTAATTTTAAAATTTATTTAGGGTGACTGTGTCTGGAGGGCGTATAATTTGATTTAAACAAGAAACTTCTAAGCAATTACTTTTAAATGATTTCTGAAATATCTCTAAGGCATGTTACGCTTTTAATGTATAAGTTGTATTTATAATTAAAATGCTTAAAATCTCAATTATTCAAGCTGTGAGCAAGAGTTATAATTAAACTAAACAATTCAATGAAACGTCCATGGAGCATGGTAGTATACATCTATACGTGTATTTCAATCTGAAGGCTCTTACATCTATAATCCGTGATTGTTCTTTGTTACATAGCTATCAAAACCTGGATGTCTAACAATATAAGCTCACGAGCTAAAAACAGAAGAACAGTATTTACTTTTACGGAAAGCACATTTTGTTTTTGTAACCGCCTTGTACCGCCTTAAGAGCAAACTCGATTTATTTGTTGGTGGGAATTTTGCCTGTATCCACATAAAATTGTGCTGCGCATCGGTTTCTAGCCTATAAACAATGTCTTCAGCATAACTTCCACGGCTTTTATAACTGGGTGATGGAGATTCTGAGAAGATATCCGGACTTTGGTTAAAAAGTCATCTTAGCGTACAAGGCTCTTTTTTGAGTGAACACAATCCACAAGTGTTCAAACAAGCAGCAGTTTTAATTTCTTAATTAATGCGCGTTTGGCAAGAGTTCTTGATAATACCACAGCTAAGCGCGGGTTGAATTCATTGTGCTAGGTCAACGGGATTAGTCCTTTGAAGACGGCAGAAAACGTTACTTTCGTCGAGATTTGAAAATTCTTTATTTCATCATGGATTGATGGAATTCTAAAATTTCTTTGGAAATCGTCGTTTCGTATATACTAGCGTGCGTTGACGATGGTTCTTAGTGCTTTATTTTGAAAATTTTGAAGAATTCTCATTTAACTTATTTTTTAATAATTAATTAATTTAATTTGTATAACTTTCTTTGGTACAACCCCATAGTTGTATAAGCAATTTGTATGTATATCTATACAATTCCAAGCTATATCTATATATTGCTTGGAATAGTTTCCAATAGTACATGTCTTTATAAGTTAATTAAAGCTCTTCATGTTTCTTTTTGACGTGCTCCTTCCATTTAAGCTTTACATCGAGAGTCATGCCGAGGTACTTCGCTTCTTCAATATTTGAACATTATTTATAAAAACGGGCAACTTATTCACATTCTTATACGTACAATTTATAGGAACGAATTTATCCATTCGTGTACCCGGTCTAAGGCACCGTTTCTGCAGTTACCAAAATTGCGGTGTCGTCAGCAAATGCTTGCCTTTTAGGTGCCTACCTCCTGCGGTATGTTGCTGCTATAAATTATGTAAGGTAGAGGACCAGGAACACTTCCTTGCGGTAGTCCAGCTTGTGAAGCCTGAACTAGGGAGTATTCTTTCCCATATTTCACACAAAAGATTCCATCAGATAGTTAGTTTGATAAAATTGAGTTAAGGTTCCAGGGAGAAATTGTCGAAGTTTGTGTTTTAACCTTGTCAAAGGCTTGCTAAACATCGAGAAATATACCAGAGCAGATTTGCTTGTGTCCAAACGATTTTTTTATAATATCAGATATTCGATGTGCTTGGCCAAAAGTTGCCGAATTTGTGAATAGAACCACTAGGGAAAGGCGGCATTAATAAGGTAGAGAAATTTAAGAAGCGCTTGCTCAGATAATTCTTTCAGAACTTCTCCTATGATTGAGTCATAACCAGGAGCTCTTTCGGATTTGAGTTTTTTCAATTCTTCCTTAAGTTCTGTCAAAGTAGCTTTTCTTATACCAAAATAGCCAATTTTAATGTCTGGTCGTAAGAGTTAACAAGAAGTGTCCATCGCGTGATTTTAATATATATTGCTTTCAAATGATCTGCGAAGAGATCAGCTTTTTCTTTATCTTCTTTTGCCTACTCGCATCTATTTTTCTGAATTGGAGTCGTAGGTGGTTGGGGTTTTTTTCAAGCCTTTAGCTGGTTTCAAGAGTGAGTATTTGGTTTCCTTTTTCTAGGACGATCCTGTTAAGTAGGTATTTAAATTATTATTTTTAAGGAACTTTATTTTCGCTTTCAGCAGATTAGACAATTGGTGGAGGCGAGTTTTATGCAAGGCTATTGCCTTGAATATAGCTGACTAAAGCTATATTTTCACCTGGATTGGCTTTAAAAGCTACGCAAGAAGAATATATTATATCTATAAATGTTAAACAGCTAAAACAACTTAAGTTGAGTTAATATGAGTAGTCGTTTTTTCCGCGTGAAGCACAACTGTTGGGCAATTATATAATCAGACGATTGCATTCCAATTTAATTAGTACCGTATTTACATTCTTTACATCAATCAGATTAATGAAATCAACGAAAACAGTAAAAAGAAATGTATGAATTAATAATGGACATAATGATTTAAGAAAGTCAACGTGAATTGTGGTATTTTATTTGGCTGGTCCTAGTCAGCTTAACGTGGTCGAGATTCAGGCAGTGAACGTGTTAAAATTAATTATAAATTCCTGAGATTCGCAATAACGGGTACTAACGGGTACATGTACATATATGTCTATATGTGTATCTTTTCCTGTGCAGGACAATAATGAAAACTCAGAAAAAATCCCCTCATTTTGTATGGACACTGTGAGGTCGGTAATGAAATTAAAAACTGTTTTCGGTTTGAACCACTTTTTCATAGCACAGATCCGTACGGTGACAATGGCAACAGATGGCTGTTGAAAACTTTCAACTATGGTGTGGTGCAAAGTCACGTATCTCTGCAAAAGTGGGTAGCCGCAGTTCGACGTGAGACTTTTTAATTAAACCTTGCGAGTGTTGTTCTGATTCGGAAAACTGCCAAGTAAATAATAGGTCCGAAAACTATTTTAAGGCTGAGTGGTCCACCCAGAAATTCTGTATTTTCTCACTACCGACTTTGTTTTAGGGATAATTCAATGATACTAATCGAACTTCTGAAATTACAAGTCTAAAAAAATTATTATTCAGCTATTCTATTTGTGTGCTTTATTATCTTCGCGTTGACATTTGCGTGACTTATTACGTTTTGAAATATTTTCAATTTTGATTAACCAATTGGTTAAATAGCATTCACTTTACATGTGAGTAAATAAGTATAAGAGCAACAAACAACAAAATTCGTATGCACTATAAACTCAATAGGCATAAGAAGTGATTATATTTGAAACAAAATAATTATTTTTGTGTTCGATATAATTTAACAGAAATATGATGTGAGCGTAAATGAGATTTCAATTTTGTGGTGAAAGTAATTTATCTCAACAACGTAAAAAAAGCCTATCGTGTACTAAAGAAAAATAATACACATGGTATGTGTTTATCGAATTCACAATAATGTACAATAATACAAATAAATTTACAAATTTCAGCATTTTGAACATTTTGCTGAATATTTGCTACAGTTGGACCGATACGGACACATGTCATAGACATATCGCTTCAAAGTTGATACTTGGTTGTCTTTGATAGGATCAAATATCTGGCAAATTTTGCCGTCGAACAGTAATCATACTTTTCCATACCTTAATAGCCTAGATGAAATCTGTGGCTTGAAATAACTTCTCTCTATGTTACTAACTGTTCATCAAAATTAATATACTGCGATAAATGTTTTTCATCCACTACTTTCTCATCTATTCCAGAAATACTTAAGTGGAGCTGGTTTATTCCGAAGTCAAAGTACATTCCAGTCGCGTTTTTTATCGAAGGGTACAACTTTCAATATATTTTGGAATCGTCGACAGCACATCGTACCAACCAGTTGCGTTCTTCGGCGACTGAGACATATAGACATTGAAATCGTTGACTCCAGTCTCAAGCAAGCACTGTTGCTATTGCCTAGGAGTTAAACATTGCACAAAAAACCGTTTGGAACCATTTGGACAAAACCTTTTACAAAAACAAGAGGGATAACTGCATTCGCAACAAAATGGCAACAAATATCGTAGAGTAGGAGGCGTCGCACACGGGAGTGACACTTTTGAATCACTGACAATAGTCAAGGAGTAATAACTGTCTAAAAAAAAGCTTCTCAAACTGGGAATCGAACCCATCCTCCCTGCATTCAGTTCCGTAGGGGTCGACGTATATATGTACAACGCCATGTTCCCCATCAATATCAATGTTGAAGACTAATAATGCTGCAGGTAGGAACTGAAAACCATAGATCGGAGGAAAGCACGATCGATCAGCAGTATCTCAGTATCGTTTGCACACTAAAGGAGACCTTTTGATTGCCAAAGTACAGAGTGATAAGTCGCCCTAACATCGCATTTAATGTCTTCTATGCCGATTTTTACTGTCAAAAACGGAATAAGACAAGGCGACCCTCATTGCCCTCATTTGACTTCCTTAAAAAGAAGGAGAAATAAATGTCCAAGAAATGTTGACTCTTGAAAGATGGATCCATATAGCTCGTGTTTTGCGCCATGAAAATTTGTGCCGCAGTCCCCGACGTTACAAGGTCATCCAAAAGGCATGTGATGTTAATTCACCAAATAGTTCTTATTGAATGAAATGTAATGGAGTATAAAACCAAATTCTTTAAGTCGATAGATATTCCATTATACTGACGAAAACAAATAACACACTTATGAATTCTAGATTTCTGCATCTAATGGAAAAATAACGTTGTTGGAGTAATGCTAGGGTCAGAGATAGTTCAGCGTGCAAGTGTTTTTTTTTTACTATAATACTATACAATTAGCGTAACGACTACAATTATTGGCACCCCAAATTTGTGACCCAACTATTGGCACCCCATTTCTCAACTGTGATTTTCTTAGTAACATTTGTTCCGTATAGTCAATTTATTATTTGTTTTGTTTTCTAGCTTGCACATTTTTCCCTCATTTCTGCGTCATTAGTTTGGAGATATTTCTTTTTAGTTCTGTTATCGCTGGATGGGTTATTTGATAATATTTGTCCAAAATAGTTGGTTGCTTTGCACAATATGATAGTTTGCATTTTATAAGTAGAAACACAAAGAATACGGTGTGAGTCTATGAATGATAATGACGAACGAAGTTTTTTTTTCCGATTGCATTGTTCAGTATGTTTCTTCAACGTTTCAATTTCAGGAAATATTGAGCTTTGTGAACATTTTAAAATGCGGATTTTAGATTTTAAGAGAAATAACTATAATAATAAAAACTTTCGTGAGTGCTTTCATTATTTTATCGATACAAGAATTTGTTATAACTGTACGAATTAATCAAAATATTTTTCACAGGGTTAGATTTATTAATGTTGAAAAACAAATAATGAATCTGCCCGTGCATATATACATATGTACAATGTAAATTACTTTTCCTTCAGAGATGCTTTAATCGAGACGAAGGAGAAAAGGCCACATAGCACTGACCATGGTAATGATAAAAAGAGGAGGGCGAACCTTACTTTTTGTGGTGACAAAAGAAAGGTGAATTGAACGAAAACTATCAGTAGTTCTACAATATACGACAGCCATGTCAGCATCGAGCGAAGAATCACAAAATGAGTGAAATTCGATATTCAGTTTTTCCTTCCACAATTTTTCTAGGAATGAAAAAAAGAAAAGGTAATTCGCAACGAATGGTTCGCCGCTAAAGATTCTGAAAGCTGTCACTCCGAAGATTATGAAACAATATATTTATATCAAGGTGCTAAAAACCCAATTAAATCGAACCACTGATTTATCTAACTGGACATTATATGGAAAACAGTAATGCGATGGACACCACTAAATGCCTAATATCTTAATTAAGGCAAGATTGATAGAAGTCCACAGACGACAGTTCTCGTAGTTCTTCTGGTGTAGGCAACAGTTTGTTGACCATTTCCTGAAATTAAATCCAGCTTCCTTCTGAAGACTTCCGAGTTCAGCTCGGGCTCACTAACATCGTTGATAGTGTCTGCCTCCTGAATCTTCTAGCAGAATACTTGAGGCACGCACGGGATGTACCATATGTGACAGTTAATTATCGAAACTGTTTCAGTTCATGTTGAAGAGATTCTCAACATTTGCCAAATTATTCACTGAAAGGCATCGTTTTGTTGTAAAACCACTAGCAAATTTTTCACTCAAGGATGTTGAATTGGCAGCCTTATTCGAACCATCGAAGAGAAAAAGAATTTTTGTAGTGCTGCTACCTAGATCGAAAACTGCATGATGCGTCTGGATAATTTTTGAGGAAATGACCGGCTATGACCCAACCACATACTGCCTGAATCACGCTGGCAAAACCTTGTATCTATTTCTTTGCAGGTCCAGGAACAATGTCAATTAACTACGACAAGGATATCGATTCGCCCAGGTTAATTGAACTGTGGATTAGCAAGTTGCAATGATAGAACTTCACTTGGAATATCTACGATGGATACGCTGATAATTTATAGAGTTAGCAGATATATATATTTTTTTAAGTACACAGTTTATTGTTGATAATAACAAAGTTATGCCCGTTCTTCTTGGAGTTTCTCTTAAGACTTCCTTAATTTTACGTAACAAGATGTATATTCTATATTATATTCTAGATATTTATTTCTTCGTTTCAAAAAATTTTACATGGTTTGCCAACACACAAGACAACAAGATGTATATATTGATCGATGGAAGTGATCGGTGTGTGTTCAAACAAAGGAAACTCGGTTGAACCCGCTGGTTAATTTTCTATTTCGCGGTTTAGCATATCATCATTTAAACAATGCAGCAAAAGATCAAAAGTTGTACTGTCTATGCTTATAGATCTGAGAGAGAGAGAAGTTGACTTAATAGCGTACGAATAAGAATAAGATTCGAATGATTTACGACGAATGCAGAAGTTAAACGACCTGATGACAACAACGTGGCAAGCGGTGAATGCAACCGTTGTCAGCTGGCTCAATAGATGTTGAAGTTACAATGGAAGCATGCACCAATGAATAGTGCTAAAATTTGCAGTTCTTACAGCGAAACTGCGACTTACATCTGTTAGATAAATGACCACGACGCAGACAAGTTGAAGAACAAGGATTTCTCCTTTAAGAATCTGCAAAGCGAATCAATGTTTAGCGTATTAATACGTATTGGTAATGCGTTATTGGTATTGCAATCAGGACAGCTAGAATTTCTCTTTGTAGAATGTGTTTGGATAGGGCTCTGACTTTTATGTCCCTGCCTTGGATTCTGATAGATTTTCCGCAATAAGGAACAGATGAGCGAAGAATCACGACTTGTCGATCCGAGTGATTTCAGGTCACGAACAGGAGACATCAGCTCTATCGGTTATCTTTCGGAGACTTGAGGAACTTTACAACACAAGGGTACATTAAGATATGACTGAACTTTTCCGAAACACAAACAAAAAATGTAATACCAGAAAGCTGCACCAGCCAACAAAGAGAACACATTAGAGATTGCCAGCGCTTAAGAAGAGCAACAAAGTGAGAGACTTTTCGGTAAACCCACTTCGAATACAAACTACAACGAGTGGTAGCCGAAATTTCCTTAGGCTACCTACCACCTCCGATAAAAAAGCAGTGGTATAATGGCGAGTGTGAGCAGAAGAAACGTGCAATCTACCAAAACAAAATAGAACTGCAACGGATAAAATGAGCAGCACAAGAGAAGTACCGGGCTAGAAGAGGGGAGGAGAAAAAACGTCTACGCCTGAAGAAAATGTCTCTCGCAACCTCCCATCTCAACGACATCGAAGAGCCTGATAATAGCAGCAGGTCCGAGGCCAGAGCAGAAAATACGGGCCTTCTATAAAAGAGCCAAAAGGTGCACCGATGACTATAGGAAAAGCACCCAGGCTCTTCGAAACAGTGAGGGTAACCTTGTTACTGATCCGCAGGGAATAGTGGATGAGTTTAAGCAGGATTCTAAAAGCGGCTTGGAGGGCTTTAGCAGGAACGAGTGAGGCAACCAAGAAATCCCAACTTCAGTCGATGAACCAGCTTTGAAGGCAAATCCCAACTTGACACTAAGGCAAATCCAGCGAAAAGACCAGCGAGATTCAAATCGATACGCATCAACTTTTTAAGCGAGCTGCTCTTAAGGAGGATAAAACGAAGTATATGCTGTCGGCCGAAAACCGATACGTCACACACAAAATGTTACAATAGACAGCTACACTTCGTGGTATTAAAGGAGTACCATTAAAGGAACTACCCTTGGCAACTGCCGATACCTCGGGTTGTCAAAAGAACTGGCTTCATAACTCCTTACTCGAAAGACCAAAAAAACATGCTCCAAAACCCATATTTTGCTGGTCCTGCTATATGGAGCCGCAAGGTGGACCCTAAGCAAAACTTCGGAGCTTTGGATATATCGGACTGCGAACAAAGCGAATGGAGTAGGATGTGGATGTAGTTTTGAAGGCAAAAATCGGTTTAGATTTGGACACAAATTGAAATGATGCACAGATATCATTTTACATGAAAGATATTGTTTCCAAATCATTCAAACTGTATAAAAAAATAAACGATAGATGAGACAGTAGTGATGGATTTACATAAAGCAAACCATCGACGATATCACTGTCACAGTAATAAATCGTACGCAGTCACATCCAAGTAACAGCGACAGGTTATTAAAAATGCTTACTTTAAATAACTTCGCCTATCGGAGGCATACAACGTATCCCTTTTCCAGTTTAAGGCACGTATGAATATAATTTGTTATCCGTATTCTTAGCCAGTTTTACAGTTTTCACATTCATGTGGCGCATTCACACTATCAATTAATTTTCTGTCCAATAAAAATGCGGTTTAAAAAAAATCTCAGACGATTGTGAAACTGAATTGTTTCGTTGTTATATCCAACCATATTTTGAGAAATGTTGTTTTGAGCCTTTTCTACTGTTCTATTTTCTAAGATTATTTACAGTGGTTTTTAAGACATTTGTTCTATGTCCACCAATTGCAGCTACAGATTAATTTGTTGGAATTTTATATATCTATCTCTAAGCATTGTATTTAAAAATATCCTAAACTCAAATAATCGTCTTCAGTACATTTATATTGCGTATATTACAGGCTGTGATAAAAAGTTATAAGTTTTTTGTGGTTTTTCAATAAGATGGTACCTTACTGCTGTGGATAGATTTATGTACATTACAAATACATGAAAATTACCTAGAAACCGAAGTACAATTTAGACACATTCAAATTCGCAAAATGTTCATACAAATCGAAACATTTAATAAACATTTTCTGGTGACGTTTTTATATTCTTTTATATATACAAGACAAACCACACAACCCAACCCAAGCACGTTGTAATTAATGTTTAAATGTCCCTCTGGAAAATGTTTGATAACGAATCACGGTAATTCTGAAATATTTCATACTTAAACAGTAAGGACACCATTTCCCAAAGTAATGCCATCTTTGATTTGTCTAATCAGCAAACAACTTAAGCATCTACCTTACGCTCAAAATCAATGAAAACCCCATCCACTATCACGGTTCTGTTTATTTAATTAGTCTGCCACGACCAAGCTTCCCCGAGCATAAAATACTTTTCAATTATTTTCAAGGAACAGAAGGGAAGAAGACAAATAATAACAACAAGAGAAGGAACAACTTTGCGCCACGATTAATTATCTCCCCTTACAAATCTGTCTGTGCACGGCATCCCCCTTTTAAGCGGCCTGTCAAAGTACAGGACATTTGCCAGTATTTAAATTTACAGAATTTAAGATCCTTAAGCAGGCAGAAAGGCAATCAGAAGTATCGTGCTTACACTGCCTCTTGCCCGGTATTGATGTATCCCAACTGGCCGGATTCGTTTCCGATTACGTTAAGTCGACCATAGAGTAACTGCAAATCTTCCAGAAAGGAATATAGATTGCCGCCTGCTAAGAATTATTAATTGTTAATTTCATATTCAATCATTCGTCATTTGCGATCGGTGTGCTTCTGAGTGTGCCGAGAATAATTGTAATTAGGTTAGGCTGTTGGTGGGTAAGAATAAATAGAAGTAAGTGGCTATATTTTTACCTTTTTAGAATTTCTGAAAACTCCATATCCTGATTAAATTTATTAAGACAGCGTTTAACCCCCTTGTAAGGACAGAGAACTGATTTCAAATGGGATTTGTCAGTAATGTAAATGGTGAGGCGGTAAGGTGGAAAGTTAGTTAAGTTAAAGGAAAATTGATAAAATTGTTGTGACTAATTCTTATTGTGAGTTGTGTCAATCATATCGCAAATATTAAATACGTTTTATATACGAATTTGCAAAGAACTTCTCATGTGTACATTGGCATATGTGTTGGAGATAGGCATACATGTTGTTAATCTTGGATCAAACTATTCACTTATTGAATAAGCCGTCGAATGTTTTTGACATTGTCTTTTAAACGTTGAATTATCCTGTCAACTGACGAACATTATATAAAAAAAAATTACCCTTAAGTTCAAATAACTCTCCCCTTTTTGCGCCGCACAAGATAAAACTAAATCCTATTAAGAACAAACAACAGGATTTTATGCGCACGTGCATTTCTGTATTTGTCACAATGCATCACTCAGGGGACAGTTGGAAAAAATTAATCAGATGAGAGAAGCTAGCAATAAAGGGGCGCATTCGTAAATTTTTTGAGGAGAACTTGTGATGTTTTATCCCTCACTCATCATGACGAACACGCTGTGATCGGATCAGATCAATTCTGAGTATTTATTGTTGTGCATTACGAACATATGTTTGAATGCGGTAATTTATTATACATATGAATAGTAAGGATATATGTATATATTAGCATCATAAGAAAAACGAAAAAAAACAAAGATTGTTATCTCATATTCAATATAATGACACCGCATTTCAAAACAATAGTGGGTTGGTGCATCCACGTTACGCAACCGGGAGCCAGATTCAATCCTGGAATTGACCAAATTTCATAATTCACGGCCCCACTCTTTTGAGTTATTGACAATGCTCAAAGAGAATTTCTGAAATTGAAACACCAGCTCTACCCTTAGTGGTTTCATATATATTCCTTTATTGATATTAAAAACATCCATACGTACATATTTGTATGTTCATATATTAGCATCAGTGCCGCCCAGCACATCAGCCATGTACATATGTAGGTGGGGAGGACGACTTATATTGCTGTCTAATATCTCTCACTCTCTTATGTGAAAACTCTCGCTTGGTGATGAATTATGAATACTGTCGTACAACATCTCTAAGTGAATTAAATGCTTCATTGGACTGTTATAGTATTCTTGAAAGCGTAGATATTTTTAAATTATTTTTTTTTAATTTTTTTAGTTTTTCTCTATTTGTGCCAGAGACGTCTTTATCTAACATTTCACCTTTATTAACCACGTAAGCCCCTACAATTAAATCTCATAATCCTCGTGGGTCTCCCATCCAGAATTCACGTCTATAAGTTTTGCAGCATTGCATATCAGTTTTGATTGTTCGGTTTGAAATACTTTCATAACGCAATCGGAAACAATCCACATTTCGGAAGAAATGAAAAGAAAACACTTTTATCCGTATATAAAAATAAGATTAAAAACATAAATCTTAATTAACTTGTTTCACACGCACAAACTATTTTTTTTAGACAAAACGTCAAATAACCGGAAATTTAGACATTGGTCATTGGATGGACGCAAAATAATTGGAAAGGATAAATTCCTTTCGAATTAAATTACTTATGATAAAAATTGGTGAAGGTATTTTGCAGAGCACAACAAGCTTTTTTTTACTATGGGAGCAAGTCTATGTCGTCCCGCTTAGAAGGTAAGGGTAATTTTAGAAAAAAAATGTTAAAAATCAAGGACAGACTTGGAATGAACCACTTACCGGTTTTGAAAACCAGAAACCTGTAATTTTATCCTTTTATCCCATTATTTTTCTTTTCGCATTTTACAATGCTACTACTAACAACAATAAAATAATTGCATTAATTCTGCTTATCAAGTGAAATTTGCCTTCTTAATAACTTATGGTGCAGGAAATGGAAATAAATTGTCCATATGCCCTTTTCTCGCATTGATAAGTATCATATCCAATTCAGAAAATGTATTTCATTAAGTTTCGATAATTTCATTCCATTATCGACCGAAGCACTTTGTGGAAGAGCATATTCCCTTCAATGTGCCTTATAGATCCTTTTTCGTTTTCCTTTGTCATCCGCTTAACGGTCAGTATAATTGTAATTAATTTGTGCGTACATTTACTGCTTCTGATATGATTTTTCCATTTAATGCGATTAGAAGAACATTAAATACACACACACACACCCACATTAAAGGGAAGAGGTATCTATAAACGTCCAAGTATGTGACGTATTCGTATATTGCAATGGAATGGCGTTGATTTAAGTGATTTAGCTGCATTTTCGTTAGGGATATTAAATTAAATTGCTCAGACCCTTTTCCAATTAGAGTGGTAGTTGCCCATAGTGTGTTTATGGGCGCTGATCCTTATCTGATATATTTGTGAAGAGAAATAAGATTATTTTTGCAAGTGCGATTTATTCACTAGCTGTGCGGAAGCGATTAAAAAGTATATTTAATTATTTCCGCTGAGTGATTGTGAGCGCGCTCATGCACTATACTAAATTTCACTATAGTGAAGAAAAATTGGAATGTATAATCTATAAATGTACATTGGTTAGTCATTATATTTGATCTGATCTAGACCACACCGTACACAAATTCGAAGTGGCATCAGATCCGTAATTGATGAACAGGAGTAACAAACTTCGGCATGTTTTGAAACTGAAAAATGAAATAGAGCCAAATTGATTTTGTTTCGTTTTCTAATGCGAAATAAAGCCAAATCGGTTAGAGTTATTTCCAGATTTAAAACGAAATAAATTAAAACTGTTCATTACTGGCTTTATTTCGTTGGGCCTGATTTCAGGTCACGCTAATATGATTTTAACCCTTTTTTCCGCAGGGCTTAAACCGCTCACGCTTCCCTACGAACGATCCGCAATTGATGAATAGGAGTAACAAACTTCGGTTTGTTTTGAAACTCCTCCGATTTTCCTTTAGTTTTACACCATCTGTAAAGTTATAAGAAAAAAATGTGGCCTTATGACTCACTTCGTTTTTATTTTTGTGAAATTATGTCTCAAGAGATTATGAACTAACGTCTCACCTTAGTGGGATATAAGTCAACATTTGAATTGTGGACTTATGGCCCAACCAAGTGGGTCATTGTCTCCATTGTGGACTTATGACCCCGCACCGTAAAACTATAGTATGGTTTGGTGTTCCGCAAGCTTTTATAGCGTTTTTTTTCGTTGGGCAACCGCAGTATTTTTTTTTGTTCAACAAAATTTTTTTTCGCGAATATGTGGGGTAATTTTAAGAAGTTAACTCCGTTATTGAATCTTGTGTGAAATTAATTAAAAAAAAGGCTTTACAGACTGAGCAAGCGTTGTTTTAATGGTTAACAATGTGTTTTTCCTTGGTGGTGTCCTAAAACCAAGTCAGTCAACCCAAAACGACTGCAATCTTCTTCCATTTCTTGATAAGAGAGAGTTTCCCTTTGACACGACAAAGATCCTAGCAGTCCGACGTCAAACCGTGGTTTTCTTTTTCGACTCCGTTGTTATCTCGATATCCGATTGAAAGTTATAAGGAAAAGGTCCTAGTCTAAGTCGGCTCCTCGGAATGTTCGAACATCAAGAATGCTTGAGGAGTGCCTGACTCGATTGCAACGTGATCAATCCCATTGACGGATGACTGATCTGGGGCCGCCTTTTATAGATTGGGTACCAGGGCCAGATATTGAATGTTCCAGCCACGTGCGTGGCAAAGGCATTAACAATTAACTCATAAGCCCTTATGAGAAGGAGAGAGACAGCAAATGCAGCCGACAAGTGATATTCGGATGGAATTGGGCAACTTTTAACTTTCTGTGCATTTGACAGATGTTTCCATGGAAATTCATACGGAGGCCCCCCTTTGGAGCCAGTCCTGAATTGTACCAGTATGCGGCCTATTCTTTTTGCAGAAGATTTGTTAGACTTACATCTTCCCAGACGGAACTCTAGCCCCCTTGATAGGTTTGTGGCCGTATGTACTGATGCTGTTATGAAGGTTAACGTGGACAAATCAGGGGTTATGGTAATTTCCAGAGCGTCTTTTTAATGAACTCTACATGTTAGTGGAGTCCCAATGAAGCAGGTGGAGAAGTTTAAGTATCTGAGCTTTCTTGTAGCATTAGTCAAACTGAAATAAAACTATGTTCCCGAAATTTGGGTAATGACAGAAAAAATAAGATTCCCGACTACAAGCTGCTGAAATGAGATTTCTTCGTACTGTGGTGGGAATTACTTGCTGGGATAGGATGAAAATACGACAATGCGCGAGAAACTCAACGTTGGGCAGCTGCTTTTTCGACCGGAAAGAGCTATGCTTCGATGGTTTGGTCACGTGGCACGAATGTCCCTACTATCACGAATTCCGAGGCGTGCCATGAATGAATCTGGTAGGCGGTCGCTTGGTTACGCTTGGACATAACTCCTGAGTCCTGATGGATTAGAGTTTATGGCGGAAGATCGATTTGCCTGCAGAGATTTCAAGTGTGCCTTATCCCCGCGATCCCTATAGTGAATCCTGTGGGTCAGAAGATGATGATAATTTTTAGTGAATATGTAACTAAAAAAAACTATTTCTGAAGAGAGATGCTGCATAATTTCGGATTTATTAACGCACTATTTAATAAGAATCTTAATAATGCTTATATCTCTATCTATACATATATTTATTGTAATTTATTTACTCCGAAACTGATTTATCTATCTATACGTGTAGTATAATATTATCTCCAGTCTTACAGTTATTTTTTATGTGCCATCGTTCTCCAAATTCAGTTGAAATTAAGTATACGGTGTCAATCAAATTGTCTCGCTGAATGGACTGCTGCATATCAAGGCGATAGGAGTTTAAAGATGTGTTAAATGGAACATGTATGGAACATGAATCTTCCATAGTCTTAAAGATAGCGATATTGATTTTGAGATAATAAATTCATGGTATCTAAGCCTTCAGACTGAGTGTGTTTCTGATTCCTTGCAGAAAATATGGCAATAGAACAGAATGTACGTCTGGCACTCATTCACCAATCTGATTAATTAGGTTGAATTATACAAACATAGCCCAATCACTAAGTAGACAATTTTCAGTTTCAAACTGGAGTTTGATCGTTTAATATTGAAATTAAATTTTTTATAACATGTGGCTCTGAACCTTGGTGTTGACAGCATCTGGTATTGTGTGTTGAATAGAACCCGCCCACTTTTGCTTTTCTTCGTTTTTTTTGTGTCTCGTATCTGTAAATTATTGTTTTTTAATTTGAAACCGACAGAAATGATGGCTGCTTCGATGGGATGTGTAGACCGACTGGTATTAGTGTCGGCAGTGGCTCTCAAACATTCCTCAAGCTGCCATAGGGAATGGTTATTTTGGGTGAGGTTATATACAAGTGCGAAAGATAGGCGTTCCCTTGGGGCAACATCAATGGAACATAAATTACTTTGCGGACAATTTTGGTTGGGTTTGTTAAAAATAAATGCGGGACATAATTAAAAGTTGGCCGTGGATGGCTGAATCGGTTTTTATTTCTTATAGGAATCTTCCCCAATTTTAATTAAGTTTAGTTTCGTTTCTTATTTTATGTTTTCTGTTATGTTCAAAAGGTAGCTGAATACCTAAATATAGTACATTTACACACAATTATTTTTATGTTTTCATAATGCGTCGTTGCAAAAATTTCATTTGCGAACGAAATCATTGACATGAAGTTAAATATTACCAAATCGAACTTGTTTTTGTAGTCCCCACCGGATTATTTGGTGATAAGCTGGTAATTTTTATTTGTTTTATTTTGTGCTGGTTGAATAACGCATTCTTTGTAAGTCTTTGGATAATATAGTATACTTTCCTACTTTGCCTGTCATATTATGTAAATTTTAATAATTTAACTTATTGCATCTAATATAACTTTCGTTTGATTATTACTACTTATGAAAACAACCAATGCAGCACCAGCGCAACTTCTATTCCTTACGCAAAGATGTACGTACATACATATCAGAAAGCTTATATGATAAGGAATTGGTAGTAAAATAAGAACATAGAATTTCCAGATTGTTGAAAATTCTTTTATGAAAACATATTAGGATAAACCCTGTTTGATTCCTATTTAATTCGTGGGTGCCTTACACAAATGGGTAAAATTCACGTTTAATTGCTCAAAATGCGCCGATTACAATAAGAGCATGGAAAGCAATATGGAATTATTACCTAAATAGACTGTTTCCCACTTAGCTATCCGAACCTGTTTTGTTGTATTAAATAATATTTCTGAATTGCCAAATGTTTGTTTTTTTTTTTAATAATAAGTTTTTTTTTTCTAAATCGAAATTTATTGTTAACTAAATTTCCTTCACAAACACTTTTCCAAGCATTGCGTGAGTATTCTGTAAACGTTTAATTACAATTTGAAATCTATATTTGGAGTAGATACACCGAATACGCAGTGTTCTCAGTGCACTGTACCCATTCTATTTGAGCACATTTCCCCATTCTATTTGATATTTAGTGATTCATGAGTTCTCAGTGATCAAGTATCGGAAAGGTTTCAAGATCCGAAGTGCTTAAATACAAAAGCAACTCGCAAATTGTTTGAAATAATTATTTATGTTTATTACGTTTCTTTTTTCTTTATTATTTACATATCTTCAATTTTGTTCACAAAAAAGGTATTGAAATAGTTGTGATCTTTTTCGAGTCACTGACAATGCTCAGAGAGTAATAACTGTTTAGAAAATGCTTCTCAAACTGGACAGTTCGGAGTCAGCATAATACTGTAAGTCCCTTCCACTCGTGAGAGGACAAGAGCACGCACTACGCGAATGGTTGTTGAGAAGCCCTGGGCCTCTACGGGCTATAGAGCATATTATATTATTATTATTATTATACTGACAAGGCTCATACCTAGGTCGAATCTAGGATTTCTTTTTGGAAAATAACCGCATCCTTGTATAACATTTTTCGTTGATTTGAACACATCCATTCCCATGATATCATGAATTTATCATTTTTGATAACCAAATTAGAATTTCTATTGCGATGATCACTTAACCATTTAGCATATTTAAATTTACTCGAATGTTTCGATTCGAAATACTCGTAAATATTGAATAAAGGCAATAATGGTACGATTTTATTGAAATTGTGTGTACATTTTTTGGCTACATACCACCTCCGACAAGAAACCCAGCCGACTAGGCATACAAAAAGGCGTTTCAACGGAAAATAAAAACAGCGCAAAAGTACCGGGCTAGTAGACAGGAGGAGAAGAAGTTTCTACACCTGAAGGAAAGGTCTCTCGAAACCTCCCAGCTCAAGGAGATCGAAAAATCTAGATTCCGTGGAGGACCAGCGAGTTTAAAATCGATACACATCACCTTTTCATCTATTTTAAAGCCGCATATGACAGCATTCATAGCAGGGTGATTCTCGATTTTTAGAGAACATCGCACATACAGAGCGAATTAATATCACCACGTAAGAGACGTCGTAAGAATTCCAAAAAGTTTGTGCTTAAACAAAGGGCACTGCTATTTTCGTATTGACGTATATTATAGTACTTATTCTTACGCATATATAGAGTCATATGAATGAAAATAAAAGCTTGAATAAATACTACAAGCTCTTGAAACATTTGGTAGCATATACTAATTTATATATTACATAATTAAAATTCAGCCATTTCGTTCAATATAGCGACATGTACATAGCTTCAAAATAAGACTCACGACTATAAACCTATTTATTACAGCTTCAGAAAATTATGTACTAGTTCTAATTTTCAAGTTGGTATTCACCAACTTACTAGATCTAATGAATACGATATTAAAGCTTGATCTCCAGAACTAACTTAAGTTTTATGCATATGAAAATCAATTACTTATTTCAAAATTGTCTGGTAAAGGACTTTATTAGTTTTTATGCACAAGGCCCATTATCTATGCTTTATTAATGTCAACTGATATAATCTGATTCTCATCGCACTTATCGCCATCGAGGTGAGAATAAATGAAATATTTTATCTCAATGAATCCAGCATACCAATTTATCTAGAGTCCAATCCAAATCCTCCATCGTAAAAGGGATCTCTTCAGCTTCCTTTAGCAATGGCACAGCCATATTTTCGACGACACTCGAGATGATTTCCAATTACCTTACGCATAATCTCAAGGGTAAAATGAACAGCGAATTCTACGAGTATCTCTTATTTATGACGAAAGTTAATTAAATGCATCCTGCTGTTGATGGTGTTGTTGGCCCAAGACTCACCCTTACAATATTCAGATGGATTTGGGATATCTGTGTGTTGATGCCGTTCTCACACCAATATTGGCAGAATTTTAATATATTTTTAACTTTTGAATAAATAAGCAATAACCAGGAATGCCCTCTGAGGAACGACCGGATTGTGAATCCTTAAATCAGCGTTAATGTGCTCCCATTGTTTGTTCTTGTCACTGAAGGGGCGCTCAAGGCAGCTATGTTTGGATATGAAAACCCAAAAAAACGCAATGACCATGGATTAAATACGTGAGCAATAAAACAACACGTAAGTGAACATTTTCGGAAATTCTTGCGGAGTAATCCTTTAATTCATGTACACATGCAAGCTAACGTATGCATAAAAAAGTATATACAGATGTACATAGGATGCAAGTTTGTGGCATTTATACGGTTCATTATCGTTGCCATCATTTTTCGTAATATCCTCCAAAGCCAATATAAATGTCCTGTGCCACTCGGTTGTACTCTCTTGTTTTCTCTCATTCTTCCGACACACTCCTGCAATAAATTATCATGAACTGCTGCATGGACTATGAGTCTGGGTTTTCGGTAGAAAAACAATGCAATGCTGCTGGTGAGAAGCAACAATTGGAGAATGTCCTTTTTTGCAAACCTCCCCTATTGTGGTAGCTAAATTACATTTTCCCTTCTTCCTTTTTTTTCTTGTGGCGCCGTGGGATTCGTACTGGTGATATGGTGGTGCATAAGCAATAGGCACTTGCAGCCAATTTATTGCTATTTAATAAAAAAAAAAAAATGAACGAGACTTCTTTCCTCTTTTTCCAACTCCCCAGAGGTACACACGCCGATCTTGAACTGTGCAACCAAGAGCAATGAATACCACACGGCGACGGATGGCATCATGTCATTCTTGTATAATATACCCCAACCTTTTGCGACGCGTGGCAATAGTATGCCATGGTGACGATGATGTAGAGCGTAACCCTGAGGTTTACTGCCGGTTTACCCTGTTGTTAGCATGCACTTGCAGCAAGTAAAACTCAAGCATACAATAATTTTGGGGGAGAAGTTGTGTAATGAAAGAAGCCAAATGGAATAGCATTGTAGAAACCATCTTGAAAATTCACATCAGGTTTCTGGGGTGGATTTGCAAAAAAGAATGGTGGTGCACACAACATATTGCTCATGCAATGGTTAATCAAAGTTCATTGATTGCTGCATGTATCATAGAGGGGATAGTATTTACGAAACTGTACTACAAGAAAAGCAAAAACTAATGTACATAAGGAACTCCTAAATGCCACAATTTTTGTTTCTTATAAGCGTAATTTATTGTTCAACGGAATCATAATTATCATATAAATTTAATATATTATATGTATATACTATCGGGATAGCCTTAGAACTACAAAAACGATATTGTGATCTGTTCAATATTATGGTTGCGTTAAGATTAATGTTACTGGCAGAATAATGATATTTTAATATTATTTATATGTATTATATACTAGCGTTACCCCGTCCGCTTCCCTAGACTTTTCCTTTATTTGCTTGCTAAAATGGAAAATGTTTTTTTCAAATGGTTTTATTGTTTGGCTCCGTAATAAAAAATATTTTTATTATTCTTCATTTGGTTGTAGTCGGCATCAAACGTTTATAAAATCCACAATCAATAAAACATTCCACCCGTTTTAATTAATATTTTTGTTCATTTTCAACCATGTTTAGTCCATTTAGTCCAAGCTTTCACAATCTAATTTAAAAACAACAAAATTTAACCAGCTCCATTTTCTAAATTATTACATAAACTTAAAAACTTCTTCAATGTGTGCAATCTGATATCATCTTCAATTGTGCTTCGATTTCTACGCATGTGTTATTTTAGTGTGTTTTCCATGATTTTTATATTTGTAAGACCTTTTTTAGAATCGTACGGATGAGGGAATGCGTTAAATAAGGATTGTAATAAAGTCAGAAAATTTCGGAAGTTTCCCATATGTGGTTTTGAAAGAGAAAATAAGACAAAAAGTAGCACTTGCTTGTCTTTATTACAAATTAGAATTCTGACCATCAATATACTTACTAACTTACTTATCAGTCTGACGACCCATGCACGGTCCGACCCTGAACGTTTTCCATTCTTGACGTTCCTGGGCACGCTGCTTCCAGTCTTGGAGGTCTCTATATCGGAGATTCGGTGTTCCTCTCCTTCTCGAACCAGGAGGCTCGTATTCGAAGACCCTCTTAGCTGGAGCATTGTTGTCCATGCGCTCGATGTGGTCGAGCCAGAGTAGTCGCCGGATCTCTGTCTTCCGGACTACATCCCCATCCTGGTACAGCTCGTATAGTTCGCGGTTGTGTCTTCTCCTCCATTCGCTCCATCCGACGTAGAATTTTTCTTTCGAAGGAATCAGCTCCGCAGTTTTGCTTATCGTCCAGCTTTCGGCTCCATATAGCAGGACTGGCAAAATAAGGGTTTTGTAGAGCATGACCTTAGTCTTTCGAGTCAGGAGTTATCACGCCAGTTATTTTGACAAACCGAAATAACACCGGTTGCCAAAAGCGGTTCTACGTCGGATCTTCTCAGTGATGTAGTTTGTGGAGTTTACGTTTGCCTCGAGGTAGAAAAACCTCTTTTAATACCTCGAAATTGTAGCTGTCGATTGTAATATATATGCGATTGTTATATATATAGCCGTCTTCCTTACGAACCTTCAAAGTAAAGTATGCAAAGTATTAGAAAACTTAAAAAAAAATAAATGAAATCGATAAAGCCGTTCTCAAGTTATGGCGGACCAAGTGCTATAGCGATTCATTTTTATATATATATATACATTTTTATATATATATATCGAAGCATTTGCCCAAGGAGGTAATTAATAACTATTGCAATGTAAACCGCGTTGTCAAAAGATTTGTTTATTTTAAACTGGCTGACCCGACAGACATTTTCATGTTTTAGCTATGTATAACCCGTGCTGGAATAACTCATAAAAAATTTTAAAAAACATTGTTTTTTGTAAAACTCTCTGATACACATCATTGTTAAAATGGTTTTTCTGGCCGTTAAATTAATAATATAATGGATTTGGCCATGTGATAAAACATGGATTGTCAAGATTGATGCCACAAACACTGAACGACTGCCATTGGAATATACATATTTATCGATATTACGAATGAAAGCCGCACAGGACATTACAACCGTTTAAAGTTTAATAGCATATCGTTCGGAATCATAGTGATGCGTAGAATCAAAACATACTCGTCTTTATACTTCTCTTCCAAAATTGTGGCTTCGATGACGTTTTTGACCGCACCATTCGGTGGCATTGCAAATACGTAACGTTTCACTTGCTCGGCACCAAAATGACTGACAACACTTACTTACTTAGATAACAGGTCCATGACCCTTAGAGTAGAGTGTCCATATTGCGAGCCAGAAAAAAGAGGACAGTTTCTGCTGAACACCCCCCCCCCCCCCCCCCACCCAAAACCACCACACCCCTCCTCGTGTACTAAAAAGAAAAATGCTACAATTTAATACGAACAAATTATATTTATTTTATTAAAAATAGGCAATTAAACAAAAAAAAACACTAATTATTTTTAGAATTCAGGTACATAGCAAATAAGTATTAGTTATAATAGTAATTATATGTCGCCATCTTCATCATCAGAAGATTCGTACTTTTCTGAACTACTTATTTCCAGATTTCAGATATTTTTTGTTATTTAACAAAAGATCAAAGCTCCGAAATAATTGCCCCATTTGTCAACAGAAATACTATCTTTAAATAAGTCATCATTTTATTTGTTGGATCGAAAATTTTACAAATCTGGTCAAACAGTTTTGAATCGACTAACTTAACTCCTTTTGAAGTTAGATAGTAGACCGTTTTTTCAACATCAGACCAAATTGGAACCTCGTTTAAATTCATCCAATCAAATGCATTGAACTTTTCAAATTGGAATGTCCATTTATCTAAATATTCATAGCACTTTCTATATTATTTGAAGCAGGCATGTCGAAAAGACTCCACTTCGCATTGAAGGTCACGCCGACGTGCATCCGACAGAATGGATTTTGTGGTAAAGTTGGTCCAATCTACTTTTAATTAAAGTTTTAATGAATTACAATGTAGCTGATATTTCCAGAAGTGAGTCTTTCTCTTTTTCCATTTCTTTGGTTTTTTCAAAAAAAAAAATACATGTTAAAGAATGCGCAAAAAACAAGAAAGCTTCTGATAAATTTGAATCAAAAAAAGTTCTCAAAAGAACTGGACAGTATTCGTTGGACAAATCTTCAAGTGCCGGAAATACTTGCAACACTCTGTTAATAGCAGGGTATAATGACAACCAACGAGTTGTGCAATGCCGAAGCAAATCCTTGAACTCCAAATCCAATGTTATGCAAGAATCTTTCAACTTCTCAGTTCTCGCAGTATATATATATATATATATATTTTTATATTTTTATAATAATGATTTCGATATCTGTTGGAAAAGAATCAAAACCGAATTTGGCTGCATTTGAAATTATATGAACTGGACAACCAATTCCTATCAGTTCTCTACCGATACTCGATTTGAGTCTATGAAAAACGTTACTAAGCCCCGTCCTATTCACTCCTTCAAAGTTCGTGTTACAATTGTCGGCTGAAAACGCTATAAATTTTGAAGTGAATCCGCTCGCGCTCAACATGCGACGAGAGTAGAAGAATTGAATGATTCTTGTACACACGACATAGAATTGCCACACGCGGAAAAGGGTATACCGTATCTACACGTAAACACAATAAACACATTAAAGGAAGAGTGGATGGAAATTATGGAGGAATGAGAACAAAAGAAAAAGGAAGAAATTATCCGAAGAGTGTTACCATTTTTGGTTTTTAAGTGGTCGTTTTGTAATTTAGTACTAAATTATGAAAAAGAGGACAAAAGTAAACGCAGAAACAGAAAAAAGAGGACACGTCCTCTTTAAGAGAAATGCTCTGGAAACGCTACCTTAGAGGGTCAGAGCCTGAGCTAAATAGTTGCCTTCCATCGTTGATGGTTCTGGGTACGCTGCTTCCAGTCGTCAAAACCAAGCGCGATAATTTGGTCTTTATTCAGCAGGTTCGGTCTTCCTCTTCATCTTGAACCAGGAGGCTCGGGTTCGAATACCATCTATGCGCTCGATGTAGCCGAGCTAGTGCAGTCGACTGACGATTTTTGATTACATCCGGACTACATCCGCATCCTGGTACAGCTCGTAAAGTTGCGGTTGTCTTCTCCGTTCACCGTTCGGGCACCAAGAAAAAGATCCGCGGTGCAAAACGGCTTTAGGATCATCTTTTTTGTGCATGGACATAAGAAGCGTATGTTCCAGTCGTCGGCCATGATTTCGTCCTTTTAAATGTTGCAGATGATCTGGTGCCAGTTCTCCACCAGAGCATCTTATATCATTTGGATAGATATCTGGCACAGGATGCCTCATTACCAAACAACTTTGGCCTATGCATGATTCGAAGCGATCGCTTAGCTTGATCAAATTAAGCAGGCCAAACCTCAGATCTCTTATTGGCGTTTTAACAGAGCATTGTGCCATCAGAACTCACGCCTCTAGACTAGGACCTCCCTATAATGATTTCTGTAGAAGCTTAATGGACGAGGATGAGGAAAAAATCATCGAATACTTGCCATGTAGCTGCAGTGCTCTTTCATCCCATAGATTCAGACTTCTGGGGCCCATTTCGTTGTTTATCTGGCTGAAATAAGCAGCATCAGAATCAGCCCTCTTCTTCGCTTTATCAAAAGCACAAATTGGCACAATAGATATTAAATATATATATATATACTATTAATAAATGCTCCCATTCATGAATCACATTAAATGGGATTAAATTATCATCAGTATCCACGCTCCTCCAAGTAGGATAGGTTAGGGTGATTGCCACCACTAAAGCAGTTGTGGCCCACTTAGATCCTGGTTGGATCCTTTGTGCTATAACTTCCCGGTGCTTTACACCGGCTCCTCTTAAATTCAAAGGGACTACACTAAGAAAAATAAAATAAACTGCCCAGTCATGTGTCATGTGCTGGCTTACAGCCAATTAGTTTTCCTGATAATCTTAGCTATGTCCTGAATCTTAAAGTGTGACATTTCCTCTAGGCTACTGATGAAGTAATTGCCAAGTATATCATTTCTTGTTTTTGCATGGGCTGGAGAGGTACCGAGGATGTGAAGCGTAGTTTCTTCTTCCTCTTCCTAGCGGGCAACCTCTTGGATAGCTTTAACTTCCGCCTGGACGCACTACAATGGTTTTGCAGTCGAAGATACAGGGAAACGGATATGTCCGGCGATAACGCTAGTACTCCTAGTCCGGTGCGCTCGTCTGTTTTTGAGCCATCTGTGTAGATTTCCAGGTAGCCTAGTTTTTTTACCAGATCTTTTTTCCAATCTTCTCTGTCTGGGATGAGTGTTTTCAACCCAGACTCGAAGTCTAAAGCGTGTGTTGTATAATATGTATGCGTTGGTAGTCTCGTATTTCTGATTACTTCTGTATCGCTGGAGCAGTTCACATAGCTTAGGTGAACTGCTCCAGCGATTGCACTCCCGTAGCCTTAACTCTGGTTTGGTAGCTACCAGCTTCTCATAGATGTCCATTGGAAGAAGCTGTAGCTGTGTTTTTCACGCAGATGTGTTTCACGCAGATAAACGCTGATCTTTGAATACTGCTTATCGATTTAAGATTGGCTGGCCACCAAACAAGGATACCTTATGTTAAAATAGGTCAGCCGTATACATCCGGTGAGCCATTTTTAGTTTAATTCACGATGTGGGGCCAAGGATTCTCTTACGTGTGTAAACAGCTACCGCCGCTTTCTGAAGGTATGGAGGTATGATACGTCTTCTCGTGAATAGTACGAGCTCTGTTTTGGACAGGTTAACGTCCAGTCCGGCTTTTCATGTCCACTTCTCAAGTCATCCAAGTAACATCCCCATTATTAAAGTCCCCCAATACGCAAGGTAATTAAGTACCTTGAAGACGGGTAACGACTAATGTTGTCAATGGTGGTGTAGCTGTTCTGTTGTTGTTGCTGCTGCTTCATCTTTTCGTCCGAAATATGTTGCAAAGGAGGTTCGACTTGCTGTCGATGCTATTACAGCGACGGTTGGAATACAGTTTTTAGATTCTCCTCTGGGAGTTCTGGTAACAAAAAGAGACCACCATCGCTTGCAACTTATTTCCTTTCGAGAGAATCACATCGTCCTTTGAAAGGAACTATTTCTTCACTATGCTGTTGTTTACTTGTGTTCACATTAAATTCAAGAGAGGCAACGCGGTAAAGCATAATAGTGACTGCATTCGAAGAAGTTCGACTCGTTGATCCCAAACAGTTCTTAGTTCATCAACCTTAAGGATGCAATTTGGAAATCTCATTTTTAAAACTAAGTCGCATCGTCTCCCCCTTGTTTAGCTAGGTGCTCCTCTAAGACTTTGATTGATACAGCAGCATTTCACCATTCGACTGCTTTGCTACTGGAGAAGATAGCTGGAATACTCTAGGACTCAGGCTTGGAGCTCGAAGTAAGAACGGAAAAAAACACAAAATATCACACACATCGGCAGTTGCGATGTGTCCAGGTTTTTTGCGGGGGTAGGGGGACGCCTTGCATAAGAACCAGTAGACCAACATCCATTGGTAGTGTCAAATTCTTACTGATTGAAACCACCTCCCACCTTAGATCGCACATTATTCGTACTGTTGTATCGTTCACAACAGCCCAAAGGTCTTCAGATATCAACATATATCGGAAAATTTTTTCTGGTGTTCATGTTGCTTCACGCAATACAGCTCTTTCGTTTGCATACCGAGCGCATTCGAAGAAAACGTGTTCCACGGTCTCTACCGCGTTTACGCAGTGAGGAAGGGACGGACTCGAGTCACGGTTTCGCTTGAATAGGTATTCCCGGAAACCACCGTGACCAGTCAAGAACTGTGTAAGATAATAGTTCAGTTCGCCGTGTTTTCGATTTATCCAACATTCAATCCGTGGGATTACCCGTACGTCCATCTTCCTTCTTGGGCGGGCCTTCATTGATTTTTTTAAAAACCTATTTGGTATGCTCTCTTGACCAGTAGCTTCTCGATCCTCTACCCTCTCGATTGCCGCGGTGACTTCATTGGTTGTTACGGCAGGAATATACGTATTTCTCCGATCTCGCTTAGAAGAACTCCGTCCGATCCTTAAAGCACTGTCTTTTGCTAGCCTTAGTGGTGGATTTCAGTGCGGCACGTGCTATTTATACGCTGTCATCAAATGTCTATCCGTTTCGCGTCGTGACCGTTGGTATTTGCTTGCTTTTAGACAGGCTGGTCGAACTTCCTTGATGTCTTCGTTCCACCAATAAGTTGGACACTGGCGGTTTTGTGTTCCCGTTCGAGCCATTGATAAATCGGAGGCAGTGTGCAGTTGTCGCGTTACTTGACGTACGATTTCGTTCGCTGTTCTCCTTTCAACTATAGCTTCCCATATATACAACTAAATACATGATGGTCTTACCTAGTATTATCTGATGTATAACACAGTTAGCACTGAGTAGATCTGGAGTGGGGACTTCAACATCAAGGTCATCTTTAACAAACACAGCTGTTCCACCCGATCTATAATTTTCTTTGCATTTTGAAAGCAATGTATAACCCGGTAATGAGAATTTATAAAGTTTATGATCATAGACCCAGATTTCAGTCAAGACAATCACAATACACTTGTACACAAACAAGTTTGTAGAGTATCATAATTTTTTCTTAAGCTTCTAATGTTGTGATGTACAAGTAAAAAGTCTTTTGGGAAATTATGCAAATTAGTTCCAACAAAAGTCTCATTACACTTACCTACTATATTTAAATCAAAAAGATGTCGTTTATGTTATTTATATATATTTTCAGTGTATTTTATTTTTTATAAGCCCTAGAGGTCATCAAGGCATTATTCATCAAATGTTAATCTCGTATCCAGAGGAATTCATAGTCGATTTTTTGTTGTGCTATCTTCCCTTCCTTCACCACATACTTCATCTTCCCTGTCAACCATTCGTCTGTGGTTAACTGTATGTTCAGTCTACTCTTGCATATCTCGATGACTGTTGTCTATTCACTCATTAATAATTTGTGGAACATGATGCGAGACATTACGCTATAAGAAATTGGCATGGATTTGCCTCTCAGCAGTTGGCAGACGTTTTTTGTTTGTGTTTAACTGTGCCTTCAATTTTTCATTCTGCTCCATCGATATTATTACACGTATGTTGATGCCATCGATGGTGCGATGAGTGGAAGCAAGGGATTCTCTCAAATCCAGCACTAGATCATGTACTGCTTTGAGTGTTATGTTGGAAACACTCTACCTCATTGAAATATAAGCTATTCTCATTGATACTTGGCTTTTTAACACAACACGACCAATGCCATTTTTTTTATCTTTTGCAAGATATTTCAATATCACATATCTTTCAGTTTATCTTACATACATCTCTTCCAATTGTTGTGTACGACATACTTTGCAAATCGACATTTCGTGTCTCTTTCAGCGGCTACACATACTCTTCTGATGTTAAATTATCATTGCGAGTTCTTGTACAAGCTCGTGTCAATGTAAATCGCTTGCAACCTTTATCTTCTGTAAATTTTATTTTTTCTCAATTGACCACGACAACTGGTTGCATATTTTGGAATTTAACAGTTATTTCACTTCGCTCGCTATTTACAGTGTAACTTTATGTTATGCTTAAGTGATTTATTTAATAAACAAGTCATTAGAACTTTCATTGGTAGCAAAAAATTCAAAGAATGGGATCTGGAAAGCTGTTGAACCTGATTGCATTCACAAGATGCATTAATATGGGCTTTCAGAGAACAAAATTCCAAAAGGACTTTTGACTCGAAGTTGAAGTTGAGTGTGTTTGAAGGATCCAACAACTACAGCGACAAAATATTTACCCAAAAAATGGGCCAACGTCAAGAGAATGCCGATTCCTTCTTAGAACAACAGTGCTAACAAGGGAAATCTCTCATCATCATGAAGGCCGCTTTGGATTTTGTAGGATATTCCCGCCTAGGTAATGATTCCATCTCCGCCTTGTTGCCGTCGTCTTAGGAACAGCTGTTTATTTCTCAAATCGTAAAAATAATGGCAAAATCAACAAGATCCATCTGAAAAATTGTAAAGTTTAATTGGTTCCACCGCTTGTTGCACCTTAGTTATCCCTCGATTTAGGCACATGTTAAACTTGGAGCACTTAAGTCCAGCTTGCTGCTAAATGAATGGATTTAGTCGCTCTTATCTTAGAAACATCTCTGTTAGGTTGGTACCGGTAGCTAGTCAGAAACTCATCAACGCGACACTTTTTCCATTTTAGATAAGCTAAATTACATTTTTGGATGATAGTCAGAATTGCCGAGTTTAACCATGGAGGTGAAACAGATTTACGAACTTAGTTTTTAAAGGGACGTGCTTGTCGTATACCAAGGATACTTGTTGTTGGAAAAAGACTACTTGTGAACAGACTGATATGATATGACGGAAAGGAACAGACGATTTACATTCAAGAGCAGATCTTCTCTTCCTTCTATTGAAATCCTTAAACTTATGGACGACAAAGTTGGGAAACATAGTTGAAGTTAAATGTTAGGTAAAGTAAGTCATGATCAGTAAGTCATGACTACCCAGGCTTATCCTTTTTAGGTAGAGCGTTTGACAAAATGTCAAACTTACCATGGTAATGCAAAAACCTGAATAGATTTTAAAATTTATTGAAATTATGAAGATTTAAAACTTAAAAAATAGAAAAGTGTAATAAAACATTGATCTCTAGATATTAATAAAGACTTTTCTATTGGAGCAAGATGGTAACTCGGAACTAACAGTACTAATTTGTGATGGGGCGGATGGTGACACTGGCGCAGCATCATCGGTGTCGTTTTATTGGCGACAAATGCATTTGGCTACTTAGTGCTTTCAATTAATGTAAAAGAATGACCAGCGCTTTGTAAAATCTGAATGTAGCTATTTCCTACGTTAGCATTTTGAAGCAAGAGGGCTCTCTTGTCAAACTTTCATTAAAAATACAGCAGTTGTCTGAGTCTATTCCAACGTCAGTAAGGCAACGCTTTTAGTTTACCTCTGCAGTACTCAGCAGCTGATCACAAAACACCGTCTCTATCATAGCCGTTGAGGAATTTGGGTGTGGGAGAAGTACTATTTTGGCGTATTCTTCGTCGTGTGCGAAAAATACGAGTTGTGAAGGTCTGCACCCAATAGAGAAAAACAGCTGATTGTATAGGTGGGTGAGACTTTCATCGTTGCTTTCAGGAATGCCGAAGAGAACAGCATCTGCGGAAAACTCCTATCGCTCCAAAGCATAATTTTCTCTGTGCTGCAGAATTAGATCTTCTCTTTTGTGTTAAAGAAATAAGGTCACGCATCAAAAATGCAAATATCGGAGAACTCAACACAAACAAGTCTATTTACAACCGCACATTACTTCTTGGCGGAGACACATTAAAATACAAAAAACGATGTATTGATCTTTACGATGATCTTACTTGGTATAAGGTATTCTAATAAGATACACCTTTTTATATGTTTCTGAGACTTGAATGGTCCAGTATTTTTTTTCGTTCATATCGTTCCCTTAAGATTATTGAAGGTGATTCGTTTCTTTCAAATCGAAACACTGCATATGCTGCAATGATAGGCACATTAGCCAATTTAACCTGATAAAGCTCTGTAAACTTTGTTGCTTTTGTACTGATGCACGATACAAAACTTTTAACCCTGGTGTACCCAAACCAAAACACACCCGGGAGTGTTTTTCATTTTCAAATTAATATATTTTGAGTATCGACTTGGGATTTTCAATAGCCTCATAAAATACTTTTTTTTATCATATTTAAAAAAATTAAAAAATTTTGAGTCAAGGTTGAAAGCAGTTTTTTTTAAATTGATGATGCAGAAAAACACTTGCTTCATTATAAATTAATTTTTTATTCATTTCACATTATTTTTTTTATTTTGTTTGGAACATACGAAAAATGTTAAATTTTCTTTTCTTCTTCTTCTTGTGGTGGCGCTACACTCCGGGGACACCTGGGCCTCAACCAACAGCTGTTTCCAACTGTGCACTTATATAATGTTAGCTTGGTCCTTCGAGACAGGGCTCTACTACTCAGTTGACTCTTGATTCAAAAAACACTGGTGTACTGGTGTTGTTCGTACTGTTTACTTGCGAGCCGAGGTAGATGAAGTCCGTCACTACCTCGAAGTTATAGCTGCCTATGGTGACGTTTTTGCCAAGTCGTCGATGTTGTGCATTCTTTCTTGATGACAGCATATACTTCGTTTTGCCCTCGTTCACCACTAAACCCATTTTGACCGCCTCCGCTACCAGCAAACGCTTCATTGACGACTGGCTGTGTTCGACAAATCACACCCTTCTCAAGAATAATGTTGAAAAAGTCACATGACAGCGTGTCGCCTTGTCTAAGACCTTTATTTCACATTGAAGGTCTCGGTGAGTTTGCTTTCGACTTTGATAGAGCAGCGAGAATTCTACATTGTCATCCTGCACAACCTGACGAGTTTGGCAGGAATGTCAAAACTAGACATGGCGCTGTATAGCTCGTCCCTATGCAGGCTGTCATATGCGGCCTTGCAATCAACGAATAGGTGGTGGGTGCCGATCTGCACTTCTTGGGTTTTTTTCCAGGATCTGCCGTAATGTGAAGATTTGGTCGATGGTGGACTACCCCGTGCTGAAACAGCACTGATAAAGAACTATAAGGTTGTTGACGAATGGTTTTAGGCGCTCACACAAAACGGCAGAAAGGATCTTATAGGCGATGATGAGGAGACTTATCCCTCGGTAGTTGGCGCAGTTGAAAGGGTCTCCTTTCTTGTGGATCGGGTACTGAGATTCCACTCGTCGAGCATGCTTTCCTAAGACGATAGCAAATGAGATGGTGCGTGTACCTTACCAGCTCGTCTCCAACTGCCTTAAACAGTTCCGCAGCTAGCTTAAACCGTTTGTCAACTTTAGTGTCGATATCGCTTTCTTGACTTCGTCTAGATAGGGGGACGAGATTCTTGGAGAGGTCTCCTTTCTTGTGGATCGGGCAGACGGTATTGAGATTCCACTCGTTGGGCATGCTTTCCTAAGACGATAGCAAATGAGATGATGCATGTACCTTACCAGCTCATCTCCAACTGCTTTAAACAGTTCCGCAGCTGCCTTAAACTGTCTGTCAACTTTCTGTCCATATTCTCAGTATTGACTGCGTACCCATTGGATAGTTGTTTTATCCGTTGGTAGAACTTTCGGACAGCATTTCTCGATCGCTTACTTGTCACGTTCTTCTTTTTCCTTTTGAGAAGCCGGTGCTTTTCCCTTCTTTTAAGTTCATAGAGCTCTACGAACCGCTCCCGTCCTTCTGTCCAGCGTCGCCTTGTATACTGCTTGCTTCACTGAATGCGCCTGCCTGCACTAGTTGTCGAACCCAGCATATTAGAGGCAGCTTCCCTGATAGCTTGATAAAGGTTCCATTGTTCGTCGATTGTTCCTCCTGGCAGTGTTGGACTCTCTGAGAGCTTCAGGGAGACTCGATCGGCTAATTTGCTAGTTAATTTGCTGTTAATTGCGATTGTAGCTCACTGACATCAAACTGCTTTGGTCTTGATCTACTCCGTTGTCCTATCGATATCCGTGTTCTTACCTTGGCTACCAAAAGGAAATGATCCGAGTCGATGTTATCTCCTCGCAACGTTTGAACATCGAGAATGCTGGAGAAGTATCTGACGTCGATCGCAATGTGATCAATCTGGTTGACGGTTGATTGATCAGGAGACCACCAAGTCCCTTTGTGGATGTTGAGGTGAGGGAACCGCGTACTGGCTACAAATAGGCGTTACGAAGTCCCACAGCCTGTGTCCGTTCTCGGACGTATGGTCGTGCAAGCTGTGCTTCCTGATGACCCTAGCAAAGATGTCTTCCTTATCCAGCTTTTCGTTGAAATCTCCTAGAACGATTTTGGTGTCGTAGCTGGGGCATTGATCGTATGTCCTCTCTAGGAGATCATAAAAGTCATCTTTGCTCTGTCGTCATCCTTATCCTCTGTTGGGGAGTGGGCGCAGATCAGGCTGACGTTGTCGAATGTAGCCTTGATGCGGATTGTTATGAGACGCTCGCTTATGTATTTAAAGCCTAAGACTTCTTGCCAAGTCTGCTCGAACAACGCACTGTGTAGCAATCGCCGAAGTATTTATATATGTATTAAATTTTATTATAAAAAAAATTGTTATTTTAAGATCTCTCTCTCATCTTGGAGTATATCCACTTAATGTTCAGCACTATCACGCTTTTTGAATTCCTTGCCGACTTTTCGTCTTGGTCTTCTTCTGGGACATAGGTAACAATTTCCTTTCTGCTTGATTCTGCCGGAATTTTTACGTCCTTCTTGAGCTCTTAGTGGAACATGTTCAACAGTCGGTGTTACTGGGTGGCCCAACATATTTTTAATTCCTCTACGTGAGGAAATTTTCGCATGATTTGGGCACTTCTAGGAGAATAGTTCACTTAACTGGTGTAGGATCAATCATCCATGGTTTGTTGAAATCTTCAAGTGTAGATTATTTTTCATGTACCTATATCGCGAATGCTGCACATGCAGCCACATACACAATGTAATAGTAGAAGTCAAATTATAGCTTGTATATATGGTTAAAACTTCGAACATTTTTTTTCCATGTAATTTTATGTTTATTTTATGACCCTAAGCGGGTACTCTAAGATACTCAAATGTTTGTAAAAATGTGCCTTTCGGCATAATCTTCGTTTTTTTAGTCTTTGAAGACAAACTTTTGTTATTTTTTGGTATACCAAGAAAACTTATAAAATAAACTTGGCCATACTTAACTTCTTAACCTACTACCTAACCTTATACTAACTTACCCCGATATAAAACTTAAGACTATCTTAAATATGTCCGTAACAGTACGGATACGTGCGCAGGGCATATATGATATTTATATGCCTAACATATATAATTTATACGCCGTGGTGCACCTTTTTTTGTTTCATGTATTTATTTATTTATTTTTTTGGATTTCTTGTTTTATATTTTTTTTTGGAAATTTTTTTTTAAAAAATATATATAAACATTTTTTATTTATTAATTTTTTTTCTTAAAATGGTTCGAGCACTTCCACGAAACAGATTGTAACACAAATATTTGACCACACGTTCACCATGCTTCTCTCTCCATTCCAGTATAGATTTTCCCTTGACTGGATAAACACTTCAAACAATTCTAAGAAACAATTGACAAAAACAACCAACTTCTTCCGACGCCAGCGGACGTGCAAAAATGTATGACACACCCGGGTGCGTTGCGCGTACGTTTATGTATAATTTTATGGGCGTTGACAAAAGAGTTAATCCAGCTACTAAGACTCTAAAGATCATAATTTAGTCCATACCACTAAACGCGTTCGTTCGTTTGCAAATATCCGCAAATTCCAAAGAGTTCCTGACCGAATGACTGAAATTTTGGCACATTCCCCAAAGTAGCGCTTTTTTCAAGTCCCATCATGTTGATGTGATGTTGTTCTTCTACCGGGAATGAACGGTTAAAAAATCTGCGGGTCGAAATGACTTTACACTGACACCACATTAGTATCTGCATTGCCATCTTGCGAAGCCGGAGTGGGTCGGTAGTTTAATTAATTTTATTTAATTAAAATTAATAATTAAATATACAACGAATAATATTTGAGTACACGAGCATTTAAGCCCTTATGTAATATGATTAACAAATTTAAATCTTCGCTTATGTGAACAGCAGTAAAACTTTCGTATTGAGGACATTGAAATTAGTTTTAAAAATCTAATTCTCTTTTCTAAATTAATTTGTGTTACTGGGAAAAAGTCATATTCCTCCTATAACAATTTTTTGTATTTATTAAATCGTCTACCGATACAGTTTGCTCTTTTATGTATTCTATTAAAGTATCTGACGATTGAATTGCGTTCAAAATACGAATCAATTCAGGTCCCGTAGCACAGAACTAATTCTGCAGAAACATTTCTCATGGAATACTTGCAATAGTGGTCACAAATAGTCAAGATGACAGAATTAATTAAACACGGTCTTATAGCCTAACTTCATTAGATAAATTAATTACACATCATGCCACAACTTCGAATAGATACATATGAATGTATATACATCACACATTCTCAAATACCTCAATTTCAATTCTACGCAACCTTGCAAGTGAAACCAAGCTGGAACTATACTGAAGATTTAACAAAAGACAAAAAACATCTACATTCCAGTCAGAGAACTTCACCCAAGCCATATGCCCACACGAGGGTAAAATACAAACCGCAATTTCTGATTGTATCCTTATAAATCAATTCAGTCCGCAGTGAGGGAGGAAAGCGGCAAAGATCCTTTTAGTTTCACATCATGTGCTCTGAATTAAAAATTAGCTCACAATGAGAAGTATTCTTCCTGCTTTGTTGGTTGGGTCTGAGGTGACTGGTTTTGGTGCTACTGAAGCCTGAGACGGATACCAAAATTACTTGTGCAATCATGAAGGGGATGTACATGTCCTGGAATATAATGTAGCATTATCTAAAAGAAAAACATCATATCAATAACCACTGCTACACTTCAAGGTACCTCGAGTAATCTTTGTAATGTATAATATTTTGCTATCCTTTAAATTATACGTTTATAAAATAAAATTACTATCGCTTTATCCACTTATTTAAAGGATAAGAAAACAAAACAATAAGTTCAACCACAGGTAAAGAAATTAGATTATCCATTTGAGATTGAGATGTTTATCTTACGATGCATATTTCGACATCTGTTGCATTGTTTTGTAGTGGTGTGTGCTATTTTTAGGCGGATTTAAGACAAGAATACATATATTAAATAGAGATAAAGACGACGCACCCAAGCGTGCAACCCAATCCTACGCAAAACGAAATTTGACCTTTCTTTTTCTTCTTGGGAAGAGGAAGATAATAACCATTGCATCCTTGGTTATGGTAATTTGAGATGAATGAAATGTGTAAGATTACTGAAGCGACAGGCGGAAAACATTCGAAATTATATGCTATTTATGAAGTTAGAATACATGTTAGAGAAATGTTTTCGATATTTCAATGTACACGGCATGTCCTGCAAACAGGACGTAAATACAGGATCGAATGTCATGAACAGACTGAGTTCCACTGAATTCCTGTAACTAATGGAGGAGCTGTTGACATACAGAAGTGGGTAATGAAATATGGGTGTTAAAGAAGTCGTATTGTAAGTCAGTGAAAGTTAGATGTTACATGCTTGAGTGATAGCAACTTACAACACCTTTACGGCTATTAAGAAGATTTAATTTATATGCGTTTATGAGTATGACTGGAAATTGGCGCAGCAGTTTCAAAAGTTCAATTGTGTTTTCCCTGGGAATATGTATTCTGGTTTAAAAATTTGAACATTGAATGTAGATAGTATGGTTTTTTTTGCATACCATTTATCCGGGCCCACAAAATTAATGAATGGATTTTATTAGCTTACTATACAACTGTAAATGTGAAATGAAATTGCTTATAAATACAATAATTTACATGCACCTTTCGTGGTCCAAACAGAGAAAGCTGTAGCCCTTATAAATGCAATGAAACATAATAACTAATAATACATGCATACTCGTAGCATCCAACTCGTGAAGTTGAAAAAGAATAAGCTGCATTAAGCTTCTAGATTATAGTAATGCTGATAAAGTGCAAACGACGACTTTTGCATAAATTATCCTTCTTCTGTGGGGATGTTTCTTTCAGTCATCTTGATTGGGTGGCCGAAGAAAAACGCTCTTAAAGTTCTTTGTTTTGTATTCTACTGCACACGCCTTCTTAGCTGGGAAAAATATCCGGTTAAATGGAGTTGAGGGTAGGAAGGGATTAGTTTTGCTGTCATGCAATGAGTTGTACCAGAAACTCATCCCGTATAGTTCAATAGGGACAAGTGAATGATAAAGATGATCTTTGTTTATCGCGTTAGGAACTTTGATACTAGTTCCGCCGTAAAAACTTAGCAAAGATTGCGAAATATTTTTTCCTCTTCTCATACAATTTTTGTGGGCTTTGTACAACATTTTTTCAGTGGCTATGATTAATCTTTTTTTCCTTAATAACACATTATAAATATGTATATATTTTCCAACACACATCATAGCGGATCATAGGGCCTCGAACAAACAAGTTGTAATTAGACTTATTTAAAGCTAGGGATTTAATCTGTCGCCATGAGCGCCCTGCTTGTGGCGCTTTTGCCTCAACTAGTAGCTTAAACGTGTTGGATGGTCTGGCGCGGTCCGAGATTCGAATGTAGAGCTCCTTTTGTGATGATTCAAATGCGGCGGCGAATTTCTAGGTGAATGGGCACCTGTGCCGCAGACTCCCAAAGATCGACGTTTGTGATATAAACAAAAAGTAAACAAATAATTTTATTTATATTAAGGGTACATCATTTTTTTGTCTATGAATTTAAAAAGCTATGGCATTGCCGTGGGTCGCCGTGGCGTAATGGGTAAGTGCGTCGACTCCTACGCAGAGGGTGCCATGTTCGATACCCGAATTGACCACCTTTCGTACATCACGGCTCCACCTCTTTCGAGTCATTGACAATGCTCAAAGAGTATTCCTGTCTAGAAAAGCGTCTCTAATTCGCCGTTCGGAGTAGGCATTAAACTGTAGGTCCCTTCCACGCGTGAAAGAACAATAGCACGCAGAACACGAGTGGTTACTGAGAAGCTAGGCCTAGGTCCACCTCGGACTGTCGCGCCACCCATATTATTATTATTATTATGGCATTGCCGTCAGCTCGGTTAGAAACAATAATATGTGTCTTTAAGAAATTAATATAGTATTCGCTTCGGACTTTCAATGTGTTCATCGTCATGGTCCTATTCTTGAAATACATCATCCGCTAGTGTGTAAAGATAGGGCATATGCTCATAAAATGGAAACAATCTTGTCAATCAAATTGGTTGAGGCTTCCGTTGTAAGGAGTTCCGTTGAGACTTAGCAGTTCGCATCTAGCTTCGAACATAAGCGATAGTTCCCTGTAATTCATTTCGTCATTGAAATAGTTTGTTTCTACTAAGTTGTAAGTAAAGGATTCCACGTTATCACGGGAGTTTTTCATTAATGTATCTCGTTCCGAGCCTTCTTGTTTTTGAAGGATGCGTGTAGCGTTATGATCTATACGCAAATCTTCACTATATGCTTGTCTTAGGTTTATTGTATTGTATTGCAGTTTTTCAATTGGATCATACTCTTCGAATCCCTATACTTTTGATGAATAGCAAAGTGTTGATTTCACACTTATTTCAATTCGATGTACAGGTCGTCAATTCGAGTTCCTCTTGGTAAATTCTTTTCTACATCCTTTATAAATAGCGAGAGCAAACGAGCGCTGAGTAGACATCCTTATTTGACACCAATGTTGGCGCCGAACGATGCCGAACCATCCCAAACTATTGTTTTCGAATCTGTATATATATTTTGTATGGTTATGGATAAGTTTTGAAGAAATAACTATCCTTAAAAATTTGCAAGAAAGTGCATTACGGTTAATATTAGCCGTGTTTTTGTATCGCTATTGATAGTGAAGTGAATCTGGATAAAAAAAAACGATATGCAGTGGCATTGATTATTATCTGACAAAATATATGAAAAAAATTCCATGCCGAATTTGTATAGGCAGTCACGTTTTATTGCCGATATTACAGGCAGTGATAGCCGGTAAGTTGTTGTATGTGTTGGTATGTGTGGTAAAATATGGTCGAAGGTTTCAGCCCATGTCTCCAATCTAGTAGTGAGTATACCACAAAAAAACTTGGCCACCACGTTGCTTTTTGAAAAATTCTACTGCTGTTTGGACTTCAATAAAATATACTTCGGCGTATAAGATTGCATTGTGTATGAGAGAGTTTCAGCATATGAGAAATATTGATTGGATTTGTCACGTAATAAATTTTTTTAAAATTAAAAGTGGTTGCCAAAGATTTCTGCGAACATTGCTGTTCCTATTGAAAAGTTTAATCCATTTATTTCGTGGGCAGCTTCCAAATTTTTTTTGAACTTTCATAGTCACAATTTATAGTTGCATTAAACAGGGCAAAATGATTTGTTCCGTGTATGTATGCAATCTTTATGTGTGAATTTAGAATTTGTTTTAGTAACTATGTTTTTGTGACGTCTATAATATGTACAGGTGAATAGATTGTTATAGTGTTCTTCAGTTTATTCCGGTATCACTTATAAGCTCAAAAGGATTTTACTTAGCTTTTGTTGGTATCTAATTAAATCATTCTGATTCCATATCAGAATGTCGAAGATTATGTTGTTGTATCCCTGGTTGATGTGATAACTCAACAGTAATGGCGTTATACTATCTATTAGAACTCTTTCAAAATGTTTGATCAAAATAAAATCACATTTATTTAATTTTATCCACAATGAGATTGTAATTTTGTTGCACATCATAATTCGATATAGCCTTTTGTTCTTTCAAATGTTGCTGATAATAATTTGAACTTTGATTTGATTTTCTTGATTTTCTGAATTTGTCGTAAACAACTTTGTTCGCCCCACTGTACTTAACTTTATATTAATTTATTATTGAAGTGACACTATCTCTATTTATTTTATAAAATACAAATGTCACTAACTATTCTTGGAGTCATATTGCCATTGTAATTATTATAATTATTGTAAATTAATTTGTTTATATAATAGATAGAGAAATTAAAAATAAAACACCTTATATATTTCTGGTATTTTTTCAAGCTTCAAATGGCATCTGCCGTTCAATTTAACCCTCATTTATTTCGTTTCAGCATTCAGTTCTGAAAATCAATCCTCTCCAAATCAACCTCTTCCCCCTTCTCAAAATATATTTCCAAAACCACGATTTTGTTTATGCTAGGTCAAATGAACGTACAAACGCAAAGCAAAGCGATTCCTTATAAAACGAACTTGTAGAATGCGCAGAATTCGACTTATCGAAAGTGACACGAAATAATCTGTTCGAGTTATCAAGACATTCGAGTAATCGAAGTTCGAGTTAGCTAAGTCAAGTAACATATAAATTCCAGTCTTGGCGCTATTGCCGACCAATTTCATTCGAGTTATGTATCTTATAATTTTATACTTATACTTATTATATTTTTATTTTTTTATTTAGGTATTGAGCTGAAGGCGAGATGTTTTCAACTGTGAGAAATACTAGAGCTTGGAAAATTTTGGGGATTTGGCATCACTTGTAGAGCTGAAAACCTGTAGCGCTTGTGTTTCTGCCGGAGACACGTTCCGCGATACGCAACCGTACAAAAGAACTGATTTCACGTTCCATTCTAACATCTTAAACTTCATGCGTTTCTATATGCGAGTTGATCTCAACACCTTATCCAGCACCATGAAAGCGACAAATCGCCTTTTTATTCGGTTTCGTATATCGGCTCTTGAGCCGCCATTTTTATAGGTAATGCCGCCAAGGTATTCGTACACTGCTTCTACGTTATCTGAAAGTTTTTGGACACGTTGGTATTGAAGCATATCATGTTTGTTTTGTCGATGTTGATTTTTAGGCCCGCTTGTGCTGCGAAATAACAAACTTTCTCCATTCGGGAAATTATATGAATATATTTGTAGAATGTGGTGGCCGTGGCGTTGTATTGCCACTTAACTTCGCTGCCTGGGCTTAGTTCCCGGTCGGTAGAACCTAAAATAGTTTTCACGGTCCTATTTCATTCGAGTTACTGACAATGTTCAAAAAGTAATAACTGTCTAGAAAAAGCTGCTCAAACTTGGCCGCTCGAAGCCGTACTTCCCTTCCACACGTGAGAGAACAATAGCACGCACAATATGAGTGGTTGCTGAAAAGTTAGGCCTTGCCCCTCTACGGGCTGAAGTTCCAACCATATTATTGTTATAATTAAATTTGGCAGATGTCGTCCGCAGAATTCAAAGCGTTGATATGACGTCTCATGCTGGCACAAGCGTCTGCACTTAGCCTCTATCAGCGAACTCCTACTCTCACCTCCACGTGGTGAAATCTGGGAGCCGAGCACCTTCGATCGAAGATGGGGTAACCAACCCCCGTGGGACGTCGTTGGCGGCTGCAGACAAGAGAGGGGGGAGAGTGTGCCAGTACCAGGGCCCATCTCTCTTTATGGATGGCGGCGGAGGAGCTGGAAACTGTCTGGCCAACGGCGGCACCCGAAACTCCAGTCAGACGGAGTTACCTGGTGCGCAGTCCTTCTAGAGCTACCTCGACATTTTCGGAGCCCAGGTCTAGAAGGTTTCTTTCAAGGCCAGGTCGGGGCCTTGGAATTGAGATGGCGGCGGAAGATCCCTATAGTTTTAGGGACAACGGCGGCACTCACAGCCTCAGGGAGGTTACCGACTCCGGATAAACCCGGACCCTCCGCCCGAGGATTAAAGAATAGGGCCTGGCCTCCCAGTTGGGGGTTGTGCGTGGGGTTGACTCCCTCACCACGTAAAAATATTATGGTTCAGAGACAACCAACTGCCGACGGACGGACGGAATTAATGTTGACGACCCCAGCAAACGTTACAAGGACAACGATTTTCGGTTCTGCACGTGGAATGTTAGGTCCTTTAACAGACTACGTGCAGCCGAAGAACTCGCGGAGGCCCTGGACTGCTACAAAGCAGACATCACCGCAATCCAGGAAGTGCGGTGGAATGGGCCGGGCAAGAAGAAGCAAGAATGAGAAACTGCGACATCCACTACGGTGATTGCAACAGGGAGAGGCGCTTATTTGGATGTGGATTTGTTGTTCGAGGCAGACTTAGGCAAAAAAGCTTAAGCTTTGTCTGTAAAAGGGAACGCCTCATAACAATCCGCATCAAGGCTAATTTCGGGAACATCAGCCTGATTTGCGTCCACGCCCCGACAGAGGACAAAGATGACAACACCAAGGATGACTTCTATGATCTCCTAGAAAGGACTTACGATCAGTGCCCCAGCTTCGACACCAAGATCGTTCTAGGGGATTTTAATGCAAAGCTGGGTAAGGAAGACACATTTGCCAAAGTCAGCGGGAAACACACCCTGCACGACACCACATCCGATAACGGACTCAGGCTGGTGGACTTTGTCACGAGACGTAATCTCTATGTAGCTAGCACGCGGTTTCAGATAAGATCATGTTGCGATCGACGTCAGACACTCCTCCAGCATTCTTGATGTCCGAAGATCAACGGAGTCGGGAAAGGACACCACGGTTTGACGTCGGAAAGCTACAATCGCAACGGACTGCTAGGATCTTTGCCGATCGAGTCTTCCGGAATCTCTCTCTAAGTTCGTCGCCACCTGCGCAAACAATCGAAGAAGATTGGAGGCGTTGTCAAGAAGCCACCTGCCGGGACGAGAATGGACAACTAGTAGTAGAGTCGCAGTCGATACTGAGAATTTGGAAGAACCACTTCTGCAGACTGCTAAACGGCGATGATGACACCAATACCGCTGTCAGGCAGAATGTTCCACTCAATATGGACGATGATCGACGAGAATTCCGTCCCCCCGACTTAGGCGAGGTCAAGATAGCAATATCAAGACTGAAGTCTAACAAAGCTGCCGGTGCGGACGGACTGTCCGCTGAAATCTTTAAGGCAGCTGGAGATGATCTGGTTGGGCGTATGCACCAGCTCATCTGTAAGATATGGTCGGAGGAGAGCATGCCCGATGAGTGGAATCTCAGTATCGTTTGCCCGATCCATAAGAAAGGAGACCCCTTTGACTGCGCCAACTATAGAGGGATAAGTCTCCTGAACATCGCCTACAAGATCTTCTCTGCCGTTTTGTGTACTCGCCTGAAGCCATTTATAAATAACCTGATAGGTCCTTATCAGTGTGGCTTCAGGCCAGGGAAGTCCACCATCGACCAGATTTTCACACTGCGGCAGATCCTGGAAAAGACCCAAGAAATGCAAATCGACACCCACCACCTTTTTGTCGATTTCAAGGCCGCATATGACAGCGTGCATAGGGACGAGCTATACAACGCCATGTCTAGTTTTGACATTCCTGCCAAACTCGTCAGGTTGTGCAGGATGACGATGGAGAATTCTCGCTGCTCCATCAAGGTCGGTAACGAACTCACCGAGACCTTCAATGTCAAAAAAGGATTTAGACAAGGTGACGCGCTGTCATGTGATTTCTTTAACATCATCCTGGAGAAGATCGTGCAAGACTCACACGCCAACACTAGAGGCACGATCTTCCAGAAGTCCGTACAACTGCTAGCATACGCGGATGACATTGACGTGATTGGCAGAACACAGCGAGCCGTCAATGAGGCGTTTGCTGGCATTGAGGCGGAGGCGGCTAAAATGGGTCTAGCGGTGATTGAGGGCAAAACGAAGTGTATGCTGTCATCAAGAAAGGACACACAACATCGACGTCTTGGACAGAGCGTCACAATGGCCAGCTATAACTTCGAGGTACTTCGTCTACCTCGGCTCCGCAGTAAACAGTACAAACAACTTCAGTACCGAGATCAAACGCAGAGTAACTCTTGCCAACCGTTGTTTCTATGGGCTCAACAGGCAATTGAGCAGTAGAGCCATCTCTCGAAGGACCAAGCTGACCTTATACAAGACCTTGATCATCCCAGTCCTGCTGTACGGCGCGGAGGCATGGACAATCTCAAAAGCGGATGAGGAAGTCCTTGGTATTTTCGAGAGAAAAGCTCTGCGTGCGATCTTTGGTCCTGTTTGCGTTGACGGTTTCTGGAGGAGAAGATTCAGCCACGAACTGTACGGGCTGTCCAGTGACATGAGTCCAGTCAGGCGTCTTCGGATCCAAAGCCTAAGTGGCTAGGCCATGTAGAGCGTATGGACAACTCAGCTCCGGCCCGGAGAGTCTTCGACTCCGAACCCGTGGGACAACGCAACAGAGGACGCCCGCGTTTAAGGTGGCGCACCCAGGTGGAGAATGACCGAAACCAACTTGGCGTGCGACACTGGAGACAGCTAGCCAGAGACCGTGCTAGCTGGAGAGGCTTGTTGGTTGAGGCCCAGGTCCACCCCGGACTGTAGCGCCAAATGAAGAAGAAGAAGATGTCGTCCGCATATTCAAGGTCTTCAAGGCTGCCACCCATGCCCCAAGATATGCCTCTGTTACTATTAGAAGCTTGGCGCATTATTAAATCTAAAATAAGAGTGGTGATAATACGCAGTCTTGTTTGACTTGTACTGCTCAGAGTGTTGATATGATCAATGTATGAGCAGCGTGGACGAAATTCTGCTTATTTTTTCCTTAGATCGGTCATCAGGGAGTTTTTGCGATTAATTATTTGCGCTATTATTTTCTTCACCATGCATAGTATCCTTATGCCTTTCCAATTCTTACATTGTCCTTCTAAGGAATTAGATTGATAACACCTTCTTTCAGCTAAACACTTTTGGATTTATGTTGTGTGCGGACCATTAAATTTTTTATTAAATTCTTTATTAAATTTCCCTGCTTTTATAGCACTTTCTATCTCTCTTTCGTCTGTACATGTGGTGGGGATGTCGCACCTTATTGGGTGAGGACGACAGTCACATTGCTGGATGGGTTGTGAACATATTGTTGCTAATAGCTCCTTGTTATGCACCCTCCATATTGAAAGACATTTTGTCCATTTTTGCACTTTTCTTCAATTGTTTGTCTGTGATGCTATAACGTTGTTGCAGAGCAGGCTTGGAGGATCGGGTCTTTAGCACAGTTTAATTGTCTTTTCTGTCGTTTTAAGCTCTTCCGACTGTGTTCTGAGATCTAACGCTTGGGCCTATTCTCTTTAAATTCTATCTACTCTTCAGCTGACTGTAGGAACACCTGTCTAATTGGCTGCCAATCGCCTGCAAGTGGTTGAATCGAATCAGTTGGCATGTTTAATGTTTAAATAAATTTAGCGGATGTAATCCTCAGGCCTCATTAGCCCTTATTTGCAGCGACTTCAAGAATTTAGCATTTATTTGTGACAGTTGACCAAGAAAATGTCAACTGGTCATGATTCCAGTCGTTGATCAACGATTAAGCGTGGAGGAATATCGTTGACAACATGTACATACAATCTTTTTCTCTCTTTCATTGATAAATTTGTTGTCGCCACCTTGAAATCGGGCATTTTTTGTTAAAACAAAGACTCTTCAGGTAAACATCAAATTGTTCACGCATTTACGTATGTTCCAGTCGCCTTTACATTATCTGTTGACACTTGGCTAGGTGCACGTCGCTGTCCAGTTCATGCTAACCGTGATTGTATGCCCTCTATCGAGGACAGCATATATGTACTTCATATTCCCTTCATTCAACGACGGACACTGTTAACAGGCTTTCGGTTTAGTACTGAACGCCACAACGACGGCTCGGAAAGTAATAGCTGATTTTCGTATGTATATACAATGTATATCTCCCCGTATTATTAACATCGTGTACTACATGTTCTCATCATAGGCATACCATCTGCTTGTACAACCTGGACTTAAAGTGAATGCAAGGACCAACAAAAAGAACCCAACACCTAGAGGATGATTAATGACCTGATATAAAATTCAGTATTTTAAATGCGGTCATTTCTTTCAACAGTGTCCTTAATAAACCAACTGTTGGCTAGAAGTTGAACCATGACAATAAAACGGATCCTTTGAATACATCTTCATTCAACAGAAGCGTGCACCTTTTCATACAACTCAATTCGACCCTATTATTATCTTCGTCACTTTTCTTTTGATGTGATACACCCCCACAGAATTTCTTTGTATGATATGTACTTCCCCTTGCGGTTCACATTTTCTATGCGTCTGCGGTGTCGCAATTAATCAACTGCTCTTTTCTCCCATGCTGAGATGAAGACAAGACGGGATAATGAACATTTTTAGGACAAATTAAGTCAATGACAGTTCTAGCACGCATTTTACGAGTAAGACAGCGGTCAAGAGGCACCTAAAGGGTGGGAGCCCTCTGATGAAATATTAAATATTTTAAGTTTTTGTTTCTTATTTGGTGGTTTATTGCAGTCGTTATCATATCTATTTCTCACCAATTTATAATTATGGTGAAAAACTATGCACCAGTGCACACCCATCTTCACTTTGTTGAAAACTTCATGCAAATCACTTGCATTTTGTCGCGGTATTATGCTGGCACAAATCTGTCAATCATCCCCTTTTCAAATCATATTATGATGGACGAATAACGCTAGTAATCTTGGATTATATATCCTCAAAGTAATATAATTCCCCTCTTTTGCCATAATTCACCGACGATTATGAAAATTTTAATCCCCCATCAAAATCCGAGTCCAATATTTTCTAAAGGTTTTTATCACAAAAAATTGGAAACGTCGTTAATATAGCGAATAACTAAACACCCATGTGATAGCCAATATTACCCCCTCGGCCTTCTTGTGGACAAGTTGTCTTGAACTTCATTACTTACTTGGCGGAGCACAAAATCGAAAGATGTCTATCCATACAGCAAGCAACTATAACTGGAAAGAAATAAGACATGTATGTACATACATACATGCATATCTCTGCACAATACTGTTACTTTGAAGGAATAAAAAATAACGAATTTTCAGTAAAAATAATGAAATTTCCATTTGAGAAGGGTCCAATGTGAAGGTCCTGAAGGATTCGGCCGTCCGGGCGTCGCTCTTTAATACACCCTTATCCAATTTTGCGTACCGCAGTTCATTGTTATGTGTAAGGTTGTGTGTATCAAAGTGCCAAGTGTGTCCAATAGACCGTAAAAACATTGACGTTGACATTTTGCGAGGGGTGTCGTTGTCGTCTACTTCTTAGTCCTGTGGTTGGTGCTACCATTGAATACAAAAGATGGTATTTCCCCGGGGAATGTGACGAAAATACACGGTTGCCAATGAACGAGATAGGTATGAATGATGGTAAAGTTGGGCCGCTGTCTCTCTTTGTCGGTGGATTCCCCACAGGAATTGGTAGTATAAATGTTTTAATGGATGGATGAGAGGTAAGACACAAATGTGTCTGAGCAACGTCAATCAGAATTACACTACGCAACAGCTCCACAAGGACGATTGTTGTTATCTTGTACTTGAAAAACAAGAAATTTACTGTCAAGCTGACAGAATGGCTGTCTGTTACGTATAAAATGACGCGTGTTTAAGTTGAAACTGACATTTGAAAGTTGAGGTGAATTTTGATATTTAATCCTGAAAACTTTTCAGCTCTTAAGTTCTATTTTGTGGCTTGAACAACAAAAAAATAAAAAGAAGTATTTCAACAAGTTAGAGTCATTTCAAATTTTGATAATTATTGGGAGTAAGGGATTAAAGTTCATGAGTCCTTTGGGATTTATCAAAGGAAGGAAAATAGCATATTTCCCTAGAGATAGTAGACCAATTTTCCTGAAAATGTTGCATGTGGTAGTTGAATCTATTATTAACCGTAGACCTACGTTAAGAAATGGACTAATGTTACGTTGGTGTGTTGTTTTCGACCCTCATATAATTCTCAAGAAAATACAAAGCTGTTCAAAATAATAGAAATTCATACGTTCATAACAGATAATTGCACTGCACATTTTACACATTTTTTTTCGCACACATTTTTTAAGTAGTACCGTTATTTACGTAGCTGCTTTGCCTTTTCTATACCGGCATATAATCTCATTTAATCATTATTGTTACTGGTGCAGTAGTGTTTTCTGGAGTATTCAAAATAATAGGGAACTTTATTTTTTTTTAATTTTTATTTCAAATGTGTAAAAAGGTGGTTGCATTTTGGTATGTAAGAACTACGTAACTTTGCGTAATTTACAGATTCATTAGAAATGGACTTTAACAAATTTTGCGAACAGTAAACAGAGAAATATTGTAAAAGGTAGTTCAGATGAGTTGGAAAGTTCAAAATTGTACAATATTAAATTTTCAATGTACTTTCAAGAAACCCGCCGCAAGAAATAAGAGGTAAGCTCAGAAAAACTTATACCACTGAAACTAAAACACAATAAGGGAGTACCCTTATTGTGTTTTTAGCCAGCAAAAAGTAAACTATTTAAAATCTTGTTTGTATTAAGTCCATTTGAATAACTTTTATTGTTCATTTGTGTAATTATATGCTCAAGTTTCGACAACTCTATTGATATAAATTCGAAATCACTATATTGTGAGAAAGGTATTTTTATACATTTGAATAACTTTTATTGTTCATTTGTGTAATTATATGCTCAAGTTTCGACAACTCTATTGATCTAAATTCGAAATCACTATATTGTGAGAAAGCCACAATATCGATAACAAAATTCATTTAGTTTGTTAGTGACAGTATTATTTATTTCAATGTGGCTTATTTCGACATACATTTACAAACACAGCTTTTTGATTGCCCACTTTTTCTATTTTATTTTCAATGTAATTGTTCTTATTTTTTGCACATAAATTCTTAACTTTGTTTCGTATAGATTTGTACCTGCCCCAACTCCCAGGTGTATTTAAAAGATAACATTTCTTTTTCATTTGTTTTTGCTCCTCTTTAAGCTGCCTCATCATTAAACCACTCGACTTAATACGATTTGGTTTTAAAAGACTTTAAGTTAAGATTGTATAATAAAAGAATGTAACTGTATGAAAAGAATAATTCTCAGCCCTAAATTTCAAGAACCATTTCAAAGAGATTTTTCATAACATTCCCTCGAGCTATGGAACGAAAGTGATTTTTTTGGTTCCAAAAGTGGTAGAAACGTTCTGAAGCCTCAGGGAAAAGAGTTCCACTTGCGTATAAAAAAAACGCAAAATATGAGGGTGGGACTGTCATTGCATTGGGCTGTTTTCCTTGGTTAATTGTTGGACCCATTATTCAAATAAAGGACATCATGACTAAGGAAGTTTATTGATATATCATAAATGATATGATGCCACTATAAACTGAGTCCTATGCCGTTAATAGTAACATGACATAATTTTGTGGGTGGCCATGGCGTTGTGGGTACGTCGTGTCTGGGTTCAATTCCCGTCCGGTACGATCAAAAATAAATTCCACGGTCCCACCTCTTTCGCTCCTCAAACTTTTCCATTCGGAGTCGACATAGAACTGTATGTCCCTTCCACTCATGATAGAACAATAGCAACAGCACTAGTGGTTGCTGAAGAGAAGAGAATTTGTGGGCGGAACTGAACAAATCTTTGACTACACAGAAGTTTCATAACAAAACTTATCTGTGAACCGAAATTTAAAAAACAAACAAAAGCTTTTGATTAAGTGCCAGAAACTTATAGAATATATGCCATGATGAATAATTGTTGTGCTACAGAACAAGGGCGGTCATTCCGGATATCTGCTGTCTACATATGTAAAATAGGAAAATAATTTAAAAACATTGTTACTTCTTTGAAAAATAAATGTTGCCTTTGAATTTCCCTATAGTAGACGTTCGATATAGTGAACTCATAAAAACCGGACCTGTTCACTACATCGAGCGTTGACTTCTTGCATCAAGTTGCATCAAAATGTTCATGCTTTTACATGCAATTCATCAACATTAAAATAAAATTGCAATTTCCCTTGCCAGTTGCTAAAAAAAAATAATTAGAAGAAAATATTTATAAAAAAAAATGTTTCATTTTCGGCAAAGACCATACAAATAAGTAAAACACGACAAAAATAATAGAATCCATGGACTTAAAAAGCAATACGTTGTACTGTGCTAAAATAGTTGGCCATTTTTTGAGTTTGCTTTGAACTTTTATCAAATAATATCGCCTTTCTTGCAACTTGTTATGTGCCAAAACCACTTTATTGTTAGTTGCTTATTCAAGTTCTTTCCTAAATAATATGACAGCATCCTTAGAAGTCACTGAACAAAGCGTATGGTCTACATCCGTTTGTTGTTCTTTTTCGTCTTCGATGATCGACGAGAATTTCATCCCCTGATCTAGACGAAGTCAAGATAGCGATATCGACACTAAAGTTGACAGACAGTTTAAGGCAGCTGCGGCACTCTTTAAGGCAGTTGGAGATGAGCTGGTAAGGTACATGCACCATCTCGTTTGCTATCGTCTTAGGAAAGCATGCTCGACGAGAGGAATCTCAGTACCGTCTGCTCGATCCACAAGAAAGGAGACCTCTTCAAGAATTTCGTCCCCCTATCTAGACGAAGTCCAGATAGCGATATCGACACTAAAGTTGACAGAAAGTTTAAGCCAGTTGCGGAACTGTTTAAGGCAGTTGGAGATGAGCTGGTAAGGTACATGCACCAACTCATCTGTAAGAAATGGTCGGAGGAAAGCATTCCAGACGAGTGGAATCTCAGTACCATTTGCCCGATCCACAAGAAAGGAGACCCCTTCAACTGCACCAACTACCGAGGGATAAGTCTCCTCATCATCGCCTATAAGATCCTCTCTGCCATTTTGTGTGAGCGCCTGAAACCATTCGTCAACAACCTGATTGGTCTTTATCAGTGCTGTTTCAGCCCGGGGAAGTCCACCATCGACCAAATCTTCACATTACGGCAGATCCTGGAAAAAACCCAAGAAGTGCAGATCGACACCCACCACCTATTCGTTGATTGCAAGGCCGCATATGACAGCGTGCATAGGGACGAGCTATACAGCGCCATGTCTAGTTTTGACATTCTTGCCTAACTCGTTAGGTTGTACAGGATGACGATGGAGAATTCTCGCTGCTCCATCAAGGTCGGTAATGAACTCACCGAGAACTTCAATGTCAAAAAAGGATTTAGACAAGGTGACGCGCTGTCATGTGATTTCTTTAACATCATCCTGGAGAAGATCGTGCAAGACTCACACGCCAACACTAGAGGCACGATCTTCCAGAAGTCCGTACAACTGCTGGCATACGCGGATGACATTGACGTGATTGGCAGAACACAACGAGCCGTCAATGAGGCGTTTGCTGGCATTGAAGCGGAGGCGGCCAAAATGGGTTTAGCGGTGAACGATGGCAAAACGAAATATATGCTGTCATCAAGAAAGGTCGCACAACATCGACGACTTCGCCAAAACGTCACCATAGGCAGCTATAACTTTGAGGTAGGGACCTCGGTTCGCAAGTGAACAGTATGAACAGCACCAGTACCAACATTAAACGCAGAATTACTCTTGCCAATCGCTGTTTCTTTGGACTCAAGAGGCAATTGAGTAGTAGAGTCCTCTCTCGAAGGACAAAGCTATCATTATATAACACCTTGATCATCCCTGTCCTTTATGGTGCGGAGCCATGGACAATCTCAAAAGCGGATGAAGAAGCACTTGGTATTTTCGAGAGAAAAGTTCTGCGTTCAATATTTGGTGTTGTCTGCGTTGATGGTTATTGGAGAAGAAGATTCAACCACGAACTTTACGGACTGTACAGTGGCATGAGCCTAGTCAGGCGTCTACGGATTCAACGCCTAAGATGGCTGGGCCATGTAGAGCACATGGACAACACTGCTCCAGCCCGGAGAGTCTTCGACTCCGAACCAGTGGGACAACGCAGTAGGGGACGCCCACGAAACCGATGGCGCACCCAGGTGGAGGAGGACCTCAATCGACTTGGTGTGCGCAGTTAGAGACAGCTGGCTTAAGATGGTGCCGGCTGGAGAGGCGTACTGGTTGAGGCCCAGGTCCACCCCGGACTGTAGCGCCACCAGAAGAAGAAGAATATCTGAATATACATTATGTTCGTTCCAATTTTTTAAGTCAGCTGCCTGATGTGCTAGTCCTGTTATATGGTTTAGAGGATCTATTTCATCTTCATACTCAGAATCGTCTTTCGGACCATTTTCAAAAGTAAGGACGTTTTTCCAGCATTTCGCAATAACTGAAGCTGCTAATATGTCACATGCTGCTGTCAAGTTAAAAACATCGCTTTTTATTGATACTCAATTATTAGCTTCAGAAATGTTTGGGAAGGCTTACTTATAAAGGGTGATTCATCGTTTGATTTTCAATAGGCCTTTTTTGATAGATCACACATGATTCCTGTCAAACTGCTTTGTCATTTTCGTTCCATATCGTTTGACAAGTTATCACGGAAGGACTTACACTACAACAGTGTCTCCAAATTGTTCAGCTGTGTTACGAAAATCAGCGTTCTGTGAGAAATGTTTCTCGTGCGTGTTTCTCGTCTCGACCAATTGAAACCACTATTCCAAAACCATTCGAAAATTTGAGTCCCAGTTTACATAAGTAGGTGATAACCGACGATTAGACCGCATCCAGCACGTAATAAAGAGGCAATAGTAGATGTAGCTGAAAGTGTTCGCGAAGACTGTGTCGAATCGATTATCGACGTTCTCAGCTGCTTGGCTTGGCGCATACGACAACTTGACGCATTTTACGTGACGATCTCGTCCTAAAGGCGTACAAAATTCAAGCACATAGTCTCGGTGAGCTCTAGTTTCACCAAGACGGCGCTACGAGCCATACAGCGAGTGAAACAATGGACTTGCTCAGAAATAATTTTTGTGAGTATTTAAGTTCACGCTTTGCTACGGTAAATTGGCCGCCTAGATAGTGCGATATCACACCTTTGGACTATTTTCTCTGGGGACATGTAAAGTGTCAGGTCGTCAGGAATAAGCCAGCTACAATTGGTGCTTTGGAAGCCAAAATTACTCGTGTTATGCGCGAGATATCAGTCGCTACGCTCGAACGAGTCGCTCAATTTTGAAGCTTTCGAATGGACCACCACAATTACAAGTGATTATTGTCAAAAGGTAAATGTCATGAATTGTTCTTTTAAACAGTAATACACATTTTAAGTTCAGTTTCAAACAGTTCAAATAGATGATAATATATATTATATATAATAATGGTTTTTGGTTTATTTTACGGAGTTAAACCAAACAACGACGATGGTTTGACAACACACGAACAAGCATTGTTACAGTTGCATCCACAACCGTCCCAATAAAAAAAGTAATATAAGCAAATATGTAATGCGCAAGCGATCGATTATAACCTAAAACACATATAGTGCGTTGAACACCGAATCGCCAAATAAAAAAATTAAGAACGGTTATCACGGTTGTACGTGATTCAGTGACGAAAACATGGCAAACAATGCCGTCGCCAATGATGGAAACCATATAGTGATTTCCCAAGAAGATGTCCAGGGGATCCTTAAATCTATGAAGAACAAGAAGTCAGCTGGGATAGATGGTATCCCGAACATCGTGCTTAGTCATCTCCCTCCGGCGGTTGTCGAAATTTACACTACACTGTTCAACAACGCGCTCAGTAATGCATATTAATCGGAACGTTGGAAGACAGCTGTGATAGGAAGATACAGCTGAGATAAAAGCATCCCGTCAAACCTCCGATCGATAAGTCTTCTTCCTTGCATCAGTAAAGTCTTCGAAAAGATTGCTATACGAGCCCTGGAAACGTGGGTCGAGGACAACAATATTATACCGGATAACCAGTTTGGATTTAGGGCGGGGCATGACACCACACATGCCGCGTCAAAGCTGGTATCCGACATTTAATGGAATAAATATAAAAAACACTGTACGGGTGCCTGTCTGATCGACTTAGAGAAGGCGTTCGACACCGTATGGTTAGAGGGCCTTTTCCTTAAGCTCGTCAGACTTGGCTTACATAAAACATTGCTATACATGATATATGATATGATAACAGGTAGAAAGTTCGTCGTAAAAAGTGGCGGCGTTACTTCTACGTCAGTCTTTAATATCAATAATGGTCTACAACAGGGGGCTGTTGGCTCCCCAATATTGTTTGCTATATTCACTGCAGATCTCCTAAGGTCTATGCCGCACCTAATCGCGTACGCCGATGACTAAGTGGCGTACAGATCAGTTTCGAAGGTAGAAGTCATTAATACCTAGTTGCAACGTGACTTTGACAATACTTTGACATATTGCGATGACTGGAAGCTGCGTATCAACTTCCAGAAGTGTGAAACTGTCCTTTTAAGCTAACACAACAGCCAACTTGATACCAGGGTGAAGGTAATCTGCTATATGGCCCTCATAAGGCCAGTCATGGTGTATGGTGGTTCCTCTGTGGTTCAACGTGAGTCCTTCCCAGATGGAAAAGATGAGGGTGTTCGAGAGACGGTGTCTTAGGACTTGTCTCCGGTTGTATCGAACACCCGAGTCTGAGTACAAGAAGTACTATCCTAACGAGGTCCTGTACAACAAGGCAAACGTGAAAAGGATAGACAATTTTATCATCAAATTAATAAGAAGTCACATTGCAAAAAGTATGACTTTTACCAAAAGTCTGATCTTTGTGGCTTACTATCCCAATTATATGTTCCATGAGAGGGTGCGCCACAACGGCTTTGTTATACCTGAAGCGTTCCTCTATTTTGATTCGATCGGCTGGATCCAGGACACTGAAGGATGTCCTGTAATCTACCACGCGATGCGCCGAACAGTTGACAGGCGACTCCTCTACGAACCGGATGTCGTCCGCGAACACGAAGATCTTCTCCGGTTCAGTAGAGCGATCCCTATTCGAGATAGGAGAGAGATACGGAGCGGCACTTCTTTTGGTGGTTACACCAGAATCAATCTCCGCCTTCGCCGGCTCCTGACTATATACAAATCGTGTAGTTGGTATAACGGCCCACTTATCTGGTTATAAGGTAGCTTAGTCAAAAAAAAAAAAAAAATATTTATATATATATATATATATTTATTTATTTATTTATTTATTTATTTATTCTTCCGTCTTTCAAGTACAGAGCTTTTTTAAGACTACTGATAATATTAATAACATTTCATTTCTTATTAATAATAATGCCTAGTATAAGCAGAATTTAACATACAATTATAATGTAATTTAGAGTAAATTACTACTCAAAAAATTTAAGATTTCATTTTTACATTTATCTCTACTCATATTTAAGTCTATAACATTTGCAACTAAGTTGAATTTTATGCAAGCATTAGTTATAGGATCATTTTGCCCATAGTTTGTACTATGCCTCGAAACATAAAAGAAATCTCTAGGCCTCAGATAACGAGACGGGGTGTAAACACTGAACATGGAAAGCAGCACCGGACAATCAATGTGAGCAGTAATGACGTCATGAGCGAAAAGAACTGAATAATAAGTCCTTCTTACATGCAGTTGCTTTAGATCGATAAGCTGACATCTAGCATTATAATCCGGCATATTTGAATTCCACGACATCTTTCGAAGAGCAAACCTAGTAAATCTTTTTTGTATTCTCTCAATACGAATAGCGCTATTGTTATATAAAGGATTCCATATTAAACAACAGTATTCTAATATACAGCGAATTAACGAAACATACACAGACTTAAGAGTGTAAGGGTCTTGAAAATCTTTTGAATTTCGAAACAAGAATCCTAGCATGGAGTTGGCCTTTGAAATAATATAGTCTATGTGCATAGAAAAAGTCAGTTGAACGTCGAATATAACCCCTAGATCTTTATGCGAACATACTCTTGTTAAGATTGTATTATCAATCTTATAATTATAGATTATAGGAGATAAAATTCCAAAAAAAAGGTAATAACTGAGCATTTACTAATATTGAAATGTAGTCCATTCAAATCGCACCAATTCTGTACTGATGAGATATCATTTTGCAACTCCATTGCATCGGCCAATGATCGGATTGATTTAAAAATTTTTAAATCGTCAGCGTATAAAAGGCAGTCGGAATGGGAAACATAGGAAGGCAAATCGTTAATAAAAAGAAGAAACAGAAGAGGGCCGAGTTGACTACCTTGAGGTACCCCAGAGAAATTGAAAATTACTCGTGACTGATCATTACCTATTTTTACAAACTGTCTGCGATTTGTAAGGTAGCTAGTTATCCATTTCAAGATTTTCGAATGAAAACCAATCATCTCTAGCTTTTTTATGAGCACATTATGTTGAACACGGTCAAATGCCTTCGAGAAGTCAGTGTATATGGAGTCAACTTGAAGTCTCGCTTCCATGGAACTCAGGCAAAAGTTTGCAAATATAACCAAATTGGTCGAAGTTGATCTTCCACTCACAAAGCCATGTTGAAATTGGGATATTTGGTTTCGAACTTCAGCATATATTTTTTTCTTAACAACAGCTTCGAATAATTTCGGTATTAATTGGAGCTTAGCTATTGGTCTGTAGTTGACAATAGAACTTTTAGGTCCAGATTTATGAATTGGGGTGATGAAAGAATCCTTCCAGCAATCCAAAAATTCGCCGCGAGCCAGTGACATATTATGTATTGCCTGTAAACAAATCTCTTCAGGAATTCATATTCTTTCCGCATTCGACACAATACGCCACGCAGTGAATTGTCTTTAGCAGACCTCTTACATATCTTGTTTAAAGCATTTTTGAGTCTGCATAAGCTTCGGTTGAACCAGATGGGTTTTTTGGAATTAGTAGATATCTTAATAGGAACAGACCTGGATATGGCATCTTCTAATATGTTTCGAAACTTAGTATAAACTATGTTTAATCTTGGGAAGTCAAAAGTTTTATCCCAGTCGATTGAAAGGAAATAGTTATTTAATAAATTGTAATCAGCTTTTATGAAATCTAACTTAGGCTTATCTTCGGAAGGACCAGATTCAAATGAATTAAATACAATCATATTAAATGAAACTTGCAGTGCTTTATGATACATACTATTATTCAGTAAAGGATGATCAACTTCCAAGACAACAGCCTCTAGATCTTCATCAACAAAAATTAAATCTAAAATTCTTTCCATTAGAAATTGTATTAGCCTGCCTAAAGTACATAGCATTCATTGAGTCGATGACTTCAAATTCGAAATTTTGAGTAACATTATAAGCAAACATACATTTGTCTTCTTCAGAGAAAATCCATTTTAAATTAGGTAAATTAAAATCACCAAGCACAATAGTATAAGAATTCTCAGGTAGATGATCGACAATATTTTTAATGTTAGTTATATGAGCTTGATAAATTGCATTATTAGAGCCCGGGGTAATGTATGAAACAAAAACATAAATGTTTGACAAAGTACAATTACTCGCATTAAAATATTCAATGCACACACACAATTGATCAATAGCAGCCGATAAATCTGATAATGCAATTTGTCTGCTCTTAAAACATGAACGAACAGCCAGCAGCACACCTCCACCTCTATCCTTATCAAGTTGAACATAACATCGATCACGTCGATAGACATCAAAGTCCGTGGTGAAAAGTTCAGCAGAAAAAATGCCTTCATGCAACCAGGTCTCAGTTAAGGCGATCATAGCATAAGAGCAATCAGCAGCAGCGACAAAAAAATCATGAACTTTAGTTCTCATTCCTCCCACGTTATGGTAATAGAGCGAGAAACAAACATCTGCCTTATAGCGTGCAGAAAGAGACGGTGTTATGTTTGTTTTTCGATTTCGCCTTTGCTCATTCCGTTTTTTGAGAGAAACCGAAAGGCTCTCACTCTCATACCCTTCGGCCAGAGTTCAGAATTGAGAAAGTTAGGCACCATATGCTCTGGTACACCAAGTTTAAAATTGATGTATTTGAGAGAGCTTTCATCAACATCGGCTTTGATCAGTTTGTGACACTCCAGATTCAGTGGATCAATGTTGAAGTTCGACGAGACATAATCCACAATTGACTGACAGGTTGTAGCAGGTTTGAACGAAGATAGATGAAGCCACTTTGGTCGGCTAACAATCTCGAGTTCCACAGTGACGTTGGGATTGTTGTTGGTTCCAACGATGGTATTATTGCTCTTGTTGGTACGAGTGGGAGCAACTGTTTGCCATATGGAAGCATCGGGCACTAGGGGTTCATCGACCTGGGCATCGTTTTCATCTACAGGTTCCACAGCTGACGCACTTGTGTTTGTTGCACTTTGTACAGCTGATACAACAAGAGTAGATTTTTTATTCGGAGCGGCCTGTTCTATGGATGAACAATTTGGTTTTTTGTTATTAGCAATTGCAGCACTAGGAGGTGTAGGACTTAGGTTATTCTGCTTAGCAGAATTCAAACGTTGGGCACTGTCTTTAGCAACGGAAGGAGCAGCGCGGGCACAGTTCCTTTATTCATCGATTGAGAGCGAGTAATAACTTGCGATTTAGCACTGACATTCACTGAAGATCGCGATAATAAGTTCTTAATTTCAGTTAATTCCGACTGGAGTTTATCAATCTTAGCCATAACGAGGTCGGTGTCAATAATTTGACTGCCGCACTTAGTACAATTCAAAGAAACCATTGTAAGCAAGTTAATTAAACACTCGGGTGGAAAACACGTCCGACAAGTATGCGGTCAGATTCAGATTCAGATTATATATATATATGTATGAAAAAAAAGGGTGCACAAGGGCTTGTGGATTATATATGTTCCGCATATACATAACATACAAGCATTAAGTTCTCTTAGGCTTTTTAATAGGTAATAGGGTTTAGGCTTAGATTTAGGTTAGGTAAAATAGTAGTGTATAGAGCGCCAAGTATTTTCTTAGTTTTCTTGGCCAATAAGTATTAAACAATAAAGTCTTTCTTAAGGACAAAAAAACAATAAATAACTTAATAATTTAGACGCCGAAAGGCAAATAGTCAGTTAGATAAGAATATTTTAGAGTACCCGCGAAGGGTCAGTAAGATAGAAATAAGAGCATGAATTGCTAGATATTAAGATAGATTTTTATGTCATTTTTGTCTAGTAGTAAGTTGTCCGGAAATGAAATAAAAATGAAATAAAAAACAAAAAAAAATAATTACCAAAACTGCGAAGCACGGATTACGCTTCGTCGCCTTCGATCGATCTCTTGCGCAACTTCAAAGAACCGAGTGATCATTTGTACAGACTCATAATTTAAAGGGTAAAACTAGTTGGTCAGAAATAAAGACCATACTTATTAATAAATTAAGTGACAGACTCACCTTGCAATAGCTTTTTGACGAATTAAGGGTATTAAGTACGGAATTTAAAACCAATAGCGAAGTTTCGATGACGATGTAAAGTCCGTCTTGCGTAGACTTAATACGAAGACGAAGCAAAAAGCTGAAGATACAGTGTGGGTCAATCAAAATACGGAAACCAATAAAATATCTGCTCTTGTGATATATAAGAATAAACTACCAAAACCAATAAGGTCACTGTCCCACTAGTTTGGAAGCAGCCATTCAAATTTTGCACGAATTTGGTTATGCGTATTATAACCAGAAAAACAATAATTTAAAATCATCTAGACCCTGTTTTAAGACAAATCCACATCGAAGCTTTAAGAATAATACTCAGAATAGACCTCCTTTTAACTATACAGATAAATATTTAAACCAAAACTTCAATAATACCCCTAACTTCCAACCACCACCACAACCAATGGAGATCGATATGCTACAAAGATGAAACAGGCCTCGCGTCTATCGCACTCTGCAGCAAAACAATCAAAACGGACCTAATAACTATAGCTTTTAGCAGCAAAACACTCAAAACAGAACTCAAAATTACAGCTCTCAGCCATAGAATAATAGACCACAATATGAAAAAAGGCATTCACCCCATGGAAACCTTAGCCAATCAGTAAATTCTAGTGATACCAGTCCCAAAATTCTCTAAACAAAGCTTAACTTATATAGTAGTTAAAGGATAAATAAGACCACTTAGATTCATAATAGATACCGGAGCCACTCATTCGATAACATACTTAGACCTCTGAAATCTAAAATAGATCTAGAATTAAACAATATATCTTTAAATAATTAAAAATCCATATTGGACAAGGAAATGAATCGAAAAAAGTTATACCTTCTAAAGAAATCGTTCTACTAATACCTCAACGTGAAGGTCTCGCCTATTTCCCAGAACAAAAGTCGATCCAAGGTGATGCAATTATTAGGGAAGGTATATACTCGGTAACAGATAACAAAGTTTTAGTTGAACTACATATCATTCAAAATGACATCAATAATAAAACCCCAAAATTGAATATGCTCAAATGAGAACCCACAATTATAATTTCGAAAAGTCAACCGATATTAGAACAAATACGACTAGACCATCTAAATAGAGAAGAAAAAACGGATATTAGATAGCTTTAAATAAATACAAATACATGTGTTATTTTGAAAAATATAAATTTTTATTTTTTCGTGGTTGCCGTGGCGTAGTGGGTAAGTGCGTCGACTCCTACGCAGAGGGTGCCAGGTTCGATACCCGAATTCATCACCTTTCACATTTTCACGGCTCCACCTCTTTCGAGTCACTGACAATGCTATTCCTGTCTAGAAAAATCTTCTCAACTTAATTATTACGCATTAACTGTAGGTTATGTAGGTCCTGTAGGTTCCTTCCACTCGTGAAAGAACAATAGCACGCACAACGCGAGTAGTTGCTGAGAAGCTAGGCCCAGGTCCGCCTCGGACTGTCGCGCCATCAATATTATATATTATTAAATATTTATTTTACGCTATGTTAGCAATAACGAAGTAATGTTGCCTATTTTTTATTAGCAATATTACTGTTGTTGACTGGGCCGTACATTTGGAAAATCCTCAAAGAAAGTGAGAACGTATTAAAACGATCTGAAAGGCCGCCATCGACAACATTGACCATATTCTTTGAAATGTGCGAGAATGATGATGTTAGAACACTGCATTACTCTGAACAGCCCTGATACTATACCTGAAATCAATCGTCAAAAAAAATTCAACGATGGAAACAATACAGCCAGTTCTAGCAACGTACATTCGTTTTGACTCACCAACCAAAAGCATCGAACATTGCTTTGTGTGATAAAAAATGTCGCGAGTTAAAAGCTTTGTCTCCAGATATGCTTTTAGCTGGAAAAAGAGAAATTAATTTGTTTCATTTGTTTGAAAATATGTGCCAAAACACAACCGTGTGACATAAGTTGTTGTGCAGGACGTTATCATCTATTGATTCAGCAATCTGAAAATGTGAAGCCTGAGCTGAATATATTTGCTGCAGAGTATTTTTCACAGAAACAAATTCATTCTTCCTATATCAGCATCAATCAAGACAATCAAACTCTTCATGTTTAAAATCGCTCCAAGCCGCATCTACGTGAGCAATAAAAATATTGTAAAGGTAGGTAGGTAAGAGGGGCTGATAGTGAAGTCACTACAATACTTAGCCCATATTAGTCCATTGTAATACTCACAATCAGACTACGACCACTGATTGACGACTCCAGTGCTAGTGAAAAACCACAAAAACTAAAATTATGCATCTAGTTTGGCTCGCCACTGCTGGTACATTAGACGATCTCAGTATTTAATGTCGAAATTTAACGTTGGTATCGCGAGTACGTACCCGAGATCACAAGACGCTCGCCACCTCGAGCGTACCGACATTGTTATTTTCTAACGAGATTAGATCTCGGACGGGCTCGCGTAGTCCGAGTAGATGATGTAGTTCGTACAACTAATGTTCCTTTACCGGATGGAATTTTTATTCGCATTGTTTTTATAATAATTTGTCAATTATCATTATTTTGTATAATATTATCTAATCGCAGTTAGTTATCAAGTCCTCCGTTACCTAGAAGGGTTTCAGACTTTCTTTTAAATCATATTCTTCTAGAAGAAATGTCATCGTTCATCGTCTGGCGTTATTAAGATCAGGTTTAAACAGTAAAATCCAGTGATAATTATGTTGCCGTAGGAAAATACATGCTTTGTTTTGTATTTCAATTACCAGAGTAAGACCTGCAATACATTGTAAGATTTATTCTAAAATATTATATTTATGGATAATAATATCACCAAGAAAGTAAACAATCTTGCGTCTATTTCTATATATACATCTGTATGCGAAAATAAGACTTTCCGAGCAACTAAAGTGGTCGAACGGCTCATTAAGCACTCAGGTTGCTGCGACATTCTCATTGAGACATGGTCTGGATACATTACATCACATGGAAACGTAAATCACCGTCTCATAATCTGCATGTAAAAATCGTTCTCTCTAAGTCACTTTGTTGCGAAATATTAACCAGTTAGGTTTTTGTAATACCATCCGACCGTAAAGAAATTAATGCAAAACGTCATTGAAGCCACAATTTTGAAAGGGAAGTTTGATGCCACGCATGCATTAAACGGTAACAATTGCCAGTACAGTTTGCATTTGCAATGTCGATGAGTAAATTGCAAGGGCATTCGGAAAGCGTTCGTGGCATTAATATAAAAAGAAACGTTTTTAAGAAGAAAGATACATCATGCATCACATCTCTGTAAAATGTATAAATATATATTGTTTATATTTGTTATTTTATACGAATATAAGCTATCTACTGTATCTAAAACTATCTATGTAAGTAAAACTATCAATGTTTAAAATGCATGACTTTCACATGGCCACTATTGCTCGTTCATTTGTCGGAAAACCATCAACATCATTTATTTAGAAAGATTAAAAAAGAAATGGGCCCCCAGAAGTCTGAATCTACTGGATGAGGGAGCACTGCAGCTGCATAGCAAGTGTTCAATGGTTATGTCGGGTCAGCTAGCATTGAAAAAAGTTCTTGCTCAGTTCTTAAAGAAAAGAAAAGCTGTTAAGAAGATTTTAAATTGCATATTTTGTGAGAATTACATATATTCAATAGTTTTAAGTGAGAATGGAAAGGTATAAGGGGAGGTTGAGAGTGATGACCATGAACATGAACTATGTATATACAATAAATATAACAACAATATATATATATATATATATGTGGTCAATGTTGAGTATCATGTAATGTCTCAATAATATAATAAGAGAGGTAGTGAAATAATTAGTACTGTGAATTGTGTAGCTTAAGTAACTGTAATTCTTCAAGAGCATACATACTACTACACCTATTACATTCGTCTAAGCGTCTTACTATTCATAAAACATGAATGCGGGTCATCATCATCAGTCAATAACCCTGAAATATGAACGGTTAAAACATGATAACAATTCCTTTTGTTAATATATAAATCAAAGAAATATTAAATTAGAAATCAGCACAATCAGCATAGTGTACATGACACTGCGGATATACATACATATATGTACCTATAACAGGAAATAGTTTGGAGTACCCGAATAGTGTCAATAGCTAAGAACTTTTGTCAAGATAGTCAAGGTAGTTTTAACCATTTTTGTCTATTTTTTGGCTTAAAACAATATATAATCCAAAAATATATAACCTTATTCTCTTATTCTCTATCTTTATGGAACAAAAGCCTTAACTGAAAAAATATGTGGTAATTAAACCAAAGAACATAATTTAAAGACAGACCCTGGTACTTTAGGTACCGCAAATACAAAATTGATTTCGCATTTAAATATTTAAAAAAAAAACATCCAAACTACGCGTAGATCTGATTGTATTCTCCAACAAGCTCCGGTTGAAAATGTGAATGCCTAAATATGCAAATGAAGACTACACAGCTGTCAGAACTCACACCTCAGCCGAATTATACCCTGCTATAGAATCCATTTACTCATATCACGGAGAGAAGAAAAGGAATTGAATATTTAAAGTCATGCTACCAAAAACGACAAAATTAAACCAAAGCTGGCAGTAAACCCCTAAACGTCACCTAAATAACTCCTGTGGCTCTTGAATTTAATTTCAAACTAGCATTGCCACCAGTGGCGGTTGAACCAAGCCGTGAACTGTTTAACTCCTGTATTTTTTCTGTGTACAAATTTCCAGTTCCGAATATTGATAGAATTTTTATGAACTTGTAGTGCCCCCTATTCAGCTTCCAGAAAGCAAATAACTCATCCACCTCTACCCAATATAAATACGCGCTTACGTATATATACACAGTCCAAATGCTGTTGTGCAGTATGGAAAGATTAATTAAAAAATACGAAGGGCGGTGGACGCGATGCAAACGGAACTAGAAAAACCTGGGGAAAAAACGAGAATCAGAAACAGAATAGAATTCCTCCCACAGATGAAAGCCACAGGAAAGCAGAGAATGAGCTACAAAAGCTGGACAATTAAATTTATGGTCACAAGCACCGAAAAGTGGGTGGCGGCTAAAGCAGCAATGGTGATGGTAGATTCCTTGCAGCAGATCCAGCAATCGAAATGAACATTTGAATGCAGTTTTTCACAGAAATTGAGTTAGGATTGGAACAGATACCGAAAACGCGATGGAAAAAACAGTGAAAATGAAAAATACAAGAAAAAACTCACAAAAAACGGCAACACAGTGCCTCTTAGATTAAAAAAGCTGCTTCCGCCCGAAGGATTCAACACAGACAAAATAACAGACTAGAACACTGCAGGGCCGAATGGCATTGCTAGATTGTTGCGCTTTGTGACTTTATTAATTCAGTGGATTTTGTTATGCCATTATTTTGACCTACAGGATATGTGAATATATTTTGAGCTGGACGATATTTTTACTTATGTCTAGTAGTTGCCTGAAGTTTTCCGTATAAGCACATGAACTTGAATTTTTTATCACAATGATATTCAGAACTGTATTCGCCGAGAATGTGCACGTAAATAAATACATATTTCATAAAATATATTCCTTTTTTTCGAAATTGAATGTCCGTAGCGGAGCTACGTTCCGGCTGAATACGTGTTTTGGAGACTGGAGCGAGGATACACACAATATGCCCTTGGAGTTTTTAAGCTGAGAATAGGTTTTTCGCAATACGTTTTTGGAATTTACTCGATTCGTAATAGTAACTGTTCTTGTATATACTATTATGGACAGGAAAATACTTAGAAAATTTATTTATTGTTGATAAAATGGGTTATATACAGTGTAAGATTTGTTAAATATAATGTTTTATTAATTTATATCTAAAGGCGAATTATTTTCTTAGAATATATCATAGAATCTACATAATACATCTCCTAACGACCGCGCTACTTTGAATGAATATGGGCAGATGGATTTGTGGTTGACAGCTGTATGGAAAGACAGCCACACTTACGCCAGAATAGGCACATTATATTATAACGCGGTTCTATGAATAAGATACCTACGAAGCAAACCAGTTATTGAAGTTAGTTAAAAGTGAAGATAATGTCTGCCTCCTATGCTACTTACTTCAGCCAGGTTATCAAAGTAATAGACCTCGCAATTAATGTTATTATAATATAATAATTTGTATATTCGATTGTTTTTAGCCAAGATAGCGCTACTTTAGCACCTATGGTTTCAGTCAGACAACGGTACAGTGGTTCGATAATCGGAAAGATAGTCAGATGGTTTGATCCTTCGAATAGACGCCAGCATCCACACCTGCATATATCTTTGATCTATCTGTGAATATTCGCAACGTCTAGTGTTTGGACTCCCATTAAGATCTGGCGGAGATGCTGGTTGAGAAGTTTTTCTCTAAGGGTAGAAAGGTCTACCTACTGAGGATGTTAACCTTCTTTCCAAATATGCATTGATCTTAGCTTGATCGCCGTATTAACTGCTGTCTGTCTACCGAGCATTTGCAACCTATGATCCTATTACATCAGTAGAGAGCCGTGGAGACCATTTTGACACGTTCCTGAATATTGAGCTTCCAGCTTAGTTTCATGTCTAATCTCAGCTTAAAATGATCCCACATAATGAGCGAGGGTCGATGTCAGGGATGTACTTAGTTTTAGTTCATTGAATTCATGAATACATATTTTCAAGAAACTGTAATAGGTATATCACCTGCAAAGTCCCTTCTATTGTGACTAGTAGTTCGATTACAACCACATTCCACAAGAGAGGGCAGAGAACACCTCCTTCTGGTGTACCTCTTTTAACGGATCCGCAGATCATGGTCTCACATAGCTTCGAGCTTACCGCTCTGTAATTGAGAAGCTGGTGAATAACACTAAAGTTCGAATAATTTTGTGTGTGTAGGGTTGTTTCAACAGATCTTCCCTTGTTATAGGCGTGCAGAGAGATCGACAATTTGTGTACACCTGGATGTCGAATGATTTCGTCAATTAATTATTCCAGTGTATTTAGAAGAAAGGATCATCGAATTATGGGTTTCCTTTGGTATGAAGACCACGGACGAACGAAGTGGACCCGGGCCTCATGCCTCTCTATATAACATGGTATTGTGCTATATGCTGCTAATCATGCACGTTCAGATGATTTAGGTCCTTTTACAGCTGGGAGTGCTACCGGATGCATGGTATTCCTTCACAGCGTTGTCCCTCGAGTTTGGAGTCGGAAACTTTCCGGGCCGGTGTCCATTCGCTCTACATAACCTAGCCATCGGAGACTCGAACTCGTCTGACAATATCGGAACCAAAGATAACACGAAGGAATTTCCGCTCCTAAGCGACCAAAAATATCCGCGTCTGCTTTGGTTATTGTCTACGCTTCTGCGGCATACACTTAAAATCTAAGGCTTTTATAGAGATATCTTGGTTCTTCGAGCTCTATATATTCTTAAATTGCCTTCCAAGCTCGAATACACAGCGATTGGCACGGGCGATCCATTTTATCTCTGCGGTGGTTTCATTGTTCGCGTTAACTTCGGAGCCTAGGTAGACAAAGTCTTTCAGTACTTTGAAATTATAGTTGTCTGTAGTAATGTTTTGTCCGGTGGTCAGGTCTGGTCACTCATAGGGCAAAGTCATATGGACGATCCCTATCGTGTAACCAGCACAAGCGGACTTACTGCCTCCTCGGTGCGATAACCGGGCAACGGATGCCGTTGCAAGATAAAAGGTCAGACAACTCAAGTGTGCTTAACTGAAAGTTGGTTCTTTTGTCTCTATCTGGGTTGCATAACCTTAGGTCCTGTTTATACGTATCTAGGGCTACCTTCCTTCCCGAATCGTGATTGCGAATCTATATTTGACCCTAAACAAACAAAAATGAGAGTGATGTTTCTCTTAATACACCAACTTCTGTTTCTGCTATTGAGCAGATAAAAACGATCACGAAGCCACTGGGTATCCGACGGCCAATACACTATCCACCAATACATCAAATGATAGACCCACAACTTCAGCTACCAAGGACGGAGCCATGTGGGCACGGCCCTTGCGTGCTAGTAGTTTCTACGCAAAGGAAGCACTAGATGACGACTCTGATGCATCAACATTCACTGTTATAAATACAGAAATATGAATTGCTCCGGGTAAGTAAGCTATTCGCAAAGGCGAGCTTTTGCCAGAACCCCTCTCCCCATAGAGGCTAAGAGAGTTAGGTCAGAGGACCATACCCCAACAGCACACGCAACTGTGGAAGCCAAAGCAGGGCTCACACCAATCGATCTCAAGAACAGAGGCGTGTGGATTCATTTTTCAGGATCGATACAGAAAACGGGTTGACTCATCTTCATCTTCTCAGATAGGAGTACTGCTGAATGGATGAAAGTAACTTCGAGGGAATAAAAACCAAAAGTGGACTGGACGTGACACTTGTAGAAGAAGAATTTTTCCCGAATCCCTACATTGTTCGATGGTTCTTTCCACAAAGCCTTGAACTCCCCAAAAACAAAATTTTGGAAATCTTAAAGCCCACAATGAAAGTCTTAGGCAATCACATGCAAGGCGCTGCAAAGAGTCGTTGAAGGCACACATCTTCATCTTGTGTTCGCCATATACGAAACCTTGGTTGAAGGTTCGCTTCAGTCAGGTCAAACTGATCACCAGAGCCAAAGAGGCAAACTAGGTTAGTGCAACACCATCACGCACTGAAAACCCGTCATCATCCGATCCAACTGTCAGTGTCACTGAGCATGTCTTCAGTACAACTAGTACTAAGAGCAGGACCACAGCCGAAAACACTTCGCCTTCCACTCCAAATGGCAGCGCCACTGGGCATATCATTAGTGCATCAGGTATAAGGATCAAGGCAACAACAAAAACTCGCGTAGCTGGCGATGTGGCTGGCACTTCGAATACTAACGTCCGTGCAAAGGGGCTCAACGCTCGGAGTAGCAAGCCTGTGGGGAATAGACCAGTGGGTCATCCCAGACAAGCTGCTTGTCGCAAAAGGCTCTAAAAAGCCCAAATAATGCAACAAGTTCGAACGTCATCGGAGCTATACCATGCTACCATGCAGCGAATCTATACCATGCTTAGGGCGCGTCCGCAACTCTTAGTAAATGGTAACCCTGGGTTATAAGCGGACACTGCACTACTCCTGGAAAGGGGAACACATAACATCGTGTGCTCCTCGGCATATTTCCCCGACGGCAAAAAGACACACTATTGCCACCAAAAGACGTCAAGGACTTCATCACCTACTGTCGTAGACGCAACCTGTATAGGTCGCAATAGCGCATCATGAGGTATAGGGGAGTAGAGACACTAACAGAAAAGGGTCCTTTAGATTATTGACTAGTACTGGAGTAGAGGTGCTTAACCTCACACTCGAAAGTCTATTTATTTCTACTTTTATTGAAGGTAGCATGATGCAGATGAAACATCCTTGTCTGACCATCAGCTCATTAGGTTTGACATACCTGGGCAACTAGCACGTATCCATAAAACGGTAGTAAATGATAGGACTAACTATGTAGGGTTATTAAAGAAACACGACGGAACCTACACGAATGACCGGGAAGAAACACTTAAAACGTTAATTCACGTGCACTTCCCTGGCGAGTCCTTCAATATATCTCACGTACACTCTAACACAACAGACCATAGAGAAGTTGTTAACAGTAGAGTTAAAAGACTATCTGAAAAAGTTTTCAGTACGGACAGGATCGAATGGGCTGTGACCACTTTCAAACTTTTCAAAGCCCCCGGTGGAGGTGGTCTTGCTCTGCAAAGATCCATTGACCTAAGCCTACCAGAATTGTCAGCTTTATTTAGAGCAAGGTATACTAGAGGTTATATACAAACTCTCTGGAGAAAGGTTAACGTCATCTTTATCCCAAACCAGATCTAGTGAGCTGGCTAAATCCTACAGAACCATAAGTCTAACATCCTAATATCATTTATACTCAAGACAATGGAGAGACTAATTGATGTTCACGCCAGATGTTGGAGTCCTTCAACCCTCTTTACTCAAACCGGTTCGCATATAGGAAAGGCAAATCTACAACAGGTGCCCTGCACTATCTCGTTAAAAAGATAGAGAACGAACTCGATTGCAAAGAGATAGCTCTATGTGCTTTCCATCGAGACATCGAGAGTGCTTTCGATAACACCGGTACGACTCGATCACAAGAGCAACCATTAGCCGAGGCATCGAAAAATCGACTAACCGTTGGATCAGAGCCATGTTGGAAAGTCGTCGTGGTTGGACGGTGGAAGGGAGGGGGCGGATTTGGAGCACAGTGCTTGACATACCTGCGCAAAGCCCCGAAAAGAGTGGAAAAAGAGACCGGACTACTACAACTACTAACGCTTAGGCAAATTTTATATATTCCTTATTTTTTTCCATCCATAGCACATGTTTGAATTTTGCAAACAATTAATTGACATATCAAAATTTGAAGCTGTTAATTTTTTTCTGTGTTTGTTTTTGAATTGTGGTATTTTTTTGTTGTAGCTATTAAGAATAAACTTGTTAATAAAATTATGAAAAAAAAAATAATAAAACCAATGCGTTTTCATTAATTTTCACATTTCAGCTGAAATTGAAAACACTTTTTCCTTTTGCAAACAATTATTATAATACGGCACGATCCAATGATTATCAGCTTCAATGTATTTATCACTCAATTCAATAGTTTCTCATTTTCCATAATCCTGTCGACCGGCGACGATATAAGGGGTATCCGTCATTCCCTGACCCTGTGTCTAAGATCAATACTCTTGGATAACTCTTAGAACTTTTCCCATCAACCATGCACACTGCGCTCATGTTTAATGGTCCACACGGACCTTGGATCATGCTCCTGGGATCACTTCAAACATTTCTGGATCCGTGATTTGAACAGGAATTTCCGTTATATGATATCAATTTGATCCGGTCTTATTTTTTAACCATCCATTTTTTTCTGCGATGCCTTTTTTCATTGACCCTGATGTAATCTAAACGCTTAGTCTCCATTTGTGCATACATGTCGCCAGAGTAATGGTGCAAAAGTCTTTGACGTTTTAGAGCTGGAGTGCAGTGCAGTCGACGGATTTTTGCTTCCGGACTACATACACATGCTGGTACAGCTCGTAGGGTTCGCGGTTGTGTCTTCTCCTCCATACGCCTTCCTCGCAGACGGAAACATATTTCCGACGTAGAATTTTTCTTTCGAAGGCACCAAGAATCAGCTCCGTAGTTTTGCTTAGCGTTCACTTTTGACCCGAAGTAAACAAACTCCTTCACTACCTCAAAATTGTAGCTATCTATTGCGACATTTTTCCCTGGATCGTGTTCAGCGGATCATTTCTTGCTCGACAGCATATATTTCGTCTTATCCTCATTTACCTTAAGACCAGCTGCCTTCACTGATGCGGATCACAGCCAGGTGAGCGCCTATCGGTTTAAAGTCGCTGACCTTCGAACTTAACCGTTATCCGACAACGAATCCGCATCCCAATATGTGCAACCTCTTATGGAAGCTGGAATATATGTCGCACTCTTTTTTCCTTATCATTCCCTGTCCTATCCAGCGTAGTACCTGGATTCGCCTTTTGCTGCGTGAGGATCTATTCAAGCTGTTGAGCAGCCCGCGAAGTGCAGAATTTTTTTACATTGCTTGCTCTTCCGTAAATATGTGGGTGGATTGTTAGCCCTCCGCACAACCGCCAGGGTGTCCGTTTTTACCTGAAAAACACCCTACATTAGTTCACCTCACAACGGGTGTTGCGAAGGCTATACAGGCGGCGCCGCCGAGGTGGTTTGATCTATGCAATGACAAGGATCGTTGCTTGCATCCCGCCACGCTGGGAGCGATCAACAACTTTGCCTTGTGTGCATAGATCCTGCCTCCACAAAATCAAGTTTACATACATATAATTGATATTGTATAACCTCAACACTCTAGCCGGATGGAGAACTGCCATCCACACCTATCGCTACTGCAAGGCATCTACTAAAGCTTCTGGTACTGGGTGCCTCGTAACATATTTTTTGTAACGAAAGTCCGATTCGTTTGTGTAAAGTAAGCATTAAGGTTATCAATGGAGATAATCATTTTTCAAATGGCATTCCTAGAAAGATATTTGTTATCATTTCAGTCCAGGCTATAAACATCATTCATGGAATGCCTTTTTTCTCACACTTTTACACGTATTATAAGTTATTATGCAGCATTCTCCGCCATTCCAACATATTTCCGAAATCATTCGAAATTCATCCTTTTTGCTATCGGTTGTTTGTTTTCGGCGCTTCTTCTTCTTCTTTTTTAAGTTGTGGCTGCAGTTCGGGGTGGACCTGGGCTTCCACCAACAAGCTTCTCCAACTAGAACGATGTCTGGCTAGCTGCCTGCAGTGCGGCACGCTAATTTGGTTGAGGTCTCCATCTTGGCCAACTTAAGCGCAGGCATCCTCTGTTGCGTTGTCCTCAGGTTCGGAGCCAAAGACTCTTCGATCTAGAGTTGTGTTCTCCACAGGCTTCTTCTAGTTCTGTGCCGTACAGCAGCACTGGGATAATCAAAGTCTTATATAACGTCAACTTCATCCTTCTAGAAATGGCTTTATTACTCAATTGCAACTTAAGCCCATAGAAACAGCGGAGAGATACTCTGAGTTTCATACCGGTTCTGATGTTGTTCGTACTATTTACTGCGGAGCCAAGGTTGACGAAGTCCGACTACCTAGATGTTATACCCGCCCTTTGTGACGCTCTGTCCAAGAAATCGATGTTGTACTTCCTTGACGACAGCATACACTTCGTTTTGCCCTCATTCACCGTTAGATACATTTTAGCCGCTTCCATCCAGCAAACGAATCATTGACGGCTCGTTGTGTTCCGCCAGTCACGTCAATGTCATTCGCGAATTCTAACATTATAACGGACTTCTGGAAAATCTTGTCTCTATTGGAGGCATGTGTGTCTTGCATGGTCTTCTCCAGGATGATATTAAAGAAGTCTCATGACAGCGCGTCGCCTTTTTTGACATTGAAGGTTTCGGTGTATTCGTTACTGACTTTTTTGAAGCTGTGAGAATTCTAGGTGACTTCTGTAGGTGAGTTTTCAATGCGTTCCCCCAAGACAGGATATGTATTTTAACTTCTACTCGTGTAGGACGAAGAACACTTGATTTAGCACCGAAATCAGGGCATGACCCTTGTGTCGACATCCGAAAAATTATACATAAGCAAACACCCAACGCACTCGGGTGTGTCATACGTTTTTGTATGTCCACGGGCGTCGGAAGGAGTTGGTTGTTTCTTAGAATTGTTTGAAGAAGAAGAATTTATACAGGTATAGCACTTTCTAGAGAAAGAGTTGAGTTGTTGAACTTGTAGTCTAAGATTTGTGTTGCAATATGTTCCGTGGAAGTGCTCGAAACATCGTATCTGACGACTTGTTTACAAGCTGTAATTTGACTTCTACTATGATTTTAGACTACAAAAGTCCTTATTGGGAACTGTAAACAAATCGTAAATTTGCTTCAGACGAATTTTCCAATCCAAAAGGAATAGCAGTAGAATCACCAACCTTTTTTATCCAGCAACAACATACGTACCTTGTGTGCTCCTATATTCCAAAAAAGAGCATATTGGTTGTGGTTCTTTCAACTTCCCACTATAGTATCGTAATTTAATGTCCTAAAAGAAAGACAAAAATGATAATCGATTAAAACACTAGCAAAAGAGGTGTTGACAGCATGTGCAAGTGGCTTGGTGAATACACTACGAAGAGACGAACGAAGAGATCGCCTCTGGCTTATTTATATAACATTTTGGATGTGGCTGCATTTGCAGGATTCGTGATATACATGGAAAATAATCCACGTTTGAAGACTTCAACATGCAGTAGAAGCTTGTTCCTACAACAGTTGAGTGAACAATTAGCTATAGAAGAATCCAGGATCTTTCACAAAGTGCCCAAGTCATGCGAAATTTTCCATCGCGAAGTTGAATTCAAAGTATTTTGGGCCACCCAGTATATACCGAAAATCTTCCACCAAGGGCTCAAGACGGGCCTGACAATTCTAGCGGAATCAAGCAGAAAAGAAATTTACACCTATGTCCCAGAAGAAGGAAAATAATGTAAAAAGCCAGTTTGTCTTCACTCAATGTGATCCTAAAATAACAATTTTCTTTATAAAATGTAATATTTTCCTTGTGCTTTTCTGCACCTCTTGCTATCAATTTGCATCCATTTTTCTATGCACACCCGGGTGGGTTGGCTGTGGTTAGCAAAGGAAAATTACGAAAACATCCTTGTACCAAAAAGAACATTTAGTTTTTTTTTCTAAAAATCCCAAGACGATGCGGCACCTGAAAAACCCATCCGGGTGAGTTTGTGTTGTTCCAGAGATGATTAACCAGAGAGTTGAAAATTGGTTTTGTTCACTATTTTAACTCACAGTCTGAAATTTAAGATCAAGAAGTGTCCAACTTTCAGTTTTTAATTTCCATTTTAATTAATGCATGGGTGAACTGAATTGTGATAGATATGTATGTGCATTTATACATAACGATTTAAAATTGTCTGAAAGTATGTATATGCTAATTCAGGGCTCACGGCAGAGTAGCCCGAAAAATCGGAAAATTAGCAAAATAACAGTTTCTGACGCCCTCAGAGGTCACGCCACTACTGCGCTGATAGCCTCAATTGAAAGCACATTTTCTGTTGTCGCCTATGTTATGGAGAGACAAGCGACTATGCACAGTTGTAATGCTTACAACAATTACGTTGGTAATTGTATAATCGCACGAGGCTGTTAACAAATGAAAAATAATCTACGAAGTACTTGCTTTATTTCAAATCAAATGGCAATGAAGTCTGTATTAGTTCAAGTACCATTATGTTCGTTTGCTTTGAGAGACGAAAACGATAAATGAAATCACAGTCATTCAATCTTCATCATCTTATTTCATCACTTAACTTCTGATATTTCCATAAGTTGAGAAAATCGGGAATTGATAAGAGTTGTAAATTGAACGTTGAAACTATAAAACTGAAAGGAAATACAGAAGTTGAAGAGAAAGAGAGAGAGAGAGAGAGAGAGGGAGAGAGAATCCCAAAGTTGTGTTTAACTTGTAAGGAACTAAAGGACGCTAAACGCACGCAGTGAGGTTTCGCCCCCTCACGAAGTCTATCAGCCTCAGACCATTCTGGGACGTGTTGTCGTACAAGCTGTGCTTTACGATGACTCTAGAAAAGTATACTTGATGTGTTTGTCATCAAACATTCCCAGGAGCCAACATCGACCCCGATCATTTCCTTATTGTAGCCCAGGTAAGAACATAGATATCGATAGGATAACGGCGTGGAGCAAGAACAAAGCAGTTTGAGGTCGGAAAATAAAATCGCAATTGACAGCTAGGAAATTGCCGATCGAGTATCTCTGCAGGTTCAGAGTGTCCAACCCTGCCAGGCGAGCTGTTGTCAAAACGCCAGTAGAGAAGCTGCTTCTGATGTCCTGGGTTTTAAAACACCACCTAGAAAAAAATCCTTGGTTTGACAACGAGTGCACGCGGGCGCATTTAGCGAGGCAAGCAGCTCTACGAGCTTAAAAGAAAAAGAAGCACCGCTTCCTCAAAGGGAAAAAGAAAGAGCATGAAAACCGCGCGATCGGAGATATGCAGAGGTGTTACGGCAGAAAGAAAAAGTAAAGCAAGTATCCAATGGATAAGAACTAATAACTAATAAGCTTACGACAGAAGCTTGTTGGTGTTGAGTCGCAGACGATATCACAAGAGGCACAGCCTTGCAAAAGTCCGTACCGTTGCTAGGATACGCTGACGACATTGACGTAATCGGTCAAACACATCGAGCCCTCAGTTAAGCGTTTTTTGTCATTAAAACGGAAGAGGCCAATATGAGTCTAGCGGTGAACGAGGGCAAAAGTAGTAGTAAGTATATGCTGTCATCGAGAAAGGACGTCAATATCAGCCAGAAGTAAACAGTACGAATAACACCAGTACCGAGATTAAAAAATTGAAGAAAAACTCTTGCGAATCGCTGTTTCTTTGGGATCAAGACTAAGTAGAGTAGTAGAGCTCCGTCCCGAAGGATAAAGCTAACACTATATAAGAACTTGATCATCCCTGTCCTGGCCTACGGCGCGGAAGCATGGACAATCTCAAAAGCAGATGAGAAACCTTTGGTCTCCTCGAGAGAAAAGTTCTACGTGCGATTTTTGATCCTGTTTGCGTCGACGGAGAAGATTCAACCACGAACTGTACGGGCTGTACAGAGACACGAGCCTAATCAGACGTCTACAGATGCCTGGGTCATGTAGAGCACATGGAAAACATTGCTTCAGCCATTAAAATCTTCGACTCCGAACCCATGGGACAACGCAATAGAGGACATTCACGGAACCGAAGCCGCACCCAGGTGGAATTACGCTATAACTTTAGAACGACTTTTTCGATTTTATTCATCATTTTTATACTTTATAATAGGTTCGTTGATGGTTTCATAAATTCACAATCACCTATTGATCGCTAGGACAACACTGCAATGGTGTTAAAAAATAAAATCACTCCTGAATTTTATATTGCTAAGCATCGGGTGTTGCTCAAACGCGTTGTTGAGAGCGGACATGTACACATCGTCATTAAAAACATTACCAAACTAATGGACTCTAAAACGATAGAATTTTTCTATGAGGCACTACCATTTCTTGGCAGGCACAACTAAGTGCAGCACGACAGAATACACTGTACCTCAACAAGAAAAGTATAATAATGCTTAGGAGTTTTCTAACTGGCCACTGCGGCCTGAATTACCTCCTTATATATTATAGTGATATAATATAGTATATATTATATATTATAGTGAACGGATAAAAGAAAAAAGTTTCTTTTACGAAAAATTAAAAAAAAATATGTCAAACACGAAAAGAAATGCCAGTACTGAAATGTAGTTAGTGACTTCTCGCTAAATTGCAAATTGTTGCGCTGTCTGCAACAAAATCGGAACACTTTCTCAACTATCTTCGAATTATTTTTCATGAATTTGTCAAATATTTCGCATTTCCTCTTTTCATTTATGTTTATTATATATATATTTATATAATATATATATATTTTATTTTATATATACTAGTTTTTCCACTTCTTATTTCTTCGAATCCAATTTAAAACTGAACGCTAACTGATATCCACGTGATTCTCAAACTAAAGCAATTTTCTCTATCAACTGTTTCCTTTAGGTGCGCGTTTTCAATTGGCGCTTACTGAAACATTTAGACATAGAATATTTCCTTATTTCCATCGCATTATAGGCATATTTAAGGTTTGTTATAAAAAACTATTTCTTTTAACCGTGTTTATCCTATAAACGAGATATTTAACTTATTACGGTTTCTTTTAAACGAGTTTTTCCTATAAGCGTTTTTCTTATAAGCGTAATGTATTCGGATCTTTTCCTGGCCTTTGCTCTGTTAAAAACAGTTCGATCCTGAGTCCTGGTCCTGAGTTTCTTTAGTTCTGCAGGCCCTCAGACTGCGCTGGTTTTCTTGCGAGAACGTTGCAAACGATAGGATCCGTTTAAAATCCGATATCAGGATCTCCACAAGGTTTTTGACTGAAATCTTAATTTAAGTTGGTTCGGTTTTAGTGGTGGCTTATGGCGATACTAACCTTTTGGCGACTGGGTTTGAGAAAACGTTCCGTTTCTAGAGATTTCTGAAGGACTTTGCGCTGTGTTCATTTACGTTAAGGTTGAAGAGTATACGAATGTGGCCAGGAACAGCTTGTGGATACTCTCCAATTCTCTACTAGGATAGAGTTAAACTCGCTATGTAAACTAAGGTTAATTACCTCTTCACTGGGTACTTTACAATAGTGCAAATTAATTTGCACTATCAACAGCCCATCTTGACTTACTGTTGGCTGAGGAGATTCTCCAGCCTTGAGTGTCAAGCTCCTTGTTTTGCTTATATATAAATCTTCAATATGAACTCGTTCTTTTCGGGAACAGGTGGAGGAATCCATATTTGAACTAATGTACGAAGCGGTAGTATTGAACGATGGACGACCTCGAGTTTCGCGTTCTGCCAGATTTCTCCGCAGTTGTCGATCGTGCGCTTTAAGAAGTCCGGGTAATCTCGTCGCAACTACCATCTTATGAAAGTATCGCATCCAATATTTTGGCTTCAACAGTGAGCCAGTTTTCAGATACTATCTTCCGATCAGGGTTGGAATGATCGACAATGGCTTCTTAAAGATTCATGGGAATGTCGAAGCTGGCTAATGTTTTCTTGTTTTTCACTTCCCTTTGGGTATCATCACCAAAGCGTCCTCCATTTTTTATATTTTTTATAATTTGCGCGCTCTCAGGGGATTTTTAATAAGCTTAAGTGCCCGGAGTCAAGACACAGCACGAGCCCAAGGTATGGAGGGTGAACGGGAGAGGTGGTACCCGTGCACATTGGTCTAAAATATCTGTGTAGTATAGTATGAGGGAAATATAAGGCTAGGAAGACCATTCCATATTCTTCTAGTGCGACTGAAGAACGGGTCCCTACATTTAAATGTGCATCTGAAAGTAGTCTCAAGGGTACACTGATAGGTATATCTGGAGATATGGGTGAGTTAATGTAGAGGGGACGTTAAGCATCGTTTGGTAAAATAACGATAAAACACTGACAGAGAAGAGACAGTACGTCGATGTTCGTGCGAGTGTAATGACTCTGCGCTTTTGTTGTCTTCTATAAGTTTTGTCGCTCGCTTTTAAAGTTTATCTAGTAGGTGCAGGGTGATCTTGGGGCCACAAAACCAGATATGAGCGTTGTAGTTAAGCTTGGGCGGATGTAACCCTTATAAATTAAAGCTAAATCAGAGAGGGTAAAATGATTCTTGCATCGATTAAGGATACCTAAGAATTTTGCAGCATTTTTGGCGACCTCAAATATGTGATCGTTCCAACTAAGTGTTGTGGTGCTACACAAACCAAGGTTGGAAGGTTTGACGCAAGCTCCATTCATAGAGAGCAGCTGTTGATAATCAGCTTGCAGGGTTCGTTTGAGTGACTCTATTGCTTTTTTCCCAGTCTACGCACGCTGCCGTTCCAATTCAACGGCCGAAGAGTGGGTTCGTGTGTCTTAGTATATGAAATGCAAGGAGATTATCATCAGAGTAGGAATGGAGTGTCGGAGACAGAACTTAGCGGTGGGGAAAACCAGCATTTATTTGGTGGATATCAGACTTGAACCCATTTAAAACAACTTGAATTGAACGGTTCGAAAGTTAATTTCTACTCCATAGAAGAACGATACCATAGACACACGTTTTCGACAACAACACCTCTTCAGAAGTTTGGCGGGAATAACATCCGAGCCAGTGGATTGGTCCCATGGTGGGATCAACGCTCCCGATTAAAGGTGGAAACTGGAATATGGTTTTACAAAATTACCAACATTTTAGCTATCATAAGAGAATTTCACACGTCTGATTTTTTTTGTTTAAACTTTTCCAGTAGGGGTTGCTTTGTATGTCCGGAAATTCACCTCTCTCATCCTGATAGCCTCTTTACAGCTCGAGTTATGCCTCTTCACTCTATGAGAAATGAAGGATTTCATGTCCAGCAGAAGAATGGTTGTAATCGTATCAGCAGTGACATCGTTACCAGGTTAAATTCCTCAAGAAGCCGTTACAGCCATACTGTTCTTTTGTTCTCTAACTGTATGTCTTGATATCGAGGAATTAGCTAACACGATACAAAGATTAGACAGAGCCTAGAGTACGTCATCAGAATATTTATCATGATGAGAGGTGAGAAACAGATCCAGGGAGTTAGCAGAATGATCTGCAATGTCAGGTATTCGTGGGCTCATTTACTAGTAGGGTCAGATTGTTTACCTCAGCAAAAGTTTCGACATACCTTCCTTCGCGTGTTGTCTAGCCTGAATGTCAGAATCCAATAAGAATTATGTACATAGCAATCGCCCGCAATGGACATTTCAGCGCGAGGGTAAAGGGATACAATTCTTAAGATGGAATCGGATAGCGCATCTAATTCATTGAAGTGAATTGCTATCCAGGTTTGGACGAGTAGTAAAGCAGATTTGAAAAGCAACAATAATCGATGCACAGTGGCTCACAGCTTATTTGACCTACCCCTTATTTATAAATTCAAACGAGTATGGCTTCTCAACTGTTCCACGAGAGTGTTACAAGAATTATAAATCAAGGTTCCTATGGAATATTAAATCTATGGTTGTCAATTATTGGCAGAGACTATTGTAAATGATGGTTTCCAAGATGAGTGTTTTTATATGCATTTGCTGTTAGGCTGCGGTTAGTGTTCTAACATCCGAAAATGGTGTATTATGCGCCACATACAGAGATAACAGTACACTTTCGAAGAAGTTGTGATTTCTTCAACTGCGTCTTAGATGGATGAAAGCAGATTTGCAAATGACCAATGACCAATCGCTCTATGCACTTCCTTGAGAACCGAAACCGAATTACATATATTTTCTAAGCAAGTCCTACACAAAGTTCCCGTTGATACATCGTCTAGACTCTGGAAATTCCCTGACAATTTTTTTCACTTAACTCAATCAATGACCGAATTAATCGAGATCATGTTTGGTTGAATGAACGTTTTTAACGCTGATGTTAACGAAATAAATGTTCATGTTCAAAATACTATAGCTCACGAATTTATAACATACAAGGCGGTTGATTGCATTACAAGCCAAGATGATGTCAACTATCCACCGGATTTTTCAAATTCGCTGAAAATACCCGGATCACCACTTCAGTCAGTCAGTTGTTGTCAGTCGTTTTGTTGGGGAACATTATACAGTTACGTCCTTGTAATGACACATGCCTTCCGTTATTTTAAAATAGAAGTATCTACAAAAGCGACTGCAGTTTTGATGCCTATGATTCCGAACGACATGCCATTCAACTTTAGACACTTGCATTCGTTGCGTACATTTAAGTGTTTGTGACACCACTTTTTTTTTAATTTTTTAATCTTTTTTTTTATCAAAATCCATGCCTTTCACGTGGGCGAATGTATGTCGCCTATTCCCGTACGGAAACCCGTCAACATTATTTATTAACGCACCAGTAAAGATAAACAAAGTAACAATGTTGTGTATTGTATATCAAAAAGCATTATAATAAACAATAATTTTTTGAAAATATTATATTTTATTGGATATTTATTCCAGTCCAAATTGAATATTTATAGGTAAAACAGAACAATGTGTGTCGAGTCACCTAGTAGATGTTATAATATAATAATACCCTTGTTCGATTTAATTTGGCGATTTCTACCGTTACATCGCTGAGGTCGGGAAGGCGGAATTCTTGTTCATCATTGTCATTTTGAAGTTGTACTGTTTTTTTTTGAAGTTGTACTGTTCCCACGAGCAAAGTAGACCAATCATATTGTACCAATCACTGTTCAATCACTAATGTTACATTTTACTAAGTTATCCTTTTTTAAAAGGATCACTTATCCGGTTATTGTGATAACTGTTTCTAAAAAACAAAAAACAACTTTACAGTACTCTCATCGATAAGCAAGAAATTGGCAATGAAAACGTAAAGAGCAATTCAAATTAAAGGTGCACAAAGTGTCGATAGAGTAACTGTTTGTCCTCAGCATATTGTATTCTGCTCCTTTCAACATAATGTAGGAAAACAAGAAGATGCTTGGTGACTGGTATAGACTGGTATGGTTCATTATACGTTGGCGTTGGAAAGCCGCCTTGGTTGAAAATTACTCTGTTGCAATTCTATATGGTTTTTACCATTACTTTTACTTTTCATAATGAACAACTGTGGCTTATTATATTAGTACAGTGGGAATGAAAATTGAACACACACTATGATTAATATTTTGTCTTTGATGGGCTTAAAGTTTGTTATATAAACTTGATTATTTAAAGTTTTTATTCTCTAAGTCTTATTTTGATGTCATTTGTGTAAGTGAAACCTGGTTCACGTCAAGTACACATGATTAATCGTAGAATATAGCTAAGTATTTAATATATAGAAATTACCGAGTCACTGATACTAGGGGTGGAGTAGCAACATACTGCAAACCCAACTTAAATTTCAAGATTATATAGAAATCCAATGGTAGCGGGATTGAATATCTCTTAGTTGAAATATACAAAAGCAAATGTCTGGTCCGCTGTGCATATAAAAACAATAAAATAAGCTCTAATTTACGCCTCTACTCAGTTATTGCCGAATAAATTGCACTATACCAGCATATAAAAATCTGCAGATATTAAATACAAAACTCATAAAGAACTACTCGATTGCTTTCCAAATAAATAACACTACTTACCCTACTCGTTTTGCGCCATATTGTCCACCAAGTCTTCTTGACTAAACCTTCGTTTCCAATTCATCGCTTGTACTTCTGTTCAATTATCATGTGTTGTATCAGATCATGATATTTCATTTTGCACGTATCATATTAGTTTATCAAGGAATATGGATTTCAATCCTGTAGACCAAATGCTCTCCAAATCGCTGCACTTTCTGCTCCCTGGAAGCAATGCCATTTAAGAGCAGATCTGAATCGTAAAGTACACATTTTTCATGAGATTCTGTTTTGTGCAAATGAGTTCTTCGATCATCAGAATACAAACCCCGTAAGCTCAATCCCAACAACTATACTTCATGGTTGTTACAGAAGATGAAGTTGCCCGGACTGTCAATGCTATCAACTCAGCCTCCATTGGTGAGGACGGCATACCAATTTGTTCTGTTCAACTTGTTTTACCCCTAATTCAAGCCCATATTACCCACATCATAAATTGATACACAGTCACTTCCACCTTTCCGCAAAATTTGGAAAGAAATTATTTATTCTAATGAAACTTTATATAAAACATAATTATGTAATGTAACATGAGAAAAGCAAAAATTGTAGTAATGCGCACACTATTAATTATTTTCCCTCGAAATATTTATTTATTATAAATATTATATATATTTTATATATATATATTATATTATATATATACATATATTTTATGAAAATTATGGTTTTTTCCCATCTCAAAAAAGTTCAGAGATATTTAATTGAAATCCTTTTGCGCCAATTCGTGTTATCCTTAGGACACCACCAAGAGCTGTGTGCACTTGAATACCTAAGTGAAAATTAATTTCCATAAATAATGAAATAACTCCGATTCGCACTCTCAGAAGTTCCTTAAGAGTTTGTTTTTCCGAGGGTTGCGTCAAAATTAAACGAAATAAATTAACTTCTTTAATCTATGGGTAGGTATGTAGGTGCGCGATGCGGTAAAACCTGTGAATCTTTTTGATGTTCCTATACACTTATCCACCTAGACTGAATATTGTATTACATCATCTTATTCAGATCTGTTAATTTAATTACGACGACGAAACATCGTAAGGATATTCTGTAATAACATCTAAATCCTGAGTTTCCTACACTCCAGCATGGGGGCTATATCAAAAGGCGGCTTTAATTATCCTTTCAAAATTGATGCAAAATCAAGCTAACAATTTGAGAATAGCCTAGTATATAATTTTATTCAAACCAATTCATTGACGGTTTAATCAGCTAGGGAAAAGAGTGCTAAGATGACTAGGTGTAGAAAATTATAATTTTAAATTAATATTTAATAATCAGCAAATGAATAACAGAGCAAGCTGAAAATTAAATTGAATTACCAATGACGACGACCGGGCGCTTTGAAAGGAAAAGTACTCTTGGGGATAATTCATTAACCGATTTTTTTTTTGGTAGAATATTGAAAGGACCTTTCCTTATCTTCGCTCAAGGGTAGCGTTTCATTGAATTTATTATTTCTAAACCCTTCATCCGTGTGAAAGCGTTCGAAAGAACAAAGGTGGAACAGATTTCCCACTTCATATTAACGTTAGAGAATCCTTTGATATGCTATAAGATGCAAATGACTGCAATATTTTCTGCATTGGTGTCTGACAACGCAAAATTTTCAAGTACGCCAGCCGTTTTGCAGACGATGATGAGACACAAAGCGTTCCACGCCACAATGCTTCTAGTTGACACGGCTAAGGATAAGGATTTTTCTTCTTTATGTTTCCTACTGAATTTATTTGTTAGAGAATATCTTTCCTTTTCTTGGATGCGGCTAAGAAAAAACGAACCTCCTTCAACTCTGTGAAATTGATTCGCCTCCGTGTCGTTGATTGAGATGAAAACCAAGAATCCAAGCTTGTTAGAAAAAATTCAACAAAGGGCGATCAAAGAGACGACAGAGAAATGAAAAATGATGTAGATGAAGGGAAAGAACATAGGAAAACCCAAAGAAGTGGGACAATATGCATTGTCCTATCTTGAGCGCCTTGTTACGGTGCCTTATGTCGGTTGGGATCGGATAGGTAGAAGTTTATATCCATGTCTGCATTTTCTCATTGAGCCATTGGTTCGACTCTTTGTGAATCAATGTCAACCGAGCGTGGAGTAATTGCACAGTATTGTCCAGTTAGGTAAGTTGAGGTTTCCTTTTCATAAAATCTGTTCCGTACAAAAAGAAAGAAATGGGAATTATACATGCTATACGGTAGTGGATAGCGGATATGTACCTGGTATTATGTATTGGTTTAAGCGACGATTAGCAACGGAACGGTGCTGTAGCTAGTCCGTTTGAAGAATTGTACTGAGAAATGAAATATTTGACGCAGCTATTAAGCGTAACACTGAAAATGATAGAACGTCGTCGGGTGGTCAGGGATGGTTAGTATTTGTACTTAGGTTTATTTCTGAGTCAAAGAATAAAGAATTTATTGAAACATGAATGGATTAAGTCAATTGAATTTGTTTACACACCCGGTACCCAGGACACACCCGAAGATACCTGGCTCAAAAGATGTCACTTAAAACGAAAACGGTAATCGATTTTGGCAATAACATTTAAGTTGAAAGTTACCATTGGGTTCTACTTACGTGGAGTACAAAATACACCTATCTATAGCAATCAATTAATGAAATTTGTTACTTCACAGATAACAATTTAGTACACTCTAACACGGATCTAAGAAACAAGTACAGATATAAAACATGGTGCGTTCATCTATTCAAATTGTTCATCTTTTCGAGATTAAAATTTAGTTCATATAATAACCTATATCTAGCAAATATATCAAATAATTAATTTTATAAACGAAATGCTACAACAAGTAACATGTTTTTTTGTGAAGGGTATAAGAACAGACTTACCTAGACTTTTTTTTAAAAAAGAATAGGTGTATGATAGTCTCTCACCCGGAAGAAGGTTTTTCTTACAAAATCGTTCGTCTTTCCGAATTGTTCATCTTATAGAACTGTTAATATTTCCGAGATTCTACTGAATATAAGAAAAATCGCTTATAAGTAACGCATCTGGAAACACAGTGTCTTTTACATTTTTGTCCATAAAAAAATGAACTTATATAAGAAATAAGTTAATAGGAAGAAGGTGGATATAAAAAACGAACTTCATTTGCAATAAATGTTAATTTTTTCCATTGTTGTACTTGATTTGAGTTTCATCACAATTTGTATTCTAGTGTGCATGTAAGCGATTCGGAAATGTACAAACGAACATACAAACATTGTCTTTTGTTCATTGTTTATATACTTTAAACTTAAAGAACTGATGTTTTTCACTACTTGTTACACTGAATCCTTCTACCCAGAGAACATCATTTTCATATCTTTTAATAGTTGTTCTTACAAGAATTTTTTTTTTTTAATTCATTTTTATTTCTCAATTCACAACGTATATTCTTACATACTAAATAAAATGCTTAAAGTAGTTGGACTAACAAAGAATCTATTTTAACTTACTGGCCCTCGGCGGGCTCTCTAAGCTAAACTTAATATTATACTATGTCTTTCGACTTAACCTAACTGCCTGTTTAACGAAATGAAAATCAATTTAAATGTACAACTTTATATTAAGAAAAAATGGCAAAAAACTTACTGTTTTATTAAAAAATTTGTATACTAACTTACATACTACCTTAAAAATAACTTACACTACCTTAAGCTAAACTACATACATATGCAAGAAATTTTGTTGCTTATACACGATGCTTTTGTGTAAGAACAAGACGGATTTAAGCAGACAATTGTTAGACTTAGATGTTTTAGATGTCAGTTATTGCGTTTGAGGCTAACCACTTTTGAAAAAATTTCAACATCACGGTAGGTAAAGCAGTGTCTTGCCAACAATTCCAACTAACTCCCAGGTCGAATCGGTCAACACCAAATAAGTTTTACTATCGTTTAAAAAAAATTAAGAAATATTGCTGTGTCATTTTGAGAGTTGAAATCCTGTAGTATGGAGTATTGACAGAACTTCCGACTGTAGTTTGTTGTTAAGCGTGATAAGATCCTCCGGTCCGGTGAGCATATCGAAGACGTAAAAATCGGGTATAACCCTGCGGAAAAAAAAGGTTAAAATCTTCGTCGCTACGTCAACTACTGTCGGACGGGTGCCTGTTTCTTCCACATCCCCAGTTTCTGACACTGTAAAACGAAATAAAGCCAACATTCAAAAATTTGGCTTTGTTTCGTTTGAAATCTGGAAGGTTTCAAATTTCCGATTTGGCTTTGCTTTGCTTTAGAAAACTAAAAAAGACCAATTTGGCTTTATTTCGTTTTGTTTAATTTAAAGTTAATTTTGTCTATTTTGAAATGTTCTTTTTTATTATTGACTACTGAAAATATTATACTGCTAATTACCTCAGAGTAAATATTACTCCGGACTTTCTTACAGGCTAAATTTTAAATTTGGATTATTCCATTCGGGGCTTTAAGATATCTACAACATGCGATATGGTGGTTTACCATCAATATTCCTCCAGAAACTACTTCCAACGCTTCGCGTTCTTTATGTTCTTCCTTTCGCTTAGGCTTAGAACTAGATTCTATCAAGCTCCCAGAACTTCAGCACCAGTCGATCTTATCTCTCCTCAATTTGGATAGCGCATGTGCCTGTGTGTCTTGTATTGCTATCATCAGCCTTATATCAACCAGATACGATCTATCCCGGTCGGGTAATTTGGCCCTAATTTTATTTGCCAAAAGCAAATCAAAGAATGAATCCGGACCAATTAGTTTATCAGTAGGATTGGGTCGATAGAAATGATCATCCGCAAGTTCTATGTTTTTAGGAAGATTCCAACTATTAATGCAGAGAGCAGGTTATGGATGGCGTTACCAGAAATTCTAAAGAATTTCATAGGTTGAAACACGTGAGCGAATAATTGTTCGAATAATTGTCATTCATTACTCATTTTGCATTTATATCAAAAGGTTCATGAGACAAAAAATGTTGCTCTTTGTTGCTCGTTGTTAAAAAACGTTTAGGTACATCCAAAATGTTGAAAGAGAAGTGTCTCTATTCTTTCCAAAATGTTGCGAAAGAAACGTTTCAATATTTCCAAAATATTGAGAGATAAATGTATCAATTATGATACATTCGAATGTGTGAAGATCAGAAGAACTAATGTGACAACTGCTGTTTGATGAAGAGTGAAAGAGACAACCAGGTAAGTTAGGTAATCGTAATTGTGATGCAACATGCGATTACTTGTGGCAAATGTTTGAAATTTTTTTTTTGAATGTAGCAATAATGGATATCTAGCTTTGTATCACGAGCCAACGGGTATAATAAGTGCGATCAACCACTTGCATGTCATCCTTGCTATTCCATAACGACAAATGTGAGTAGGTTTTTCTTTCTTTTTACTTTCGATCGATTTAACGATTATATATCATTTTCTTTTATAATTGTACGTTTTTAGTACTATTATAGTTGCTCATTTGCATAAAATAGCATGTATCACTGTAACGTACATGTTCCGGATGATGCAGTACTTATCCCTTCCACGACTGGATGGCGCAGTTGATAGACTGCCTGCCCTTAGTTAGTGGGGTCACCGATTCGAATCCCAGTGAAAGCAAAGCTAATACGCTTTTTTCTGGTTGTCAAATCTGGTTTAGTCACCATTTGCCATTGGAATCAATCAAACGGCACTATCAGTGGAGTAGTCCATCAGTGGTAGTAGTGACTATGGGTATCATAATGGACCAATATGGTCTAAGTGTGCTGGTGAATGCACTAGCAGCCACCTACCTAACCTAACCTAACCTATCCCTTCCGGATGGTAGATTAATGTACAAAGCCGTTATGAATGTAAGCTTCGACATTTACTCTACGGAGAAAACAAAATTCACAAAAATACTAGACGCATTGCCAGACCCACTTTATGGGCAGGATGTGCAAATGCACAGGGCGCAAAGCTTTTAGGGGCGCATTCTGAAGCCTACATAAAATAAAACTTCTCGATATACACACATACTGCCGTTGACAACTAATTAGAAACGGTTTTTTAAACAAAAGATGCCAGTGTTTTCTGATTTATTTCATTATTTTTCTATATTATTTTTGTTTTTAAATAATCATCGGAACTTAAAAAGATTAAAAAAACACCACAATTCATGTATTTTCTTTTTTTGAAAATATGTTCTTAAAGATGTATTTGCTCTAAAACTTAATATTTGGCTATGAAGACTAATTCGAAACGGTGGAAAAATATTACTAAAAATGTAAGATAATCTTTACAAATAATGTCGAAACTTACTATATTATCTTATTATGAATAGTACTTAGTTGCAAAGACGCTTTGCTTCAACACAGCTCCGCAACGATGCTGGATCGACCTGATTGGACCTCAGCATCTCTCCACTGGAATGGCATACCACGCTTCCTTCACCTTTTCATACAAAACATCTAAATTTGAAATGCAACACAGTTAAACTGTTCAAAGCAGATTCTATTTGGTGCAATATTCCATTTTCGTAAATATAATATCACGGAAAATATTCCTCGCAAGAAAAGACTGGAAAACTACACGGCACATTGATAGAAAAATTGTCGGGCTATCAAAAGCGGATCCCAAAAACAGTGCCAAAGCAATCCAGTACGAAATTATAGATGGGACGAGCACCAATGTGTCTAAGAGAACTGTTGCTCGTCGTTTGACAGAAGCTGGACCTCACGGAAGACTTGCACAGATTAAACCGATGTTTAAATTGGCACAAAGAAAATGTAGGATCAACTTTGCCACGACCCAGGCTGCTTGGACTGCAAATGAATAGAAATTTGTACTAATGATGAAATTAAGTTAAATAGGATTGGCTCGGACGATAGAAGGTACGTCCTACAACCCAAAGGCAAAAACCTCAGTCCCAGGTACAACTTTGCCGGAAGTAAGGCATGGTTGCGGTTTAATTAATTATAAAATAAGCAAAATACACAAAGGTATCCTTTAGAAGTATTAATATTTAAACGAAATTTAAATTTGCCTCTACCATATGTATAAACAGAGTAGTATTAATTCAATTTAGTATATGCATGTATGTTACCGAGGATTAGTCTTACTGGGTACAGCTCTTCTTCTTCTTCTTCTTTATTTCGCGCTACAATCCGGGGTGGACCTGGGCCTACACCAAGAAGCCTAAGTACGTTGCCAACCTTGACGGAGCAGAGAGAATTCTCCATCGTCACTCTGCACAACCGGAGGAGTTTGGCAGGAATGTCAAAACTAGCCATGGCGTTGTGTAGCTCGTCTCTATGCTCGCTGTCATATGCGGCCTTGAAATCACCGAAAAAAATGTGGGTTTCAATTTGCATTTCTTGTGTCTCTTTCAGGATTTGCCGTAGTTTGAAAATCTGACGGATGCGTACCATATACAATCTACTTTTTTTATTAATTTTTATTATTACTATTTTTTTTCAAATCAAAAAGTATTTCCTAAAATCGTCAAAAAACAGAATTGGATGCATATTGCTTCTTTAAAACATGTCCCTTAGACTAATCCTGATGTGATAATTATTTGCGAAACCAAGCTCAACCAAATACATAATTCGGAGAGATCGCATCCAATCAATGAAATGCAATGAAAGTGCTTGAGAAGTGCATAGCACCCATATCGCTCTCGGGTGGTAAGCGGCTGCATGTGATCGCTCTCTATTCACCAGATAATTCAAATCTCGATCACATTCTTATTCTAGAAGTCGAAACTTTTTTCAAGCCTCCAACTGGGCTGGGAAGGTAACTATGAGATTAGTCAATGGCGTTCGCTATTTTTCAGTTTTACCAGATTCAATGACGAAAACATGGCAAACAATACAGTTGCCAATCGATCCGGAAATTAGCTGGGTTGGATGGTATCCCAAACATTCTGCCTAGTCATCTCCCTTCGGCGGCACACAAAATTTACACTACACCGTTCAACGACGCGCTCATTAATGCATATTACCCGGTACATTGGTAGGAAGTTGTGGTGCAACCAATCCCTAAACAAGAAACAAGAGACAAAAAAAAGCATTGTCATTCGAGCCCAGAAAACGTGGGTCGGGGACAACAATATTATACCGGAAAACCAGTTTGGATTTAGGGCGGGGCATGACACCACACATGCCGCGTCAAAGCTGGTATCCGACATTCAATGGAATAAAAATAAGAAACAGTGTCCTAAGGTAGAATTCATTAATACCTTGTTGCAACGTACCTTTGGCGACACTTTGACATATTGCGTTAACTGGAAACTGCTTTTCAACTTCCAGAAGGGTGATACTGTCGTTTTCCGTACCCCACTGGTCATGGTTTCAAAGGATATACAACTGGAAGAAGTTCGGCACAGTTGACCCACAGGGTCAGCCGTTAACCGTGAAAACTTTAGTTAGATATCTTTTTTTTAGCTGTCTTACAGCAGCCAACTTGATATCAGGTGAAGGTAATTGGCAACATGGCCTTCATAAGGCCTGGTGTCTGGTGTATGGTTGCCCCCTGTGGTTTAACGTAAGTCTTGCCCAGATGGAAAATATGAGGATGTTCAAGAGACGGTGTCTTTTTAGAACTTGTCGGTTGTATCGAACACCCGAGTCTGAATACAAGACGTACTATCCTAATGAGGTCCTGTTCAACAGGGAAAACGAGAAAGAAAAACAAAAAATACGTTTTGAAAAAAGATTTCATTTTTACACGGTTTCATTCGATTTTGCACGATTAAAAAAAGTTATATGATTGAAATTTATGAAAACAAACATATTTTTGCAAACAGTAATCTTTTAGAAATTTCTCTGTCTGATTTATTCTCATATTATAATATACTAATTTACTCTCATAGTTTACTGTTGTATGAACAATTGTAAGAATGAATAAAATCGATTCATTCAAATGTTCAAGGATATGTAATCAATCCCCGATTCCCCTTGTAAAGCTGCGAAGCTACGGAAAACATCTAGTTTTTTATATTTTTATACATATAAGTATCTCACAAATTACTGAAACTATAATTTTCGGTCTAATTCAAACCCGTTTCATAAAGCACGATGTTCACGTCGTTATGCTTTATCTTCACAAACGATAACTGCGTGTCTTCACAGAGAGGTAAACTTTCATCGCTGATAGCTGGCTTCAGAATACTACTGCTACTCATATTATAACGATCGTCTGGTCGGACTCTTGAATATTTATCAAAAAAAATATAGCCCTAGAGGTTATAAAATAATCATCTTTGGATGACGTCGATCTTATATTGATCAGTGAGTTCGCCGTGAACATCATATTGTTCATCTCGCAGGTAATTGAGTCATTTAAGCCCAGAAATTTATTCAACAGATAATCCAATTTGTTGAGAGTAGAATATCTCACACTAGCAAGAAAACATTGAAATTTGATCTCATAATCTTTAAAATCAATCGGAACAGAGGACGATTAAGGCGTTCCCATCTATTCCACTGAATCTCTATTCATATGCAAATGGGATTAATTAATAAACGCACAAGAAGGGCCTGCACACATAACACGTATTCAATCGCTGCAGGTGAGTGCCATGGTGAGTATTCAATTAAGTGCATAAGAAACTCCACATGTAGTCACTCACCAAAGATCATAATCAGAACAGAGCCATGCAGAGAAAGCAGAAAGGTTCCTCACTGTATACATGTGAGTTTTACGCGATCGTGTAAAAGTGATCATAAACTCTTGATTTATTGGCCATGTCCCACAAGCGTATCTTGATGGCACGCTTAATTGTTCTGCGACTTTTTCTCGGAAAATGAATAATTAAGTGAAGCTCTTCTTAAATTTGTTGTATTAAAGAGCCCTTTCACGTTCCTGGGTAGAAAAACAGGAAAATGTCAATGATTAAAATTGGCATATTCATTTGTCTTGATTTAAAATAAATTATGGCTAGCAAGAGAATGTATTCTTTAAAGGGCTTATATAAACATGATCCCTTCTGTATTTTTAAATCAGCAAAATACTAAAGTGTGAATTGAGGAAGAGACTTTGTCGAGGACTTAGTGATGCAATTTTTAGCGTGAGAAGTCTGCTTAGTCCTTCGAGAGATGGCTCCACTAATCAATTGTTAGAGAGAGTTACTCTGTGTTTGACTACCTCGAAGTTATAGTTGTCCATTATCATATACTTCGTTTCTCCCTCATTCACAGCAAGACCTATTTTAGCCGCTTCCGTCTCACTGCCAGCAAACTCCTCAATGACGGCTCGCTGTGTTCTGCTAATCACTTCAATGTCATCAGTATATGGTAGCAGATGTACGGACTTCTTGAACGATCTTCTCGAGGATGATGTTTTTATATATTTTTATAATTCGGCCTTGTTTAAAACCTTTTTTGACATTGAAAGTCTCGGTAAGTTCGTTACCGACCTTGATAGAGCAGCGAGAATTCTCCATCGTCATCCTGCACAACCTGACGAGTTTGGCAGGAATGTCAAAACATGACATGACATTGTATAGCTCGTCTCTATGCACTCTGTCATATTTGGCATTGAACTCGCAAAAAGGTGGTGGGTGTCAACTTGAATTTCTATACACAAATCGGCAAGGATGATCTTGTATGCGATGTCCATGAGACTTACCAACTACTAGACATCGATAGTTGGCGCAGTCAAAGGCGTCTCCCTTCTTGTGGATCGGGCAAACGATACTGAGGTTCCATTCGTTGGGCATTTTTTTTCCTCCGACCATATCTTACACATAAGTTGGTGCATGCGCCCTCGCAGCAGCTTTAAAGATTTCAGGGGACAGTCCGTCCGCGCCGGCAGCTTTGTTAGACTTCAGTCTTGATATTTCTATTTTGACACCGTCTTAGGCGGTGGGACGGAATTCTCGTCGATGATCGTCCATATTGAGTGGTACATTCTGCATGAAAACGATATTTGGGTCCTCATCGCCGTTAACAGAAGTGATCTTTCCAGATTTTCAGTGTCGACATGCTTCTGTCCGAAACGTATGTCCATTGGATAGCTGTTTCACATTTTGATAAGACTCTTAACGCTTCTTGTGCTTTCTTTTTTTTTTATCCTGAGGAGCCGGATCTCTTCGCCTTGTCTCTGTTCGTAGAGCTCACATTGCTTCATAGGCTTCCTACTTCACTGCATGTGTCACGCTGCACTTGTTGTCAAACCATGGGTTTTTTCTAAGTGGTGCCGTAAAATCCAACACATCATTGGCTGTTTCTTTGATGGCTTCATCAAAATGCCCAAAAATCTTCTTCAGGCGTCGACGAACTTACACACGGATTGCGGGAGACTCGATCGGCAAAGTTCCAAGCAGTCCGTTGCAATTGTAGCTGTCTGACGTCAAACCGTGGTATCCCTTCTCGACACCGCTGTTCTCTTGCCATCCGAGCTTTTAACCTAGCTTCTTCTTCTTCTGGTGGCTCCCAGCCCCACCCCGGACAGTAGCGCGTCCTCAACCAACAAGCCTCTCCAGCTGGCACGATCTTTAGCCATTTGTCTCCAACTGCGCACGAGAAGATGGTTGCGGTTCTTCTCCAGCTGGGTGCGCCATCAGTTCCGTGGTGTCCTCTATTGCGTTGTCCCACTCATCTTAGGCGTTGAATCCGTAGACGCCTTTGTAGACTCATATCGCTGTACAGCCCGTATAGTTAGTGGTTGAATCTTCATAAACGAAAATAGGACCAAAGATTGAACGCAGAAGTTTTCTCTCGAAAAGACAAAAGGGTTCTTCATCTGCTTTGGACATTGCTCAGGCTTCCGCGGCATAGAGCAGGACAATGATGATCAAGGTCCTACATAGTGTTACCGTGGGCCCTTTGAGAGAAGGCTCTACTGCTCAATTGCCTCTTGAGCCCAGAGAAACAGCGATTGGCATCAGTTATTCTGCTTTCAATCTCCGTGCTGATGTTGTTCGTACCGTTTACTTACGAGCAGAGGTAGACGAAGTACTTCACTACCTCGAAGTTAAAGCTGCCTATGGCGACATTCTATCTGTTTCACAGATGTTGTGCGTCCTTTCTCGATGACACTATAAATTTAGTTTTTCCTTGAATTACCGCTAACCTCATTTTGGCCGCCTCTGTTTCAATGGCAACAATCGCCTCATTGCCGCATCGCTGTGTTCGACCAATCACTTCAATGTCGTTCCCGTATGCTAGTAATTGTACGGACTTTTGGAAGATCCTGCCTCTTGTGTGAAGTGAAAATGTTTAAAAAGTCACATGACAGAATGTCGCCTTATCCAAAGTCCATCGACATCTTGCACAAACTGACAAGTGTGGCGGGAATGTCAAAACACGGCATGGCGTTGTAAAGCTCGTCTCTATTCACGCTGTCATATGCGCCCATGAAGTCGACGAATAGGTGGTGGGTGTCGACCTGCATATCTTGGGTGTTTTCCAGGATCTACCGTAATGTGAAGATTTGCTCGATGATGGACTTCACCGGACTGAAACCGCACTGATATGGACCTGTCAGGTTGTAGACGAATGGTTTCAGGTATTCACACGATCATCGTTCAGTGTGGCGAGTGTAACATTCTGCCTGATAGCGGTATTTCCTCGCCTTTTAACAGTCTACAGAAGTGATCTTCCCAGATTCTCTTTCTCCTTTCTCTCTCTACTCTACTATGAGTTGTCCATCTTAGTCAAGACAGGCTGCTTTTCGGCTTTTGTATCAATTGGGTAGTTGTTTTTTCCCATTGGTAGAACTTACGGACATCATTTCTCACGTAACATCTCTCCACTGCCTCGATCACTTACTTCTATTGCTCTTTCTTTTTGAGAAGACCACCATCACTGCCCTTCCTTTAAGTTCGTAGAGCTGACCAACTTCGCCTTAAATGCTGCTTGCTGCACTGAATGCGCCTGCTTGTATCGTTGCCAAACCAGTGGCGTTTTAAAACCCAGCACATCCGTGGCAGCTTCTCTGATGGCAACGGTTTCATTGTCCATAGATTGTTTCGCCTGACAGGGTTGGACTCTCTGAGAGCGTTGTCCCATCGATATTCGTGTTCTTACTTTTATTGTAACAAGGAAATGGTCCGAAACCATGTTGAATCCTTGAAAAGTTCGGACATCCAGTATGCTGGAAAAGTGCCTGACGTCAATCCCAACGAGATCAATTTGGTTGACGGTTAATTGATCAGGGGACCGCCAGGTCCAATTATGTATGTTAAGGTGTGAGATTAAGTCCCGTGACAAAGTCCACCAGCCTGAGTCCGTTATCGGATGTGGTGTTGTGCAGTGATTCCCGATGAATTTAGTAAAAATGTCTTCCTTGCATTGAAATATCCTAGAACGATTTTGGTTTCGATGCTGGGTCATTGATCGTATGTCCTTTCTAGGAGTTCATAGAAGTCATCCTTGCTTTTGTCATCCTTGTCGTCTTTTGGCGCAAATCAGACTGAAGGTCCCATGTTTAGCCTTGATGACAAAGTATAAGACTGTATACCATTTAGTTGTTTCTGCCTCGAACAACAAATCCACATCCGAATAGCACCTCTCGCGGTTTCTCTTTTTGGCCGGCCCATACCACCGCACTTCCTGGATTGCGGTGATGGCTGATTTGTAGCAGGCCAGGGCCTCCGCGAGTACTTCGGCTGCACGTGGTCTGTTAAGGGACCTAACATTCCACGTACAGAACCGCAAATCGTTGTCCTTGTCCTGTTTGATGGGCAGTTGGTTGTCTGAATATGTCGAAGTAGCTTTAGAAGGACGACGCACCAGGTAGCTCTGACTGACTGGAGTTTCGGATGCCGCCGTTGGCCAGACAGTTTTCCAGCTCCTCCGCCGCCATCCATAAAGAGATATGAGCCCTGGTACCGGCACACTCTCCCCCATCTCTCGTCTACAGCCGCCAACGACGTCCCACGGGGGTTGGTTACCCCATCTTCGATCGAAGGTGCTCGGCTCCCAGATTTCACCACGTGGAGGTGAGAGTAGGAGTTCGCTGATAGAGGCTAAGTGCAGACGTTTGTGTCTGCATGAGACGCCATACTAACGCTTTGAAATCCGCATGTTCTCACATTTATATTTTCAATTATTCCAAACTGTAAAATGAAACTATGTACATCGCTTTCACTATACTTATCCAATGTTATACTTTAAGCCCTGTACATCGATTCTAATCAATAAATAAAATGAAATAGAAACAAACTATTTAAAAGGTAGTAGCAAATAGTTAAAGAAGATTTAGGAAATAAGTTCAAGATTTACTCAAAAGACTGGATGGCGCAGTTGGTAGAGTGCCTGGCCTGGTTATCGGAGTCCCCGATTCGAATCCTAGTGAAAGCAAAGTTAATACGTTTTATGTGGTTTTCAAATCTGGCCCGGTCACCATTTGTCGTTGGGATCAAATTAACGGCACTATCACTGTATTAGTCAATCAGTGGTAGTAGTCTGAATATGGGTATCACAATGGACCAATATGATTTAAGTGTGCTGGTGAATGCACTAGCCGCCCAAATACCTAACCTAACCTACTCAAAAAACAGAATTATTCCTAAGGATAAATTTAAAAGTCCAACTTCTTACATTCTTCATTCCAGAAAATTACGATTATAATTACTTTACATCTCATGATTGTCAAATGAATTCGTTGGTGATACGAGAGAAAACTACGTACTTAAAGAAAGTGGCAACGCAGCCATATATATGATGACTATGGTGGCGTATTTCACATAACTAACTTAAGTTTCTACGAATTATTAATATAAAAAAATGAAAATAAATTAACGGAATATAAAAGTAAAAATAATGATATAATCATTAGCGATATAAACATTGCCGCAGAGACATATTAATTGAAACATTAATAAGAAATCTTCAAAGTACATTTAAAAAGGCTCAGCTCACAAATTGGACTATATGGAATGGAAATCAGAATCACCAGATCATGTACTCGTTACAAGCAAGCTTAATGAACTGATAGATAATAATAATAAACAATTTATAAGAAACTCAGATATTCCGTTAGAATTAGAATTCTCCAGAAGTCTGTTAGGAGACACTACCAAAGAAAAAATTACCAAACATATGAACAAATTTATGATTACCGAACTCCAACATGTGATTAATATCATAACCTTCATATATCTCTATCAAAAAATATTATTTTAAACACTGCCTTTTTTATTGTTATAGACATTCATATGATAACAAAACATGAACACGAAACTATATCAACGACTTACTTGATTTTTACAAATTATTAATATAAAAAATGAAAATAAATGTAATCTCTATGTAGCTAGCACGCGGTTCCCACACCTCAACATCCATAAATGGACCTGGCGGTCCCCTGATCAATCAACCGTCAACCAGATTGATCAGATGTCCGAACGTTCCGAGGAGCCAACATCGACTCGGACCATTTCCCTGTTGTAGCCAAGGTAAGAACTCGGATATCAAGAGATCAACGGAGTCGAGAAAGGACACCACGGTTTGATGTCGGAAAGCTACAATCGCAATGGACTGCTAGGATCTTTGCTGATCGAGTCTCCCGGAATCTCTCTCTAAGTTCGTCGCCACCTGCGCAAACAATCGAAGAAGATTGGAGGCGTTGTCAAGAAGCCATCAAAGATGCTGCCACTGATGTGCTGGGTTTTACGGCACCACCTAGAAAAAACCCATGGTTTGACAACGAGTGTAGGCTGGCACATGCAGCGAAGCTGGAAGCCTACAAAGCAACGCTGCAACGAACGACGAGAGCTGTTCGTGAGCTCTACGAACAGAGACGTAGGGATGAGACCCGGCTTCTCAGGAGAAAGAAGAAAGAGCACGAGAAGCTCGCGATCGAGGAGATGGAGAGGTGCTACGGTAGGAACGATGTCCGAAAGTTTTACCAGAGGGTGAAACAGTTATCCAGTGGATATAAGGTTCGGACAGAAGCCTGCCGGGACGAGAATGGGCAACTAGTAGTAGAGTCGCAGTCGATACTGAGAATTTGGAAGAACCACTTCTGCAGACTGCTAAACGGCGATGATGACACCAATACCGCTGTCAGGCAGAATGTTCCACTCAATATGGACGATGATCGACGAGAATTCCGTCCCCCCGACTTAGACGAGGTCAAGATAGCAATATCAAGACTGAAGTCTAACAAAGCTGCCGGTGCGGACGGACTGCCCGCTGAACTCTTTAAGGCAGCTGGAGATGATCTGGTTGGGCGTATGCACCAGCTCATCTGTAAGATATGGTCGGAGGAAAGCATACCCGTTGAGTGGAATCTCAGTATCGTGTGCCCGATCCACAAGAAAGGAGACCCCTTTGACTGCGTCAAATATAGAGGAATTAGTCTCCTGACGATCGCTTACAAGATCTTCTCTGCCGTTTTGCGTACTCGCTTGAAGCCGTTTATAAATAACCTTATAGGTCCATACCAGTGTGGCTTCAGGCCAGGGAAGTCCACCATCGTCCAGATTTTCACACTTCGGCAGATCCTGGAAAAGACCCAAGAAATGCAAATCGACACCCACCACCTTTTTGTCGATTTCAAGGCCGCATATGACAGCGTGCATAGGGACGAGCTATACAACGCCATGTCTAGTTTTGACTTTCCTGACAAACTCGTCAGGTTTTGCAGGATGACGATAGAGAATTCTCGCTGCTCCACCAAGGTCGGTAACGAACTCACCGAGACCTTTAATGTCAAAAAAGGTTTTAGACAAGGCGACGCGCTGTCATCTGATGTCTTTAACATCAACCTGGAGAAGATCGTGCAAAACTCACACGCCAACACTACCACGATCTTCCAGAAGTCCGTAAAACTGTTAACATACGCGGATGACATTGACGTGATTGGCAGAACACAGCGAGACGTCAATGAATCGTTTGGTGGCATCGAAGCGGAGGCGGCCAAAATGGGTTTAGCGGTGAATGAGGGCAATACGAAGTGTATGCTGTCATCGAGAAAGGACGCACAACATCGACGACTTGGCCAAAACGTCACCATAGGCAGCTACCTCGGCTTCGAGGTAGTGAAGGACATCGTCTACCTCGGCTCCGCAGTAAACAGTACAAACAACATCAGTACCGAGATCAAACGCAGAGTAACTCTTGCCAACCGCTGTTACTATGAGCTCAAGAGGCAATTGAGCAGTAGAGCCATCTCTCGAAGGACCAAGCTGACTTTATACAAGACCTTGATCATCCCAGTCCTGCTGTACGGCGTGGAGGCATAGACAATCTCAAAAGTGGATGAGGAAGTCTTTGGTATCTTACAGAGAAAAGCTCTGCGTGAGATCTTTGGTCCTGTTTGCGTTGACGGTTTATGGAGAAGAAGATTCAGCCACGAACTGTACGGGCTGTCCAGTGACATGAGTCCAGTCAGGCGTCTTCGGATCCAAAGCCTAAGTGGCTAGGCCATGTAGAGCGTATGGACAACTCAGCTCCGGCCCGGAGAGTCTTCGACTCCGAACCCGTGGGACAACGCAACAGAGGACGCCCCCGTTTAAGGTGACGCACCCAGGTGGAGAAGGACCTCAACCAACTTGGAGTGCGACACTGGAGACAAGTAGCCAGAGACCGTGATAGTTGGAGGGGCTTGTTGGTTGAGGCCCAGGTCCACCCCGGTTTGTAGCGCCCAATAAAGAAGAAGAAGAAGAAAATTAGATTAGAGTACCCGCATAGGGTCAGTAGATTAGTATTAAGAACGTTTGTAAACTCTAAAGATAGTTAAGCTAGTTTTAAGTAATTTTGTCTAGCAAGTAAGAAAAACATAGTGGATATAATAAAAATACATTGAAAAAAGAGAGTGCCTGGCCATGGTCAGCTGGGTCCCCGGTTCGAATCCCAGTGAAAGCAAAGTTAAGTTTTTATCTTGTTTTTAAATCTGGTCTAGATGGTCGCCGTGGCGTAGTGGGTTAGTGCGTCAACTCCTACGCAGAGGGTGCCAGGTTCGATACCCGAATTTACCACCTTTCACATTTTCACGGCTTCACCTCTTTCGAGTCACTGACAATTGTAAAGTAATGAGAAGGGCGCAAGCTGATGATGAGCAGATGGAGAGCAGTCACCGCCGAGCCGCCGAAGTAATGACATCTCGTGTATACATATCAAATAAAGTGTAACTTGAATAGAATCGGTTTGTTTTATTTCTGTTCTTCACTTTACATCTCAGAAGTGGGATCTTACAACCGTTCAGTCTGCGTTCGCGAAAGAAGAAGAAAAGTGAAAAAAAAAACCCCGCGCGGGGAAAACCTTTTTTTTGTTTGTTGCTGGCGTGTGTGCGAAGATAGCGGCTTTGAACCCGCTGGCGGTGTCGGAAAGGAGAAACCGAAAAAAAAAGAAGAAATTTCGCGCGGGAGGCGGGTTTTTTTTTTTTTGTGGTTCGCCGACTCGGTCGCGTTTTTTTTGTTAGCTCTGTGGTACGCCGAAGAGTCAATTCTCTGAATTTGGTTTTTTTTTCTTGGTAACGGGCTCGACAAGCGCACTGTTTGCAATGGAAGGTGCAGAGGACTCCACGGAGAAATTCGAGGCGATGACAAGGGACGCGTTGCGGGAAGAGTTGAAGCAACGCGGGCTTGAACAGGGCGGCCTGAAGGAGGACTTGCTGCAGCGACTGCGGGTCACGGCAAATCCGGTGGGGGCAGCTGAAAAACCAGCTGTGAGCGGCGGGGCCGGCAAACCAGCTGGGAAAGGCAGTGCGGGTAAATCGAACGAAATTCAGGATTTGCGCAGGGAGTTGCAACGAGTCCAGGAGAAACTGGCAGAGATGTTGACCCGGTCGAAGGGTGCAGCAGAGGACAAAGTGCCAGAAGTCAGCGTCCCAGCACCTGTAGACGAATGCTGTGCGAGGAACCGCTACACGGTCCGAGATGTCGCGGACATGATACCGGAGTTCGACCCGAAGGCATTCACGGGACTCTCATCAAAAGCCTGGATGCGGAAGGTGGGAGATATTCGACGGGTATATGGGTTGGACGAGAAGCTGGTGCTGATGGCCGCGACGACGCGGTTGGTCGGGGCTGCCAAGCTTTGGAGTCAAGGGGTCACGATGGAATCACTGGAGGGGTTTTTCGGAGAACTGTCCCGCAACTTCCCGTCAGCGGAGGATGACGCAGACGTTCACGACCGACTGCGGGAACGCACTCAGAAGTCCGGAGAAGACCTGGAGGAGTATGTATTCCAGATGAAGGCGATCGCTTCCCGGGGTCAAGTGCAGGAAAGCACGCTGGTGAGGTACATCACGCAGGGAATCGTGGATGTGGAATGTATAGAGGCGTTCCGAGCAATTAAGCCGGTATCCGTGAACGACATTCTGGAGAGGGTCCGCTGGATAGTCGGACTCAGGGCAGGGAAACGGCGGTCGGTGGAGAAGCCCAAATATCGTGAGAGGGAACTGCAGGAAGCTGGGCAAATAGCAAAGGCCAGAGGTGAAGTACGGTGCTTCCAGTGTCAGCAAGTGGGGCATTATAAAAGAGATTGCCCGGTGAGAAGAACTCAAGCCGCGGAAGGGAGACAAAGCACTGGTGTAGGGAGGAATCCAGGAAATTCGCGGCAGATGCTGCTACGAACAGAGCGAACGGAGTACATGAAGCTGGCGACAGTAAATGGGCGCGAAGTGACAGCATTCATTGATCTCGGGAGCGATTGTGTAACGCTACGAAGAGTGGATGCAACAGCTGGGAACCTGGAATTCGCTTCATTTGAGACGGTTCTCAGTGGATTCGGTGGTGGAGGGTGCACTACGCTAGGACGCATGTATGCGAAAGTCTCCGTAGATCAGCTAACGGCTTGGTGCGAAATTTTGATTGTACCGGACGATAGCCAGCCGTACCAGATGATCATTGGGCGGAATCTCCTGGACCAACCACAGGTCAGGATCGAGAAATCGTTTCAGAAGCTGACAATCGCCGACAGTTTGCAGAGTGTGATGCAGCAAGTGCTTCGTGTCTAGGCGGGTGAGCAAAGGGGTGCGGGAAAGAAGCTGGAGGTGGCAGAGCTCGATGTTGGCAGAATCGGCGAACGGGACAAGCAAGAGTTGCAGGAAATTATCGACACCCATCGCGACTGTTTTGCTATGAACACCGAGGAATTGGGGGAGTCGAAGCTGGGCGAGTGCACAGTTCAGCTGACGTCATCACAGCCAGTGTGTGTGCAATCGTATAGGCTCCCATTCGCTAAACGGGCAGTCGTCAAGGAGAAGGTGGAGGAATTACTGCAACTGGGAGTAATCCGGCCGTCGTCATCGGACTACCGTTCGCCAATTGTCTTGACCAAGAAAAAATACGGCAGCGACAGATTTTGCATCGATTTTCGAGCTCTCAACAAAATCACGCAAAAGCGAAAGTTCCCGATGCCGGTAATCGACGAAGTGCTGACGTCATTGAGTGGGAATTCTTACTTTACGGTGCTGGACTTAGCATCGGGATACCATCAAATCCGCATGGAGGAGGGAAGTACGAAATACACTGCATTTGAAACGGACGAGGGATGCTTCGAATTCAACAGAATGCCCTTTGGGCTCGTGAATGCTCCGGCGCATTTCCAAGCATGCATGAACATGGTGAAGGCACGGCTGCGGAAGGGCGATGTGGCGGTGTACTTGGATGATACCATCATTGCCAGCAAAACGGTGGAAGAGGGTCTGGAGAAGCTGCGAAGGTTTCTTAGTGCACTCCAGGAGTTTGGGTTGACGTTGAATATGAGAAAATGCGTTTTTTTCAAAACGAGGATCGAGTTCCTCGGGTACGAGGTGGACAAAGACGGATTGAAGCCGAGTCGCAGAAAAACGATAGCGATTACGGAGTTTCCGAAACCCCGGAACGTTCATGAAGTGCGACGGTTCTTGGGTCTCACTGGATTCTTCCGGAAGTTCGTGAGGGACTATGCCCGAGTCGCGATACCACTGACGGATTTGACAAAGGTGGATCAGGAATTCGTATGGGCTGCTCAACAAGAGGAGGCGTTTCAACGGCTTAAGGAGATTTTAAGCAATCCTCCGGTGCTGGTGCTTTTTGATCCAGAGTGTGAGCACGAAGTACACACTGATGCGTCGGCAGTTGGGCTGGCCGGAGTACTGTTTCAGCGGGCGAAGGAAGACTCGACCCTGCGTCCAGTTCTGTTCTATAGCCGCAAGCTGTCAGAGGATGAAAAGAAGTATCACTCCCACGAGCTGGAGGTCCTGGCGATCGTGGACAGCCTCGAGCGATTCCGAGTGTACCTGCTAGGAAGGGAATTCAAGGTGGTGACGGATTGTGAGGCGATCATCGCAACGAAGAACAAACCCAAGATAATCCCCCGTGTGGGAAGGTGGTGGCTGAAGCTGCAGGAGTTTGCATTCGAGACGGTGTATCAACCAGGAAGGAAGGCAGCATATGTGGACGCACTCAGTCGTCACCCGGTGGAGGAGGAGAAGAACGTGGAAGAGGCGTCCTTGTTTGTACTGAACCTGCACATCACGGACGACGATTGGTTGGCGACGATGCAGTGGCAAGATCCCAAGTTACGGGACATCATAAGGGAGATGAAAGTGACCGAATCAACGACAAAGAAAAGACAGCTGCAGAAGGAGTTCCAACTCAAGGGGCTACGTTTGTTTCGACTAGTGGGGGGCGTTGCAAAGTGGGTGGTGCCGCATTCGATACGGTGGCGAATATTGAAGCTCTGCCATGACGATATGGGCCACTTAGCGGAGGAAAAGACGCTGATCCGAGTACGAGAAACGTTCTGGTTCCCAAAGATGCGGAGTTTCACCCGCGAATACATCAAGGGCTGTGTGGACTGCGCGTTTGCGAAAAGGAAGGGTGGAATGGCCGAAGGGGAGCTTCATAGTGCGGATCAAGTTCCCTTACCGTTTGATACAGTGCATCTCGATCACCTCGGACCATTTACTCGAGGGAAAGGCGGGACGAGGTATGTACTAGCGATGGTGGACAGCTTCACGAAGTACGTGGTACTACGAGCGGTAAAAACTGCTAACTCGAAGGGAGTTCTCAACGTGTTGAACGAGGTATCGGGGTACTTTGGCGTGCCAAGACGTATCGTCACTGATCGTGGGACAGCGTTCACCTCGAAGGCATTTGCACAGTACTGCGAGCACAATGCGGTGCAGCACATCAAGACCGCAGTGAGGACTCCCAGAGCAAATGGCCAGGTCGAACGGTGCAACCGCACAATTCTGGCAGCCTTGAAGTGTGCTCAATCAGCGGAGAAGGACTGGGCGGGTCATCTGCGGACTATTCAGTGGGCGATAAATACCGCACGGAACTCCACTACAAAAGCGAGTCCTCATGAGTTGCTTTTTGTGTATACGCCGAGGGACATCGAGGGGAACAAGCTGCTGTTGGAGCTAGGTAGGTCTGAAGCAGTTGAGCCAGAAGAGATGGAACGAAGGAGAGCATCAGCCTTGCAGAACATCGAAAGGAGCCAGGGGGATCAGAAATGACGGTATGATCTGCGGCATCGTAAGCCATCCAAGTTCGAGGTGGATGACCTCGTATTGGTCGAGCATGAAGCAGCCGCAACAGGTGAGTCCCGTAAGTTGGAGCCGCTCTTTCGGGGCCATATATTATAGGTCAGGTCCTGCGGAACGACCGGTACATAGTCGAAGACGTCCCAGGTATGCAGCGAAACCAGAGGAAATTCCGCACCGTAATGAGCTCTGACAAGATCAAACCGTGGTGTGAACTACCGGATGAAGGGCTAGTAAGCGCGAAAGACGATGCGTCGACATCGGACACTGACGGGGAAGCTGATGACGTTGACTCTGCTGATGGAGAAAACGAAGATGGTGCCGGGGTAAGAACTGACATAGACAACCCGGATCGTGGGGGCACGATCGTTTAAGGATGGCCGAATGTAAAGTAATGAAAAGGGCGCAAGCTGATGATGAGCAGATGGGGAGCAGTCACCGCCGAGCCGCCGAAGTAATGACATCTCGTGTATACATATCAAATAAAGTGTAACTTGAATAGAATCGGTTTGTTTTATTTCTGTTCTTCACTTTACACAATGTTCAAAGAGTATTTCCTGTCTAGAAAAAGCTTCTCAACTACGCCGTTCGGAGTGGGCATTAAACTGTAGGTTCCTTCCACGCGTAAAAGAACAATAGCACGCACAACACGAGTGGTTGCTGAGAAGCTAGGCCCAGGCCCTCTACGGGCTGTAGCGCCACCCATATTATTATCATTATTATTTTAAATCTGGTCCAATCACCATTTGCCGTTGGGATCATCACTATCACTGGAGTGGTCAATCAGTGGTATTATTCTGACTGTGGGTTTCACAATGGCCCAACATGGTCTAAGTGTGCTGGTGATTTCACTAGTAGCCCCTTTAACTAACCCCTTTACCTAACCCACCTAATATAAACTAAACTGACCTACAAACCTTGTCCTGACTGGCGAACCTAAAACAAAACAAAAATAACTATTCAATTTGGTTCAGTCTTTCGAAAATTATGGAGCTACATACATTTCGGCGATTCATTTTTATATTTATAGAAAGATAGATGGGTAGATTATATATTTCTTTTATGTGAGTTGTGTCCAGTTAGTACTCAATAAAACCGCTAGTAAGACGTCAAGATTATCTCCGTTAATGGTAATTGTGGGAATCGAAGGTTTAATATATTGACGAATTTGAATATTATACCTGAATATGAAGTGTACTTGGATGCTGTGGGAATCGGATAGGCATTGATTGTCGTCAACCTGGCGATGCCCAGTGTTATAACTTTTTCTACACATCAATTGTGCTTATTTTACCTCCAAGTGGTAGTCACTGGGTTCTATTTGTAGATTACTCGAATTCAGTAAAACTGTGTGTAAACTGTGTAAAACTTATAAGTGCGACCTCTTTTCCTAGGGGTTACCAAAAAAGAACTGGTCCTCCAGGTTGAGGGTTGTGCGTCAGGGTAACTGCCAGGCCACATAAAAAGACATAGTTACGAAGCAACAACAAGTCTCGGCAACGGATGGAATTACTGATGACGAACCCTGAAAAACGAAATAATTACAACTATCTTCGGATCTCTACGTGGGAATGTGAGGCCCTTTATGTTATCACATGCAGCCCAGCAATAAGAGTAACCCTAGACTGCTACAAAGCCGATATAACGGTGCCGTGAAATAACGTCGAATTCCAAAATTTACTATGGTGATTGCTATAAGCAATCAGCACTTATTTGGATGTGGATTCGACGTTAGAGGCAGACTTAGGGAAGAAGTCTTATCGTTCAGGTTTGTGAATCGTTCCGTTTCGTATCGTTCAGTTTTCATGAGGCATTCACGACAATTCGCATCAAGGCTAAAATCGCAAACATAAGCCTTATATTCGCACATGCTCCCACAGAGGAGAGAGATGACGACACCAAAGACAGCTTCTATTAGCTTTTGGCCAAAACCATCGACTTTGCTGCGGGGCGAAGCGTTGTAGTAGCGAGTACACGCTTCCCACATCTCAATATTCATTCACATGTATATCTCCTGATTAATCAACGGTCAACAAGATCGATGCAAGGCAATCCTCCATTATTATAGATGTACGAAAGTTTCGAAGCGTTAACATTGGCTCGGACCACCACCTTGTTGTAGCCAAGGTAAGGTTGCGGATATCCCGAACACCGCCAAGACAAGGAAATACAGTGGGAAAGTTTAACGTAAGGCGAATACAATCGCAAGAGATCCGCAAACCATTTTCCGATCGAGTTTCCCTTCACCTCTTCAGAAGTACTCAGCTGCCAACACCAAGTATTGAAGATCAGTGGGAACATTCCAAACAAGCCATCAGAGATAACGCCTCCGTAGTGCTGGTTCCCCTGGTGTGACGAACAATGTCGACAGGCGAATGCAGCTGAGCAAGTGGTCTATAAAGCTGCAGTCCAAACAAAGATAGAAGCTGCACGCGAACTCTACGAGCAGAATAGGAGAGACAAACACCCACTTCTCAGGAGTCAATCAAGGTTATAAAGCACGAACCGGAGCCCATAAGGATGATCAAGTAAACATCGTAGTAGAACTGCAGTAGATGGTGAGATGCAGTAGATGCGAAATACCGCTGTAGGGCAGAATGAACCATTCAACCCGAATGTAGATCAACAATCCCGGCGACCCGACCTGGATGAAGTGAAAATAGCCATATCTAAACTGAAATCTAACAAAGCTACTGGTTTAGCGGGCGAGCTCTTCCAGCAACACGGGATGACTTAATGTTAAATATGGTCGAAGGAATGCATGCCCGATGAATAAAACCTCAGCTATGTTTGCCCGATCCACAAGAAGTAGACCCTCTGGATTGCCCAACTATAGAAGCAATAGTCTTATGTACATCGCATACCAGATATAATCTGAAGTGTTATACTGAAGTAATGTACATTGTATGAAAAACGAATGCAGTCATGCAGACCTAATATCTACTGTAGGATGGCCACGTTAGATATATTGATTACGTTAAAATATGTTTCCAGTGTGTTTTCACCAATGGCTAAGCTTTGTTTCATATTCAATAAGAGAACGAATATAGAAAACCAAAAAAAGACCACTGTGATAGCGATATAATAAAATAGGAGGCCTTGACTCTATTATTATGAGAGCCACCGTGTGAAGAAAGTATGGCAAATACAGGTAGAAATTCTGATAGATGAGTACGCACTCAATAGTTCTTATCATGACGAAACATATTTGCCTATTATAGTTGGCCCTTTTGCCTTTGGATTGGTATTTTTATTGAATCATAATTATGATATTATTTATAGAACTAGTGCAGAAGCATGTGTAATGACAGAACGAATGTCATACGCATTTAAGTAATAAATTTTATTAAAAATTATTTACTGTATAAATTATAATTTTCATTATATTCATTGCAAGTCCAATACTTCGGCAACAGAATAGGAAAGGTTTATTCATACAAACACAGAAAAACGTGGTAGCCTATAAAATGGATGATCATTCTGCATAAATGGAATAAATGATGACCAGCTAATAACTTCCCGCCTTAATGCCATGGGTGTGGGCATGTTGACATAGAGCTTTGACCTCAAATAACCCCATTAAAATACATCTAATTATATTAAATCACACGATCTTGGGGGCCAATACTGATCACCGAAACGTACAGTCAAATTTTCTATTTTTTTGTTCAGATTTTCCAACAATTTACTTCCCAATTTCAATTTCGGAAATTTCAAATCTTGTGTTCATTTTGGGACACCCTTTAGTAGGCGTAGAGCTGTCTTTAAAAATGTTGAAGAGTGAAATATAATAATTATTGTTCATGTTATTTATTATATTTACTTGAGTCAAACTGGGACCTAATCACTGCATTCAGATTATGTTCAAAACATTTATGCATACTCTTTTGTTCAATTTCAATAGAGTTTTTAGAGGTATCATATCAACAGCCATTATAGTGTTGATGAATTTCCATAAAGATCTTTCCATTCTGGGTAATTATAAACAGTCAATCAATCTCATATTCGTACAGTAGATAAAAAGTAACTTCTGTTCGATTTATTCAGAATACAAAAACTCTACAAAAACTTTTAGTGTTATTTGGTTGTGAAATCAAAGATCTAATGTACATCTACTGTCAAACACCAAAAAGCACCATCCTTCAACAAAAACAGGTAATTTAATATTTTTTTTCATTTCATTTCATTCATCTGTAAAAATGGTTTTATTCCAAAATTCAAAACCCTTGAAGTCTGATATTCCCTTTAAGAACTTATTATTGGAGTGGTACTTAACAGTCATTTTTTTAATTTTAATGGACATTCCACATTGTTTCCTTCCTATTTTGTATATTTCTTTATTTTTCAAATTCAAAGCACAGAGCCAAATAAGCTAACGTTTAGAGGACTGAAACACATGACGTATTTCTTAACAGTCACTTGTCCTTGATTTTGGGAATAACAGACACTCTACGAATATTAATTTGATCTGATTTTGTTGACAATTATTTTCAGGTGAACCACAATGGTTGTAAGACATTAGGTATCTGAATTTGAATCTATTGATTAAATTCAGTTAATGATTAAGAATAATTGGTGATAACAATTTATCGGAAATAAGGGACAGTTAAGGTTAAGAAGAGTCTTAAGATAATTTCGAACCAAATGTACGAATATGGATTTGATTGACTGTATATTATATATCGGTCATAAGTTGAATCGACTGAGATTGATTTTCCGAATATAGAGAACTGAAATAATTCCTTTTAATTAAGCTTTTTCAATTTAATAGCATTTAAAATAAATTCTAATATAGAAGGATAGAACTATGCTCTCAAATTTAAAATTTCTGAAATTTAAATTGAAATATGATAATGTATTATATAATGTGTCATGTCACTATCATTTTATGTATTCAATCAATGTATTTCGAAATCAAAAAATTTATCAAAATTCGAATAAGTCATTTACCAAACCCAGAGTAATTTGAGAACATTGTTATACATTCTGCTGACGATTTAATTATCCAAAAAGAATTTTGTTTTTGAAACTTGGTTTTCAATACACAGGTATACAAACTGGGGCTGATTTAACCATCTTGCGATACAAATCTGAAGTTAAATATTGTTTGTAATTCTTTGTCCTTTGTTATAAAACTATCATTCAATAACGTTCATTATTGTGTTTCTCAAATTACTTCTAATTTTGTAATTTGAACAGTGCAGGCTGCCCTTTTTGGAAAACCCTCTTGTATGAATAAAAATCAATTTGTTCGTATTAAAACAAATCAACTAGAGATTATACAAGCAGTAGACTCAGATGAATCTATATTTGCTTTTACATTAGTAATGATGGAGCATAATTTATACTACACTACCACGTACGTATTAAGAGACAATCCAAAACCAAAGAATTTTATTCTTAGTATACTAAAATATATAGTGGTCGCCGTGGCGTAGTGGGTAAGTGCGTCGACTCCTATCGAAATCGAATTTACCACCTTTGATAATTCGCGGCTCCACCTCTATATATATATAGAGGTATACTCGTACTTTAATTACGCGATAGAATTTCGTCACATCAAATATTAACATATATTGGAATTCATTGCACCAAGTTATAAGCTACAGTGTTTTCGCACGATCAAATTATCGCATTTCGATAGCAGATTTGCTTGGATTTTTCTGCTTCGCTCTCTTTCCCGCACATACGTGGTCTCTTGCTTAATGTTTCCTTACTTATATTAGACACATAAATAATAAAATTCAATAAGACACATAAAAAATAAATTCAATTTTTGAAGTACATATGAAAAAATGTATATTTACATACGTTTGCATCTGCTTATTAGCACATTGCCATTAGCACTTCCAGCCTAAAATCCAAATCCTTTCCACCTATACTCTTATTACAAGAATGAAATTCGATTAAAATGAACAAAAGAAAATGGAATCGGCGCTCCATTTTCAAATATCTACCCATCTTGACGCCAGTTAATGTTAAACAAACTCCAATCCAAATAAAAATTATTCCCGAAAAACCGAAACAAAAGAATCTCGATTTCAATATGAATCCTTACAGAATGTTCCAATCTAACCAATCCTCTTCGCTCGACTATAGGTGCTAACGAACCAAAGAATTTATTGTTCTTCAATTAGCCATCCACTGTTTGATTGCTTGACATAACATTGTTCTACTAAATTCCGACTAAATGATTACACTACATCCTCTTATTCTAACTTAAAGGTATGTACATTCAGGTATCACAATCCGTTCAACATAAAATCTCTTGAACTTCCACCTAGCCGACATCCACCGCTCACCGATCACATCCTACACCAACATTACACCTTGCGTGCTAAAGTCATAAATTTCTTCATCAGGAACTCGCACCCCAACAAAAGAATCTTGTAAATACAAACATAAACGAAAAGAACACCATAAATGTGTGAAACTAATAAAAACTCATAACTGCCGGCCATTGTTCGGTGGATTCCAAAGACGACGAACACACAGGGTCCACACGCACACGGACACAAATATATTCGGAAGCATGACGATGTACCAGAATCCAGATCATTGTAGTTTGTGGCCAGTAATTTGATATCAAATTGACATGAAAAGAATACCTCTACGCGTGAAGAAGGGGCAGGGGAAGAAGCCCCACTGGGATGATGGAAAATAAAATGGAGAACTAACCCCTCCCTTAGTTATCGGTGGGTCACGAATCATATAGAACAAAGACTTTGCACGATTCCTTTTTGTTTCCGTCGGTGTACAATGTGTACAGATGAATTTGGTGTGAAAAATGTCGGTTTGAAGAGAACAGCACACAAAATTCCAAGGATGTGCTGATTGTCTTGTTTGCTCAGGATACTGGCGGGTACCCGAATATGTTTATCTAAACACACGAAGACTGATTAGAGGTCAGGATTGAAAGCGGTAATGCTTTTATCTCGACCTGATCGCGGTCTACACTATTTTATTATAACAAAACAAACGTAACACATTCTTGCATTCTTGATTTGACGGTATTAGCTACGGTACGGGCATACACATCAAGTCTGGTTGCCCAATTTATGAAACTCACTACAAACATGGTTCATTGTATAGTAAACAATGGATGATTATTGAAATTCCTTTGGAGCATCAAGAACATCATTTTCTTGAATATGGAATAAATAGTACATGCAGCGATTATTTTAAATTTCCCCACACATTGTTAAGTACAGTTTATATATAGTAATTGCACTGACGCCATGAAGATATTCGGAAGAGACTATAGAGTCACATAGCACTGCGACCACATTTGATCTATTGTGCACCCTTCTCATTTACATTTTTTCATCAATTCATAAAAACTTACATACTAGACAAAAATGCTTAAAACTAGTTGGGCGAACAGTGTTACTATTTCTAACATACTGGCCCTAAGCGACTCAGCTAAACTTAATCTTATCATATGTCTTTCGACTTTAATTATTAGATTGCATTTATATTGTGCCCCCTGTCTTTAACTAGGACTTCAGATCTATCTTGGGAGAGTTGATGATCTCTTTAAATGGGATGTCCTGATAGTATGTTCATGTCAATGGTATTCTATTGGTTATTTTGTACCTGTTTGGTGTCAAATTTGGATACTCGACTAGTAGATGTTCCATATTCTGCTTTGATTGTCCACCGTGTCTACAGTCTTCAGGCTGTTATGCCCCATTTTCTATAGGTGATAGTTGCATAGTAAGAGGCCAGAAAGTGAGCCACATAGTATCGTAGGGTCAAGCTCATTTAGGTTCAGAGTCTCCTTAGTTCTTCTGCGATCAACCCTCATGAATTTTTGGAATGCTTTGAACGTCATTGTTGCTGAATCCATTACGAAGGAAATGCTCAATAAAAGGATTTTCGGCCCAATTTTTTCTTGGATATCTGCCCTTCATGGTTTTCATGTCCTGGCACCCATGTCAGTTTTAACCTGTTTTTCTCTGCCAGTTTTGAGTATCTTGTGACATTCCCAGTCAGCCTTGGAGTTGAATATGAGGGGTTTTAGAGCTTTATAAACTGGCTGGCTATCTGAGAGTATTGATATTCTTGTATTTGTTAGGTTTCTGTTGTTGATGCATTGTGCTGCTTCATTTATGGCGAAGAGTTCAGCTTGGAAAATAGTGGATTCTCTGGTCAAGGGTATCCTAAAATGCCTGCTTCTACTCCACTTTCTTACTTCGACACGTCTGTGTACCATCTTTGGGCGGCGTCCAAGGAGAGCTATTGGTCCATTGATCTTTTCTACGTAAAATGATTTTGTACTGTTTGTTGAATTCTAAGATCGGTGCTGACCTCAGATAGTTTTCGTTTAATTTATTGATGGTCTGTCGTTGTACACATTTATTCCAACCAAATATCAACACTATAGAATATATATGGGCTCATTTTTGGATATACATGTTTTTTTCCCACAAGTTGTTTTAAAGACCAGAGAGCTTTAATAGCTTTCTGGCATGTGTTATTAATGTATGGTTTCCAAGAGTGTTTCTGGTCAAATATGACATCCAGCAAATTTACCTCTTCCTTTAGCATAATGGCATTAAGTCAGAAACCCGGTAATTCTGATCCTGGTTAAGCTGACAATGTTGGTCTTATTGGGATTTATAGACACGCCATCTTCCTCGCACCATCTCCAGATTAAGCTTAAGGGCGTTTGTGTGAGATTACCAACGACGTTTTGGTCAACGAGTAGGATAAACTATAGGAGAAGGAACAGCACATCTCTATTCACTAACTAACAGCTATTATAAGCCTATTTGTCAGCATGGCGTTTATTCATCTTAGTGCATTGGTTAATGATACATATTTATATCCTTCTATATTCCTGAAGGCACCAATAGCGACATCTTTGACTTTTATGGACTTCTCTATGATCTCCGTAAGTTTGTTGAGGGCCGTAATTGTGGATTTTCCATTTGGTATACAAATTGTAGTTAGTTTAGCAGTGATGTTGACAAAACCATTGTTATTATTTTTAGTTTTAAGTGCTTTTTGTCTTGACCTTATGGGTCTGTAAGATTAAGAGCAATCAGGTTGACCCTCCTTTAGGAATAAGAACAACCTATAACCGAACGGTGCGTATATCATGATAACAAACATGATCTAATCACTTGTGCCAGAAATGCTTTCAGTTTTTTAGGAGAGTGTAGTAGGAGGGCAGGAAATACTCCCTCTGGTCCTGGAGACTTGAATGGCTCCGAATTTTCCATTCCACTTACTAAAAAGTCTAAGGTATACCTGTTTATAGTTGTATCTCTCCCTTTGTTGTACAGCAAGAAGTGTCTAATGATCCCAGAGACTGCTATTTCATCCTTACAGAAAGTGCACTTTCTGTAGTAATTCTAATGTATCTTGGAATTTGTGGGTGAGATTACCATCTGAGGATTTGAGTGTTCCGAATGAATACTGATTACCTCTGCAAAGTGATTTATAAACTCTTACCGTTTCCTGTGAGTCTTACAAGTTTTCTCAGAAGCTTTTCCACGATTTCCTTTTGGACTTTCTGACCTCTTTATTGTGATTGGTTAATGCAACCTTGTACATTTCCCAATCCCTGGTTCTTTTGGCTTTACTGATCTCCTTTCTTGTTTTTTTCTTGGGCAAGAGTTCCGAATTCTATCATGGAACCGATTCGTTACTGAACCTTTCCCTTAGTGTGCAGCTAGTATGAAATGAGGATAGGATTGTAACTGTTAAATATTCAACAGAATTGTACAGTTACTCTGGATTGCTTGGGAGTTGGTTAGTTCACAGTTAAGCAAAGCATTGTACTTTCCCCCTGATACAAATTTCTCATTCCATCCGACCGAAAGATAGTATTTTAAGGTCCACTAGGCTGTGATTGCAGTAGTCCTCGTGTTATCTGTGAGGGGAGAGTATAAATAGCTATGAGAGCACTTCCCGGCCGGTACAACGAAAAATAATGATCACGGTCACAACACTTTCGAGTCTCTGACAATGCTAAAAGAATAATAAATGTCCAGATAAAGCCTATCAAACTTGGCCGTTCGGAGTCGGCATAAAAATGTAGGTCCCTTTCACTCATGAGAGAACAATAGCACACATAACACGAATGGTTTTTGAGCAGGTCTTTGGGCTGTGGCGCCACCCATATTTTCGTTATTAGAGATTGGTGGAGGATAGAAATACAACTTGAACCACCTTTTTATACACAACTAGTTTAAACCTCGGCAGCTTCGTAAGGCCTTAACAAAATTAACATTCTTGGTTTTTTGGTACATTTTTCTTCTTTATTTGGCGCTACAGTCCACACGTTCGGAGTCGAAGCCTCTTTCGGCTGCAGCTGTGTTGTTCCTAGACTCTACATGTCTTAGCCATCTTATGCGTTCGATCCATAAACCTCTGACTAGGCTAGTGTCGCCCGTACAGTTCGTGAATCTTCTCCGTCAACGCAATCAGGACCAAGGATCGTACGCAGAACTTTTCGCTAGAAGAGACGAAGAACTACCTAATCCGCTGTTGAGATTGCCCTTACCTCCGTTCCGTTCAGCAGGACTGGGATGATCAAGGTCTTATATAAAGTCAGCTTGGTCCTTCGAGAGATGACTCTACTACTCAATGGCCTCTTGAGCACGCAGAAACAACGGTTGGCGAGAGTTACTCTGCGTTTGACTACCTCGAAGTTATGAACGGAGTTAGAAACAACGGTTGGCGAGAGTTACTCTAAGTTATGCCTGAAACACAATAATGCGTTGCGCTAGCCGACTTCATGTTACGGAGAGATAGCGATGATGCACTGCGTTGAAATGATTACTCAATTTATCAGCTGTTATCTCTCTCATCTACCACATGAACAATATTGCCGCCTTTATGCATACACTCATTTGAAATGACTTTTGTCGTTAAATAATATTTAATTAGCTGTTTTCATTTCTCAAATTACGATGGACATACGATTTACGTTTAATTACGATCCTCTCAACTCTTTCATTTTTCATTAACGCAGGCTAACGCTGTATTCTATGCATGGCCATTGAATTATGTGCGTTGAAAGACAACGCCAGCGCAAAGGTTGCTGCTCAGACACTTTAGCTGCCCATAAGAATGCTCTGTCCAACACGTCGGTTTAGTGGGTCCTTTCTTGATGACAGCATACACATACTTCGTTTTTCCCTTAACCACCGCTAGACCCATTTTAGTCGGTTCCGTCCCAATGTCAACAAACACCTCACTGAAGCGCGCTGTGTTCTGCCAATCACAACAATGTCATCGCGTATGATAACAGATGTTCGAACTTCTGGAAGATCATGCCTCTAGTGTTGGTGCGTGGGTCTTGCATGATCTTCTCCAGGATGATTATAAAGAAGTTACAGCGAAGCGCGTCGCCTTCGCCAAAACCTTCTTTGACTTTGAAGGTCTCGGTGAGTTCATTACCGACCTCCATCTAGTGAGAATTCTCCGTCGTCGTCCTGCACAACTTGGCGAGTTTGGCAGGAAAATGGCGTTGTATAGCTCGTCCCTATGCACGCAGTCATATGCGGCCTAGAAATCGACGAAAAGGTATTGGGTGTCAATTTGCATTTCTTGTGTCTTTTGCAGGATTTTCCCTGGCCTGAAGCCACACTAATATGGACCTATCAGGTTGTTTAAAAACGGAATCAGGCGAGTACACAAAACAGCAGAGAAGATCTTGTATACGATGTTCAGGCGACCTATCATCATTAAGTTGGCGCAGTCAGATCGTCTCTGTTCAACAGCTGTCGTTGTTCTTTGCAAGGTTGCTTTGTAGGCTTCCAGCTTCGCTGCCTGTGCCAGCCTTCACTCATTGTCAAACCATGGGTTTTTCAAGATGGTGCCGTACAACCCAGGACATGGGTGACAGCTTCTTTGATATCATCTTGACAACGCCTTCAATATTCTTCGATTGTTTGCGCTGGCGGCGACGAACTTAAAGAGAGGTTCTGGGAGACTCGATCAGCAAAAATCCTAGCAGTGCGTTGCGATAGTAGCTTTCTGACGTCAAACCGTGGTGTCCTTTCTCGACTCCGTTGATGTCTTGATATCCGAATTCTTACCTTGGCTACAACAAGGAAGTGGTCCGAGGCGATGTTGGCTCCTCGGAACGTTCGGACATCAAGAACGCTGGAGGAGTGCCTGACGTCGATCGCAGCATGATCAATCTGGTTGACGGTTGATCAGGGAACCGCGTGCTAGGTAGGATTACTTCTCGTTAAAAAGTCCATCAGCCTGAGTCCGTTATCGGATGTGGTGTCGTGCAGGTTGTGTTTCCCGATGACTGTGGCGAAGAAATCTTCCTCACCCAGCTTTGCATTGAAATCTAGAACGGTCTTGGTGTCGATGGTGGAGCATTGATCGTATGTCCTTTCTAGGGGATCTTAGAAGTCGTCGTTGCTGTTGTCATCCTTTTCCTCTGACGGGGCGTGGGCGCAAATCAGGTTGATGTTCCCGAATTTAATCTTGCGAATTATTATGAGGCGTTCAATTTTACAGAAAAAACTTAAGATTTTTTGCCCAAGTTTACCTCGGACAACAAATCCACATCCAAATAAGCGCCTCTCTGTGTTGCAATTACAGTGGGAGATGTGTCAGTTTCTCATCCCCTTTTTGCCTGACCAATTCCACCGCACTTCCTGGATCGCGGTGACGTCAATTAAAATTAACTTATTCTACTTTTCATAAAAAATATTTTTTTTGTTCGAACTGGCAGTGACTCTGCGTACTTCACAATTGAACTTATGATGGTTTCTTACTTGGAACTGCATTTTCGTTATCCGTGCTATTTGATCCGATCGATAGCAGGTTGAACGCAGACCGTGGGAAAGGTTCTTCATCAGCAATTTGACTTCGGCGCGTGTTGGACTGTTTGCGCGTGTTTTGCGGTGGAGTGATATTGTGTTGCGTTAACTACTCCCTCCTTAAGATGATGCGGCGTCGCGATTTTATGCGAAAAGGATGTTTTAAATACTTGGATATCTCTGATTTCAATTTTGGTAAGGCGTTGCGTGTTTCTTGTATGTAGTTCCTTCTTAAGTTTCAGTGAAAGAACTTCTTCGATTGTTGATTTCTTAGATGTGGGATGTAGTGTTGGTGGTAAGGCTTTAATTGGAAAATTCTTGTGAAGCATGTTGTTGATTATTGATGACGAATGTTCCTTGTAGTGCTTGAGTTTTGTTGTGGACTTCAATCGTACCGTTGAACTGGTTGAATATGACAAGTCATTTTTTTTTTTATTACTTGGGTTGGTGAAAATCTTCAGCAAGTCCATATAGTAGTGGCAGATTTGTACTGACTAAAAACACCCTTCCCTTTTGGTCTTCCTTTACTACAACTAAGTTTATTATCTAGTAACTTACATTTAAGGATATTTTCGCGTGTTGCAGGTAGACCTTCGGTAATATCACCTGCCATGCCATCGTTAGGATGGTTTATTACTATAGCGCCAAATTGAGCGGTCCCGTACGCTGGAAACGGCGTACTAAACGTCTCATGTCGAAAGTTTGGAGGATGGTATAGTTACAATAACCACGTAGTCTCATACTTAGCTTTCGAGCGGAGTTTGTTATTTCTTGGTCGACGGTAGCTATCCTTAGGTCCCTTTGTATATCACAATTCCTGAGATACCAGCGAGCTTTCACAATATCCCGTATAATTTTCTTTTGAGAGGACTGATTAAATCCTCTGTTATTTGCTTTGGTACAACCCCATGGTTGTATGCCGTAAGTCCATATAGGCTTCAGTGCTTGCTTGTATAATAGGGATTTGTTGTGCATGCTTAACTTGGAGTGTCTTCCAAGTAACCAGTACATTTGTCTATACCGGTGTTCGAGCTCACCCCGTTTCTTTTTCACGTGGGCCTTTCACTAGAGTTTCGCATCAAGTGTCATACCAAGATATTTTGCTTCATTAGCGTACGGTATTTGTAGAGAATTTATGAAACCTGGTAGATTTTCAATATTTCTGTAGGTAAAATTTATGTGCGTTGATTTGGTCTCATTGGGAGCAATGCACCAGTGTTTTGACATTTCGTTTATTTTGACCAGAGCTCGTTGCAGTTTTTCAGTTGGGGACTCAACTGAGTACCCATGATGAGTTTTGGAACCATATCACTTCTGCAATCTTCCATGAGTCTGGAACATATAATAGTCTTAAGGAAGCGTTTATTATGTAGAGGAGTTTAATTAGAGCCTTTTTCCACAAGTTCGTCAGGATTTGGCCAGTTATTAGTCATGTATGACAAGTCCTGCTGATATTTGTTCCACTTGGTTAACATGTTGTGCTGTTAGTTGCACTGCAGTTCTTGTTCTTATTTTCTATTAAACCTTTTATACACTAATTATTACTTATATCTATAACATCGATCATAAAGACATTTCTTCAATTTTCTTACAATGGCTTAAAATCCCGAAAACATTTTCATTTTTTCTTAAGACATTCCTGCTACTTATTTTATTTATAAATCCATTACTTTTTTTAATTGGAATAAGTTTTAATTGTTCATGTATTTCTTTTCCTGTCTTAGGTATATTGATTATATAAAGTAGTATACTTAAGTTAGAAGCGATTTTCACATCAGCAAACTTAAGTGCTTGTTTCGTATATGAAAATGGTAAAACATCTTTTGGTAAAAATGGTATTAATTATTACATCTATTTCCTTTTTTGATAAAATATTAGAGTTTATTACATTGGCTTTGACTAACTCTACTGTGTATATGATATTAACTAACTCTTCCTTTATTATTCTTATCTTATATAATAGTATAACATTAAATTAATACTCTATCGTATTTCTTTCTTTAAATTTTTTACTATGTCATAGGTTGTTTTTATTAAAGTATTAATTTTTTCTTTATATAGATCATTAATTATTATTTGGTCGTTATTATTATTAATTATGTTATTTATTTTGTTTCTAAGGATTTCAGAGTCATCATGATCGGGTTTACCCGCTATCCATTTCCATCCTGTGCCGATGAAATTTAATGATCTTTTGATTCTTTTAACTTTATTATATTTATATTTTCTATTAAATTTCTTATCTGCTCGAAGTCGTGTTGTGGTAAAGTATTCTTCTTGGGGACATGATTTTGGATGATGGGAAATGTTTCTGATACGAATTTTTTACGGAGTTGTATCAATGGTGTGGCGGAATTTAATATTACCCTCTGCGATCTTGGCAATTCCATCATTAAGGATGATAATAGGGGAGTTGGCATAATCTGGAATATTTGCGTCTCATCGACTGGTTGTAAGGCTTTATTTGGATGGCGATCGTTTGCAAACTGCTCAAAGTTTCGTTGCTTTTTTAATTTTCTTTGCCATTCCAGGAAAATAGTAATTCTCCAACATTTCAATTTTATTCTCCTTGTCGTTTCTGTGAGCGCGATTATGCATCTGAGTTATAATATTTTCTTGGCCATCTTCTCTCTTAACGTACTGAACCTGTTTCTGTGTAAATCGTATTCAACAAGTTTTAAAGTACGATTAATAAATATTCTGAATCAATCTCATTATGTACTCTGGTGCTTTTATGCAATTAATGACTAAGGCTAAGTCGTTTTTGAGAAATTCGATTAACATGGACTCGTGATAGACAGGTGAGTTGATGGTATGTCGATGGTACGCTGGAAAGACAATTTCAAAGGTTTCATTACGGAGTGTGCCTTCTTGAATGAAAATCGGATTTCTAAGACAGTTAATAGGGGAATCAATACTATAAATTAGACCATGAGAAGAACATTCGTCACTGTGAATCGTTGAAGTCGAGGAATTAATTTGCATATGCTGTAGTGGCCTTGATAGGGCATCAGCTACTACATTAATTTTTCCTGGCTGTACTTAAGCACATAATTTTACCTCTAGTGACGCTGTCCATCGCTTCAGCTTTGCATTTGTTTTTTTTTGTTGCTGAAAGCATGGGTCAAGGGTTGGTGATATGATCAGACGTCCGTCCTCCCCCCCCTTAAAAGGGATGTCAGGGGTCTTGCAAGTCCAGCGAAATATAATACCCTGACAGACTAAGAAACGATCTTAATTCTTTTAAAGTTTTGGGGGCTGGAACATTTTTAATTGCTTTTACTTTTTCCGAGTTCGTTTTAATTCCTTTTGAAGACAGAATGAATCCTAGAAATTCCACTTCTTGTTTATAGAACTCACATTTATCCAGCTGAACCTTCATGTTGGCGTTGTTCAGCGTTTCGGTGGATGTTTTTAAGGTGCGTTGCTTCGTCAGGGCTAAAGATGACTGTATTATATATATGAATGTAACATATTTTACCTATGTGGTTACGAAGAATGTCATCCAAGGCTCTCTGAAATATTCCCGGAGCATTCTTTAGTCCAAACGGCAACCTTGTGAAGTCATATTTCCCATTATTGATCGAAAAAGTGGTATTTTCCATGTTCGATTATTTTAAGGGAATCTGGCGAAACCCACTGTTTAGATCAATAACCGGAATCCAATTCTTCCTGGACAGATTTGCTAGAACTTCCTTGATTTCTGGGATAACGGTCCGCCATGGTAATTGTATTGACCTTGCGGCAATCTATTACGAGTCTGATTTTTTTCTTTCCAGGCGCATCTGCCTTTTTAGTTGTCAAGTAAGTTTGTTGTGATCGTCAAATAGATGGGGAAATTCCTTAACAACAGTCTGAATTTCAGATTTCTGTTGGCTAGTCATATGGTTAGTGCGAATGTTGATATTATTGACGGACTGTGCAGTAAGTTGCTTAATTCTTATTTCACAGAACCATTGACCATAATATAGCTGGTTTTTATATGGATGACTGCCGAAAGATCTTTTAGGCTGTCGTTGCCAAGTATTCCATGGCAGGCACAAGGAAAAATTTCATTTCGATATCATTTAAGGCGAAATGGTTAAAAGGGTATGTTCACAAACTTTCGCCTTTCCTCCCAAGGAGGTAGCGTTAAAGGGATTTTCATTGGGTAAGGAATTTGAAGCTAGGTTGGACTGAATATAATTTTTATTCGATCCAGTGTCAATTAAAAATTTTAAAATTTTTTCTCTCTTTGTTTTACACGCAAAATACGGAAGAGAGCAAGGCCTAATCTAAAAAATTTATGTCGCTAAATTCGTGTGCTTCTTTTCCGTATTGTTCCAATATCGAATGCTCATATTATTGTAATGCCTGCTCGTACCGGTTGTCTTCGGATTGCATCGCCTGTTCATACCGATTAAAGTTGGGTTCCGATTCAGCTTCGGCGTTCCCATGGAAAGTCCTTTGTATTTTACTTGGATGGGTTTGTAGCGACGATTCCTTTGTTGCGGTCGACGCATATAATTGATGTTATTGGTCCCAATCGTAGAAGTTTCCATCTGCTTCCCATTTCCAAATGGTGGTAAGGGTCTTTGAGGAAGCATTGGCCTAGGAGGGAAATTATCGACAGAGGCTTTCGAATGCCGAGAAGTCTGGGGAGATCACATTTAAGCCTCGTATAAAAGTATTCAAGGCTTTGTCACGGCAGGTATGCATTAGTAAGCGTAAAGCTTCTTCAACAACATTCATACATGAAATTTTGTCAAGAATTAACGAGAGGTGTGTATAAACCTTCTGGTAAAATTATTGGACTGAGGAGTTACCCTGTACCAAGGAAGTCATCTGATATTCTAACGTTCCCAGATCTCGTTTATCTGCATAATGCAGAATTAAACAACGAGAAATACATTCCAGCGGGGTGTTGTATGATTCGAGAACATGGTCCGCATGACCAGTAATTTTGTTTTTGATCACATTTATTATTCCGTAGTACTTTGGGGATCCTTTTATGTGCTCGGTAATTTTTTAAATCCGTCCCGCGCATTTTCGCCTTGTGCTGAATTCGCCGGATTGGCCAGAGAATTCGCGCAAGCTTCTAACAATATTCGGTATTTTGTCAAGTTCAGCAAGATTTCCTCGATATTCTCGATTAGTAGTTTGATCAATAGTTTGATCAGTGAATTAATCTGAATTCGGATTTAGTTTAATAGACTGTATAATATTTCTCCCTTTGATATGGAGTGTTCTAGTGACAACGGAGGTTACTTAGCATAACAGGGCAGGATATGGCTCGTGAGGTTCATTAGGAAGAATTGGATTGGGGTTGAGCTGGGTTTGCGGCTTGGTTGGTAGTGGCCGTAAAATATTTGGATTAGCCATGCTTTATATGTTTTATATCAAAATAATATTTCAGACTCAAAGGTAAGAACTAACTACACAACTTTTCACTTATAGATCTTTATATTTCTTTCACAAGGATGGGTTTTGTTTTAATTATGCTAATGTGGTACTTATATAATTACTATTTATTCTAAAATTTTGCTTGCTGTCTTTTATTTTGTTATCAATTTGAAATAGTTTTAAAATAAACTTAACTGACTTACATTAGAGCGATGAATATTATCAGCATCCTTTCTTGGTCGAGCGGTTGACGTGAAGATATCCGTCTCCTTTCTGTTTAACACTACTAAGGGGCCTCTTTTCTCGCACACAGAGGATACTTATTTTTGTCTTTATTATACTAGTCTTTCCACTTAGTCACTTATAGATTAGTACTTAGTCACTATAGTTTGCACTTATTACTAATGAAATTTGGCGGTAGGATTACTTAAACTCCACGAAAGTTTTAGGATTTTGCGGGAGGATTACTTAAACTCCGCTCGGCTCCCAGATTTCACTACGTGGAGGTGAGAGTAGGAGTTCGTTGATAGAGGCTAAGTGCAGACGCTTGTGCCTGCATGAGATGCCATATCAACGCTTTGTTACATTATCACTTGTATAAACCGGTGCAAATGGTTGTCCCTATCGTTAGCATGAAACGTAAAGATAGCCATGCGACAAACTGGATTTTCAAAATTTATAGTGCACATTTCAAATGATTGTCCTTGTGACTTATTGATGGGAACGGCTAAAGGCAGGCGAACAGGGAATTGAAGACGCTTAAATTCAAATGGCATATGCGATGGAATCATTGGGATGCTTTGCAATGATCCCAAACTTTGTTCATTTTACCAATGGTCGCTGATTTGTGTGAACTATCCACCTGATTTTCATAATTGAAGGCAGCACGATTGAAATTTATACGTGAACGATTAATGGTGTTCGTTGATCTCGCAACCGAGAACGTGACCGCGTATTGCGATCTTGGGAGGCTTGCGCTGTGCGTGCTGGCATCAGTCAAACACTGTTTAAGACTTAATCGTTGTAGAAACGATTAACAGAACACTGGAAAAAATGCACTCACTTTGAATTGAGCTCAAACTGTTCGATTATGTTGTGTTTTCTATGTTGAGGTAACAATTAAAATGATATTAAGTAACATTGCCATATTTTCTCACACATTTTCTTATGTTATCAGTTCGTATGTACCTTTATGTCTTAATGCAGCGAAATCCACGAAAAATGTCTACCCTTACCCTTTCCACTATCAATTGTTCGTTAGTTTCAACAGAAACGATCATTTCAATCATTACCCACACACAACGCGTCTAACGCATTTATTTGTTGTATGTTTTGCATGTTTTGCATTCATCGAAGGAGAATAAGAAAAAGCGAAAAAAGCAATACGTACGTCTCCACCGATTGTCTTGGCAGCTCTTCTGACTCTTGGTCGTACGTACAAAGATAATAATTTTTAAACTTAGATATGTTTATTCAGAGTGCGAAAAAATTAAGGTAATCCACCAAAAATGGGAAAAAAATCTAGTTTAATACCTCTTTGTTTATTAAAAGGGTTCTTATTAAAAGAAATTTAATATTTTGTATGGAAAAAACTCCGCAGAAAAATTCATAGGAACAATTTATAGGAGAAAACTACACTCAAATCCACTGGGCAGATTCAGAAATTTCTCATCAGATACATATATACATCGAATCATCGTCTCCCTTTTATAAAAGTAAGTGATTAATGCCAAATTATAGGCAACACAGCCTTTTTGGTTTTTTGACACCAGAAGCTCGAATCAAATTGTAGCATTACATTATGAGATTTGAAATTACGAAAAATAGAATATTTGAATTTCCCACACATGCAAAAATATTCCAAATTTCATCAAATTCGATTGCATAAATTCAGACTCTATAGCAAGAATGTGGTAAAAAGACCACATTCGTCCACCGTTAAATATATCCATTCAAAAGGAAAAAACCAATTCCTTCTTGTGGAAATATTCGCTTCAAGTCTTCTTCCGAAAATTCGAACATTTGCAACAACCGAGCAAACTTTTTTTTTTTGGTCAAACGTTCGGTGGTTCTCTCTGTTTCTTGCACAGTCTTCATATGTGGTCTGACACGTCACACTTTTCGATGCAACAAGTTTTGGTTTCTGTGCGTGTGTGTGGACACATGCCGTTTTCATACATCCTTAGAAGTTGAGAATTTGCACGGTTCTGTTAGACCAGTTCAGTATTCTTTGCAAAGAGACTCGTTGGTTCTTCCATTTTTTCATAAGCATTCCTTCAGCTGATTCGCCTTTTCGTAGTTTAGGATTTCGTCGTTGCATTTAAAATTCGAGCGATCGTTAGAAGCGGATAACAATCGTTAACAATGTCGTCGGATTCTGAAAGACCTTCAAGTACCTCAGAGACGCTGAAAACTAATGGAAACTAATGGAGCGTCTATGAAAGAGAACATATCGAGGAAACTTAACTATCGCAATTAGAGCACTTGGAGTTGGAATGTCACTTGAGCATTTCTGAATCCTATTTTATGTAAGCTACCAATACCGAAAAGAAGCATTGCTTCCCTCCGATATTGTGCAACTGTTTTGTACTACGAAACCCAAAATACTTTCGATAATGAATGAATACTGCGAAAACATAAGTTTTACTTCCCACTTCTTCTTCGCATATACCGAACCTTAAATTACCGAAGCTTTCTGTAAAGTATTCTGACTGCAAAAACTCCATAGGAACTTTTAAAACATTGGTCGACAAATATAATTCACTAATGCCGATTGAAAAAATATCATGTTTAAGTCACTAAGTATTAGTTTAGCTGTAAAAGGGGTGTATAAAGTTATGGAAAAAATTTATCCAAAGTCTCTGAACCGATTGGCAGAGAGAAATGATTTTAAATATTTGATTTTCTTAGAATAAACACATTACACATATTTTTCAGTTTTAAAAAACCCTCAAATATGAAGGAATAAGAACATGGTCAAGCGTTTTCTTTATAGTTGCGCTAAAAGATCATTCATATGCTATACTTTTGAACCCGTGGCATCATTGAAATCGGGTCAGTATAACGTAGCATAAAACAGAAAATTGTACTTTTATATAGCACAGAAAGACGATAAACAGGAGCGCTGATTCTACTCGAAAATTAATGTCGTTTTCCATTAATACTTACTGGAGGGTGTCTGGTGATAGCGATTGAAACCAAAATATTTCAAGCATTTATAGAGTTTTTACTAAACTTTGAGTTAATATTTTACAGAAATATGCACAAAATATGCATTTATTATTAAAAATATGCAATAATATGTAAAATATGGATTTTAGTAAAATATGCAAAAATATGTATATACTAGCGTAAAACGTTGTTATTTTTCTCCGTTTTTTTGCAAAGAACTCTTAAAAATGGTTAAAAACTATATTAATACTATTTATTAATATTTCTTTTTATATATAAGATATCAAAAAATTTTCAAAATGCACTTTACAGATTTTCTTGTGTGTTTTAAGAGTGGGGCAAAGGTATCCATCTGAAGATTTGGGTAACTGTGTCTGTATTTAAAGAGCTGGAGCAAAGTTGAGAGATTTTTTGCTAGAAAAAAATTTAAAATAACCCATACGTTTTTTATTTAACGAAAAAACCAAATGACAATTTTTATTTATTAAAAAACCTGTTTCTACTATAAATATGTAAAACATTAAATAATATTTAGGTTGGGTTAGGGGTTTCCATTCAGCCTCACATAATATAAGTTTGAATAATATGTAACTTTGACATTAAGGATTAAGGGAGAATGTTCCTTTGGCTTCTTCGAAGGCTGAATGAAGCCTTAAATACCCTATCATGAGTATCTTAATTTATCCATTTGAGGCGGCATTTCCATAGTTTAAAGGCTTTTTCGCCCACTTCTTCATTAAGGGCAAAGTATCCCCAAAGTAGAAAAAATTTCATGGTCACATAAGAAAACACATCAGCTATAATTTTGTTTAAAGATATCGAAGGACAACTGTATGCTAAATGTAGTTCTAAGATTACACCTGCTGGAGCAAGGTTACCCCAGTTTACGGTAATGTTTGCATGCAAACTTAAGGGAAATAAATAGAGCTTGTTCTACTCCATTGCTTTTAATGTGTCCCGAAAAATTGAAATGCATCGATATCCTCTTGCAATTTTTGCAAATCAGTGAAACAAGTTGTGGAGTCTGAAAGCAATCATCGCAATCTTGGAATAAACGCTGAATTTTTAGCATGCTGAATTATTATAGTAAAACATGTAGTCATACTATTCTTTTGACATTTCTATATGTACGTAGCTGAATAGCTATTGAAGTTTTTTATAAAAGAAGTTTTTTATTTAAGAAGAAGAAGAAAAAGGGGCATTTTTTCTTTCATTGTATGGACAAACCAGATCTGTCAAGAAGTATACAATTTAAGAACATACGTGTTTATGATCGGTTTAAATAAATCGAACATTTATCCCTATGCATTAATTGCCTTCGAATCTGTACGTGGAATATCCGAGCTCTCAACAAACCCTTAAGACCCTTAACTGCTATAAGGCGGACAGTACCGCGTTCTGGGCATAGTTGGTAGCTCTATCGGAGAACATAGCCTACACGAGTCTAATCCCATAACGGATTTAGGCTAATCGAGTTTGTAGAGGGGCGCAACCTCAATGTAGCCCGCACACGGTTCCCGCATCTTTACATCCATGGCAGTTTCCAAATTAATCCAATGTCAACCAACTTGATTATATAGCGATTGACATTATAAGTGCGCGGTCGGGTCGATTGAGGGATTTTTGCACTGCAGGAATGACATACGAAAACTCTAACAAGAGATAAGACGAACATTTAACATTTTTACTAAAGTCCAACAAGGATGGTGGTGCCGATGGACTGCCTACCGAACTTTTTAAGGCAGTTTGCGATGATTTGATAAGGTGCATAAACTAACTCATCTGTAAGTTAGAAAAGGTGGGAGCTGCTGGTGAATTCACAGGCAAGCACTAGCCAAAGTGCTACAGTCCGGGTAGCACTTGGCTAGTATATTATTAATGGCCTCAATAAAGGTCACGAAGTTATCTGTCGTTCATCAAAAATATGCGGAGTGTGTCCAGACCATTCTCCCCAATTACTGCACATGTATAGTAATCATTTTATAGATACAAGTAATATATCGACAGTGCATCACCCGCCAGAAAACTCCCGAATTGCACTTGTTGAACCACAAGCAAAAAATTGTTATAAACAATAAAAAAAGGTATAATAATAAATAAGTAAGTAACAAGTAAATAAATAAATAGGTAAATAAATAAATCAGTAAATAAATAAATAAATAAATATGTAAATACAATGTAAATACGATGAAAAAGCAAAATAAATAAATAATAACGGTACATAAATAAATTAATAAAGAAACAATAATATAAACAAGCAAATAGAAGTTAATTTATTGGTTTATTTACAAGTCTGTTATCAGAAAGCTTACAGTTGAAAAACTTCTTAGTCAGTCTTTGAATTCTGTTAGTTACTTGTTCAACATTCGCCACATTTGCCAGGCAAATTAAGCATCATTTTTAAAAATTTATTTTGCGGTACCTGTAATTTTTGGATGTGACATTTTGCTGAGTTCCCCCAGATTTGGCGGCCGTAGCGCAAAATTACTTGGAAAATCACCTTGTAGATGACGATTTTATTTTCCATGGATAGGGAAGAATTCCGGTTTATAAAAGGACAAAGTAGCCTCGTGGCAAGGTACATGCCTAAATATTTGAATAAATTTTGCCAAATGATGATTTTGAAAATGGAAAAGATTGCTCGTATTTTCTCCTAATTAAGCTTTATTTTCCTTTTATTACAAAATTCGATTAATATAATCATTGCAAGTTTGAGATTCCTCTCTATATCGAGAGCGAATTTATGCGGTGAGAATATTGCCGTGTCATCAGCGAACATAGCCACTTCGCAGTCTTGCAGTTTATTAAGATCGGAAGTATATAAATTATATAACATAGAACCCGAAACGGATCCTTGCGGTTCACCAGAATCTGAATACACAAAATCAGGCATTTCATTGATCAGGCGAATGATTATACAGATTTGTTAAGGCCATTGGTGAATGAAACTATCAATATGGTTCCGGCAAGGACTATAATCATAGCACAATGAACGATTTCAGTTCCGAAGCAGGTGCTGGACATTCTCGGAAGGAAACTGCCCAAAATGGTCCAAATGGATTACCCACAAAATTAGCGGAGAGACAACTAAAGCGGAAGGATATTTGTATTTCTTATTTTTATTTTTTTTTTTATGGGTTGGTGTGAATCTTCAATAAGACACTGTGATACCCGTGTATTCACAGTAGTGTCAGATTTTTACTGGCTAAACACACCCTTCCCATTGTTTTTAGTTGTTTACTACAATTAGGTTTCCCTATCCAGTAGTTTTATCATCATTATTTTTACGCGTGAGGCAGGTAGATTTTCGATAAGACCACCTTCTGGGATCATTTATAGCGGCCTGTACTCATTGCGCTAAATCGAACGGTTTAATTCGTTGGAGACGGCGCAAGAGGTTTCTCATGTCCAGTGTTTGGAGTATGGCATGGTTACAATGACCATGAAGTCGAACTCTTAACTTCCTCGCGAAGTTTTTTATTTCTTCGTCCACGGTTGTGATCCCTAAATCTCTTTGTATATCATTATTTCGCAAATACCAGGGAGCATTTACGACAGCCCTTATAACTTTGTTTTGGAATGACTGTATGAATTTTTTGTTACTTGTGTTACTTTAGTGCAACCCCAAAGTTGTATACCGTAGGTTATTGTATATTGCTTTTTCGGATTGGTGCCGAATGCAGTTTAGGCTTTTTATGTTTTTCACTGCTTTCCGAAGAGAATAATTTGAAGTTTTTTCGTTTGTTAATCCTTCATGATGTACCGAGATCTCATGATTTTTCAAGTATTTAATTGCTTTTTTAAGTTTATTGCATACACAATTCAGGAATGCTTTATGTCGGAGGTAGCGAGAATGTTGCCATACCCTGCGCTCTCCTTTTTTCGCGAATAAGTTCTTTAATTTCCGGCGGGTAATATGTTCCTTTTCCTTTTCGAGTTCCACTTCTAACTGAAATAGTGTTCTCAGTGAGACATTCAACATAATTTTTGTTTCGCAATCATGTTTGAAACCGTCCCAGTTTGTTTTAATTTTAGTTAGTCTAGGTTGTCCTTCTAATTTCATTAGACTATCGCTCGTTGTCAATACCATTGGCGAGTGGCCAGAGGAGAGGTCGAAGCTTTCCTCTATTCTCACGAAATTGGAACATGTTCCTTTTGTAACGAAAAAGTCTACTGTCGAATGGAAATCTACTCCGAAGTCCATACCGACTTTATGCAAAAGTCTACTTCTTGTTGAGATTTTTCTCGAACCCAAGCACGTATGTTTAGCATTTAAATCGCCGCAAATGATAAAATTCGTTCCAAGTGCGTCTACGAGATCTACAAGCTCAATGCTATGCTAGATAAATGGACGATATATTAATATCCGTTGTCTTACTTTTTACTCAAACTACGATATTTTTATGACGAATGGTAGGTGTGGTAATGTGTTTTGATGGAACGCATATTGCCATCAGGAATCCATCGCTTAATAGATATTTATATTGTGGTGTGGAGTAGAGAGTCGATTAACCGGGATGCTCGGGCCGAGCTCATCACGGAAAATCGCAAAAACCAGATAAATTAATTAAAGCCAAGAAAAACATATTTATTATGTCAATAAGGCAATAACGGAACAGAAATAAATAAAATTTATGGGGAACAAACCAAATTAAAATAAATATAATTCATTAACAACAATATATAAAATATACTCGTAATAGTTATAAATACATACGTACAGGGATATATGTACGTATAAACAACTATATGTCGTCGTTCATTCAGTGGTCATACTCTTGGATTGTATCTTCTCCAGTGAAAAGATAATCTACGTAGACATCTTCTCGTACCATCCGTGCACCTAATGGAAACTTGTGTTGCGTTCGGAAGGAAAGATAGGAAGCACAAGTTGTCCCGAAGGTGACTGTCAGTAAACGATACACCTTGATGGGCTCGGTATCACCATTTCTCTACAGTAAATTGGTAATACGAGTAAATTTGTGACGTCCCCACTTAAGGACAATATCTATCATGTCACACTGTTTTTTAGGACTCGTCATCAAGTGTTGAGCACATAAACTCTGCAGTTTACCCGATCCTTGAGGAAACTAATGTCTTGCGCCGAATACAAAGGACTAGACCCCTTGATCTCGTGCCATAGTCTACACCCGCGCATGGTTGCGGTGTTAGCAGGAACTTTCATAGGAGAGTAACCTGCCGATCAGTACCTAAATCATGAAATTCAAACTACTGGTTAAGTATTCAGTTATTTGTAGTCTTAATAAATTCAGGGAGGTGGTTTTAATGAGTAAAAATCTCACACTTCTATGTGCGAACGTTCACCATAGAGTCTGGTCGAAGATTTTCACCTACCTACGGAAAAAAAAAAGAAATTAAGTGTTGATTTGGCGACGTTCCATCTGAAAACTTGGCTGCCGCATCGAATACAACTCGAAGTTTTGTTGTGTAGCTGGACAGCTTGATGACCGCGTGATGTGGCAGAAAGGATTGATGATCCTTAAAACTTCATCGCCGGCATCGACTACCATATGTCGAAGCAGTGAGTATTCGTCTAGACATTTTTATGTATTCATTTCGTAGTGTTGTATTGTGTCGAAAACGTCGTTCTAGCTTAACGAACCTATGCAAGGCGCCTTGCTTCGAAGATCCAAGCACTGGTTTGTCCGTCCCCTTAAATGGCAAAGCCACTTCGTACATTCCTGAAGGCAATTTTTTTGTTGATATTTGTGAAGAGCTTTTCAGACTTCTGCAGTTTGCTGTACCGAAAAATGTATCTCCTCGATTTCCCAGATCCGTTGCGGCCTACATCGATTGCTTTGTGGAAGCTTTGCAAATGTTGTGTTGACTTCTTTTTCATTAAAATCCAACAAAGGAAAGTGTTTTGGGCTACCGGCGCCATTGCTTCTTCCCAACGAATCACTTCGGGAAGTACAATCTTAATACAATCATTAATTTCTGAGTAAAGGTCGGCTCCTTATTAAATATCGATCTCCGCTGGTTTATAAAATGCTGGGTAAGCCAGAGGCAAACCTCGCATATGGCTCCACTGTTCCTGATTGAGCTCGTAGGTCGGAAGAAGGCCAATTTGTGACTTGAAAATTTAAACTCGGGTACTTGTCTAGACCTGTAACCGTGAGGCGCGCCACTGCTGACCTTCCCTGACCCCAAGATCTCAACGCAGGTTTTCCTGGGCGTGAAACCTAATAATTTCCGGCCTTTTCTGTGATGAATGAAGCTTCCTATCCTCGAACTACGATACCTCTTTTGTGAGCCGTTTTAATTTTGACTAGTGTTGTCGCTAACAACACCGTCTGCACTTCGTGTGTTGCCAGGTAGTTGCCTACTTGATGAGAAGGCTGGAAGGCTTCAGCAGTTGTAAATAAGTGTGTATGTCTCTTAGGATTCTCTTAGGAAATTCACACAAGCTCTCTTTATGAAAGCGAAAGAAGTAATGAAAGAGAAAAGAGGGAAATATATATGCTTAAACAGCTATCATTTCAATTAAATCTTTTAATGATCTTACACTAATTTACTGCTTAAGATTTATTTGTTCTAAAATGAATTTTGATACAGATCAATTAGACAACCTTTCCTCCTTCAATCTATGTAATTCTTTGTCTGGAAATGTGTTTAAGATTAGTTCTTTTGTAATGAAACGCTTTTTATTGTTCACCAAAACATTAGAAGTATGAGAGACAATTTTTCTGTTTTGGTCACTCATATCGACTCTTTTGCTTGCGTTCGTGATATTGTTTTTGTCTCTGAAATTTGGATTTACGACACTGAGAAAAATGACTACTATATACCAGGGTTCAAGTTTATTTCGAAAAATAATGAAAATTATGATGCAGGTGAAGTCGGTTATCTTGTGAAAGACAATCATTTATTTTTTCGTGAGTGCTGATGTTCTATAAGTCTCTGTTTAAATTAAGCATGTGCTATATGTATTTGTCTGTGTCTATGGACTGCATATGTTCAATGCCGTGACGTTCGAAAACGAATTAACAGATCTATTGTCAATGGAAAAATCTAAAAATTCAATTATCTTCTATATATTGATATTGATATCAATGATTTTACTATTATCATCTTAGAATCCAACTGTCGCTAGATATTTATCTTTACTTGCTTCACACGGTCTTACATGTTTTATTAATGAAACCACTAGGCCTGCTTCATGAAGCTGTTTGAATCGTCTCAATAATGTTGAGGTCAATGCATAAAATGTGTATTTGACTTTAATATTACTGATCATAGTATGACTGGACTCCTAATCCCGAAATGTTCAATGCGCAGAACTTTTAATTCCTCCTCAAAAAGAGCGAAAGTTGACTTCAATGAACTAAAGAATATCTTATGCTTTGTGTCTTGGGAAGAGGTTTACACCTGTAGTGATTCTTCCACTGCTGATCCTCTCCACAGCCGTCAATAAAATTGAAAGACTTAAGATCTATCTTGGACATTATTAAACAAAATAGCAACTAAAAATAAACTCAGATTAAGGGCAAGAAATATCCTTATAACCAGGGTCTTAAGAAAAGATACAACAAACTATGTGTCGATCTAAAAAAAGATATACAGTGAACTTTTTCGTCATATTTTACATAAATTTCCCTCAATATTCCATACAAAAATCTCTCTCTATTCGACTTGGGGAGAGTCCACTGCACCTATTTGTTAAGATAATTATTACCGTACTCTCTTCAGTTCTCCAAAGGTGAATTTAAATAATAAATGGCGAGTACTAAATAGCATACTAAATAGATCATCTGTTTCCAAAAAACCTACTGTTTTACGTGTTGATAATTCTGAAGTGTATGACAAAGTTGCTATTGCTGATGCCTTTAACTGTTATTTTATTGGATATGAATATTGGTTGCAGTTTGCAACCGAAATTTGTCCTATCGATTTGTTGTCCATGTCCTTCTATATATGAACGTTCTGAGCACTTAAATAATGGTAGTTGTATAGGTAACTTGCCCAACACATCTTCTTGCGACCTAATGGCATATCAAATTTTGTTCTAAACAAGATTGCATGTTTCTTAGTTTATGTCTTGGCATTAGTTTATAATCGTTGCGCGTTTGATGGAGTAATACAAGTACAAACTATGACACACTTGTGAGGTAAGAAATTTACGGCTGGATTATTTATTGACATAACGAAAGCATTCGATATGGTCAGCCACAGTATTCTATTGACAAAACTGGAAAAGCCTGGATTCTGAGGGTTTATTCTCCAATGGTTTAGTTCGTATCTTAAAACCAGGTCGCAAAGAGCAAAGTTAGACAAGATAAGGAGTGGAGTTGGACACTTTAATCTAGGCGTTCCGCAAGGCTCTATTAATTCTCTGTTTTCGGTAAATGTTAAGGGCTTGGCAACTGCTTTTGCTGACGACATTGGCTTCTCTTATGGACTAAATAGCCCATTGGACTTGGGTAATATTAATTGGGATCTTAATCTATTGAGACAATGGTTTGCCGAACACAAGTTAGTAAAAAGTTCAAAATATATGATAATGGTCTTTAGCCTATCCTCCTTGTACCTCCTATAACTATCTATTTGTTACTGCTCATCCGACTTTTCATCTCCATCCTATTATGATAGTAAAACCTGTAAAACACATTCTAGTTTTCCTTTGCTTTTTGGCCTGAATATTCTTCCTATTCGTTACTTATATTGATTCAATGTGTTAAAATTATTCTTTTAAGGTTTGGAAATCGTAATGTTCGTTTAATTTCTCACCATAACCAACGTGGTATCATTCTAACATCCTACCAGTACCCAATTATCGGACCTCTGCATTCCGTAACTCTTTTTCCGTTTTGTCTTATCGGTTATTCAATGAACTTCATCAGTACATCAAAACAATAACAATATCTCGAACTTTTCTAAAAAGCGCAAAATTGTGGCTTTTCAAGAGTATTCCTGTCTAGAAAAAGCTTCTCAAATTCGCCGTTCGGAGTCGGCATTAAACTGTAGGTCCCTTCCACTCGTGTAAGAACAATAGCACGCACAACACGAGAGGTTGCCGAGAAGCTAGGCCCAGGTCCGCCTCGGACTGTAGCGCCACCCATATTATATTATATAATTATAATTATTATGTAAATACATATGTACATATAATTGTTTGGATAAAAAGCATCATCATAATCTTACTTTTTCCACTCCATTATGGTCATCCCATAGGCTCACCCAGAACCGCACTTCCATAGCATAATTCCAGGCATAATCTTCTTCATGTCAGTCCAAATGATGTTATATGTACAGCAGACATCGAGTAAGCGGAAGCGCCGAAAGTTCAACGACCACCAAGTATATTTTAAATGAACATATTTTCGCTGACTCTGTTCCTGCTACGAAGATCAACAATTTTGCTGACGACAACAATCCGAGCAAGTGAATGTCATGGGTCCATGTCAGTGCATATTACATCCGAGAGATGCATTTATGGCTTGTAATTTAAACGGCAAGGTCGAAATAAAATTGTAAGAAGTGTGTCATTGTGTTATTATTTTCGTTTTTGATAGAAATTGTCGGAAGTCGTCGCAAGCAAATATAACTGGCGCAGTCGGGTTAGGCTAATATTTTGTTTTCGGAAAAGGTTAAAGTGTGATAAGACAAAGAACAATTTAGTGGTTTATGTAGAAACGACACTACGCTTAGAACAATTATAAAAGTGAAAAACAAATTGAGTGATAAATTGCATCACGTACAACCGACATTGGTTAAAGTCGGCTTCGTGAACAAAGGAAAAGTCTACATAAGAAAAATAAAGCTTCAAGATTCATCGTCAACAAGAACGGGAAATAATTCTCAATAGCAGAAGAAATATGGCAATCAGGAACAAGTAGAGCGATGTGTACTAGCATTCAATACATCTCACCATTTATTTGAGAGCGATTCTATGACAAGAATCATACCCAGCCAAAGTGAAGAATTCTATATACGACTTCAAAATACAAGGAGGTGCGAAGAATTTCTTAAAGTTCAGCCGTCCAACAAGAGATTGGCTCCTGAAACACTATATACTATCCAAGAATCAGATGACCAACACAAGAGAAATCGAATGTTTAACCGTAGTGTTCTAGATTTAGACAATAAAATAATTGTCGAAAATATTACGGAGTATTCCGATTCAGTAACAGTAGGGTTATGACATATTTTTTGCGGAATAGTAATACAAAAAGTCAAAAATTTAGTGTCAGGTTCATTGGCTTATGTAATTATGAATAATAGATAACCTTTCTAAAATTATGGATATAACTAGTTGAAAAGACTATCGTCCGACAGGAGAAATTTCATAAGAAATTATATAATCAATTATTATTCAATTGTATAACATACTTTTTTAACATACTTTATTTTTATAAAGTACAATTTTCATTATATTCATTGCAATTAGAATACTTCAGAGAACAGACACCAGTGAAAAAAAGAGTAGCTCCATCTACATTTGAACACAGAAAGTGGGACAGCATTAACAACGCAAAAATGCACTGAGCGATATCTTTGAAGGATTTTTTTTTTCGTGCACATTCGAAAACACATACATACAGAAATTCACTTACGTCTATCGCATTCGAAGAAAATCCTATGGGCCATCGCAAGATTGAATTTTATGGTTGGGATTTTTTTCCTTAGGGACGTTTCCTAGGAATCATGACTTCCGAGCTTCGTGACACCATATCATAAATCTGACTGTAATATTTCGCCGAATGTGTATGCATCACAGCCATAAAGTATGTTTTGTTTCTGCGACAAATTTAATTTTTCACAGTGAAGAACCCAAGTTTGGCTGAACCTTTAACTGAGTTAAAATGTTCGTTTCAACACGCTCGATTACACAGTGAAATCTGAACGTTCAGTTGAACTTAGTTTGTTCAATGTGATGTGAAAAAAAGGAAAACTTTCCAATTGGTGCGTGCACGTATAAACATAATAAACAAAGAAAACAAACATACAAAATCGCGTCAGACGGTCCATCCCTGAATATGGCCCGTGAAAGGCAAACAACACACATATTTAAGTCAAAACTACCTAGTCTCTGTGCATAAAAAGGGACAAACAATTTTTCGTCAAATGTCGAAAATAAGAATATAATGGAAGGAAAAATAAGCAAGGGATGAATTCCATAATCGAACAGTACTCGTAAGAGCTAAACTATAAATATGCAGCTGTGTTGTTGAAATGAGTTTTAAACGGGAGTACAATCTCGATTACCTCAAACTACAAATTGAACTCATTTCAAGGAAGGTAACTGAAATTGGAACCAAAAGTGGAGTTTAAATTTGCATTGTTAAACTGGGCCTTAGGAAAACAGAATGCGAACTGTTTATTCAAACAAAACAAAGCAAAAAAGTTGAATTGCCTATAAAAAACCAAAAATTAACGGCTTCCACTCAGATTCGAACGCACAACCAGCAGAATCGCGAGGAACGAAACAACTCCGCCAACGAACCACATTGGTTTCAAGGTTTTTCTTCGACCACATTCGATATTCTTGTGACATTTTAACATACATATCTCTTTATTGTAGTAGATTACTGATTTTATCGGACAGGATGGTAGGAATCCCAGGAGACAGACCTCAAACCGAAATTCGTCCGATCAGTATTGGAACAATTGGCAAAGAAGAATCTGTTATGATAATAATAATCACAGTTCAACTAGTGGAAATAATAGTACTCAAAGACGATTTAATGATTGTTCTAGGACTTTAATAGTAGAATAATAGCGATCAAAGAGCAGGTGGAAATTCAAATAGATTCGGCGTAATAACAACAATAACCGAGGAAGCCAGCAAAGTAGACTCCCAATGGAAGTTGATACTTTAAGCATACCTGAAGGCAATACAATTGATTTTTTTTTATAAATTGGCCTCGAACCGAGAAAAGAAATACTTAGCTTAAGTAGAAACATGGTATACAATAAGTATACTTAATCAAAATTTTAAATTACAGTAAAAAGTAATTAATACCACTTTAACAACAATAAATACAATGCAAGGACCGCAACATTATGTCCCGCATAATTTCAATATTCTGATCATGCAAGAATGAAATGGAAAAAGCCATATTATTTATTATAAGGAATGGTCTGGATTCAGAAAAACGTTAACGAACTCAGTATAAAGAATGAAGAAATTAGTATTACTAATGAAGTATTACTAGTGAAGATAAAGATAGATGTGTAATAGAGAAATTTATCAGAAATTTAAAAATAGGTATAATATTCACTAATATCAGCAACATTGTTCATGAAGTAAAAACAACGACCGAAGAACAAATTAATTCTAAACTCTGTCGTTACCCACCACAATATGAGAAAGAAGTAAGAAGACAATTGGATGACATGGAAAGCCACGGGATTATAAGAAAAAATCAAAGCAGATATAGTTCACCAATAATCATAGTGCCTAAAAAGAAAGATAACTCAGGTATACAAAAATTCAGAATTGAAAAAAACCACTTTCGTTTCTCCGTTAGGTCTGTATGAATATGCGCGAATGCCGTTCGGGTTGAAAAATGTCCCGGCAACATTTCAACGCCCAATGAATGAGATTCTCCGAGAATACATGAATCAAATATGTGTTATATATCTCGACGATATATTAATTTTCTCTACAACATTAGAAGAACGCAGCGAGCGCACATACCACCGTATTGGCTATGTCAAATGAAAATGGGGTAGTGCAGGATGGGTAGACTCAAAAATGTAGTACTCGAGTTTATAAGAGAAACATAAGCTGTTTTTTTTTTTTTGCAAGCGTATATACTCTTAAATTATAAGTGCACAAAAAACGATCTTCAGCGCTTAACAATTCATCATAAAATCTTTTCATCACCGACGATATTTATGACAATTGTGACAGTCACGGGGTAGAATCGTGTAAGGTGATAGTTGATCGTTAATGGGCACAATCTTTGGTTTGCAATTGTGTAGCGTTAACATCACTTTAAAAACAAACACACTTAATCATTTCAAAATAAAAACAATTTTCATCAAATGAGAAGAATCGATTACGAAATCTAAACGGAATGTATACCACAGACACTCTGGGAATACCAAAATAGCATACTTATGGATGCAAAAACATTTAAAAATGATCTAATACATCAGCCACACCTTCAAATGTAAGACACATACAGCAACTTAAACAATGAATGAATAAATTCAGGAATAAACACATAGAAAATAATGATTGGAAGCATTGTTTTTATCCGCGCTTATTTCATAAGCGATAGATATGATGAGTAACTTAAGTGGATATAGGATTTGTTGTTAGTGTATTGAAATTTAAGCGTATATACAGCTTATATCGAAAGTCGCAAAAATATGATCGCATGTCGATTTCCGATACACAACATTCAGTTGACGAGCAGCTCTTAGACCGTATAGGAATACAAGAGGACGTTGCAGATAAATACGGGACACAAATTATTCATACATATTCTACAGGAGAAGAATCTAAAATAATTCATAAAAGAAGAATAATTGAATTAAACCCTTTTGAAATGGAAATAAAATAAAATAAGCAATATGTAAAGGATATGTCGCAATTTATTCAGAAGTATCAGACACGGAAGATGTAGCAGAACGACTTAACAGTGACCTAAGAAATATTATGAGCTGGACAAAGGCTTATCAACTTTGCTTAAACCCGTAAAATTCGAAGTGTCTAATACTTTACAAAAACAAGCTTGATTGTTTCAATTATAGTCTTAAATGGGACTATTGGTAATTGGAAAAGTTTACGGCTGCTTAAGAACCTTATCCCTAACCCATCAATTCTGACAGTTTAATGCTTTGGCTTTAGACATAAGAAAACTTCGTGGCACAAGCTTTTCGAAAAGGTTTTATTTAGATATTTGGCTGAAAATCGTTAATCATAATATTTGTTATATTATTTTGTCACTTAATGAAAGTCTCAAATAATGAAAATTGTTAATCTATTGTTTGTCTGAAAAGTCAATTTATAGTTTCTATTTTTCTTCTTCTCTTTTCTTCGACTTAAAATTAGTATCTATCACACATAAGCTTTTACTTGTAAAGACTGTTCGTCTATTCTAAAAGATGAAATATTGAACTAATAAATGAATAGAAATTACAAATCTTTCTGCTCGTCTGACTTTTGTGCAACTGCATCTTTTATCTAGACCTGAGTTCTTGCCTTCGATAAAATAGAGCCTCTCGACGCCTTCGACGATCTGGCTCTTGGCACTACTGTGGAAGTTGCAGGGTTCGAGGTTGGAGTTACGGAATCTGCGCAAGTTTTACACAGCCAAACCTGCTGGGCCATAAACCTATCGACGCCGACACAAGTATAGAGAAACCATCAGTTACACTTGCATAACGCACCATTTTTGCCACTGAAGCAGGTGCGTCACAGGCTCTGCAATTAAATTCATCTGCGTTGAACATTTCCGCGATTGTTTCCTCAGCAGGTTGCGACGATACATTGACTTTCCTGGCTCTCCAATTAATTTCTGCATTGAGCACTTCAGCGATTAATTCCTCAGTGGGTTGTGGAGGTGGATTGCATTCTCTGGGTGGAGATCAGCTGGGAGTGAAGGCTGGCACGAAATGATTGGGTTTCCTGGGCATATTGATTTTTGACTCACTTAAGAGAATTTTATAAACTGTTGTTTTCAGAGTATATGAAAACTCGCTTCGAATTGTTTGCTAACAAATTGTATTCTCGCTTCTTCGGCCCATTTGCCCCTCTGACACTTCCTTCAGGAGCTACATGTACACATAATCTCGTAATTTTCTGCCCAGACGTGATTTGGGCGCTTTACTTGGTAGGTGATTATAAGGCTGTACCTCGTAGAACATTCATTACGGATTTGTGCTATGGACCCGAATCTTTGGCGACAATCGCATTGGAGAATACCATCGCTTATCTCTTATTCTCTACCGCAAAAATTCAGAGATTTCGTCAGCTATAAAGCGAATAAGTCTGTATAAATTAAAATTCTACAGTATTTCTGGGTTAAGGAACTGTATTTACTTATTGAATTACTAAAATAATAGATTATCAATCCATGGACTCAATGTTACAGGTTCTTAAGTAGTTTGTCTATCGCCAGAATGTTACGCCTGCGTGTGAAAATCAGGTGCAGATGCAGTTTTTTAATTTGAGGATACAAGTTGTCTCAATTATGTTTAAAATATTAAAATATTATTACGGGTATGGCTATCTATACCAGACTTCTTCTATCTTTAGATTTAAATCGAGGGCACATCAGTAGTTTAGCCACAAAATTGTCTTTTTTTAATTGATTTTTATTTTGCTCCAATCTTATATCTAACTTAATCCTAGACAACATTTTTTTTTTGTCTTTTCCGCCTATACCATCGTTTTTTGTTTTTCATTCTGTCCGAGCCGTATTAATTTTTTCTGCCAAGAAAGCTTGAAAACTTGGCTCTTCTAAGACTTTTTACCTTTCTAAACCCTAATAAAACTTAAGCTATCTTAAATATGTCCGCAACATACGGACGCGCGTGCTTCAGGGCGTGTATACATCTGCGTAACATATGCAATGCATACGCCCTGATGAACCATTTTGGTATAAACACTTTTCTACTTAACCTACCTTAAGCCTATGTATAAGTTTATATGAATGCTTCCAATAGGTTCAAAAGTTAAGTTTATACGATGTTCAAAAAGAGCAGTTGAAATATTTACTCAAATAGAATTACATAAACCCTTATATACCATGCGAAAGAATCCATAAATTACGAGTGCATATGTATACAACGGATAATATGCCATCTTGACAAGTAACGCCAATTAAAATATGATCAAAAACCAATAAGGCCTAATTTCCACAAAATGGAAATTCCAAAAAATTAGAGTAAAATCATTCATTTGGATATATTCCATTTTAAAAACCAATTTTTTGTTACTACGATATGTTATTTAAGTAAATTCGGCGGCATATCACATAAGAGATCGAGAACGTGGTTGCAAAAAACCAATAATAATGGAACATTTTGCTAACTCTGGTAAACCGGATAAATAATAATGGATCACGAATTTAGGGCAGAGCAAATACGTGATTACTTACATGACGAAAATGTCGAAGTAAATTTAACAAAATCGAACAACCATACCGACAATGCCGATACAGAGCAATTACATTCAACTTTTTTGGAGATACTAAAAGGTATTAAGGATAATGACCTCTCAATTGAAATGAAGATGCAAATTGTTATTGAAAAATATAATGATAGGTATCATTCGACAATCAAGTGTGCCCCTAGATATGCAACGGAAAATATAAGTGTTCAGGAACTGCCATCCAGAATAAACAGATAAAAACATCATATTATAAACAAATTAAATTTAGACAGAAATTTATAGTGAAAATATAGATAAATAGCTGTTGGACATATCAGAAACTATAAAAGACTCAGTTATTAAGACGAAGCATACTATAGATTAGCTTCTTTAAGAAATATTCACACAGCAAAAATTAAACGACCTCTAAGATTTACAGGTTCTATTCATCATAATCATCATCCTGATGATGAGCCAAGTAGCTCAGGGGCTATTACTAGTTTGTCCAATCCAGGAAGATATAGGATACACAGTAATACAAATACAGGAACAGTGGAAATTGCGAACAGAACTAATACAATGATACATATAGTTAATCCAGCAGAAATAAACGGCATCTTAAGCCAAATAGAAACTAATATCTATAATTTAGATATAGATAATAAAGAAATACTAGAAATGGCGTTAACAAATATTAGAGATAAAATTATTAATTAAAAAATGTTGATTAAATGCCAACAGAGGGAAGACAATAAGAGGGCTTATCAAATATATTCAAAAGTGATTATTCGGAACCATGGATGAAGCAGGCAATATTAGAACATTCATCCTCTAAATAAGCAGATCACTATAAATACCCACTTTAATGCAAGCACCAATATTCTAAGAGTCTCTATTGAAGAAGATAATAAAATAAAAACCTAAATTTGCTAAGCACGATTACGAAAGAAAATAATGATATAAGAAAATACACTTTATAATTAGACCAAATTATTAAGTTAAGACATATAGAAAGAGAGGTTGATAAGATTAATCATTCACCCAAGTATCGGCATACTATCGGCAAAATAATTAAAATTGTATGGAGTTAAATTCTAAAGGTTGAAGTTAATAATGGTAGGAGTGTTGAAATACAAAAATGATTGCTTAGTTATTGCTCTAAGAATGAATCACTCCTTTACCTAACTGACATTTTTTAGAAGTAGATGAATAAAATATATAATTTGTAATAATTGGCAATAAAGTTCTTACTTGTCAAATAAAAACTTCTTAAATATTAAAAGATAAGCCAAAATTGTATTTGGAAATGTCAATGCAAAATTTTAATATAATAATATGACAGAGATTGAAATAATAGATGATGAAACATTGTTAATTAAAAACGCAATGCAAGAAAAAATAAAACAAAATTGTTATAATAGAAACATTATCCTAACTAAAAATAACATGATCAATTTTTATAATTGTGAAATCGAATTATATAAAGAAAAATTATGTAACAAAAATAGAGTGATCAGAAACAAATATTTTTATCCAGTAGTACTTTTAGCAAAGTAAACAAAAAATTATTTGTTTTAATAACATTGTTAGCAAACATATTGATAATATAAAGGAAACAGAAGAGTAATAAAAGTGTATCATAAGGAGGAAATGTAACCATAACTCTATCCATTATTGTCTTAATAGCAACTATCAGTGTCATCGTCTGATTAAGAAAGAAAAATATCAATGTAAGAATAATAAACAGAGGTAATGTTAATGATAATGTTTTCCATGAAAGAATTCAGGTGAATTCTAACTCTGTTCTTGTTCTGTTCTCTTCAATTTAGCAGAAGCACCGGAGATTCAACGACCACCTCCGAGTATATTTTAAATTTACATATTTTCACTGACTCTGTTCCTGCAACGACGATCAGCCATTTTGCTGAAGACAACAATCCGAGCAATGAATGGCATGGGTCCATGTCGGTGCGTATGACATCCGAGATATTAATTCGTGGTTTGTAATTTAAACGGCAAGGTCGAAATAAAATATTAAAAAGTGTGTTATTGTGTTTTTACTTTTGTTTTTTATTTAAACTGTTTCCAAAATACCGTACTGGAAGCTTTCACGCCGATTGAAGAACAGGCGAAATATGCTGGTCTTAAGGTCAATGAGGATAAGACGATATATATGATGTCGATCAAGAAACGCGCCGCCGAGCACCACCCAAGGCAAAACATCACAATCGCCTGCTACAACGTGAACTCCACGAATTACATCTTAGTAGCGATCCGATGCAGACTCGACCTTGGCAACCGATGTTAATTTGGTTTGTCTCTAAACTCTTACTTGTCAGTCTTTCTATATGGAGCCAAAAGCTGGACGTTAAGCAAAACTGCGGAGCATATTCTTGATGGCATCAAAAGAAAAATTCCGCTTCATATATATGGTCCAGTCTACGAAGATAGCGATTGTTCAGCCTCAGACCCTCCGTGGGTCGCCGGCCTGTTAAGCAAATAAGTATTAATGCCTTGGGCAGGAGGCAGATCATTAAGAAATATCAAGAAATCTAGCGATGATAAGATGTCATACAAACATATAACCACTAATCTTAATGAATCTCTAATTAATCGCCCATATTATCTTCGAAAGGATGTCATTATAAGGCCATTCTGGACTATACAAATTACTTAAGAACACCATCATCGCTTATCAGTAGGTGTTGCATAAAAAACAATGAAAAGGGATTATTTACGAGCTAACCTAAATGCCTACTAGTATTCTATGTCCTCGAATTTTTGTTTTGTTCTTCCTATCAATATCTCCTCAAATAAATGCTATTCACAGGTTTCCGTCGTGTTAAAGCGTCTTGATGACCTTTACACATCTCGAAATGACATTTAAATTTACATTTAACAACGAACTCACATTCGATGCCACACTACTAAAACAGAACTATGCAACATATTCACCTTTAACCACGTCTTATACTGTCGGTTCTCAAGTGAACTGTGTGCTTGAACATGTTTCTATTTAATATACCTCTACACGTTCTTCATCAAATAGAAAACACTTTTGGGTTACTTTCCAATGTCCAGTGACCCACACCTATCTGCACTGAAGGTGTTAATTGTCAAAGATATTTATGACCTGCAATGGATTCGAGGACGGATCTATAGAATCCATGCCGTGGTCGGAAATAAGATTAACGCCACTCCATTTAACCTTTGAATGTGGTAATGATTCTTCTGGTTTCTTTCTGATATGTATTTTTATGATGACTGCGGGGCAAGTTAAAGGAACACGAATGGGTATGTGTTTTGATTTTACCTCTGCAGGTTCGCTCTGGATCGGACAGCTCAATTTCACAGGTAATTTAAAGTGACTGTAAATTCTGGCGATAAATATTGCCACCGATTTAATGTCGCTCTGAGATGTGTCTGAATCTGTTACAAAGATAGTATGGTGGAAACTAATTAGTTCCTTGAAGGATCTAATAAATAATCGCTCCTTATAAAAATAATTTGATTCAAATATATTTATTTTATAGAATTAATTCTGAATATACAGAAATGGGTTAAATTTGCATTACATATAATAATTACACTCTGTTGAATCATATATATTGCGGTTTCAATATCAGTGCCTGCTGATATTCTTCATAGTTCCTTGTTCCACACACACACCTTAGTATTAGAGCAAAAACCTTCTTAATCCAGGTCAATGTTGCTCATTTACACGAATTACTGTCATTACTTGAAAAACTAGTCTGGATTTTGATATTGTGTGACTTTGCAATAATAAGTCGGTCTCCATAAGTCGAATATCTTCTTTCTTCCTCTTTATTTGGAGCTACAGTCCGGGGTGAACCTGGGCCTCAACCAACAAGCTTCTCCAGCTACTGGGATGATCAAGGTCTTGTATAAGGTCAGCTTGGTTCTTCGACAGATGGCTCTACTACTCACTTGCCACTTGATTCCATAGAAACAGCGGTTGGCAACAGTTATTCTGCGTTTGATCTCAGTACTGATGTTGTTTGTACTATTTACTGCGGCGCCGAGGTAGATGAAGTCCTTGAAGCTCTGTCCAAGACGTTGATGCTGTGTCCTTTCTTGATCGTTTTAGACTCATTCCAGATCAAACCTGATCATCTCCAGCTGCCTTAAAGATTTCAGCGGACATCCGTCCCGACCGCTTTGTTAGACTTTAGTCTTTATATTGCTATCTTGATCTCGTCTAAGTCGGGGGGAACGGAATTCTCGTCGATCATCGTCCGTATTGAGTGGAAAGTTCTGCCTGACAGCGGTATTGGTGTCATCATCACCGCTTAGCAGTCTGCAAAAATGGTTCTTCCAAATTCTCAGTATCGACTGCGACTCTACTACTAGTTGTCCATTCTCGTCCCGGCAGGCTTCTGTCCGAACATTATATCCACTGGATAACTGTTTCACCCACTGGTAAAACTTTCGGACATCGTTCGTGCCATAGTGCCTCTCCATCCCCTCGATCGCGCGAGTTACATATATGTCAACGCCCGAAACTGTGCACATGCCAATGCCAGCAACGGAAGATAAATATGACCTCTTCATCCGGTCAATAACAAAACAGCTGAGCATAAATTATTCTTAAGAAATGCACCTGTGCAACAAATTGTTAAATCGCTGACACTATGTCTGCGATTATAATGCATCGAATAAAGATATCATAAATAAAGGTGAAGCACACCATTGGTGTACAGTACTACTCGGAAATTCTTGAATTGTGTATCGCGTTTCTTTTTTTAAGCACTCAAATAAACAGATCACTTAAATCAAATATAACTTGTGTTTTTTTTTATTCCCCCGTATCGACCAGAGTACAAAATTGGCGCAGTCGGTACGATCCTTCTTTATTAATAAGCATCCAGTGATCGAATCGTTTATTCAAATAATTATTCGTGTGAAGTAAAGTTTATCATTTTATAAGCGCGAATTGTGCATTATACGAACATACCAGTAAAATCGACAAAGATTAAGTGTAAAAATGTATAGTGTGCATAATACCAAACAAAAACACATCGACACATCGAAAAGTTATATAAGGCATCCATAATCGTCAAAGATTGGTGTAGTGATAGGTGTGAGTGAGCAAACAAAAAGTAAACGACGAACACAGAAAAATGGCTCATTACGAGCGAGTTTTAGTAGAGCTTTAGCTACGCACACAACAATTCGAGCAAGTGTGATTTTTACACCAAGAACTACAACAGCAGCAAAACAGAGAGGAACGTGATAGGATACTCAAAGAAATCAGTTACATGCCTGTCTTTACTGGACAAAGCGAAATCACGATAAACTCCTTCTTCAGCTGTATGGAGTACTACCTAAGCCAAATTAATGTCAACGAAGTGCGGAAAACAGTGGTGCGAGCAATTTTCTACGAAAAAATGCAAGGAGAAGCGAAGAACTCAATCATCAACCTGCTGGGAACAGAAGACTGGACAACCATCAAGGACACGCTTAAACTTCGTTACAAGCCGGATACGGTGGCGCATGAAATTTACAAACGGATCACAAATCTCAGAGTCAATACGGTGAGCGAACTAGCGATAGAACTACAAAGTATTATATATGACGCAGACGAGTTAATTGGGTACTACAAACGTGAAAAATTCATAGACTTAAGTAATGTTGAAATTATTTTAGTAAACACAGCAAATGAAATGACTCAAGGAACTTTACTAGACAGGATATATGAGGAGAATGATTTAGGGAGAATAATCTCTATTATCAGGAAACGAAGGTATGAGGATTCTTGTATTAGAAGAGAATTTCGAAAGATAAAACATAAGTCCAATATACAAGAAGAAACTCGTAGCCAAAATAGGTCAGGTAATTGTCGAAATACAAATAATAGGAATTATTCAGGCCAATATCGCCAAACGATAGACCAGGACATTATAGAAATCTTTCGGGACAGTAAAGACAAATTGTAGGTCAAACAAATCCTAGGAATTCAGGCCATTTTCGCCAAAACCAGAGACCACAGGGTTACGCCATGGAGGTAGACAATATAGTTAGAAATAGAGAGCAGGTATAATAATGATCAAAATTCACGAAGCTATAGAACATATGCGGGCCAATATCGCCATCAACAGGGCACGTTAAGTGTAATTTAGAACCCATCTATGACGTTTTACCAGAAAGAGTACCCCGTCAATCGTAATTGTAGAGAGCGGGTCAGCAGGAATCATTTTTTATGAATTAGCCTCGGATGACTTACTACAAATAAAAATAACAATCAATTCGAAAACATACATAGCCCTGATAGACACAGGCTAAACCCTCAGTATAATTAATGACAGACTACAGGAATTCAATAAAATTCCTATAGCACCCATATATTTCACAACAGTAGCTGGTAAAGATCCCATTTTGCATAATGTTCATACACATGCACCAAAGGATTTTAAAGTCCCTTCAAATGCACTAGCTAGATGGAAAGTCAAAAGACTCTGCGACAGACGTTATAAATTTATAATTGGGATGGATCTATTAAACAATAATATAGACGAGGGAACTATCAGTTCAAACAATCAAATATTAAATTTTCTAAACATTCCATACCCCCTAAATGAAGTTTGTTCTCTTGAACCTACCGAATGCAAGATCAGTCATATAAAACTAGATCATTTAAATACAGAAGAACATAAGGAAGTAGAGAATCTTTTAAAAAGATTCATAAACAATTTTTTAATGATGGAGATAAGTTAACCAGCACTCCAGAAGTTCAGCATGAAATCGTCACAACAACCGATCAACAAGTAAATGCGAAATTATATAGATACCCCCCTAAGCATGAGGAGGAGGTGCGTAAACAAATAAAATAAATGGAAGCTCAAGGAAATATTCCTCATGTTTTAACCAAAGACGGGTTAAAACCAAATCCCGACAAGACAGCGGTTATCGAAAAATTACAGCTTCCGAAGACATAAAAGCAGATCAAGAGTTTTCTGGACATAACCGGCTATTAAAGAAAAGTTTATTAGAGTCTACGCAAAAGTAGCCCAGCCCATCACTAAATACCTTAAGAAAAATGCGAAAATAAATACTAGTGAATTTGAGAAATTAAAGCAGTAAAGCCCATATTAATATATCCAAATTTTGAGAAATTATTCTGCCTTACAACGGACGCCTCTAATTACGTTAACAAATACAAAACACAATTAATACTAATAAATGATAAAATAAATGAAATTGATATTTTACAAGGAAAAAGAATAATCTATATAGCAGAACACGATTTTAATTGATTAGAAGATATTTTCAGGTTTATAAAGAAAGGAAAAATTGATTCAGAACTTACCGATCACAAATATAATATACTTCAGGAAAAGATTAGACAAATGTTTTCCAATGGCAACAGTTTAAAATTCGTCAAGTGTTCCTATAGAGCCCAGGATAAATCAACAGAGTTAGAAGTTGTTAAACAAATATCTCTTAACCATGTAAGAGAAAGCCAACACTCGGGAATACAGGAAACATACAACCAAATAAAAACAAGGATGTACTATCCAAAGTTAATGGAATACATTCAAATTGTTATCAATCAGTGTGATGTATGCCAAGCAGTTAAATATGACCGCAATCCAATTAAATCTATATTCAATAAAACCGAAACACCTACCGATATTAATGAAATAATGCATCTAACGGAATTATATTACATCTAACGAAACCAAACAGCCATACAGGAAATGCAGACATTGAACGTCTACATAACACTATAGCTCAAAAATTCAGAATTATTTCGTTCAACAAAAACAAGTATTCAGTACAAGCGGTAAGCGGTAAGAAATTATAATCAATGATTTAACTCCACGATTAAACACAACCCTGTAGAGGTACAAGCTCGTAAAGTTGACTTAGAACTAATTAGACGGAATATAGAAGAATATAAGCTCAGAAAATTAAATAAATGTAGAGATGATTATGAAGAAAAAAGATCAACAGGATTCATAAAAGATTATAAAGCAGTTAGACATAAGCACGAACCAAAATATAAGAAAACAAAGTTAAAAAATATCGCTTACGAAAATATTAAACGACCATTAAAATTTTCAGGTGAAGACATGGATATTATTTCTCATAATAATAATTCCACAGACACATTGTCAGTTTCTTGACGTGCAGGAAATAAAGGAACATAATGGTTCTGTAAAACTACATTTGATGGACATATCAATTAATAACGAAACTGACATAATATTACATATTATAAATCCACTAGAAGTAATGGCATTAGTTAGGAATATATCATTAAATCTTAGATCAGTTCCAGCAAAGTACCGATATATGTTAGACGAAGAAATATCCAATGTTATCTATCAAATTAGGATCTATCAAGTAGGATCCGGAAATCCGGAAATGGTTGTTCAGAACCATGGATGAGGAGGATATGAAAACTATAGATATATACTAAGAGGTAAAGACAAATAGTCACAATTCAATAAATGCATTTAATAAGCAAATTAAAATTAATTCGTTCTTTAACGATACATTTAAAATTTTAAAGAATAAGATTGAAAGGGAAAGGGTAGTAATTGAAAAGGAAATTAATACAGGTCAAAAAGTAGAAAGGGAAATAGCCATGCAACTACTATAATTTGATCAGTTATTCAGACTTAAGTACATAGCAGCCAAGATTGAATACATGCAAGATAACATAGCTTCAGCAAGGAATAATATTTTACATCCAAACATCTTGACAAATGAGGAAATCGAAAGATATAAAATATACTTTTATAAACTTAAGCAGATAAAACTAGGGTTAGCTAAGTTTCAAGAAAATTCGTTTATATTTGCTATTAAGATTCCTACAAATTATGTCACAGTTCCATTTAAACTGTTACTTCCTGTACCAAATAATTTTTTTTTTAAATAGAAGCCGAAAAAGGACTTATTTTTGAATACAAGAATAAATCATTGAAATATGAAAAAGATATAGATGTTACAGAATTAAATGAAAGCAAACATTGTGTTTTTAAAGAAAATTGAAATTTGTATCAAAATAAGCAAACTGAACTGAACAAAAAAATCTATTTATGAAGGAACTTTTTTTGTAAAAAAACATTAATACACACTTAAATCAAACATGCGACGATATAAACATTATACTCAAAGGATATTATTTAATTAACATTTTGAATTGCACAATCACCCTGTTTGAAAATAAGTTTTCCAATGTAAAACAAGTAATGAAACAACGCTTCTATTATCCAAATTATAAAGATAATTATAATTTTTCAGGTACAATAAAGTTTAATAAGATTTTGCTAAAGCCAGTCGAAAATTTAAATGTAATAAAACAAATAGAATTTAAGAAAAATGTATCGTATACTCTTAACGTGTTCGTTGTAATAATCATAATAATGTGCGGAATAATGTCATTCATATCTATACGAAAAAGGAGTACAAATAAAATTAAGTAGTCGAATTCAGGAGAATTCTAACTGTAAGGAGGGAGAAGTTACATATATGTCAATGCCCGAAACTGTGCACATGCCAATGCCAGCAACGGAAGATAAATATGACCTCTTCATCCGGTCAATAACAAAACAGCTGAGCATAAATTTTTCTTAAGGAATGCACTTGTGCAACAAATTGTTAAATCGCTGACACTATATCTGCGATTATAATGCATTGAATAAAGATATCATAAATAAAGGTGAAGCACACGATTGGTGTGAGGTACTACTCGGAAATTCTTGAATTGCGTATCGCGTTTCTTTATTAAGCACTCAAATAAACAGATCACTTAAATCAAATATAACTTGTGTTTTTTTTATTCCCCCGTATCGACCATAGTACAAATTTCGCGCTTCTCTTGCTCTTTCGTCTATCTCCTGAGACGCCGGGTATCGTCCCTTCGTCTCTGTTCGTAGAGCTCACGAACAGCTCTCGTTGTTCGTTGCAGCGTTGCTTTGTAGGCTTACAGCTTCGCTGCATGTACTGCATACACTCGTTGTCAAACCATGAGTTTGTTCTAGGTGGTGCCGTAAAACCCAGCACATCAGTGGCAGCATCTTTGATGGCTTCTTGACAACGCCTCCAATCTTCTTTGATTGTTTGCGAAGGTGGCTACGAACTTAGAGAGGGATTCCGGGTGACTCGATCGGCAAATAACCCAAGACGAATCTCTTAGCTTCTGTAATTATCATTCCCCTCAATATTCCATACAAAAACACCGTCTCTAAATCGAAAATTCCAAAAACCCCAAAAATAAAAAAAATACCTTCTCCCAATTCTATTTTGGTATACAAGTTAACAGGCCAGCTCACCATTCCCTTTCCACTACCCGTAACATAGTTAACACTCCAGTTCACCGTTCCCTATTCACCACCCATATAAAATTCATGCTCCGCATACTACCTACCGCATCTCTTTTGTTTCCCCATGTTATCCAATATTGTCAGTTATGCATTATAGAATGTTTCTACCAAGAAATCTCATTGAAAAGTATTAAGTCCAAGCTAATAATTCTTAATCTGAATAGCCCGAGTGATTCACAAAGTTGAGCAACACGCTCTAATAAACCCGAGTAGCAGTCTATACGCAAAAATACGTCACTCAATGCGTGCAAACCGTTCACATAAGAACACGGTAAGACTGATTCAAAAACAAAGCTAAGTGCAAGCGGTGAAAAGTGTACGTTCAAATAAGTGCCATCACCCGGTTCATATGTTTAAACAACCATCCACTTAAAAAGACGGATGAACTAAACCGAGAAGGAAATAAGACAGTGTGTGCCTTCAGTGCCTAAGTATAATAACCGTTCACATAAGAACACGGTTTAAACTAAATCCAGTGCATAAAAGCAAACGTTCACATAAGAATACGGCGAAGCTGATCAACTGTACCGATTCATCTCTGGCGGAAAATACCACGAGTAGGCTAAAAAAAGCAAAAAAGGCAGAGATACATCTAAAGGTAGGTTTAGTACTAATTTCTGGAATGTTTTTCAAACATATCCGGATAGTGATTTTGTTGAGATGGACGACATAATTTCGCCAAACACTTCTAATCCAGGAGCATTTGTTCCACCTATTAAACTCCTAAATAATTCTAGCGATTATGTGCATCAGTTAGTGAAATCATTGAACATGTCTGACTACTGCATCAAAATGATTTCCATTGGCGTTAAAGTAATGTGTAATTCTATTAAATCTTTTAATAAAGTGATCGGAAAATTAAAAACTGACAATTCTCAATTTTTCTTCCATGACCTAAAAAGCAAAAAACCTTTCAAAGTTATATGGCATGGGAGATATGGATGTCAAATTGCTCAAATCTGAACTGCTTAGAATTGGCCTCAAGTGCATTAGAGAAAATAACAAAAAAATATGAGCACAACACCGACACCTTCTACTTGGTTTCTCTCGAAAATGGTTCAAACTGCAAGATTTGAAAAAGCGATACCATTCTTCACACCCAAATAAATTGGAGTTATCAGCGAAAGTTTAAAGGCAAGTTAACACAACGTCCTAGTTGCTAGATGTTCGGGCAAGTTGAAAAGTACTGTCACGTCAGAACACGTTGCTGGTCCACACAAAACAATCAGATATGAAAATGTTTTAATTTCGACGTGTGCGAACTGCAATGGTCCCCACAAATCCACAGATCTGTCATGTATTAGCCGCTCTAAATTCATTGAGCTAAAGGATAGATTCAGTAAACCAGAAACGAATGCAGCTGAAAAATTCCAGTGATCACGCTCTTACTAATCAACAGATCTCTCTTGCTTCTCTCCAAGACTTTTCGCATCTGCTCACACAACGTCAGCCGGTTTCCGTCTCTCGTCGACTGGAAATAGCACAGAATGGAAATTCTCATCAACGGAGTGCGTGGGAGAAAACTGCATCAGGAATCAACAGCGATGATCCCAATATCATTCCAGTCGCCAGTAGCAACATTCCTAGCAACACTTCTAGCAACATTATTGCCAGCAACAATAACACGCTGTTCACAATGGAGAGTTAAGTCTTCTAGCTATGCAAATGATAACCATTGTAAAAGGGAATGGTGAACTGGCCTGTTAATGATAACCATAGTAACTGTATGTAAAACCAAAATTGAACAATTCAATGTAATCGAGCATTTAGATACAAACTTCTTGTATAATAATGTTATGTAATATGTTAAATAGACCAATTAATATTGTAACTTATAATGCGAGATATATTCGCAGCAAAATCGCAGAGTTCTTAAGTTTCTTAAACACAAACAATGTTGACATTGCGTTAGTAACCTAAGCTTGGTTCAATCGAGATCTGCAATTATCGACCTCCGATTTTAAATGCTATCGCAATGATAGAGCCGGGAGAGTTGGAGGTGGTGCGCAGCTTTGATTAGAAGATCAATTCAACATTCGCAGAACCCGATAGATTGAAGATTTGGGAATTGAGGTCAATTAAACCAATTATAGGATAATTAAAGTATACTGTGTTTCTTTCCCTGGTGAAAAAATAACGTCCGAAAAAAAGACAAGAGTTAAGAATGATCTCCTTAAATTAATTACACTCAATGGTGAGTTCTTAATTGGAGAATATTTAAATTGTAGATATTGGGGTTGGGGTTGCTTATGAGCCAATAAATGGGGAAATATTTTGTCTAATCTGTAAATTACTGTACCTATTTCTGTGCTATACCCTAATACTCCAACATATTACCCAGGCTCTCATGGTAATCCCTCTATTCTCTACATTTTTATTACTAATGTACCTTAATATATTTATCAATAAAGTTCCTTAATAGAACTTAGCTCGGATCATCGACCGGTTGTCAATTTCTAGGAACCTACGTTAAAAAAGTGCAGTATGTACTAGATCACAAAAAGGTAAACTGGACTTGTTTTCGATCTAAATTAACATCTGTAATAGACGAACCGGGCAAGTGAGCGGCGAAGAAAAAAACAAAGACAAATAACCCTCTGCTTGTGTGTCGTTTATAAACAGAAGACAAAATGTATGTCCGCTAAGACATTTATACTTTCGTTAGCTAATTACAGTGTATTGAATGTCATTAAAATCTTTGGAGACATTTCGGGTGAATCGTACTATCAGATGCAATCTTTGCACTGAAGAGAACAAATACAGTCTCGCAACAAAGTATAACTAAAATATTTAAATAATTTTTTTTTACTTCAATTCGGCTATCCCGAGTATAATCGACCCGATTACAAAGCTCCTAGAATACAAAAGAAAAATAATTATACAAATTTAGGTCAATTAATACAAAAACAAAATTAAATTTAAAAGGGAAATTGTATTGGAATGCCGGGCTTGAAACGATATGATAGTCTAAAACGCTATATGGTCTCATATTTTATCTGGGGACCAAAACACTTGTATGGAAGACTTGTTACATGTAAGCATTCAATGAAATGAAGTTGACACCTGGAATGGTTGGTTACGATGTTGACCTTGGACGTTTGTGGTGTTTATCATAAAAGTTCTTGTTCCTTAACTGAATATTTCCTTTATTTTCACTTGCCTTTTGTCTCGTTAACACATGTCATATTATTCCCTATAGTATCTTGCAGATACACGATCGCAGAACTCACTCTTTTATTCCTTCCAAATAAGAGGACGCTAGGTGAAAAACCTGTGCTTGTATTTAGGGTGTTGTTAATCGCAAATTCGACAGAAATTCGGCCATTTGACAGCGGCTGTCTTCATGTTGGGAAACCAATAGCTTGTTGAAATGTATTCGAAACATTTATCGGCTCGCAAATAGATTCGTGATGTGTTCGAATTATTTATTTTTCCATTTGAGATGGAACGAAGAAAAGAACATTGTCTTTATACTTCGTATATATCAAGCCGTCGATCATTTCATAAAGGGAATTCTCTGACTTCTCTAAATCAGAAGCTACCTTGGATCTTGCCTTTGTGCAGGAGCAAGTGCAAATTCAAATGATTCGTCGTTAACAAAGAGTATTTTGTAAGAACGTCTTAAGGCATCAACGTAAGCCACACGTCTCCCGTCTCTGTGTTCGACTACATACTCTAAGTCTTGGAGCTCTAAGGTCCAACAAGAGATGCGAGGATTTAAAGTTTTCTTTCGTACGGTCTTGGTCAAAGCTTGACAATCAGTTATGATTTTAGATGGTATACCAATCAAATGTGTTTTAAATCTTCGTAATGCATAAATTATCGAATATCCCAAACACAATGGGTGCATCCTTTTTTAGCAAATCATATAGTGGTTTTTCTATATTTGGCAACATCTTTTTTTACAAATTTTCTAAAGTATGAGCAAAGCTCCAAAAAACTATGTATGTTCTTTGTACACACAGGTATCGCAAAATCCTTTATAGCATTAAGATTAGTTTGGTTAGGTCGTACATTTTCTTCCGTAATCTCTTAGCCCAAGTAAATAATCTGTGTTTGCAAAAACATGCATTTATCAAGTCTGAGCTGAATACGGTTTTCTATAAAGACGTCTATAAGCTCTTTTAAAATTTCCAGATGTTCTTCTATTGAATGTGTTGCAATTAAACTATCATCTAAGTAAGTTATGATCTTATTTTCGGAATTTAATTTCGAAATAGGTGCTTCATAAAGCGTTCAAAAACTGACGGGACATTTTTCAGCCCGAATGGCAAACGAGTATACTCGTAGTTATGAACGAAGTATACTTAATTGACCCCTCAGTCAACTGGACATGGTGAAAACCATTTTTTAAATCCAAAGAAAAATACTTTTTCCCCCTGAGACGATCTAAGTCATCTTCAATAAGAGGTAATGGGAAATTATTTCGCACGGTACCCTTATTGAGTTCATGAAAATCCACGCACAATCTTAATTCTTTTTTCTTTTCGTGTACCAAAACTATTGGTGACACATAAAGTGAATTCGATTCACGAAAAACGCCGTTATTAAATAATTCATCAAGAATCTTTTGAAGCTCTATTTTGTGCGCATAAGGTAGTCTTCTCGGAGGCAAATGAATGATTAGGTGTGTCCTTAAAAAGTGCAATATGCATTTTAAAATCTGAGCTCGGTAATTGATGTTTAAGATTAAAGTAAACCGGTCAAATAATATCTTTTATTTTTTGTTCGACGAATGCATGCAAGTTTTTATTAATGCTAAGATTAAACTCACCGTTTTCATCCCTAAGGTATATATTAAATATTTGATCTATAAACTTGCTTTTATCTAAAACGTCGTTGTCCACTGAGACATGACGATGGGAGGCATCGCTGGAGGTTCTTCGTGCTTATTAAAACTCTGATCCACTACATTCCTTTTGAGTGTCAAACCCGTCTTTCCAATAAAATCCCTCCCTAAAACTAGAGCATAAGTTCTTGAAAAATTCTACTATCTATATGACTGCGATGTTTCCATTAGAGTTGGTAGAAGCATCGGTCAAATACATTTTTCCTGGATGAAACTGACGAGAATACCAGAATCCAGTAGTGCCAGCAAAGTCGCAGAATTATCAGACCCCTCGCCATCTCGATCTCGTTCCGCATGTTGATGTAATGCCATGACTGGATCCTCTTTGGTATACTCAGTTAAGAGATGTCCTTGTTTATGACACTTGAAACAGGTGACCACTTTTTTCTCACTCTTAGGATTAGCACTGAAGTTACCAGGCACAAAATTTCCGTATTTTTTAACTGGATTTGTTGAACTACAGTTTTTGATTGCATTGTTTTTTATTCACTGTTTGTACTATATAGAATCATTTTATTAACTTCCGAGACAGGAATTCCTCTGATGACAAAATCCAACAAATCTTCTTCCTCCACGGATGAATGCGAGGCAATATCATGCATATGAATGACATATAGCTCCATCGTCCCTTTCCGTTCTCACAAACAGCTTTGCAGTTCCAAATAGAAGACGCTTACTATAGACGAATCTATCACTTCCAAAATTTCATGACGTCGGCCAATTCCTGAAATTGCTCTGTCCAACGTTGTAAGGGGTAATTGTCATCCCCACTAAATGGAAGCGCAGCCTCTTCAATATCCTTGTAACTGGAACTTCCATGAGCTCTGAGATAAGTTTCGGTGTCTTCCAATTGAAGGTCACGGATTTTTGCCTCAACTCCATGACACATTTTTTTTCCTGAAGTTTTCTTCGGAGTCTCACCACCACAGCATCCAAGCATTCTTCATTTTCACTTCACGACTTGTCGCTTTCACCCGACGAATATTCGTCCGCAACACACACAAATACTTGTGTTATTACCCTTGCCTCCGCTTCTACTGCTTTGTTCTTCACAAATTCGTTTTCTACTAAACCTTGAACTGCTCCTGAAAACGAATTTTCAACTGAGCCTTTGTCCCCGTTGTGTGGAATTTCAAGAATCTTAACACATTTTTTAATCGGTACACTGTCTCCGATTCCAAAAATTCTGTCCATTCTTCAGACATACTCGCATAAGACACTCCACTATCAGAAAAAAAAAGCATTCGCACTAACCGAACCGGACAAAGACAAACCACCCTCTGCTTGTGTGTCGTTTATTAACAGAAGACATAATGTATTTCCGCTGAGACATTTATACCTTCGTTAGACATGTTAATTACAGTACATTGAACGTTATTAAAATCATTGGAGACATTTCGGGTGAATCATACGATCAGATAGCCATATATGGTGTAGTGCAAAAAGAGAACAAATACAGTCTCGCAACTAAAACAATATAAATTGTAAAGATGATGTTGACTCCATTATTTCTAGCTTTACCAAAAAAATTTAACAACAAAGTATACCTAAAACCCTTATAAAACCTTCTTCGATTAAACTTTCTTCTTTCATTTTGGAACTAATCAAAATAAGAAATGCCGCCCGAAGGTATTGGGAACCGTTTCGTATTTCGTATTTGAATAAGTTAATTCGGAAAAAGATTTCTGGACATAGCAACTCTAGGTGTAACACGAAACTACGTTCTCTCGAAAAAAAAACTCAAAACCGTTCTGAAACATTACAAAATTAATAAGAAATAAGAACAAACATCTACCCTTTCTTATAGATGCAAACGATAACTTTTGTACAACCGTTGGCAAAACAAATGCACTTGCTTCTAATTTTGTAAAAAATCACATGATTTCAGATAATTTAGTAGACTACTATAACAAAACTATTGTCAGTAGTGCTATTCAAAGCTTGTTAGATAACAATTCTAGTCAACCGTTATCAAGTGACTAAATTTTTGTTGCAGACATTGAATTCATAATCAATGAACTAGAAATAAGAAAGTCTTGTACTACTGATGTAATTAAAAATATTAAATATATATCTAAAACGCTTGCCTCAATGTAGAATATTTCCCTGATGTATGGAGAATTTTATGGGTCATTCCAATTTTGAAAGCAGATAAACCACCCGATAGACCCCACAGTTATAAGCCAATAAACTAAATAAGTTCTCTAAGCAAGGTATATGAAAAGGTTTTGAAAGAAAAGATCTCAAGGCATATTTCACAACATTGTTGTTTACATCAGAGAACAATTTGGATTTAGACAGTTCCACAGTACTTCACACCAAGAGTTAAGGTTCTGCACTGAACTGATCCTACTGGACATTGAGAAAGCATTCGACACCGTTTGGCATAACGGGTTTATATACAAAATGATAAATTTCAATTTTTCGCCTTTTATATGTATAATTTTACATATAATAATAATATTACATGGGTCGCCGTGGCATAGTGGGTAAGTGCGTCGACTCAGTCGTTCACAGACCTTCACCAAGTGCAGACGTGTCGACTTAGTGCGAAAGGAGTAAAACGTTAAGTGCGGAAATTATCACCGAAAGATCGTAACAATCGGTAGCTCCGCGGTAGAGTGAACACCAGTGACTTCGCGGTGCCGGGTTCAAATCCCGCAGAAACAGTGCGATCTTTTTTTTAATTAAAATCAAATAGAGACACTAAGTGTGAGTAAGAAGTGTGATGGAGCCAGTAGAGCGACCCGAGCTCATGAAATCGGGTGATATTGTACCGGTGGCTTCGACATCGGACCACCAGTCAACAAAGGAAGAGGGGAGGAAGAAGAGGAGGAAGAAGCTCCAGCCTCAGCCCAACCTTGTCAAGCGCCGGTCCAGCCTTGGATCAGGTGACGTAAGAATTGCGGCTAAAGCCGCAAACACAAAAACAGCAGTAATGACAACAACAACAACTGCACAGACAACAGCAGCAGCAACATCAAGAATGGTCGACGACGTTGAGTATGAGTCGACAGAGGGGGAGGGGAGATTCTCCTACAGCGGGAGAGAGAACCCCTTCCACACTCTGACGTCCTCTGAATCGGAGGATGAAGATGAAGAGGACAGGGAGCAGCTGGAGAAGAGCCAGCGAGAGAGGGAGGAGCTTGACGCCCACATCCAAGCCCTCCAAACCAAACTAAGGGCCAGGAGAGCAGCTAAAGAGGCTGCCCAACAACAGCAGCAGCTACAAAAACAGCAGCAGCAGCAGCAACAAAAACAGCAGCAGCCAATACAGCTGCAGCAACAACAACAGCAGCCGCCAAAGCAGCAGAAACAACAACAGCAACAGCCAAAGAAGCAGCAGCAACAACAACAGCAGCAGCCAAAGAAGCAGCAGCAGCAACAACGACAATATCAGCAGAAGAAGGAGCAGCAGAAGCAACCGCAGCAGCAGCAGCCAGCCAAAACGGAGAGATGCCCGCCAATCAACGTCTTCGGACTGGAGACGAAGGACGTTGATATATTATGTAAGTTGGTCACTAAGCAGTCCTACTTTATTAAATATAAGGGTCCGTTGAGAGTTTCTGTCCATTGCTTATCAATGGCAGACTATTACGTAGTGAAAGAAAGGCTAGCGGTGTCGGAGGCCGAGTTTTTCTCCTACACCCCAAAAAGGGAAAAGGTGCAGACCATGCTCCTTAAGGACGTGGATCCCGACACTGATCCCGATGAGATCCTCGCTATTCTGCGCCAAGCGCAGAGCGACGATGTCCAGGTCGTAGGGGTTAAGCCCTTCATCACTGCGGCATCGAGAAGGGAGAATAGGAAACTTCCTTTCTTCCTGGTTCAGGTCACCCCAGACAGCAAACTAGAGAGCCTAAAAAAAATTACCCATTTAGGCACTCTGTCTGTTACATGGGAAACAATAAAAAAGACAAAGAACACACTCCAGTGTGTTCGTTGTCAGAGGTTTGGGCATGCCGCGGCGAACTGCAATATGCAGTCTCGCTGTGTCAAATGCGCAGGAAACCACAATCGCGGGGAATGTCCTTTAGGGACCGATAAAGTCGAGGACAGGAGCAAACTGACGTGCGTGCTCTGTAAGACCAGCGGACACCCTGCAAACTATCGGGGATGTCCTAAGGTCCAAGAAATGAGAAAAATTATACAGGCCAAACGTAATGGAAAAATGGTAGAAGCGAGGCCAGTGCCCCGTGCTCCAGCTACCACTGTTACACCGGCAGTCTCCTATGCCCAAGTGGCATCGGCTGGGCGACCGGTTCAACAGACAGTGCCGAAAGTTACCCAGGTCCCTGTGGCCAGGCAACCAGAAGCTAATTTGGATGTGCAAACGATCCTGCTCTCTATCCAGAGGCAGATCGCTCAACTCCAAACTCAATTCCAAAACCAGTTACAAGAACAAGCAGCGCGAATAGACCTCATCTATTCGACGCTGTTTGGAGAGCCAAACGCAACGTCGGTATAATGGCTGCGCAGGCAGCCTGCAACCTTAAAATTCTAGCAGTGAATGTGAATTCACTGATCCGCCCTGAACGTAAATTAAATTTCGGTAACTTGTTGCAGACCCATAATCCTGATGTGTTGATGGTTTGCGAAACTAAGCTAAGCCAGACGCACCCACTCAGGTACAAAAATTACAATATCATTAGAAGAGATCGAAACTACCTAGCTGGTGGAGTCGCACTCTTAATCAAAAAAGGCCTTTGTCATAAGGTCGTGTATAGCGGTGAAGTGCGGAGATTCCAGGCCATAGAAACGTGTATCGCACGCATCCCCCTTCGGGGTGGTAAGCGGCTCTATGTGATCGCTATCTATGCGACTGACAAGTCACGCATCAACCAATATTTCATTTCAGAGCTCGATACTCTTTTCACTAGCCTTCGACTGAGCTCGGAGGAGAACTACTATATCGTAGCCGGGGACTTGAACTCGAGGCATATAGAGTGGGGCAACGTGGTGCATAACACCAGGGGGACCTCATTGTATAACTGGTTGGTAGAACACTATGTTGAGTTCAAGCTAGATTTGCTAGCAACCGATAGGCCATCGTATCCTAGAAGCGGGTCCTATCTGGATCTGATGCTGATAGACAAACGACTGACTATACTAGACGTGGAAAGACGCACACGGAACTGTCTAACTGCTGTTGAGTACGAGAGTGATCACTGCGGGCTCTTCGCAGTTATTCAGCTCCCGAACGAGGTGGAAGGACTGGAGGAGTATGTCCAGAGGCACCCTTATAACTATAATAAGGCCCGCTGGCCACGCTTCTCCAGGACTTTATCCACAGAACTACGTTCGAGTGGGATCAATCCGCCGACAAACAGAAACCTGACGAACGAAGAGGTTGACAGGTACCTCATACAAATGGACGACGTAGTCAAACGTACGATGGACAAAACAATTCCGAAGGTAGTTCAAATCGACAACAGCGATGTTTATCGAAATGCTACCATCGACGCACTTCACGTGCACAAAAGTAGGCTGCTGTCAAGACTCAAACTCTTGCACAGGCGTTTTACAGATCCGCAAAACGCGGAAGTCAGAGCATTGAAGTCGGAGATCAAGAACCTCCAACAGTTAATACGCATAAACTATAGCTTGGCTATAAGCTTGTACTGGGGCAACAAAATCCGGGCTGTACGATCCAACAACCCGGGTATGTTCCCGCAAGTAAATAAAATATTTCGGAGGAAAGATCAAAACGACATTCAAATCGTAAGGCTTCCCAGGACGACAGACAACGAACACTTACTGACTTCAGTTGGCATCGATCCAGATGAGGCAGTGCTAGACAATGACTTCTTTGCGGTGGAAGATCCTCAGGAGAAGGTTACAGCTATTGGTGCAGTGTTCCAGAGAGTGTATACGGTCAACGAGGTTAGTAGGCCGAATCACGATCTGGAGAACAGAGCCCTGCTAAACCATTTCTATCTCCGCAATGAGATAAGTCAATGGCGATCAGAGAATCCAGGTTTCACCAGGTTCAATGACGAGAACATGGCACATAGTGCCGTCGCCAATGATGGGAATCACATCTTGATTTCTCAAGACGATCTCCAGGGTATCTTCCACTCGCTGAAGAAGAAAAAGTCAGTGGGAATCGATGGAATACCGAACATTGTGCTTCGCCATCTTCCCCCCGAAGCGGTCCAAATATACACAACCTTGTTTAACAATGCGCTGAGTAATGCACATTACCCCACGCACTGGAAAACAGCTGTTGTTCAACCGATCCCTAAACGGAACAAAGATAAGTCCATTCCGACAAATCTTCGGTCGATCAGTCTTCTTCCCTGCATAAGCAAGGTTTTTGAAAAGATAGTCATTCGAGTTCTGAAGCAATGGGCTGATGAAAAGAAAATCATACCGGACAACCAGTTCGGATTCCGAGCGGGGCATGATACCATTAATGCCGCGTCAAAACTGGTGTCCGACATACAATGGAATAAAAACAAAAATCAGTGCACGGGTGCCTGCCTGATTGACTTGGAGAAGGCGTTCGACACCGTTTGGTTAGAGGGCCTCTTCCTCAAGTTGGTCAGGCTTGGCATAAGTAAACCATTGCTATACATGGTCTATGACATGATAACAGGTAGAAAGTTCGTTGTGAAAAATGGTGACGTAACTTCCACTACGGTCTTTAACATTAAAAACGGTCTGCAACAGGGGGCCATCGGTTCCCCGATCTTGTTTTCCATATTCACTGCAGATCTTATAGGTTCCATGCCGCACTTAATTGCGTACGCCGACGACCTAGTTGCGTACAGATCAGGTCCGAAGGTAGAGGTTATAAACATCTTGTTGCAGCGTGACTTCGAGAAAATCCAGCGATTTTGCGACGACTGGAAGTTGCTTATCAACTTCCAGAAATGCGAAACTAGTCTTTTCCGGACCCCGTTGGACAGGGCATCGCGGGATACGCGCCAAAACTGGCGTAAGTTCGGCATAGTTGACCCGCATGGTCGGCCGTTAGCTGTAAAAAGTGTAGTTAGATACCTAGGCATTTGGCTGGATCAATATCTGTATTTTGACAAACATATAGATATTGCTCTGACGAAAGCCAGAAAAGCCTTTGCTGCGGCAAGAAGGTTGTTTTTCAGCAGCCAACTTGATACCAGAGTGAAGGTAATCTGCTACATGGCCCTAGTACGGCCTATTATGGTGTACGGTTGTCCATTGTGATTCAACGTGAGTCCTTCCCAGATGGAAAAGATGAGGGTGTTCGAGAGGCAGTGTCTTAGGAGCTGTCTCCGTCTGTATCGCACACCCGAGTCTGAGTACAAGAAGTACTACCCTAACGAGGTCCTGTACAACGAGGCAAACGTGAATAGGGTAGATAATTTTATAATTAAACTAATCAGAAGGCACACTGCACGAGCTATGACCTCTTGCAACAGTCTGATCTTTGGGGCTTACTACCCCAATAGTATGTACCATGAAAGGGTGCGCCTTAACGGCTTTATTCCTCCCGAAGCATTCCTCTATCTAGACACAATTGGCCTAATACAGGATCCACAAGGATGTCCTATCATCTTCCATGTCGTACGCCGAACAGTGGATAGGCGACTTCAATACGAACCGGATGTCGTTCGCACCCACGAGGATCTCCTCCGGTTCAGTAGAGCGATCCCCGCTCGAGATAGGAAAGAGTCTGCCAAAGAACGGCAATTTTACTGGTGGTTACACCAAAACCAGCCTCCGCCACCGCTAGCTTTTCCACAGGATCAGGTAGTTGACCATAGTGGCCAGCTTACATAGTTTTTAAGGTAGCTTTAAGAGAAAAAAAAAAAAAAAAAAAAAAAAAAAAAAAAAAAAAAAAAATTAAAACAAAAAACCCAAAAAAAAATAAAAAATTAAATCCAAAAAAAAAAAAAAAAAAAAAAAATATACATATGAAACAAAAACAAAAAAAAGGTGCATCACGGCGTATAAATTATATATGTTATGCATATACACAACATATACGCCCTGGTGCACGTGTCCGTACTGTTACGGACATAGTTAAGATAGTATTAAGTTTTATGTTAGGTTAAGTTAGTAATAAATAGTAATTAAGTTAGAATAAGGTAGTTTAAGTAGTTAAGTTTAGCCAAGTTTTTACAAGTTTTCTTGGCAAATGAAAAATAAAAGATTGTCTTAATGACTAAAAAAAAAAAAACGTAGATTAAGCCGAAAGGCACATTTATTACATAGATCAGATTAGCTTAGAGTACTCGCATAGGGTCAGTAGGTTAGTATTAAGAACAATTGTAATTCTTAAGATAGTTAAGCTAGTTTTAAGTAATTTTGTCTAGCAAGTAAGAAAATAGAATAAATTGAATAAAATTATATTAAAAAAAAAAAAAATTAAAAAAAAAAAATAAAAAAAAAAAAAAAAAAAAAAAAAAAAAAAAGTGCGTCGACTCCTACGCAGAGGGTGCCAGGTTCGATACCCGAATTTACCACCTTTCATATTTCACTGCTCCACCTCTTTCGAGTCACTGACAGTGCTCAAATAGTATTCCTGTCTGGGAAAAGCTTCTCAAATTTGCCGGAGTCGGAGTCGGCATTAAACTGTAGGTCCCTTCGACTCTTCCAAGAACAATAGCACGCACAACACGAGTGGTTGCTGAGAAGCTAGGCCCAGGTCCGCCTCGGACTGTAGCGCCACCCATATTATTATTATAATAATATTACATCGTAGTTGTTTGTCTGATCGTTCATATATGTTACACGTAAATAGTATGTCTCCAACAGTATTCCTTTTCATTCGAGTGTCCCCCAAGGATCTGTTTTTGAACTGTGTTATGTAATTTATTCATGTCAGATTTTCCGTCACTATCAAAGTGTGAAACAGATATGTTCGCGGATGACATAGCAATATTCTCATCTCAGGTATTCGCTCTTAACATTGAGAAGAATTTAAGTAATGCGGTGAGTATTTTCAATGGATACTGCAATAAGTGGAAACTAAAAATGAATGAGACAAAATTCAAGCCATCTTCTTCACTAAGAAAAAAAAAAGCTTGCTTTCTCCCTAGTGGGCAGTTACAGATAAACGGAAAATACGGTATCTGGTCAAATTTAGATAAATACTTGGGAAGGGATACTTAGGACACGAAACTAAATTTTGGTTCCTACATAAATACATAAAGCAAACTTAAAATAAAGTAGCTTTTGCAACAAAGATATTAAATCCGTTCATTAACAGAAAATCAGAACTCTCACTTGTAAATAAAATTATTATTCGTAAAATAATTTTCCAAGTTTCGTGAACAAATTAAAAACGAGTCGCTTAACTTCATAGCTGAAAGTCACTGTTACTTTTATTGTTATTGCTCTTGTTTAACTGCAAAACTTTGTATTGATTTTGTTGTGTTATTTACCCACTTATTTATTTATTTACTTATTTATTTTCTTTTTATTATTTCTTTCCTTATTTATTTATTTATTTACTTATTTATTTTCTTTTTATTATTTATTTATTTATATTATTTATTGTCTCGTTCAATTACATTCATGTTATTTACTTACACTTTTTTACAACTGAGGATGTACAGTTTTTCTTTAACCTTTTCTATTTTTTACATTGAAGGTTTTTTTTTCGTTTTTCCTTCAAAAAATATTTATCTTCACATATTACTTCTCTCAATAATACATCAAATAATGTTTCAGAAGAAAGATATTCATACTATATCCAATCTCTGTAAAATGCGTGACAACTTAATATATTTGAAAAACAATTTTGCACGAAATAATCTACTACTACGACTGCCTAGATTGTTCTACTAGAGACGGTAAGACACTCAAGTTCATTATTGACACTGGAGCCGTTAAGATTTTTGTGTCACATGAAGTTGCATCCAATTTAAGGCCCATAAAAAAACAGCAGCAAGACAACTTCAAATTACCCACAAAATAAGCTGGACATTTTTTAAGAGTTTGATAAAATATACTTTAATGGATTTCTTTGTCCTTCCTGGACTAAAGTTGTTCGACGGGATAATTGGAGACAACACATTAAGGAAATCGGAAGCAGTACAGGAAGACAGGAAGAACAGCATATGACACATCGCTCCCAACATTGAAATAAAATTAAAAGCGAAACATTCTTAACAGGTCAACAACGTTCAAGCGAACGTTGGTATCGATAAAGAAGTTGAAAACATAAGACCATCAAAAAGCCATTATAATTCTCTCCTTTGGATTGTTCCAAACAGGCCAATCCGACGGGATTCAATAGGCCTGCGATAGATTTCAAATGTCTAAAAGCCCATACCGGATATTTCAAAAACATTAGCCAGTCTTGGTCAGTGTAAATACTTCACAACTATCGACTTAAAATGAAAACCGGTGATATCCCGAAAACAGCATTATTTTTTTAATTAAATTACGAATTTACATGTCTTCCCTTAGACCTTAAAAACGCGCCGGCATTCTTTCAAAGGATGTTTAATGATGTCCTCAAACCGCTTATAGAAAAAAACATGGTATGCGTATTTTGACGACATTATCGTCCTAAGAGACGAAGAAGATCATCTGAAAAACCTTGAATAAGTCCTTTTCTCTCTCGAAAAGGTCAATCTGAGAGTCAATCTAGACAAATCTATTATCTTTACAACACGCGTTGACTTTCTTGGTTAAATATTAACGCAAGATGAAATCCGCCCGGATCCTTAAATAATTGAAGCAATCAGACCGCAAGGAACTGAAAAGCTTTTTTGAACTTGTTTCATATTACAGGATAGACCAATAACATTCATTTCCAGGTCCTTGAATAAGGTTGAAGATAACTATTCCATCATAAAAAAAGCGTTCCGCAACAGTTTAAGCACTCGATAAATTAAGAACACATCTTTATGGTATCAAAAGCATTAAAATCACCGGACCATCAGCCACTTACCTTCGCCTTGAGTACCCGAAATAGTAACGCAAAACTTAAAAGCTGTATGCCGCTGCGCAATATATATATGTGCATTCTGAGCATTTCAATTACACAAAAAGGCCCGTTGTATGGCTGATGAAGAGGGCATTTGGCGTTATCTATTCAACAAAAACGTGAGTACAGTTTTCTAAAGATTTGGGAATGAAAATGTCTGTCTGTTTTCTCAATTTTGGTTCACCAGTCTGCATATTTCGCATAAATACACGGAGACTCTCCATTAAACTGAATGAATCGGCTTCCGTATTGGAATTGTTAGTAAAAATTTCTCCAGGAATTCGCAAGGTTTGTCCATATAACATTTCTGCAGGGGAACATTGTAAGTCTTCTTTATGGGCAATTCGTATTCCAAGGAAAACAAAGGCAAGTTCATCACTCCAATTGGATGTATTACACCTAGCCTAAGCGAAGATCTTATGTGGCTGGTAAGCAGTAGTTCAGATGTGATGGACACCTATTAGTTTGGTTATGTTAGAAAAAACCTGGAGGTAAACTTTGTACCACGATCAGCTGTTAACGAAGATGGTACACCGAAGCGAGAAATATATTGAAAAACAAAAGTCTTAGCTACTGTATCTGTTCACATATCTTTAATTGGATAGGCTTCAGGCCATCGTAAAAAATGATCTTTTGTCGTAAGCATGTGTAAAAACTGCAGAATAATGAAAGTTGTCCAACTATATCCAAGTGAAAATGTTCAAATCTACCACGAGGAATATTTGAAATTCTGTTCGCGTGTGTCTTTGAACTTTTGACTTTTGACAGGCTATAAATTCTTTTATTCAAATCCCCACGTCTTTCTTAACACTGGGCCAAAAATATCACTGCGTTATTAAATTTCGTGAGGCCCGAATTCCTGGGTGTGAAAGGCTGCGTAACTTGCCAAATCTCAACTTTCGCAGTGAGGTCAATACAAATGGTCTAATTTTGCCAGTGCTTTCTCCCAAAGTATTTTTTCGTCCATCATCGGAACGCTAATGAATTCAAGTTCAATACGATTATTCTTATGTCCGTTCTTTAAGTACTCTACTATCTGTATCAAACTTCTGCTCTAATATGAAGATCTTGTAATCGATATCTAAACTTGTTTCCGAATAATCACAGGGGCGCGATAGCAAGTCGGCCACAACATTATGCTTTCCACTAATGTGATAAGTCTTATCAGTGATCTGCTGCCTGAATCTTCGATCTGTTTTGAAGTTTATAGCTGTAGTAAGGGGCCTGTGGTCTGTATAAATCACAAAATACTGTCGCTCAACAAAGTGTCTAAAATGTTTAATTGACACGTTTAATGATAAAATATATCCTTTCATTTAATTTACTTGATTTACTTTATTTCTCTACACTTCTTTATAATTCGACTGTCTAACTACAGAATCACAATCAGAATGCCTGTTCTCCTTTTACATTATCCCTTCTTCATCTGCGTTGATTTGGGAATGAAATTGTATTTTTTTTTTCATGTAATTTTGTTTTATTCATATCGATTTTTCTTGCTAGACAAAAATACTTAAAACTAGCTCAACTAACTTAACGATTAACAATTGCTATATAAATGTGCATTTCGGCTTAATCTTCGTTTTTTTAGTCTTTGAAGACAAACTTTTATTAATTTTTTGTTTACCAAGAAAACTTATGAAAAACTTGGCCACTACCTTAACCTGCTACCTTATACTAACTTAGCCTGATATAAACCTTAAGACTATCTTAAATATTTCCGTAACACATGCACCAGGGCGTATATGTTATGTATATGCGAAACATATGTAATTTATAAGCCGTGGTGTACCTTTACCAATTGAATTGTATTGTGTTACAGATTCGGCTATCCTGTCTTCATCGACGTCCTCGTTCTTTATCGAACTCTATCCAGGGCTTCATTCAGTCGGCCCACACGGATGAATATGGTTTTTAATTTCTTCAGCTATTCGGTACCAATAGTATTTCAACTTAGCAATTACCACATAGGGCCTTTTATATTTTACTTCAAGTTTTCGTGAAGACCCAGTTGAGTTTACTGCATCATTTTTTGTCGTTAAAAAGTCATATTTGTTATCATATCGACACTTCTGTTTGGATTGGATTTTAGTGATAGTTTAGGCTGTGAACGAATGCTTTTTTAAATTTTCAATATATTGATTTAAATCTATTTGTTTTGCGAGGATATACGGCCATGGAGCTCGTAGAACATATTCCATCATCATTTGTTCAGCTGTTTTTCCGATAGAATCATTATAAGTGTTGTTAATAGACCTTTGCACTGACTTTATCATTTGTTCCCAACGATTCTCGTCTTCTACACTTGTAAGTAGAGCTTGATGGACAGTGCGATTGTATCTCTCACCTGACCATTAGCTCTGGGAGTTCTAGTGGTTTTTCGAACGTGGATAATTCCAAAATTTCGGTGTGAACGCTGTTCCTCTGTGCGAAATAATGCGTCTGGGGCCTCCAAATAAGTAGAACGTTTTTGTTTGCGTACTGGGAAGCGCTTTCATAATCGTATATGTGAATCGTATTGGTGAACGCATCGACTATAAATTTCAAATATGAACTTTGGTGGACTTTTTGACTTGTCCCAATTTATCCACGAGATTGCACCTTATTACTGTTGTAGGCACATTCAACGCAGAGCTTGAGGTACCAGTTGGTTTCTTTTTGAGACATTATGCGATTTTACAGATATGCTGGCCTTGGAGCTGTAACGAATACAACCAGTCATAGTCATCTATCTTTACTTTCAGCACATTCAAGTCGACAACATCTGTCGACGTCTAGATGTGGCATGAGCTTACCGGATCGGTGATTTATCGGTGAGTAATCGAACTCGAGCATCTTAAGTCACCAACGAGCTATTCTGGGTATTAACTCTTTACTCATAGCCGTTTGCAAAAAGTTTGTGAAGTGTTTGCCAAGAAGAAACCTGCGGAACTGGTTAGAAGATTCTACTACAGCAAGAGGAAGAAACTTTCGCCTTCTGACGTTTTTCTACTATCATAAGCCACAGGACGAGGAGAATTGCCTTTTTGTCGTAGTAAGACTCCTGCTATTCCATAGGAACTGGTATTTGTGTAGAATTCATGTTCACTGTTTGGATTATATAGGACGAATAATAGCCTATATATAAGACAATTTTTCAGGGGTTCAAATGCATTCTGCTTAACTTGTCCCCATTGGTTAAATTCGTCAGTGGTAGAGTTATTACTGAATAGTTTTCAATGAATTTTCGACAGTAACTTCTTAGCCCTTTGAATTGTCAAACTTCGTGTTCCTCTTTTGGAGTCTCGAACTTTTCTATAGCTAGTGTTTTAGTTTTCCTGGTTGAATTGTACCGTCTTGTCCCAGAAATTCTATTACTCTTTTGAAGAAGGCGCATTTTCGAAACTTAAGGGTTAAGTTAGAGTTCTTAAGTATTTTTAAGAACTATTCTAATTTTTTCATTCCTTCTTTAAATGTTTCGGACGGAATGCCTACATAGTCCATATAACAAATAATTTTGGTCGGTCTCATTTTCCGGACGACGTTGTTCATCAATTTTTGAAAGATGGAAGTAGCATTAACTGGTCCAAAATGCATCGATGTAAATTCGTGCAAACCGTCATGAGTAATGAAAGCTATGAAGTGTGTGTGTTCCCTTTTTACAGGTATTTGATAATACCCGGAGGCTATGTCAAGTAAAAAGAGTATTTATGACCTACTAGACCGTTGCGTTGCTCTTCGACTGAAGGCATCGGAAAACGGCATTTCTTCTTGACAAAGTTCAAGTTCCGGTAGTCAACACATATTCTGTGTTCTCTATTCTTTATTTAACAAGAATGACAGGTGAAGCGTAGTCCGATTGTGATTCAACAACAATGCCGCGCTCCATCAAGTCAGAGAGAATTAGTTTAGTTCGACCTAATTCGTTTTGGTTCGTCGCAATGCATTGCCTATATTTAATTAGAAGTTTTATAAATATAGGTGTTTTTTCTCTTTATCTATTGTCTTTATCGAATGTCGCTAGAAGTTATTGATTTAACAGAACGAATGTCAATATCCATTCATTGTACCAATAAGCTTTCGCCTTGTTTGTGCATATTGCACATAGGGTTGTTTAGAACATCCTTACCAATTAGTACGGCTTTGGAGAGAAAATTATCTTCAACCACAATTCCCTGGACTGAAAAGAAAGCTTCATCTATTTGGATTTGACATGTAATGCTTCCAATTGCTTGACAACTTCCACCACCAAAGCAGTTTATGTCGGTTGCAACTAGTTTAATTAAAATTGTCTTTTCGCTTCCAGAATCTAAAAGAGTGTGCGCATTTTTTATCGTTTATTAGAATATCCTTAATATAACAATCTGAACGCTTTTTATCACAAATCATATTGACGCGATAGTTCTTCATCTTGGCAGTTGAATTTTGGTTGATGTCCTTACTGATATTCCTATCTCTCTATTTGATTTCGCATAATGTCCATGTTGATGACCGTTGTAACTGGAGATATGATTCTTTGAAATCGGTTGACGAGTAGATTGCCATTTAGAAGAATCGTCGTTTAAAGACCGCGAAGATGTTCTAACTCTGGGTCGTGAATTGAAACGAATTCTTGGTAACATTTGATTTGTGAATCAGCTCAGTTGTTGAAGTTCCCCGCAGCGAGAGTAGTACTCCTTTGAGCGTCATTCAAACTAGTGAGAATATATTGAATGATTCATTCATTTCGAAACAGAAATTTTGGATTAATACCGCCGTGTGCTCTTCATCAGCTGATGATGTACCTCAACTTCACTACAGTGATATGGGAAGTTTAATTTGACCCCTGCACTGACTCCAAGATGTTAAAATTTCCTGACATGAGTCTCACTTGTGTCTTGCTGTCCATGCATTCGAGATGAGGCCGCCGAAAGCAACGCCATATCTTCTCAGCTATTTATATTTTTCAGGTTCTCTACGCGGATTACCCAACATTCAGCTGACATTGATGTATTCTCACCTGGTGAAAAGACAAGCAAAGCATCGACGATCTCTCTGATGGTACAATTTAATTTTGGTCTTTTTTGTGTAGTACCCGTTGATGCACTGATCGGAGCTAAACTCTTAAATTTATCGGCTGATTCGCGCACTTTTTCAAAAATTATCTTGCCTTTTCGAGGAGAACCCGTTCGCGCTTTATTAATGACCACTCCCTTGTCCTAAGTTCTTCTTCAGTTAATGAGCATGATTTTGAATTTTAAGTTGCATTTGGACCGTTTTCAACGATTTCACTTTGACTTCGATGTTCGTTTAAATCGGAATGATCATAAGATTGGTTATTATTAATTTGTTTGTCGCGATCGGTTATTCTCCTGATCAGCGTTCTTTTGGATCCGCTTATTGGAAAGTTCCTTTTCCTCAACTATTCCTGAAGCTGCTTAACAGTCATACTATTAATGTCGCTATGAAAAAGAAATATTAAATGAATTTGCTATACTAAATAAAATGGTTGATTATTTCTCAAAAAAAAATTTTTCAGAACATATCCAATATTCGTTGCAGTTTGTTTTTCAAAAAATACAGTCCATACATTATAGTAATATATAAACAATATATTTTTCAGTCATCGAACAGAAATTCATTTCAGGAAATTACATAATGGTTAATACCGCGTCTCAACTAACGCTTAAAATTCAACCACTTCAAAATATTTTTATGTTGAAATCGCCTTTGCAACTTAACATTAGAAAACAACACGTTTTCAGAATCATTCATTACAAATTATATACTTCGCACGCTCACAAAAAAGAACCAGTTTAAAATACCCTCACCTACGTAGATATATATCAAAACAATTGTAAAATTAAATCTCACTTTTTACTATTGGTAACAGGCCCTATCCTACTTCTGATCTTTAAAAATAAAATGTATCATTTTGTTTTTGTTTTACTTGATTTACTTTATTTCTCTACCCTTCTTCATAATTCGACAGTCCTACTCCAGATTCATAATCAGAATGCCTGTTCTAGTTTTAGTTTATCCTTCTACGTCTCTCCTTTATTCATCTGCGTTGCCAATTATATTGTTTTGTGTTCCACAAGTAAATGGACAATAGTTCACGATCGAATACCGAGTATTTTATTTCGGCCAAAGACAACTTTTTAGAAAAAAATGCTAGAGGTAGCCAACATTTATTAAAATAATGCTGAAGAACAGCTCCCACAGCAGTATTGTACGCATCCGCAGTTATGCTTATAGGTACGTCATCTCTCGGGTGTACTAGTATGTAGCTTTTGCTAAACTTTCCTTGATTCGGTCAAGAAATGGTCAGCCTTGCTTTAGGGAGGAGTTATTAACTCTACTTGATTTGGAATCGATTGTAATAATTTACCATGTCAATAAATCTTTGAATCGATTTGACTGAAGTGGGTGAAGCTCCAAAATGGCATTATCCACTGTTTCCTCAAGGAAGAATGTCATCTTTAGAAATGAAGTAGCCAAAAGATTCAAGTTTCTTACTACCAAAAATGCACTTCGGCGGTTTAATGGTTAGACCGAATTATGATAACCTCTAAAATGTAAATTTCAAATGTTCTTCATGTTGATTTTTATTGCGGCTGGAAAATAATATTAGATGACAAAGATAAGGTCCAAGCCGCAAGTAACCACATTCGTAAAACTTTGGAAGATTCGACTCGCATCCGAAGACCAAAACCCATGCGAGGAAACTCATACAGACTAAAAGGGGTTATTATTGCTGTTTTGTAAATATCTTCCTCAGAAATGGGAATTTGGTGATATGCACTGCACAAATCTATTTTCGAAACTATTTCACATCCCACAAGTCGCATAGTGAAATCCTGTATGTGCGGTATTTAATAACGGTCGGGAACAGTGACGGCATTCAGTCTCCTATTATGACCACAAGGTCGCCAATCTCCAGTATCCTTTTTCCTTTTTATGTTCAGCTCCACAATGTGATCAAATCTTTGCTGTGCGATGTTTGCTTGGGTCAAGGCATCGAGGCCTGCGACGAAGAAATTGTCCCTTGGTTAAGATGTGGTGGACTACAGAATTTTGAACAGGTGTATCGAAGGAAGGAGCAGCAGTTAAAGTCGGAAACTTTTTATGAAGTTTGGCATATTATGCATGTTTGAATGGATAGCGAAGTGACTGTTTCAAGAATTTTCTTTCTTTTTAAATCAACAGAAATTCCGAATTTAGACAGAAAATCTGCACCTATCCATTTATATAATCCTTTTATTCTTGTTAAATTAAGTCGCTTATATATAATAAGTAAGCCAGGTAAAACCCACGTCTTGGCAGATGCTTTTTCGAGACTTCCCACCGAACTTAATGTTCTAACTTCATCTTCTGGAGCACAACACAGTGCCGAAGAAGATAGCTCCAATCTAATACCACATTGTGAGGACCCTAATCAATGTATTTTGGAATCAGCTTATATTTTCAGAAGGAAATTAAATGTTTTGTCCTAAGAATCCGCATCTAAAATTTAACAGAAATTATATTAAACTATCATCATTTACTAATGAAAACTTAATTCAAATTCTGAGAGAAAACCTCTATACCAATATCCATTAAAATTCCAGAAAAATATATTTCATTACTACAAGACATCTATAAAAATTTCTTTCGAAATACAAAATAAGTACAAATAAGTACACAGGCGAGCTCATCGCAATCACAAAGGAAATAAGGAACTAATTCTTGACAAATATTATTTTCCGCAAATGAATAAATTAATAATAAAAATAAGCAGATTCATGCGATATATGTCGTACTGCCAAATGTGAACGATACCCCCAGAAACCCAACCTACAACCCACCACAATACCATCCGATACAAAAGAAATTCTGCAGATAGGTATAATAGAAATCAAAAGAGAAAAGTATATTATTTCTGTGAACAAATTTTTAAAATTCACTAATTTTTTACGTGGTCACGGACAAAAAAGGAGCCCCAATACTCCTGAACTACATAGAAGGACTAGGTATAACAATCTATCTAGCCCCACCTCAAAAGAGCGAAGTTAATGTAACCGTGGAAATGATCTATTCCATTATCATTGAAATGATAAGATGCCTTCAGCGAGAATATCAGACATATATAACAATAATCTACATTCTATTAACAAAAAGTAACCCGTCGACGCAAAGAATCAATTATCAACACTTGGTAGAGTTCAAAGATGTAGTAAATACGGACCTAAGAAACAAAAATTCCAGAAATCAAAGGAAAACAGTGAATTCCAAGAGATCAATGAATTGTAAAGGACCTGCATGGAAGTGGCTCGCTGGAAACCCAGTTGCTAAGAAACTAGCAAAAGAGGTATATTACATGAAACATTTTTGAACAAAGCTGAAATCCCCGATATTATACCAAAAATAGAAACGCTACTGTTTAAAAATTAATTAGAAGGAATGTAGTACGCAGAACCCATCATGTTTGTGAAAAATTCTACACTATTGTGTGTGATATGTCTACTACAAAGCTAAGAAACTGTCTACAGTAATATACTAGTTCAATCAATAGTCTAAAACAACCAAAGAATGTATAAGCTACCTCAATCTGTTTATATTACATATAATTTTTTCCTAAAATCTTATTGTAATCATATATCCTGTACTAGTTTTAAGTTTATAATTTATGCAAACAAAGAAATACAAGCAAACAAGAAAGAAAATTTGTTGTCAAAGAGAAGTGCTCAATAATCCAAGGCACAAGAAGTAAATTCCACAACTTTCATCAAGTCAATGTATTATCAGAATTATATGGGGAAGATGCTACCCGTCATTATCAATTCCAAAGTAAGTCCTTAATAGAATTAATTAACGAACGAACTGTATTTCTGGAGGGCATGGGCCTGTGTATCCAGGGCAAGGTTGTTGACTGCTCTCAACTTGGCGAGATGCCAGCAACGATCCCTGTTAAATGCACAGGTCAAGTTGACATACAGCCTCCTCGCGGCGCCCTCTGGATAACCTTTACAGCAACCGCTTAGAGGTGAACCAATGTATGCAGCCGCCCTCTTGTCCAGGGGTTTAAACCAGGACCCGGTCCTCCAGGTTCGGGGTCATGCATGGGGTTAACTTCACCACTGTGTAAAACACCAACAGTTCCGAAACGACGAGAAGACTGGGATACGGATGACCCTACTGCAGACGACCACGGACAACGAAATAAGGACAACGAATTTCGGTTCTGCACGTGGAATGTGAGGTCCCTGAACAGGCCACGTGAAGCCGATGAACTTGCGGAAGCCCTCGAAGCCTATAAAGTAGATATCACCGCCATTCAGGAGGTGCGGTGGGATGGGCAATAAGAGGATGAAAAACTGCGATATATACTTCGGCGATTGCTACAAAGAGCGAAGCCAGCGCTTTTTCGGATGCGGATTTGTTGTTTGAGGCAGACTTAGGCAAGAAGTCGTAAGCTTTAAATACTTAAGCGAGCGACTCATAAAAATCCGCATCAAGGCTACATTCGGCTACATCAGCCTGATCTGCGCCCATGCCCCAACGGAGGATAAGGATGACGATAGCAAAGATGATTTTTACGATCTCCTGAACATACGATCAATTCCCCAGCTACGACACCAAGATCGTTCTAGGAGGTTTCAACGCAAAGCTGGTCAAGGAAGTCATCTTTGCTAGAGTCATCGGGAAGCACAGCTTGCACCACAACACGTCCGAGAACGGAATCAGGCTGTTAGACTTCGTAACGGGGCGAAACCTCTTTGTAGCCAGGACGCGGTTCCATCACCTCAACATTCACAAAAGGACCTGGCGTTCTCCTGATCAATCAACAGTCAACCAGATTGATCACATTGCGATCGACGTCAGACACTCCTCCAGTATTCTCGCTGTCCGAACATTCCGAGGAGCCAACATCGACTCGGATTATTTCCTTGTTATAGCATCGACGTCAGACACTCTCCAGTATTCTCAATGTCCGAACATTCCGAGGAGCCAATATCGGCTCGGATCATTTCCTAGTTATAGCCACGGTAAGAACACGGATATCGATAGGACAACGGAGTAGATCAAGACCAAAACAGTTTGACGTCGAAAACTTACAATCGCAATTGACTGCTAGCAACTTTGCCGATCGAGTCTCCCTGAAGCTCTCAGAGAGTCTAACCCTGCCAGGTGAAACAATCGGCCAACAACGGAACCGTTGTCAAAACGCCATCAGAGAAGCTGCATCTGATGTGCTGGGTCTTAAAACGCCACCCCAAATAAACCTCTGACGAGAGACGAGAGCGGTTCGTGAGCTCTACGAACTTATAAGAAGGGAAGAGCACCGGCTCTCAAAAAGAAAAAGAAAGAGCATGAGAAACGCGCGATAGAGGAAATGGAGAGGTGTTACGGCAGAAATGATGTCCGTAAGTTCTACCAACTGGTAAAACAACTATCCAATGGATATAAGGTTCGGACAGAATCCTGTCGTGACGCAGAGGGACAACTCGTTGTAGATTCGCAGCCGATACTGAGAGTCTGGAAACATAATTTCTGTAGACTGTTAAACGGCGAGGAAGACTCCAATACCGCTGTCAGGCAGAATGTTCCACTCAACGCAATTGATGATGATCGACGAGAATTCCGTCCCCCCGACCTTGACGAAGTCAAGATAGCGATATCGAGACTAAGGTCGAATAAAGCTGCTGATGTAGACGGACAGTCTACGGAACTGTTTAAGGCAGCTGGAGATGAGCTGGTAAGGTACATGCACCTACTCATCTGTAAGATATGGTCGCAGGAAAGCATGCCTGACGAGTGGAATCTCAGCATCGTTTGCCCGATCCACAAGAAAGGAGACCCCTTCAACTGCGCCAACTATAGAGGGATAAGTCTCCCCCAAATCACCAATAAGATCCTCTCTACCGTTTTGTGTGAGCGCCTGAAACCATTCTTCAACAAGCTGATAGGTCCTTATCAGTGCGATTTCAGGGTAAGTCCACCATCGACCAAATCTTCACATTACGGCAGATCCTGGAAAAAACCCAAGAAATGCAGATCGACACCCACCACCTATTCGTCGATTTCAAGGCCGCATATGACAGCGTGCATAGGGACGAGCTATACAACGCCATGTCTAGTTTTGACTTTCCTGCCAAACTCGTCAGGTTGTGCAGGATGACTATGGAGAATTCTCGCTGCTCCATCATGTTCAGAAGAGAACTCAACGAGACCTTCAGTGTCACAAAAGGTTTAAGAAAAGGCGACGCGCTGTCATGTGACCTTTTCAACATTAATCTTGAGAAGGTCGTGCAGAACTTACACACTAACACAAGAGGCACGATCTTCCAAAAGACCGTTCAACTGCTAGCATACGCGGATGACATTGACGTGATTCATCGAACACAGCGAGCCGTCAATGAAGCGTTTGCTGGAATCGAAGCGGAGGCGGCCAAAATGAGTTTAGCGGTGAACGATGGCAAAATCGACGACTTGGCCAAAACGTCATCATAGGCAGCCATAACTTCGAGGTAGTGAAGGACTTCATCTACCTCGGCTCGCAAGTGAACAGTACGAACAACACCAGTACCGAGATTAAACGCAGAATTACTCTTGCCAATCGCTGTTTCTTTGGGTTTAAGAGGCAAGTGAGTAGTAGAGTCCTCTCTCGAAGGACCAAGGTAACATCTATAACACCTTGATCATCCCTGTCCTGCTCTATGGTGCGGAGGCATGGATAATGTCAAAAGCGGATGAAAAAGCACTTGGTCTTTTCGAGAGAAAATTTCTGCGTTCAATCTTTAGTCCTGTCCGCGTTGAAGGAGAAGAAGATTAAACAATGAGCTATACGGGCTGTACAGCGGCATGAGCCTAGTCAGGCGGCTACGGATTCAACGCCTAAGATGGCTGGGCCATGTAGAGCGCATGGACAACACTGCTCCAGCCCGAAGAGTTTTCGACTCCGAACCAGTGGGACAACGCAATAGAGGACGCCCACGGAACCGATTTCGCACCCAGGTGGAGCAGGACCTCAATCGACTTGATGTGCGCAGTTGGAGACAACAGGCTAAAGATCGTGCCGGCTGGAGAGGCTTACTGGTTGAGGCCCAGGTCCACCCCGGACTGTAGCGCCACCAGAAGAAGAGGAACTGTATTTCTGACCAATTATGTTTACAACCTCTCATATAGTAACACAACCAGAAGTCTTAACGGTTCATTAATTATCAACTTTTACAATGAAACAATTGGGTTAGATAACACGATATATTCAAATTGCGAGATTTCTACTTACCAAGTCTTATCTGCATTGTTGCAAAGTAACCTAACTCAATATGATATAATGCTAGATATCCAATATCTCCACAAACAACATTTAGAGAATGTGAAACGATTGCCCCATCTTTCAGTAAATAACCTACTATCACTAAGCTCTTATATTATTATTTTACTTGTTGGACTTCTATTCAATATAAGATTGTTTTTGCGGTTATGAAATAGAACACAAAACAAAGCTCTCATCCCCAGGTTCAAGATTCCGCATCTGAAATTAAGTAAAATTAACTTTTTTTCTATGGAACGTGGGTCAGTTCATTATTCTCTTTCTACTGTCTGTCCTATAGGTAACACTCCAGTTCACCATTCCCTTTCCACCACCTGTCCCATATAAAATTCACACTCCGCATACTGCTTACCTCATATCCAATATTGTGAATTAAGCATTTTCAATTGTATGTTAAATATTGTTAATTATGCATTATAAATCGAATTTAATTCTAAGAAATCTGCTCGGGTTAATCTTTAATTTCTAAGAACCAAACAATACAATGTAAATTGTTTTTAAGTACAAAAAGAAATTAATAAAGAAATGTTCAGTTGTTAAAAATAAGTGAAGTTAGTAATTATTTCCTCTACCGCGACCACATCAAGATAAGTTACATAATATAACTATCACCGTAAGTGCGGTTGTATTTTTATCTTCTCATATCCAATACATATCTACATAAAAAGATAAACAATGCTATCCTTTTATTTGGTTTGTTCGTTGGATTCAAAGCAGTTTTTATTTCAAAGCAATTGCAATCTATCAAGAAAGTACGATCATGCTTAAGTGAAACTCCAGTTGGAATTCGAAAATTAGTTCATGCTAGGCAGTTCGCAATTCTGTGCTTGAAGGATCAATTTAGGGTTATAAGTTACGTAATGGAATTATTGCAAAATATGTTAGGTTATGTTAGGTAGGGTGCTGTTCTCAACAGTACACTTGGACCATATTGGTCCATTGCGATACCCACAGTCCCACTGATTAACCACTCCAGTGATAGTGCCGTTAATTTGATCCCAACGGCAAAGGGTGACTGGACCAGATTTTAAAACCAGACAAAAGCGTATGAACTTTGCTTTCACTGCGATTCGAACCGGGGACCCAGCTAACCAGGGGCAGGCACTCAACCCACTGCGCCATCCAGACGTTTTTTGCAAAGTAAACCGTGAGTAAAACGTTGTGTTTATTTAAAACTACCGGAGAAATGTTTCACTTAAGCTATAAATATTTAATTAGGAATGGAATAAATTATAAGAAAATCAAAAACGCATTGTAAACCCGGGAACAGGCGAGATACAATTGGGCATGTGAAAGGCATGGATTTTGAACATTCATCATGCAGACACTAGACGACTGCCCTTGCAATTCATTTATAGACATTGCAAGCCTTTAAAAAATTTGTATGTACGGAAAGACCTTTTTCACACATTTCTTCCCCGCAAGCCGAGAGTCATTAGAAGTCTTAGTTTGAGTGTAAACTACAAAATGAATTACTCCAGTTGTTTACAAAAAGTAGATCGCTATTGTGAAATAAAAATAAACTGACTAACTATTCACTAACTAGTGAATGTTAGAAAATTAGTGGAAATCCATTTAGAAGTAAAAAGTGTGCAATATCGAGACGCCGATCCCGGCTCTTGCCGGTGCATGTTGTTCCCGCTAACAAAAACAATATATGTCAATGTCTGTACAGCTGGTTGCTGAAGGAACAGCTCCCGCAAACAAAAAAATCGACGGTTATCAATGTACTCTTCAAACGATTTATGCCAAGAGAGAGAGAGTTGTTTACAGAAAATGCTGCGCCAAAATCAAAAGTTAATAATCTAGAGACCAAGCTTAACTGGCAACAACAACATCCGCTTTCCAATTGTGTTGAAATTGTTGGTTGTAAGTGTTACTGAGTCAAACGCTATATCCACAGTAATGCAGTCTTCAATAAGACCTTGCTTTTTCAGCAGTGTTTATAAAATAAAATAAGTTCGAACGAAATCATCAACAACAAAGTTCATATCGATCATCTGTCTGAGATTCTCTGATCACACAACGAAGCAACGAATAATAAGCGCACAGAAGATCAACAAAAATAGATTCAACCTACAAGTGACGGACATTGATATCATTGGCAACAACAGTTGCAACGGCAAAAGTGCACTGATTTTCATTAATGATTCTTTTACAAAGCAAACACAGGCATTATTCATGAAGGCAAGACGGAAAGGCGTAAAATATGTATGGCACAGATAGTCAAGTTCTTACATAAAGGGCCAAAAGTTATTTCAATTAAATCATTTGATGATCTTGCACTTCTTTAGTGCTTCGCAAGTTATCAGTATAATACATTGACAACTTTTCCTCCCTCAATTTCTACTGTGATAATATTTTTATTATATTGTAACAAGAAATTGTTCACCAAAATATCAGAAGTTTGAGAAAAAACTTTTCTGGTCTTGTACTCATCTCTATACTTTTGTGTGCGTTTCAGATATTGTTTTTATGTCGGAAATATGAATTCATGTTTACATCCGCAGCACCGTGGTTATTTAAGGAGAGTTCAATATTGACACTTTAGATGATGGTGAAATTGTCTTCAATTACTTGACATTATTAGTTCCGCATGGCCTCGCAAATTTGATCAATGAACCAACCAGAAACGTTTCGAGTAAATGTTAAATCGTATTTATAGACCTTTAAAATTTTATGCGTCTAGTTAGAAGGGGGGAGGAGGAGGAGGATTTTAATAAATGTTTTTGATATCAAGAATAGTAAAATCATACTGAAACAAGATCTAAAATAAACTTCAATAAGCTTAATTGAGGATAAACTGAAAGAAGATGCCTGGTAATTTGGTGTTAAGAAGGAAATAAGAGTTGTGCAATGAGCAGAAGAGCGAAATTCCGCGTTACCTACAACCGTACTAATTTCAACTCATCTGAAGGAAATTTAAAACAAGAATAAGTAAATAGCATACTGAGCAAATCTCCCAGTGCAAGAAACATATTGTGTTACAAATTTATGGTCGAGATATATCTCATAATCTAACAATGTCTGATGCTTTCAACAATTTTTTGTCGCTCAATGTAAGTTGGATTAGCGTTAGTGGTGGCTTGTAGCTGTACTAACCTGTTCTGGAGATTTCTGAAAGGCTTTGGTTTGTCTTTATTGACGTTAAAGTTGTCTGAGAAGGAACAGCTTCTGTATACTCTAAATTCTCTATGAGTATAGAGTTAAATTCGCTATGTAGATATATGTATGTTTTTGGACTAAGGCTATATCCACGTTTTCTTGGAGCGTATACAGCATCAAGCCGTGCCTTACAGTGGTACAAATTACTTTACACTGAAAAGAGCCTCCTCTGACTTTTCGCGTTCATTGAAGAGCCTCACCTTCAGGGATCCCAGCCCGAACGTGATTTCGCACTCCGTTCTTACTCCAAGGATTTCCGGTTGGCACAACCCACGACTTTACCTCCTTTCTGCCAGCCTGCACCGTCGAAATTTATCTTGCTAGCGGCAAGATAACCGCCCATCTTAGGAAGAAATCGAATCCAATGTTTTGGCCTCTACAGTGAGCCAGTTGTCGGATATTATCTTGCCATCAGGGATAGAATGATCGACAATAGTAATTTGTAGGTTCCGGGAAGGTTGAAGCTGGCTAATATTTTCACCTTTTTCGTTTCCCTTTGGCCCTCTTCACCAGAGCGTCCCCTCTTGGCGTTCTGCTTCCATCTTGAGACAGTGTGTTCTTTGGACGTGCTCGGTTGTTGTACGCTCTATCCAACAGTGGCCAATTGTGTTGGCTGTTGCTGGGTCTTATTTGGTGGGTTTGATAACGGCCGTGCTCGATGGCTTTTTATCTCACCCTATGTCCGCTTTAGCAGCTTGAGTGGAGGTGGGAGCCAGTTTCTTTTCGAATTTGGCTGCCTCTTTTCTGTGGTTTTTTATCAAGACCTTTTTCCCGCTCAGTGAGCGTTGAAGAATCACGAGTGCTTATCTTCTTGTTAAATTGTATCAACTGTTTGTAGCCGTTCATTGCTTTCTAGGCCAATGTCTTCAAACTTTTTGTCTGGTTTGCCTGTGCCCTTAAATCGATCCTTTCTTCAAGCAGCTAACCCTACTAACCTGTGATAAAGCCAAGGATTTATTGTCGGTAGCGATAAAAATCTGTTGTCTCTGAAGGAGAGTCCCCGTAGTCGCCTAGATCGGTACGACACTTCAGAGGATTTTTTTTGTTTTTTTTTATCTTCTTTTTCTGTTCCTTTCTATTTATTTCTTTCTATGTATTTTGTTTGGTTAAGAATAATGTTCCCACGAGTAGGGCAGAAGTGGGTTATCAATCTGTACAGAGCCCCGCAGTATACTTGCAAGGCTAAATTATCCTGGAGGTCGCCTGGTCTCCTGGATACAGTGTAAGAGACTGGGGTATAATCAAACTAGGTCCCCAGGATGGTTTACTCTTGCCACGATACGGCTTACACCTTAGTCAAGCGAAGTGGAAAGGAGAGAAATGATGGGATACACAGGGTAGGAAGAGGAGGTAATAGCTGCATATTGGGTTCATGTCTCGTCATAGAGAATAAATTCTGAATCATTGACCTCTACTAACCCTTCGGACCGAGGCAAGGTGTGCAACCCAGCGAAGGGATCTGCGCAATAACAGGGATTGTTGCTAGCATCCCACCAAGTTATGGGCAATCAACAACTTTGTCCAGTATGTGCAGGGACTGCCCCCTAGTGATATTGTTCATAGATGGTAAAATGTCACATATTTGACATCTATAAAAAAATATTTTTATTTAGTACCCCCGCGATATATTATTCTCTGCCTCTTTCGAACACAGTCTGACAAATTAAAATTATTACTATGGGCATCTTTTGCAATGAGGATGTTTGAGCGTATCCTATAACATATGTCCCAAAAATTTGCATTATGGAAATCCAGCTTGGATTTGGGGTGATGTATAAATATATTTAAAAAATCAAGCTCTGCTTTATGTAGTATATTTCAATTAATATTTTCCTTCAATTGCAATTAGTATTATTGAAATTTAGATTCTAAATATTTTACACTCAGGTAATACATTTTATCTAAATGATGCCCCGATCAGAAAATATTAAAATCACTTATATCTGTGAGTTCGTTAATTTAACCAGTCGGCTTTCAATAAAAATACGGGTCCTTTAGAAATAAAATAAATTTGCACATGTCCATTTGTTCATATTACAATTGAGTTAAGCCAACGATGTACATAAATCCTGTCGCATGGATAATCCACAAGTCATTGTAAACTTCTACCTGACAAACCATCAAATACCTGTGTTTACAGCAGATACTCCCAAAACCCACTCGTAATGATCACAATACATGCTACAACAAAACATGGGATATCATGAGGTCTCGTCTACATTGTCACCGCACCATATAACAATGAAATGGCCGTAGGCGATATCCCATGTGTCCTTTCGGCATGAATAATTCTCGAATAATTCGATGATAATAAATTATTTTTACAGATGTTTATAAATAGAAATGTGTGCCCACACACCCGGTGACAGATTACAATCTTATTTTTGTAAAGAAGAGCAAAATTGCAATTTTCCAATTTTTCAATAAAACTCATTGACATGGACAACAGTTCCTTCTTAACGGTCGATGTAAAGGAAGTTAAAATCTCCAGAATAGAAAGAACATCATTCTGCGTTTTCTTTAGACAATTTCTTTTTGAGTGCATTCTTGCGGTTAATCACACCATTTGATTTGAATACACATAAGCCTCCTTCATTCTGATGTTGGAACAAATATTCAGCTCTAGTCCCCTGTTTATCAAATGAATATGAAACACGCAATTAAGGACCTACAGAATTTGATTGAAAATGCGTACACTCTTCGCCGCACGCTCCCATATGATTCCAATAACCTTCCGGTGTTTAAGCGTGTGTGTTGCAAATGATTATTTCCCTATGAGACAATAATATCCTGTTGCTGAGTGGGAATGAGTGATGTGTAAGTATACAACTGAGAATACAGTAGGAGTACCGAATACTACAGAGAGTTCCTATATGAATGCATAAATTATTATTTCCGATTTCATAATATCCTTTGGAGGATCAATGGTAAAATATGCGTGTGTTTGTACGTAGATATGATGGTAGCATGCGAATTAACCGACGATGTTAGGCCTCTTGCTAATGGGTTTTAGTGCATTGAAGCAAAGTTTTTCCCAAGCGTATAAAGGATGAGATGAGATAAGATTTTGATTTGAGTGGTGGAACGATATCCAGCAAAAGCCTAGCGTGCTATTCAAATATATTAAGGCTTTCGGAAATTTGTGAAGGGGAAAGTAATCTAAAAAAAATTATTGGCTCGTCCTGGTTAAGAGTTTATGTGTGGTTCAAAATTTCTTCTGAGAAGTAGATTAAATATCGTATATCAGTCAATGACATCATTGGATTTACTTAAAACCTTGAGTTGAAAGGCAATAACTCGGAAGCAGTATGTTAATAAAATGTTACATTTAGCATCGCTGTGATGTAGTCAACATATGTTTCAGCACATTTTGAATAAGTTCGTATATTGTGGTATAGGAAGGCAATATGGTACACGCAGATTTTTTCGAAACCTACTTAGGCTACTGGGCAACATATAATATACATTGTAATAGTATTCGTATTGAATTTTAAATTACAAATCTACACATTTAAATAATAATTGAAGTAATTTAATATCACTTAAATCTTATTGCATTCTGTTTTTGTACTAGTAAAAAAACATAATATTCTTCATGTAAAGCGATAACTATTAATAAATTAAGTGTAATGAACGTTTTCGGTCATTTGTGTAGAATATACAATGGGTTGTTTTTTTTTTGTTCTTAAAAAGTTTTTTTTTGTGTTTTATTGTTTTGCTTATTACTCTTAACAACATTTTGTTATTTTTTATGATAATTTCTTATTTACGTACATCGTCGGCTAATGTGGTACACCAGCCACCTGTCAATGCAAACCACATTACCCATTTAAGAAAAGCTTTGAATTATTGATTTATTCTTTTTTTGTTGTCTCATTAGAAATGGTAGAAAAAAGGCGATATACGAAAATGGGACCCGAAAGATGTATTCAAAAGTGTTTTGGTGCCCAGAATTTGTAAAACGGGTAATTTGGTATAGTGTACACATTAAAATACATACTAAATCACAATACCCGACAATTTTTCAATCGCTACATTTTGGGTTATACAGCATTTATGCCAATAAATCTTTTATTGTCTGATCAACAAACTTATATAATTACCAATTTGATAGTCAAATTAGTTATATGTATACCACAATACCTGAAATACCGCTATTATTTGAGCATACATGTGACTGGCTACTGAATGAATATTCAAATGAAATAATATTGCGTTAAGAATTATATTATATACATACTTGAAAATTACTTAAGTAATGAAGAAATGTAAATGAGAAATGTACCATCAAGGTTGCTGAAATAATATAAACAAAACTTGACCATACATTTTTTCCAGTTACTATCATTAATATACATTATCCCTATTGGATCATTGCGGCTTAGTCACTAGGCACGATACCAAGGAAACCATAACAGAGTGAATTGTATTTTCAATTAGTTTATGTGAATCAATATAAAAACAAACTCTCCAACACAATTATTTTTTCAGCCACGCCCATAATACGCACGTTAGTGAATTGTCCCAAAAATGTCCGTTTTTACTAATGCGGTAAATATCTTCAATCTGTGGTTTTAACATGTAGATTCATACCTTGTGCTCAGATAGATATGAAATGTATTTTAAAAACAAGCTCATACTTATAGCAGGCCCTCCAATTCCGAAAGGATAACACGTTTTAATTAAAACGTTTAATCTCCTTCAATGCAATGATTATATGACACCCACAATCCCATGGCCAACCTCACTCCACATCAGCACTTAACTACGAATACCCACTCTTATCCCCAGCAAATCCTTTTGAAAATTAAATTGTCATCAGTAACATAGGTTATTTAAGGTATCCTACAGTCCCCCACTGTGATGGTAACCAACTTTGCTAGATTAGACTACATACATATATAAATTTGTGTGTAAAAGGTGAACTAGGAAATCAGGTCACGAGGATGGAAACTGTCTAGTCATTTATGAAACTAAGCACTTATCCGATGCTTCTTCATGCTTTTTGTTGATGATATCAGGGTATCAGGGTGTGGTATACCACCAGATGACCAAGCTTTGGATGAATCACTGACGTTATTTACTTTACTATAGCCTAGAGAGTGAAACGCTTTCATGCTTCTTTGTTTCGGTAAATTAATTGTCCCAAACCTTCATTAAGTTTTGTTTGCTCATTATGATCAAAGGCGATTTAAGGACGGTCACGTGCTGAAAGGCCGTTTTGAGCTTAAGTCATCAACATTTAGGCGGTCAGAAGGATATGGCGTATGAAGGACGTGATATCAAAAGATAGAACTATTAAAATGATATGCCGTTAGGTATACGTTATGTGCAATATATATAATGGGTGAAAACTCTCCAAAGGAAAGTAATTTATTTCGTGAATGAATTCATATACATACCTGTTATTGCAGAATTTATAGAATTCTTTGGTGTCGTAAACTTCATATAGAGAACGACAGTCTAGAGTGCGACTTTACCATATATGTTTTTAAAAATAAGATACCATAAATTTAATACGTACCAACTCGAAGAGTAAAGGTTCGAGAATGTTTGCGAAAGTTATTCTCTTTAGGAAATCATGTCAAAGAATCTATTAAAACTAGATAGAAAGAGATGGAATCTCTTAGATTGAGACTAGGAAGAATAGAAATATTCAAAATGACTATTATGTATTATATATTGCTATATATACTGCTCGAACCGGGACCTGGCAACTATTTTATTAATTGGTGAACAAATTAAAAATCTCTCTTATTGGTAAAGCTAAATTACCGTTCATGCCACTTGGTTCAAGAAATCAAACTTCATAGAAGGTTTTCTATAATGTGCGAATTCTCCTCGGAATACAGTACAACAATCAAATCAGCGTCCCTGATCAATCAACCAGCAACCAGGTTTATCACATTCTGAGAAGCCAACGACCCGGATCCTTTCGTTGTTTTAAACATTGGTTTTAAACAGCTACACAGAGAAAAATAACTGAATAGAGAACGAGTGCAGTCGGCCGCATTCCGTGAAGTAAGCAGAATATAAGGCGACGCTGGACAGAACCAATAGTGCGGTTCGTGAGCTTTACGAAATTAAAAAAAAGGAAGATGGAGGAGATGGAGAGATGTTATGGCTGGAATGATGTCCGAAAGTTCTATCAACAGGTAAAATAACTATCCAATTGGTACAAAAGACGAGGAATACACCAATACCGCCGTCAGGCAGGATGTGCCACTCTACATAAAGGGCGATGATAGAAGAGAATTATGTCCCCCCGATCCAGACAAAGTCAAGATAGCTATAGCGAGACTAAAGCCGGATAAGGCAGGTGGTGTATGCGAGCTGTCTGCGAAACTGTTTATGGCAGCTAGAGATGAGGTGGTAAGGTACATGCACCAACTCATCTGTAATATATGGTCGGAGGAAAACATGTCCGACCAGTGGAAACTCTGTATCGTTTGTCCGATCCACCATAAAGGTGACGCCTATACAATCGACAAATAAGTCTCCTTAACATTGCGTTTAAGATCTTCTCAGCCATTTTCTGTGAGCGCCTGAAAACATGTGTCAATAACCTAGTAGATCCTTATCAGTGCAGTTTCAGGAATTTACTGGCCACGGCAGGTCCTGGAAAAGACACAAGAAGTAAGGATCGACACCGAAAAAAAAAGTTTTGAGTGCAAGTGCTAGTGATAAGTGTTTCAGTGTCGAGTGCGTCGGGTCCGCTCCCCCTCGTCCCTTTCCTTCACAAGTCACTGTTGCGCATTCTCGGTCGCAACTCCCGTTTGGTTTCATCAGGCGGGTTGATGCAATGACTGAGAGTGCGTAGCATGTGACGTAGCGGATCCTAGAAATGTGAATTTGTTGGTGAACCGATCGAATCGATGTATGTTCATAACGCATGCATCGATTGTTGTTGGGAAGCTAATTTTAAATTTGCACTTCTCAATTCTGCTTCACCACTCGTAGTCGGAGTTAATTTTTATAATCTCCCTTTTGTCTTTTATGGGAAGTCTTAGGGTCGATAAGAGCAATGTGCGTAGGCTTAGAGTGAATCTCTCTGTCTCGCTGTGTATGTCCACCTACTCCTTTACAAACAAGCTGTCTTGGAGCTGAGTGAAACACTGGTAGGTGAGAATACCGAATAATCGGACTTGAACCTGCCTGGATATAGCTTGGTGCCGCTTTTCTTTTTGCACCGCGGTCTCGGCATTTACGTACGTAGTGATGTAGCTTACCAAATTCCACCACAATACGGGCCCTGTTCCAACTTTTCTGTGGTTAAAACTCTATGTTCGTAAGCATTTAATCCACAACCGCTTTACTTATAGAAGTCCAAACTTGGATATCAATTCAACTTTTAACGAATTTGATGCGCTATCCGATTCCATCTCAAGAATTGTATCCCTGTATCTTCTCACTGAATTCCTGGCGATTTCAATGTACACAATTCTTATTGGCTTAGAGATTCAGGCCAGACAATACCCGAAGGAAGGTATGACGAAACCTTTGCTGACGTAAACAATCTGAGCCAGCTAGTAAATGAGCCCACACGAATACCTGACATTGTAGATCATTCCGCCAACAACTTGGACCTGTTTTTCTTCTTTCATATTGATAAACATTCTGTTGACATACTGTCGCGTTGTACCATTGTGTCGTATCTTTATCACCACACACACAGTTAGAGAATTTTAACTGGTCACTGTCATTCGTCGATAATGACGTGGATGCCGCTGCTGATATGATTACAAATATTCTTCTGCTGGGCATGAGAACCTTCATTCCTCACAGAGTGAAGAGTATCAAGATCAAAGCAACCGCATAGTATGACACGAGCTGTAAAAGTGCTACAATGACCCAAATTGTCAAAATTGGTGGTCATTTGTAAACAAAAACATAAATAATTCTGCCTCGTCTTCAATTCCCATGCTCATTTACAATGACATTCCAGCTATCAACTCATTAGACAAAGCTAATCTGCTGGCAAAACCACTGCGTAAGCTTTTCGTCTATCCTACTCTTTAGATATCTTCGCCAACCACTCCGTACCGTCCCATAGCACTTACGTCTCTTCTTTCTAAAGTTATGGAAACGCGAATAAATCACCATCTTATAAAATATCTGCAATCGCGCGGGCAATATGGTTTGCGCAGCGACATATCCACTGGTGATTTGATAGCTTATCCCACCGAAAACTGGAACCAATCTGTACACAATACAGGCGAAAGCAAGATCGTTGAACCGTTTGGCTAGAGGGCATTTTCCTTAAGCTCGTCAGACTTGGCTTACATAAAACATTGCAATACATGATATATGACATGATAACTGGTAGAAAGTTCGTCGTAAAAAGTGGCGGCATTACTTCTACTACAGTTTTTAATATCAATAATGGTCTACAGCAGGGGACTGTTGGTTCCCCAATATTGTTTGCTATATTCACTGCAGATCTTCTAAGGTCCGCACCTAATCGCGTACGCCGATGACTTAGTGGCGTACAGATCAGGTCCGAAGATATAAGTCATAATACCTTGTTGCAACGTGACTTTGACAATATTTTGACATATTGCGATGACTGGAAGCTGCGTATCAACTTCCAGAAGTGTGAAACTGTCCTTTCTCGCACCCCGCTGACCATGGCATCAAGGGATACGCGCGTAAACTGGTAGAAGTTCGGCATAGTTGACCCCCAGGGTCAGCCGTTAACCGTGAAAAATGTAGTTCGATTTTTTTTGTTCTGTATTTTATCAAAAATATAGAGAAGGCTTTGACCAATGCTAGAAAAGCCTTTGCTGTGGCAAGTAAGCTGTTTTACAGCAGCCAACTTGATACCAGGGTGAAGGTAATCTGCTACATGGCCCTCATTAGGCCAGTCATGGTGTATGGTTGTCCACTGTGGTTCAACGTTAGTCCTTCCCAGATGGAAAAGATGAGGGTGTTCGAGAGACGTTGTCTTCGGACTTGTCTCCGGTTGTATCGAACACACGAGTCTGAGTACAAGAACTACTATCCAAACGAGGTCCTGTACAACAGGGCAAACATGAAGAGGATAGACAATTTTATCATTAAATTAATAAGAAGTCATATTGCAAGAAGTATGACTTCAACCAACAGTCTGATCTTCGGGGCTTCCTATCCCAATTATATGTACCATGAGAGGGTGCGCCACAACGGCTTTGTTCCACCTGAAGCGTTCCTCTATTTTGATTCTATCGGCCTGATCCAGGACACGGAAGGATGGTTTGTAATCTATCACGCGATACCAGTCTCCGCCTTTGCCACCTCCCGCGTATATGATGTCATTAATCATTTAGTTGGTATAACGGCCCACTACCTAGTTTTAAGGTCGATTAGAAAAAAAATGAAAAAAAAAAATAAATAGAAAAAAAAAGGTACATAAGGGCGTGTGGATTGTATATGTTTCGCATATACATAATATACACGCCCTTGTGTACATGTCCGCAGTATTACGGACATACATTAAGTTAGATTAAGTTTTCTTAGGTTTTAATAGGTTATAGGGTTTAGGCTTAGATTTAGGTTAGGTAATAATAAGAATGTATAGAGCGCCAAGTTTTTCTTAATTTTCTTGGCCAGTAAGTCTGAAATAACAAAACCTGTCCTAAGGACTAAAAAAAAAACAGAAACAATAGTTTAGACGCCGAAAGGCAAATAGTAAATTAGATTAGAACATTTTAGAGTACCCGCGAAGGGTCAGTAAGATAGAATTAAGGACATGAATTGTTAGATAGGCATATAGATTTTTATGTCATTTTCGTCTGGAATGTCATGTTGTCCTGGAAATTCAATAAAAATGAAATACAAAAAAAAAAAGCAAGATCGTTGCCCTTGATATTTCTTAAGCCTTTGATACAGTTTGGAAAATGCGTGCCTATGATAACGATGAATCTCATCTTCTATGTATTAGAAATAACCATTCAAACCGTTCAATTCAAGTTGTTATGGATGGGTTCAAGTCTGGATCCAGCAAGGTCTGTAACGAACTCACCGAGACCTTCAAGGTCAAAAAAGTATTTGGACAAGGCAAAGAACTGTCATGTGACTTCTTTAATGTCTTCCTTGAGAAGATCCTGCAAAACTCACTGCCCAACACAAGAGATACTATATTCTGTACTCACATACAGACGACATTGTTGGGGTGGTCGAACGCAGCGAGCCGTCAATGGGGAGTTTGTTGGCATTTATACGGAAGCGGCCAAGTAGGTGTGGCCCAAAATAAACTGTAAACAGCTATAACTTCGAGGTAGTAAAGGATTTCGTCTACCTCAGCTCCGCGGTAAACAGTACAAACAATATCAGCAACGAAATCAAACGCAGAATAACACTTGCCTAATGCTGCTTCTGTTTAGGGCTCAAGAGGCCATTGAGTAATCGTATGAGTAGTTACATGCATGTGTGGTCATATGTACAAAACCGGTATGAAACTTGTCTGCGATTTTTACTCGACAGGGAAACCTACCTACTGGCCTACGAATTTCTAAAAATACCAGACGTCGTAGATTTCTTCGTTATGAAGGGGTTTCGCGAAATTATCTAAAACTCGAAGAAATCTTTGATCTCAGTTCAGATCATTCTCCAAATATATTGAATATGAGCGATACGTTCGTGAAAGGGAAGTGCCGCCTAAATTAACTAATCATCGTACAAATTGGCAAGCATTTAGGAAATACTTGCAAACTCACGTTGAACGTATGATACCGCTGAGAAACCCATACGACTTAGAAATTGAACTTGACAAATTTATTGAAAATACAACGTGTGCCGCATGGAGCAGTACACCATGCGCAAGAAAAGGGACAATTAAACACGTCTTCGATACTCACCAGAAGTAAAGGAAATGGTAAAGGAAAAATAGAAAGCACGGAAGAAATGGCAACATAAAACTCGTCTTAATCAGTTGTGTTATCTGTTAAGGGCGAAAATCAGAGCTTTCAAAAACAATAATTGAAAACTTATCTGCAAGAAACAAAACAAACTACTCACTCTGGAAGACGGTGAAGGGGTTAAAAAAACCTGAATCACATAACGCGCCAATCCGAAAGAATGGAGACGAGTGGGCAAAAGAAGATAGAGATAAAGCTAAACTCTTCTCAGATTTCTTGCAGGAAACGTTTAAGATATTCGACGATCAAACTCTTCCTGTCACCTACAATGGACCTGACGTATATGACCACATTTATATAGACATTATGTTCAATAGTGGAAGCAAAACATACCAAATCACCAAAGAAAAGAATACTCTGCGTTTAAAAATATAAATTCTCGTGTACCGCACTTAAGTTACCTTGGCCCTCTGCTATACCTACTGTTTACTAGTGATCTACCATAAGAAGAACAACAGTATAGCACATAGGCACATTTGATGTCTTCATTCTCTTGAACCGATCCTGAAATTTAATTAAAACTCACGAAAATCTTAGAGCGGTAATATTTATTACTACTTATTTATTCAAAGACCAAAACGCGACTCGGCGTTGGACATCATTCAAGAAAATGATGCAATCATAAATGTCGCGGGAGGTCGAAATTTGATGATCATCGATATATAAAATAAGATGCTTTTGTTTATGTTATGCCTCTTGACGAATGCTACCACCGACAGAGCGAATACTACGTAAAAAAAAAATATTCCCTACAGGACACGACGCATGTGAATATATAACACCTCCCCACTTAAGATTAAACAATTATTCATAATATATATTTAGTTATTGTTTAAATCAAATAAACAAGATACTTTAATGGTTTATTACATTGTTTTTCGTATTTTACTCACTAAACTCGAAATTTTAAATATTTAAGATCCTGGATTTATGACGTTTGTGTACAGTTTTCGAATTATCGTTATAAAAATGTAAGATTGTTTCTTTCTCTTTTATTGGATTTTTAACTTTTCGATTAAGACATTTTGAAAATATGGTGATATTACCTTTAAGACTATATTTAAATATGGAATATATTAAGGCTGCTGTTAAAATAATTCCTCCAGTAAATCTCCTTAAATTTTTTTGATAGAAAATTATCTTGGTTCCTTATTTCTAGAGATAATTCCTTTAAGGTTTTTAAACTTTTTAGCTTTAATTTAAGAAAACTTAAAGGTTTTGAATCTAAATCATTAACATAAAATCATTTTTCATAAAATCTGTATACATCATTATATTCAATATTGTATTCAACATTTATTGTTTCAATTCTATTTTCAACGGTTTCAAAAATAAAATTCCTATTCCGTTAGTTTTCCTTGTTTTAATTCTTTATTTTTGCATATTCTCTTCTATTTTATGAAATATCTCAGAATATTCAGGAATCTGTTTGATAATATAATTCGTTGGTTTCCTTTTCATAAATACAGAAAAAGCAGAGTCTTCATCAGAAATATTGTTCTTAGGACTTATTTGATTAAAAATGAAGTAGTTATTAATAATTTTACAATCTTTTTCTAAATTTTTACTCATTGTGTATTCTTTCTTATTTTTTGTTTTTACAAAAGTTACAACCAAAAGCACAGATATGACGACTACTGTTCCACTTGTTGGAATCTTTTCGAATAAAGTACTAGAACTACGAATAAAACTCAAGCTACATGAAAAAATTCAAGTTTATGCACAGAATTAATATATATATTGTTGGAATATATATATATATATATATATATATATATTGTTACGGCTGGGCGTAATGTCAGTAATTTTATAAGAATGTTTTGCATACAGCTTAACTCGATCACTTGTGAAGGTCGGGCTGGTGCTTATGACGGATTTCTGTCACCAGTATTGCCGTTCCTTTCTCTTTTAGTAATCACCCCGAAGAAATACCGAAACAAACAACAAAGCAAAAGGTCGAAATAAAAAAGAATCAAAAATGACTTGTGAACTTCTTTGAATAAACTTTATTAAATTAAAGTGATTGATAAGTACAATCGTCCAAGTATGTTCAACGATGAAATAAAACTCAGTCTCAGTTGCAGCTCTATTTGTATCGGTCGCTCGTTTGCTATGTGCAGCGTCAGCGTCTAGCAATATGAACTTGATACCTGGGCGATTGTGGGAATATGCTGATGTTTCCCCGAGTGTGCACAATTGGAAATGTTCTATAAATTAGTTTTTATTGTATTGGTTATATTACTTAAACATGGTAACCTTCTTTTAAAATTTGATTTTGTTTATTTACTCCGTCTAAAACCTGAATATCTTTTTGTTGGCTCATTTGAACGTATTCGGAATTTTCTTTTGAATTTCTAATCGCTTTTTCATATCTTTCAGCATCTTCGTTGTCTAAGGTAACAAAGAGTAATTTGAATCTATGTTCAAAAGACCAAGTCTCAATCGTTTTTCCACACCTAACAATTGGTTAATAATTGTCAAATTCTGTTTAAGATTAATAATTTCGGCTTTACTCTTCAAAGGATTTTGTATTGTCGTATTATTTTTACTTAAACACTCATCGCTATGTTTTGTTAGAGAGACAGAAGACAAAGCGTCGGCAGCGCAATTTTCTTTTCCGGGTTTATAAAAAGATTTTGGGCAAAATTCTTCCACAAACCCCCTCCACCGTTTGATCTTTGCATTTTAATTTTTGCCTGAATGGTGAATAAAGATATTCAAATTTTTTAAGCTTTTGTCCGAATGGCAGTATGCAGAACTCATACTTTCCGTTATTAATTGAAAACGCTGTCTTTTCTTTCACGGTAGGATAACTTGATTTGGTGGAATACGGATTTTAGGTCCAATGTTGTATAGAAAGATGATTGACCCAAATTAGTCAAAATAACTGAAGTGTCCCTACTCACTAACAGTTTGCTCATTCAATTTCCTAAAATCTATTACGAGTCGCTTTTTCGATTTCCGTTTTCGTCGAATTCCTTTTTGTCAACAACCCACATTTGATTGTTGTAAGAATACCTTGAAGGTCTTATAATTCCGTTAAGAAGTATATTGAATACTTCTGGATTAACGAAGTTTGCAGGGTTACGATTTTGAATAAACGATATGCATGCTAGATGTTTATATTGTTGCAAAAACGTTTGTATTGAATGGTAAAAATTCATTGGGGTCGGCAAGTACTTTTGAATTCCGTTTTAATATCAAGGCAAGTGTTCATTTGTTTCAGGTGAGACTACTTCATTTTTAAACGAAATGTTACTAACCTCTCTACATTAGAAATATAAAAATTTTTCTTATTATGCGATAAGATCACCATTTTTAAGTCTAAATAAGCACCTTTTTCAGGTAAAAAGTCAAGTCCGATAATACCATCGAAAGTCTTAAGAGTTGGTAATATGTAAAATGTCGTATTTTATTGAAGATTTTCACTGTGCATTTTAATCTAATCTGATCTGTCCCACGAATATATTTGACAGCAAATGGTACATTCACGTTCTTAATAGTCTTAATTGTGCAGAGATTCTTGATATAATTTTAGGCAGAACCAGTATCTATTAAAAGTTTTACTTCATCTCCAGCCAGCGTTCGACTGATGTAGGGCAGGAGAGACTTTCCCTATGTAAAATGTTCAGTAATAATCATCAGATACTTCAGGAATTTCGTTATAAGACTGCTGATCGTTGTCATAGGTTTCTTCGTAATTCCAATAATAAATCTCGTTCTGGTTATTACAGTATTGCTGATCTTCAACACCACTAGGTGTCACAAGGGACGAGTTCTGACTTAAGTAATTGATTCTCTGAATTTCATAAGTATTTATACGTTAAAAAAGTAAAACATAAAACATAATTATTAAGTATCCTTATTCTATACGATTCTGTATGAAACTGCATCAAAGATAACAATTGAAATTCGGAAAAGGAAGGTTTTCATATATAAGTATCAAAAGTTTGCGTGTCCATTTGTGGGTCCTTATAAATATCTAATTTGATCTTGAATCTAAAACGAGCAATCCAGAACGCTCGGACCAAAATGGCATTACCATGGATGTGAATACATACTTTAACAGAATTTTACTATATAGATAGCATTATTTCTATATGTAACAACTTTTATGCCAATGCTTAGAATTAATATGATTAAATACTCATGACATATTGCATAAAAAATAAATAATAATGTTGTTAGTAAGACGCCCGTCTTCCTAAAATGTCGTTTTTAATTTTCTGTTGAAAATCGGCTGGGCTCGTTATTTTTGGTTAACAGGGGGAGGCTGCACGTTATTGGATTTCCTTAATTTTTCGTCCCATTAACGACCACCCAACAAATTTAATAAAAAACTACTTTTCTTACTTCTTCTTTTGAAATAATAAAATATACATTTTTATTGTTATATTAAGCCTGAATTAGCTAACAAAAAATTAAAGGAACGTTTTTTTTTGGTACCGAGAAGCAAGTTGGCTGACCAGTGATATCAACAAAAATTAGAGGCCAGCTAGTTTAACAGTTGCCCAACATTTGGATTAAGAGAAAACTGTTGGTGGCCCGTTGCTGTTACCGTTGTTGCTCCACTTATTGTTCTCGTTGTTATTGCCTGCTATAATTTGAAGAAAGTTTTATTTCAAAGGAATACGGTAACTCATTTTTGATTAAATACAAAAAATATAAAATTAAATTTGCCGGTGGAGACCGGAGTTTCAAAAATTATACTTTGCGGAAGATTGGAACATGAGTAACTTTCAGGTGTATTATATTACGTTCATCTGACCTCTTGAAATATGTAAAGAGGTGTAAATACAAGTGATCATTGGTGAAAAATTAAATGAAGGGATTAGTGTTTTAATTTGTTAATTTATGACCATTCGCTGAGAGTAGGACGCAAACAACGATTGTTACTACTGTTGATCCACAACCTCTTCTTCTTATCATGAAGTATGTCACATCAAAAGGAAATGTGGGATACATTAAAAAGAGTTAAAGCAGTAGCAATTTTACACATTTCTAAAGACCCCAATTACGATATGGTTTTACATACTTCCAAGTTACAAGCAATTCTTCAAGGATTAGCGGATCTAGGAGAACCTGTCTCAAATTCAATAGTGGTAAATAAATATATAAATCTTAATGACGTTACCAGGTACCTATAATCATTTCTACAGTGAGTGAGAAAAGCCAATAGTAGTTAGAATGCGCCAGGGAGACACTATCAGTGTGTGGAAAGGGAGACATTAACTTATCATCTTATAACAAAACCAAGAGGATAGATAAGCACTTAGCTGACGCTTTGTACGTACCAGATATCCGCTGAAACTTATTTTCTATAAATAGTTCATTAGTTAAAAAAATTAAATGCTCTTCAAATAATTCGTAGTGTGAACTAATTAAAATTGTCAACATTGACAACATTGTGGCTGTGGGAGTAAAACAGGATTCGTTTTTTAAACTTCTTATGAAAGTCGTTTCAAATCCGACAGTTAATGCATTTATCAAAGGTGCATAAAATGAGCGTACTGAATAGCTTGAATAACAGCATGTAAGGGATTTTTTAAAGCCTAAAGGTCTTTATTGATGAACTGAATTAATCTTCAATGATGACTATTCGCATTATAGAAAAGTATGTTTTCTTAAAGAGAAGTCAAAAGTGCTGAAATGTACTTGAAGCTGGTAGAAGCAGCAACCGGGAAAAAAGGTTAGGACAGTTTATTTCGCAAAACAAAAAACTGCAAACGGATCGCAAACGGAAACGCATTGCACTCTTGCTGGTCAATAATCGAATGCTGAGTCAACACCTGTCGTTACCTCCACCGCATCGAGTAATGCAGTTTATTAATTTGGTCAGAATAAGTTAGCGTAGGTTAAGTGTTAATTGTAGTCAGATTATAAAGCTAGTCTTTAATAAATAGTCATACAAAAATTGTTCAGGTTCTCAGAAAGAAAAACCACTTTCGATCGGTTTAAGATATTCATATGGACTAACTTAAATATGAATTTAAAGCACTGAAGAAGAAAAGGATAACAGTTACAAGTATAAGAGTTACTACATACATATTTGTCTATTTCCCGAACATGTAGGGGAAAGATAATGAACTCGAAAAAAAAACACTATATTGGCTCAGACTGTCGCTGAAATAATAAAGTTATTTAGTATACCTACTGAAGTATCAGTGTACGGCAGTAATCTCAATTAAAGTAGTGACAAAAAGAAATACGAGAAGATAATTGTCTGAGCCCCAAAACCTGCTTTCGCGAGATAGACTGTGTGTCAGAACGAGACCTTCCAGTAGCCAATTGGCAATAAGCAGACGCAAAGTTCGTCAGCCACTCAACAAATAAGAGGAATAATACAGAATTGGTTCCTACTTAATTTAATGTAAGATTACCAAAACTGTTTTTAGAATAAGATGTATTGAAAAAAAAAATGAAAAATTAATTAGGATAGATAAGATAAAATTATAAAAGGAATTAGAATATTCTTTACGTTTAAGGAAAACAAAGCAAGTGAAGTAATAATAAATTCCCGGAAATTGGTTTAGTCTTAAACAATTGTTAAATTAGTGTTAGTTAAATTTATGACCAATTGAAGTATATCTGTCTGAAATGTACAATCCCAATAAACTTATTCTTCCTCCAATAATAGGGGCTTCCAATCCCACAAATCCTCAAAACGATCTAGCCTTATCAGTATTAATTGCTTCAATCATCAACCAAACGCTATAGACTGAAGGAATAATGATTATCGATAATCAATTCCAATTTATATCAATTTTCAGGAATTGAGCAGACCAAAGAGCAAATCTCACTGAGCTCGATGAAATTCAGTCAGAATCAAAGTTTTAGAATACATTATGCAATGGCTTCTAGTAACAACATCAGAAAAAGACGATCATATCCTATTCTCCATCGAAACAATCCGCAAAATCCACCACAACATAATCAGCAACAGTTTTTTTCCCGAATTATGGAATAACCCCTCAAGGTGGAATACTCCTCAGTTCAATAATTTTTCACCGAAACATATGAATTCTGGACCAAGGACTATGGCTCCTCCCAAACCACCACCCCACACAGAAACCACAACTACACACATATGTATCCTATTTCGAGATTCCAAGCACCAGAAGGAATGGACGCTACAACTATAAGAACGAAGAACATCAACTATAAAAACAGAACTCAGCAAAGGAGTTGACACACGCACTTAAGAGACAAGTCGGACAACCATCACGGCAAATCCATTCGCCGAAAATGCAGAGGAATTAAATGCTTAGGAACGATGAACAATACATGCAATCAATCCATATATCCTATGTAAGACGAGGAATGAGCCAATATCTAATTGATACCGGGTCAAATAAAAATTATATTCTACCTAGACTCGTTTCAAATCCACTTAAAAACGTTAAGCCCTGTTGGAGAATTCTGTTGGAGAAAATATTAAAGTCAACCAACACACATTCCTTAATGCTTTTGGTCTTAATCAAATTACAATCAAATTTTCCTAATTCTAGAATTAGGAATTCTTGCCAATAGTAGCAAATACCTTTATGTCATTAACCATATCAAAATAAAAAAATGACATGCTTCTCAACGATTCCATTAATGTTAAGATTAAACAACTGTCAGCTCAAATAACAAAGACTTACACTAATCATATGTCCCCTCAGTAAAAATCTGATCTGAACTCCCCCATTTTTTTGATGACCACAACCATGAACTCACTAGCACAACTGGAGTAAAACGAGAAATCCGAAGGACAACAGATTTTCTTGTTTATTCTTAATTCTACCCTTATTCTACGGCACTCAAAGAAGAGGTCTAAAATCCAGTACAGTATACAATCCAGTAATAACACGTTCTACACCCATGATGTGATCGAGCCTTTAATTTACCATTGGTATGTTAAGGACACAACCCAAAACCCCAAACTGACAGCCAAAATTATTGAACTAGAAATGTCAAAGTGACCGCAAATTCGTTCCGAGCTCCAACTAAGTTGAAATTAATTAAATAATTATAGTATATTATTGAATTGAATAAGGCTTATAGCTGACCGGTAATCCATTCCGGATACAAATGGAGTGCTCTCAAGTTTTAGAAGAACAAATGGTTTACGGTAGAGTTGAGCGAAAAATCATTAACGGCTACTTTTTCAGTGATTGAAAAATCACAGTCACAGTCTGATCGACTGTGATATTTTTTCACATCAGTTATTTGTTGTTGTACCAAGAAAATTTGAAGTGCTCCGCTGCAGAAATGGTGTATGGCCAAACAATTTCTTTTGTGAAGAACACAACTAACGAACGGTGTAATTTTGAGGCAACCCATCGCGCCATCTAGATCTCAAAATTAAAATACGCTTGGACGTCACGGAGCGCGAGTTTTTTCTTCCCGGATTTTTAGCCCTATTTGCGTTGATGGCATGTGGATCATCAAATGTAGGCAATTGTTTCTTTATACATACTATTAGTTAAATAATACTGGTTTGTGAAAAATGGTTAAGTTAACTTATATATTTAGCAATTCACTTAAATATTTACGATTACAATTTCTTCTAATATTATTCTTCAACACACATAATACCTAAGATGATACAAAGCAAGAGCCGTACTGCAATGTGAAAAGACAACCGACAGACTAGGTCAAACGGAATATATAAGTCAAGTATTCGTTTAGCGGTCCAATTCCAGTTCATAGAAAGATCAAAAATCTATTACTCATCCATTATACAAATAATAGTTCTGTTATTCAGTAAACGTTAACAAAATTAAGTGAAAAGTCAAACTCATATGCTTTTGTTAAGTTGTTGACATATGTTTATTATTAAACAGATTATTTTAAATATACATCTCTTATAGTGGGTCGCCGTGTCGTAGTAGGTTAGTGATCGGTTAGATCGCAGAGTATACCAATTTTCATAATCTACGGCTCCACCTGTTTCGAGTTACTGTCATCGCCGTTCGGAATCGGCGTAAAACGGTCTCGTGACAGATATTATTCTTCATGCATTCACCCCATTGGTTGTTGTAGAAGCTATTCCAGGGTCACCTCAGACTGTCATGCCACCCATATTGATAATATTATTAGTATTGTCTATTCAAAAAACGTATGCAGAAACGCGGTACTTACGATCTGAAATGGATTAGTTGGCGTAAACGTAAATACATTGCATCTGAATAACATTGATGTTGCTCCAGCACCAATAAAAATATCGTTTGCAATTGACGCGACAATAGACAGTTTACATAAATGTAAGATAAGGGATAGCTTTGCGCCCAATAATAGAAATCCATTAACCATAATCCGATTTTATGGTATTCGTCGATTACGATTTTGTGGCTGAACTCGGAATTTGGGAAGTGAGTGGTTGGGAATCGGTTGATGTCTTTTGCTCTCTCTTTTGATAATGGGATTGTACGAAACGTGTGCGGCTAATATTAGCATAAATTTGTTTTGAAATAAAAAAATATTAACAACAAGTAATAAGATAATGGAAGCTCTCGGAATGGGAGGGTATCCTTGGCGTCATTCACTCTACAGTTACTGCTATCAGGTAACTGAATGCAGTCCCAAAGTCATTGTTTGAGGGACAGTCTCGAATGTCTATAAATTTATCGCAGGAAAATACTGAACTGAGGGAAAGATTTTTACAAAAATCGATTAGAAATTTGATGAGACTAGTTCAAGATTTTTTTTTTGCCTGATCGGTGCAGTCAATGCTCTTTTGCATACATATGTTTATGATGAAGGAGGAGAGAATAAGTTAAGTGCGTTCGAGAATAGACCATCATTCACTCCCTTTTCCGCTTGAAAAATATCTTTAGGTGAGACTTAAGACAATCAGTTTGAATACAGTATAGTACCCCTGAATAAATGATAGAGAGGACATCCGCCTGTGTAAAAATCCGTTCTACCCAGGTGTGGGGTTGTCTTAAGCAATCAACAAAAAAATATTTAGTCATATTCTCCCATAGCAGGGTCATTCCGCAATTGGCTTTAACAATAGGGCCGAAACTTACCCATCCCAGGCAATTCTATGAAACGAACAATTTCTTCAGTTTTTTGCAGTATGGCGTAATTCGCAGTAAATCAAAAGTGCGATATAAATGTCCCTCTCGTCCTCAAAGTACCCCTATGTTTTTTCACATAGCGCTCATCAAATCCCTTCGATTTAGTACACCTTAACTCTATTGTCTTAGCGTGGATGAGAAAGTCATCAATCGATATTTCCGTCTTTTTATCCAATCTATTTTATTATATTAGACCGCCTGTACAACAATGCTCCAGAGCGAAGAGTCTTCGACTCGGAACCAATGGGACAACGCCGATGGCGCACTCAGGTCAAGCAGAACCTCACCCAAAATCCACAACCGTGTACATTTAAAAACATATAATTTGGATGGATACACCCCGTAGATGGCCGCGACCTAGCTTCTACGGTAACCACACGTATGTGCGTGCTTGTGTTCACTCACGAGTGGATGACTCCAAACGGTCAAGCTTGAGAATTTTTTCTAGACAGGTTTTCCCTTTGAGAATTGTCTGTGACTGGTGGGCATCCATGTAGCGCGATTCAGTTGGACGAGTTCCTAATCTCTAATATGATTATTTCCTTAAGATTATATATATAATGTGTAATCTTGAAACACATTACAAATTGTAGTCTATTGTCTGATTACTTTCCTAATGATTACAATATTTAATGAGATTACAAAATGATTGTAATGAAAAAGAGAAATTATTAAAAAAGTGTTTTGTTGTTTATTGTATTGTTGTTTTTCATGTCATCTCAGTCTCAATATAACAATTATTCCTCTTCTTTATATGGCGACGCCCAGTTGGTTGCGGTCCTTCTCCACCTGAGTGCGCCACCTTAAACGCGGGCGTCCTTTGTTACGAAGCTGAGTTATCCATACGGTCTACATCTCTATAGCCCTCTTAGGCGTTGGATCCGAAGACGTCTGACTAGAGTCATGTCGCTGTACAGCCCGTAAAGTTTGTGGTTGAATTTTCTCCTTGCTCGACGTCTAAAACTACTAACTTTACCACGGATATTTCGAAGGTAGCATTCTGGGTTTGAACCGTGGCACTCCATTTTGAGCGCCATGTGAGTGTTGGCAGATACAAAAGTGATATGCATATTGCTGCCAATAAGCCAATTTTTTCTAAGTACCTTAACTTCATCACTAAATACCGTAAATGGTTTCGAACCGTTCGATGATCGCAACAGAAAGTGATTGGGCGTTAGAGCTTCTAGATTATTAGCATCTACAGGTATATATGTCAAGGGACGTGAATTGACGATACGTTCCGCTTCTATGCATGCTTTTGAGTAGTTCGTCTGATGGGTTACGAGCAGGCTTTATGGCATATAGAGTTGTCTTGATAGATCGCACCATCCTCTCCCAACTACCCTCCATGTGTGGAGAACCCGGCGGGATAAATTTCCACTTTGTTATAGTCGAAGTAAAGGTTTCTGCCAGCTTTCCTTTGTTTATGTTTTCCAACGCTGCCTTCAATTCCCTTTCCGCGCCTTGGAAGTTAGTTCCGTTGTTGCTGTTGAATTCTATTTTTGTTCAAGATAGGTTCATAGGGCGGCTCTTATTCGGGTGATGTGAAATTTTTGCCACAGTTCATTGATCACGGTTTCGTGGTTTTGTGGAAGAATAACCAGCTGCTTACACTCGATGTTGGGTCCGTTAAGTGAATGGATCCTCCCGTTAGCTCGAACTATTTTCATCTCGTCCAAAAATGGGCACAGGTTGTATATGGTACTGCTCTTTTGCACGGCGCCACCCGGTCCCAGATTTGCTATTTCTTCGGAATAATCACTCCTCTGGCCATCTTCAATAACTCGTTTTCAGCTCGCAGAAGCTCTATTCTGAGGATATATCGGTACCTCCATCGTAGAACGTATGCTCTGCTTCGAAGCAATAGCCTCCAAGTCGAGATTTTGTCGTACAGGAGGATACTCTCTGATCTGATAGGACGGTTTTAGAGTCGGAACAAAAATATTTCTTGGCGAATTTAACTGTCTGACTCACGACAGCCTTTGCGAACATGGTCCCGAGTACCACGGCTTGTAGTTCGAGGCGTGGAATGCATAGATGTTTCATCGGGTGATCGTCATTCCTGATACAGGCTACGGCTGCGAACCCATTTTCGCTAGCATCAACAAGGACCTTCCAAGACGTGATGGTATTTGGAGCATCTGCATATCGGACAAAAACGACTTCATTTAAGCTACTTCTGGTATATCGAAAATCGTCATTAGTGTTCGCAGAATTTCTCGTTTTGTCGGGCGACATGAGCCGAAAAGAAAGTGAAGCAAACAGACGACGTACCGAGAACATTTTCTGTACCCAGTTCGATGTCCCGATTCATATTAATTCGAGGGGTTGATTCCGCTTTGAGAGCTTTAAGGACGGCAGTTGAGTTTGAGATCCAATTCCGAATATGGAAACCCCCTTGCTGGTGTATATATAGAATTTCCTGAGCCAATCTAATGGCGGCGTCGTCTCTGTGTAAACTTGCATCGCTCTTAGGAATTCTTTTACGAAGCGGTCGGCATTCATGTTCTTGACGTATTGTGCCGTACACGGTGAACACGTAGCTCCGAATGTCACCATCATCACATATGTATCTGCGTTCTCACCTTGATCGGTGCTCCACACAAATCGTTGAAAGGTCTGGTCTTTTTCTCTAATCCGGACCTGATGAAACATTTCTCCAATATCATTGCAAGTGACAATCTTAGTCTCGCGGAATTTTAGGACCACGGAAAGTACAAGCTGGTCCGGTCCTATTAGCAGAACTGTATTAAGGAGACACCTTGTACTGCCTCCTCTGCGTCCCATACGATTCTTAACTTTTTGGGATTTCGTACTGGAAACACCGGGAAAGTTTTTTAGTATACTCTTTTTCGACGTATTTTTTTGTGGAGCGCCTCGGCTAGATCCCGTTCTCGCCGCATTTGCTTCTTGAGAAACTCCAATCTCCTATTAGCCACAGGCAAGCTATTCGGTAGCTGAACTTGATCGAATTTCCAGAGCAGCGCTGTCTCGAAGCCTTAGAATTTCTTCGTATATTAGTAGGGTCTGGTGGCAATATGCCGTCCCTCGTCCCAAAGTTATTTGTAGGGAATGATGGAATGGAACTATACACCTCGTTAACTTTACGGGAGGGACGATTTTAAAGCTGGAGCTGGGATACTGCGATTTTGCGATACAGAAACCGGATTATCAGCTGCTACTACTGGAGTAATCGATAGAAGAACGTTCTCGGAGGAAGAATCATAACTTTGCGTCGAAATAATACCGCCGGTGGCAATGGCATTCCTGAAGACACTGAGAGAATGTAGCGGGAACGCGATTGAAGAATTGCGATGAATGACTCAGAATATTAGAAGAGACAACAGGAATAAAAGTTGACAAAACTTGGCAACGGCAAGAGCTACACACTGCGGAACGGCATCGGGATCCCGATGGATATCTGCCGACGAACTACTAGCTTCGCCCAGATTAAGCGCAGCGGATTTTTACATGACTTTAACGACTGCGTCGTAAGAAATCGACACCGACGCGTGGCTCGTCGACAGGATTGAATTTATTTGCATTGGCGCTTTCGGACGTAGTCACAACGGTTGGGGTGGTAACTGAGGGAGAAAGCATGCTATTAAGACAAACGGGGTTGTCGACGTTGACTCAATCGTAGTGGTACCAGCCAGGACGAAGGTCACACTGCACCATGTTTCCCTCGCTGTTCGCTTCTTCGCATGAACGGCAGTCAAATCTACGCAATGGTTCTGCAACTGCTGTTTATCTGGTGGTATTTGCTGCCGGACGTGTTGTTTGATGGCGGCAATTGGTGGAGGAGGCGTCGTTAATAGTTGGCGGACTTGTTGTGTGATGGCGGCAATCGGTGGCGGAGGCGTCGTTGAAGTTGGCTGACGGGCTTGGTGTTTAGTGGCAATTTGCGGTGGAGGCGTCATTGTTGAAATTGGCCTTCCTTTCTTAAGCGGCATTATGGCGTTCCGATGAAACTGCATCCACATGCACTTTATTTGCAAAATTGTTGCAGCGAATTAGCTGCAGCAAGACAATCCGCTCAATTCTCCGCATTAAAACTCAATTTATTCCTGGTATGAATTTTAAATCTAAAGATTTTATTTAATACATTAGTTTTACGATTCATTAGACATTATTTTATTTCTCTACTCACAAGTCTTACTCGTACTCAAGGGTTGCACTGGTGCTTCGTGCAACGATAGACAGGCAAAAGAAAAAGCTAACTTCCCTCATGGCTGACATGATGCTACAAAGAGCTTTCATAATGGTTGCCCAAAGAACTTATTTACATTTTATTTTCTTAAGCCGCGTTTACAGCGTTGCGACTTGTTAATTGTTAACCCTCGGGAATTGATTCCTCATTGGAGAAACTCACCGAGGTCTTGAGTCAGGCTCTAAACAATTTCTGTCAGATCAGTAAAGTAAGGGGGAAACCTAATCTCCATGATGGCGACTAAGCCACCTTCGAAAGGGTTGCGAAAAGCTGCGCTTTGAGCTGATTAATACGATCGAAGTGGTGTTGGTGATGGCCAAAGCGAACGTAGCTTCACTAAAAATGTTGTCTATTTCCAGGCTGGAGTTGCAAGCCGCTGTACTTGGTGTGAGATTAGGCGAGACGATCAAGAGTGCTCACTCCATCAATATTCACCGATGTGTTTATTTGTCAGATCAAGGACTGCGTTGTCGTGGATAAACTCTACTTTAAAAGTAGAGGAGTTCGAGTTGGAGAAGTCTTATACTCTTCTAATACTTCTCAATGGTTAAACATAAGATCCAATGACAACACCGCCGACGACGCTGCAAAATGGAAAGATTTCTCAGTCAAGATGGTTCATATATAACCCAAAGCTTACGAATTTCCGAACCACCCCAGCAACTAAGGGTTTATGTTCACAGTAAGTAGTCTTCAGCGCTTATGAAGAGATCAAGCCAAGGTTTAGGACAAGATGGTCTTCTTCGGTCCGTGTCATAGCGCTTCTTCTACGAGTTCGAGATATTTTGAAAAAAAAATCTTTGAGAAGTTTCCCTTCGTTACTCCAGCTGAGTATTTCAGCGCTGAGAGCGGGCTATAATAAAAAACCAATTCAGGCTTCAAACAAGACTTCAAACTTTTCACCGTTTCTGGACGAGGAAGGAATTATCAAGATGAGCTCACGTGGGCAGAAAGCATTCGTTTCTAACGCAGCACGCAGCCCAGCAATTTTGAATAAAAGTCATCATTAGGTTGATTTGTTCATCAGTCATTTTCACGAAAGGAACCTGCATGTTAGAACGGTTTCAAATATTTCTCCAGAGAACGGGCTTGGATCATAATCACTAGAACTGCTGCGGCAAGAATCCTATCAAGGTGCAACAAATATAAACGTTTAAAAGCTAAGTTAGTGATGCCTTTAATAGGCCACCTGAGGAAAAGTTAGCTTTCGATCAAAAACCGCTTACTCACGTAGGAGTAGATTGCTTCGGACCCATGTTGGTGATATATGGCAGAGGAATCGTTAAGCGCTACCGTATGATTTCTACTTACCTACTAACATTTAGAACCGTGCAAAGAGAGCTTTTAAATGATCTTAGTATGTCAGTTTGTCATATAAGTGCACTATGTCTATCCGTCGTTTCATCGTAAATCGACTCGTTACTCGTTATTCGCGACGCTTGGTGATTATGCGTCAAAGTACGAGGCTCCCCGTGGATGGGTGGTGCCTGGGAACGGCTAATACAATCCATTAAACGCAGTGTTGATTTCATCCTGAAAGGTGTTAGTCCTCGGGAAGATGTCCTTCGTAATGCAGAAGCACGAGGACAACTAAATATGAGTCCACTGACGCACATCCCTGTAGATGCTCAAGATCAGAAACCAATTACCCCCAACGCAATGTTGTTTGACGAAGACACTCGAGATGTGACGGCCCCATGTATCTTTGATGAAAACGATGATTCCAATAGGCCGTACAGACGGCGAGCTCAAAATCCGAGCAAAAAGTTCATCAAACATTGGTATGCAGAATATCTCCCTGAGATCTCACGGATAACAAAGTGGTATAAATCGGCCAAGCCAGTGGAGGAAGAGGACGTGGTCGTATACATAGACCCTAATGAGTTTCAAAGGTCTTGGCAGTTGGGACGAGTTTGGGTTTATCCAGGACCTGATGGAGTGGTAAGAAAAGCTGATGTCAAGGTATCTGATGGAAGCATCAAGATGAAAATGTCGGTTGGTCGGCTCTCTGTGCTTTACTTGTCTTGAACCTAGTTGCAACGTAGGCTCAGACGCGCTCCGGGATGTCATCGAGTCGATAAGTTAGCAGCATGAACATTTTGATTTTGTTTTCATGTCTTTGATTTCTTTGTGAAATACAAATTGTAACCTTGCCCTTAGTGTGAGTCGACTACTTCTGCTCTTCTTTCTTCGGTCAATATAGCCTTGTCTCGCCATCATTTCCGCCACTGTTCGTGACACTTCTTTTGATCATGGCGTCAGACGGGTTGGTTTCTTAGGCTTTTAAATTTCGTATTTCTCAGGTTTGTATTTTGAAATTAGAATTATGTTTCTCTGATTTGTTCGTGCTCAGATAGCTACCATTTTGTGGGATATGTTCGCAGTTGTAGTCGCCGCCTGTTATGGTTGATTACAAGGTGTAAGGGATGTAAGGTCTTAAGTTAACATTTGTCCAAGAAAAGTTTTGTAACGGAATTTTGTTTTCAGCAAATGAAATCTATTGGTTCATTTCACTTTGGTCGTGAAATTTATGGTTTTATTTCCCTTTTATTCTTGTCTCAGCGGTGCTATGACACATTACGCTCTGTTTTTTTTTTTTTTTTTTGCTTTTTTCACTTTATTTATAACATTTGTTTCTGAACTTTGTTAACTGTAAAGTGCCTCAATTATAATAAATGTTTACACCGAGCATATGCCTCTTTCGGTTTTTTGGAAACAGGAGTTGGCACAAGTAGCTGTTCTTACATTCGTTTTTTTTTGTCGTAGCTTTGTTAGGTTGCAAAAACATGTTGGTCCTTCTTGAAGCTGGATTGTTGCAAACGAATAGACACAATATTAAGTTAGTGATATAAATTCTATGTGATGTATGTACGTATGAACAAAAACTCATTTCACATATTACATTGTATGAACATCGGATGATTGATTTGAATTTCGCAATTACGTTTTGGGTTCAATCCAATCACCGAAAAAATAGTGCAGATCATTTGAATAAAGTGTGATACCAAAAAAAGAGTTAGAGAGAGAATAACTCCAAGAGATAACTTAGAAGAAATCGAGAGAGCATAATTTCATAAAGTTTTAGTGTACATTTGCATTGTTTGTCGTTATGCGAAAACAATTACGAAACCTGAACGAATGTACACCAGAGACTGTCTAGGTATACCAAAAGTTGCATACTTATAGATGCAAAAACATTTTAAAATGATCTAATACATCAACCACAGCTACAAATGCATGAACAAAATCGATCAGGGGCTAATCTCGTAATCCACATACACCAACCTAATGAATGAATGAAAAATTCAGGCATGAGCACACAGAAAATAATGATTGGAAAGATATCGGAGGTAGGCCACAGGTCGAGAATTAAGCAATGCTTCACTTTGTGCTAGCAAGGTGTACATCTCTTCGTATGTTAGTCGATGATCCTTAATGACGCGTTTGAGATGGAATTTCACGGATTTCACCCCGGTCTCCCATAACCCCCCGAAGTGGGGTGAAGGGGAACTTCCAAGTTATATGATCCTTCACATGACCAACAGGTGATCGGTGGCAATCTCGTTGTGCTGCTCTCTTATGACATACTGGAACAGATTGTTCAAATGCCGCTTGCGGGGTCTGCAACAAACGCTGCGGAAGAGAAGAGATTCAAAGTGAATTGTCTTTCTCGTAAAGCAAAGGAACACCGCTATGTAGGCTTTTACGAATTTCGGATTTCGCTCTAGCCAAGCGTAGGGATATGGGACCAGCGTAATCAACTCCGACCATACTAAATGGTGGCAAAAACGAACACGTTCTGCGGGTAAGTTTCCCATTAGTTGTACCGATGAGAGTTTGCCATGGCGAAAGCACTAAACACAATTATGCACAACCTTGCACAATAGACTGCGATAACCTACTATAAAATAATTTTGCCTTAAAATGGCAAACTTTTGCGAAACACAACATGAAAATCACTTTCGCGAGCCGAGTATTCCTGTCGATTATGATGGGATGCTAGTGTCGAAACTTATGTTTGATTCTTGGATGCAACCAGAGACACGAAGGATTCGGCCCAAGCGTAATCTTTCAATTCTTTTGATTGCAAAGAACCTTTAAGTGTGCTTATTAACCTTGCAAGGAACAAAGCTCCACAGAGTTCGAGTCTGGGCAGAGAAACCAATAGAAGTAGTGATGTTGCCGTCTGAATCCACACTTGTGAAGTAGACTACTGCAGCATATCACAGAACACATTGAACTTTAAATTCTCTCGAAGCCCACATAACTCAAGGAAAATGTACATTCTCCAACATACATTCTCCAACCTACATTCTCCTAATAAGTACAATCTCCTCCCTCGAATATTTTCTCCTACAAAGTTCTTGAAAAAGTATTTTAATTGAGATGACAAATGGTTAAGAACTCAACGGATCGAATATTTTAGAAGCTTCTGACAGGATGCGCCGCTTAATAAAGAAGGATTCTCATCGAAAATGACCTGTTTTTTTTTTTTTTTTTTTTTTTAATTTCATTTTTATTTTATTTCTGAGGACAACTTATACTAGACAAAAATGACATAAAAATCTATCTTAATATCTAACAATTCATGTACTTAATTCTATCTTACTGACCCTTCGCGGGTACTCTAAAATATTCTAATCTAACTTACTATTTGCCTTTCGGCATCTAAAGTATTGTTTTTTTTTTGTCCTTAGGACAGACTTTATTGTTTAGGGCTTACTGATCGAAAATGACCTTGTAAGAAAATTAATCACTTACCGGTGACCACTGTAAGCCAACTAATTTTCCTTTGGCGAGAGCTCTCGTTGTTCTTCTAGAAGGCTAAGAAGAAACGGGTAACAATTCGTAGCCCCTTTGCGAAGGTTAAAAACTCCGGATTTCAATAAACCTAAAAGTTCTAATTGTAGTGATGTAACATCATTAATCGAATCGGCACGCTTCATAACGTCGTCGACATAGAAATCGTTAAGCAACACTTCAGCCGCGCGGATATTTCTCTTTCGAATCCAATGCCATTTGATGTAGAGTACAAATTGCTAAAAATGGTGCACAAGCTGTTCAGTAGGTAACAGTCGATAATGTTTGAGTTGTTGATCACAAGATTTTTTCCAAATAATTCGTTGAAAATACCTGTGATGTTGAGAAACTAGTAGAGAGATTGTAAAGATGAAGACGAAAACGAAGACAAACAGAGAAAAGGTCGTGTTGAAATGTTTGTTCTTTTGTACTCATTGGATGAAAGTTTACGTTCCATGAACTGAAAACGATGAAAAGCAACGTTGAAGTTATTTCCAAATCGACTTCGTATCTACGGTCCGGCAACCTCGAGTGAGACTTCACAAAAATGTCTTTGGCGAGCTGATCTTCGATTGAGAGTTTGTTCTCGTAATGCACTTCCTCAGGTCTTGTGTGCAAAAGACATTAGCATTGCACTTTGACGATAACTTCTCGGACGTATTACCCCAAACTACCCAACCAAATATTGTTGGAAAAATATGGGGCTGACCGTGCTGGCCTTGGACTGCTGTTCCGTTGATAACGCTAAACGTCTTATCAGCGCCTATGAGTATATCAATGTGCCCTGGTACATTAAATTTGGGATCAGCTAGCGAAGAAAAGAGGTTTGTTTCTATGATAGAATTCTTCTTAGCAGGTACCAGCGAAGTGAGTTTCGGGACAACGTAACATAGAATTTCAACAGACTGTTGACTGCAGCGTGGGTATAATAGCTGTGTTTTTTTGCAAGCTTATATACGCTTAATTTATAGGTGCACAAAAAAAACGATCATCGGCGCTTAATGATTCATCATAAAATCTTGGCAGCACCGACGACACTTATGACATTTGCTAAGCAGTCAGGGGTGTAGTAATGGAAGGTGATCGTTGATCCTTCATGGTCACAATCTTCGTTTGGTGACTGTTTAGCTGACCATCACTTTAAAAGCAAAAACATTTAATAATTATAAAATAAAAACAATCTTAATGAAAAGAATAGATTACGAAACCTAAAGGTATGTTTAGCAGAGACACTCTGGGTATACCAAAAATTGCATACTTATGGATGCCAAAATATAATGTAAGCCACATACAGAAACCTAAACAATGAATGAATAAATTCAGGAATGAACACACAGAAAATAATGTTTGGCAGCATTGTTTTTATCCGCGCTTATTCCTTAAGCGGCGATAGATATGATGAGTAAGTTAAGCGGATATAGGATTCGTTGTTAGTGTATTTTACATGCAAATTGAAAATGAATCGTATATTCAATTGCAAAAAAACACAGCTAATGAAACGGTACAGTATCCATTAATAACACCAGCTGCTGCAGAGCCAACTCCCAACACGGGAGTGCCTGTGCCTTAACAAAAATTCGACGCGCTTCAATGGGAAGTTCAAGAAAACATTTGCAGTTGAAGAGCATATGTTTTTCCTTACACTTAGGCCAACTTTAGTTTGTCCCAACCACGTGCGAACAAATCTCTGTTTGAGTTTTATTTCGAGGTTGCGTTATTCGTTCGGTTAGTAGCAAGATTCGAGACAAACATAGCGACTTTTAAGGAATTCTAAAAGCTCGTCAAATGTAACATCCGTTCTTGCTCCTATAAACTCTGCCCATGCCTGCTTCGTATCAGCGTCTAGTTCGGATCGTGATTGTTAGCCTCTAATGCATCTAGACCATGAATAACTTCAGCGGCGCAGTCGGTGATTTTACGCAATATGGCAGGATTTGACGAATTTGAAGTCGAAAGAGATAAAAAAAAATTTGACGAATGGTTGCATTCATTGGGCGGGTGTAGACTATCGCACGAGACCAAGGGGTCTAGTCTTAAGTCGGCGCAAGGCATAAGTTTCCTCAAGGATCGGGTAAACTGCAGATTTTGTGTGATCTTCTAGGCGGCGCTTATGTTTATAAACAAAAATCTTAACTTAATTTTGGAGTGGTAATATTCGAAGATCTCTGTGCACATCGTCGTTTCTAATATACCATGGTGCATTAACGATCGTTTTAAGCACCTTATTCTTAAAAGTCTGTATTATGTTCATATTACTTGCTTTGGTACAACCCCAAAGTTGTACGCCATATGTCCAAACAGGTTTTACGATTTGCTTGTGTATAAGCAGTTTGTTGTCAATACTTAGCTTGGAATGTTTACCAATAAGCCAGTACAGAGCTTTATATTTCATGTCAAGTTCTGCCCGTTTCTTCTTAACGTGCTCCTTCCACTTGAGTTTTACGTCAAGAGTCATCTCGAGGTATTTCGCTTCAGACCGGCATGTTATTAACTTGCCTATAAGTGAAATTCATATGGGCAGATTTTTCATTAGGGACAATTCGCCAGAAGTTCATCCATTCGTGTATCCGATCTAGTGAACGTTGTAATTTTTCTGTAGATCCTTAAACCCTTTTGGCAGTTACCAAAATGGCGGCGTCGTCAGCAAATGTGCCTAGAACAGTATGTTATTCTTGTGGTAAATCAATAGTATGCACTATCTATTACAGAGGGCCAATCGCACGTGTCTATGCACCACTCAATTTAATACATATGCTCAATAAAAGAAGAACTCATTTCTCGTTTGGCACCATCTCGAGACAAACAGATTAGGCAGGCAAATGCTTGAGGTAATAGAAAACCGTCTCCGTTTCTTCGAAGTATGAAGGATTTGACTGGAGGCACCATGACCGACGATGCCTTAAGGGCAATTTGGATTGAAAGGTTACCCGTCCGAACTCAATGCATACTTGCCGCACATCCTCCTGGGATGAAGGATAATCCAACAAATAACGAAAGCCTGGGTCTCATCGCAGACAGACTGAACGACGTCATCCCACAGCAGCAAGTTGCCAACACATCTTTTCAAGTCTAACACGAAAAGTGGAACAGCTGACTAGGCAAATCGAGACCATGCATCGCGGGGATCCAAATCGCAGGATGAACAAACCAAGGTCACGTTCTCGGGGCGGAAATACAGAAGCGCTATACCGGCTTCAAATTAGAGGAAAAACTATAATGAATTTTCTTTTCTTTCTTCTTTTCATAGTCACTGGCGATCAAAAGCAAGCAATTGCCGCCAACCGTGCAATTTTATTCAGCAGACGGGTAACGAGGACAAGCTTCGTTGATGACGGTAAATGACAGCTAAATTTCCAGCCGTCTTTTCGTCATAAACAAAAAGTCGAAGTTGAAGTCTTTGGTAGCCACGGGCTCGGACGTTTTAGTGTTTTCACGCACCGGACCAAGTCAAAAGCCTACTCTAGCCGAATACACCCTTTTCGACGCCAACGAAACCCTTATTCCAAATTGCGGTTTTCGTACCTTGCAACTGCGTCGTGAATTCAGCTGGCATTTTGTGGTAGCTGAAGTCAGTAAACTATCATAGGCGCTGATTTTCTAACATTCTTTCAGCTTCTTGTCGACGTTTCGCACAGCAGATTACATGATGCAATCACTGGACCTTCCACACTAGGGTGCTGCGCATACGTTGTCAGTTTCAAAGAAATTCGACATTCCACCATGCATCACATTAAGACAACAGTCGGTCCACCAATTAGCTGCAAAACACTACGTTTGGCGCCTGACAAGATGAAAATCGCAAAAAAGGAGTTCGAAACAATGCTGAAAATGGGAATAGATCAAAGTTCTGAAAGCTGCTGGGCATCTCAACTTCACATCGTCCCAATGTAATCGATCGATTGGCGTCCGTGCGTATTATCACGACCTGAATGACCGTACCAATCCGGACAGCTACCCCCCAGGAAATATACTAGATTTTTCAGATAATCTCGCAGGCAAGAAAATATTATCCAAGGTCGATCTGGTGAGAGCGTTTAATCAGATACCAATCGCGCCAGAAAACGTCCAGAAATCAGCCATCGTTACACCATTTGGACTTTTCGAATTCCCGTTTATGACCTTTGGACTTCGGAACGCCGCTCAGATGTTAGAAAGACTCATCAACGAAGTCACGAATGGTCTAGACTTATGTTTCCCTTACATAGCTGATATTTTGGTTGCATCGGATGATCACGAACAGCATTTCCCACATCTCCAAACTCTCAGAATGACTCAACAAATTTGGTGTAGTCATTAATGTAGCTAATTGCGAGTTTGGTAAGTCAAGAATAACGTTTCTTAGTTACTTAATCTCGAGCGATGGCACGAAATCTCCCAAATTTCGAAGCCAGGCTATCATAGATTGTAGACCCACAACTAAGCAGCTCCGAAGATACCTGGGTTCCATAAATTTGTATAGACGGTTCTTCAAAAACGCAGCCAAGCTACAAGCTCCACTGAACGAGTGCCTTAAAGGAACGAAAGTCAGAGGCAATAGAATCATCACTTGGACACAACCACTTCAGCAAGCTTTGAGTGCTTGTAAAGAAAAACTAATGAAAGCCGCCTTGCCCGCACATCCCGATCCAACACTGGAGCGGGCACTTTTCACTGACGCATCAGAAGTTGCCATGGGTGCAGTCCTGCAACAGCAGACACCAACTGGTTGGCAATCAATGTCATACTTCGCCAAGAACTTCAACAAGGCCCACGTAAGTACAGTTCGTATAACAGAGAATTATTAGCAATCTACTCAGCTGTCAAGTACTTCAAGTTTATGTTGGAATCCAGAAATTTTATTATCTTCACAGACCACAAGCCATGAGTGTTCTCTTTCAAACAAAAACCCGAAAAGGCATCACCTCGACAGTTTCGATGTCTTGATCTCATTGGTAAATTTTCAACCAACATCAAACACGTTGCGGCCACCAAAAACGTAGTGGCAGATACGTTATCAAGAGTCGAAGGTATCAGTAAGTCGGTGAACGTTAAAGAACTCGCAGCATCTCAAAAAGGTGAAACCAGAAAACATTATTAAATCTGTTTCCGAATTGCAGGTCGTGAAAGTTTCACTCCCAAATTTCGAGCTACAAATATTTTGCTACGTGTCTAAGGGAGTTGCTAGACCCTTCGTAACGAAATCCTTATGACCCCAAGAATTCGAATCGCTTCTCTGTTTGAGACACCCTGATACCAATGCTTCAGTAAAAGTGGTCTCTTCAAACTTCGTCTGGCCTTCAATTTGGTAAGACTGCAGAGATTGGGCAAAGGCGTGCATCCCGAGCCAAAAATCGAAGGTAACACGTCGCCATTGCAGATTTCGAAAAGCCATCTTCGAGGTTTGAGCATATTCACGCCGATTTCGTTGGGCTTCTTCCGTACTCACGAGGTTTCTGATTTTGCCTCACCATCGTTGGCCGCTATTCCCTCTGGCCTGAAGTTTACCCGGTGGAAGATTCTAGTGCTGAAACGCTCGCAAGAACATTTTTCGTAAACTGGATAGCACGTTTTGGAGTGCCGCTCAAAATGACATCTGAACGTGACAGACAATTCTTGTCCGATCTATTAGAAGCTTTAACAAAATCATGTCGGCGTTAACCATTTAACAACAACGGCTTACCCCCCGCAGCTAATGAAATAGTCGAAAGGTTCCATGGTCAACTTAAGGCCGCCATAGAATGCGATTAATAACCCGCATGGGCAGACGAACTTCTTGTTTTATTACTCGGAATTAGAGCGTCCTTCAATGAAGAAATACAAGCTACGGCAGCCGAAATGGTGAAAGGAGAACCCATCAGAATCCCAGGTGAATTTTTGTCACCACGAGAAGACAGCTTCAGTGATCCCACAACTTTTGTCAATCAACTCAGTATTCATTCGAAAACTTATCGCCGATACCAGCTTCACATTAGGTTCAAGCATAATTTTCGTATTCAAAGAACTGTCTACCTCATCGCACGTATTCGTCCGAAGAGGTGCAGTCAGAACCGGACTACAACAGCCATACGAAGGTCCATTTCCGGTAGTGAGGAGATCAGACAAATGTTACTGTCTCAGAATTCGAAGAAAAAACGTAACAGTCTCAATCGATCGTTTCAAATCGGCTTTTCTCATTTCAATTGAGAATAAGAATCTTTCCAGCTCACAACAGCCATCATCTCCGTCAATTTTTCCAACATCTGATGACATCATTACCAAAACGACACAATCAGGGTGATAGGCGCAGGATATCTCTTATCAAATCGTAACCCTAATCGATCGTAAAGTCACTGGTGGGGGAGTGATGTAGGAGTCTACGATTCAACCGGCCGTTTTATAAAAATTCAAATTGTCAATCAAAATAAATTGTATGTGGGCTGAACGCAAGAGGGCGTTTGTAGAATAAACTATATTACATCATCTGCACGGAAAGATCGTAAGAAGTTAAGTTTTTTGCATTTTTAGGCACATTTTGCCGATTGGGACTTCTCTCTCGTTCAGGCCGTCGATGTGTTCACTTGCCATATATCAGAAGTAAAAACTAGAACATTTAATTCTGTGCAATTTTAATAATAAATAGATATTGTCATATTGTGTAAAGTATTTTTTATTTTTCGACGACACGAATTCTATTTGGGAAGTTGTTGAAAAGTTGAAGTCCTTTTATCAGAAGTGTGTTTTGCGCTGTCGTCGTTCTCATTCTTCTCACTCTGAGGTCGGCAATGTTTCTCAGTGGGTATGGTTGTACATCCCTCACTCTTCCTAAATGCTGTGTCAAGTATATACATAGATGCTCCATTCCTGATGTTAAAAATTACTAAGAGAGTACTACATTTAGTGCTAATTTCTGTTTTATACTAAGTGACAGCTTGTCCAACATTTCATTTACGTGCTATAGTCTATTACATTTTAGGATCATCCTCATACCTTTATTTTGTAGCTTTTGCAGTCGATGGATTTGTCCTGGGTTTCAGCATGTGTACAAGACACTCGAGCAATATTGAAAGTGTAGTTTTACGAATGTGTTATTTAGTATTAATGTAGTCTCAATTTCTAAGAATTGTATTCTCTTAAGAAATCCAAATTTGTTACCTATTTTTTTTACGCATATGATCCAGGTGCCGTCCAAATTTCAAGTCCTTGTCAATTATGATGGCAAATCATCCAAATCGACCTTGAGGTACACCCATTTCTATGTCAATTAATTTTGATATGTTATTATTCACTTTTGTTCGTTGTTTTCTGTTTGTCAAATATGATTTGAACCACTGCAGTTCGTTATCGTGTATACCATATGCTTTCAATTTCTTCAATAGTAATTAACGGTCAATAGTCTCGAAAGCTCTATTAAGATATAGAAGTATCGCTATAGTCTTTTTATTTTTATTGGAGTATTGCATTGTCAGTTACTCCAACCATCGATAATGCGAGTGTCCGCTTGAACACCGACCTGAGCCTAGCCAGGCGTCTACGGATCACACGGCTCAAACCACGTCGCAACCCGAAAACATTTGCAAATGGAAATGAAACCATGCAATTTCTTAAAAAGTAAGAGAGATTCTTAATAAGATGATGGTTGAAAAGACATACGTTTTAGTTCACACCTCACAACTTGTTTACGTCGTTGTCCCGCTGCGGAATATTTGAATTCTGACATCCCTACCATTATGACCTTATTTTATTTTTCTGGTTAGACAACAGTGTACCGGATATTATGCTAATAAACATTAAAATAGGTACGAGGTTCTGTGGGTGCAGATTTTGGTAGTCTATGGAAAACATGTATACAAGGCTGCATGTCACCCCATACCTATTTCTCTATTTATCCGTCCCCTAAGGACATAATGTCCTTATGTCACATTGGCCTTATCTGACAAGGCCTTATGTTATGGTACCATTAATTACATATATAAATGTACAGTGAAATATCATTAAATTTATTTGTTTTATCCATTTATACGTTTTAACGACTCACATATCTGAACTAATGTATCTACATTTATTTCATTACATTGAAGCAAATTTGATTCAATTCAAACCAAATTCTTTTGCTACGGATCTTGAAAAGGCTTTCAGGAACAGCTTACATATAGTGTTTCCAGAGAGGCAACATATGTAACATTTTGGTTTCATTTTTTCCAAGCTGTAAGGAGAAAAGCGTCGTCAAAAATAGAAACATTGGCTAGTTTCATAAACAAAAACAAGGGAGCGAAATGACTTTTCCGAAAGTTTCTTGTACTCCCGCGTTTACAACCTGAAGACATTAATTCATCTTTTGAAATTGTGCAACCACAGTACTTTGACTCGAGAGAGAATAATGGCTGTAGTTACTGTAGAAACCCAGGATATGTATATTTTATGTAATCCAATTCACATAAACGGTGTTAATAATTAAATTAAAATTAATCATTTAAGGAAGCTTCATGAAAACTTTGATATGAACCTGCATCTGAAACGACGTAAAACGTATAAATAATAAAAAAAACCTTCTGATTTATTCGTATATGCAGCAGATTAGAAAAAATTGTACATCCAAAACCACTTCGATTAGAAGAAATAAAAGTGTTCTTATACATACATATGTATATGCTGACTTTTTTTGAATTTGATTTTTTTAGGGCCTTGTACAGCTTGTTCATTCTAACTAGAAAAGAAATACGCTTTACAAATGCACATTTCTGGCAGTATTACTATCTGATAGTAATATCACTTAATTCCACTGAACTTTATTCGACGTGTGTTACCATTGGTAACTAACCAATTAATATATTAATCAAATAAAATAACTTATCGGCAATCCCGCATGCACTGCTTGATAAGGAAGTGGAAATAGAAGATGATATTTACTCTTTATCTCTCAGTGATATGTATCTCTCATTGGTTCACCAGAACCTAAAAAAAATTAAAAAATGGTTTCTCTCCGACCAAGAGCGAGAAAAAGTACGTTGATGGAATCCCGTTATGAAGTTACCTCTATTCAAAATCTCAACAAAAGAGAGTAATTTATAAACCTTTCAAAAGCTTGAGAGTTATTTTAGAGGTCAGGAAGATAATGTTATAGGAAGTCAGCATCAACGATGAAAAGCCAGTTTTTTGTTCATGCAATTCACCTCTGGAATCAACTGTCTCCTAAAATAAAACACCTTAACAGTGAGAATCTCTTTAAACATGATCTAACTGAGTTCTATAGTTGCAGCACTTAATATGAACATGACTTTAACTATTAAATTGACTTTTATCTTACTAAAAACTATCTATATCTTCATATCCTATAGCTATCTCTTTTCTTGTTTTATATAATTAATGTATCTTTTAATGTAATATTTGATTCCATAATTTAAAATTTTGTTAATGAAATATGTTTCTTGCGAGTATTGTTAATTAGTAACCTGTTCAAATTTAAAAGTTTTGTCATAACTTAATGTACAGAAATTTGTTTTATATTAATAATCTTGAAAAAAAAAACAAAAATTTAAAAGCGCTGTCGGATTATCTTTGTTCTTATTTGCATTTTATCAGAATACGAATACCTATACAAAAATTTCCGTAAAGTCATATACAGTCATATATAGTCTAAATCAGATTCTTTCAGCTCAACCTAATTGTCGCTATAGATTACAGCCAGTTGACGAAGTATTGGAATAATATGATAAATTAAAAAATAGTTCCAAGTATTTCCGATTTCACATTCCGAACTTAGTCAAGAAGTAATGAAAAATTGTCTGCTTCCCCCCCCCCCCCTTCTAGCATTTAGGAAAGAATTAGAAACAGAGAGGTACTATGCTGATTTATTTAAATATTGGAATAATTCTTCTGCTCTACAGCACTCCAAACTCTCCGTGCATAGGCAATACACACCTGTAATCTAAAAAATAAATAAATAATAAATACTATTAGATACACACTTAAGTCTTCTGCCTAAATCACTTCCAGGTGACATGAATACACCAATGTCTCACTTATTTTTGTCTTTACTTCTGCAACCCATAGATAGTAGCATGTGTAGTGTACACGTACTCGCATGGTGCTCAGCTTCTCTCAATCCCCCTAGCAAAACAATATGCAAATCAATTGAAAATACCACAGGCAGTCCGGACTCCAAGCTCAGGCTATGCAGGAAAAATTCAAATTCAAATAACTCTATACGAAATTTTCAGGTGCAGCCGCGATACGATTTATTTCAGTGGTCGATTCGAAAGCACATGGAGTGTGTACTAACAATTGAGATGGCATGGTCAGCGATAACGAAGCGTTGGAGAAAGGGACGAGGATATTCGTCATTTTACCAAATGGTCACAAAAATTTGACTGCAATTCGGTACTCGTTCTGTATTACGGCTGTACAAGAAGCCCATAAGTGCTTATGAATACGATTCGTGCTAGAGCCAAGGCTGTTCCGGCATGAATGCGAACCCATAAACGTGTGTATTCTCATTTGCATTTGATGCGACAATCGACAGATGACAGAAACACACGGATAGCTTTGCGCACAATAATAGACATCCATTAACCTTAATCCGATTTTATGGAATTCGGTGATTACGATTTGGTTGCCAAATTCGGCATTTGGGTGATTTTTGTGTGCGTTTGAGTTTTGGTTGTGTACCGACGGAGGATTGCAATGTCACTTACTCCAACCTTCGATTATGCGAGTCTCCGCGTACAAAATTATTCGCATCAACCTTATATAAGCGTTCTATACTGGGGATTATGGATTTTAATGTTATATTTCAGTATAATGTTTTTTAGCCGATTACGTAGCGCATACCTCAGTTATGAGTTTCTCATTTTTGTCAATGTATTTTACCAGGTTCTATATACATTTCATGTTGTTTTTAGATAAAAAGAACACTACAATTTGGTTTAACCAATTTTGTTACATAATTATAGTACGTGATCTTCCTCTGTCTTATAAAATGTACTAATATAATAATAATTATAATGATAATAATAAAAATAAAAGGTGGTCAAATATGTATGTATTGTAAATCAAACAAAACGTTTTCAGAGAATTATACTTACATTTTTTATTATGATAGAAGTATCTATGACAATTACATATGAAACAAAATATCGGTTAAATGCTCGCCATGGCTTCGTTGGCATACGCCTATCCAATGGTCCATATTTTCAATGACTCTGAGATATAATTGAGGTTCGATGTCGTTAATGTGCTGAATTATCTCATTATCTCATCCTTTAGCTATTGATTTGTTCTTGGCTTATTGACGTACACTTTTTCTTTTAAATATCATCAAAGAAAGAAGTCCAAGGGTATCAAATCACACGACCGTGGCGCCAATGAACATCGCCACGACGTGAAATTGACACGGCAATTCAATTTCTCGCGCAAAAGAGACATTGTTTCGTTGGACGTATGGCAAGTATGAGAGCAACAAAATTGGAGTCACAAGATCCGGCGGAGTTGGTCTTCTGCTTCATCACATGGGGGCTGAATCACTGGAAGTTTTTAATTCCTTTAATTTAGAATTGATTCAGGTTGAGTATAATGATTTAGTCAAAAAATTGGACAATTATTTTCTACAAAAAAAGAACATACCCATTGAGCGACATCATTTTCTTTCTCGCTCACAAAAAATTGGGGCAAGCATCGATTCATACGTCACAGAATTGAAAAATTTGAGCTTAACTTGCGAATTTGGAACCTTACAACAACTGGTACGTCATATGTTTGTGTGGATTACGTGCAAATTATACATACTCGTCGTCAAAATTCGCCGACCCTCAGAGGTAACGCAAACAGAAAATTTGAGAGGGTTTACGTAAAATTGTAAATATGATGTAAGATAATCTAATTTTATATACGGTTACCACAGTTCTGAAATTTATTTTATGATTAAAAAGGTTTTCAGACTCTACCGCCTTTTTTCCACCGCTTCGAAAATTGGTATGTTATCATTGCTATTCTCTTCTTCAGAATGGACAGTTGAAATTTCCAAAGATTCGTTGCAATTGACATTATCTGGATATTCTGTATTAACTGGATTATCGCTTAGATTAAGTTCATTGCTGTCAAGATTTATTCTAAGGATGTCGGCCACTTTGATATCTGATATCTAGTCTTGGGCTAGTATTTTGACCAATATTTTTGGCTTGTAACCACGCAAAAGGTTGATGATATGTTTGTAGATCAAATTCTTGTCCAAACATATAAGGTATAAAATACTTAATAACCTAAACAATAGCCAGCAATTCTTTTTCGATCGTGGAGTATTTTTCTCTTGATCGTTAAATGTTCTGGAGGCGTTACAGACTGGGTGGCCATTTTGAGTTAAAACAGCGCCTAGAGCAAAGCTACTGGCATCTAATATTAATTTAAATCGTCTTTTGAAATTAGGGTATTTCAGGATGGGACGATCTACTATGAGAGATTTTATTTTCTCAAAAGCAGCAATGTAACTTGGATCAAAGACGTTTATATTGGCATTTTTTTTTCAAAGATATAGGAAACGCGATATTCGCATAACCCTTTATAAACCCTTAAAAAATCCAGTTATTATTATGTTATGATTATGTCCCAAGTGTTCTGTTTCTTTCTGAAGAAAATTGCATTTGTCAATTAGAAGTTTAAGTCCGGCTTTCTTCAATGTCTCTATAATGCTTTATAAAACCAGGATGTACTTTTTTCGGTACAATCCAAAGTTGTAGTATATCATAATCTTGTCGGTTTATTTAATTTTCATGTGTCTTAGGGTACCCATAGATTTTAAAATATAAAGGGTTATTTGTGTTAGTAATGATTTGGAGGGCATTCTCATCGGCAAATGTTAATTGATCTCCGTCTTTATAGAATACATCCTTAGAGTCCTTTAGGAGTTTTACTACTTTCTCTATTTCTTCTGAATTGATGGGGTCTAACTTTAAGTTATCAAAAAAATGACCTCTAGTTTGTTTATTGGCTCACTACACTTGTCACTTTGTTCTTTTTTGTGATGATTTTAACACAGAATTTCGTTCCTTAAGAATGGCATCTTAACCGAGTTTCCGACTGCGCCACATATATACGTTGGTTTTATAACCGTGGGTCGCCGTGGCGTAGTGGGTTAGTGCGTCGACTCCTACGCAGAGGGTGCCAGGTTCGATATCAGAATTTACCACCTTTCATATTTCACGGCTCCACCTCTTTCGAGTCACTGACAATGCTCAAAGAGTATTCCTGTCTAGAAAAAGCTTCTCAGCTACGCCGTTCGGAGTCGGCATTGTAGGTCCCTTCCACGCGTGAGAGAACAGTAGCACGCTCAACACGAGTGGTTGCTGAGAAGTTAGGCCCTGGCCCTCTACGGGCTGTAGCGCCACCCATACTATACTACTTTATAACCGACAAATTGGAAATAAAAGATGATGAGCTTCGCTCTTGCTCTGTTGAGTGTATCTTTATTTCTGCCCATTCAGTACTTTTGGTTCTTCGTTTCAATGTTCTATCATTGAACTATTGACGAAAATTGCTTACTTCAGAATTTCCTGCTGCTGTTTACAATATTTCGTTTTTATTGCGTCAATGTTGCAATGCTCTATCATTGCACTTGAATTTTGTACCTCGGAAATGTAACTGTAAGCATTTCCTTGAATTTAATCAAACTACAGTCGTCGGCGCTCTCAATAAACGTTATAATCAGCATTTCTCCAACAATTGTCCTAACAATTGCAGACACCGACTGCCATACCAGCCACTTCCATCAGCCATTGGAAAAGACACTCATTACGATTACTCTCCTAGCAGTCTCAGCTTCAAGTAAGTAGTGCAAATCAGTGTTAGCGTAATGTTGAAGCGGAATCAATACATTATCGTCGGAATCTAAACATCTGTTCATGGGACTTTTCGAAGAGCCGTCGACGTTGTCATGGGATATTTTCTTAAACATCAACGGAAATAAGCTGAACTGGCGACTGGATACTGGTGCACAACGTGATGTCGAATAAGACATTTTGTCAACTTGGCTTAAATCGGTCTAATATTCAACATACCGTAAGTCATATAGTAACCTTTAGTTAAGAACTCTGCCGGTAATTAGGCAAATTTAAGAAAGAGTTAAACAATTTTTTATAGAGAGATGAAAAGAAATGCACTTAATCAAGCGCGTGAATAAAATAAATCTTTTAAATAAACAAATAACCCGTATTGTGTGTGGTAAAGGTATAGAATTTCTTAATAATTTTGAGGAGTTATTAAATGGCCTCGGTTGTCTAAAAAATAAAATTAATTTACAATAAAGCCCGATGCGAAACCAGTGATTGATTTTCCGCCCGAATTCCATTTGGCCTGATGAAGAACGAGCTCAAGAGAATGGAATATTTGGGAGACATCGCTGAAGTCGAAGAACCAACAGAGTGGGTAAGTTATGTTCTGTTAGTGCAAATATCAAATGGGAAACTGCGATTGGGCCTTGACCCCCGAAATTTAAACAAAGTTTTTGTTAAGATAAATAATAGGGGGGCTGCTAGTGCATTCACCAGCACATTTAAACCATATTGGTCCACTGTGATACACCTTAGTTAGACTATTACCACTGATTGACAACTCCAGTGATAGTGCTGTTAATTTGATCCCAACGGCAAATGGTGACTGGACCAAATTTGAAAACCAGATAAAAGCGTATTAACTTTGCTGGTATAAATGTAGCCCCTGAACTCTTTCAATCCGAAATGGAAGAAAGCTTTAAGGTAGAAAATATTTTTATATTGATGATTTCTTAATCTTTGTATCAACTATTGAAAGAGCAAAGTCGATAGGACTAAGTCAAAATTTCTTCAAAACGAAGTGCAATTCATACGTCATATCCTTAGTCCAAAGGGTGTAAGCTCCAAGGATTTTTGGAAATGATCAATTATTTAGGATCTTTTGTTAAAAACTTTTCTACTCAAACGTCGAATATGCGTCAACTATTGAAAAAGGATTTATTATGGTACTGGACTTCAAAGCACGAAGAAGAATCCAAAAAACGGCAGACTCTTACTTCTAATTCTCCTATTCTCACAGACTACTATCCACAAACACCCCTTGTATTATTTGTCGACGCATCTGCAACAACCATTTGCTGGGCAGAAATATCTCACAATTCCTTTTCGTTTCCGTACGCTTCCGCTACTTTGACGTCAAATCAATAAATCTACGCGCAAATTGAGAAGTAACTTCTTGCAATACTTTTTGAATATACAAAATTTCACCAATACACATTTGGTCGACATGTAGTTGTTGAAACAGTAATACGACTAAGAAATAATACATAAGCCAGGAAAAAACCTTTTCGCTGCCGATACTCTGTCAAAGGCTGCACTACCGGAAAACACTTTAACACAAAAAACACCTGCTTACTAAAAGCTTGTGAGCATGTGAATCGAAGTTCGAAATTTGCGGTGCCACTTTAAATGACACTGTCCAAAGTGAAAAAAATACAATCAAGATGGGTGGCCGGCATGTAAGAAATCGGTTGATCAACTTGTCATGCTTTATTTTAAAGCAAGAAAGAACTTAAAGTTATTGGCCTCTCCACGAAATACTTCTACTCATACACGAGGCTCAGCTGGGAATCGAACATTCCAAGAGTCGAATCAAACAGTATGTGTTCTGACCGAACATAAATCAGGCCATTGAAAACATTGTCCGCAAGTGTAAGACCTGTGCTCACCACAGAAATGCAATTCCCAGAGAACAATTGCAATTCAAATCGGCTAGATTTGTTTGAAAAAGAAATCGTATTCATTAGTAGTACACTACTTTTCCGCATACATATAAAGTGCCTTATTGAGCATGGGCTTTACAAGTAGTCTTGTCATTACACATCTGAAGTCCATTTTTTCTCGCTTCAGCATCCCAAAAGTAATGATAAGTGACAATGGTACCCGTTCAACTCTGATGAGTTTAGAAAATGTGCACAGAACTGGAACAATGATCACGTGAAATTAAGCTTATATCTAGCCCGATCATCTTGCTGAGTGTTCCATCCAAATAATACAAAAATTATTCTTCAAATATGACGATCCCTACATTGCACTTTTGCGCTATAGGACCACCCAAAGGGGAGGACCACGTTATAAAAGTAAAAGTTTATAAAAGTTCATTTAAAATTAAATCTGTATAGTGGACAAACAAAAACGTGAAAAGTCACCGAATGAAAAACAAAAGCAATCTGAATAGGTTTCCACACTCAAGGCACACTCATTTCACACTCAGACGCAGAATGCATTTTTTTTACAAGAAAACTATTAACAGAATAGTGTCAACAATTACTATATAACAATTATTATTTCAAAATGTCGAGAACCTTGTTCTTATATGATAAGTAAGGATGACAGTTCTCATTACAGGCGACCTCGTCAATACATTATTAACACTCCTCTAACTAAGGAAAATCACTATCACAATCAATCATATGAAGAAGCATCGGGTAGCCAGAAGGAAATAATAAGCTCTCCCAGATTATCGTAGAATCTCCCATATACTACTCTATATCGAAGGGAAGTAAAACCACTTAAAAGATTTAATCATTCCGATTTTTGAATTCGAAAATTCATATGCAATTATTTCACTTGTACATATGAACTTAATCCTAATAATAGGGTAAACTACCCTAATTCGAGCCTCCCTGCCAATAGCCCTCTTCATGAATTTTGTCCAAAAGCAAAGCCCCTGCTTTTCAGGCAATAAGGGTATTTTAACAGAAAAAATCTATCATATCTTTTCTTTGTATCGTATAATTCATTTTCATGTAATTCGTCCTCAGTTCGTAAGGAAAATTCAAAGTGTTCAGTAGTGTTCCGTGAGAAGTGAGAAAAAAATCAGTGTAAATTATGAAATTTTTACTAATCGCATTTCTTTTTAATGTTTTTATGCAATATGTGATAAGTATTTAAGTATATTAATTCCAAGCTTTGATAAAAAGTGGTTACATATAGAAATAATGCCAGTTGAACTGTAAGAATCCGATTAGGTGTGTTTCCAAATCAATGCAATTTTTTCCGACCGTCCTAGATTGACAGTCTTAAATTCAAGATCAAATTAGATATTTATAAAAACCAGTAAACGGGCACACAAACTTTAATGTTTACACAAACCTTTATGTTTCCAAATTTTAATTGTCCTAATCGGATATTTTGTTTGGATACTTTCTAATTATGTTTTATAGTATACTTTATTTGCGTGTAAGTACATATGCATATAAGCATTTCAAAAAAATTATGTTTTGGAGCTTAGATTTGTTCATTCCATCATTCCATTGTTCGGATATTTTGTTTGGATACTTTCTAATTATGTATTATAGTATACTTTATTTGCGTGTAAGTACATATGTATATAAGCATTTCAATAAAATTATGTTTTGGAGCTTTGTTCATTCCATCCTTTGGTTATTCATTTAAAACCCATTGATCTATCAACAGATAATAAACGTCCAAATGAACGGAAGCAAATATATAGCAAATACACGGCTAATTTCTGTCAGGAATTTATTTAGTGTTTTCCATTTATAGTGTTTTCCATTTTACCTTTGAAATAAATGAACTGTAATATAAAATAACGATGATCTCATTTGTGTACTAGGATTTTTATGGGGGGCTCGTTACTGGAACGCTGATAGCTCGAATTAGTAACAGGGAGGCTCGGTACTGGCTCATGTCTCATTTTCTACTTTAATCAAATTTATTAAATTTGAGTCGTATAATTACAAAAAGTTCTTATTTATATCAAACAGTAATACATCAAACTTTCCTTAAATGATAAAATTGTTATCATATATCTAAGTAATTAATTTTGAGAGAGCAACGAAGTCAAAACTGTCTTTGAGGGGACTCGCTACTGGGTAGTATACCCTACCTCATATCCCATTTTGTAGTAAATCTGAATATGATAATGAAAATGAATAATGCATTAGTTTTGTAGTATGGATAAAATATGTATTCAGTTATTGTCGCGGTATCAATAGACTAAGACGTCTTGATTTTCTCTCTCTAGCGTTTCGAAACAGTCACAATTCCTGAACGTATACAAAGAAATAGTGACGAAGATCCCAGATCTTCAGTCGCGAATGTACTAAAACATCTAAACACAATGTAAAGCAAGGTGATATAGCCAGTATCAATAACTGGTATCCCTTGTAAACTCAGGACGAGGCCGTCGGCGAACATGATGATAGCATGTCCGCGTTGGAAATTTCCGCTAAAGCCGCTACACCACCGATTAAATTACTTCAAAAGTCCGCGGAATTGGTTCACAATCTTATGAAAGAACTTAATATAGAAAACTATTTAATTAAAAAATATCAATCGGCATAAAGTTTAATAAGTAACATGCGTAACGTTTACATATGCTTGCGTGGCCTTAAAAGTATGAAAATGTCAATTCTTCACCCACGATTTCAAATAAGAACATCAAAGATCATTTAAAGTTTTTCTTTTAAGATTGGACGAAGTGAATATCAATACTCTCAAAGCAGAGCTGTCTACATTAGGTTTGAAATACAAAGACATAAAAATGGTGAAGAGAAATTACTAAAAACAAGATGTGAACATTTCTGACTTAAGGAAAAATATTCGCGACTTTTTTCATACTCAAGTTCGTTTTGAATTTCAACGAAGACGAAAAAATTAAATTACGCTATACATAACTGCCAAATTTATGGCCACGATGAGAGAAATTATAGCGTTATGACAAACCGTGCAAATTAGTTTCAATCACATAAGATTACTCCAGAATGTACTGTGACTTCTCAGGGAAGTCATAAGCCAACTGATATAAGCTGTCCCCGAAGATTCAAATACCTTGAGATAAGAGGTAAAACTAGTCTTAAGAGAAGTTCGCCTATGACTCGCTCCCAACCCAAACAAATTACATGAGCACAAACGATTTTCCGTCTCTGCCTATATAAAATAGACACACGGTATCATCAACAGCTGCACTTCAAGCACGTGAATTCCAAAATCATTGGTCTCAAAGCAATGGCAGTTATGATATGCTCTTTTACAATGGAAATTGTAACTAAGTTAAGTGTATGTAAAAATAAGTTTGAAAAATTTAATGTTATTATTCAGCTTGCGACTAAATATTTATATAGCCATGTTAAGTAAATTAAATAATAACTGAGTTTTTCAATTCTTTGTGTAAATGATAATGACATACATATCTTTCTCGCACAACAATTTTAATTGTCATGGATTTGATTGAAATGATGGCCACAAAGGTGCTGCTGTTTTGGTAAAAAAAGATTTAATCTATAAGGAAATACCAAATATCAAAACAAGAGTTTTTGAAACAATTGTTAAGATTATTTCTGTGTACTCTCCTGGTGGAGCCCCTACCACATAAAAGGGGGGCTTTTTTTAGAATGACTGAAGAAGGCTTATCACGAGTTCTGATAAATTTTTACATGTGGGTTATTTGAACTGTAGGTATCGAAAGTGGGGTTGCAAAAGAGCAAACAATTCGGGCAATTCTCTGCTGGATATTGTTCTTGTGGTATCCTGTAAGTTAACTTTATAGAAATGGACCGAACTATTTTCCAGCTAGCAAAAATTGTTCACTATCGACATTGGATTTGACTTTCGAGGTGCAGTATCTAGACTTAATTATCTAGATTTCGATGTGCAGTATCTAGATTTTACGAAAGCTCATTGGAATAGGGACAGATCAAAAATAAAACAATGTCTTCGTGATATTAATACCCTGTGATATTAATACCGTTAGTCATCTTAAAGAGATACCGAATATTTTGCTAGTTGTGTATTAGAAAGTATTGCGGAAACGGTCGAAAAATCGAATGTAAGAAGAAAGAACAACAGTTATTCAGCAATATATCTTAAATTTAATAAAAAAAATAAATTGGGAAATTTGGAAAAGATATAGACAACCACATGATTGCACTGAAATGAACATGTTCACAAAGCAAATATCATTCGAAATTAGGAAATTTAGAAACAAGTCATGGAATGGAAAGCTTTGTTCCCTTGATCCAAGAAGACGGCTGGATGGCGCATTTGGTTTAGTGCTGTCCAGGGGAGGGGTCCCCAGGTTCGAATCCCAGCGAAAGCAAAGTAAATATGCTTATATCTGGTTTTCAAATCTGGCCCAGTCACCATTTTCGCTGGGATCAAATTAACGGCACTATCACCGGAGATCTAAGTGTGCAGGTGAATGCACTAGCAGCTCCCCTATCTAACCTTCCTTGATCCAAATTCAAAACCTTTCTAGAAAATATCAAATATCAACCAAGGATAAATTCGGAAATCGGAACAAAATTACTCATTATTGATAACAAGAGAAGAAAAGGGCGAAGCGTTTGCCGATGTATTTGAATAAAATGTTAATAATCCCTTATTAATTAATCCGAACTATTTTGGTATCAAATGAAGATATAAAAGGTATAATAAAAGGAATTTTATATCTTTTTATTTGTTTTATAGTTAACGCATGTCTCAAGTTTCAATATTTTCCCATAAAATGAAAAGTTACCAAGATAGTTTTTTTTTTTACTAGAGAAAGTCATACAAATAAAATTGCTCGCTTTTCTGGACTCCTCCGACCAGATAGATACCAGGCTCTACGAATCTGCAGTCAAATTAATGAAAACATGAACGCAAAGCAAGCTCCAGGTCTTGTCCTGTGCATGGTCCAGTGTATGGCAAGATGACATTCTTCATAAAATGAATTACTTCGAATGTCCTCTGTATCTTATAAGAATTATACAAAGTTTTGTTACAAACAGAAATTTTTTAGTGAAAGTGAATAATACACATTGGAGTTCAAGGCTTATAACCTCTGGAGTGCCTCAAGGATAGCTGTTAGCACCATTGTTGCTGACTTTCCATAAATTTGGAACTGTGAAATAGTTATGTTCGCGGATGACATAGCTATCTATAGCTCACACAGTCAGTGGGCATGAAGTTGAAAACTATTTGTAGTATGCTCTAAAAAAAATTGTGGATTATCTCAAAGCATTGAAAATTAAGCCCAACGCTGACAAAAAACTTTTTTACTTGGAAAAGAAAAGTCTGTCTTTTGCCACTTGGTCAGCAAAGATAAATAATAGTGATACACCTTGGGTGAATTCTGTCAAGTATCTAGGCGTATTTAGACAGAACGTTAACTTTCCGGGAACATATCACACTGATTATTTTCTACACCACTTTCACATGAGCAAACTGGTGTTATACCAGTTGCACAGAAAATTGAATTTCTCAATAATAGACTTTACTTAAGGTCTAATGAATCACAGAACATGTTGATAAATTTTGTTATATCAAATTTAACACAATTTTTTCTTTATATATTAATAAAATTGAATTCGTAATTTTGTATTTATTTAAATTATTAATTAATGATCTCCTCTATTTATATACTTATTTATTTATTTGCTTGGTTATTTATTTATAAACTTTTTTATTTATTTATGTATTTATTATTTGTTTTCTTGTTCGATTTCGTTTTTTAATTAATTTATTTATATTGACGTTTTGGATTACTTTGCTCTACTGTAATACTTCATCTTCATCTTTTTATCCAATCCAGGTTTTTTAAAACATAGTATTCGTCGCAACTAACTGTCTACCAAAAATTATCAATATACTTTTTCAGTTGTAAGTTATAATGTAAATATTAATCTCTGTGCAAGCTGTGTATTTATCAAACATGTGTAACACTTATTCTATGACAAAATAAACGTATCCATCTATCTAAAATATGTCATCAAAAAGAGATTTTACATATTTATAGTACGTGAGCTTTCTCTCTTTTATACAATGTACTAACACATACTTGTATACTCAGTCTAACATGTATATAGCCTATACTATCAGTTGTGAATAAACTGTAATACTAGACGAATATATCTTATAATACATAACAGAACTAACTTAAGATTTGACCTTAAAACTAATCTAATACTTCATTAGTTCGCTTTCCCGAGTCCAAGTATGCTAGCAATCGCACGGACTTTTGGAAGATAGTCGTTGGTTGTGTTCCAAAATTGAATAAATTTGTGTTGCGGGAGCTGGATGACGACATCTTGGAGCCCGCGCTCGCCCTTATCAGACGCCGGTATTGGGGATCCGACTAACTGCGCCGTAAAATCGCCCCCTTTTTCTTTCCTTTCCATATTTGAGTGTTCCTTCACCTATTTGTTTTTTTTTTGGTTCGAGGGTGATATTTAATTTTCCCCCTGCCCTAATTAACAGCAAGTATTAATATCGAGCGTTTCTCTATCCGCCGCCTGAGGACATACCTAATAATAATATTAATATTAATAATAATAATAATAATAATAATAATAATAATAATAATAATAATAATAATAATAATAATAATAATAATAATAATAATAATAATAATAATAATAATAATAATAATAATAATAATAATAATAATAATAATAATAATAATAATAATAATAATAATAATAATAATAATAATAATAATAATAATAATAATAATAATAATAATAATAATAATAATAATAATAATAATAATAATAATAATAATAATAATAATAATAATAATAATAATAATAATAATAATAATAATAATAATAATAATAATAATAATAATAATAATAATAATAATAATAATAATAATAATAATAATAATAATAATAATAATAATAATAATAATAATAATAATAATAATAATAATAATAATAATAATAATAATAATAATAATAATAATAATAATAATAATAATAATAATAATAATAATAATAATAATAATAATAATAATAATAATAATAATAATAATAATAATAATAATAATAATAATAATAATAATAATAATAATAATAATAATAATAATAATAATAATAATAATAATAATAATAATAATAATAATAATAATAATAATAATAATAATAATAATAATAATAATAATAATAATAATAATAATAATAATAATAATAATAATAATAATAATAATAATAATAATAATAATAATAATAATAATAACCAACATTAGCTGTGTTTTTTTGCAAGCGTATATACGCTCAACTTTCAACTTGCACGTAAAATACACTAACAACAAATCCTATAACCGCTTAAGTTACTCATCATATCTATCGGCGCTTAAGAAATAATCTCGGATAAAAACAATGCTACCAATCATTATTTTCTGTGTGTTCATTCCTGAATTTATTAATTTATTGCTTAGGTTGTTTTATGTGGATCACATCACATCATTTGATGAAAATTGTTCTTTATAATTATTAGCTGTGGTTTTTGCAAGCGTATATACGCTTAATTTATAAGTGCACAATAAAAAACGATCATCGGGGCTTAATGATTCTTCATAAAATCTTGGCAGCACCGACGACATTTATGACATTTGCTAAGCAGTCAGGGGTGTAGTAGTAGAAGGTGATCGTTGATCTTTGATGGTCACAATCTTCGTTTTGTGACTGTATAGCGTGACCACCACTTTAAAGGCAAAAACATTTAATAATTATAAAATAAAAACTATTTTAATCAAATGAAAAGAATCGATTTCGAAGCCAAAGCGGAATGTATATCAGATACACTCTGAGTATACCAAAAATTGCATACTTATGGATGCCAAAAGAATTAAAAGTGATCTAATACATCAACCACACCTGCAGGTGTAAGCCACATACAGCTACCTAAACAATGAATGAATAAATTCAGGAATGAACACATAGAAAATAATGTTTGGCAGCATTGTTTTTATCCGCGCTTATTCCTTAAGCGGCGATAGATATGATGAGTAAGTTAAGCGGATATAGGATTCGTTGTTAGTGTATTTTACATGCAAATTGAAAATTAAGCGTATACACCGCTTGCAAAAAAACGCAGCTATTATGAGTAACTTAAGCGGATATAGGATTCGTTGTTAGTGTATTTTACATGCAAATTGAAAATTAAGCGTATATACGCCTAATTTTAAAGTGCACAAAAAACGATCATGTAGTCTTGGAAGGTGATGGTTGATCTTTGATGGTCACAATCTTCGTTTTGTGACTGTGTAGCGTGACCATTACTTTAAAAGTAAAAACATTTAATAATTATAAAATAAAAAAATGTTCATCAAATGAAACGAATCGATTACGACACATAAACGCAATGTATAGCAGAGACTCTGGATATACCAAAAATTGCATACTTATGGATGCCAAAAGATTTAAAAATGATCTAATACATCAACCACACCTGCAGGTGTAAGCCACATACAGCAACCTAAACAATGAATGAATGAATTCAGGAATGAACACACATAAATTAATGATTGGAAGCATTGTTTTTATCCGCGCTTATTCCTTAAGCGGCGATAGATATGATGAGTAAGTTAAGCGGATATAGGATTCGTTGTTAGTGTATTTTACATGCAAATTGAAAATTATGCGTATATACGCTTGCAAAAAAACACAGCTATTGTTTCTATTATTTTTTTCACCACTTTATGTAATCTATTAATAACCAGCGACAGCAACACTGCACATACATATGTTTTCTGGACATATCCTGCATGGATGTGTGTAGTGAAGAGTCAACCGCATGGTTCCGATCGGCCATACGTTTGTAATGCTAGTTAACTTATACACTGTACTCCTAACTCCATTCATCATCAACCTCACGAATAAGATTTCGGCACCCACATGTCCACTTCACCTTAAATTTCAAGTGAAAAATATAATTCTGTTTGATTTATGTAGATATTTTTACATAACACTGCAGCCTGTGTGACATGCCAAAATGTATAGGTACAGATCTACGTGTGTTTTATGCCCTTCTGCCACACTCATTCATTCCGTATATCTATGCAGACATGGCACACACAAATCTAAAACCTCGCACTTTCAATGTGACTATCAGAAGAATTGTATATTTCTCCAATTTACTGTATCTGACACTTTCTACTTGAGTGGTTGCAATGCCATTAAATCCTCCATATGACGAGACACGCCGTTGTTGTTCGTCCAAAAACGACCGCGCAGCTTCTCATCCAAAATTTCTATGGGAACCGACACCAGGAATCAAAAGAATCAGGTTTTATTCTGCCACGTCAATTGCATTTCTACTGTTTTGATTTGTTCCCTTTTGAAAATGAAATCGTGGGTTCCAGCCGACGCACATACACATTCAATAATTCGCCGACGACGGTTGAACAAGCGCTATTTGTCAACCCCTCGAGTTATTGTTTCATAGTAGTCGGGTTTCAACGTTTACTCCTGCAGTACATCCTTATCACAGACAGTGATGGCAAACATTAAAATTGTACAAATTCAATTTTTATTTATTCTGACACGATGTTGAATTCCCTCTTTGGCTATATACTGTTGTGTATGGTATTCCTGTTGTTCGCAGTGTGATTTCTTTAAGTGTGCTCTAAGTTGTGTATTTATGTGAACGTTTTATATCGCAAGGGACGACAAAAAAAAAGAACTGAGTCAGTTTTGATTGAGTCGGGGTGGGACAAGAAAGGCGCTGACTTCGTTGAGATTTGTGTGCTTGTTTGTGTGTACACGCATTAGTTGAATCCGAATGCAAAGGGATTGTTCCACTCTTGTTCGCACAATTGTCTATTGAAGTAGACAGTAAATTTACTTTGTGAATGCCCTGACAAAATATCGATAACTAACGACTCGGAAATCCTAAATTAAAAAATGTAGCACAACATCGCAAGTAAGATAAAGCTCTTAAAGGCAATTGCCGGCAAAACGAATTATTCTTTATCTACATTCTATGGTTTGTTAACATTTGATAATGCACTCCTATGCGAGTGAGTTATGAAAGTGGTTTGGAATGTATGTACATATGTATTATTTTATATTCCATAGGTAGGGTGCCAGATTTTTAAAATTTCTTTGCGGCACACAATTAGTGAGCCAAAAAAAATTAAAAGTATTTTTATACTTCTCTTCTGTTTTTATGTATAAACGGCCACTCAACGAGGCAAGAGTCAGAATATAGATAGATAAGAATTAAAATTAATATAATACATGCACTCAATCTACCGTTGTGTTTTTCGATGAATAATAAGGTTCACTGAGCAAAATGTACCAAATATAAAACTTAAGCGTATTTTGTGCGAAAATTGTTCTTGCGAATTCGAATCAATTAGAGAGGTTGTAAAATACTACGTAAAATACTACTACGATTAATATTTCCGTGGAAAGAAAAACGAAACGTGTTTTGAGGACGCTATTTTATTTTCCTCGGTGAAACAACCATTTAATATATGTAAAACTAAATTTCTGGTACACGCATTGGAAGGAATTAACTGCGACTACAAACTCAAAATGCTGGAAAAAAGTTATCAGAACTCCAAATCACTGAGAGGAAGAAGACTATGTTCTTTTGCATTTAATTCGGAATCAAATTTTGTCAGAAAGATCTGATTTAACAAGAATGCTTAACCAAATGTTGCCCAACCAGAATTTCGACATCTCTGAATGTATAAGTTAAGGAATAATTTATACTCATTATGCCGCATTTCTGAAACAACCCTTAAATCAATAAACAATCCCACCACAAATATCACATCAACACAAACAGTATGGCTCCGTAAACAGGACCAATGCAGATCGCTGACGTAACGCTTGAGACATCCGACACCCAAGCCGCTTCAAGTGGACACCATTCTGATAAGCGACATATCGGACCGCAATGTAACCACGCTGACCTGCTGAGGATTAGCTTAGTTAAGGCAGTTCCTTTCAATTGCTTGTAAGGGAATATTTTTCCCTACAGAACAAGAAATAAAAAATTTAATTTTTAATATTCAAGAACTTAGGATACTTTAATTTATATCCGAAAATCTGCAAAATGTAGAAGCACAGGAAGAAGTTTCGGATGATTGAAAATGCTTTACCACATGCTCGCTGTTGAAAAGCGATTTTTTGCAAAGAAACTGCAAGTCCAAATTTTTTATTCAGAATATGTTATTTATACATTAAATAGTATATTGCGTAAACTATTTTAACACGTTTTAAATATGTGTTCGATTACTACCGTTTGTTGGCATAGAAACGGAAGTGGGTAAATTGGGTTTGGCCTTAAACGATACTATTGG